>CM060926.1:781014248-783514248 GCA_030737875.1 Allium sativum | reverse complement strand
TCATGTCATACACATACAACCATCAGATATCAAACAATTCAAGCACAATTCGTTTATTTGCAACCTATGTTGCTTACAATATTTTATAGCGATTTTCCGCCATTTTTATTTATTTAAAAATGGCCATATTTAATTAAACGACGTTTCAGGTCGTGCTGTGGCACTGGCGCTGTTTTTCTCCTAATTTGTTTTACACATATCGGAAAATCTAACCGTTGGATTTCTACAAAGTCTATATCAGTGGGAAGATATTCCCAAAGCGAACCCAACGGTTCCAGTTTCGTGAGAATTCGACGGTCGGATCTTCCACACTAGTCGTTTGAAGTTACGGTTTCAAAATTCGAACTACAGCGTCGTTATTCGATTAAATTTAATTATATTTATATTTATATATAAATATAAACGATTCTGGCGCTGTTTTTCTTCAGATTTGAATTAAACATTCAGGACAATCCAACCGTTGGATTTTTACAAGGTTGGTGCCGTTGGAAAGGTATTTCCAAGGCGAACTCAGCGGTTGCGGTTTCAGGAAGATCCGACGGTCGGATTTCTCGTACTAATCGTTTCAAATTACGATTCCGAAACGCGAACTGCACGGCCTCTATTCCTTTTAATTATATTTATATTTATATATATAAATATAGTTCATTCCATAGTTTCAACTATAGTTCGTTCTATATTTTCAACTTCGTTTTCACTTCAAATATTTCACTAACGCCTTAATATTTCGAAAAATTTCGCCATAACCTCCTTTGTACGGGGAGGGGTTTGGAAATTTACTGGGCCGTATTAGGTACCCAATAAATCCTAAAAAGCATTCACATATTTTTAGTGATATATTTTGGTGTTTACGGGGGAGCATGTACTGATAATCACTCCAGAGAATAAATTCCCGTCACCCCGTTTCCATGTGGAAATAAATAGTCCATGTGCCGTATCTAACAACTAGAGCGACGTGATTATTGTCAACTCCAGACCCGTGTGGGGTTTTTATTAATCTGGCAATTTATCGTTATAATTTATATAGTCCATACCAGCCATCAGTTCAACCTGTAGTACTTAGTCATCGCCATACAAGCCGCTTGCTTGTATGGTAAATCTTCCACCTCGTCACACAAGCTCCAATTGCTTATGTGGAATATGATGAAGTATGCCTATCGTCAAGAAGTATGCCATGTAGTGTAGTTCAAAATTAATTGTTACTATCCTATGGCGTTGTTTATTATTTCACACAGAAAAACCAGCACTCCGCATCCAATGGCATTCACAGGAGTTGATATATAAATAAAATTGCGCAGCCAACTCATCAAGGTTTACCTATTTGTCGGGCACGCAAATAATTTCTTTACTCAACAGCTAATCCATTTTTCCTGTTCGACACATGTATATATATGCAGAACAAGCTAATAGTAATATTTCTAGCAAACTATTATTTATTTCAACACGTGTGTATTTTTAACTAAGCGTATACATGATAAAAGGAATATTTTTATCATCAAAAATATTTATTCGACACATGTGTATTTTTAACTAAGCGTATACATGATAAAAGAAATATTTTTATCATCAAAAATATTTATTCGACACATGTGTATTTTTAACACTTCTTATTCACTATAAAAAATATAGTTTTCATTGTCGATTTATTTTATTTTTAGACGACGATAACATTCAACACATGAATTTCAACTCGACGAACAAATTGCAATTCAACACATGAATATTCTATATCGTTTGTATATATAAAAATGTGATTTTTATCGCTAAAGCCATTTGTTTAAATTCAAATAATATTCAACACATGAATTTCAACTCAACGAATGAATTGCAACTCAACACCTGAATATTCGATATAGTTTGTATATATATAAAAATGTGATTTTTATCGCTAAAGCCATTTGTTTAAATTCAAATAATATTCAACACATGAATTTCAACTCAACGAATGAATTGCAACTCAACACATGAATATTCGATATCGTTTGTATATATATAAAAATGTGATTTTTATCGCTAAAGCCATTTGTTTAAATTCAAATAATATTCAACACATGAATTTCAACTCAACGAATGAATTGCAACTCAACACATGAATATTCGATATCGTTTGTATATATATAAAAATGTGATTTTTATTGCTAAAGCCATTTGTTTAAATTCAAATAATATTCAACACATGAATTTCAACTCAACGAATGAATTGCAACTCAACACATGAATATTCGATATCGTTTGTATATATATAAAAATGTGATTTTTATTGCTAAAGCCATTTGTTTAAATTCAAATAATATTCAACACATGAATTTCAACTCAACGAATGAATTGCAACTCAACACATGAATATTCGATATCGTTTGTATATATATAAAAATGTGATTTTTATTGCTAAAGCCATTTGTTTAAATTCAGATAATATTCAACACATGAATTTCAACTCAACGAATGAATTGCAACTCAACACATGAATATTCGATATCGTTTGTATATATATAAAAATGTGATTTTTATCGCTAAAGCCATTTGTTTAAATTCAAATAATATTCAACACATGAATTTCAACTCAACGAATGAATTGCAACTCAACACATGAATATTCGATATCGTTTGTATATATATAAAAATGTGATTTTTATCGCTAAAGCCATTTGTTTAAATTCAAATAATATTCAACACATGAATTTCAACTCAACGAATGAATTGCAACTCAACACATGAATATTCGATATCGTTTGTATATATAAAAAAATGTGATTTTTATCGCTAAAGCCATTTGTTTAAATTCAAATAATATTCAACACATGAATTTCAACTCAACGAATGAATTGCAACTCAACACATGAATATTCGATATAGCATATGTAAATAATTTCAATGAAGGAAAATTATTCTAACACATAAATATTTCAGAAAATTTCGGCAGCATAACGGCAGGGTAGTTAAAACCGGGACCGTCCCTAGTACGGCTCCTCGCTCTACCTTAAAACCTCGCGGTTTTTGACAATGGGGATCATGCATCTAGTTCGCACGCAGGCGGCATGTTTTAATTTCAATTCCACAATCCTATTCTATTTTGTTTCAACCACAAGAGGGTATTTTTCAACCACAAAGGTATTTTTCAACCACAAAGGTATTTTTCAACCATAATATCAACCACAAACAATTATTTCCAACCATTCGTCATACCATATAACATCACGTCAAACACAAGCAATAAATATCGTCCATGGTTTGTGGACGAGGGGAGTGTGTATATATATATATATATATAGTATAATAATTCACTTGCATTTCATCACAATTCAAAGCATATATGTTTCAAACAACGCTTGTATAATTTATACATCGCTAATATAACTTATACAACACATGTACATGAGGTATACAATGCGTATATAATTTACACTTCGCTTATATAATTTATACAACGCGATTACATTCACACAAATAGTTTAGATTCCTCACATTGGTTCTTGCGGTGCTAAAAATCGTAGGAAGGTCAGGAAAATCCGCGCCTTCTTCTAGAATGTAGAGAGCCTCCTTGCGGTCACGGTGTCTCCTGTTTCATCGAATTTCGTTAACATAGCAAAAAGATATGATTTTTACAAATTTGCAACGCTTTAAAGTGTAAAAATCAGTTTAGCCGTATACCCCTTTTTGATTTCGAAACTAGGGTTCGGATTTTCAGAAAATCCGTGAATCTATGCTCCGATCAGAGAGTGGGACTTGAAAGAGGGGAGCGAGGCGGTCCTATCGGTGGTCGGAGGAGCAGGTGCGATCGCCTCTGGCGGTCGTGGCGTCGACGTGAAGTCGGCGGCTTTCTGGGCGTCGTTCTCGACGCTGGCGAAGGGAGGAAGAGCGGGGGTTGGTCGGATTTGAAGAGGGGGGTGGGCGGCGTCGATTGAGGGTGGTGGCGTTGGCTGGCGTCGCCTGTGGCGGCGGGATTTTCGTCGGAAAGTTTTGAACGACGTGCGTCGTTCGTTAGTTCTGGCGGCTTAGGGTTTTTAGGTTTTTTTATTTTATTTTTTTTTTAAAAGAAAATTTCTCATTGGCTGGTATTTATAGAAAAATTTTTAAATAGTGTTTTTGCAAACGGACTCCTTTTTAAACCCAACGACTGTCGCCCCTAGCTAAATACCCCCATTCCGGACACAATGGAATATGTTTCGTTGGCCATTTCGACTGTTACAGTCAGTTATTTTTCAATTTAAAATATAAAACATTCGATATTTAATTTAAACGTACATTTCAATTTGCCAGGGCCACAAACTGAATCGAAAAATTCCAGAAAAATAAATCTAGCTTTGTTTTGACGATACGGTCCTAACAAAACCAGTTTCGTCGAATTCTGAGCTCGTTTGAAAAACGGCCATTTTTAGGTCGACCCTTTTTAACAGAATTTGACCAAACACGGTATCTTTTGCCCCGCTCACATACTAGCTTCAAAAATTACGAAATTTGAAACTTAGCAATAATTTGACATCCCGGACCCAACAAAAGTGGTTTCGTCGAATTCCGAGGTCGTATGCAAAATCTCAATTTTCAAGGGCTATATATACTATATAGTGACCTTTCTGAAAATTCATTTGGCCATAACTTTTGATTTCCGTTATGAAATTTCGATTTTTCAGATTCGTTAGAAAGGTATTGATAAACAGATTTAAATATTTTTAGTTTCGTTAAAATCCGTTATATTTTCCACCCGGTACAGTCAGACTAAGTTTGTTTTCAAAATTTCAAACTGCCATATTATACACAATTCTATATTTTATGGAAATAGGCTATTTTAATCATTCAAATTTCTTGTTAATAACCTACTTTAAAAAATTTAAACTGGTTCACATTTTCCGGGTTATTACAGCCATCATCTACCTGCTATGCTCGCTCAAATCACGCACTGCTACTATTGAATGGTCACCCATCTGAAAACCTACCTACAGAAAAGATCTACTGATATGGAGCTAAAGTGAGGCAGTCATTAAGCAAGGTAGTAAGAAGAAAAAGTTGAAGAAGTGAGAATCTTTTTTTCTGAATTTGCTTCATTTCTCTATGGGAATACATACATTTATAATACTAATGCTTAACAACTTGGCAACAAACTGCCTATGTTGCACAGGACCGTTTCTTTCTAACAAATTGCAGTAAAGTGGTAAAAGAAAGTAATTCAAAGAAAAAGAAAATAATAAAATACAGATATTGCCATGCAGCCAAGGCCATTAGCGCAGGAATCTTCTAGAACCGCATCATCTACAAACCTATACTAGGCTATTACCAGGCAACCAAGGAAATTTGAATCTATAAAAACGTAACCGAGAGCTCTATTATTTTTCTTCTTGTTTGAGGTAGTCAAAACACTTTTTCATGGATTCCCCTATTTAAAACAAAAGAAGAAATAGCATCATGGGAGAAGTAGGGGACTCAGGAGGTGAAAGTGAAGATGGTATATATGGAGTTTCTAGGAACAGACGGGTGCGGACTACAGAGTTTGGGGGTGGGAGGCGACAGGAATTGCCGCGCACCCTGTAGCCCATGCTACAGGAAAAGCTTCAGGTCAGAATTTTACTCCAGTGAGGCGATTTCGAATGAAAGGGTTAGTGGTGAAGAGGGAGTGTTTGGGGTTGCTAAACGAGCGGCCATGGTGGATGCCACAGGAGGACATGGTCCTGTTGTTTGGGAAGAAGTAGTTAAAACGGGATATAGGGTAAAGGGTTGGAGAGGGTGAGTTAACGAAGAAAAAGGGATGTTATTTGTTTTATAAATGATAAAAACATGGGGATCAGAATCAGCTATGGCTGGAAACAAATCAGAGCAGGTTGCGTTTGATATTGGAAGAGGAGGAAGGAATAGAAGTGGGCACGTGAGCGGGTTGAGTAATTTGTGAAAGTGGGCCGGTTATTATATAAAATGTGTGAGGCCCTATATATAAATAAAAAGAAAAAATAAATATATAAAAAAAATGAATTCCTGGGGGTGTGCTTTCTCAAAGTGAAGATAAAGGACAGTTGGAGATTTGGTTTAGACAGTTGCGTTTTCAGCTGGGACAGTGCGTTGAGCTTATGAGCTTGCAAATGTTTATTTGGGGTGTGAATAGTTTTATTCATTTATATTAAGTAAATTTAGAACTGCTTGGTTTATAGTTTAGTATGTATATAGTAAGTGATTACATTAGAAGGGCACTTGAATCATCCATGGGTGAAACTGAATGAAAAGTATGGATGTATACTTAACGCCCGAGGATGGGTATGTACTTGCACGTGGGAATGGGTGGGGTGTTATTGTCATGTAGCAAGTATGTATTTCCAATCCATATACATGCATGCGTTATATGGGGAACATGGAATTTGTACTAGGTTCAAGTTTGGTACAGGAGGATTAGAAAGTTAATTAAGGGTAATTAGTTTATATTGTTAGTGACGTTTAAATCATTTATAATAACAATAATAATAATAATAATAAATTACACATACATTATCAGAATTGAGCGTTGTTGGTCACGTTGGAATCATAGGAGTGCAAGCCACACAATGGAAATACTCGGGAGCGGTTTGGAGTTTGTTATGATTTTAGATGAAATTAAACGTCTGATCCAAATCAACGAACGTCCATCGTTATTTAGCGATTAGTGACCAAGGTGAGTAAACTCACTAACTCTGTCCAATTTTATAATTTTATAAACGTTATTTAATATTGATGAAAATGATTGAATGTTGTGTGTGATGGCTGTTTGGATGATTTACAAATAATTTGGTTGATAGTCATATATATGAATCGTCGGTTAAATACTTATTTCATAATTTCATATAGATATGAAATTATGTCATTTGTGCTGATTAACATCTGTGGATGCACGGAAACAGGTTAGAGGGATCCAACTGGTTCCTCAACAAATTATATAATTGTTTTCATATATTTCATTATATGATATGACGAATAATCTATGGTTGGGTATTATGTGTTTGGGGTGTTTAAACATCATCGACCTAAAATAGATGGTATTTAAAATACCGTACAATATATTCAAATATATTGGAGAAAAATTAGGGTTTTAAAAAGGGGTTTCTATTTTATAAATAGAAATTGAATTTCGATTTGCTAGAATATATTAACTTGTTTTTATTTATATCAAAACAAGTGAATTGATTTATAATAAATGATATGAAATAATTTTAATTGAATAAATTGGAAATATATATTCAAGAACGAACTAAAATGGGACATTGGGGAATCATTTTAAAAAGGGATAGATGAAATTATTTCAATGTTCGAAACGTAAGTAGGATTGAAAAAAATCCGTAAGGTTTTACAATTAGAATTTGACTGTGTATAAAGTTACAAGTATAATTTATTTTTGTGAATTACATATAAAATGGAGATCAGAATTTGATGAAATAAATAAATATTTGAATTTGTTATAACTTATAACCGAACTCATGAACTAGAATATGAAGTATAGATTTATAAAATAACAAGATAAATGGAATATTAAACTGTAATAGTATCTATTATTTAAATCAAGATTTGAGTTAATAAAACAAGCCTGGATTTCCATAGAGAAATAATATTCACGTTTAAGGTGAATAATAGTTTAAAAGTGACATGTTGCAAATTGGAATGGTTATAAACGAAATTGATAAATATTTGAAGTGATAAATTCAGACATGAATTTAGAAATTGAGTTGACTTGAAACAATGAAGTTTATGCTGGTGTGCGGAACGTTAATCAGATAGAGATTATTTGTCGATGATTATAAAGTAAAATTCAATTATATCGAATGCTGGAAAATACTGTTCACTTTCCGTTTTAATCAAAAAAAAAAAATATAAATATCATTTATTTATTCGAATAAAGAATCAAAGTTATATTTTTATTATTTTGGAAGCAGGTATTATAACATTATCATTATAACCAATGTTTTATCCAATGTTCGTTAAATCTATATAAATGGATTTTGGAAATGTTTTCCAAATATAACCAAAGATGTTTTCTAAGTATAGAAAATGAAATGATTTTGAAATTAAGAAATGGAGATAAATAAATTAGGAACTGACTGGAGACTGGTTAAGTTGAACGACTTCCTGGTATCGATCTGATGCTGGTTTCGGCCTTCGGGGTTGATACTTAGGGGGATTGTTCACTTACTAGTTTACAGTAAGGGACCGAAAGAATAGTGATGCGTGAATAAAATAGGGAAATGTTTTCCAATGTCAATAATGTATATTTTCTTGATATAGAAAATAAGAGTTGTGAATATATGAAATAAAATTTCCGATGTTAAAGGAGATATTTTCTAAAACATAGAAAATAAATATATGGGAACGTTTTCTAAGGATCATGGGAGGTAAAACGGGCTTTGAGAATATTTGGGGAAAATATGGGAAATAGGAAATTGGGAAATGGATAAATTAATGATAAATTAGTTTAAAGAGCTGAATGTTGATTGATGATTGATCGGTGAAATTTCCATTTGGAAATATGACTGTTGGATGAATGGATGTTTTTCCCTATGATAGTTAAATCACCGAATATCAAAGTTTTTGACCATTTCCGTTGTCAATGCAAAGAGACCGGGATCAGGTTATTATCTGAAAACCACTCTGTATGGGCATTAGCGTTGCAAATCAAATATGATGAAGATAATTGAAGACGGAGTTTATGCAAGGGTCGTTCTAGCGATCCTAGGCAGAAATTGCCTAAGATGGATTTACGGAATGGTGCCTTCAGTTTGTCCAGTCCCAGGACAACGTATATGGATGAATGTTTGACAAAGTATATCTAATGAATCGCGTTAGTTGATCTCTTCAAACGTATTTATGATGGCGGCGGCGGAATTCGTTTCTCTTAGCTTTATACCCGTAGTATTTTTGGAAAAATCAATTTGTGATTTGGCGGGTATGACGATGTGGCGTTCAAATAAAATGGAGGTGGGATCTGTCAAAAGATACGTTATGTCCTCAAGCCTCATCAACCGGGAAATAACAAAAATCGGGCAGGCAGCATGGCTATGTGGATCGCCCCCATTAGGGTGTATTGTCACCATCTAGAGAATATTCATATTTGTTACTTCTTTTCGCTTCTGTATCTCCCGGGAACGGTTATGTTGCTAGCAACCGTAGGTGACAATATATTCGATACACTCAAGAGAAATGAGTGGTCAGTCATGTGCGGCCGGGTTGCAAGACGTTCTTGTTGAACCCAGTGTATTCCTCTCTAGAGATACACTGTCAGCAGGTGGTTCCATACCTTGTCATAGTCGGAATCCAATCTCCAATAAGCGCCCGCGGTTTTGATTGTTATGTGGAGCGTGAGATGCAAGCGTTCCGCTAGATTGTTATTTATTTGTATTTATATTATATTATAATATCTGAATATTATTGATTTCAAAAACGTTTGGGTTATCGTAGGGTAAAAACCTTCCGTATTTGTGTGTGGATCGGTCTTACGATTATCTTTTCTTTTGAAAAGGATTTCGAAGAGTTAAACCGAATGATTGGAGTTTACTCTCACCAGTCCCATGACTAACCCATAGTTTATTTTGTTGTTTATCCTAAACTCTTGGGTGCCCACATTTGCACGGGCAGTCAAGTAGTCAGGATTTTACAAATATTTGGAGGAGCTTGGGGCAGGAGGTTTCAACATTAGTTATATATAAAGTTTATTTCTGCTGTGATATATATATATATGATATACTCCGATGATATCGGTAAGTACAAATACAGTTTTGTATTTCAAGGTTATGTTAGACAATATATTTTATTCATTCCGATATGAGATTTGTGTTTACTCTGATTCTGTTCAGTTGTATTCTTCTTCTTCTTCTATTCTAAATTTCTTTCTTTTTATTTCTCACCCTCTAACTTCTTTCTATTAATGATCAGGTATTTCTGATGATCGAATTATCGACATTGGTATTTGTGTTGATTTTTGAAGTCGAAAATCCATGTTTGTTACAGTCGTCCCTTGCATAGTTAACCTAATTCAGGTCGTTCTTTATTGCAGGCGCATTCTTTAATGCGGGCACGTTATTCTTTGTAGGCGCGTTCTTTATTGCAGGCGCGTTCTTTAATGCAGGCACGTTCTTTAAAGCGGGCACATTGTTTAATGCGGGAGCGTTCTTTAACAAAAGTGGAGCGTTTTTTAATGCAGGCACGTACTTTAATGCCTTTTGGTTTTTGCATCTTTATCAAGTCAATCTTTACCCATAAATACGAGCATTAGTTGGACGAATTGATAAGAAAATTTATTTCAGCTAAAAAAATGCCGATTTCTTTTCCTTCCTCGTACAATTACACTGATATTATTTATGGACCTTCACCTTCAAATCCGTCTACACCGAGAGAACCGACTGAATGGTACGTCAAAAAGGAAGAGCGACATCACGAGGACTTGCGAGAAATGGATATGGATGCAAGGATGTAGCATATGCAAATAGGCCATCAACACTAACCTCAAACCCATCAACAACAACCTCAAAACCAAAAAAGACACGTTGTAATTCCTCCTATCCGAACTTCATATAAAGACGAAGAGGTGTAGTCACCAAATATTGTGTGTTTTATGGTTTTAAAGCACCACAATTAATCGTCCGACATGGAAACGACGTCGGTCATCGATATTATTGTTGTCCAGTACGTACAAACGAGTGCGCATTCAGACAATGCGTAGATGAAAGTTATCCTCCCAGAGGCATTACTTATTCTTTGGAATTGGAAGAAGAAATATGAAAGCTACGCAACCAACTCAATAATCTTAGTCATGCAAACATCCGACTTCGCCATGGCTTAAATTAGAAGTTTAAGTATTTTATGTTTGACTGGTCACAAAAGTTTATGATCAGTTATTTATGTTAAGAAAACATGTAGTATGGTTGTTTAAGTTGTAATATGGTTAACATCCATTGTATCCTAAGCTGCAGTACCTATTTCTTTTTTATTTTATATTTCATGTGAATGAATCAACTTATTCATACTATAGAATGAATTGAGATAAGTAAATACATTAACACAATAGAATAAACAAACAAACAATACAAACTAAGTAGTACATACACATTGTTGAAATGACTTGACACTGCTAAGTAGTATATAAACACAGTTGGAAGGATGTACGAAACATTTCAAGACAAAACAAACTAGTGTTTAATAATAAACATTAATCAACACAAAAGCATCTCAGATAAATATGAACTAATCAGAACCGTAACGTGTTAGCCAGTTAAAATGAAGTTCATAAGCTTCATGGCCGATGAATTTCAAACTGTGTTCGGATATGTAACGCAAATTAAAAGTGGAACGTGTAGATGTGAAAATATATAAATCTTCTACCTCCTCGATAATCTCGCAGTAATAGCACAAGCATCCCAAAAGCTGCTATGTTTTTTATGAATTTCTTCGGTAGACCACCACGAGGGACATTTGGGGTTGTCGTTGTAAATTTTTTGAATCAACTGCCAGAACATTTCGTGGCTTACCCCCCACCTCCTTACAGCATTTTTTCATGCCTTTCATAGAAGTCGAAATACGTTTCCATGAGTAGAAGTAACTCAGATGGAGACCAATTAACGACGGACATGAAGGAAGGAGGGGAAGGAGATGGAAAAATTTCATGTGAAAATAATGAACCATAGCCAGCTATGGGTGCTTTAGTCGGCTTTCTAAAAGCCGGCTAAGATGACGGTCTGGATTTAATTCGAGACCATCCCCTGGATTAGAATCCAACGGTACTGGATTATAATCCATATGATACCCTTATCTAGCTTTAAGAAAGCCGGCTAAGGGTAACACAACAACCTCGGTTGGGGTTGTTGTGTTTCTCTCCATTGAGGTGGGTTGGGTGTCAACCAACTTGGATGGGACACCCAACCCAACACCCTATTGGGATTGCTCTAATGGTCAGATGCTAGACAATTTAGAAAGTATAAAGATAAGACATGTACAGCTAAAGAAAAGTATGATATATCACTGGGACTGTACCTTCATATCCAGTGGTCCGTACCTAGTTTGATTGATTTGTTGATTCAAAATAATGCGATCTTTGATTCAGTTTGAATGGTTCATCAACGGACTTCTCTACACCAATGTCTTTTTATTAATTAATGACATCAAAATTTTGATTTTACTTAAATATTGACCTATCTTTGCATAAAGAAAAGAAAGGTTCTACTCAACTATATGTTTGCATCTGATACGGAATTCTATAATGATTTTTTGGTCTGAATTTCTTATTATTATTGGTCTAAACTTCTTTTATATTTGAATTTTTTGGTCTGGCCAAAACTCATAAATAAAAGAAATGTACTAGGCAAAACTAAACCTTTTGATCTGAATTTATTTTCGTATTATATTGTTTTTCTCACGGTATAAAATATTTATCAATATTAAAGTTATATATAAATGTAAATATTTCTACCTTTGAGACATGTTGTCTGCATTGAAGTGACTTATGGCATTTGAGACCAAAACATATAATAGGAATCTGCATCAAACTACCAAAGCGTTTAAAATTAATTCATAGACATAGATTTCTATATTAATCAAGGAAATGAATGTTAGAGCCTACAATAGACCACATGCACAAGGCAAACACTACCTGTCGACCATCCTTTTTGCAAAACGGTCACAATCAGGTTTTCGACTATCGAAGTGCTAAGGACTTGGGCATGGGCCTAAGCAAGCTCAAATCCGCTTGATTGCAATTTTGGATTATGTGCAAATTGGGACATTAAATGCATGGACTCTGGTTCGGCTAAGCCAGTTCGACATAGGGCCTACTGGCATGAAGGATGAATAGAAAGGACACAACTCTGGATCAACATGCCCGGTTCAACGTTTCCCTGGTTGGCACGGGAACCGCCACTACTTCATCATACTACACCTGGATCAATATTTCTGGTTTGGCTATGCCAAAATGGATAAAGACAAGATCAGAAGACATGTTCCACTACCTCAACGTGGTTAACCCTTTACTCCGCTGCTTTCGGATCAGCCTCCACGTGTCTATGTCGAACTGGATTCGACCAAAACTATAAATAGCTAAATTTTGGACATTGCAAAGAATCGGATTTTTCACTTTGGCATACTCACGCAAGGGCATTGCTACTACCAAAAATCAACTCCTCTACACTTTCTAACACGAAATTAACTGTGATGTAATCATATAGTATAATAAAGGATAGATTACACTAAGTAGACGTAGGCCTGATTGTCAAAACACTATAAAACTTTGCGTGTCTCTTTACGTTCATGTTGTTTCTATGATCCCGAATTAAGAAATTATCTGTGAACTTCTTTCATTCGAGTGTTTAACTTGAAAGAACCAACTTTCGAGTTAACATTTTGGCAATGATAATATTCATTCAACATTCCCCTTCGCATAACCTCATTCATATTACATACAATTATTGTAAAATATAATCTCAGAGAGCGACAAATGGAGATGTCCACTCAGTTGATTAGAGGCTAAAGATATAGACATTAAATTTTCATGCATTTACATATATCCAAAAATAAGCAAACAGTGAAAAACAACCCCTAAAATAACTATTGCCTCATGCACGCCTTTAGAAGCTTATTTGTAGAAAAAAAATCGGAAAAACCTCAACCCTGCCTACTCGAAAGACTACACGAGAGTTAAAAGAGGAAAACAAATTGGTTAGTCAACAGACTAGTGTGAATAACAATTTATCTACCCAAATCAAATAAATGTTTAGGGAGATCATGCCACATAGCGGAACGGGTTTCCCCTTATTAGTATCAAACATATTAATCATGCATGTGCCATGCACTGTCAATGGTTATAACATAATAAAATAACAATAATTATAAGGTGCAACAACCTTCATGTAGTGAATTTCCATCCCCATTACTTTGACTGTTCGTCTTAATAGTTTTGCATATATATACACAAGTTCTCTACTTGCATTCTAGTTTTCTATATTGGCTGAATATTAGGGAATGATTTCCGATCATTTTATTTGTTTTGACATCCTCCCATGCCAAGTGGATTAACCATCCCTAGGCATTGAATTTTTTTTCATAGATGAGGATTAGCCATCGAAAAATGTTGTTAGCCAACTTTATGGTTAATACCCTAAAGCAGTGTTTTCTAGTAGAATCCCTGGAAAGGGGTGAGTTTGAACCGAATACTTGTTTACTAATCAAATCTTGTAGAATGCTTCCGATGACGTCCCAAATTGAGATTCCCGTGGAAAGCAAGATTGAACAGTATGCTTTCTGTAGTATTTGGAGGTAGAAATCTATTCCTGGAGGATTTGAATTCCCAATTGATTTTTGGTATAATCCTTTCGGGCAAATGAGATCGCACTTAGGACCTTAGCCGAATCTTGATGTTCTTAGGCAACCATCGTTAAGTAGTGGGTTTCTCTATAGGCTTTCAAGTGTCCAACCTTTGGAATTGATCATAAGGATGATTATTATGTTCTTTCATAATATTTTAATACATTTCTTAGATGGATTCTCATATTTCGGGGACATAAAGTGGGAAACCTACCAAGTTAGAACAATAATAGGATAATAATTGAAAAGTTACAGTGATATTACCTTAATTTCTTGGCAAAACTTCTTTATTGATACTCTAAATGATTACAGACTCTTTTTTCTCCTAACCAATTTAGAAACTAGGGTTTACTACTCTAGTTTTTTTATTACAAGATTGAGAAATGAAAAGTTGAACCTCGATTTTGAACCTCTAAGGTTGTATTTATAAATGCGGTTGGCTCTTCCGCTGGTATAGGGGCAATGTCACGGCTTTTTGGCAGAAGTGTAAATAAAGGCTCCGTGTGTATGCGTTTTGTTAATATTTGGGATAAGAACTGAAAATCTATAGCAAAATCATTCGAAAGGAGATACCGAATGTGAAAATCTTAGCAAGATGTTGTAGAGATGGACTTGCTAAAGCTTTCGAATGCCGGTGATGCCTGCAACTTCTCTTCCCTTTATGTATGATGCCTTATTGGTAAGGGCTCAAGGTTCGTGCATTCGCATTTTGGGTTACCAAAAGGTATACTAAGCTTAGCCTTTCACGATTGGAAATTTCATAACTGGGGTTGTTGCTTTTTGGGTTAGGCCGACAGGGGCTTTTTGGAAGAAGAGGAAATCTCTTGCCTCTTTACCTTTGGCCCCAAAAGTGTATAATGAACTCTGGTTTCTTCTCTTCTAGGGGAATACTGGTGTCTGTACACCTTCACCTTGGCTTTGGCTTTGCTTTTCCTTGTTTATTTTGGTGCTAACAACCGCCATAGTTTAACCTTTGGACAAATATGAACCACTTAATAAGGCAATGCGAGTATCCCTTACATGTCACTCGGTTTCATCAGTTGGTTCCAAAAGAACCCTTGATACTAAAGGATTAACCATCCCAGTAGGTTTCGTGTATAATTGGAACCCAAATACCCCTTTCATTTATCCTATTGATATCCTTAATGTGTTCCTCTGAGATTTGGAGCAACTGGTATTCTCAAATCCCCTTTCTATGGATCCCATTGGTATCTCCAATGTGATTAAACATATGCAAAAGCATAACATGACTCCTCACTAACTCTAAGTCGAATTCCTAGCCTTCGCCAAATAAGGTATCACGTTTAAAGTGATGTATTGGTTCCTAATTGAAAGTATAAATGTATAAACAATGGGTTCGGAATCTCCTTCCGACCCAAAATCCCCTTTCGACTCCTTCTACGGGTAACCAAAGAAACATAGCATTACTTTATGAAAATAAAGTTTAACAACCTATCTAAACACTCAATAATTAGTTGCTTAAATAATTAAGGTATTTATTTAACAACCTCTTTCGGTTCCACTAAAAGGTGTAAAGGCGATAGCCCCTTTCTCTTTAGAAATCATTGTTTTGAAAACAACACACTTTGATTTGCTAATTGGAAGTGAGGTGATAACCTCTCGTACTTGATAAATAAAGTTTAAGTAAGACAAGTCCTTTTGAATACTTCAATAGGCATTAAGGCGATAGTTTCCAAGCTTATTTAAAACATAAGGAAAATCTCCTTTATCTTTATAATTTAAGGTTCCGTAAATAAGCCTTTCGACATAGTCGAGAGGCAAGAAGGTGGAAACCTCTAAGTTAAAATATAATTGCAAAATAGGATCCTTTCGACATAGCCAGGGGGTCCATAGGAGTTTGCCTCAATGTTTCTTTAATAAAACCAAGTTAAAGGGAAAAAAACACTTTTCGGCTCAATCGATGTGTATTGCGGCAGAAGCCTCCAACCCTTTAGAACAATAGAAGCGACAATCCCTATTAGGGAATGCATATCTTAATACAAGACTAACACTAGCCGAGGGGGTGAATAGTGTTTTCACGGAATTTATGAAAATATAAAACTTATATGATCTACTATATGAATCACATACAACAGAGATGATCACAGACAAAGAATCAATCACAACCACAAAAACAGATAAATATAAAATGTAGAAAAAGGATAAAACAACGAATTTTATACTGGTTCGAATTACTCCTACGTCCATTCCCACGCAACGCTGGATTGCGCAGAGTTCTATTAATATCACTATCCAAGCACAATTCCCTTGAGTTCACGGCTACAAGGTTAACACCGCTCCAACCACTCTTGATTTCACGACTACAAGATTACCACCGTTCTCTTTCCTTGATGTTAGGGCAACAAGGAACACACCCTTTCCCAAACACTTCCCAAATGATTACAACAATCATAACTCTTCAATAGCACTTCAATTCAGAGAGTAATGAGTAGAGAGAGAGAAAAGAAGAAGTTTTATATAATTAGAGTAGAAATCGACAAAGTAGAAGTGTAGAAATCAATAAAATTTGAAATATTAATGGTGGGATGAAGAGGGGTGAAGATGGAGAAGAAAAATGATGAAAAAAATCGAATTCAGCCCCTATTTATAAGATTTGAAAGGTTGCAACATTTCTGGAACATTACAAAAAGTTAAAAGACACTGCCTTTGAAAATTGAATTTCCGACATTTGTATGTCGACATACCCATATATGTATACCTACATATACATATAATTTTTATTTTTCAAAACCTATTTTTCAAGTGTTTGATTATATATATTATTCTTGAAATTCTTGAATAAAATCTTAGTGATATAAATGAAAATTCTAATGTGTAAAATCATATGAAAACATAATTACATACTATATAAACATATTTATAAATTTATAAAGTTAACAACTATATAATTATAAAACTGTAAAGCTTTAAAACTATATAACTATACACACATATATTTAAACTTAAAACATATATTTGAAATCATAAGTAAGATAGAAAACAATATGAAATTAGAACTTGAATTTTGAAAACCAGAATTTAAAATTTGAAAATCAAAATTTGAAAAATAGAATTTAAATTTAAATATAAATTTGAACCTGGAGTGTTATTCAAAGTCTTACATATAAACTAGACTCTATTAATATATTTTTCTTGAACTCTTGATAACTTGATTACTCATGAGTCTTCAATCTCCTCTGAATTCTAAATCTCTTGAAAGTCTAAAACTGTGCAGTCTTCAGTATTTAAGTCATGTATACAAATCCTGCATATATGTATGTGTGTATGTATATATATTCTAGATAGAAATGTTAGTATATATTTTGTAATCAATGATAATTGAATAAGGTTGTTGCCATCAAAACTCCATTCTCCAACAATCTCCCTCTTTTTGATGATGACAACCTTAGTTATAAAATATTCATACTTGTTCATACCTGTTTATTCTGATCCTTCTAATACTCCCCCTGTCATCATGAATCCTACATACTCTCCCTTAACCTAAGTTTAACTATTCCTTATATTTTATAATTTATCTCCCTTTTTCATTATCAAAAAGAAAATCTGAACATACTCCCCCTAAATCCTATATCTATCTATATATTCTTTGATTATTTGATTCTATACTAAAGTACTAATAGATATAACTCCCCCAAAATTTGTGCCTATATTATACTAAATGTATAAAGAAATCAATCTAGGTATCATAATTGCATTTCATATATACAAATTTTTAATGCAAACATTCCAAGCCAATCAATATTTGCACATAAGTTCAAACAAATTCAAATCAAGCAAACCAATCAAACAAATCACACCAAACAATCAAACGTCTCTTGGAACTTCTACCATTCATCTTTTCTAGGGATTGGGTTCTTCTTGGTATCCTTACTGTTTTCTTCATTGTTTGAGTGGTGCTTTGTTGTTTTCAATACTGAAATGAGAAGAGATTGACCAATGAATTACGTCAAAGTGTTTCTCTTGATATTCAACCATTCGCATCTGAATTAATTCTAGATGACGCTGATTTTGTAGTACTACATAAAAGATATTCTTGAAAGAATTCAAAGTCTCTTCAAGAATTTTACTCAAATTATGAATTGGATTTGCTATAATTTGATAGTTTTGGATACGAATTGATTAGAGATGAAGGAAAAATGATAGAATAAATTTTTCTAGAAGAAATAGGTATTTATACCATCTGGAATTCGTTGGATGTGAATGGACATGAGTTAGTTATTTAAATTTTAAATTTTGAACAAATTTGAGAATCTGGCAATTATATGTCAACATAGTGACTGTGACATATGTATGTCGATATACTATATAATTTTTTTGAATTTTTCATTTTTTGGTTTAATTCTTGTTATATTTTTTAATTTATTTAATTCTAATTTTTTTACAATAACTTAAGGATAGTTTTGACATAAATAAAATACCATTCATTTCAACTTAAAAGCTAATGTATCCAACTAATTACGAGACACTAAATACGAGATTCGAAAGCAAATACAAAAGGTAATGTAAGCTAGATAATTTTAGATTTCAGCGGATGAGGAGGAGGAAGATGAAATTCCAAGTTTTCTTCCTATTTTGTCAATGAACTTAGTCATTCTGGTAAGGGTTTTCTTGATCTTCTTTTCATTCTTGGCTAGTTTTACTTGATTTTGAATAAGCGTCTCTTTTTAAATGGTTCTAGTGTTGATTGGACACTCAACACTTTCCAAAGAAGTTTCTTCTTTTTCTTCGATATCCATAGGCTCTTGTTCTTATTGCATTCGAGCTTGTTTGTCTTGAAATGTCTCATAAGGTTTGAAAGCGAGTGGAATTAGCATAAGGTGCATATTTGTAGAGTCAAACACCTTTCTTGATACAAACTCCTCTTCCTTGAAATCAACTCCGAAATGTTTGAAAAATCGTGTAAGATAAACTCAATAATAAAGTGTGTTTTCTCTTGTTAACATTTCTTTGGGCTTAAGTTCTTTTAAGATAATATCGGCCCAATTGATGTCATACCCACTAATAATAGCAAAGAGTGCTTTTTGGACATTGAGAGTTGGGTTTTTGAAGTTTCCGGAATGAGTAGTAATGGTATGTTAAAGGAGGAGGTTTACGATTTTTGTTTTTGGGTGGAAAAAGTGATTTTTGAATTCCAAGTGAGCATCGCTTTCAAATATGCGATGAAAGGTTTCTAAATCCGTTTCATCGATTTTTAATTCCGAGAAATCCGAGCCCGTACTCTTGCAATTTAACATATTGCCCAATATTTCACAATCTAGAATGATTTGTGTGCCTTTTACGCTACTCCAAATTTGATTTTCATCTCCTTCATAAACGCCACGATTAAGATTTGCATAAAACATTTTGATGAGTTTCAGGTAACATACTTCATCGTTTTCCCGAGCGTCAAACAAGCTTAATACTTCATTATGATTGAAAAGAGAAGGAAGAACGCAAGAAGGAAAATCTCCAAAGATGGTGAAAGATCCCGTATTTACTTTTTCGTTTGCTACATAGTCAGCATAGGTTTAGATTGCTTCTCTATCATTATTGAGATATCCTTTAATGGTTTTGGATAATCTCATTGTCTGAGGAGTGCTAGAAGAAGCCATTAGAGAGTTTTTTGAAGAGTATAAATATAAAGAGAGTTATTTGAATTTTGAATAAAAGGTAGAGAGAATAAGATTGAATAGATATATAAATAGAGATTGAATGGGGATAACTTTTCTGAAATCAATGACATCTTTTCAAACCTTGGGGGTTGGTGAAAAGTTGGAGTGAAGTTTGAAAGTTTAAACCTTTGAATTCAAAATTTGAATTTTATTTTATAGGCCTTTATGTCGACATAAGGATATATGTTATCGACATACATGTAGAAATTTTAAAGAACATATGGTTTTGTGACTTATGGTTTTATATTATCGATTTACATTTCAGGTTTAACTATTTCCTTAAATAATATTAATCCTAACAAACATCTGAAATTTATTTTATTATTATATTTATTATTTTGAATTTCAAATTTTAATCTTAATTTTAAAGTTTGAAATTTAAAGTTTAAATTTGAAATTCAAAATAAAGCAAACAAACAAGGCAAACAAAAAATCCATTTAACCAAAAAAAAAAGAAATTAATTAAGGCGTACCTGGTTTTTAGATCCATTTCTTCGATATTCTCTGAATTTTGAATTGTAGTGAAACACATATTTGAATTTCTGGCTTCTGGCTATTCATTTCTTAATGGTGAATATGAATCATCTAAAGTTGCTGCATATGCGCTCTTTCTTTTCTTTGATGAATTACTATTATCCATTTGTTGAATTGATTTATTTGGATATGGACACATGCTTTTTATATGGCCTGGTTTATTGCAGTTATAACATCGATCATCATTTCTTCCCGAACTTCCTTGATTATTTCTTTGGAAGTTATTTCTCCTTTTGTATCTCAGAAATTTCTTGTCATTAAGGTTGTTACTTCATCATCTTCACTACTTGAGTCAGAATCATTTGTTTTCGCTTTGAATGCAATAGATTTCTTTTTAGTTGGTTTATTTTCTTTTCTTTCATGTAATTGGACTTCAAATGACATCACATTCCCGATTAACTCCGCAATCTTCATTTCATTGACATTATTGGCTTCTTCAATCGCCAACGTTTTCTGATCCCATTTTGGAGTCAATGAACTCAATATTTTTCTAACTTGGTCTTTTTCTGAATAAGTTTTTCCTAATGCTATTAATGAATGCACAATCTCTTGAAATGTGCAATACATATCGGAGATAGATTCATTCTCATTCATTTTGAATAACTCAAATTGATTAATTAGCATTAATATCTTTGTCTGTTTAACATTATTGGTTCCTTCATGAGTAATTTATAAAGTTCTCCATATTTCATAAGGAGATTTACAAAAAGGCACTCTATTAAATTCATTTCTATCTAATGAACAGAACAACGTATTCATGGCTTTAAAATTGCTTTGTGCAGTAGCCTTTTGTTCATTTTTCCATTGTGCAAAATTAGTTGTGGGTTCAACATATTCAGTCTGTATACTATTCCATATGTCTAATCCTATTGATTGTAAATATAATTTCATTCTACATGACCAATATGAATAATTAATGCCATTAAACAGTGGTGGTCTAATAGTGGATTGACCCTCTACAAAAGAACTATTGTTACAAATGTTGGTTGCCATTTAATATTTATAAAAATTAGATTATGAACTTTTTGAAAACCTATGCTGGATACCAATTGTTTGGGAATGCGGAATGCATATCTTAAGGCAAGACTAACACTAGAGGGGGTAAATAGTGTTTTCAATAAATTTATGAAAATCTAAAACTTATATGATCTACAATATGAATCACACACAACAGAGATGATTACAGACACAGAATCAACCGCAAACACAGAAACAGATAAATGTAAAATGCAGAAAAAGGAAATAACACACCGGATTTTATACTGGTTCAGATTACTCCTACGTCCACTCCTACACAACGCTGGATTGCGCAGAGTTTTATTAATATCACTATCCAAGTACAATCCCCTTGATTTTACGGCTACAAGGTTAACAGCGCTCCAACCACTCTTGATTTAACGGCGGCAAGATTACCATCATTCCCTTTCCTTGTTTTCAGGGCTACAAGGAACATACCTTTCCCAAACACTTCCCAAATGATTACAATATCCTTATAACTCTTCAATAGCACATCAATTTAGAGAGTAATGAGTAGAGAGAGAAAAGAAGAAGATTTGTATAATTAGATTAGAAACAGACAAAGCAGAAGTGTAGAAATCAATAAAATAAGAAATATTAATGGTGGTATGAAGAGGGGTGAAGAGGGAGAAGAAGAATGATGAAAAAATTCGAAATCAACCCCTATTTATAAGATTTGAAAGGTTGCAACGTTACTGGAACGTTACAAGTAGTAAAAAGACACTTCCTTTGAAAACTGAATTTCTGATAGTTGTATGTCGACATACCCATATATGTATGTCGACATATGCATATAATTTATAATTTTTAAAACCTATTTTTCAAGTGTTTGATCATATATATTATTCTGGAAATTCTTGAATAAAGTCTTAGCAATACAAATGAATATTCTAAAGTGTAAAATCATATGAAAACATAATTATATACTATATAAACATATTATAAATTTATAAAGTTAGAAACTATATAATTATAAAACTGCAAAGCTATAAAACTGTATACCTATATAAACATATATATTTAAACTTAATACATATATTTGAAATCATAAGTAAGGTAGAAAACAATTTGAAATTAGAACTTGAATTTTGAAAACAAGAATTTGAAAATCGAAAAAACATAATTTGAATTTTAACCTGGAGCGCTATTCAGAGTCTTACATATAAACTTGACTCTATTACTATATTATTCTTGAACTCTTGATAACTTGATTACTCATGAGTCTTGAATCTTCTATTAATTCTAAATATCTTGAAACTCTAAAACTGTACAGTACTCTGTATTATGTCCTGTATACAATTCCTACATATATATGTATATGTATATATTTTATAATCAATGATAATTGAAATAAGGTTGTTGTCATCAAACTCCATTCTCCAACAATCCCTACATTATACTATGGATAATAATCCTATCGACCAAGCACAATGATCAAAACTCAAGTGCGAACACGATAGACCCTATTGAAGATGATATTTTAAATATATAAAGTCAGTGGCTAAAGATAAGAAATGGAAGGTGGAGGCCAAAGCCTCAAATACGAAAGCAGAAAGCCAAATACACCATATGCTAGCAGGTGACATTACAAGTATTTGAAGCTTATTGGAAGGAAGTGAACGGTGCTTCCGACTGTTCTCAAAGGTGCAAAAATGCTTTCCATTTATAGCGCAATGGTATTGATAGTAATTACAAGGAAAACTGGTTTATTTCCTTTAATAGATGTACTTTTCATAATTTTCTACACAATTCTTGAAATCCAATTGGATTACACAATTGAGCACTAATCTCAAGCAGATTTTAGGGTAGTCTAAGATTTTAAAAAATATAAATTATTAGTTACGGCTTAATTAACGTTGATTACGCCATAAGTCTAGCCAATTTAGAAAATTCATTCAAATTATTTCGAGCAATGGAAAAATCCCAAAAAAAAAAAATCTTAGATGTATGAGTATACCACCCTCTATCCTTCGCAAAAATATGAAATTTAAAATAATTAATTTTCCCATAATTAGTTTGTAATTAGACTTAAAAAATCCATAGAAAATTCACACAAGCATAAAAAATTCGAAAACCAAAAATCATCTTTAGAAACATCTTATGAACATCTTATAAAAAATTCAAATCAATTAGAGATTTTAACTATAATTTTTTACCCTAAAACCTACTCATTTTCAAATGCAAGCAAGAATATTTAAGCTACACAAGTGTTGTTTTGTCCAAACAAAACTTTAGCGTCTGTATGAACATGAAATCCATCATGTAAATCACAAAACTATTCAGATATTCATCATAACTGAATTAAAGTAGGGTTTAGAATCACTATTCACCTTGATTAGTGTTGAAATGTTGATATTTTCTTTGTTGTATATCCCAAAGCCTTAATCTTCCTATGCTTTACTTTAATGCCTTCTACCTCTTGAGATCTTTAATGGATGGCCTCTTAGGGTATATTTTTAGGTCCATGAGAATGAAAAAAACGAGGGTAAAGATGTAGTAAAAGATATTATATTTGTGGCCATGTGTTTCCTATATTGCCCCTCGCATAATCCAACTTACGTTTAGTTCATTTTTCTTTGTTCCTAAGGCCAACACATTTCTTATATAAATGTAGGTATTAACTTAACAATTTTGTAACAAACCGGCATTTTCCCGATCCTGATTATCAATACAAATACCATATCGACTAACCAAACACCAGAAATTATCGGATCATTAATAGAAAGAAGTTAGATGGTGAGAAATAGAAAGAAAGAAAATTAGAATAGAAGAAGAAGAACATAAATGACAACACAGAATCTCACATCATTGAATAAAATATAATATATATATAACAACTTTTGGAATACAAAATTTTCTTTATACATATACAAACCATCATTAGAGTACAATACAACATAGCGAAAAATAAGCGGTAATTATCTAATGCTGAAGCCTCCTGCTCCAAGCTCCTCCAAGGGTATCTATAAATACCTGAACTACTTGACTGCCCATACAAATTTGGGCACCAAAGAGGTTAGGGTAAAAACAAAAGAAAAAAAAAACTCTGGGTCAGTCATGGGATTGGTGTGACTAAACTCCAAACACTTGGTTTAACTTTTAAAAATCCTTTTCGAAAGAAAAGATAATTGTAAGACCAAATCCACACATAAATACAGATGTTTTTACCTTACGATAACCCAAAATAGTTTTTGGAAATCATATCCAAGTCTGATATTAGTGTCTAGATACAAATAAATAGAAATCTAGCAGAACGCTTGCATCTCACGCTCTACATACATTGTATACACTCAAAACCGCAGGCTCTTATTGGATAACGGATTCCAACTAGCAAGGTATGGGACCACCTTCCGACAGTGTATCTCTAGAGAGGAATACACTGGGTTCAACAAGAATATTTTGCAACCCAGGCTAAACATGACTGGCCCCTCACTTCTCTTGAGAGTACCGAATGTATTGTCACCAACGGTAGGGATCAGCAACCGTTTCCCGAAAGGGACAACATCGAAAGATTTAGAAAGTAAATGGAATTTCTCTAGATCAGGTGACAATACACCCTACTTGGGTGCGACCCACCTAGCCATGCGACATACCCGATTTTATACTATTTCCCGATTACGAGGGTTGAGGTCACGATTACTTACCTTTCATTGATAACACAATCACTTTGAATGCCACATCGTCAGATCCGTTAGTAGAAATTTGGTTTGCACAAAGATATTCTGGATATTATGCTATGAGAATAAATTCTCCGCGAACAGATGTATATTTGTACAGACCAACATATGCAATCACTGGAAATATTCTGTCAGACATTCGTCCATACCCTTTCATTCTGGGACTGAACGAAACCGAAGGCACAATTCCCATTAATCCATCTTAGGAAATTTCTACCTAGGATTAACAGAAAAAACCCTTGCACTTTACTCTGTCTTCGATTTGTCTTCATATAATCTGATTCGCAATGCTACTGCCAATACGGAGTGGTTCTTGGATAATAATCCAACCGGTCTCTCCATATTGACAACGGTATTGGCCAATACTTCGATAGTCGGTTGTTTAACTATCAAAGAAAAACAACATTCATCTAAAGCATCAAACAAATCACTGGGCCACTTAATTGATATTTCATTAATTAAATCATTCCTCCATTTCCTTAAAAATATTTGTTAACCCAATATTTCAACAATCATCTTGGCCTTTTAAGCTATTTGGAAAACATTATTCATATATCGCCTTCTTTAGTTTCTTATACATAGAAAATATATTTATTAATAATTTGGAAACATTCCAATTACTTCTCCCTTTCACGACCATTCATTTCTATACTTAGGAAATATTTATTATTATATTTCCAACATTCCACTAACCTGGGTTAAAACGAATGTTGTGTAAAATATCGTTACAACAACCCAAATTTAGTGCATCCAACTAAATCTTATTTAACATTGATCTTCGAGACCGAATCTTGTTATTTATCGGTTAATATTGAAATCAATCAAGTTTGGGTACAACTACCTCTCAGACCTTGACTGAAAACATTGTCAACTTCAAAACAGACAAGACTACTTTTCTCGAGTAACCAACACCATAAAAACCAATTATTCATTTTTAAAATGTATATATGTTTCTCTTTCTATTTTTACTAGATTTAATTATAGATTTCCTTTTTGTTTATAATATTCTATTTTAAGTTTATTTCCTCATCGAATTCTGTATATCTATCGATATATTGATTTCTAGTTAACAATTTTTCTTAAAAATTTCTTAACTCCTTAAAATATCTGGAAAAATTCACCAGCACCTCCTTTGTGCTGGTAAATAGATCAAACTCCAACTCGCCTCTCTAGTCCCTTTCCATTCAAAAAGGAAATCAAAAATCCAAGCGGCTTGCCGATTTGGCGCATAAAATCTCATATGGAATTTAAACGTGTACCTTTTTGTTGGGCACTTAAATTATTATCTTCATACACTTCATTCCAAACCTGTTTAACACATGTAAGCCCATTCCCGATTTATTTCAACTCCATTCAATTATTTTTACTCAACTTGCTAATAAATCCTTTTATTAGCCCTTTTGCCTATTTCACTTTTTATTTGAACAAATCATGTTCAAATATATTTTAATCTTGCTTATAAATTAATTTAATTCCGTTTTTAATTTAAGTTCCATATTCGATTTCAAATATGAATTCACAAGTCTAATTTACCTTTCAAAGTCCAATTTTGATTCAAAATTCAATTAACTTATTATCCTTCAAATTAGTTAGTCCTATTCAATAATTAAAAATCTGATTTTGTTTCAAAAATCATTTCATTTACTTCGCTTGAGATCATATTTATTTTACAACTCAAATCTAGATTTTTCTAATGGAAATTCGGATTTTATTTACTTAAAATCCTTATATAGATTTTAAATAAACCGTTACGGTCTAAAAATGGTTATGGCACTGTTTTTCTGAAAATTCGATTTTGACATGACTCAAAATCTATAAGATGAAATCAATTTCATTTATAAAAAATCACCTCAATTCCCTGCATTATTTAATTTATAAACATCATTTATAATTTCACTTCGATTTCCCGCATTATTTAATTTATAAACATCGTTTATAAATTCACTACTTATTTTACATATTCAAAACAAGTTAATATCTCTATAGACTATTCAAAATTCAAATTCTATTTTAAAAGAAATAGATTTTCCCTTTTACATCTCAGAATCCCTTTTTACAATATTTTTATAAATCAACATTCAGACCCAGTGATATTTAAGCACCCAAAACACACAATTATCAATCACAGGTTTTCTGCCACATCATATATGATAACATATATGGAAACAAACAATAATAAATTTTAAGGAATTCAGTTGGATCTCTCCAACCGGTTTTCCCTGCATTCGCAGATGTTAGCCAACATAAATAATACCCATCCTGCTTCAAGGCAGGGTATCGCAGTATAGAAGGTCATCCACTGTAATATATTGTAGGGTGCATAGGGTAATCCGCTAATGATACTATGGGCATCCGCTAATGGTACTGTGAGAAATATCCCACCACCAAAATATATATATAATAACCACAACCACCAAGTCTAAATAACTAATATATATGATAACCACAATTAATCAATAAATAGCAATGCAACCAATCAACCAACAAACAACATATAAATATTTATATTAAATAAAAATTCGATTATAATAAACTATAATCGAACCAAAGAGTGAGTTTACTTACCTTGATTTTAAATTTGATGATTCTCGCCATTTTAATCTGATCCCAAATATGTGTTTGAATTTAGATAAAGTTCCCGACAACTCTAATCCCATATGACTTGAATTGATCGATTAACCTAATAAAATTCATTTATTCCCTTTTTATATTTCACGGTCGGATATATGTAGATAATTTTATAACTTTAATTTGGTTTAACCGATTATTACAGTAAATTTCAATTATGACTACTATACCAAAATTTCAAATTATATGAGAATTTATTGTAATGAGCTTTATTCAACAAATCCTAATTCATCACAGTTTCCTTTAACAAATCGTCTTAAATTTTGAATTCAAATTTTGTTACAGCTGCCATATTTAAACATTCGAAAATTGGAAAATATTTACTGCTACATAAGTGAAATCGACTAAAATTAAATAATGAGTTTTAATTAAAACCACTAACCTCCCTTTTCCAGCCCACGGCCATCATCCTATACCCATCGCTACAAGCTAGAATTTACCATTCTGGCATCACCATTAATCTCCTTTGGCCACCACAAACCCATCCATCCCCATGAATTTGAAACTCGATGGCCTTCTTTATTTTTTCTCTTTTTTTAATATTTATTTTTACAATCAATCCCAGCCCTGTCACTTACTGTTACAGATTGCAATACCCAAAACTTTATTGCATCTTCTTATTTGCTCACCCTCAACGTTTCCAGTCCCTATAGGTTCGTATGCAAATCACCAACATCAAAGCTGCACACCGAACCCCTGCTCAGCTCATCCATCATCACGACAATCAGCTTTCCACCACCTTCCCAATTCCCTCACATTATACTTGAGTTCACTTGATGGAAGTAGACCGCAACTACGACCATCTGCAATACAGGATGCGATAACTTTCTGATCAAACTTTACCCAAAGCCGTGCACCTTCCATTCCTAAACACCACGCCAACCTCCCATCCTACCAACTCCTACCCTCAATCGATTAATCAGGAAACCTAACTCACCATCCCTAAAAATCGAGCGACCTTAAGTTCCATCGCACCATGTATTGATGATATGAGAGTGATGCTCTCGTGAACCGGAGACCATCAAACCGTGAATCATTTGATTTCATAGAAGGTTAGATTTTAAACCGATTTTAGAAGGAATCGGAAAAAGGCTTTGATTTTTATTTTAATTATACTGAAGCTTTTCGCGATTTCATTTCTGAGGAAAAAAAACAAAGACGAAGGGATCGCGATATTTATGGAGATAAGGGGGAACAATACGTACTCACGTTAAATTGGTGTTTTACTTTGGTGTGAAGTAAGGGAGTAAAACGTACATGAAAATGAAAGAAGATGGTAGCTAGTCAGAGCATCTCCAACAAAGGGAGAATTCATGTTATGAATCAAGAATTGGGGCAAAAATGGTCCCCAACGGATGTTACATTGTGTAACATTCAGGAAAATTTTACGGGTTCAATTCAGATTTCTGAATTGGGTTCGCGCGCCGACTTTATCGGCTCATGAAGTCACAAGCCGATTTTTTCGGCGCACGCAAGAAAAATCGGCTCGCGACTTCACGATCCGATAAAGTTGGCGCGTGACTAGTTTAGAATTTAATTTTTTTTTTCTTCCTTATCCTACCTTATTTTCTAATATGACAGAATAAAATCGTTATTATTTTCATAGAATAAACTAATTCGGAACATAAATAGATGATTAATAACCCTAACGAATACAAGGGAACGCGATGGCACAATAGAAAAGAACAACATCATTACTACATATATGATCGATAAGTTCATACAAGCATGAAATAAAACACGAGTTCGGATAAGGATACTTCATAACTAGGTATCGCCATAGTGGTTCCATAAATGATTCATAAGATCCTTATGCATCTCTAAACATAACCTTGCGGGTCAAATAAATGTTGAAGTCCTCCTCTGTTAGTGGTCGGTTTTCTCGGAATACTTGCGGTAGCTGCGAAGCACCCTCGTAATCAGAGTGACCTTGCTTTTCATCCATATCTCTTTCATCTTCTATAATCATGTTGCGAAGAACGATGCAAGCAAACATGATTGTAGACATCTTTTTCCTAGACTACAACCGACATGGATTACTTATCATTGCAAATCTAGATTGTAAATCACCGAAAGCACGTTCTACTTCTTTCCTTTGTGCCTCCTGCATCATCGCGAATTTGACTTGTTTAGGAGTCAATGGATTTGGACATGTTTTAACAATGGTGCTCCATTTCGGGTAAATTCCGTCACCTAGATAATAGCCATGCTTGTAAGTATTTTGACCAAGGTTAAATGTTAAAGGAGGTACCTGACCTTGAGCAAGATCATTAAAAAGATGGGATCTTTCTATAACATTTAAGTCGTTTTTCGAACCAGGGATTCCAAAGAAAGCGTGCCATATCCACAGATCGTACGATGCTACTGCTTCCAAAATGATGGTTGGTCGCCTTTTCTTGCCGTTGTACTCACCTTGTAATCCCTTAGGACAGTTCTTCCATTCCCAATGCATACAGTCCATACTTCCTAACATTCCCGGCCAACCCTGCTTTCGTGCATCTCTTTGATTCGCACTACATCTGCTTCGTTCGGAGACCGTAAGTATTCTTCTCCATAGACATCCACCACTGCTTTACAGAAAGTTTCAAGTGTCATGCTCTCTTCTATTCGGTATGCATCGTCCAAAGCATCGACTAGAGTGGCATAAGCTAACATTCTCATAGCGGCCGTCATTTTCTGTTCACCTGACAACCCCTGTGTCTTCGATGCATTTTGTTTGTGCTTAAAGTAAGCATTGTTACCTTGAATACCAGCCAATATCCGAAGAAATAGATTTCTCCGCATCCTGTATCTTCTACGAAACATATCAGGCTTGTAAGTGTTATCGTCATCGAAGTAATCTTGCATCAAAGACTTATGGTATTTAGCATTATTTCGGTGTATAAACCTCCTTTCAGCAACTGATCCCCCTCTAGTTGTGGATGATGAACCATACGCTTCACGGTATAGGTCTCATATTTCTTGTATTACTTCCACTTCCTCTTGAAGGATTTCATCTTCCTCTGAGTCGCTATCAAAAGCCAGCACGCATTTCATAAAACTGGAATCCATTTATGTTTGTGAATAAGTTTTGATTTGAGATATGAATTGCAATGTTGTCGTTATATTTAAGGTATGAGGTATAATTGGTAAGTGGGTAGCTTTATTAGGTGGAGTGTGCTCTTTTATTAGATAAAGTGCTCCTTTATTGGACAGAGTGTTCCTTTATCGACATGGTGCTCCTTTATTGGTACGAGTGCTTCTTTATTGGACAGAGTGTTCCTTTATTGGACAAAGTGCTCCTATATTGGATAGATTGTTCCTTTATTGGACAGAGTGCTCCTTTATTGGACAGAGTGTTCTTTATTGGACGGAGTGCACCTTTATTGGACATAGCGCTCCTTTATTAGTATGAATGGTCTTCAATTGGACAGTAAATAGTGCACAATGTAGATTCTCTATCATGGCTCCAGTGAACAGTGACTAGGGCATAGTGGGGTTTCTCCATCACAGACGTTTTGAGCGTTGGACTTTGCATTACATAAATATTTTGCATTACATAACTTAGAAGCTTGCAACAATGACAATTACAACATGAATAAATGCCAAAGTACAATTGAAGGAATTACAACAACTGAACACATAAACATCAAATTTAAAGTACAATAATAAACGATAAGATAGTTTCCACCCACACCTACCACGGACGTGGGAAAAATCCAGCTCTAGCAGCCTCAACAACATTCTTGTTCAAACATCGTATTTCGGCTTGCGCTTCCAATGCATATTGAACTCCACGTTCGCACATCGGAGCGTCAATCCACTGCTTAAAGTAACAACAATCAATTTCATTAGGAAAAACATTGTGGTCCAGGTAAGTTGCACAACCAAAAAACCGGCGTCCAGCATTTTTTTCGGTCTTCGAAACAACGACGACCGATTCTTCTCCACAACGGCACATAGGGTTGGATCCACCCACATGTAATGGCTTGAGAACGCATCCTTCAACAACCATTTCTTTTCCAGGTCTTTGATTTGCTACCCCCTCATCGTCATTTTTCCATTTGTCCATGTTGGAAGCTACACTTTCTTTTCCCTGTTCCGACATACTCCAAAAAGGCAACTATACTATTTTCTTATCAAGTAATAGGCTGAAATGGGGAAACAGGAAGGAGATGGCGGCTGGAATGAAATAAATTATGATTAAGGGTTTTAGAGATACCGCTATATATAGGAAAAACCAAAGTGTGGGTTCGGGTTCGTCCACTTACCCGTATAATTTAAACATTTCAGCACATGGAGGAGTTAAAAAGGAGGGTCGTCCCCACTATATTTTATAAAAATCCTTTAACTTATATATGTAAATAATATATTTTATAATCCAATTCCACAGCGACTTTTTGAAATTTTGATTTGGATGTTAACCAAAATCTACGACATGAAAACCATTTTTTCTCTTCAAGTAGAAAAATATTGTCGATTAGATGTGAACGTGTCTTGTTGTGAGGAAATCCGACTTAGATTGGATCTCGTACAACCAATTGAAGTTCAGAACATTATCTTACGAACTACAGCGCCACTGCAGTTCGTTTTATAATTAAATTATAAACCCGGCTTGTTTATAACTTCGTTTTATTATTAATTTTACAAACATCATTTAAACAAAGTTAAAAAACTAGGATCGTCCACTTACCCGTATAATTTAAACATTTCATTACACGAAGGAGTTAAAAAGGAGGGTCGTCCCCACTATATTTTATGAAAATCCTTCAACTTATATATGTAAACAATATATTTTATAAACCAATTCCACAACGACTTTTTGAAATTTTGATTTGAACATAAAACAAAATCTACGACATGAAAACCCTTTTTTTCTCTTCCAGTAGAAAAATATTGTCGATTAGATGCGAACGTGTCTTGTTGTGAGGAAATTCGACTTAGATTGGATCTCGTACAACCAATTGAAGTTTAGAACGTTATCTTACGAACTACAGCGCCGCTGCAGTTCGTTTTATAATTAAATTATAAACCCGGCTTGTTTCTAACTTCGTTTTATTATTAAATATTACAACCATCATTTAAACAGAATTAAAAAATAACATAAAGTGCAAAACATTACACGTAACATATGAAACGAGCAAACATTACACAGAACATATGAAACGAGCAAACATTACACAGAACACATTAAAAAATAACATAAAGTGCAAAGCATCGAGACATACATATATATACATCGCGACATACACATATATACATCATGATAAATCTGCAGCATCATCATCAGCACCATCCAAATCCATGTCATCCCCACTATCAATAGGGTCATAATACGGAATATCGTCCTCATCACTACCACCTCCCGATCCGCCACCACCACCTAATCCTCCACCCCCACCTAATCCTGTAACCCCACCTCCCGAACCGCCATCACCACCTAATCCGTCACCCCCTCCTAGTCCGCCATCACCACCTAATCCGTCACCCCCTCCTAGTCTTCCATCACCACCTAATCCACCTCCTTAACCTCCATCAGTACATGACCCTACACCGGTACCTGATGTTGCTGTATCACCACCCCCTGTTGCCGCTAATCTGGCATGTAAGTCAGCGATTTGCTCCTGCAATCCGTGAACTATCGCCTGGTGCTCCAGATATAAGGACTGAGAATGTATCAGGGCCATCTCAATATGTATCATATGCTGGTCTAACCGGGGTGCATACTGCATGTATAGAACATATAAACTCAGTTTCTACAACGTATAACATAAAACGTAAATTCACAAGTACATATTTTACCTCATGTAGCCGATATAATCCAGCAGTAGGGACACCGTGTACCATGTGAGTAGGTGGGTAAATAATAAGCAGGGATATCTGTGTACCGCTAAGATCAAATGTCTGAATTGTATCGGTCAGAGCGAAATCCGTAGGCGGGTCAAAGATCTGTGAAGGGGTTGGGTCAAAAGTAAACGGTGGAGAATGAATCTACCACTAACCAATCGGGGACCAATGTGATCGGAGTTCACACCCCGCATATAATCCAGCAGCAAGTACCGCCTAGGAGCTATCCGAACCCAATAAGGACCAAACTCTACGTCGGGTAAGTAAAAATCGGCCGTATCAACCCATCCTTCCTATCTCAGACCATCCATGTACTATCTCCCTATAGAATGCTGGGGCCCGAACATATCAAGTGGCAGAGGTGGATCTCCAGGTACGCGCAACTGATCGGGACCTTGGTAATAACATCGATCTCCCAAGTACCAAATAGGAAGGTCGGCCGGTGGAAACAAGAGGACACGTCGAAGAGAAAAGTGACATGCAATGGCTAATGGATGGGCATCAGGTAGTGGGCTACCCACTGAAAGTAACATCCAATAAGAAGTCTAAGGTGCTCGTAATATGTTCCCCCTCTCCCTCATATCTAACTGAGTACGAGCCTCCATCAAGTCATGTCTCACACCAGCCGAAGCACGCCGAACCCTGTGAGTACTCTCCCATCTACGCATGCATGGGTAAAAGGTCTCGACAGCATGACTAGTGGTGGGCTGTATGCATGGATGCATGTTAGCCGTGTACTCGTAGTACCAGCATGGCAACATGTACCAAAAAACGAACATCTGGCGAACCTCTCCAAAAGCATAGGAAACAAGAGTGGCGTATAGATAACCCAATATGGCAAAGCCCCAATCAGTCATATGCAGTTGCTCTAACTCGACTAGTGCTGCTAGGTAGCCTAGTCTAATCGTACTCCATTGGTTCGAAAAGAATGTCGAACCAAGGAGGTATAAAATGGTAGCCCTGTATACTATGTCATGGAAATCTACCACATCGAGATGCGCTATAATATACTCAAGTAAATATGTGACGGAAACGACACCATTAGTTATATGAGCCGCTGATAAATCTGGAAAACACTGCAGGTAGGAATCGGGTGACTCAAAAGAGGAATCAAATGGACAAGTGACTTTATCTGGAAGGCCAATCTCAATCCCCGTAAGCATGTAAAAATAAGCTAGGGTGATACCTAGTTCAAAATCTGGAAAGTGAAAAGTGTGTGTCGTAGGCCACTATCTCTATAATAAGGCCTCTACCAAAGGTCGATCGAAGGACTGGGGAGGTATAATACATAAAAAGAGTCCGAACGGACTAGCTAATATCCTCTCTCGAATATGTAATGGTAATATGTCAAGGTCATGTGAAATAAACTTCGCCCAACTCCCACGAAGGTAGACGTACTCAGTCTATTAAAATTATAACAGTTAAATGACTATAAAACCACTATTAAAACGTATAACGTACATGCACTAAACTATAACGTAAAACCAACATGGCATACTGTTTAACGGTTCAATAACTATAAATATTAAAAAATTATAACTCATACCGGAACGGTGGCCAGCGCGGTAAAAGATCGATGAGTGAATCCCTGTGGCAGCTCGTGGAGGATCCGTAAGTCCTCAATCGTCGTCCCCGCTGGTGGAGGAAGGTGAGCTGGACCAGATGCGTCGTCGGGCATACATGGAACTGTCCATCTCCCCATATTCGTTACGCGTGGCGGCATCCCGGCGTCGTAACGAATAAAAAATATTTAAAAAGAGGATATTGAAAGGGGATGGAGAGTTTGCCTCCCGCGTCATTCCTTTATAGGCGCGGGGAGGTCAATCGGCTCGCGAGCTTGCAAGCCAATAAAATCGGTCCGCAACCGACGAGCTGATAAAATCAGCTTGCCGCTGCTGTGGAATATCAAAGATATTCCCCTGAACGTTACGGATCGTAATGTTACGATCTGAAACATTGTTGGAGATGCTCTTAGGGATAAGTGTTGCGTTGGAAAGTTAAGTTGTCCTTATTTTTAGTTTTATATTTTATTTTGATTTGAACTGAGGTGATTTTAACCCTTTTAGAATATCGCGTGTTGTCAAACTCCTTTTTAAACGCAACAACCAACATCCCTAGAGTTATACCACTATTCTGAACACACCGGAACAGTTTCGAAGCTTAATTTGTTCACATGAAGAAGATATTATATAATTAGATTCAAAACAATTAATTTCTCGATAATAAATTATTATTGTTATCGTCCACATTTAAATAAAATTTCCATTAATCATTTGAATCATTTTGACTCCGTGTTAATTGCGAATTGAATTATTTCTGATTCTCGTATTACGATAATTATATATATTCGAAATAAATCGTATTTCGATTATTAAATCGATAACTCAACATAAAATCGATTTATATTATTAAATCAATATTTGAAACCACATTAAATATTTAAAATAAATCGATAAAAATTCGGGTCGTTACAAATTTTATCGCATTATTCTTACTTAATTTATTCAATTAAATATCTCGAATAATATAAACCAAAATATATGATGTTACATTTTGTCATCATAAAAACTAATACCCCTTATCCTAATTCTATCTTTTACTCGAACACTGACTCTACTACCAACTGACCCAAATACTGACACAAACGCTGAATCAAATTCTATAGTAATAATACTCAACTAATAAATTTTCTTCAAGTTTCTTTGTGCCAATCCTTTCCTTAAGCGACTTACATTGATTCAATATATTGTATCAAACCAACTTATATCTGCCTAACATGTAATGACCTAGGTCGATATGATCCAGGAGAGGGAGCCATTCCGACTCTTATTAGCGAAGATGAACTGTTTTAATCTGGGTCAATGAAATTAGGTTGATCCCTATCGTTTGACCCAAGCATGTTCATATTTATCCAATTTCGATGTTTCATTCAAGCAAGTAAGAGTATCCATAATAACATATATTTATTCATTCTCGATTATAGAGTCATCCCACCATTTCTTCAGGCTATCTACCTTGATTGTCAAGTGATCCACATATCCAAGTCCAAAGTGTAATGGCCCATTAAAAAGGCAGATGACTAGATGATAAGAGGATAATACTGATTTATAAGATTTGAAAAACAAATAAGACTAGTGTCAGGCCGCGCCGTTTACTTCAGCTATCGCTCTTAACTGAATCTGTTTAACATTACAATATGTAGGACATGGTTAGGGTAAGACAAAAGGAATGGTGCATACAGAAATGGATGCGCTAAGATAAGTTTTCGGTGAGCCTACAAAATCATTAGGTTCTTAGTCAACCGAGCAAAACTAAGAGAGACAAATAGACATATAGCCGGATAGATAGATAATTAGGAATGAGAAACACGGACAGATCGTCTAAATTAATTTTAGTAGCCAACTAGATAATTTGATAAATGTAGGAGACCTGAATTAGTCATTTGATGCGAGGGAGATAGTTATAGATGGACAAATAATCAGGAGTTGATGAATAGTTGGAGGTTACCCGTGAGAAACAGATAGTCACAATAACTCCGAGACGGCTCGTCAGGATTAGGTTAAGACATGTAGTCAGAGTTACCCTTTAGAAAGGTAGTCAGGAAATTTCTATATACATCCACTTACAATTAATTACCATGTTTATTAACTAGAGTGATTGCGGGTGAGGCATTGATTGGTTAACTGATCGATTACTTTGATTATGGATACCAGTGAGGAAAAAACCATTCTGCTAACACTACAAGAATAATACGGATTTCCGACGGCTGAAAACCGTCGGCGGCCGTCGGAAATGGTCGGAAGCCGTCGGAAATCCCCGTCGCTATTAAAGGCGTCGGCACACAGTGTTTCCGACGGTTTTCGACGGCTGTTGTCGAATAATTTTCCTACGTTTTCCTACGGTTATCGTCAATTTCCGACGGCTTTCGACGGCCGTCGGAAACCGTCGGAAACCGTTAGCGACGTTTGCCTGGAAGCCGTCGCAAGCCGTCGGAAACCGTTATAAACATTTGAACCAGTAAGCCGTCGGAAGCCGTCGGAAATACTGCTGCTTTTTTTTTATATTACAGCTGCTATTTAACCATCAAACCCACATTCCACTCAATTCATTAATTCAGACCGTCGGTCTTTAACTCCATCACAACATTTCATACACAAACCATCAAAACCACACCATTTCAACCAAAAAATCATCAAAACCAAACCAATTCAACCAAAAATTCATAAAAACGATAAAAAAACATATAAAACATAACACTTCTACGATTGCACACTATATAATACATCACATTTACTACATCAATCCACCACATCTTGTCTACCATCAAAATACATACGAAATGTCAACCAATGTTCAGTCATACACCCCCATATATATATAGCGCATCTCTAGTCATATATGTACATATGTCAAACTAAAAAAACATACCTAACAAGCAACATCACTGGTCGTCCTCCTCTGCAGAGCCAGCTGATGAAGGAAAGCGTCCATACTGCCGCTCGAACTCTGCTATGCGTCGATCCACTATCTGAGTCATCTCAATGGCTTGGCGGCGATTCTGTTCCTCAAGCTGTGCCACCCTAGCTCTCAAGTCCTCGATCTCTGCGGCATCCATAGCTTCTCTAGCATGTCTGGCCCGTGCCTGCTGACTGGTGGACTGTAACAATTATTTAAAATTCTTTTACTCATTTACAATTATTTTAATAATCTGCATGGCGTAAAAATATGTGATTAAAGAGTTCGGAGTAATACATTATAATCTTCGTTGACATAAAAAGGTTATCGACTATATCATTACTTTCTATATCCTCTTTTAACTATTATGGTAAATAAGACCATAAATGAACCTATTCCAAGCCAACGCATAACACTGATTATAAAACGTTTTATAAATTACAATAACATAGTTAATGCTTACTTGTTGGTATCAAATGTTAAAGAAATTTGATATGCTTTAAATTATAACAACAATTAATGACAGGTGTGATGTCACGTGTTAAAGAAATTTGATATGCTTTAAATGGCATAATTTAATACCGTAAACTATGCACTTCATCGAGTTAATTTAGAGCAATAATTATTGATCTCTCAAATGATAACATTGAATGCACGCAACATTGGTATCATGAAAGATATATTTATCACAAAATTAAAGAACTTGAGGCTTAAGCTTTGTAGATAAAAATAAAACGCATAAAAATTAAACTAAACTAAAAATGTTTTACCACTTGATTTCCAAATCCATATCGCCTGTTACGCGTCTGTGGATCCATCACTGACTGGAAGATAATGTCCTCCTCGTCTGTAGTAAGCTGCTCCTTTCCAGTCTCAGCCAGACGCAACTGACGTTTCTCCATGAACTTCTCCTGTAAGCCCAATAGGAATGTATATAAAATTAATATCATGATATCGTATTTTATATTAATTTAACAATTACTACATAAACTTCTACATAAAATGAAATCTTACGTGACTCTTCCTGGATTTCTCGTCATGCCATGAGTATGTGATGTTCCCGTCTGAGTCGACATGCTCTATGGCATGCGTACGTGTGAACACATCCATATAGGAGACTGGACCCTGCCCCTCAGCCTCCTGAATTAGATTATTAAACACAATTATTAAATGTTCAAAACTATATACAGCATAATAAGTCGCATTTAAAAAAAATTACCAACTCCTGCCGATACTGCTGGAATGACTTGGATCCTCCTCTATGCGTGACTGGATTTTTATTCCTATTCGCGCTGTTTCTTTGCGACTCCGCCTTCACATTTAAAATTTTATATTTATCAGTCTAAATATTTTAATATTTATTAAAAAAAAATTAGTACACTAACCTTCGCTGTATCACTATCCCAATACTTCAGAAACCCACTCCAAACATTATCTCCCATCCACGTAGGTTTTTTCCTATTTTTTTTCATTGTTGATATGGCATCTTTATAGTTTTTCCTCATCTTTTGCATCCAATACGTCCTAGCCAATGCCAAATCATCGGTCTGTATATCAACCTCAGCCTGTATTTCACGTTAAACAAACATTAGTAGTAAAATATGTACAGTATATCTCAGCGATTAACATAAATTATATTGCAAAAAATATAAAAGAAAATACTTACTAGCACATCCTGCCAAATGACCTCCTGAATGTGAGGTGGTATCAAATCCCACTTAGGCCAAAATCCCGACATCCTTGCCTTATATGCTGCTGTCGAAGCGGTCAAAATAGTCTTCGAAGGCTGAAAATCGAAAGTCCTGCATTAAATGTGAAAAACATATAAGGGTGCTGTATAAAATAATAAACATGCTAAATAAAGTTTAATTTTTACCCAGTACTCGTAGGAACTAAGGACACGACTGGACGCACGTGGGGATGCGATCCAGAACCCTCGCCTGACGAATTTCCTCTAGATGACATACCTGTCACATACAAATTATTTCAAAGATCTAAGCTAACTTAAACAAACGATATAAGCTGCTAAATAAGTGACATAAAAGATGCAAAAAATGACATAAAAGAGAAATTGTTTTTACCTGTATTTGATTTGGTCTCATATTCCAAAGATTAACATTTTTACATTATTGCAGATTTAAGACAAATAAATAAGCAAAACTGCATATGACACAAAAGATGTAAAAAACGATCATAAAAGTTAAAAATTTAATAGAGTTACATGAATTGCAAAATAAGCTGGGTTTACTACATAATTACATTACAATAGATAGATAGTACTCGATCATCATCTATATCAATCATCATCTTCTTCAGATTCAAATTCATCCTCAGATTGCATACTATCTTCCTCCGCACTCTCAAACGCATCTACCAAAGCATTTGCCTCATCGATTAGAGGTCCGAAATCTGCATGATCATCTTCAATTATTATTTCATTGTTCTGTTCGAGTTCTGCCTGATAGGCTCCTTCATCTGGAATATTCTTCCCATCAAACGTAAATCTGGCCTTTGTTTTAAAAACTGCCGACCAATCTGCTTTATCTCTTTTTAGAGACGGGTAAGGAGCATAATAAACCTGTAATGCTTGTTTGGCTAGTACAAAAGGATCATGAGAATCTTTGATGTGATTCTTTTGTGTTAAAACGCCATAAAAATCTTTGATGTGATTCTCAGGATCGTCACTGCCTTTAACGAATACACCAGTATTGTTCGTTGAGTTTTCAGCACCGTATTCTTTTGTGTTAAATTTATATCCATTAACAAAATATATTGGATATGTCTTAACCAATCTTTTTGGTCCCATTGCAAGATGTTTCAACCCTTCATCAACAACACAATTTTTGGGTTCATAAACATAATTTGTAAACCAAGCAGAAAATTCTTTACTGATATCTCCATTTGGATGTTCACGTTCATACACGCTGTAAATAGAAATAGTGTTTTGCATTAGATTATACACACGTAAAGATGTAGAAATAAAAATGCAGTAATTGATATTTCAGATTACCTAACGAATGGTGCAACTTCAGAACAATTTAGAAGAATATAAGTGTGAGCTACATGAACATCTTTATCATTTAGCCAGACGTCAACACATTTTCCAGAAGGTCGACCGTGTTGTCTAAAAATAGACAAAACTGTTTGAGACGATTCTTGTTCGTCTCCTTCGTCGTTTCTTGGAACACTTTCAAATGATATATTCACATGATCACTGAAATAATGAGAGAAAAAGAACGAAGCTTCTTCTTCGATGTAAGATTTACATATCGAACCTTCAACTCGTGCTTTTTGTCTCACTTTTTTCTTCAAATGATTCAGGTACCTATGCAATATTAATTTACATTATTTAATAGTTTTAAATTCAATTAAATTAATCGTTAATATGTCTATGTTTACCTCTCGAATGGATACATCCATCCATATTGGACAGGTCCTCGATATCGTGCTTCAGTTGGAAGGTGAACAGGTAAATGTTCCATTACATTAAAAAAACTTGGTGGGAATATTTTCTCTAATTTGCAAAGCAATATTGGAATATCTACCTCAAATTTACGTAAACATTCCACTTTCAAAGTAGTTGAACAAAGTTCTTTGTAAAACAAACTAAGCTCCGTTATTACCTTCCAAACTTTTAACGGCAATAGTTCTTTGAACATAACTGGGAATAGATGCTCCATCATAATATGACAATCGTGGCTTTTCATTCCGCTCAATTTACCATTTTTGAAGTCAACACACCTACGAAGGTTTGAGGAAATCCCATCAGGAAATCGTAACCCTTCAACCCATTTTAAAACAACGTTAACCTGATTATTATCTAATTCATAACATGCTTTGGGTTTTTTACTGTCATTAGGTTTCATATGAAGCTCGGGACGTTTGCATAATTCTTCTATATCGCGCCTTGATTTCAAATCATCTTTAGTTTTCCCTTTAACATTCAAAATCGTGTTAAACACATTATCAAATACATTTTTCTCATTATGCATCACATCAATGTTATGACGAAGCAGAAGATGTTTCCAATACGGCAACTCCCAAAAAATAGACTGTTTGCACCAATTATGATAAATCGATTTGCCTTCAATTTCTGTTTGAACTCCAGTTTGATATATCTTTGGATGATTTCGAACCATTTCATATATTTCTTCGCTAGTCCATAACGTTGGAGGTTGTCTGGTTTCTACTCTATTAACCAAAAAGTTTTTCTTGTCTGCTCTAAAAACATGATTTACATGGAGAAAACATCGATGACAGTCAAACCATGAAATTTTCCTACCATGCGGTAAGGAAAACGCTCGTGTCTCTTCCATGCAATATGGACATGATAGACGACCAGCGGTACTCCATCCTGAAAGCATTGCATATGCAGGAAAATCACTTATAGTCCACAACAAAGAAGCAAACATGCGAAAATTTTTCTTCTTTGAAACATCGTACGTTTCTACTCCTTCGTTCCACAATGTTTTTAATTCTTCAATTAACGGTTGTAAATAAACATCAATTCCTTGTGCTGGATCATCGGGCCCAGGAACAATAACAGTAAGAAACATATATTGTGTTTTCATACACATCCATGGAGGTAAATTATAAGGTGTGATGATAATGGGCCATGATGAGTATTTAGAACCAAACTGAGAAAATGGTGAAAACCCATCCGTACATAATCCTAGTCTGACATTACGACTCTCCGCTGCAAAATTGGGATAAGTTTTATCGAAATGCTTCCATGCTTCCCCATCGGCTGGATGGGTCAACGTACCTTCTTGCTCCGATCTCACCTTATGCCATCTCATATGAGATGCAGTTGTAGAAGATGCATATAATCTTTGAAGCCTTGGAGTAAGAGGTAAGTAATGCATACGTTTATATGGAACTTCCTTTCCCTTCTTTTTTCGTGGTTTATATCTTTCTTCATTACAAATTTTACAATTTCTAAGGTTTACGTCATCTTTCCAAAACAACATACATCCTTTTACACATGTATCTATTTTTTGATAAGGTAAACCAAATGCCGACATAAGTTTTTTAACTTCTAGTGATTTTCACACATTAAATTATCCGGCGGCATGTGCCTTTTTGCAGCTTGTACAATTGCTGTGAACCCAGCTTCGGTGATGTTGTATTTAGATTTCATCGCAATGTATTCCGCGATTACCGATAGCTGAGTGCCGCTTGTACAACCATCCCAAATAGGTTTCTAAGCATTATCCAGCAAATCATAAATTTTCTTAGCTTCAATATTCGGTTCTTCATCATTTCCATCGTCGTCGTCGGCTGCAATCATAGGAAACATAGATCGAGCTGCATCTTCCACCATATTTTCAATACGGGTCGTGCTAACATTTTCTTCAACAGGATTGTCTACCTCAGTCTCAACAGGAGTATTTGATACAACTTCTCCATGACGATCCCAAAAATAATACTCGGGTACGAATCCGTTTTTGCACAAATGGACTTTCACAACATCGGGTAACAAATATTTCAAATGTTTACACTTGCTACACGGACAACGAATTTCAGGATCGCTTCCATTATTACTTAAAGCAAAGTCAACAAAGACATTTATACCATTATAAAAATCTTCTTTTATTGAACCTCTCTGTCCTCTTCTTTGGTACATCCAACTCCTCCGATCAACAAAATAATCAATCATTTTTCCTAGTTGAGAAATTCAGTCATAAGTCCAAAAATTAATATTTATTTAAGAATTCAAATTACAAAAAAAACTTGTACTTATGGTAATAAAACGCACGTATATTGCAATATTTTCATTTTTAAGGAATATATTTTTAATATTAAAAATATATTAATTCTATAGCGTTTTGATCCATATGTATTTTATATATTAATTCCATAGCGTTTTTCTGAAATTTTGATTTTGTCGTAACTTACAAATTATGAATTAAAATCTCAAATTCTTATATCCGTTAGAAAAAAAATTCAGAATGGTCCTAGCATTTCTTGTTTCGTCCAAATCCGATTTAAAATGAATTTTATATAATTTTCCAAAGTTCAAAATTAAATTTTGAAACCACCGCGCCATTTTAGTCTTGGAATATAAATTATTTTAATTTATAAAATCTAACTTAAATAACAAAAAATCAATCGTTGTTATTTAAAATAAATAATCTTAAATATCCATAACCCAACACAGTTAAATTTGACACTTTTTTTAATGCAATTCTTTTACATGGTCAGGCATCCTACTTCCCATTATATAAACACAGTAAACATTTACAATTGTATATTACTTCGTTTCAAACGATTCAACAAAATTTCGGCAGCATTTCCCTTTTGTTTCCTGCACTGTACACATGTACGCAGGAAACAAAAGGGAAAATGGAACCAAAATTTTGTGAATCTTTTGAAACGAAGTAGTATACAAAATGTAGATGCTTATTGCGTTTATAACTTGTCCAATACAAGGACAAATCCAACAAATATTGTACCAGATGAATATAAACGGTCGTTTTTTAATTTAAAAAAACAACTATTTATATAACGATCATGTACAACACTCGTCGGACGGGGCCGAAAACACTCTAGGGGATATTACTCAATTATATGTGCGCATATTAATATAAAGTACGTTTTACTGCAACAAAAAAATATTTTATATTTTATCACATATGCTAACATTTCAATCAACTTAAAACAATATTATTACCATCGATTCAATAGGCACACAACTAGAATTTAGAATTATGCGTTTTTGTGCATAAATCAAAATTTGCACGATGTACTTTTCATAGTTCATCCATTCAATTATTCGTATGTCAAATAACACGTGCAAGAATGACGAGCGCATAACAGCACACATGTACAAAAATATCCTAAATTATACAACGACATAAACAATCTAAATTGAAACACATACACACACTTAAACCAATTTGTAAATATCTGGGATTTTAAACAATTTTTTATGACCACTACAAACAACAATATATCCAAAACATGCCTAAATTTTGATGTCAAATACACAAATATGCAAATATTTAACATAACTTTTTCAATTTCAGTGTAGCAAATGAAACACACATATAATATGATGATATAACATACTACAACACCATAGAAACCAATTGCAATCAACAATTATGCTTAATTTACTAATTTTACCAAATTTAGGTTTAGGTCAAAAATTGAAATTTTAACCAAAAAACGAATTATACCTTAAATTGATGTTGCTGGAAGCTTGAGGAGGAGTCGGGAGTAATCTGGACGTGAAAAATTTGGTGTTTGGAGGTGGAAAATCGCGATTTTGATGGTGTAAGGGTTTGGAAATCGGCTGGAAAATGGGTTTGAGGAGGTATGTGGAAAACTCTGTTCGGCTGGAAGAAGATAATACGTTTATAATCGACGGTTTCCGACGGCCGCCGACGGCCCGTCGAAAGCCGTCGGAAAAAGCCGTCGGAAACCGTCGATATGGGCCGTCGAATTTAAGCTCCTTTCTTGTAGTGTAAGTGATGTGGTATCAGTAATATCTAGTTATTTGGTTTTGCATATTACCATTCATGTCATACTGTTTGTTTAGCCCAAAGGTTTTGCTTTTCCATGTTAACTCTTGAGTTCCAGGTTGAGCGGTTCGAGAGAAAATTTTAGGCTTTTAGCTCTTTTGGCGAATGAAGTCAGCGAACATATGCAAGAGGCATCGTTATCTATTCTAGGAGCTTTATTCTGACTCTGTTTTATTTTTGAACACATGTTTGAACCAATAATGAAGTTGGAATAATTGTTATTATGAGTACTCTGGTCAATCCAAAGAGCATCTTCATATGTCACTTTAGAAGTATTTGTGTAATTATATTTTATCTAAAACCTAGGAAATGCTTTGGGATTAGGTACTGCAATGAATGTAAAACGTGAAAATATTTTGAAAATTATAAATTTTTTGTTTTATGTTCACATCATTTGATATTGATATCATTAACATGCCTGTATTCGATCGTCGAAAATTAGTGCTATAGATGATGGAGAACATCTCTAGCACTTAGTTTCAGACCTTATAATAAGGGAGGTGTAACGACTCGCTGTTTTTAACGTCTTGAATCCTTAATTAAACCGACTCAAGATGCTCAAAACGGCGAATCGTTATAGTTGGTATCAAAGTCAGGTTCACATATAAATTTAAAAAATTTTACTTACAAAAATCAATATAAAATCGAAATAAACTAGACTAAATTTTAAATTAAAATCAAACACAAGTATAAACATAAATTTTCAACATTAAATTAAATTAACTATTTTTTTTTTAAATGCTGAAAATTCTGGTTCGTTACAAGGTGTTATATTTTGTCTAATATCACGTTGTCTCCATGCTGTTGAAGATGCTCATGCAATCCAAGATTTGCCTTCACCCACTCGTTTGTTTAAAAAGAAAAAAAATCTTACTTTCCACGAGGATTTGATAATGGAACCATGACAATCATTTGTCTTTTAGGATGGAAAAATAAATCGGTTTTGCCTTTCATAAGGTAAAAAATGACTTATTTAAGTCGGCTCAAATCGCACGAATAAAGCATGCTTTGTAAGGATAATCAAACTTTGTTAGATTTTCTTATTTGCTTTAAGCTTGGTTGTTAGGTTTCTTTCACTCGCTCTAATGTTGACTTCTTGTGTATCACCACTCCCTCGAAGCTTGGTCTTTTCTAATACTCCATGCTTCAATTTTGGTTATTTTTGAATCCACTTGTATAGATTCGTTAATTGAAATATGCCGTGGTCGGAAAGGATCTTTCAGACAAGCTAAGGGCCCAGTCGTAGCCCATGCCTTGCTTCCTTATCTTGTTTGTTTTACTCATTCTTTCTCCAAGTCATTTGTTTCTCTTCCATGTTTTCCGAGCCATATATATATTGACATCTCATCAACGAAAACAAGTATTCAATGGTTTCAGTGATACGCTGTTCTTTTGCTGGAATATGTTGCGCTGTGAATTGCTTCTTGCATCTCAGAATCTTTTCAAGTGTATGTAGTCTTTCAAGGCTTTTGCTGTCTGACTGAATCTTGTCAGTTTAATTCACCTCTAGCATGTTCTCTTGTTTACAAGGGAGAAGCAGTATTATATTTATGTATGTGTACTCTATTATTATCATTTCAGTTATCAGATCTGAGTTATTCCTTAGTTATTATGCTGTGTAACTTTGAGATTAAGTACACATTAATGGCTTTGCTGGCAACTGTTACACTGATACATTTGACTATAATTAATTAATTATACTGGTGTAAATTCTACCTGTGTTAAGCTAGCATCTTATACCATTGTATAAATATGCAAAACACTGTCTCATATTTCTTTGCGTTAATTGATATTATCATTATTGAAGTATGTGCAGATGTACAGATGCACAAATACGTACACAAAAATATATATACAGATGTATGTATGAATGTATATGCACATACATGTGTGTATATGAGTTAGAATCAACAACCACGTAGGTTTAAATTTAGAGAATTGTTATTTTTCTTCCGGTAACAGTTACAAATATTTAAAATAAACCAGTGGGGACGTTATCCAATTAACACAATGCAGTGGCAGACAATAATGTGTAAAAAGTAGATATGACAATGGGGGGTCTTTGCCATAGAGCATTGTTTCATGGTTTTAATGTCAGGTACAGGATTTTAGATGTCACAGATTTTCAATCGGCCTAATTTAGCACTCACAGTCACGGTATAAATTGATGATATGTCAGCTGCGGCATATATACCCACATGTGTCCTCTCTTTTTACTCCTACGCGTTTAAGTTATTAAAGCCATATAGATCGCTTTCACACATCTGTTATGTGTACTTCGATCTAGGGCTGTTATGGTAATGGTAATGGTTACCGTTACCGTTTGACAAATATCTTTACCATACCGTTTTTACTGGTAAGCCATAATTGCTTACCGATATCGTTACCGATCGACTGATATACCGATGACTGGTATACCGATAATCTGATAACCGTTACATTTGTAATGGTAAATTACCGTTTGTCCAGCAAAGTTTATATCTTGACATATTTTTTACGCATAGTATATCTTTATTATACTATATGTATTGTTAGTTTATAAAGAACATAATTGAGAAAGAAAACAAGTGTACCTAGAATTATTTTACATAATTATTGAACTAAATATAATCACTTATTTGTTTCTACATTCATGTAATAAAACATATCAAACGAGTATACTTATGTTTTGAATTAATTGGTAAATTACCGCTACCGCTGGTATTGAAGAAACGTTACCGATAATTTACCGTTAAAAATGATAAATTTACCGTTACCATACCGTTTTAACTGGTACACCGATTTCAATCCAAAATGTTTACCGATCGACTGGTAATGATATGGTAATGGTAAATTTACCGTTACTGTAACAGCCCTACTCCGGTCAATCCAAAAGGTATATCCTTATGTCACTTTAGAAGTATTTCTATAATTATACTTTATCTGAAACCTAGGAAACAGTTTGGTATTATGTAATGCAATGAATGTAAAATATGAAAATTGTTTTGGAGATTATAATTTTTTGTTTTATGTTCACGTCGTTTGGTTTTAATTTCATTAACACACCTGTATTTGATCATCGAAAATTAGTGATGCAGATGATTAGAACATCTCTAGCACTTAGTTCCAGACCTTATAATAAGGGGTGCTACACTTTATCTGATTTCACGTCATAACCATACTGTTGAAGATGCTCCTGCAATTCAAAATTTGCCTTCATCCACCCGTTTATTTGGAAAAAAAAATCTTACTTTCCATGAAGATTTGATAATGGAACCATGGCAATCATTAGTCTTTTAGAATGGTAAAATGAATCGGTTTTGCCGTTCATATAGTAAAAATTGACTTGTTTAAATCGATCCAAATTGCACGAATAGAGCATGCTTTGTGAGGTTTTTACCTACTTTCTAGCTTGCTTCAGATAATTGAACTTTATTAGATTTTCTTATTTGCTTTAAGCTTGGTTGTTATGTTTTTTCACTCAGTTTTAATGTTGACTTATTGTGTATCACCACTCACTCGAAGCTTGGTCTTTTCTATACTCCATGCTTCAATTTTGGTTATTTTTGAATCCAGTTGTATAGATTCGTTAGTAGACTTTGTTTAAAAGAAAATTTCAAATTTAGTACATACTAAATTCAAAACATCAAATGTTAATAAATCTTATCTTAAATCTGTTACTCAGTTCCTTGTATTTTAGTGATACGATCGACATTTTGAGATATCAACAACAGTTTAATGACAATCGATAATAATAACCAATGACGACAAACATTGTACATATCTGCATCAGCTCAACAGATCTTTACAAATAGTAAATTTTTGAAAGGCATTAAGTTGTATGTATCTGTCTGAACTCGCGATATTTATAATTCTAAATACTATTTTTGAAATAAGTATATTCCTATCTTAAAATTTTAACAATGGGAAACTCAACTTGGATATGCAACCCTAACTAGCTAAAGTGAACAGGAGTCCCGAATATACAGTGGGAGAAATTCAAATAATTAAGGAGCAGTTTTCTCTTTCTTTCTCTTTCATTCGACTAGTTGAAATTAGGGTTGTCAATGGATATCCGAAGAATCCGAAATTCGTTCACATCCATATCTGAAAAATGGATAAATATCTGATATAAAAAAAACGAATACAAATACATAGATACCCACATCCGAAAATTACCATTTTTTTTAAATTATGCTTAAAATTATATGTATTTTAGTAAAATGAATGAGATTTATTTATTGTTTTACTAAGTCGAAGGTTTATATTATATGCACTAAATGCATAGTTGCTACTCAAATTTATTAAATTTTATCATATTTGTTTATTTTTAACATTTTTGTGATCAATGAAATTGAAAAACATTTATGTTAAAATAAAAAAATTAGTTTATATTTCTTGATTTATCGATCATTAGTGGATAGAATAATTATCCGATATCCATCCGTATCCGCAGATACGGACACAAATATAGTACTGTCCGTTGACAGCCCTAGTTGAAATATGTCGACGTTGGACGGGATCGTTCATACAAGCTAAGGGCCTAGTAGCCCATGCCTTGCTTCCTTATCTTCTTGGTTTTACTCATTCTTTCTCCAAGTCATTTGTTTCTCTTCCATGTTTTCCGAGCCATATATATTATTGATAACTCATCAACGAAAACCAATATTCAATGGTTTCAGTGATACGCTGTTCTTTTGCTGGAATATCAACCAATATTCAATTGTTTCAGTGATACGCTGTTCTTTCGCTGGAATATCTTGCGCTGTGAATTGCTTCTTGCATCTCAGAATCTTTTCAAGTGTATGTAGTCTTTCAAGGCTTTTGCTGTCTGACATGTTCTATTGTTTACAAGAGAGTAGTACTAGTATTTATGTATGTACATTGTATACTCTATTATCATTTCAGTTTCCAGATCTGAGTTCCTTCCTGGTTATGCGGTTTAACTTCGAGATTAAATAAACATTAATGGCTTTGCTGGCAACTATTACAGTGATACAGTTGGCAATAGTTTTACTACATTTCAGGTCAATTACTGGGGCCTTATGATTAATATCTAGCTGTGCCCGTACCATATCATTATCATATAGCTGCTAAATATTTTCTTCTGATACTGCGATGAAGTATCTGCTTTTATAGCCATGCACAAATACATGCACACACAAAAATATGTACAGATGCATTTATGTATCAGTATATGCGCATACATGACATGTGTGTACGGGTTAGAATCAACAAGCACTAGTTCTTGGGTAACATTCATAAATATTTAAAATAGACCTGTGGGGATGTTATCCAACTAACGTAATGTAGTGGCAGACAGTAATAATTTGTAAAAAGCAGATGACAATGGGGGTCTTTGCCATGGAACATTGTCGTATGGTTTTAATGGAAAGTTTAGGATTTTAGCTGTCCCAGATTTTCAGTCGGACTAATTTAGCACTCACGGTATAAATTCATGACACGTCAGCTGCGACATACCCACATGTGTCCTCTCTTTTCACTCCTACGCGTTTAAATAATTAAAACGATGAAATCACTTTCAATAAGTTTTTAAATCGCGGTTTCCGGTTCCGTTCCGATTACGTGAAAAACTTAAAAATTAGGTTTCATTCTGAAAATTCCGGTTTAGTTCTAGTATGAATTTTTATAAATGCACAAATAAATATGCATTATTGATCAAAGTTTAAATTTGTGCTTTCGATCACATAGGAAACATATATTTTGATACAAAGATCTGTATATAACCATAGTTTTGATAACCAGATCATGGATAGAACCGTAGCACTTTAAGAACGAAGATTTTTATGGTCTGATCGGTTGAACCGTCGAAACCGTGCCTAGTTTATTTTGGACAAATATCAAAGATTAATATAAAATTAATGCAAAACAAGTTGCTAACTGAAAATGTATGGCAAAATAGTGATAATAAACAGACCTAATTGCAAAAGTTCGTTAAACAAGTTGTAATAATATCAGGTCCTATATGCTAAAACAAGGGGTGTTAGGGTTACGGTAAACGTCAATTTTACCTCCAACCGTAACCACAACCGTTGTTGACGGTTAGCAAATTTTATAATCATTATCATTACCGTCTAATCATTATTACCGCAACCATTATCGTAAATTTACATTGTTATTCATAAATAATTCAAGTTTTAACTTTTTTTAAAAATAATAATTAGTTTCTCTATCTATGAAACAAATCATCCATTTACATGTTATCTATAAATAAAAAAGCAAATAATTTATATCACAACAAGAATTGAACAGTATTGCAACGGACACTTCCAATGGCCTCCAACGGCCGTTGACCAACGGCTTCCAACGGAAGTCAAAATACGTATGTTTCTTACGTATACAAAATATACGCCGTTGGAAACCATTTGCGGCCGTTGGTTTTTAATCCGTTGGAAGCCGTTGCCCCCCGTTACACAGGATTGAGCACAAACCAGCCGAGAGCTGCTCCTTCTTCCTCATTCTCTCCAAACCCACGAATTTTCTCCCAAAACCCCCAGTCTTTCCCTCCTTCAATTCTGAAATCACCAATTCCACGCCATCATCCATCTAGGAACTCTCCAAATCAATCAAGGCACTCTCTCATCCTCTTTAAACTCCGATTTCAAGGTATGTGTTTACCCTAAATTTTGTTTAATACCCCGTTTAGTAATTTAAGCATAATTAGAGTATGTTTGTGTGTCTAATGTTGTTAATTAGTTGCTAATGTTGGGTTTAATTATTTAAGTTGCTAATTTAGGGTTTTGATTTATAAATTACTTATTAGTTGTTATGATTTAGAGTTTTAACTAGTTTAAGTAGTTGTTGTTAATGAGTTTTGTATTTGTAGATTTACTTGATTATGTTGCTAATCTAGGGTTTAATTAGTTAAAGTTGAATATGTATATATGCATATATATAGTGTTGTATGTATGTATGTATATAGTTGATAATCTATGTATTTGTTTGTTTGGTTGAGCCCCAATTCATTGAAAACAATATTTAATTTGTTGAAAACGTGTCGTGCAACTAGAAATATTTAAGTTTGTGTTTTTTGGGCTAAGGCGCAAAAAGGCGCTAAGGCGCACAAAAGCGTACAAAAAACACTTCAATCATGAAAAAATACGTATTCATAATATGTTATATTCATAAAGCCTTAGAGAGTTTTTTTGGCCCCGTCTGATAAGTATTGTATATAATCGTGATATGATGTTCGTTTTATTAACGGAACGGACATTTATATTCATTGTATACAATATTTATTGGATTTGTCCTTTGTATTGGACAAGTTACGAATATAATAACGAAATTAAATCTCGTAAAGTATTTCATTTTAAACGGTTCTCAAATTTTCAAAAGCACTTCCTTTATGTTCCCTGTGTACACGCAACTGTGTACTATTTAGGGAACTAAAGGGAAGTGTTGCCGAAATTTTGTTGAATCGTTTAAATTGAAAAGATTTACACGATTTAATTACGTTATTGTATTTGTAATGAGAGGTAGGATAACCCACCATTAAATGATCAATTGACATAACATGCATTAATCACTAAAATTGTTTTAACACATTGTCAATGCAAATTTTATCATCATAATTAATATGTAAAAGAAATGTTGTCATTAAAATACAATCTTAGCGTTTGAGCGATCGGACACAAAAATTATGAATCTAATTTTATATATTTCTTTCTAATTTTATATGTACTTAGAAAAAATGGACGATTATTTTAATGATCGAAGTTGGATGTACAAACGAAAAGAAACCGATGGCACAATAAACAAACATTTTATTAATGGTGTCAGCGTGTTTATTGATTTCGCTTTAAGTAACAATGGAAACGACGTCGAAATCCGTTGTCCATGTAGTAGATGCAAGTTATTGAAGCATTTGATACCGCAAATGGTCAGAGTTCATTTGCGTCAGTACGGTTTTGTGCCGAACTATTTAGTTTGGGATCGTCATGGAGAACCGTTAGCATTTACTTCTATACAAGTTGAGGAGGTAGCGAATAATGAAATTGCCACGACGAATCTTGTAGAACAAATGGTTGAAGATGCTGCACGTTCTATGTTCCCGGTTCAACAATTTAATGAAAACATTGGTAATGATGACGATGGTAATGATGAAGAAGAACCAAATATTGAAGCCAAAAAATTATATGACTTATTAGATGCCGCAAAAAACCCCTTTGGGAAGGCTGTGAAAGCGGAACTCAATTATCAGTAACTGCTGAATACATTGCGATGAAATCTAAATACAACCTCACAGAAGCTGGATTTACAGCTGTTGTACAAGCTGCGAAGCGGCATATGCCTCCCAATAATTTAATGTGCGAAAACCATTATGAAGTAAAAAAAAATGATGTTGGCCTTTGGTTTACCGTATCAAAAAATAGATACATGTCTAAAGGGTTGCATGCTATTTTGGAAGGAAGATATCAAGCTTAAGAATTGTAGAATATGTAATCAAGAAAGATACAAACCAAGAAAGAAAAAGGGAAAGGAAGTCCCGTATAAACGTATGCATTATTTACCGATCATTCCTAGACTTCAAAGGTTATATGCATCTTCTGTAACCGCGCAACATATGAGATGGCACAAGGTGAGAACACAAGAAGAAGGTACGTTAACACACCCATCTGATGGAGAAGCATGGAAGCATTTTGATCAAAAGTATCCCAATTTTGCATCTGAGAGTCGTAATGTTAGACTAGGTTTATGTACGGATGGGTTTTCACCATTTTCTCAATTTGGTTCTAAATATTCATCCTGACCTGTAATTGTGACACCTTATAATTTACCTCCGTGGACGTGTATGAAAACTCCTTATATGTCTCTTACAATTGTCGTACCTGGTCCTGATGATCTGACACAAGGAATCGATGTTTATTTACAACCGTTGATTGAAGAATTAAAAAAATTGTGGTATGAAGGGGTAGAAACATATGATATTTCCCAAAAGAAAAACATTCGTATGCATGCTTCTCTATTGTGGACAATTAGCGATTTTCCTGCTTATGCGATGCTTTCAGGTTGGAGTACGGCTGGTCGTCTAGCTTGTCCGTACTGTATGGAAGAAACAAGAGCATTTTCTTTACCTATTGGAAAGAAAATTTCATGGTTTGACTGTCATAGATGTTTTCTTCATATTAATCATCCTTTTAGAAGGGATAAGAAATTTTTTACAGCTAATAGACTTGAAACTTTACGACCACCTAAAGTATGGACAAGTGAGGAAATTTATGAACTTGTACAAGATTTTCCCAAGATTCATGAAATCGGAGTACAGACAGAAATTCAAGGTAAATCATCAATTCATAATTGGTGGAAACAAAGCATATTTTGGGAGTTGCCATATTGGAAAGATCTTCTGATTCGTCATAATATTGACGTGATGCATAATGAGAAAAACGTGTTTGATAACGTAATCAATACAATTTTGAATGTCAAAGGGAAGACGAAAGATGATTTGAAATCCAGACGTGATATTGAAGTAATATGTAATTGTCCGGAGCTTCATATAAAGCCAAATGACACCAGAAAACCGAAAGCATGCTATGAACTGGATACTAATCAAATAAAAATATTTTTAAAATGGATGGAAGGGTTAAGATTCCCGGATGGTATATCTTCCAATCTTCGTAGATGTGTTGACTATAAAAATAGTAAACTTAGCGGGATGAAAAGCCACGACTGTCATGTTATGAAGGAAAATTTATTGCCCGTCGCATTCAAAGAACTATTGCCCGTGAAAGTTTGGATTGTTGTAACAGAGCTTAGTTTATTCTATAAAGAGCTTTGTTCATCTACATTAAAAATTGACCATCTACGTAAACTAGAGGAAGAAATCCCCATATTACTCTGCAAATTGGAAAAAATATTTACTCCAAGGTTTTTCAATGTTATGGAGCATTTACCTATTAATCTTCCCTCAGAAGCACGTCTTCGAGGGCCTGTGCAATACGGATGGATGTATCCATTTGAAAGGTATATTAATATTCAGTTAATTAAATTTTGGTTAAGTGTATGAAAAAATAATTTACAATAATTCTAAACAGGTATTTAAATCATCTAAAGAAAAAAGTGAGGCAGAAAGCTAGAGTTGAAGGTTCTATTTGCAAATCATACATTGAAGAAGAAACTTCATTTTTTCTCTCTCATTATTTTAGTGATCATGTGAACATCTCATTTGCAAGTACTGCACGTAACGATGAAGGCATTGATCAAGATGACTGCCAAGCGATTTTATCTATTTTTAAAAAACATGGTCGGCCTTCTAGTAGATGTGTGGAGGAATGGCTGAACGATAAGGATTACAATGCAGCACACACATATATTCTTCTCAATTGCACCGAAGTTGCACCGTTCGTTAGGTACTCTACTTATGCATCTATGTATACATGTATTGTATCTTTAATCATATATGTAACGTATGTCCTATGATTGCAGCATTTATGAATCACAGTATCCAAACAGTGATATCAGCAAAGAGTTCGCTAGTTGGTTTACTAATTATGTTTTTGATCCAATAAATTGTATTGTGGATGAAGGATTGAAACATTTGGCATTGGGACCTAAAAGAAATGTGAAGACATATCCAATATTCTTTGTCAATGGATATAAATCTAACACTGAAGAATATGGTGCTTAAAAATTAACTGACAATAGCGGTGTATTTGTTAAAGTTAGTGATGATCCAAACGACCATGTACACGATTTTTATGGCGTGCTAAACCAGATTCTGCAATTGACATATTTCACAAGACCCGCGGAAGAAGTATTTTTATTTAAATGCAACTGGTTCAGCAATGTTCCAGGTTCTGGAATCAACGTGCACCCAAAATATAATCTTATAAAAGTAAGACATAAGTCCCATTATTATAAGTACGACCCTTTCGTACTTTCCAAACAGGCTCTTCAAGTATATTATGCTCTTTATCCTTCTATGAGAAGAGACAAAATAGATTGGTGGGCTGTTTTCAAAACAAAAGCAAGGTTTACATTTGACGGGCGTAATATTCCCGATGACCAAGCTTATCAAGCAGACGTCGAGGAAAATGCAGAAATAGTAATAACCGACGATCAAACAGATTTTGGACCTCTAAACGATGAATCGAATACATTAATTGATGTATTTGAGACTACAGATGAACCATATATGGAGGAGGAAATAGAGTCGGAATCTGAAAGTGATGAGGACGACTAACTAATACTCCTCATTTTCAAAAGGTAATTTTATGTTACGACATTTCTATTATCAAGTAACCATATATTTATTTTTATGACATTTCTATGAATCAAACTCATATGTTAACAAGACATATCTATGAATCAAACTTATATTTAACACTTCTATGAATCAAACTCGATCATATGTTAACTAGACAAATCTATGAATCAAACTTATATTTAACACTTCTATGAAACAAACTTGTAATCATGTTATGACATTTATATTATCAAGTACTCATGTTATCTAATACCATGTTTTTACATATAGTTCGTTCATGTTATGTTATGTTACGTCATGTTATGTTATGTTATGTTATGTTATGTTATGTTATGTTTTTGTTTGTAACAGGTATGGCGTCAGATGGCGAGGAGGGTGGTCCATCGTCGGAGTTATCTCGTCCTGTGGTCTGGCTTAAGCCAAAAGCATCAAAAGGGTAAAAACTAAGTTTTTAGTATAAATTTAATTTAAGTACAATAAATTATTTAAATTGTTGTTCTAGCAACCATGTATTTTTTTTTCCCGTTTAACACAGGGGGTTTGAGTTGGAGCCGTCCAATATCGTTTTGAGGATATCAAAACGTGCTTATCAGGCCCACATGATTGCATGTTGGCCCACTTGGAGCTCGATACCCGACTTAGTTAAGGAGACCATATGGCAGGATTTTTTGGTACGTATGTATGATATAACATTTCTTATATTAAGTACATGCTCCTATTTGATAACTTTATATATATGCAATTTATAAAAAAACGCAGGGTGCGGTGGATCTCCAGGAGACGGATTTGGATCTCGTTAAGTGCCACTGGAACAGTAAAGTGGCAGAAAATTACAGACAAACAATGAACACTTTAAAATCAAGTGGAAAAAGGCAGTCTTGGGTGAGCGAGTCAGTGTGGAATGATCTACTTACTTATTGGAATAGTAATGAGGATTTTCTGGTAAATTTTACTGCATATTTTTAATTTAAATTATTCTATTCAATTAGTACGTGATTTATACTAAGACATATTTTTCTAAATTTAAATGTATAGGCCTCGTCTGAGAGAAATGCAGCTAATAGGAGCAAGAATCCGGTTACGCATCGAGGTGGGTCTAAGTCATTTCAGCATCATCGTGAGGATCTGGTATATTTTGTAATTGCACATTTTAAAATTTTAATTCATAACTAGTTAAAATTAATAGTTGATTTAAGTTAAAGTTTTAATTTACATGTGTGCATGCTTATTTCAGGAGAGAGCGCGTATGGCTCCTGTGTGGTAGTGGGATGTTTTCGAGCATACACATGCATTGAGTCAGACTGAAGACACAGGCTCAGTTTCGTACACTTGGGACCATGATGATAAGGCGCGTGAGAGATATGTAAGTATAAAATAGTTAAGTAGACTTATAATTTAATTAAAATAGTGTTATCTAAATTTATTTTATTTTTGTTTAACAGGAGAAATTTCAGGAGCAAAGGGCGCCGGTACTGGAAGCAACAGGGAGGACTGAGCTGACCAAGGAAGATGAGGACAAGATAATTGATGCTGTCATGGATCCTGCTACCCAAAACAGACGATATGGTTATGGAAACCTAGAGGTAATACTAAAATTTATAATATAAACTCAAATGTATTCGAACTACTATTATGAAATACTGAAAATCTGAAATTATATACAGATTACAGCATCTCAGCAGATGTGTATCAGAAGGCTCAGGAAAAGGAAGAAATCGCACAGTTGAAAGCACAGATTGCAGAGCTTCATGAACGTGATCGTCGCCGTGAAGAGCAGATGGAGTTACTTAACCCGCGATTGGTGGAGTACATTGCCCAGCACGGTACGACACCTTCATCTTCAGGGGGAGAGAGTTGATCAGGTTAGTTTGTTTTGATGTGTTTTAAGAGTTGGTGAGGCTTGCTACATGCATGGTAGTTGTATATATTTTGTTATGATGGTTTGGACATGATGTTATGATGGTTTGGTGATGGTACGGTTTGGACATGGTGTTGGTTATGTTGTTTGGAGATGGTTATGTTATTTTGGACATGGTGATGGTTTGGTGTTGTTTTGGCGAAATTTGGTGGTAATGTTATGTAAATATTGGTTAATTTATGTGTTTTGTGTTTGTTTTTTTATTTCGTATTGTGTTTGGGTGTATATGTGGTCGAGATTGTGAGTTATATGCTCGAAACGGAGCAGTTCAGAATGTTTTATATTTGTTGTGTGGCTTGTAGTGGTAAATCTAAAATCTACCAAAAAAAAACACCCAGATTTCCAACGCCGGCCATCGGTCTACGACGGCTTACAGGTCATTCCATACAAACGACTTCCAACGGCCTATTTGCTCAAAACATCATACACGTGTCCTTATTTATCAGTTGGAAGCCGTTGGAAATTAAGCATCATTTGCGTTGGAAGTCGTTGAAAGCCGTTGATCCGTATTCCAACGAATTGACCAACGGCTTCCAACGGGGTTTCCAACGGCCCCTGGCCGTTGGAAACCCCTGTTTCTCTTGTATACATGTTATTTCTCTAGCTTAAACTATTTTAAAACATGAATTTTTTGTGAAATAGTACAAAAAAATTCATGTGCGGTTTGTATGTTTTACCGTGATTATCAAAATCCACAACTGTTACTGTCATGTTACCATAGCAGACGGTAACCGTGTAAACGGTTTGTATGATTTGACGGTTGAACGGTTCATCCGTAACAGCTCTAAAACGCGTTTTGCATTGATCCCTAATTTGATGCTCATCCTCCTCCGTTCTTCTAACTTTCTTCTTTCATTCAAAAAATCCATCCAGTCAAATTACATCCCCGAGATCTATAGTAATATATGACGATTAGATACAAAAATTCATCAAAATTGCAATTTGTTGAGGGTTGTTTCATGCAGTTTTCAGATGTTCGATCACGGTTTGATGAAATAGCGGTTGAATCCTTGATCCTTCTCTGGAACGTTGCTGCTGATGGTCGGCGGTTTTGAGGATCCGATCGGCGCTTCGGTTGGGTCTTCAAAATAGTGTATATAACATAACAAATTCCATTTCGTAGATTTCGAAAATTTTGCTTTAACATCCGCTTTGGGTTCATCGCAATTTGAAATGTTTTTTATACGTTTTATTTATCATTTAGATACCAATATTTTAGGTTAATTTATTTGATACAACATGTAAGCCCATAATTACCTTAACAATTTTTTTTAAAGACCAGCTTACAGCCGATAATGATCCAAAGAAAAATTAAAACCTGCTTCCCTTAGGTCATCACTTTCTCCATCTCAAGGAAAACACTAATCAGTCAATACTGCTTCTTTTTTCTAAGCCGCCGCTTTTTCCATCTCTTCTTTCACTGTGTTTTCCAATCGCATAATCGAGACTTTGTCTACCTCTTTCCTCTCAACTATTTATGGCTTTAATTTTATTTATTTACTGTTTTATTACCGAAACGGGTTTTCTTTCGAATTCCGACCCGGTCATCGCCGAAACGGGACCGGATTGGTTGGAAATCCGGCGTGCCGGGCGGAACTTCGGACCATGCTTTCCACGCAACTATTTTGGCTTATTATGGCAGTAACACATTTTTGATAATACTGTACTGAATGACGAAGGATCCATATTAACCAACATATTTTCCCATAATAAGAGTTATATTATTGCGTTTAAAGTAACGACAAAGTTGAATAATAAGCAATATCATTGGCAAAGGTAGTCATAACGATATATTACCCTGGGTCCTATGTATAATTAAGAGACCAAGTTGTACAAACAATGATATATTAGGAGAAATCTTAGATTCTTAATCAATTCTTAAAATCAAATAATGTAACAAACATATAACCAATCAATTCTTAAATCAAAACAAAAATATAGCCAACATATCAATTCTCACATGTAATATATACATCATGAACACCCCTCCCCATCCTTTGGTCCTAAAGAAGAAGAGCAGAAGTTCTTCCTGAACTCCTATGCCAATGATATCAACTAAAAAAATAGATCGACGGTAGCCATCAACTATTGTATAATCATCCAAAAAAATAGGGAATAAGCATTTGGTTATTTCCCTCAGCTTTATACTTTAACACAAAAAATAATAATAATTAAAACCCTAAACCACCTCTGCGGTTTCCATTGTCCATCGTCGTCGCCCACTACAGCTCTGTCGTCGACCCGCTTGCCATTATGGTAGCTTTCCCTCATTATTTCCTTCATTATCTCTTTTAAGTATAATATATACTTTCGACCCCTAACTCAGAAAAACTAATAATTGTAGGTTTGAATATGTTAATTAGATATTATTAGATCATAATACACTACTACAAAAGTGGGCATATTTGACACTATTTTACTGTGGCCGTAGATCAAAAAAGCGTTGCCGTAGGCCATTTTTTCAAATAGGCAACACCAGGGGGCGTGGCATCCGCGGCCGTTGCATTAGGCCTCTAAGGCAACGCTTTTTCCCATCTATGGCCACGGAAAGAAAGTGTTGCATTATAACCATATATAACCCTATTGCAACAGCATATGCATGTAATGGAACAACATACAGCGTTGCCTTAAGCAGAAGCCAGAGCCTAGCTTCCAGGTCATGGTAGCGGGACCCACATGAACTTTCCACGTCAGCAGCCAACATGTCATATGTCACGTCAGCTCTCCACGTCAGCTGCACATGTGTCACATGTCATGTCAGCTAACCACATCAGCTGCCAACGTGTCACACGCCACGTCAACAGTGGGGTCCACATGCCATGTGGAATTAATAATATTTTATTTAATGCAACACCACTGTATTATGTAATGCAACACCATTATCTTTAAATGCAACATCAGAAAAAAAGTAAATGCAACAGCAGAAGACGACAAATGCTACATTAGAAAAAAACAAATACAACAGTTTAATTAAATATTCTGCAATACCAGTTTTGTACATAAAATAAACTCATCCGAAATATTCATCATCACATTCAAACCATCTAAAATATTCTACATATCATTCTTCGGTTGCATCCAATACATACCGTCAAAAATATTCTGCAATAACAGATGCCAGCGCTTACAGTTAAGGGAACCACTTGTTGTCTTGGAACCACTTGTTGTCTGTTACAATAGAATAGGGAAAATCAGTAAAGTCCTCCCTTATGAACCCATACATTACAGTTAAGGGTAACCAATTTAACATTGAAAAAGGCTTTCTGCAACGAATCTTGCATTAATATAAAGAAAAAGAGAAAGTGATTTATTACATACAAACATATAGTGTACTGGTAACTGCAACTAGAAGATGATTAACAGTTTGTTTGGTTCTAGAAAGTACCCAGTTTGGCTTATTGACTAATATAGTGGAAGAATTATTACTAGAATCTTACCATAAAGAAGATAACATTTATGTCCTAAATTGTAGCCTAAGTGCCTAAATAAATTCACACAAAAAATTGAATAGATAAGCTTACCATAAATCAACCAGCCAAAGTGTAATAATTTATTATTACTAGAATCTTACCATGTCAAATTTATCAAGTGCAGCAGCACATAGTTGGTTGCGGAAAGCAGGATATACATAGTCTTATGTTTTGCAGTTGTTCTGTATCACCTGACAACATACTTATGGAAGATTAGCTAATGGTCATTATGCAGATTTTTAGAATCTGTGCAATGTACTACATATATATTAGAGTAAATTGAATAATCAGATTTACCTCATAATGTTCATATGATATAAGTCCTTCTCCGTGAGCGTATGGGATTCTCGAACCAAAATCGACAAATTCATCTGTGGATGGGTTTCCAATCATGTATCCCTGAATAATAAATATAATATTTTTATAATATGTTAAGCTTTTTTTTAATATTACTAGCGCTCTTAATATATTTTTGAACCTTGAGATTAAAGGCAGGATGAGTCCCTGCTTCAATGAGTCCCTGCTTCAATATCTGCAAAAACAAGAAAGAACAAATATGTTAGTTAGAACCTTTTAACACAGTCAAAAACAATTTGTTTACTGCCAATAAGCCACAACTGGTCATTAACTCTTTCATATGACATGTTGATGGTAAGCATTTTAAACCACCACTTTCAAAATGTTTTGGAACAGATTTTTGCAAGATGAGCCACAACTGGTCAATTATTTTAACATAAGGATAATATAATCATCCATCCAATTTCCACAGTAAATTTAAATCACTAAGACGTCAAAGTTCCATTAAGCGTTCTATCTAACCATATAACCAGTCATACCTTCCCTTTTTACCTATGATGTTGCCACCTTACGATGCAACTCCGGCAACAAACATAAAATAGTAATCTGCTCTTTTTACCAGTCATACCTTCCCTTTTTACCTATGACGTTAAAGTGTTTACACGATCTTTGGTGCAAAAGTCTTGGCATACCTTTCTTTAACAAAAGAGTTTATATCTTCTGCAGCCTCTATAGAAACATGCAGACCATCAGTTCTCATGCATGTTATCAGTCCCATGTCTTCTCCATTTGGAAGTCTGATTCCTTCATATAATTTCTGAGCAAGCCTCATAGTATAGGAAGATGTGAAATGTAATTTGTTTGTGGCATCCAACTGAAGTGTTGATGTTATGTACAACATTGGGGAACTTTTCACAATTTACCTGTTTCGGTAGCTACCAGATTAAACTTCGAAGAAGTTATCATCTTTATTGTACTGGAATTCAACTGAAGTGTTGATGTTATGTGAAACGAGCGAACTTTATTGTACTGGAATTCAACTTGGTAAAGGAACAATCTAGTCTAGCTTTAAGTACCTAAAAAAGATCTACATCTGTTTTTATCTTAATTAAAGTTGGATGAATAATTTTCAAAGCCATATACCACCATATCCACATCTATTTTTCAGAGATTGGGTATTTTCTAGTTTTCTAACTAAGGATGTGAACGGATTTCAAAGCTCATTGACAGGCCTAACTACAAGCAAACAAAAAATTAAACACGACTAAAAATGAAGTTCCAAGCTCGAACCTGAAGCTAGCCGTCTTCGATGATAGCGAAAGGCGAGCCTAGAAGTTGACGTGAGATCTGCTTTCTTTAATGAACCCCTGCTGCAATTGCCAAAGCTTTCGGCCATGAACCACCCTCTTTGCTGCTCCGATTGTTGGAGAGTCCATTTCCAGTCTCCGATCTGAGCAGCGAGTGGAGAAAAGCTTGAACCTCTTTCCATGTGAATTCAAGTTTAATTTTTTGACAAGCTCCCGAACTGAAAGGAATTAAATTAAAGTTATGGTCCAGGAGTAAGTCCATTTGAATTGAGGTTTAATTTTTTGTCAACAGTAAAAAAAGGGAAAGAACCTTTAGATGTTGGAGAAGAAGAACATAGATTGACCAGATTATTTTTAATTATTTCGTGAAGGGGGAAAGATTGCGCCAAAATTTCACATAGCAGGTGGCTGTTGGTGATTGGATTATGGGGGTAATGTTCAGATAGGAAGCAGAAATCGATTTGAACTGTTGGATTAATCATGCATCTACGGTTGAGGTTATGTTTAAACTGGTAACGCGGATCGCTGACCTGGCATGTATTTATGTAATGCAACACTTCGAACTGGTGTTGCACGTCACAGCACAAGAATTCCAACCGCAACATTGCGTTCACATCTAATGCAACAACAAATGAATGTTGTTGCAGAAGATCAAAGAATGCATAGCTTTCGCCACACTTTTCATGCAACGCACACAAATTAGTGTCGAATATGCCCACTTTTGTAGTAGTGATAACAGTGTAATAGTCTATTTGAGAGCATAACTAAAATCCTAATTTAAAAAATTGATTGAGTATGAATTAGCAGTTTATGATTATTGTGTATCGGCCGATGATAATAGAGTGTTTGTTGACATGAGAATGTTAGTTACTGGTTTGATTGTTTAATTTGATCAAAATTCATATTTGACTTCAATTTCGAAAATTAGTGCATAGTTGATGACTAATTTGCTTATTGATAAGTTTAGGCGAATGTTCATTGTAGTACAAACAATGGTTGTTATATTTTACAAGAAAATTCTAGTGGTTAAATGAATTTTAAAATACATTTTGAAGTTTCTAATTTAGTTAACAAAAAGGTAAAAAAATATTATACTTAAATTGATTTTGTAAAAAGTTAAGAAAAGAATATGACAAATGCATACACAACAATCGCAAATTAAAGTCTTTGGTCACAAAATATTACGTTATTTGAAAATAAGCACTAAGTATTATTTTAGCATACACAACAATCGCAAATTAAAGTCTTTGGTCACAAAATATTTTAATTTATTTAAGAAAATCCAACAATAGCAATATAATCCTTGATTCAAAGTTTTGAGAAGAGAAGTAAAATGAAATACCATTGAAATTAGACAAAGCGCAGTGTGTGAAGCCTTTATTCACTACAACAAAATGACCCTATTACAATGGTGGAACACCGTTGTAGTATACATTTTACAACGGTGGACTAACAGTTGTGTATTAAGAAGTTGTAATAGAGTAAAATCTTTTACAACTTTTTTGCACTGTTGCAACACCGTTGTAATATGTATATTTTACAACTTTTTTCCACTGTTGTAATAAACGTTATTACAACAGTTATGCACCGTTGTAATAATATCTACTACAACTGTTATGCACCGTTGTGATTGATATTTGGGTTTTAAAAAAATACACCTTTTGCAACTGAAAAGAACAATACATTAAATATAGCAATACTCCATAAGCAAATCATATATTACAGTTATTTGCAAACTAATTTATTAAAATACTCAAATATTCAGTATTACAAACAATAAGATTTAGACAACATTTCGTGCATTATTACATACTTGACCGTTACAAAGCAACTTAGTACAAACACAAGTTATCCACAAAAAAATGCATATCCTACGGGAGTACACTATGAAATATGCTCCAATAAATGATTCCAAGCTACAAACATAGAGTTCAAGATCTACGGCAGCTTCCAAGCTAATAAGTTATGCAGAAAGAGCGACCTTGCTCTTTTTAGGCATCCTACAGCCAACGACAACACAAGCATGATCACGCTCAAAGGGTTCAAGGGTGACCTGTTTCTCGGGTTTGAACTGTTCCTGCTGAAGCTTCTTCACTTCTTGAGCAAATACTGCTTCTGCAGGCACTGTCAAGTCTATGCAATTCGCCTACATATTATAACATGAAAGGTTTGAGGTAATATTTTTTGTATGTAAAGGGGAAAGCAGAGGACCAAAAATAAAAGAATTTTACCTTAATGGATATGACAAAGTGGCCCTCATTCTTCAGGAAATAAGATGCATTTAATGCTAATATCCTAGCCTGCATATCATTGAAATCACGTGGTAAAATCGGCAGCAGTTCAAATATCACAATCTATATGACCTTCCAAACAACAGCAATTAAGACCTAATGATGACTTTCTTAAATAATACAACTACCAAATAGATAATTTATATGGCAAAGAATACAGGAAGGGATGCACTCGTGGCATATTTCTTCTAAAAAAAGCTCTCCTTGTTCCATCATGATTTCTTCAAATCATAAGGAATTAGAACGTTTTCTAATGTTTGGTTTAAATGGGTTCCTTAAAAAAACAACTTTCCTTGCACCATTAACGGAAGAGATGCACCATTAAAACAGAACGCTTAGGTTCATAACTACCAACGATAACTTCAACTCATTTCTCGCATCCCAAACTAAACTCAAATTATTATATCAAAAAAAAAGAATCGGACATTTGCTGCCCCACTTTGATCGATTCTTGATTCTTTTATTCAACTCGCTTGATCACAACGTGTTGTGATAAATCCGAAGTGTGAGATTCAAAATAGTCTTCATATACATTACTTCATTCAATGCCAAACACTATTGATCCAGCCAACAACCCTTCAATCAACTAAGCTAAACCATCACCCAGGAACAAATGCACAAAAAGGTGAAAGTGCAGTCATTGATCATTAGTGTAGAGTTGATATATCATCCTAGACAGCCAACATTGCAACCAACTGACAAAACGAATCACTAAAAATTCACCCCAAGACAACGTTAATTATTATAAATGTGTAAGCTTGTTAAATTATGGTACTTGTGAAGATAGTTAAGTAGTATTATTCTGGAAAATAGCATGTTTGTATGCTCTTGTATTTTGCCATGATTGGAATGGATGATATAAATGTATTCAGAGATAAACGTGTATACTAGTTTGGTTTACAAATTGAAATGATTTTAAATGATGATGTTTTCAGAATGATAATGATTATTAAAATATTTAAAAAATAAGGCAAAAAATTGAATACAAAAAATGCATACCCTACGGGAGTACACTATGAAAAATGCATAACTTTATGTTTGACCATACATTAATGATTCCAAAATAATCTTATAACCAAGAATACATATGAAATATGCTCCAATATCATAACAAAGATATAAGTTAAATCAGTGCACAAAAAACACATTAAGCTAATACCTGCTGTGCTTGTGAAGCAAAATCATTGCGTGCATGCCTGTGGAATAGCTTATTTATCTCTTAACTCTTCCAGAACTTTGAAAAGATTCAATAACAAACTCATGAAATTGACTTGAAATTACAATCTTTCTCCTCAACATTTCTTCAACAAGATCCCTAGCTCTATCATAATCGCTTACCTTACACAATCCAGTGACCAACGGCTGCAATTAACACACTTATCAGTACCAGTATCGAATTTTAGTCTCTGACATAACAGAAGTATATGGATCAACGATCCCAAACCAAACTTAAAATGAACAAATTGTAAAATTAGAAATTTCAAAACCTCATAAAGCTTACGTAAATTTGGATAAGCGCAAGCAAGAAGAATCCTTTTCTTAGTTTTCAGATCAGTCGAAAAAAGTAGCCACTTGAAGATGAATGAATTTTTAGAACACGAAAGTATAATAGCACGTGATTTAGCAGAGGGCTTTACACGACTTGGAGAGAAAAAAGCGGTTGGAAGGTCATCAACCATTAAAGTGGCTCGTGAGAAACAAAAAGAATACAGAGAAACATATTAGGCGAAGGAAAGGTCAAATGATTAATTAATTTGAATTTGGTTGGATACATACGCAGGACCAGGAGATAATTTGAATTAAATTATCTATGATTTGAACTTGAAATTTTGGGATTGATTTCGATTTTGGGATTCATTTCGATTTTAGGTGAAACTTTACTAAAGGAATGGGATACGAGGAGGCATACCTGAGGAAGTGATATCACGTGAGTAAGTTTGGAGCCAATTTTTCACTGTCCCGCCTAATTTTCCAGCGAGAGCCCGCCTACACTTCTTGTTTGGTAGAACAACGTTAATAAAAAACTAGATTTTACAAGTTATAATTAATAAATGAATATTTATAACAAATATGATATCAATTTCTGAAAACAAATTTTACTAAGTGCTGAATATTATTTCTTAATTAATATCAATTTTTATATCTAAGTTATAATTGAATATTAATTATTTTAATTTAGCTATCATGTATATATTATGAATTACTAAATATTTAATAGTAATTATTATAAGCTAATTACTATTTATTAATTACTACTCATTATTAAATACTTAAAAATCATTATTAAAAAATAATTACTATTTATTAAATACTACTAATTATTACTTCTTAATTAGTGATTCTTACTTCATATTTATTGATTACTAAAATTAATTATCCATTACTAAAAACTAATTTTTATTTATTTATTTTTATTTTCTAATAATAATATACATAATTATTATTTATTAATTATTATATAGCGAAAAGAAATTATTAATATTAGTTATTACATATTTTCAAATAAACTATTTATTATTATTATTAAACAATAGTTATTGAGTATTAATATTTTTATTAATTATCGAATTTTCATTAATTATTAATATGGTATTTTTGTTGTTGTGTACTCATATATTACAATAGTCAAAAAATAAAAATTGTGATAGGCTTTTATTACAACTGTCAAAATAACACAGTTGTTAAAAATAAGTTTATTACACCTTTTTTGGAAAAAAGTTGAAAAAAACATTTATTACAACGGTGATTTTACCACCGTTGTAAAATTAAAGTTGTAATATGGTGTTTTTGTTGTAGTGATTGGAATTTGATGATACAATATTTCCAAATATCAATTATATTTTTGGGGATATTCGTGGTAATTTCGTTACCCGTTTTGTGCAAGAAATGAATGGAAAGAAATGGAAGGAATACTAATGAATAGCGGATATTGGAGATATTCACCATCTAATTTGTTGTCATATTTCATGAAAAATAAATGGAAAGAAATTAAAATTGGAAAAGGGATTGAATGATGGAGAAAATAAAAAGTTATCAATCATATGACAATCAAATTAATGGGAATATTAGCCTTCCATGATTTGATTTATTTACATAAATCAAATTAATTCATCCCCAAGAAACGTTTTCCTCTATATAAAGAAAGGCATAGAGGATGTTATGACATGATATGTGAGAACATTTGTATTCTTCATTTCTTTTGCTCTACTTTAAAAACTCTGTAATCTCCTGAATATTAAAAAAATCTCTTCTCCATTGAAGTGGACGTACATTATCTCGCGGTAGTGGAACCACTATAAATTTGTGTGTTCTTTGTTGCCTTTATCTTTTTTGTGATCTGAGATTGATATTCATTTCAAGCTGTTTGTTCTATCACATCATTGCAAGATCCTATTGAGGTTTTTCCGCTGAAAGGGATTGATCACCCCTTACATTTGGTATCAGAGCTAGATTCGCAAAGAAGGTATTTGGTAGAATGGAAGGAGGAGATGAAAATAATACAAATAATACGTCAGTGCCAGTAGTTGCTCCATACGTCAGAGGCTCCTATGTGGCGCCAGGATCACAGTTGACGATAGAGAAGTGGAATGGTGAAGGAGATTTTGAAAAGTGGCAGCGGATGATGAAAGAAATTTTGAGAAGAAATCGCGTTCATCGAGTAGTATTTGATACAAAGACATTGGCTGCTGATATTTCATCAGTGGAATTAGAAGAGATGGGGGAATGGGCCTTTACTGCTCTTCAGCTTGCTATGGGAAAGAATGTAATTTCTGAAATCAGCCAGGAGACAACAACTAGAGGCATTTGGAAGAAGTTGGAGGACCTCTACCTGAAAAAATCCCTAACTAACCGTTTGATCCTATTGAAGACTTTCTTCACTTATAAGATGAAGGAAGGTTCTTCAATTAAGACACACCTAAGTGTGTTTGATGACCTGTTGATGAAGATGAAGTCTGTTGAGTTGAAAATTGATGAAGAACAAAAAGCAATGGTTCTGTTGTGTTCGTTTCCAGAGCGATACACTGGTTTCGCTAACAGCCTTATCTATGGTAGAGACACATTGAAATTAGATGATGTGAAGACAGGTTTATGTAGTGAAGAGTTGAGAGATCAGGTGAAAGGTTCTGGTGTTGGTGATAACAGTGGAGGAAGTAGTAGTTCAGGCTTATTTGTAGAGAGAGGAAGAGCAGAGAAGAAAGCGAAGAATAATAGAGGGCGTTCCAATTCTAAGAAGCCTAATTCGCGAAGTAAATCTAAAGATGGAAAGTGCTATAATTGTAAGAAACCAGGCCACTGGAGAAGAGAGTTTCTATATTTGGAGAAGAAGACTGAGGGTTCTTCATCTATTGCGATGGAGAAAGGCGATTGTTGACAGCGGTTGTATCAGATGTTGTAGACCACTAGATTCTGGAGCATCATTTCACATGACTCCTAATAAGGATTATTTTTCTTCCTTCGATGCCAAAGAAGGAAGTTCTATCCTTATGGGGAATGATGCTACATGCAAGTCTATGGGAGTTGGTTCAGTTCGCATTCGCATGTATGATGGGATTGTTCGCACACTTTCAAATGTTCGCTATGTCCCAGGTCTACGGAAGTCTTTGATATCATTAGGTCAATTGGCATCATTGGGATGCAAGATAACCATTGTCAAAGATGGTTTGAGAGTTTCTAGATAGGCACTTGTATTGATGAAGGGAGTTATGGTGCGAAATCTGTATTTACTAATGGGTACCACTGTCCATGGAGAATTATGTGTTGGAGTCGATAGTTCAAAAAGTTCGGATGCTACCAAGCTTTGGCATATAAGATTAGGTCATACTTTGGAGAAGAACTTAGAGTTGCTTCATAAGAAGAAAAAGATCAAGGGAGAAATCTTTAACAAGTTGGACTTTTGCAAGGAGTGTGTATTGGAAAAGAAAACCAGAGTATCTTTTGGTGATGGCATGCATACTTCTTAGAGGATACTTGATTATGTGCATTAAGATGTTTGGGGGCCATACTCTACAGCTTCTATTGGTGGAGCATATTATTTTGTTTCCTTCATTGATGACTACTCGTGCAAGGTTTGGGTGTATGTAATGAAAGCTAAGTCAGAAGTATTTGAGAAGTTTAAGGTTTGGTTAGCTCTTGTTGAAAACCAAACAGGAAAGAAATTGAAGATTCTTAGATCCAACAATGGTGGCGAATATGTCTCCAAAGAGTTCCTCGACTACTGCGGACAGCGTGGTATTAAAAGAAATTTTACTACACCTGGTGATCCGCAATCCAATGGGGTTGCTGAGAGAATGAATAGGACTCTACTTGAAAAGACCCGTTGCTTGATATTGACTGCAGGTATGTCTAAGGGTTTTTAGGCTAAAGCTATTTCGACTGCAGCACATATTATTAATCGGATTCTGTGTTCAGCCATTGATGGGAAGATTCCAGAGGAGCTATGGAGAGGTAAAAACACTTTATTAAGTTATTTTCGTGTATTTAGATGTCCAGCTTATGTTCACAATATAGGACATGAAAAGTTGGAGCCTAGAGCCTCCAAATGTGTTTTTCTTAGTTATACAGATGGCATAAAAGGATACAGAATTTGGAATCCAATTACGAAGGAAGTTATACATTCCAGACATGTGACTTTTGATAAGTCTGCAATGTTCAAACCTTTGGAAGGTTTATCAGAGGGTCCAGACTCAGTTGATGAGAAGCCTGAAAAGACCAAGATTCCCAGTATTCAAACCCGAAGTAGAGCTATCACTATTGATAATAGTGACAGAGCAGTTGATGATACATCACATGATAGTCCACAGATTTCCTCTAGTAGTGATGGTGATGTTCATGAAGCTAGAGATGATTCAGCTCAAGGTGAAGCTCAACGAGAGTCGGGCGATATAGTCATTCGGGTTAGTCAAAGACCAAAGAGAGCTCCATTAGATATGGAGATTGGTAGTATGCAAATTTGAGCCCTGATGATCAGTTTGAGTATGCTTTACATGTAATTCATGATGAACTATTGAGCCTTGAAGAAGCCATGAATTCGAGTGATAACTCAAAGTGGAATTGCGCTATGGAAGAGGAGATACAGTCTTTCCAAAAGAACAAGACTTGGGATTTGGTACCACTACCTCAAGGAAGCCGAGCCATAGGTTGCAAGTGGGTGTTCAAGGTAAAAGATGATGGTAGATACAAGGCAAGATTAGTAGCCAAAGGGTTTTCACAAAGTAAGGGGTTAGAGTATGATGAAATATTTGCTCTGGTTGTTAGACAAACTTCAATTCGAATCCTACTTGCAATTGTTGTCGCTTATGATTTGGTGTTAGAACAACTTGATGTGAAGACCGCTTTCTTGCATGGTGACTTGGAGGAAACCATTTACATGAAGCAGCCAGAAGGATCTATTGTAGATGGAAAGTCAGATTGGGTGTGCAAGTTGAAGAAATCTCGTTATGGTCTAAAACAATCGCCTAAACAATGGTACAAAAGGTTTGATTCTTTTGTGCTTTCACATGGTTTTAATCGCAGTACTAGAGATGCATGTGTTTATTTTAAGCATTTAAAGAATAATAATTGGGTGTATTTACTTTTGTATGTGGATGATATGTTGATTGCTTCCAAGGATAAAGCTGAAATTGATGTGTTGAAGTTGAAATTAAAAGCGGAATTCGATATGAAAGACCTTGGAGAAGCAAAGAAAATTTTGGGGATGGAAATCCAAAGAGATAGAAAGCTTGGACTTTTGAGACTTACTCAAAAAGAATATATTCAAAAGGTGCTTGCTCGGTTTAACATGGATGGTGCAAAGGCTATCAGTACACCCATGCCTTTGCATATACATCTTTCTAATCAGGGCTCTCCGATCTCAGAAAAGGACAAGGCCTATATGAAGAAGGTGCCTTATGCCAGTGCAGTAGGTAGCTTGATGTATGCTATGGTGTGCACTAGACCTGACATTGCTCAAGCTGTTGGATTAGTTAGTAGATATACGGCAAATTCGGGAAAATCGCATTGGGAGGCAGTGAAGTACATTTTTAGATATCTTAGAGGAACATCAGATTATGGGCTTGTTTTTACAGCAGAAATAAGGATTTCAACTTGGTTGGATTCTGTGATTCAGACTATGCCGGAGATAGAGATAGAAGGAAGTCAACCTCAGGCTATGTGTTCACACTAGGAGGAACAACTATTAGTTGGAGAGCGAGGTTGCAGACTATAGTTGCTTTGTCTACTACAAAGGCAGAGTTGGTAGCTGCAGTTGAGGCAGCTAAGTAGGCACTTTATTTGAAGAAGTTATTGTGTGATTTGGGCTTCATGTAAGATGCATGTTTGGTGAATTGTGACAGTCAAAGTGCAAATCATTTAGCTGAAAATTTGGCTTTCAGTTCTAGAACAAAGCATATAGAGGTAAAAGAGTCTTTCCATATCTATATGAATGAGGAGAAGTTAGTTCATCTTTAGAATATTCACACAAATGAAAATGCAGCAGACATGTTTACGAAGGCATTACTTGCTACTAAGTTCGAGCATTGCTCGAACTTGATTCACTTGATGAAGTTCTAGGTGCCACATGGTGGAACAATGGGGAAGAGAGTGACTTGGTTGAAGTCAAGAGAATATATGGTATTCATTTTGTATGAAGAAATAGGAGTTGGCTGCACAATGTCTACCTTGTTTTTTGAATGCTTCCAATATTTTGTTGGCGGGCGGTGGCCTTGCCGGAGTTCACTGACAAAGTGCAATGAGGGATGACTTTTACAGGAACACTCATTGGGAAGCATTCACATTGGATTCTCTAGGTTGCATAGGTATTGTATCAAGGTGGAGAGAATTTGGTGATACAATATTTCCAAATATCAATTAGATTTTTGGAGATATTCGTTGTAATTTCGTTACCCGTTTTGTGCAAGAAATGAATGGAAAGAAATGGAAAGAATATTAATAAGGGATATTGGAGATATTCACCATCTAATTTGTTGCCATGTTTCATGAAAAAGAAACGGAATGAAATTAAAATTGGAAAAGGGATTGATTGAGGGAGAAAATAGAAATTCATCAATCAATCAATCATATGACAATCAAATTAATGGGAATATTAGCCTTCCATGATTTGATTTATTTACAAAAATCAAATTAATTCATCCCCAAGAAACGTTTTCCTCTATATAAAGAAAGGCATAGAGGATGTTATGACATGATATGTGAGAATATTTGTATTCTTCATTTCTTATGCTCTACTTTAAAACTCTGTAATCCCTTGAATATTAAAAAAGTCTCTTCCTCATTGAAGTGGACGTACACTATCTTGCGATAGTATAACCACTATAAATTTGTGTGTTCTCTGTTGCCTTTTTTTTATGATCTGATGTTGATATTCATTTCAAGTTGTTTGTTCTATCACATCATTGCAAGATCCTATTGAGGTTTTTCCACTAAAAGGGATTGATCACCCCTTACAGCCTTTAATTTCAAAAGATTTTACTTCATTCTCGAAAATACAATACCAATAATATACACCGTAGTTGTAAAGTTGTGCGTAGAAGATAAGCGAAGTGAAGTGATGTTTGAAGTTGAGCAAATATATGTTGTGAAGCCTTTAGCCCCAAAAGGTCATACTTTAGTTTAGAAAATATAACTACAATAATATACCATTTGTATATAAAGTTATGTATAGAAGAGAAGCAAACTAAAGTGTTGTCAAAATTAGACAAAAATATAATGTTTGAAGCCTTTAGTCCCAAAAGGCTTTAATGTATTTAGAAAAAAGTTAAATATGTGTTGCCGAGACTACTATTTTTTATATTCAGAAAAATGTGTTCAATTATTTCGTTGACCGTAGCTGGTTGTATGAAGTTGAAATTGTAATCAAAGATTTGATAAAAGAACATTTCAACAATGATATATATGAATTTATCAAATTTACAATATCTAATAATTGGAATGAACTTCATTGTCCTTGTAGTAGGTGTCAATATTTGAAACATTAGAAACAAGATATAGTTAAGGTACATTTTTATAAAGTTGGTTTTGTGTCAAATTAAAATTTGTAGGATTGTCACGGAGAACTTGTTGCATTTATAACAAATCATCTGGTATCACTGGTCAATTTTATGACAACAAATCTAATAAATGGTATGTTAGAAGATGCAGCAAGATTAATGTTCCCCACTATTCAAATTGATGACGTCATATCGAATGTTAAAGCAATTTTTATATAATTTATTGGATGCTGCTAAGTGGTAGTTATGGGAATATGATAAAAGTGAATCCAATTATCAATTATCGTTTAATACACCAATACGAAATAAAAATTCAACTTTGCGAAAATTGGATTTATAGTAGTTGCACATGCTGCAAAACGACATATTTCACCAGATAATATGATGTGCAATAGCCATTATAAAGGGGAAATGCTTATGTTACCTTACCGTACTAAAAGATAGACAAGTGTATAAAATGTTGCGTGCTGTTTTGAAAAGATAAAATTAATCTTACAAACTGCAAAATATATAACGCAAAAAGATACAAATCTAGAGTAAAGAAAGGAAAGAAAGTTTCATACAAGAGAATACAATATTACACCTCGTTCATATTCTCCAAAATTTATATGTGTCTTCAATCACAACATGTTATATACGATGGTAGGGTATGTGAACATAGAAACAAGGAAATTTGACACATCCACCCAATGGGGAATTCTGAAAATATTTTGATAAGATATATCGCACAGTTGCTGTAGTGAGCTGTAACGTTAGACTTTATTTATATATGGATAGGTTTTCACCATTCTCTTAGTTTGGTAGTAACATCTTACAATCATTGCTCCATATAATTTACATCCGTCGATGCACATGAATACTATATATATGTTTCTTACTATTATTGTTCTTGTCCCTGAAGATCTGACACAAGGAATCGATTGTTATCTACAACCGTTAATCGAAGAATTGAAAACATTGTGATTTTAAGAAGTAGAAATATACGACATTTTGAAAAGAAAAGAAAAATCATATGTTCGCTTCTTTTGTTATGAACCGTTAACGATTTTCTAATATATGAGATACTTTCAGGTTGAAGTACAATTTATTGTCTAGTTTGTCCTTATTGCATGTAAGAAACACAAATATTATTTGTACTATATGGATGAAAAATTTCTTCGTTTGATTGTCACTGGTGTTTTCTCTATCCCAATCATACTTTTTAAAGAGATAAGAAACCACTTCAAAGCCAACAGAGAAGAGAGTATGCAAGCGCTAAAGATTTAGTCAAATGAAGAAATATATTAAATTGTAAAAAATTATCTAAATATGCACGACACTTCTATATAGACTGAAATTCTAAGTAAAATGGACATTCATAATTGGTGTGTAACCACCTAAATTTCAACGACTCTATACTTTTTAAAAAATGCAAAAATCCATATTCACTAAAACCTGAGTTGGTTATCAGTATCCTGTAGAAAGGCGAAGATAAATATATTAGAGCATAAACAAACATCTCACAACAGAACATGGTAAAATATGGTAATAAGTAAACACTACTATGATGAAGACACTGACTAGGCAATTGCTTATAAGCTGGGAATTCTCTACCATCTGTCAAACCTGCGGGTTTGTTATGACAAAAGGGACCAGAACTAAAGTTCTGGTGAATGGACAATTATACTTTTTAAGAATAATACTACATATATTTTTCCATCTTTGATTCACTATTTATTAGATTATAAGGATTTATAGTGCTCTCATCTCTATGCATAAATGATACCCATCTAATCTTCGGTAGACTATATATATATATATATATATATATATATATATATATATATATATATAACATACATATGTATAGCTATACTCCCAACATATCTAGATACTACCATAGTACCTTCCTCGATAGGTCTCCATTGTCTCTCTATGAAAAAGTGCTACTTACATCTGTCATGGATTATCCGTAAAGCCTATTATACATATATTTTGTCATCTACTAAGAAAACGTGAAACTATGTCCATATTGGACTACACCAATACTCAGACATCCACGGTGCGTACATTGATGATCTACTCCTAATCCTTCCATCTATACTCTGATTTTCTCTACCAAATGGCATGGTCGAGGCTCACTTCGGAACTCAATAGGGGATTTTCTACAATCTGCAAAAAGGCACTACTATGACTCATAAATGTTAAACCACGTATGTCTCTTCCATGATGGCTATTGTTCCATGCGACCACCCATCTACTAGTGGAAAACACTCTAATGTGTTAAGGCCTTACCCTAAAACAAACAAACTAAGAAAATAATTGGCGTTGCCACCTCAATAGTGTCCCGATAGTGAAATACCACTATCATGTTGGTTTAACTCACATCTTCTCAAACTCGCTATTGATTGACGATAATAGGCATATGACCGTAACTATCCTTCTACTGGACGCTAAAACCGTCGTATTCTGAAATCACCCATCAACCTTCTGATCGTCCTCAACTTTAGTGCGGTCATGGCATGCCCTCTTAATGAAAACTACGAGCGTGACTCTGATGGAATGCATAAATTATTACCTACGTTGGAGAGTCATCCTCGGGGCATCCCCGTTTTGAAGACAACGTTTTATATCTTTAGCGTGGTTGGTCCCAATCTTCCTGAGATCATAATTCCTCGACTGATTGGGAATGTTGGGATACACACGCCTCGTGAGATCAACATACTTTGATTAGTCTGTTGTGGTCCGCATCGCTAGGAATTCCTTCAAATCGCTTTGGGCTACTTCAAATGCATCTCACCCTTCCTATTAGACCAAATATTTGAATCTTTTCTTACACGTAAATTTCGCTCTTCTTATTTTTCATAATCTGCTCTTTTATTATGATATTATCTTACCTTTTCTTACTATTTGTGACATTCTTAATCGAAAACTATATCATCTTGTTATGTATTTTTATCATAATAATCTCTTTTCTACTTGACATTTGTGTTAATAACATCTGATCTTATCCGTATGTTTTTCTTGCTATAAATGTAACACCCCACGCCCATTAATGTCACTCACAAAGGGAATGCATTAACTTCCATGGAGCATTTTTAGTGTATAGAAAAGAATATAACAAGACAGATACAAATATTGGTACTTGAAAATTTTGAAACCACTTTTATTGCAGTGGAGAAATAGTTTGATTACAACAACTTCATAAACCAACAATAAAACCAAGTACACTTAATATCCATCTTGACAAATTTGTTTTCTGAGTACATAAAGTAAAAAGCATAACCCCAAACACAAGTAGCCATAAAAGAGATGAGATGAACTTTACTTTCAGCAATCCAAGCACATCCAAAAGAGAGAGAAAGAGATCCAAGATCAAGCTCCACTAGTACTTGTCCCACCTTGAGAACCAGGGGGGAAGGAAGAAAAGAGGAGAAAACAAGGGGTCAGACATAAAGTCTGGCGAGTATAATAACTTTAACAATATAATTATTAAAGTAACTAGGATAAGGCATAAACTGGTAAAACAAGGTATGACTGAGAGACAAGTGGGCATGACAAAGCAAATAAGAGGAATATTCTGGCATTAATCTCGTTCCTAATCACTAAAGGATAATTACTATACTGCACCACCACTAGTCACCCTAAAAGTTGATCCCGCCTACAGAACTTAATAATGATAATGGTAGTTTCGTGTACCCCTAGTTGTCGTCATAGGTGTCATCTGCCGCTATCTCCACTAGTGGTACCCACTACCCCCATGCAATCGGCTCCCTAACTCGTAGATACACGTGTTGGTCCCACAGTGGGGTGCATCACTCCCCAAAGTGGCAACCCGATACCACTAGAGATGCACGGATCATATCTACATGAAGCAACAACGTCTTACCTACCAACCCGGGCCCACACACGCACATTAGCCCGTTGGACTTGCGTTGCCACCGCTAACCCGTTTTGACCTCTTACAATCAAACCCAGTAAGCATGTCCCGTCCTCGACTTGGGTCGAGCTCACAAAGATACTTAATGGGTTACTGGTTTGAAAAGGGACCCATGCCTGACACAAGCTTTCCACCTATGCTTGGTCCCCACTAAGGTTTCCCACTTAACCCCATTCTTATTCACGTCTTCTTACATGTTTTCAACTTGGTTAAGTGTTTCTAATCGTATTTCACAAGCCACCCAAGGCCACCCACTTAACCCCCATGTCCCACCATATGTTTATATGGTTAAGTGTTACTTAATTCATTAGAACCGTAACCTTGTAAAGACCTCCCACATTAGACTGACATTTGCGGTTGCTGGATTTGCCGGGCTGGTCCGGGCAGTCTTATACCGCAAACGAGCCTAACCTCGTGTCATTACAATTTGATATGACATATGTATATTCAGCCTTATACCGCAAACGGGCTGGTCCAATTCACAATTTATGTATATTCAGTATTTTCCCATTGTCCCCACGCTATTCGTACGTTTTGATATGACATATGTTAGACTCGCAATAGTCTAACTTATAAAAAGAAAAGCAACATCACAACTTGCATAACATATAAAATAGATATAAGAATCATGACTAAAGTTTGCATAGCCAATATCTTGCATATATGGATATGGTTTTTCCTATAACTTGCATATGAATTTCTAGCATATGATTCACATACAAAACTAGCATAGGCAATGGGCATAAATTTTGCATAACTATGTATTGCCATGGATCTAAATATAGATCCAAACATAAAGGTGTGAACTTTCATATGGATCTAAACATAAAGGTGTGAACTTGCATATAGATCTAAACATGTAGATTAATGTCACATAAACTAGCATATGTATATACATGTTTCACATATATTTTAACAACCCAAACTTGCATGAGATTCATATATGTTTTAACATCCCAAACTTGCATAAGATTCATATAAGAACATATGATCCAACATCGCAAACTTGCATAAGATTCATATAAGAACATATGATCCAATATCACAAACTTGCATAAGATTCATATAAGAAGTATCATATGATTCAACTTGCATAAGATTCACATAAGAACTAACATATGATTCAACATCACAAAAATGCATAAGATTCACATATGAACTAGCATATAATTCAACATCACATGATTCAAAATCATATTCTCATAATTCCAATTATATCTTATCATAATTAAATTAATTAATTATTTTGTGAAAGCTATTATACTCACAAACCAAAAGAATAGTCTTGTCTTTCTGGGATCTGTATTCTGAAATTGGATTGCTCGCCTTTGATGTAGACTAATCGTTATTCTAATCTTAGATTTGATTTGATTTTGATTCAAGCTTCTATCTTGCTTTAGGGTTGAAAGAGAATGGCGGCTACTCTAGGTTCTCCATTGACGGCATGGCGGCTCTTGGTATGAATTAATGTGATTAGGGTTGAGGGTTTGGGAGTGTTTTTATAGAAGATTAATTAATTAAGAGCCGTCAGATTAACCTAGAATCAATCAAGACCATCCAGTCAAGATAGAATGACACCTCAGTCCTAATGACTCAGCATCAAGTTAGAAAAGCATCATCTTTCAGATCTGCCCGAGGGGGGGGGGGCAGGTCGACCTGGCCTTTGGGCGGGAATTTTCCCGCCTAGCCTGCTCGCCTGTTTTGAATTTGAATTTGAATTTTCTGATTCGAGCTGTTTTTAATTTAATTAAATTTTGAAACTTCGGAAGGCCATAACTTCTTCATACGAAGTCCAATTCACACAAACTCGGACTCTATCTCAAGCAGAATTCCGAGACAAACGCAATGGCGCAACCCATTTCCCTTAATTCCTAATTTGAAATTAAATATTCTTTAATTTGTTAATTTTTATATTCAAAATTACGGGGTGCTACATTCTCCCCTCCTTAAAGGATTTCGCCCCCGAAATCTCCAAGTTAAGGAGAATGCATATCCTAACATCCAATCATCCATCTACTCAACCATCAAACACAGGCATCCGTTTTCCTTACAAAATTTCAAATTTTGTATGAACATATGCAAAAAGTGTGTGTATATGTTCCTTATCTAATGCAAAATCAGGCGGTCTACTGATTCAGTTGACCTCCTTAATGCAAATCATGATAGTGTCATGCGTCCATTATGTATGCGAAAGAATCCTATCGATACATATTATTTCTACATGTGTGCACAACCATTCATCAAAATGCAGCATCCATATTATAACACAACCATTATACATCCATTAATTTAGATATGCACACACATTTATATGCAATATGAAGGTGATTGAGCCGATCTAGTGCCTAATGTGTGTGTACATGCATCCACGAGCACCCACTAGCAACCACTTGCATCCATTTGCATCCACCAAACATAACATGTCTCAAACACATGTTTGCAACCATAGGGTTCTTCCTAACTAAAGATCGACGATGTCATCGCAAAGATAATACTCAAAGATAGGACAAGTATCAACAAAGCGGTAGAAAAAAGGAGAAGTTAAAAACATACCCTCAAAAAGGAAAGGGTACAGCGTATGCATCTTATCTTCCGTCTCCCAAGTCGCGTCTCTTTGATCAACTCCCCATTGCACTTTGACCAACTTGTCCTCTTTGTTGCGAAGCTTTTTGACCTCCGATCTGAAAATGCGTGTAGGAGCTCATCTAACCGTGGCATTGCGCCCTACTTCCACTTCTTCGAGCGTGCTCGGCTCTACCACATCCGCCGTATCGTGTAAACACTTACACAAATGCGAAACGTGAAACACATCATGAACTCCATTGAGCTTCTCTGGTAACTTTACCATATACGTCATCTGCCCAATCCTCTCTGTAATTGGAAAGGGTCCTACGAACTCGGTACCAACTTCCGTACTGATCCAAAACGGACTACGTTTCTCAATGGTGACACCTTAATAAAAACCATGTCCCCAACGTTGAACTCAAGATCAGTTCTCCTTTTATCAGCATATGACTTCTGTCGGTCCTGCGCCATCTTCGTTCGCCGTCGAATCAGGTCTATCTTCTATGAAGTCTCCCTAATCATGTCGGGTCCAAGAAAAACCTTATCCGTGGATTCCCACCAACATGTAGGTGATTGGCACAGTCGTACATAAAGAGCCTCAAAAGGTGTCATGCCAATGCTAGCCTAAAAACTATTATTATAGGCGAACTCCACTAATGGAAGATGTTCTTCCCATGTTCCTCCAAAGCCTAGGATGCATAGCCTTAGAAGGTCTTATAGAATCCGATTTACTCTCTCGGTCTGGTCGTCTGTCTGAGGGTGATAAGCGGTACTTAAGCATAATTGCGTTCCAACCGCTTCTTGTAAGCTTTTCCAAAATTCGCTTGTGAAAATGGGATCTCTATCGCTCACAATGCTAGAGGGTATGCCATGCAAACGAACTATCTCTCGAAGGTAAACAGATGCTAACCATGCGGCGGTCCTTCTACTTTTAACGGGAATAAAATGGGCACTTTTAGTAAGTCTGTCTACAATTACCCAAATCCACGTATTACCCTTCCTTGATCTTGGTAACCCATCTACAAAATCCATGGAAACACTTCCCCATTTCCAAAGAGGAATCTCTAAAGGGTGGAGTAAACCTTTGGGCTTCTTTTGCTCCTCCTTGACTTGTTGGCACACTAAGCATCTAGAAACGAACTCAGCCACGTCCTTCTTCATTCCGGCCCAAAAGAAAACTCGCTTCATATCCCTATACATCTTATCACCACTGGGATGTATGGTCATCTTAGAGCGATGTGAGTCTTCAAGAATTGCCTTCTTCAAACTCTCGTCTTGTGGTACGCAAAGTCTCCCATCTCTACGCAGCCAACCTCTTTCATCTATAACATATCTATTAAGATGACTCAAGGAATCCCCTCCTATAAGCTTGCCTACTATCTCAACCAACTGCGGGTCATTTCGCTGTGCCTCTCCAACTCGACCCAAAAGGGTAGGTTGCACCTCTAATGATGCCAACAATCCGGGTACATAATCGACGGAGGGTCTGATGTCAAAAGCAGATATATACTCCAAACTCTCCCGCTCTACGAACAAAGGACTTAAAGTTAACTTCTTTCTACTTAAGGCGTCGACTACAACGTTACCCTTGCCAGGGGTATATGAGATCTCAAAATCATAGGATGCCAAAAACTCCATCCACCTCTGTTGCCTCAAGTTTAGGTCCTTCTGAGATAATAATTACTTTAGCGACTTATGGTCTGTATACAACTCAAACCTTTCGCCAAGCAAATAATGACACCATGACTTAAGCGCAAAAACGATGGCAGCCAACTCTAAGTCATGGGTAGGGTAATTTTTCTCGTGGGCTTTCAACTGCCTTCCACCATAGCATATCACCGTTCCCTCTTGCATTAAGACTGCGCCAAGCCCTGTCCCGCAAGCATCGGTATATACTGTGAATGGATTACTCCCATCTGGCAAAACTAAAACCGGAGCTGTCGTCAAGGCCCTCTTCAGACGTTGGAACGCATCATCACAGTCGACATCCCAAGAAAAAGTTAAATTATTCTTCGTTAATAGAGTAAGTGGGGCTGATATTTTTGCGAAGTCCTTAATGAACTTCCTATAATAACCAGCCAGCCCTAAAAAGCTTCTTACTTCTGTTGCGTTCTAAGGAATTTTCCAATCTTGGATTGCCACCACCTTCGCGGGATCCACAACTATCCCTTCCTTGGAGACCACGTGTCCTAAGAACCTCACTTCTTTCCTCCAAAAATGGCACTTGGAGAACTTAGCTTTAAGTTGATGCACTCGTAGGTTCTCTAAGACTTCCCTAAGATGTAGGGCATGCTCGTCTTCATTTTTAGAGAAAACCAGGATATCGTCCATAAAGATTACCACAAACTTGTTTAGGAACTCCCAAAACACCCTACTCATTAAGTCAACAAAGTTTGCGGGTGCATTCATCAAACCAAAAGGCATGACGAGCCACTCGAAGAAACCGTCAGGAGTTCTAAATGCAGCCTTATCGATGCTATCTTCAGTCACCCTTAGCTGATGAAACCCTGTAGCCAAATCCAGTTGCGAGAAAACCGAAGTACCCACCAACTGATCGAATAAATCATCTATCCTCGGCAATGGGTGTCTGTTCTTCTTTGTTAGTTTATTCATCTCTCTATAGTCCACACACAATCTAAGTGAACCATCAGCTTTCATAGCAAAAACGACTGGAGCACCCCACTCCGAAATACTTCTTATGAACCCCTTCTCAAGCAATTCTTTCACTTGCTTACTGAGTTCTCTTCTTTCTCTCGGAGCCATGTGGCGCACATGTAATGCAACTGGCTTTGCATTATCTACTAGATATATTCGACAGTCTATCTCGCACCTCGGGGGTAAACCTCGAACTTCATCGAAGACGTCACTATATTCACGGACCACACGAACAGATTCCAAATCATCATTGGATGTGTCAAGGGATTCTAGGTAGCTAAGCATTACCGAACCTCTAGGGTCATAAGAAATATCAAGGGTCTTTCCACAACGAGTCAACAATCTAACTACCCTTCTCTCACAATCTAGGATGGCATAGTATCTAGCTAGCCACTCCATACCTAGAATCAATCCATAGCCCATGAAGCCAAGAACCAAGGCGTTGCATTCAAATCCAACGCCCAAGATAGACACTCTCAAATCCTGACAAATCATAGAAAGATGAGCCGACCCACCAACAGGATTTGAGACTACTATGGGATCCGTAACTAGACTAGTATTTAGGTGCAGTGTTTCAACTAATGAAGCAGATACAAACGAGTGTGAAGCTCCAGAGTCAAACAAAGTATGAACATGATGATCAAACAGAAAAACTAAACTTTCAACGGAAATGTTTCTACCTCTCTCCTGTCCTGGTGCCATGAGAGCCTGAATCTGCCCTCTTGCCTGCCCTGGTGCCATGAGAGCCTGAAACTGCCCTCCAGAAGTGGACCTTGTTCTTTTCCCTTGTCCCTGTTTCCTTAGGCAGTCTTTAACTAGATGTCCTGCCTCTTCACAGTGGAAACAACAAGTCTTCTTCCTTTTCCTACAGTCCTTGCTCAGATGGCCTGGTGTTCCATAATTAAAGCACTTTTTCTTTCCCTTGCTATTATTATTCTTCCCGCCTTTCTTGTTTTGCTGTTGTGGTTTCTTTTGGTCCCCTTTCTTCTCCGGTGCCTTATTAGCATTAGCACCATTATCCTCTTCATGCATAAGTGTCATGTCAACCAATTTCTCAAAGGTAGCCCCCATCGGAATGTGGGTCATAGCCAACCCATGTAGCGGCTCATTCAAACCTTTAACAAACCTCAGGGCCTTCTTCTCAGGTGTGTTTACCAATTCCAAGCCAAATCTCGCCAACTGATTGAACTTATTGACGTACTCCTTTACTGATAAATCCCCTTGCCTCAATGCTAAGAATCTCTCCATATATAAATTCTCTTCTGCTTGTGAAAGGAATTTCATCTCGAACCTACGCCTGAAATCCATCCATGTCTCCACCGGACGCTCTCCATTCATGACCTCCCACCAAAATGAGGCTTCGTCCTTCATTAACCAAGCAGCTAATTGGACTTTTCTTCCATCTTCTACCTCGAAAATACCAAATAGATCTTCCACCTCCTTAAGCCAATTTCGAGCTTCAACAAATGTCTCTGATCCGTGAGAAGGTTTCCCACCCATTGCCCTAAAATCTTTGCATATCTTTGAAAAAGTATAAACGCGAGGCGGGGGAGGAGGAGGAGGAGCGACTGCAGTTGGGGGAGGAGGAACATTTGCTGGGCCTGCGGCATTGGCCCTAGCCTCCAGATACCTTCTAAACCAGCCTGGTATCGGTTTGACCTCGGGTATCTCACGTTCCCCAGACATGCTGAAAAAGATAAAGGAAGAGATTCAAAACAGAGAATCGAAGGAAAGATATATGGCTCTTGGGGGTTATGTTTCTAAAACAAACTTTTCTCTTGAAAATGATTTCCTTAAAACATATTTTTGAAAGTATTTCTTTATAAAATTGTTTTTGAAAAATAGTTTTTCAAAATTCATATCTGTTCTGGTAACCTTCAGCTCTGATATCACGTGTAACACCCCACGTCCATTAATGTCACTCACAAAGGGAATGCATTAACTTCCATGAAGCATTTTTAGTGTATAGAACAGAATATAACAAGACAGATACAAATATTGGTACTTGAAAATTTTAAAACAACTTTTATTGCAGCGGAGAAATAGTTTGATTACAACAACTTCATAAACCAATAGTAAAACCAAGTACAATTAATATCCATCTTGACAAATTTGTTTTTTGAGTACATAAAGTAAAAAGCATAACCCCAAACACAAGTAGCCATAAAAGAGATGAGCTGAACTTTACTTTCAACAATCCAAGCACTTCCAAAAGAGAGAGAAAGAGATCCAAGATCAAGCTCCACTAGTACTAGTCCCACCCTGAGAAGGAGGGGGGGGGGGAAGAAAAGAGGTGAAAACAAGGGGGTCAGACATAAAGTCCGGCGAGTATAATAACTTTAACAATATAATTATTAAAGTAACTAGCATAAGGCATAAACTGGTAAAACAAGGTATGACTGTGAAACAAGTGGGCATGACAAAGCAAATAAGAGGAATATTCTGGCGTTAATCTCGTACCCAATCACTAAAGAATAATTATTATACTGCACCACCACTAGTCACCCTAAAAGTTGATCCCGCCTACAGAACTTAATAATGATAATGGTAGTTTCGTGTACCCCTAGTTGCCTTCATAGGTGTCGTCTGCCCCTTTCTCCACTAGTGGTACCCACTACCCCCATGCGATCGGCTCCTTAACTCGTAGATACCCGTGTTGTTCCCATAGTGGGTATATCACTCCCCAAAGTGGCAACCCGATACCACTAGAGATGCACGACTTATATCTACACGATGCAACAATGTCTTACCTACCAGCCCGGGCCCACGCATGCACATGGCCCCGTTGGACTTGCATTGCCACTGCTAACCCGTTTTGACCTCTTACAGTCAAACCCAATAAGCGTGTCCCGTCCTCGACTTGGGTCGAGCTCACAAAGATACTTAATGGGTTACTGGTTTGAAAAGAGCCCCCATGCCTGACACAAGCTTTCCACCTATGCTTGGTCCCCACTGAGGTTTCCCACTTAACCCCATTCTTATTCATGTCTTCTTACATGTTTTCAACTTGGTTAAGTGTTTCTAATCGTATTTCACAAGCCACCCAAGGCCACCCACTTAATCCCCATGTCCCACCACATGTTTATCTGGTTAACTGTTACTTAATTCATTAGAACCATAACCTTGTAAAGACCTCCCACATTCGACTGACATTTGCGGTTGCTGGATTTTCCGCGCAGGTCCGGGCAGTCTTATACCGCAAACGAGCCTAACCTCGTGTCTTTACAATTGTTACGCATTTAATTCGTTCCTTTGACCTCTCACATTAGACTGACATTTGTGGTTACTGGATTTGTCGGGCGGGTCCAGACAGTCTTATACCACAAACGAGTCTAACCTCGTGTCTTAGGCGGTTAATTATCACATAATTATTTAACCCCAAATTGGATTAATACCCCTATTCAAATTTGTCAATAAATTTCAAATTTATTTATGTCCATAATTGTCACCTAAATTATGTCCATAATTTCAGGTATATAATTTATACCAATTATTGCCTCAAATTAATTATATGCCTTTTTAAGGCCATTTTATGCCAATTCACAATTTATGTATATTCAGTATTTTCCCATTGTCCCCACGCTATTCGTACGTTTTGATATGACATATGCTAGACTCGCAATAGTCTAACTTATAAAAAGAAAAGCAACATCACAACTTGCATAACATATAAAATAGATATAAGAATCATGACATAAGTTTGCATAGCCAATATCTTGCATATATGGATATGGTTTTTCCTATAACTCGCATATGAATTTCTAGCATATGATTCACATACAAAACTAGCATAGGCAATGGGCATAAATTTTGCATAACTATGTATTGCCATGGATCTAAATATAGATCCAAACATAAAGGTGTGAACTTGCATATGGATCTAAACATAAAGGTGTGAACTTGCATATAGATCTAAACATGTAGATTAATGTCACATAAACTAGCATATGTATATACATGTTTCACATACATTTTAACAACCCAAACTTGCATGAGATTCATATATGTTTTAACATCCCAAACTTGCATAAGATTCATATAAGAACATATGATCCAACATCACAAACTTGCATAAGATTCATGTAATAACATATGATCCAATATCACAAACTTGCATAAGATTCATATAAGAACTATCATATGATTGAACTTGCATAAGATTCACATAAGAACTAACATATGATTCAACATCACAAACATGCATTAGATTCACATAAGAACTAGCATATAATTCAACATCACATGATTCAAAATCATATTCTCATAATTCCAATTATATCTTATCATAATTAAATTAATTAATTATTTTGTGAAAGCTATTATACTTACAAACCAAAAGAATAGTCTTGCCTTTCTGGGATCTGTATTCTGAAATTGGATTGCTCGCCTTTGATGTAGACTAATCGTTATTCTAATCTTAGATTTGATTTGATTTTGATTCAAGCTTCTATCTTGCTTTAGGGTTGAAAGAGAATGGCGGCTACTCTAGGTTCTCCATTAACGGCGTGGCGGCTCTTGGTATGAATAAATGTGATTAGGGTTGAGGGTTTGGGAGTGTTTTTATAGAAGATTAATTAATTAAGAGTTGTCTGATTAATCTAGAATCAATCAAGACCATCCAGTCAAGATAGAATGACACCTCAGCTCTAGTGACTCAGCATCAAGTCAGAAAAGCAACATCTTTCAGATCTGCTAGGGGAGGAGGAGGGCAGGTCGACACCTAGGTCGACCCCCTGGTCGACCTGGCCTTTGGGCGGGAATTTTCCCGCCTAGCCTGCTCCCCTGTCTTGAATTTTAATTTGAATTTTCTGATTCGAGCTGTTTTTAATTTAATTAAATTCTGAAACTTCAGAAGGCCATAACTTCTTCATACGAAGTCCAATTCACACAAACTCGGATTCTATCTCAAGCAGAATTCCGAGACGAACGCAATGGCGCAACCTGTTTCCCTTAATTCCCACATTTGAAATTAAGTATTCTTTAATTTGTTAATTTTAATATTCAAAATTACGGGGTGTTACAATAAAGTTCTTAACTTGATTTCTTAGACCTTTCTTTTTTACAAGTTCCTTCAGTAATATTACTCTTTTACTCATCGTCTTTATGAGTTCTGTCTTTAAGAAGTTATATCTATTCTGAATTGGCTGGTTACTGAAAATGTACTAAAATTTATTTGCATGATCTAATATAGAACTTCCCTATAACTAGGAATTCGTAATTGTAAGACATTTCTCTTTTATTATTTCCGGGTTATTGAATAGTACGAAATAAGGCTAAATCCCTAATTCATACTAATCTATTTCCTTTTTCATCATTTCTTGCAATTACATTTGCTACTTTGCTTACGAACCAAACTATGTAAATATATCCTTTTTTTTCTTAACCAACCAACCTTGGCTATTTCTAACCACCAATTTAATTGGTATATTTTAATGTTTGTTCTAAATTTATTTCCCAAATTTGACATAACTACTATAAATTTACACAATTGGGCTTATGCCTCTTTTTCTGCAATAATACTATATTTTTTAAAGTTTAATTCTAAACAATTAACTTCTACATATAAGTATAACTTTCTCAAATTTCCAGTTTAATTACAGATTTATTGAAAACAATCCTGACTATGCTATGTCAAATCATAGTAGGAACTAAATTACTATAAATAACTCTAATTAATCTGTACCTAAGTATGATAGGAAATAAACTACTAATAATAATTTTAAATTATACTTGGTAAATTATAACAGGAACTAAACGATACTATATACCATTATTAAAAAGATATAATGTAATTCAACTCATCCATCGTCCTAAGCTCTTTTCCATAGCTACTGCAAAACCCTCCTCTAATAGAGTTATATAAATATTTAAGTTTATAAATCCTTTCCTAAAGAAAATGGTTAGGTCCGTCTTAAAGGAAGAACCTAGAGGAAGTGATTATGTTGCAAGGAATTAACCATGCCTAGGTGTCTATTTATATTACATCCTAGGGATCCTAGACCATTAGATTTCAAGATTAAATTCAATCTAGCCATGTCGCTCAACCAATCAACTAATAGGAACAAGCTACGTCAACCTAAAACTTAAAAACATCACGTATTCATACTTGGGCAAAATTGCACACAAGTACTAAGGCAGGTCGACATGACTTTTATGGGGTCGATCTATGGGTTAGTCGTAGGGTTGACCCGGTCTATATTTTTATTTTCTTTCCATTTCGTGAATCTCCATTCATTGATAACTCATTCGTTTTAACTCTGTTTTCTACAAACTCTATATGTGAATCGATCATAAAATTGCCATTGACGCAAAGGTATAACACCCATAACCAAATTCTAAAAACGTATCTTCTTATTTCATTATTAAAAATGTATGGTGTTACAATTTCCCATCCTTTAGAAGATATCATCATCGAAATTTGGCAAGGGTAAAATTATGTAATTCCTCGCATAATTCACATTCATCTTGTGTACATCCAGTTTTGCAACCATCCATGTTCTTGTGCAAAGCGCAATACATCACAAAAATTTATGTACACAACGAATGTCTAAGTGGTACCTCCTATATGAATTCTTTTTTCTTCAAAGATCCTTTACAAATATAATATACATATCTTAAATATACTTGCAATTTCTATATGAATGCAATATTTTGAAAGTAAAAATAAATTTTCATCCAATTTTTCCAACTTCCCAACTGAATAAAGAGGTGGTTCAACTAATTTTTGCACTTAATCCATATTAAATAACTTTTAATTTTGGGTTTCAAGAAAACTTAATTTTCCAAACTCAATTTTTTATGTTAGAAAAAGGTATGAAATGGGAGAATTCTGTTTTTCCCACTTCACTATTACGTATTTTTTTCCTGTACTTGGAACTTATAATTACTATTCAACAAAAAATCCTATTTTCTTTTGCAAGCGCTTCATCATACGAAGAATTTCTCTTCAAACTTATTTTGAAAGAATTTACTTTCTCTTACCGTTCTCATTTTATTACAATTATCGTCATGGTTCCTTTATGTAAATTTTGTCGTTTTTCTTTTAGTTACCTTTTTTGCTTTTATTGTTATTTTATTTATAATATCTTATGTTTTTATTCTTATTCTAATGACCATCACAGAAACACATAAAGAGTATTATTATATCAACTAGTTCTTTCTTGCAATGATAAAACAAAGTACTATATTACAAGATAAACTAAGAGAGAAACAAGCATTACTACACAAGTACTAGATAAGAGATACGATAGGTACAAATGGTTGTATCTCGGACTAAGTGGCCTACGACATTATCCCTCATGACATAAGAAGGTCCTAATCAAATAATCCAAATGGCTGAGGCGCTCCTCTTATCGTCTATTTCCTTCTTAAATTTCTTGTTATATCTGTTATTTCTCGCGGATGAACTCCTGGTGCTTACGTGCAAGCTGCTCCTACCATTCGGAGATAGTCCAAATCTGATCATTATCTCTCATCCACTCTGAAGACTGAGAGGTTCCTGCCTTCCCTATTTGGGGTCTCTATTCTTAACTGCTACCTATCTCCTGTGGTCAAGGACCCCACTTTGGGTCCTAATATGGATCACCACTCCTCCAAAAGGTGGAAGCAGAAAATCCTGCTGTATCTGAAAATATTGTGGTGTAAGAGAAGGGGGAGGTGGCAAAGGCTTATGCTCAAAAAGCTTCTCTCGCTCGTCCTCTACCCCAAACTACCGAGGTTGTTGTAGCTGAAGCTGATATGGAACCTGTAGTTGTGCTAGCTCAATGTGTTGACCCCTCAAGGTGGAGGGATCAAGCTTCGACTGCTTTTGTTCAATGCAACCTTCTTCTCCAAGTCTACCTTATCCTAATTGAATATCCTCGTTCATAGGTTACCAAACAAAAGAGAAGATATATGGATAATTGTTATAATTGTATATTGGGCTATAATCATTCAGACTCAGTTTACCGATATGCCTACCAATATGGCGTCGGTGCCCAGTTCGACTAAAGGATACATCCGATCAAAGCTCCCCATCTTGGTGATAATGTTGTACTCCAAAATCCTAATAATAATCCTAGCCAAGTGGCACAGGTGCCCCACATTCCAAATAGATTGTTGGAAGTCTATAAATATTTAGGATAAATTAGCCTTATCTGATCATCTGGACAAGACCTAACTTTACGCTATGTCCTCTAATCTAAATTATAGTAGCTAACTATGTCTCAGTAAAAGATACTCTACTGCCTTTGACTATAAAATCAAAGGCTAACTCATTCTGAGCCTCATCAAAACGTAAATTTACATCGAAAATGGCACGCGGTAACCTGGGGTATGCTCGACACTCGATGGTCTGGTGGCTAAGAATCATGTGCATTCCTATATTAATGGAAAGTTGCTCTAAAGATGTGTTTGAAAAATTTGAAATCTTACTGTCCTTCTTTGTATAATGCAATATTTTGCGTTTTCAACATACACATGGATTGTCCTTCTGTGGCCTTAGTACTATGCAATCTCTTGTGGTGTTAATTGGCGGAACAGTCAGCTAAAGATTGCCTCGGGGGCATGGTGGAAAACCTCTAGATCTATTGAAATAGGCTATGGATATGGATATATCTCTAAACGCGCTTTGATTGGGAACTAACTTGGATTAATTTGGATGAGCTTTGAGGCGGTGCTGATGGTTGGATTTGGTGAAAATATTGGGTTCTTGTTTCGACTAGGGAAAAAGAAGAAATAAGAGTGACGTAGCCTCTTGGCTTTGTTGCTTTTATTCACATGTTTTCATGCAGGCGAGTCGACCTCTGCTTGGCTCGAGTCAATCGGGTTGTGAGTCGACCCCCTCCCCCCAACACACACACACACACACACACACACATATATATATATATATATATTGCGTTGTTTACATGCCTCTTTTCCCCTTCTTTTGAAACTATCATATATCTACCCGAGTTTCAACAACTCCAGATCAGCTAAGTCACTATTATGACTATGGCTAAAAGTTCCTAAAATTTTCTCTATCCTCCAAGTAGAGTCTTGATAACTTCCATGCTTCGATAATTGTACAAAGACAAAAATGAATCATAGTAGGAAGTTTGGGTTACAATATGAAGTCAAATGTGAAACGAAGGCTTATTATAAATGAACTTAAAGTATAGATTAAGCTTAATTAACATAATTCTATGGCTATGGTTCTATGGTGAATGTAAAGCCAGTAACCTGAAAATTGTAGCTAAAAGTGAAATGAAATAAGAAAGGCTTGTTATAAACTAACAATTGTAAGCGCAATTCTATGCCAATGGTGTGAAATTCTATGGAACTGGTTTTATAGTATTAACAAGATTATAATAGAGAAGTTATAATTTAAAAAGTGAAATGAAATAAGGAAAGCTTATTATGAATAAACTAAAAAGTGTGAATTAAGTTCTATAACTGAAATTCTATTGTGGCCTAATGATTAGGCAATTCTAAGGTGGCCTTGCAATTAGACGATATTCTATGGTGGCCTTATGATTAGGCGATATTCTATGGTGGTCTTGCGACTAGGCAATTCTATAGTTATTAAATGGTTCTATGGTAATTAATAAAGTTAATTAACAAATAAGGAATATTCAGAGTGAGTAGATTAAAGAACATTGCGAATCAACGAAAAGAAAAGTAAGTAAAACACATAATGGAAAATTAAACATACGGTCTAATAAAATAGCGATTTGCGTTTAGTCCAGTACAAAGGGATGAAAAGACCAATAGAGTAAATCATCGTAGGTATCCAGAGATACGGTGGGAGCATGTCCAACTTATTATTTTGTGGGAATGGAAGAAAGAGTGAGACTTATACGGATTTGAGGATAATGTGAGATGACCCTCTAGGGTAGGCCTAACGAAGCTGTACCCCCAGAGGTAGGTCTGTATGGTTTCATCTATAAAGTATGCCTTGGCTGCATTTATGTTGAACGCAGCGAGAAGACTGATGGAATAATTTTTAGGATTTGGCGGTTGTCTCGGCTCCGAGAGTAGACTTCGTGGTTAGGACCCCATAAGGTTGGTAGATTGTCGAATACTTGCCATCGTCAGTCAGAGTGAGTATGGGGAAAGACTGGTTCTAAACTAATGGACCAATGATAACTATCAAAACATTGGATGAGGGACAAAGTTCGTTAGATGTTTAGATTGTTTGTTAGGGGCATGATCACTTATCTCTTGAAATGGTCTTTCATTAGTTAATGGTGTCGACTGGGGCCATAACCATCGAGAAAAAAGACAGACCCAATCTATGGATATATGTATTGTAGGCCTAATGAAACTGCTCTTTACAAATGCAAAAATCCCCTGACTAAGTTCTATAGCGGAACTCAGATAGCAGATAGTACGTTTTCGTAGCTTGGCGATGGGTGCTTAGTACGATTTCGTAGCGTGGCCTATTATGCTTTCGTAGCACGACAATGGAGGCTTAGTGCACCTTCATAGCGTGGTCTAGTACGCTTTCGTAGCGTGGCGATGAAGATTTGATACACTTTCGCAGCGCGGTGATTGAGACCACTCGAGAAGAATACTATAGGGACTACATTGAGATGAGGGACATACAGTTACGTACATATGAATTATTTGGTTAATCTATTTGGGTGTATATGGGTATGATTTATGCAAAAATCGGAAGTGTAATGTGTAATAGAACCCAAAAAACCTAATAAAAGTAAATCAATGATAAAATGATATGTGTAGCGTTTTCTTTAAATTGTATAATTTGTCTATTCACTAGAACTTTTGTCCTGACCTCCTCCACGTAACAAACCTGCAGGTCAGACAAGCGACCGAAATTTTACAGCTTAGAGATATTTGCAAGTTAGTGTCATTATTATGGTTAGTTTTTACTTACTATTATATTTTATTCGTTTCATTGTGAGATATCTTATTGTGAGGTCTAGTATATTTATTTTTGTCTTTTTAAAAAATACCAATCTCTAATTTAAATGAACTTGTATTTTAGCATTTCACGAAAATTAGGGTCCCGCTGAAATTTGGGTTATTACAAAACCACTCATATTCCATCTTCTGCACCACCAATTACTCATCTTCAAATAGGATGGAAACGTGCTTAGGATATGAAAAGAGCTTGATAGCTCAACAGGCACTTGCGCAAAGGCAATCCTCTTTATCCCCTCAGTGAACTTATCTAGCTTAAGCGGATTACCAAGAACAGAAGCAATAAGATTAATACCTTCTTCCGTCCAATTATCAAGCGGAAGACCCAGTAATATGACCCATATAGGTATAGAATGTAAAAAACCTTTATTACGTTTCATACTTGGTACCCACGGCTCATCACCATTAATTTTCTATCATAAAAATAGGGGTCTCCCTCTAAAATTCTATCATAATCTCCTTTCAGTTCAAATTGGATAAAACAAAATCCAGCTTCTTTAGAATGAACATTAAAATCTCCAATTGGTTTCCAAACCTTATGTATATATGCCTTAAAAACGAACAACATAAATCACAATGGTGTTTTCCCGTTGTTTTTTAGCCTTAAGAACAACCTCATTTGACATTTTCATACAACTCATATTATAGAATTCTTTAGGTTGATAATAGTTAAGCAGAATGTAAACTGGATCTTGATTACCTAAGACGATGTCTTTCCAAGCATGACCTATAACCGAAGAAGGTTTCTAGCCATCCATAAGCTGTAAGCTACTACGAATATTAGCTGAGGATGGAGGAAGCAAAGAGGCCTGAGGAGTAGGAAGTGGTAAGCTATTATGTCGATTGACTACCTTTGATCCGGAAACAGCAGGGCTGGCCGAGGGATATGAGGATACTGCTGCAGTAAAAGGACGCTGCGCAAACATCAAGGGCGAGGCATTTCTATGGGTCGAGCCTTTCTTTTAGTTATCTACCAGATTTTAATCTTGTTTTAATTATTAAGTCGCACATTTTAACATCTTCCTATCAGTATTCGTATGTCTTTTTTGATTATTTTTTCCATAGAAACAAATATTTGTCTGCCAAGTACTGTCTTGTCAAATATTTGTTTGTGTCACAAGTTTGTAGTAATGAAGTTAGTTGGCTTAAGCATGCACAAGCTACTGGAGTTAGATAGCACATGCTTATATGCTTTTGCGAACGGCTGACATACTGTGAAAACAGATGGCGCATGTACTGTACCTTTGCAATATGGATGAAGCACGTATTTGTGTGAAAACAAATAATAAACGTACACTTATCAGTTGGAAAGTATGCAAGTTGGAACTGAAGATCTAAAGTTAAAGAGTTGTTTAGATGAGTTGTATTAGAGGCGTCTAGTATAGTGTAACGTGCATCTTGGGGACAACGAAATTCGTCAGGCAAATAATTGTTTGGTAATTGTTGGATAAATATGATGTGTGCATGTCATGTAGGGCTGTTAAGGTTGGACTTTCAACCGTCAAACCGTACCAACCGTATACACGGTTACCGTCTACTACGGTAACGGTGACGGTAACGGTTGTGGATTTTGATAACCGCGGTAAACCATACCGACCGCACATGATTTTTTTTATAGTATTTCATACAAAGATATGTGTTTTTTAATAACTTAAAGTAGAGAAATAACACATGTATGAATTATTTACGCTTTAATTTATAGACAACGTGCACATGGATGGTTTGTTTCATTGATAAACAAACTAATTCTTAAGAAAAAAGTTAGAACTTGAATTATTTATAGATAACAACGTAAATTTACGGTAATGGTTGCGGTAACGGTTAGACGGTTACGGTAACGGTTATAAAATTTGTTAACCGTCAACTACGGTTGCGGTTATGGTTAGAAGTAAAACTGACGGTTGTCGTAACCGTAACACCCCTAATGTCATGTGCTCGATACAACAAATTGCGTCGGATTACACCTACGAGCAATAAAATAGGTGTGTTGTATACTTTGAATGCAATTAATTTGTTGCATGCAAACAAATACATTAAATGCACTTGAATTTGATTTGCTATAAGTTTGTAGGAATGCCTGATGACTCACCCATTTCATGGTATGGATTTTGGAAATATGATGTTGGAGAAACAGCACAAGAACAATGAATAACGGTGCAAGACCCTTCAATTTAATGCAAGACTTGCATTTATATATGTTAGAATAATTAATATATGGTATTTATGTTAATAATATATTACATAAATACCATATATTAATGGTAGAAGATTTGTGTTAGAATAATTAATATATGGTATTTATGTTATTAACATAAAGACCATATATTAATTATTCTAACAATATACAACGTTCCAACGCATAGCAGAACATATGCATCTTTTCTTGCACAACAAGACAACACACTTGCAACGTTCCATGCAAATAAATTTTTAATTCACTGACAGAATCATTGTAGTTAATCCTCCGTTATTACCCTACTATATCACGATATAGATTTTTACCATTATGATTCTCTTAAATATCCTCCAAAATAATCTTTCTATTTTAAGCCTCGTTATATTTCGCTACTCCGACACATCCTCTTTTTTCTGCTATGTTCTTATATTCCTGCCCTATTTTCTTTGAAAGAAATGAACAAAAATAATAGTATTATTTATACATTATAAAGAATATAAAATAGTTTTTCTATTGAATTTTTTAGTATATATAAACAAACATGCGATGGTATTGTATTGAATTTAATTAAGTTAAATAAAAGTGTACATTCAATTACTTTTTAAAAAAAAAGTAAAAAACGGCCCAAGGCCCAGCCCACAACAATTGTGGTATAACATCCCACACCGACAATACAAACATAACATACTTCAAACCCTAGCCGATAGATTACTCTAGGGTTAATCTCTCTGGAAACAAAAATGGCAGCCGCCATTAACTTCTAACTCCTCGCAACTTCAATCCAAGGAGAATAAAAAACACAGAACTTTACGGTGGCTTCCAATTGCTATGCTTATCTCTTTGTCCATCAGTTTGTCTTCAAACTAACTTTCGATCTTCTTCTATTTTTGGATCTGCAGAAGTTTTACTTTGAGATGTGCTACAATCTCCCTTGCTCCAGCAAGATAAGTGAAATTTTTTGTTGTTGAGCTTGCTGATGTAGTGGTATTTGCCAATTATTTGCTCTTTAATGTCCTTAAATCTCCAATCTTCGTGTTTTTCTCCAGATCTGCCCTCAGGAACACTGTTCGTGGTTAGATTTTCCAATCTGTTATACACAGGTAATCTCTGGTTACCTAAATCGCTCTTTAAATAACTAAAGTTATTGTCTTTAATATTCATCATACTTCCCTTATTATATTTGGAATGCAAAATGAAATTTGAATCCCCAAGTAGGGAGCTTGATGGGAAGGAGTTCTTAGCATCCATCCAGTGTCTCTCTTGATATCTGTGATTCGCGAGGCTGCGAACTTCATAAGGTTTGACATTGGGAACACAATTAGGGATGTCTCTATCAAGCCTGCACATATCAGGTAAATTTTGGACAGAATTAAATTGATTATATGAATCATAAGTAGTGTTATTAATATTGTAATTACTCCCCTTTGTAGGAATATCACTAAAAAGATGTTCAGAGCTTGATTCATCAAGCAGGGAACCTACCTTTGAGATGCTAAAATCATCAATCCAGTGCCTTATATGTTTACTGGAATTGGTGTTCATGTCTCTCCCTTTTGATACATCAATTGGGAATTTGCCTCCTTGTAAGTATGTTTCAGCTCTGCTTTCATAGTTGTCTAGCTCGCAAGTGTTTATACTATTATAATGATTGCCTTTTATTGGCCTTGAGAAGAATAATGTTGCAATTAGTTTCAATTTGTCTCCAAAGTTGAAAACAATCAGTCTGTTTGTTGTTGTGAAGATGGTTGTTTCTTTCCTTCCACAAAGAGTATATAACAGTGGTTAGAACCACACTTGCTTTATTTATGTCACCCTTTCTGCCTTTAAATAATTTAATGAAATAATCAATGTTATCCCTTATACTTTGGATATTGACTTTAGGATCAATCTTGAGCTTTCACTTGGCTATAAACCAAATTTTCATAGAATAAGAACAATTGAAAAATAAATGATTAGTATTCTCCTCGTCCTCTTTGCAAAGAAGGCAATTAGGGATCTGTTTTTTAACTCCATTTAGAGCATCTATCCCCTGTAGGTAATTTATTCAGAATGGCAAAGTATGTACAATAAGACATCTTAGGACAATTTGAGTTATTCCAAACAATTTGATGTCAGTTGACCTCACTCTCATTAATTTTAATGTAGCTCCAAGCATTCTTAAAAGAAAATTTATCCTTAATAGATAAATTCCAAGTCCAACAGTCCTTGTCAATATTATAATCTATTTCAAGATTGTTGATAGCGGAATTGTATATATTAGCAGCCTCGTGATTTCCAGCTTTCCAAATATTATTATCAATAATAAATGAAACTTTTTTATCATCTCCCACAAAAATACTAAGGTTTTTCCATCCCAGTAAATCAATGAGAGATTTATTATTAATCCAAGGGTCGAACCAAAGACTGGTATTTTTACCATCCTTGAATTTTCTGGTAATTAATTTTTTTCCCATATCTCTAGATCTCAGAATGCTTTTCCAAGTATGAGAAAAATGATTCTCAATAGGCATATTCCAGAAATTCTTGTTTTTAACATATTTTGCCTTCATCCACTTTGCCCATAAGGAATTACCCTCAATAAATTTCCAAAACAGTTTGAGATTACAGGCTTCATTGATGTCTTTGAAATTCCTTAGGCCTAACCCACCATATTCTTTAGGTTTAGTAATGACGTTCTAAGCCACCTTGTAATATTTGTCATTCCAAATAAAATTAGCACAAGTCCTCTCAATTTTCTCAATTGTTTTGATAGGAATTGTATGAGATTGCATCCAATACATAATAATAGCAGTAACAACAGTATGAGTTAACTCAATTCTCCCAGCTATAGGTAGAAACTTGTTAGACCATGTATCAATTTTGCTTTGTATAATCTCTTGAAGCTTTGTGCAATCTTTATCTTTTATTTGGTTAGCACTAAGGGGAAGCCCTAAGTATTTCACTGGAAGACTGCCCTCTTGAAAGTTAAGTAAATTTAAAATATTCTCCTTACCCCTGCAAAACTTGCTGAAATAAATTTTACTCTTGCTATCACTACAAAAAAAATTTGAATTAAAGACTGACAAATTCAGTTTCTAAGTAAGCGGTTCAGTCTCTAAATAAGATTTAAAGACTGACTAAAAACTGAAAATTTGAGTTACTAATTCTCAAGTCTTAAAATTATTTGAAACTGATCTTCAGTCTTTAATTCTAAAGACTGAACAGATCTGTCTTAAATTGTGTTTGAAACTGAACTTTTGAAACTGAAATAAAGTTTCAAATCAGTCAAAAATTATGTGTGTGTGTGTGTGTGTGTGTGTGTGTATATATATATATATATATATATATATATATATATATATATATATATATTAAATCTACTCAATTTAACTATGCTTAAACTAAAATTTCATTCTCGTGGGAAACATTCAGAATTATTGTACAATAATATTTGGTTAAATAAATACATGTAATAAAACCAAATACAAAAATAATAATACATATAATCATAAATTTCCATTCAGATCAACTAATATCAAAACATTTAGCATACAGTTGCGCACATACACAATCTCTATACAATTCCATAAACGATATCATTCTGTACAATTCCATAAACAATATCATTCCTTATTATCACCATTTGAAAACTATCTCAGGTCACTCAATTTATATATTATCACCATCAAATTCAATTGTTGCTGTATTGGATGAAAAACATTTAAAACGTTCAGACAAACCATCTCCTTTGGTTGCAAGACAATTCCTTTATACATTAGCCATCTAAAAGCCTTTTCACTTCTGTTGACTGCTAAATCTTACTCATAACTATTAAATAATACCCAAATCTCAACACCACATACGTACTTTCCGATTATCATCATCCGCACTGCCTTAAACTCCCTAAAATAATAGATCATTTACAACATATTGCCTTTGAAGATCGCAAACAACTCCTCGTTGATCGTTGCCAAGCTCCAGCCATCTTATCAACCCCAATAATCCGTTTCCTTCTGAGTATCACTGTATTCCACTATCGATAGTCTGCCAATCCTTTGTATATAAAAACTGGAAAACGTTATCAAAATCGATTCACGTAGGTGAATAGATTCCTGTGGAACATTCAATACTGAAATAAACCGAATAGAACTATTTTTTGTAGGAAAAGAAAATTGGGGAAATGAAGTGGTAGAGCAGGAATTGGGGACTGATTAACAGTGAAGAGCGTTTTCTAGTTTACATCGGATCTGATTTTTAAATTAATGGAACGGTAGAGAATGAAAACTTGGAAGCTATTGATGAAAAAGAGGAAGTTTTATCCTTTCAAGATGGAGATAGTGGAAATGATATGGGCGTGATGGTGTCCATATTTGCAGGCTAAAACAGTGGTATGGATTGTCAAAACAGTGGCATGGATCGTCAATACCAACCGTTCGATTAAAAAATTTATTTAAAAGCTTCAGCTTCGGATCAATAATTAATTAAATAGTAGCGGTTACCGAACCAGAGACTGAAACATTATTGTCTCTAGGCAGTCTGAAAAGCTTATAGATAGATTAAAAACTGATTTTCGGTCATTAACACAAAAATGCTAGTAACTGGATATTTTCGTTACTAATCAGTCTTTGACTAAAGACTAGTTTTTTTCAGTTTTAATTTTGCAGTCTTTAATTGAATGTTTTTTGGTAGTGTATTATTAATCTGTAGACCAGCATATTGTTCCATATTTCTGAAAATGTTTTTAATGGCATTAGAATTCCTCATGTTTGCATTAATAAAAATTAACAAATCGTCAACATATAATAAATGAGAAATACAAGGAGAAATTCTATTAAAAGGCTTGATATTACAAGACATAATCTCCACATTGATTTCATATGATAAATATTCCATAGCAAGAGTAAATATATAAAGGGATAAGGGGTCCCCTTGTCTTATGCCCCTGTTGCTATTTATGAAACCACTGGGAGATCCATTAATGAGAACAGAATATGTGACATTAGAGATGCATTCCTCTACCAAAGCACAAAACTTATTGTCAAACCCAAATTGTTTCAGAACATGAATGATAAATTTTCTATTAATCTTGTCAAAAGCTTTATGTAAATCAATTTTAATACACATTTTGTTTTTAATCCCTTGATTAAAATTCCTAAGCATCTCATGAGCCAACAAAGTATTTTCACTAATGAGTCTCCCTAGAATGAAAGCACTTTGATTTTTAGAAATAATATATAGTAGGAATGCTTTAATTATATTACTTAAAATATTAGCAATGATTTTGTAAATAAAATTACAGCAGGCTATGGGTCTATAATCACTTAAAGAATTAGGAACTTTAATATAAGGAATTAAGGTGATAAAAGTATGGTTCAAATTCTTCAAAATTTTACCAGTAAGAAAAAATTCTTTCACTGCATCATATACCATGTTTTTAATATCATCCCAATGCATTTTGAAAATTTTGGCACCAAAGCCATCCGGGCCAGGGCTTTTATCATCATTGGCATTGAAAATGATGTTTTTAATCCCATCTAGTCGAACAGGGGCAAGAAGAATTTCGGAACTTCTTTTATGTAATATATTTTTTAGGCAAATTCTAGGGAAACTAATTTGGCTATGCTCAGTATTATATAAATCAGTAAAGTAATCAATGGCTTCCTTTTTGAGCTGAGCCACATTATTCACAATATCACCTTTATTATTAATAATTTTGCTAATATCATTTCTGTGTTTCCTACTAGACATTTTATCATAGAAGAATTTACTACAAGTATCACCCTTAAAAAGCCGTCAACTATAGATTTTTGTCTAAGATTAACTGTTTCAATATGAAGAGCATCATTAAGATTCTTCTGCATTTGAAAGAATTTATTAACAGTATCTCCATCAGAGTTATCAAAATCAATGATATTTTGAAGTTTTTCACACTCAAGCCTAGTAGCAGAGATACAGCTATTAGCCATTGTTCCAGCTCTTTAGATTAATTTTAACTCTGTTTAGTAATTGTTTCAATTTAAATTGAGCAGTTCCATAAATAGAATTATTTATAAAACAACTATGAACAACAAATTTATAATCCCTTTCAAGAGCCCACCCATTTTTGTATCTAAAGGGGTAATTGGTTTTTTCCATATGCTTAGAATAAAAAAATACTAGAATGGGAGTGTGATCACTAGTAGCTTGAGGAAGAGTATAACAAGAAAAATTGGGAAAAACATCAGTGAAAGAGTGGTTTAGAAGCACTCTATCTAATTTACAATGAATATTTCTAAATTTCCCAGATTTCCAAGTAAATTTATTCCCTTTCAAAATAGGCTCAGTCAAACCAGTTTTGTAAATAAAATTAGAGAAAATCTCTAATTTTTGAGTAGGAATATTGTTACCACCCCTCTTTTCAGATGCTCTAATAATGGAGTTAAAGTCACCTAAAATAATCCCAGGGGATTTGGTAATTTTATTGAGAAGCTCAAGATGATTCCATAGATCAAATCTATCTTTTTCAATATTATAAGCATAAGCATAAGTCACATTTATAATTAAACCCCATTTATTAGTAAAAAAACAGCGAATGTATTGAGGATTTATAAAGTGCTTAGATAGATCCCAAATAGAATTGTCCCATAAGACCATGATTCTACCTTTATCATCAGTGATGTTATTATCAATAATGCCCCAATTAGACATATATCTCGATTGAAAATATCTAATACTAGAATTACCCATCTTATGCTCCAATATGCCAACTATGCTTGGTTTATTGGAGGCAATAAGATTAGAGAAATCTAATTTTCTTTCAGGGGAATTAAAACCCCTAACATTCCAAGCAATTATATTCATTGTGGCTATATATATAAATATATATATATATATATATATATATATATATATACACACACACACACACAATATATATAAAGGATATGATAAAGTTTATTGCTTTTGTCCTAAATCCTCCTCCATATTGTCTGAGTCTTCACCGTCATCATATACTTCTAAATGATCAGAGATTTTTATCCCCTTTCTTTTGCATTTTTTCAAGTTAATTTTCAGATGATCTTCCCCATTCTGGATTCTGGACAATATACTTTTCTTTGAATTTTTTCTTTGAAGGTACTTTCTCTTCTGTATTTCCAATTATTTCCTGCATACTCTTCTGCTTTGCTTTATTTTTTTATTTTATTTTTGCAGGTGATGAGGAAGTTGAAAAGAGACACTTAGCCCGCTCAATTATTTTACCCTTTTCATTGATGGAGACTTGGTTCAGGCCTATATTCTCAAGACATGCCGATTCGGGATTTAATTCGTCCCCTGAGTTTTTCTGCTTTTTTGTTTGAGTTGTCTTGATCTTGCCATCAGACTTAAGAGATGCTTTAGAAATAGAATTCTGAAGTGTTGAGTCATTGGCTGTAGAAACATTTTCGAAATTGTTATTCTAATTTCGGGCATCATCTTCCTTTTGCGAATCCGCTTTTTTAGAACTTGAAATGTTTCTACTACCATCTTTCTTGAATTTTTCAAATAAACCGATTTTCTCTGAAATTTTTCCTTTATTCAAAGAATTATTATTCTCAACTTGCATATAAGTCGCTTCGTCAGATAAGATCTTTTCAATTTGCTCTGCTTCTTTCTGAGGAGCTGTAGCAGCTTCTTCTTGAGGAGTTGTAGCTGCTTCTTCTTGAGAAGTTGAAGTGTTCATATTTTCACCATTAAGATTTGGCGTAGCCCGTTTTCCTGAACTGCAATTATCAATGTTTTCTTTTTGTGAAACTTTTTCTTGCCAAACCTGTTTTGAAATGCACTTTTCAGTAGTATGCCCGAAACATATACATTTCGAACATCTTAGTGGTATACCCTCGTATTTAATTGGCTGAATGATAGTTTCTCCATCATGTAGAGTGATGTGAGCTTCATTTGGTAGTTCTGCATCAGCCTTTATTTCAACTAGGATTCGTGCATAGCTGAGTCTTGTCTCCTTCGCGGTAGGCTCATCCAATTTTAATGGGATTCCGACTAAACTTGCAATAGCAGAAAATATTTCTCTATCCCAGAGTTGAAGGTTCAACTCTGGTAATCGGATCCAAACTGGCATAGTGGATATTGAAACCCTATCAAGAATTATATTTTTAGACCATTTTTTAAAATGATCAGTTTTCCTCCAATAAAGTAAGGCCCACCACCAGCCACTTTATCACAATCTGAATTATTAGAGAATCTAATGATAAAAAATCCATTATCCCTAACGAAGACAATAGAGCCGTTACAATAGAGCCGTTAGAGTGTGAACACGTTTTTATCATATTTAGCATGTTTTATCATTATCTACTAGCCGTTAGGCTCATGCATATTTGGTATATTTTGTACTAGCTGTTGGGCTCATAGCACTATATATATGTGCTCTTTGTATCATGTTTTGCATCAATAAAAATTGCAATTGTTCCTCTCCAATAAATCTCCTCCTCATCCCTTAATATGGTATTAGAGCCAAATTGCCGAAAGGCTTAATCATCGAGCAGAAAGTTGTTTTTGTTTTATGGCCAACAACAATGAAGTAACCTCCGCTGTTTCAGGAAGTATTGGGTACAACGCTCCACCTAACCATCATGACCTGATTAAACCAAAAAGCCAAATTATCACCACATCTCTAGACGAAAACAGTTACATTCTATGGAAATATCAAGTAGAGATCGCTTTAAGAGGGTATGATTTACTGCAGTACATTAATGGGACAATAACAGTCCCACCAGTGACGATAACCAATTCGGAAGGAGAAATTGTGCCTAACACAGACTACACAAAGTTTCAAAAACAAGACAGTCTCCTCTCCTCATGGCTCCTATCGTCAGTAAGTTCGAATTTATTATCACAAATAGTTGGATGTAGCACGTCTTATGAAATATGGAAAACAGTTGAACAAATTTTCAGTTCACAATCAGCTGCTAGAATCATGCAATATAGAAGGGAATTACAAAATTCTAGAAAAAAGGAGGCAAGCATGGAAGAATACTTAGGAAAAATTAAAAACCTGTGTGACAAACTAAATGTTGTTGGCCATAAGATCAGCAACAATGAGCAAATCCTATTTATTATTGGTGGATTAGATGAAGAATACGAATCTCTAGTAACTGTGCTAGCCACACAACAAACCTTACCTGATTTACAGTTCGTTCGATCAGCACTCCTTGCTCATGAAGGCAGAATCGACCAAAGAAAAACAGCACAAAATAAGTTCTCTGCCAATTATACCATAGTCAGAAATAAGCAGATACATGGAGATAACAACAACTATCGTGTGAAATGTCAAATATGCCAAAAGTTTGGTCACATGGCGAACAAATGTTACTTCAGGTATAATTCAGACACATGTAGACAACAGGCAAGCCAAAATTACTCTTCACAAAGAAGAGCACAAGCAAATATGGCAACAACAGGGAATTCAACTCAAAATAATAATAACTCAAACCGAAGACACAATGCTGCAGATAATGATGAAGTAAAAAATGAAGACAATGGCTTCGAAGAATGGTACCCTGACTCAGGAGCGACTCACCACATAACTAGAAATCTTCAAAATTTAAACATTGGGAGCAGAAATTACTCAGGTATGAGAAATTTGCATATGGGTAATGGTAGTACTGCTTGTATCACACACATAGGCAAAGGGACTATCTTTGGGAAAAGACAACTCAAATTAAACAATCTTCTTAGAGTACCTACGATTAATAAAAATTTGTTAAGTGTATCAAAATTTACCAATGAGACACACAATGACTCAGAAGATACAAACATACATCAAAACATGCAGTATAGTGAAGATACAGAAAACAACAACCATGTTGACACTACCAGCAACAATGATACACAGCAGCAAACACCACCACAATCAACTGGACATCACATGATCACCAGGTCAAAGAGAGGCATCTTTAAACCCAAAGTATATAATATTTCTGCCAGTGAGACCGAACCATTGAATTTCACTCAGGCTATAAGATCAAATAAATGGAAGGAGGCAATGGACACTGAATATAATGCTCTCATAAAAAACAACACTTGGAGCTTAGTGACTCGACCAAAACACAAAAATGTGATTGGTTGTAGGTGGACATACAAAATAAAAAGAAAAGAAGATGGATCTATTGACAAATACAAGGCCAGATTGGTTGCAAAAGGTTACGCACAACAATTTGGTTTTGATTTCAATGAAACTTTTTCCCCAGTCATAAAACCCACAACCATCAGAATTATACTGTCCATTGCTCTAAACAAAGGATGGAATGTGAGGCAACTGGACGTCAACAATGCTTTTTTGAATGGGGAATTGACTGAAGAGGTATACATGCAACAACCTGAAGGATATGGTACTGGTGATAAAGTATGCAAACTACACAAAGCAATATATGGCTTAAAACAAGCTTCGAGAGCTTGGTATGAAAAGCTAAAGTCAACTTTGTCTAACATGGGTTTCTCACAAGTGAAATCGGACAATTCTCTATATATGAAGAAGGGCATACATGGAACTGTGTTCATTCTAGTATACGTTGACGACATGCTAATAACAGGAGACAACAACGAAGAAATAAACAGAATCGTACACAAGCTGGATCAAAATTTCGCCATTAAAAACTTGAGGGAACTAAAAATTTTTCTTGGAATACAAGTGATTAGGAAAAACAATGGTGAATTAATATTATCCCAACAAAATTATATCACTGAAATACTGCAAAGGGCAAATATGCACAAGGCAAACCCATTACCTACGCCTATGATTAGTAACCTAAGACTATCTAAGCATAAAGGAGAAGCTATCGACAATGCCAAACAATATAGAAGCATAATAGGAGCGTGAGAGAAAGAACGCAATTAGGAAGACTTGAAATATGTCATGCGCCCGCATACTATCAGAAAGCAGATGCTCTCACAAAAGCATTTTCGACCAAAAATTTCATCAGAATAAGAGAGGAACTTCGCGTTATCAGTGCAGGCGGAAGCCAGAATGAGCAAGGAAACCCTAGTTCGAACTGAGGGGGCATAACGAAGACAATAGAGCCGTTAGAGTGTGAACACGTTTTTTTATCATATTTAGCATGCTTTATCATTATCTACTAGCCGTTAGGCTCATGCATATTTGGTATATTTTGTACTAGCCGTTGGGCTCATAACACTATATATATGTGCTCTTTGTATCATGTTTTGCATCAATAAAAATTGCAATTGTTCCTCTCCAATAACTCTCCTCCTCATCCCTTAATAATCCCTAGTAAAGATTTCGAAATAACCTGTAGGAGTCCAAGTTTTTTTCACAAAGTTTCTGAAATGGTGATAATATGGTCGCGGACCCACCACATAGGCGACAATAGAGTTACTCCACTTTGCAATAGTCCTATTATTAGCATCTTCTTTAACAACAATTATCCTCTTTTCACCAATCTTCATTGGAGTGATGTATTCCAGGTCAAAGTTGGATGAGATTCCTCCATTCTTGACCAAGTTGCCCATGTGCACGAGGATTAATTAACCTTGGGATTTGTAGAATTGCCAGGACCCGCATGATTAAACTGCTTATTCGATAATGGATTCTTGAACTGAGACCGTGTATTCTGATTCTTGCTGATTTGGGGCTGAAATTTCTGATTCTGGTATGAATTCGGATGAGAAATCTGATTTGAATTGGCGTTTCTTCTGATATCTGTGGAAGGGGGGGGGGGGAGGGGTTCTTCTCCTAGATTTGACAGTCTTAAACCCCACTGAATCAACATCTGGAGGTTTATCTTTAGGGTTGAGAGAAAGATTAAGGTTAGAATTCAAGGGATTAGAAGAAGAATCCCTGAGATTCTGGTCGGAATTAGAGGAAGCTATTAAAGCAGTTCTTGGAGCTCCGAGATGTCAATTAAGCTGATTTGTTATACATTCAATTACTTATATTGCACATTTTTATTTAAAATTAAGTATGTACCCATTATAGTTAAATTAAATGTTAAATTTTCATTCAATCGTCATTTATATGTTTATTTGTAAAAACCTTAAGCACAAGTATTATATGCCATTTTAGATTCATCCGTTGTATTTGTTCTTTTCTCGCTTTATCCTAATACGACTTTTTGCGTCTTCACCACATTAAGGGTGCGTTTGATTTTTTTAACAGGAAAGGGTATAATTGAAAGATGGTGGGTAAGTGAAAAATCAATGAAAAGGTAATGCCTTTTTATTTTATACGGAAAGGGCACACGAAGGAGGTTAATGCACGTGAAATGGTTAAAGGGGTTGAACGGAGCAACGAAAGGTTGGATTGGACTGTTCGGCTGGAAAGAGCAAATGAAATAGATCCCACGTCGATGCGTTGGACGCTTCCGAAGCTGACGTGTTTGAAAATCAAACTCAACCTAAATCCGTTTAGCGCTTCAGCTGTAATAAATGCACTGTAATAACTGCACAACAGAATAATTGGCTTGAAATATAAGTTACTGAGCTTGGTAATCTATTAAATTAAACTACGACATTTCAGGAGTTATAATGTAACTAACACTCCATCATGTCACACATACATCATCAATCTTCTTCCTAAGCCAAATTCATTAAAATACAACCAAATCCATATATTTTCACATTTCAGAATCATCTCATTAAATTTCTCAAGACAACCGCCTTATAATATTACCAACTCCATCGACCTTGTTTAATGGATCCAACCTCACATCCATTAAACACAAGCTTCCCAATCCTGCTAATCTCAGTAATCGGCATTATAGCTACAGCAATAGTGTTGCTCAGCTACTACATCTTCGTCATCAAATGCTGCCTCTTCCGCCTCCGACGCATCCCTCCCCCTCACTTCAACCTCCACCGCCCAACCGAATCCCGCGGGCTCCACGCCTCGGCCATCAACTCCATCCCCGCCGTCCGTTTCACCCAATCCACCGCCTCCTCCTCCCAGTGCGCCATCTGCATCGCCGGCTTCCAAGAGCGCGAAGTTCTGCGTCTCCTGCCGAGCTGCGCGCACGCCTTTCACCTGGATTGCATCGACACGTGGTTGCAGTCTAACCCTAATTGCCCCTTGTGTCGCGCCCAAATCAGTGGCGCCTTCAGCAACGTCATAGATATTGGTGGTGGTGGTGGTGGTGCTTTTAGCAATATCACTTCTGTAGCCGATCAAGGAGAAACGAGTGCTGGTAGGAGGAAGAAGTTGAAAATGGTGAGCATGGACGATGAATGTGTGAACACTGGTAGAGAAAGAGAGGAGAGGTTTGTGGTAGAGCCGATAAGGAGGTCATTTTCAATGGATTCGTCGTCCATTGATCCTGCTCACTTCCTCACATTTCAGCAAATTATAAGGCATGATGATGAGGATACAGGGGTGAAGAGGTTGTTTTCTTGTGGGAGGAGTTCAAGAAGAACTACTTCTGTTCTTCCTCCTTAGCACTGAAGACAAATCCTTATACATTTGAGAGTTCATGATTGGTAAATTATTCTGTGTTACATTTTTTGATATAAGAATTGATTAAGATTGCTGTTAATATATCATTATTTGTATAACACGGTCTCTTAATCATTCATAGGACCCAGGGTATTATAAGTTATGACTATGTTTGCCAATGATAGTGCTTAATTATTATGCAACTTTGTCATTACTTCAAAGTTCAAACCCCATGATTAATTTGTTATGTGAAAATATATTGGTTAATGAGGACCTTTCAATTTTCATCATCCAGCACATATCATCAAAAGTGTGTTACTGCCATTAAGTCAAAACAGGAGTTGAAACTTGAAAGTGATGTCCATCGCTTTAATTATTAAAGGGCGTAGTACTAAAAAGAGAGAACACATGTGGGTATGTCGCAGCTGACGTATCAAGAATGTATACCTTGAGTGCTAAAGGCCGATTAGAAATCTGGGATAGGTATAATTATAAACATACCATTAAAACCATACAACAATGTTCCATGCCAGTGACCCCCACTGTCGTCACCTGCTTTTTTCAAACTACTGTCTGCCTCTATGTTATGTTGGTTGGATGACCTCCCCATAGGTTTAGTTTAAATATTTATGTATGTTTCTCCAAAGGAAAAAAAAAAAAAAAAAAGATAAAATAGTTATTTAAATTTAAACGTATGTCTAAATAAATGTGGTTATTGATTCTAAGTTGCGTGTGTGTACACATATCACATACGACATGCATGAATGTGTATATGTGTGTGTCCATATATGCACACCCCGCCAGAAAATGAGATTTGCTAGTTAATTGTTGACAGTATCATACACATGCAAGATGACTAGTTTATTTACACCCACTAAACCAATGGGATTAGAAATGGTTAACAAACAAACTCCAAACTGAAATAAAGATTAATGACAGGCCAATTCAAACGTGTGACAAATAACTCTAGCATTAATCACCTCTGAGAAATATGTATTTCCAAACAGCATCCTCATATTATGGCTTAAAAGGCCGAAGCTAATTAAGATCTGATTTTACAGTAGAGCGCCACAGCTGATTTAGATATGAGATACAAAGAAGGGTGATTGACAGAAAATAAAATTCAGCTAAAATATTCATTTATCAAGGACCCTCAGAAAAGTAAAATATATCAACGAAGTACAAATTAATGATAATTTGTCTACAAGCATTCTAACGTAAAAATATATAAACACTTTGACTTGGATATGTTACATATGGTTATAACCGATTTGATTCTTATCTTATGAGTTTTTGACCATTGTTTTGTAGCATGCTTCGTACTACCTAAAAAATCTATATATAAAATAAAATTTTGTTTATTGCATGCTGTTTAATCCTCATTTATGAAGTGCACTAGTGACATGATTCGACAATATCAGGCAATCGTAAGTTGAAATATATAATGCATTTAGTACATGTGCATGTTCATCGAGGGACGTGCATGGTTGTAAAAGCAAATATTTTATCAGAATATCATGGAAGACAATACTAGTATTTAGCAGCTATGATATGATATGGCGACAGCTAGACATTAATCATCAGGCACCAACTTTAATAATTGACCTGTAATGTATTATGTGTGCCCACATGTATCGAAGATGCAACTTAGGGGGTGTTCTTTGTGTCCAAACGGATACGTTGGCCAACGGACGCCTCCGACTCGGAGGCATCCGTTGGCCAACGGTCCTATTTGGACCGTTGAGCCGTTGGCTCTACCCCTTCATAAACCCCCCTCCTTCTTTTCCTCACTTCTCCTACCTTCTTCCTCCTTCTTCTCCTTTCTGCTTCTACCAAGGTACTTTTTTTTATTTTTATTTTTTATTTTTACGTTCTGTTTTTTGTTCATATTTTTCTGCTTTCCAGTCTAATGGCACATTCGTCTACTTCTGCTTCTGGCTCTTCCAACGCCCCAAATGCTTTATGGCCAGTGGACCGCACTGAGACTTTTATAGATATTTGCCTCAACAATATTGGTCTTCGAGGAACCAACAGATTCATCGGTGCGGTGCAGGCTGAATTCAATGAGATGTTTGAAGACGAATATACGCAAATACAAATAAAAAACAAATGGGACAATCTGAAGAGGGTTTGGACACCATGGAATGCGCTTTTACAAATACCTGGCGGTTATTGGGATGTTGTGCAGGACCGCTTGGATGGATCAGATGACTGGTGGAATGGGCCTGCACGCTTGTATCAGAAGTTTAGGAGACAGCCACCTCTGAAGTTTCGTGAGCAGGACCAGCTTTTTAGGGGCTGCATTGGCGCAGGAACTTGCAGTTATGAGATCCCCCCTGCTCCAGAGGTCGGTTCAAATAGTCCACCGCCGGTTCAGTCTGCACGGAGGCAGTCGGCGCGCGCCACATCCAGTAGGACAGCTCCTTCCGAACCCGCTCCTCCCGAACCGGTCTTCGTACAGACAGACCGTTTCGCCGCGGCAGTCGAGAAATGCTTTGTCCTTCTGTCGCCCATAATTGATGTAAGCCGGTGGGAGATCGTTGAGATTTTTCGTCGCGACAGGTCTATTATGGAGGTGGTTGAGATCTTGTCTGATTTGGATTTGTTGGGGTTCATGTCTTATCATCTTTCTGTATTCCGCAGACAGTAGTAGTTTGTTGTACGTTTTTATGTTATTATTAGATAGTTGCTCGCATGTGTCTATTATTATGTAGTGAACTAGTATGAAATATTATTATGTACTGAACTGTTATGTATGGTTAAATGTGTTATTTTGCATTAATCATATTGTTAAGTTTTAATCATTTAATAATTAAATTACGAAATAAAAATAAAATACTCCGCTTAAATGCTCCGCTAAAATTCTCCGCTTAACGCAAAGAACACATTCTCCGCTTAACGCAAAGAACACATTCTCCGCTATAATACTCCGCTCAAATTCTCCGCTTAAATTCTCTGCTTTCGCTTGCAAAGAACACATCCTTACTCACTAATTACTGGAACAGAAGATGCAAGCTTTATGTTGAAAAGTAAATTTGGTTTTAAATGGAAACAAATAAATTTGGTTCTATAAGTAAATGCCAATTATGTAATAAATTCTATTCTTGTTTTAGGAAAGACCAAAATCAAATAAATGATAATAAATTTTGGTCTATCAAAATATGCAATAGAATTATCTAGAGAGAGAAGAGTGTAGAACACTGTCATGTTATATATAGATACTCTCTCATATGTTGTACCAATCAATAATCAAGCAAGAAAAAGAATCAAGCAATAAAAGTTTTTTTTCTTCCCTTAAAAAATATTCTACTTTCTTCTAATTTGTTTCTCTTCCTCCATAAAATTTTTTAACAAAGTGATATCAGAGCAACACAAATTTTCCAACAAAGTGGTATCGGAGCCTGGTCGAAATTATGGCATTTCTACTTTTTCCGACGTTTGTTCTCGCAAAAGAGAATTTTGAGGAATGGAGCAGTAGGAAAAAGAGGAGCTAATCTGCAAAGGTCTGTGGGAAATTGTTGAAAATGGCTACGAATGGCGTAAAGACGTCGAAAGCATGGCGCAAATAGACAAGAAAGCCTTTGCGAAATTAAAACGGAATGATTACCGTGCTCTTTCTGTGATTGCTGAGAACGTCGATGAAAAAGCTTCGGATCTCATTTTTAGAGGAAGGTGTACAAAAGATTCATGGAATCTCTTGAAAAAGGTGTATGGAAAAGGTGATGCAAAGATAATGAATGAAGACAAGTTGATTGATGAGAAAGATGAAAAGAAGGATAGCGAGAGTGTGAACGAGAAGGAGCAAGAGAAGAAGAAAGAAGAGACTGTGCCAGAGACTATGGAAGAAGAGATGATGGATGAGACAGAGGAAGAGAAGTTGGATGAAGAAAAACTTTTAGAGAATAAAGAAGAAGAAGATGCAATTGCTGAAGAAAAGCAAGAAGCTGTAGTGGAGAATACCGCTAACCATATTGATGTGGCACTAGCAGAGAACAAAAGAGAAGAAAAGGCAAAGACTATCAATATGGAAGAAAACCACGAAGAAGACTTCAAAGATGGACAAGAGAGAGATGAAATCGTGATCAAAGAAATTAAAAGTAAGAAGTCACTAGTAATCGAAGAAGCAATCAAAGAGAAAGTCAAAGATGAACAAGTTACCAAAACAAATGAAGTGAAGAAAGAGAGCGCCAAAGAATTAAATATGAAAGGAAATAAAGTAGATGAAGATGATGCTAATGACAAAAAGTGTGAATGGAAAGGTAACGAAAATGAAGAACAGAAGAAACAAGGAGAAACTGAAGAGCTAGGTGAAAATTTGAAGCACAAACAAAATTTTGAAGAGATTTGGAAAACAAATAAAGAAATCGAATTGGTCAAAGATTGTAAAAGTGATTTTTTGAAAGAATTTAAAGACGCCATATATGACTCATTCAATGTTTATGACATCGGAATAAGATGGAAGTTAGAGCGCATACTTTTTGGAACGTCTTGTGCTAATGAAGGAGGACAAAAAGAATGGAGCACTGCTGAGGAATTTGCATCAAAGATCTTCATATTGGGAAAGAGGAAGAAACAAAAAAAGAAAATTTGGATAATTTCTTCATTTCTGCCAAAACACGTGAGATACAAAGAAATCTGCTTGGAGTAATAAAACCAAGTTTAAGGGGGAATGTTGAAAAGTAAACTTGGTTTTAAATGGAAACAAATAAATTTGGTTCTATAAGTAAATGCCAATTATGTAATAAATTTTATTCTTGTTTTAGGAAAGACCAAAATCAAATAAATGATAATAAATTTTGGTCTATCAAAATATGCATGTTAGACCAAAAAGTGGTTCTAACACCCAAATTGACTAAAAGCAGAATGAAATAAAATCAAAAGTAAAATGGAGACACAGAATTTATAGTGGTTCGGCGACGAAAAGCCTACGTCCACTTGTCAATCACTATTCTCTTTGATATAGTTGCAATTACAATGAGATATTCACTCAGTTTCACTCACAACTCACATACATTCACTCAATTGTCTCAAAACAAATGTTGAAAGATGATTTGAATTATCTGGGAGTGCTGGAATTCGGTTTATAAAGGTGGTTGAACTCTCAAAGTGCCAAAAAGAAGATCCTTTTCATTGTCTCCAGACAGGGTATTTATAGGTGAAAATTTGCTCAGAACCCGATCCGGATGGAGCCATGTGTCTTCCATCCCATCAGCTTCAGGTTCGGATGGATTTCAGTGTTGACAACGCATCAGAGAAGTGGACGTTGTGGGTAGGAACTGGTTATAACCGCTCCGAATAACCAGGCGATCATGGGGGAGAGTGATGAGAAATATGGGTTCGGATCGGAGGAGCGTGTAAGAGGGGTTCGGATCGGGGTATCCGATCCGATCCGGATTATCCCAAGGCTAAGTCTTCATCAACTTTTGCTCCATTCCAATCTGTCTCTGTAGCAGGTGGCCCTCCGCTCCAACTGGCAGTAGGTTGCTCTCCGATCCGAACAGCTGTGCCTCTCTGATTCCAACAATAACAACTCACCGATCCGAACAACAAGACCTCGCCGATCCGACCCGCTATATCTTCTCCGATCCGACCCGCTATATTGCTTTCCAAGTTCTTCAATGTTTCACATCTCGACTTTGTGTTGTCCAGTTCACAAAGTAGGCTAACATTTTGCCCCCTCAAAGGATGCTTCTGTTGGAGACGGAGCATGCTTTGATTATCATTGCACATCGCCTGCTAGGTAATCTTTTCTTCGACTTTCCTCATGCTTTCATCCTCTTCTTTAAATTTTAATTTAATCCATATGCCATGTTGGGTTACAACCTTCCGTCTGGTTCGGATCCCGATCCGAACAGATCCCCCTCTTCCTCCTATTTCTCATTAGACTAGTGGGCCAAGTTAAGATATGACATCCTGTTCGGTTCGGATTCTGACCCGAACAAATCCCCTTTCAATTCTATTGCACTTTGGACTAGTGAGCCAGGCTACACTACTGGGCCTTTGAACCGATCCAGACGAAAAAAACAAGATGGGAATACGAGTAGTCGCCACGACTGTATATAAATCCATCGTCTGCCTCCTCTTTCCTTTCTTTCTTTTTTATTGCTCTTCGCCCAACTGATTCCACTCCGAAACCCTAACTCTCAGGATTTTAGAAAATCTGAAATTATCTCGTCAATCTTCGAATTAAACACCTCGGTAGGTTTTAAAACTTCAATTAATTTCGTAACAATGGGTTTCAATTGAGATTTGCGGTTGATTTTGAATGATTTGAGCACTGATCCTCTCCTGCTTCGATGTCGTGTCTCCCTCCTCCCTTGCCGTCGTCGTGAGTGGTTCTATCACCATCTCGAGGCGCTGAGAGGTTAAATGAAGCATGCGCTCACCTTTAACTGGAGCTTTGGAGATGGATGTGGATTTGACTGTGGTTGAGGAAGGGGAAGAAGAGGATTGGGGGGATCGGTTCGGGTTGGAGTATAGAAGATGGATAAGAAGGAAAAGAAGAGAGGTTCACAAGTCCGGATCGGATCGGGGCAAAGGTCAAAGATAGAAACAGAGCTCATTTGACCGGATCGGGTTGGAGAGGATTCTCAAAATCGAATCGGACCGGAAATTGAAAAAGGAGGAGAAGGGTGATCACCTAACCGGATCGGGTCGGACTGTAAAATAAAGGAGGAGAAGCATGACTAGGTGGTCCGATCCGAACCGTTAGGGGAATCTACCTCCTAGCCGATCCGACTTTGATTTCTGAGTTTCAAAGTTTATCCGAACCCAAGACAAGGCCACGCCCCCGATCCGATCCCAATGAATGCGCCCGAACCGAACCGAAGGGCAATCCATCTTAATGCATAAAAACTTGTTTAACTGGCCCAATCAACTTTTGGCATAATCTTCAACTTAATGGACAGTTAGGATAGTGCTTTGCGAACGTAATTGGACATCAAGAACTACTTCAATTCTCTATACTTTGCCAAACTTTTGCGTCGCACTTTTAAACATTTACTTTACACTTTCCGCATACACTGTTTACACTTTAGTTTGTACACATGCACGGGGGGATACGGGCTAATTTACTCTAATTTGTGCTATTGCTTCTTCAATAGTTTTATGACCATGAGACCCAGACGATCTTCTAGACTAGCTGCTAAGATAGAGGCCCCGGAGACATCCAACAAAGTTACTCTCGAGGAGATATCTTCCCCTTCGGATCCGGAATGGAATGATGAGGGTTCAGATTACGAGGTTGGAAATCGCGAAAGTGACAATGTGTCTTCGGAGGATGAAGTTTCTATAGGTTTTGAAGAGGAAGGAGAGATTGGTGACGACCGGGCTCCTGATGAGTTTGAATCGGCTATCATATTGGAATCACCCCAAGATTCTTTTGAATCAACAATCGACAACGACAGACTTATCCGAATTTGTTTGAAATACGGGCTACTAAAAAGGGACACTCTAGTGCCTTCGAGATCTGACCGTCCCCACAACCCTCCAGAAGGATATATGGCAATCACTCGGTTGATGTGCATGGTCGGTGCTATCCCTCCATTTTCTCCCTTCATCGTTGATTTTCTAAGACAAATGCGGATTGCCCCCATGCAGCTGCACCCCAATTCTTATGCTTACTTACACACCTTATATATAGCATACCGTGAGATCTTAGGCATAGAGCTCACCTTCGATGATGTTCATTTCTTCTACAACTTCAAGCATCGGACTCGAAAAATTCCTTTCTGCTATTTTGAGTCTGTCCCTAAGAGGAAGATAATTTCAGCGCCATTCAGTAGTAAAGCTGGAGATTCCAGACTGGAATGGTTTTATGTGAAGCGACAGCCTGGGTGTGCTAGGAGGTGGACGAAATCAAGTAAAGCACTGATTTTCTGAATCATGGCTTTATACATTCAAGTCATCGCCTTAACTCGTTTTTCTTTTTGTTTGTAGTCGACAACCCAAAACAAATATCAGACTAGGTATTCTTTGACCGGATGCACTAGCTCCTTAATGGCGATCAGAAGTTCCTGACTATTGATGAAGTCCTTAAGGACGAATATCTTCATTTTCATGGGCTGCTATCTGTTACTCGTAGTATCGGTCATGGGACGGCTCCATACGTATATATTCCTCCAGTGGATGTAGTCCCAGAGACAGGAGAAGGTTCGGGAGCTCCTACAGTGCCTCTTCAAACTTCACCCTCTCCATCTTCTACTCAAGATGATGAATTGGCTAACTTGGCCAAAAAGCACCGTGAAGGGTATACTGCTCCTGAGGATGCCCTTTCTCCAGAAAAATCAACGTCTTCCAAAGAGTCGCCAATTGATGCTTCCGAGGGAGATGTCCCTAGTACTGATGACCCATTATTTCAGGGTTTGGGGGATCTCCCCTTACCTGAAACTATATGCACTTCAGAGGATTTTAGGAAGGATCCTCTAGTTTTCACCTCTTCTGAAGAGACCACTCCTGCTAAGGCCAAAGAGCCTGCCCGTACTAGTCTAGCATCGGACTCGGGTTGGTTGGGGGGAAACACACCACTTAGGACACACTTTAGACAATAGCATTACCACTCATTGCACCTCTTTTTCTGTGAAACTATTGATTCTGAATTTCATTTGTCTTATTGTGCAGGCACGATGTCCCGATCTTACTATGATATCAGGAAGCTCCGCCGCAGCATGTCTAATCCACCTTATGACACTGAGTATGATCGCCGCGACGATCGCAGTAGGGAGAAGAGAAGGCCTTATGAACCCTATCGCTCTCGAACCTCACGTTCTCGCTCTCCCGTTCGGTCGGACCAAGAGAAATATAAAGGTTATCAAGGTCGTAGGGAAGAGGACAGGCCACAATCAAAAGAGTCCACCTCTTCCCAAGAAAAGCGCAGCAGGGAAAGAAGTCCTCCAAAAGATACTGAGTCGCGAAGTAAACGCAAGGTCCCTACTAAACGGCCTAGAAAAGATAAAGAAACTATTGAATCCTCCACACACAGGGATACTGAATTGACGATCCCCGCCCCTCCAGCACTAGATGATGAAACTGCAATCAAGCGGGCGTATTTGGAGGAGCAATTTCCTGAACATTATTTCGAGAGCTTGACTTTTTCACCTGCCCTCGAGCCTATTTCTTCCAGGTGGGCAGATGAGGCCAAAGCAAAGATAGATGCGGTCGAAAAACAGTATTCTGAAATGTTCAAATATTCACGCAACCTTTCCAGAATCATCCGTACTTTAATCACGAATGCTGATTCACTGCAAAAAACCGCGGAAGAGGATGCAAAGGCCTTAAAGAATCTAGGAAAAGATTTAGAGGACACACAGGCCCAGCTTGCTGTTGCTCAAAGAGACGCTACTAACTTCAAACAACAATTTGAAGATATGCAACAACGTTATCATGATTTGCTTGAATCTCACACTCAAGAGCGTTCTAAGTTAAAAAAGCAAGCTGAAGATGCTAAGTCGGATGCCACTAAAATGCGCCTTGCCTACACTGACCTTGAACGGAAAAATACCGAGGAAAAATGCCGAGTTAGCAAAGAGAAATGCTGAGCTAGAAAAGAAAAATGCTGACTTGGCTTCTAAGCTAATGGAGGCGGAGAACAGAGCTGCCCTGGCAGAGGGTAACGTTGAATGTGCTATCAAATCCGCTGAGGAGGCCCGCAAACAATTGTCAGAGGCGGAGGCAGAGATTCAGGGTTTCATTGAACTAATGATTGAATTCTTTGCACGCATCATCCGTCGCCGGAACATTTCTTGGATTGAGGATTATCCATCTACTCTATTCCAAGTATGGAGTCAGATCGTTGAGTGGGAAAAAGAGGAGTTCAAGGTTGATTCCATCGATGAAGACAAGATGATGGAGAAATACGTAAGGGGTGATGAGCCAGAACGCCTAGCTGAAGGGCGCCGCCTCATTGCTGATGATATGGAAGAAGAGTGGCGGAGGACTAAACAGAAGAACGTTCCCGAGGCTGGTTCCTCTTCTACTGCCCCCGCAACTTCTGAAGTAGAGGGGTATGATCCTGAACACCCGGGAATCCCTCGAACAACTCTGCTATCCCCTATCCCCGAAATGGCATCAGAGACAGCAGTTACCCCTGCTGAGAAGTCTTCGGAAGGTATCCCTACATTTTCTCCTCAATTCATCAAGGCTATTTCTACCTTTCGCCACGTGATTGAGCAATCGATGAAAAACCCATTATTTTCTCATGAGTTGATAACTGTTGCTTCTCACTCTGTAGGTATTGAGCCATCCGGAAAGACAGATGTGACTCAGGGAGCCGCCTCTAGGGCAGAGCCTACGGAGAAGGCAAAAGGGGGGAAGGACAAGGCTGCTCCTATAGATTTGGGAGAAGGAAGCGAACCGTCTAAGGCTGACACTCCCCATGATGAAGAAATGATAGCAGCCTTAAAGGATGATGGCGGCGACGGAGGACATGAGGAAGATCCAGAGGTGGAAATAGTCGGGGAGTCGAAAAGTGCAGATGATGTCACTTTGGCTGCAATGAAAGCTGACCAAGATAAACGCTTGCAGTTAAAAGCTAAAGACTTAGACCCTGAAATCCTTAAGCCTCTCGCAGTTGTGGATGCGGGATCAAGGTTAGTTGTTAAGCTTTCAACTAGATCTATTACAGAGGAACTCGCTAAAAAATCTTCTCCTAATTCCAGCGCTCCGCCCTCCGGGAAGAAGTCAACCGATTCCAGCGCCGCATCCTCTGGAAAGAAAAAATCAAAGCGCATCTTGACGGAGGCCGAGAAAGAGGCAAAAGATGCGGAGAAAGCCGCCAAGAAGTCCAAGCCTCACTCGAAATCTAAATAGTGGGTTGTCTTGCACTGTTTTAGCATTCGGTAGACCAACAATTGCTGCTATAAGGGCGGCTCTTGCACCTTCTTTTTGGCTATTTTCCTATACAAATTCAGTCGTTCATAAATAAAAAATAATTCATTTTCTGCAATGTCTGTTAACCATTAGTTCTGCACTTATGTAAGAATGCATGTTTTACTATAGTTGTGTAATGAAGTTATGGTAGGGGGAAATATATGTATACATATATGCCCCCAGTTGATCTCAAAAAACTATTCAAAACTTAATCAAGTAGTCTGAATGTCCCCGATTTTCTGACGGGATTGCATTTTCTGTGTCGTCAATGCCTGTCGTTTTTTCTGGCATTTTTTTTATACTCTCCTGTCTTATACTCAGGTTAGAGTTCTTACTGAGGCGGTCTTTTGTCTGGGTGCACCTTCACGCCTCAGAGGACGTCGTCTTCCCGTCCTTTTATACTCTCTCTCAATTCTCGAGAGTTAGAGTTAAGAATGTCGTTTTCCCATTCTTTTATGTCTTGTCGCACAAATAGTCGTTGTGCTTTTTCTTGCGTATAAACTATTTTCAACCTTTCAGGTTTTTAATCATCTTATATTCCATAATCGCAACAGAATAGTAGATGAAGGTATATATATATATATATAATGCATGAAAGTAAATGACACACGATATTTTTATAGTGGTTCGGCTAAGTCATAGCCTACATCCACTTTATAGTCCTTTATTCATATCATCAGATTTTTCTAAGGCAAGTCGTGCCTTTTACAGAGTTCATAAGAAAAATAACAAAGAGTACAACATTTCTAATCCAAATATCGCATCAAGTGTTGGGCATTCCATGCCCTAGGGACTTCTTCGCCATCTACGGTCGTTAACTTGAAGGTTCCTTTCTCAAGTTTCCGTTGGATGACAAAGGGTCCTTCCCACTTTGGACCGAGGTGAGGAAGGGATGGAAAGACTCACTTTAGCACCAAATCTCCTGATTCAAAAGTCCTAAGGCGAACTTTTTTGTCGTAATAGCGTGCCATCTGACGTCGATGTCTTGCCGCACGCAAATCCGCTTCGTCCCTTTTTTCTTCGATTTCATCAAGAGACTCGAGTAAGAGTGCCCGATTCGTCATCAGGTCATAATACGTCACCCGGTGGGAAGGAACTTCAAGCTCTACTGGAATTACTGCTTCTGAACCAAAAGAGAGAGAGAAAGGGGTATGACCAGTAGCGGTCTTAAATGTTGTTCGATATGCCCACAAAGTTAAGGGCAATTCGTCAACCCATTTTGCCTTTGTGCGCTCTAACCGTTTCTTGAGGATGGATTTTATAACTTTGTTTATTGCTTCAACTTGCCCGTTCGACTGCGGATAAGCAACCACAGTATACCATTTGTCAATCTTATATTTCTGGCAGAAATTTCTGAATTCAGTACCATCGAACTGGGTTCCGTTGTCAGTTATAATGGTCCTTGGGATCCCAAATTGGCATATAATATTTCTAACCACGAAACTTATCACCTTTCTCGCCGTGATCTTGGTTAAGGGCTCAGCTTCCACCCACTTCGTAAAATAGTCCACAGCGACTATTGCATATTTCGCTCCTCCTTTAGCAATCGGTAGAACTCCGATGATATCAATTCCCCATGTGGCAAAAGGCCAAGGACTCACCATCGATTTGAGATGGGTCGACGGTGCTCTGGGGATTTTGGCGAATCTCTGGCACTTATCGCAGCGTCGTGAATAATCAGCTGCATCTTTATTAATTGTGGGCCAGAAGTATCCATACCACAATATCTTTTTCGCTAAAGTCTGACCTCCTGTATGATCTCCACACTCACCTTCGTGTACTTCTCTTAGTACACGTCTGATGTCGTCATGTGCTATACATCGTAACAGGGGCATAGAAAATCCTTGCCTATAAAGAGTATCATCTTGTAGGACATATCTGTTAGCCTCGCGAACTATAGCCCTTCTCTCACTCTTCTTTGATTGGAGTGTCTCATTCTTAAGGAAGTTCTTAATTGGGGTCATCCATGACTCCTTCTCCGGTTCCGCTTCGAAAGCGAACTCGATTTCCATCGATTCAAAGCTTGGTGATTCCAACGTTTCAATTGGAATTATTTCAATTTCCTCTAGGTTGTCGGAACTAGCTAGCTTTGCCAGCCTGTCTGCCTTCTGGTTTTCGGCTCTTGGGATATGCGTTATACTGTACCGCTCCAGGTTGCTCAATAGCTTTTCCACTTTCTCGAGGTAGGCGATGAGTCGAGGTCCCCGAGCCACAAATTCCTTTCGCACTTGGCAGACAACGATTTTGGAGTCGCAGAATATGTCCAACATTTTTATTCCGAGGTCTTTAGCAAGCTTCAGCCCGGCAATCAGGGCTTCGTATTCAGAGTCATTGTTAGTCGCCGAAAATTCTAATCGTAGGGCGTAATATAACGACCGCCCTTCAGGAGTAACTAAGACGATTCCAGCTCCGGACCTTCGGTCGTTTTTGGCTCCATCAGTGAATAGCTTCCATGAATCTATCTTTAACTCATCTTCGGACTTGACCACTCTGTCATTGATCGCTTCCTCCTCTGGGATAGTGAACTCTGCTATAAAGTCTGCCAGAGCTTGCCCCCTGATCGACCTTTGTGGCTGAAAATTTAAATCAAACTGGCTTAATTATATATTCCGTTTGATCAACCTTCCCGATGCTTCGGGTCTCTGCAACACCTGCCTCAGAGGCTGGTCCGTGTATATGGTTAATGGATGAGCTTGGAAATAGTGACGAAGTTTTCGGGATGCGATTAGGAGGCTGTAAGCGAGATTCTCAATCTTTGGGTAGTTGTGTTCTGCCGCTGCCAATTTCTTGCTTACATAATATACTGGCCTTTGCACTTTGTCTTCTTCTCGAACCAAGGCTGTGCTAACAGCGTGAGACGAGACTGCCAAGTAAACAAACAATTCTTCGTGATCCACTGGCTTTGACAGAATCGGCGGTTTTTCTAGTTGTTCCAATAAATTTCGAAAGGCCTCAACACAGTCCGGAGTCCACTCGAAGTTCTTCTTTCCCCTTTTAATCAAATCAAAAAACGGGATGCATTTGTCTGTGACTTTGGAGATAAATCTACTCAACGCGGCTACTTTCCCTGCAAGACTTTGGACATCTTTAATTCTTCTCGGCTCTTCAATGTTTCTAATCGCTGCTATTTGGCTGGGATTGATTTCAATTCCTCGGGAACTCACAATGAAGCCTAGAAATTTTCCCGATGCCACTCTAAATGAACATTTCAAAGGATTCAACTTCATCCGATACTTTCGCAGGATACCAAACATTTCTGCCAAGTCTTGCGTATGGTTGGAGGACTGTTTCGATTTGACAAGCATATCATCCACATAAACTTCCATAGTCTTCCCTATTTGATTATAAAACATTCTGTTCACCAAGCGCTGATAAGTGGCTCCGGCGTTTTTCAATCCGAATGGCATTACAACATAACAATATAACCCCAAATTTATAATGAAGCTCGCATGTTCTTGATCTGGCACGTGCATAGGAATTTAGTTGTATCCGGAATATGCATCCATGGAAGAGAGGAGTTCATGTGCCGCTGTCGAATCTACAAGCTGGTCAATCCTAGGAAGTGGGAAACTATCTTTCGGGCAAGCTTTATTCAAATCTGAAAAATCAATGCATGTTCGCCACTTTCCATTCGGCTTCTTTACTAAGACGGGATTCGATATCCAGTCGGGATATGTCGAATCTCGAATAAATCCGTTCTGTTTCAGCTTCTCCACTTCTTCTTTGAGGGCAACCGACCTCTCTGAGCCCAGCATACGTCTCTTTTGCTTCACAGGCGGGTATTTCGGGTTTACATTTAGTGAGTGACTTATGATGGATGGCGATATCCCACACATGTCAGCGTGGGTCCAGGCAAACACGTCCAAGTTCGCCTTCAAAAAGTCCGTTAGTTCTTCGGCCCGACGTGGACCCAACTGAGATCCAATCTTCAAAACTCTTGTTGGATCAGCTTCATCAATAGGAATGTCCACTGTCGCTTCATTAGGAGTTGCATTTCTAGTCTCTGGTTCCTTGTCTTTTCTGGGATCCAGGTCTTCAGGCGTTCCTTTGGGCAACTCCTTCGGGGCCGATCCCTCTAATTGCTACGCCGAGCCCTCCTTCGGAGGAGGCGAGGCATCTTTACTCTCGATGTTAAGTCCTTTCATCAACATATTTAATTCGGCAACATAGCAGGCCCGTCCGGAGACTTGATCCCCTCTCTTTACTCCAGTTCCGGCTTCAGTTGGGAACTTAAGCAATAAGCACCAAGGGGCGATGCAAGCCCTGAACTCAGTAAGGGCAGGCCTTCCCAAAAATGCATTATAAGGCGAATCTACGTCCAACACTACGAACTGAAGCATCCATACTCTTCGGCGTTCTCCTTGTCCCAAGGTTACGGGCAATTCTATGTACCCTATTGGGGCTGTCGACACCCCGTTGAAGCCTCGGATCCAACCTTCGCATGGCTTCAAATCTTCAGATTCAAGCTTCATCTGATCGAATGACTTTTTAAATAAAATATTAACAGAGCTTCCGTTGTCTACTAACACCTTATGAACCAAGGCCGGCCCAATGGTGGTAGTAATGACCAACAGATCATCGGTAGGTGACTAGATCCCAGTATTATCACTGCTACGGAATACCACGTCGTCAAACATTGTCTTATGTTGCTTTATGGGATCGATATCTTCCAAATCATCACATTCATCCACATCTACGTGCTTGGCAGCATTTACATATTGATCCATCGCTCTAAAACTGCGGATTGCTGGGTGGGGTCCACCCACTATGGAGTTGATAACAATTCCCTTGCCTTTCTGCTGCGTCATAGGCTTGGGAGCAGATTGAATCTGTTTTGGAGCCTGCTCTCCTTGCCCCCTATCCCTCGGGGCAACCTTATATTCATCCAGTTTCCCTTCGCGCAACAGCTTCTCAATCACGTCTCTCAAATGTCGACATTCATTGGTTGAATGCCCATGAGTTCCATGAAACAAATAAAACTTCCCAGTTGCCATTTCTTTCTCCGTTCAGTCGCGAGGTGGCGGTCTTTTATATTGCAAAACATTGTATGTATCCAAGTAAATGTTCTCCAGAGTGTCGTTCAACGGTGTATAATTCTCATAAGTCTGGAATCGGGGTCTTTTGTTAGGATCATTTCCCCTATTTCTATTTCTTCTGTTACCATTCGCGTTACGGTTATTGTTGTTGCCCCCGTTTCCAAAATTGTCGTTTCCACTCTTGTTTCCCACATTCACTTCAACTTTTCCGGAACTTTCCCCAGACTGCTTCACGGCGACGTTACTTTGAACGTTTTCTTTTGAGGCTGCTTCAGACTTTCTCTTTCGGTTTGCCCTGGCCTCGTCTTGTTTTAAGTGAATATCGGCCTTTTCATAAAATAACTCTCTCGTGGAGGGTGTCTTTCCAGAAAGGTAATCTCCAAACTCGGAGTCAGGATCGACTCCTTCCATCAAAGCCATCAAGATGGTGGGCTCATGCGGGTCACTAACTTCAGTCACAGCTAAGTTGAAACGGTCGAGATATGACCTCAAAGACTCTCCTAGCACCTGCTTAATTCTTGATAATTCAATAACACTCTTAGACTTTCGGGTATGGAGTCGGAACTGATTCATAAAACGTTCGCTCAATTCCCAATAATTCGATATCGAACGAGGGGGAAGTCGGGTAAACAATAGCAGCGCCACATTTTCTAAATAGATCGGGAATGCTTTACACTTCACTACGTCAGGAGCAGCAGCAGCATTCATGAGCCACGAGTATCGCATCAAATGTTGTCCCGGATCGGTTCTCCCATTGTACTTGTCCATCTGCGGCAGGTTAAAACGTCGGGGAAACTGAAAATTGAGGATGTCGTCAGTGAAAGGAATATGGCTTCGTTCAATGCCATAATCTTCATTGGTATAGTTCCGGCTTTCGGACATAATCTGGCGTACCATTGCCTGTACGTCAGCATTAGTTAGGGGTCGTTCAGGCTCCATGGCCCTGGTATCCGGGATCCTTCTGGGCTCTTGTTCAGGAGATGCCCTTCTTCTTTGAGCTGCCTCTGCTCTGCTTCGTTCCCTACGCCCCCGGTCGATCTCGGGAGGAGGGGGCTGGAGCATCTGCCCCTGAGTGGGATTAGTATGGTTAGGGTCTCTCATGCTTTGATCATTGGTTCCCAGTGCTCGTGCAATATCCTCGCGGGACCCCAAAGATCCGAACGTCAGTTGCTCCAAATTCTGAGGTCGTTCGAGTGGCCTTCTTTCACGGGGCCGTTCTTCCTCGGAAGAAGAAGACTGATCCATTGGTGTGTGGCTAAGCGGGAATGGGGTTCTCTGTCTACGTAGTTCGCTAATTTCCCTGCTCATGAGTCTCATGTTTTCTTGCATCATGAGATTGGTGTGCTCGTGGATTTTCATAGCCTCCCTAGTACTCTCAAGCATGTCAAGTAGGCGCGAGAAATCTCCTTGAGTAACAGGTGCAGATGGATTGACCTGATCATTGACCCTGGTGGCTGGAATCGGAGCATTTGTGGGGGCTCGAGTAGAAGTTCCAACATCACCAAGTGTCGGGTCGGTTCGGAGATGGGAAATCGGGTCGGGTCAGAGCTGGGAAGCCTGTTCGGGTTGGAGATGGAAAGCCAGGTCGGGTCGGTATAGGGCGAGCTGCTCGGGTCGGTTCAGGTTGGGGGAATGCACTACTTCAGATTCTCCTACCCGGATCGGATCGGAGCTCTCCCCCTGAGTGCGGTTCGGATTTCCTGTATCAGTCCGTCCTGCTACTGAGCTCTGCCCACGAGACCTTGTCACAACTGCATTTTGCTGATCTTCACCAACTCCGTTTCCTCGACTAGTTTGAACTTCCTTACCTTTTCTTTTGGCCATAGTTCTTCAACAATCAATTCAACAAATATTCAAGAGCGTCGAAACTTGAGGATTAACTTTTTTGAACTCAACGGTCCAAAAAGTAGAACGATAATCCCGAAAAACAAAGAATTCAGATGGTTCTCAGTGAAAGCACCAAAATGTTAGACCAAAAAGAGGTTCTAACACCCAAATTGACTAAACGCAGAATGAAATAAAATCAAAAGTAAAATGGAGACACAGAATTTATAGTGGTTCGGCGAAGAAAAGCCTACGTCCACTTGTCAATCACTATTCTCTTTGATATAGTTGCAATTACAATGAGATATTCACTCAATTTCACTCACAACTCACATACATTCACTCAATTGTCTCAAAACAAATGTTGAAAGACGATTTGGATTATCCGGGAGTGCTGGAATTCGGTTTATAAAGGTGGTTGAACTCTCAAAGTGCCAAAAAGAAGATCCTTTTCATTGTCTCCAGATAGGGTATTTTTGTGTATGTATCTGTGCATCTGTGCATACTTCAATAATGATAATATCAATTAACGCAAAGAAATATGAGACAGTATTCTGCATATTTGTACAATGGTAAGATGCGAGCGTAACAGTAATACAGTTAGAATTTACACCAGTATCAGTGTAACAGTTGCCAGCAAAGCCATTAATGTGTACTTAATCTCAAAGTTACACAGCATAATAACCAAGGAATAACTCAGATCTGATAACTGAAATGATAATAATAGAGTACGCATACATAAATATAATACTGCTTCTCCCTTGTAAACAAGAGAACATGCTAGAGGTGAATTAAACTGACAAGATTCAGTCAGACAGCAAAAGCCTTGAAAGACTACATACACTTGAAAAGATTCTGAGATGCAAGAAGCAATTCACAGCGCAAGATATTCCAGCAAAAGAACAGCGTATCACTGAAACCATTGAATACTTGTTTTCGTTGATGAGTTGTCAATATAGGGCTCGGAAAACATGAAAGAGAAAGAAATGACTTGGAGAAAGAATGAGTAAAACAAAGAAGATAAGGAAGCAAGGCATGGGCTACTAGGCCCTTCGCCTAACGTAGTTGTTTGTTCACACCACTTTTAATGGTGGGAACAAAACACTACCAACCGATTGATGAAAATCGGTGGGTGGTCTCATAAACAAACTCATACTTCTTAGCTTGTATAAAAGATCCCATTCCAACTTTGACATATTCAACTAGTCGAACGAAAGGGTCAAATCACGACACCTATTCACTTTAGCAAGTTTGGGTTGCATACCCATTTCCCCTTCATTAAGATATGCATATACTTATCTCAAAAATAGTATTCAGAATTATAAGTGTCATGAGTTTTGGCAGATACTTACAACTTAATGCCTTCAGAAGTTTACCATTCGTAAAGTTCCGTTGGGCTGATGCAGAAACGTATAATATTTGTCGCTACTGATAATTATCATCGATTGTCAACAAACTTTTGTTGACATCTAAAAATGTATATCCTATCATTAAAATACAAGGAATTTGAATGAGGGATCTAAGACTCGATATATTAACATTTGAAGTTTTGAATTTCATATGCGCTAAATTTGAATTAATTAAAACAAATTCTTCTAACAAATCTTCACAAGCGTATTAAAAAATAACCAAAATCGCAGCATGGAGTACAAGAAAGACCATGCTTCAAGTAAGTGGTGATACTCAATGTTGATGTCAAAAATGGACAACAACACCCAAGGTGTAATTCTGCACATCACAGACAAACAAAGTCTAGAAAAGTGGTAAACACAAATACATAAAACAAGAAAAAACAAGGAGATTTATAGTGGTTCGTCCTAAAGTTGGCCTATGTCCACTTTGAAGAGCATTCTCATTATCATCGTTGAATTTACAAGGTACATGATTTCTCTAACTTCACCCATTTTCCCTCTTTTTACAATAATCTTCTCTACTTTCTTCTCTTTTTACTTCTGATTCACTCGAACTCATGAAGGAAATGATGAGATCTCTTAGATTGCAATAGTTGTTGGAGTAGATCTTCAGCAACTTGAGTTCTTTGATGATTTTAGAAAATCCATGGTGGTTGAGCTGTTGAATCTAGGCTTGGAGGAGGATTAATGGTGTTTGAATGAGTTAGCGGAGTTTAGAAATGATTTTGGTAGCACTTCATGGAGGGAAAATTTCCTCCCTTTAATGGAGGAAGTGTGAGGGTATTTGTAGGAGAGAAAATGAAGTGGTGTGGCCTGAAAATGGAGTATGCAGCGAATCAAGTCGTCAGAACGACCTGCTTCATAGCTCAGTTACGACCTAAGCTTTGTCATGTTCCCTAAGGCACGACCTTCCTTTAACGACCTGATATCCTGAGTCGGTTACGACCTGCTATGAAATGACCCATATATGACGACTCGAAATGGGCGATCTGACTACAGTACATGCCAAACGACCCGAAAACCGATCTTTCTACAACGATCCGATGCTGCACTTGTACTTTCCGATCTGACCCAATCCTTAGGTCGGTTGACGACTTATTATTAAATGAAGGAGCACAATCTGATGCTTTTGAGGAGCAACAACTAGACTTTACCGACTTGGCGATACTCCTGCTGACGTGGTGGTAATGACCTGAAGCTTAGCGATAAAGAACGACCAGATTCAGGAGGTTGTGTACGGCCTTATTTTTGAGCCATATTTTCCCCTCAAAGTTTGTATTATTTGAAATAATACGAGTTTCGACCTATACTGCTTTTTCATATCTTCGACAGATTGTAACTCATTCCTTTCTTGAAGATATGCATGAGTTTATAACAACGGGTCGTTCATGATAATACATGAGCCAAATCTGCAGTGGGTCATTCGAGCCAACTGTGAACGGGCTAAGTGTGGCCCATTTCGGTTTAACCCTTATTTCCTTCTTATTTTTGTTAGTTGCCACTCTCCACTTTACCTCCTTCAATTACAAAGGCTCGTTAATGGCGGAAGAATCTTTAAAAGACATTTCATCCGTTGATTGTTGTTCTACCATTGCTGATCAAATCATCTCCCCTTGCCGATCATCGAAACTTGAGACTCAATCAAGTCGAATCGCCATTTTTCTAAAACTTGGTTCAATCAAAAGCATAGTCAACTGAATCAAATCGAAGTTCCACTACAACAAAAAACACATTTCGCAACAGGCAATATCTGTTGCAGTAGACCAATTGCAACAGGCCCGCGCCTGTTGGTATAGCCGGAGTTGTAAAAAGTATGCAACAGGTTTTGCCCGTTGTAATGAAACGTTGCGGTATACTATTTTGCATCAGGCTTTTGCGGTTGCAACTGATTCTTTTGCAACAACAAATGATAGTTGCAAAATAGTCTTATACAATTTTATGCCTGTTGCAAAAGAATTTTTTACAACTGTTTTTATCTGTTGCAATTGAATCTTAAACAAAATGTTTTACGATTTCAACTAATATACAATCACGATTACATAAAGTAAAATACATACAATTTAAATATCAACTCAAAAATAATACTACACTAAAATATTCACAAAAGTTCAAATTTTATTACAACATCCGCAAATTCAAGCAAAACCAATACATTGACAAAGATGGTTACAAATATATATATCAACATTTCTCTTCAAGATTACAAATTATTTTCAATATAAATTGATCAAAAACTTAGCAACCAAGCATTAACCATAGAATCATTCATCTCCCACATCCAAATTCAATGATACAAATTCTATATCCTTGCCACCAGGCATTTCAATCTAATACATTATGTCCTCGTCCACTCGCCGCGTTTTAAACAATTATCAAACAAAGCCACCGTCGCTTCATCTCTTTCAAACACATCAAAGCAATGGCCCCTTGATAAAAAAACTTATCTAAAAGATACGTGAAAACTGTATTTGAGATGATTAAAAGGTAAGAATTGACTTGAACATTTAAATATATGGAAAGACACTTACAAATGATATCTTTGATAGTTCTGCCATTACTGAACCTTCCATCTATTGATTTGAACATTTAAACAAATTTAATCTACAGAATAAAATTCGTGTTATAGGAGTCAATTCTAAAATTTAGTGTAATCAGAGTTCACTGTTAATAAATTAAAGAAAGTAACTATAAAAGAGTGATAACCTCGCAAAAACACCGAAACACATAGTCAGCTGCCATAAATTCCTATACTACAAAAGCGCGCAAAATTATTTGAAGAATTGCATTTAAAGATGGCTTAGCATGAAGCTCCTCTCCAACTAATCTGCTTGCAAGGGCATCCAAATTTTGAGGATTTCTTATAACCAAATTGTCAATGCATCCAAGTGCCTGAATTTAGGAGTTTGCTTATAATCGACATGACAACATATACCCGAATTCATATCATGTAAAGAAGAACACTATGTTATAAAAGTTATAACAGAAGACACGTTCAATATTAAAATTCAAATATACTAGCATATTAATACCCAAATAGTATAGAATATAAATTCAATACTAATATGGATAGGTAAGTATACTTGACATCATAATATACTGATTCAAATACTATTACATTTAAAATCACCAGAAACCTAAACAATTTCAAGTTAACTATAAGGCTTTTTGACAAAATTCAAATGGACTAAAATATTATTGCAGTAGCTTTCAAGTTAACTATAGGGCTTATTGACAAAATTCAAATGGACTAAAATATTATTGAAGTAGCTGTCATCAATTAGCGACACTAATGTAAAAGGATCTGTTCGGAAATAAGAATTCAGTGTAGTGACTTTGTATCTTGTAACAGATACAAAATTATGCAATGATCGAAGCCAAAAACTACTGATTTTGAACATGAAAATACATACCACACATCGAACAGAGACCGAAGCCCACTGGCTCTCTACCCCAAGTAATAAGAGATGGTCTAGAAGCTTATTCTGCATATGGTTTATTCAAGAAGGTTAAACTTGTACTACAGTAGTAACTTAAATTGCAAGACGTAAATATGAGTCCTAACTAAAAAAATGTAGTAACATGAGCCAATGCAATTTGATTGGATGATAAATTAGCATCTTTTCCAGGTTCACCATCTTTACTACGCATAAGGAGCAAATTAGGGGAGATTTGACCATCTGAAATCCATCATCATCAATTGGGGGAGGAAGAGGAATTAACGATGGGCTCGGCGTTGTTGTGCCAGTTGAAGTCGAAACCGGGGTGATTTCCGTTGAAGTATACATCTCTAGGGTTTGGCCTTCCATCTGATATCGACTATCACGTTGAGACGCAGTGGAGTCGGGCGGGTCCGGAGGGGGTAAAGCTGAAGGAGGACGGGTTGGAGGGGAGAGAGCGGCGGCAGAGGTCATGGAGGAAGGTCAGGCTACCGGAAAGAGGGGGGAGATAATGAATTCTGCTGCCAGAGGCATTTTCTAGAATCCATGAGAACGTCGGTTTTTTTTTACAGCGTTTGTTTTCGTTCAAATGTAATTGGGATTTATGGGAAAGTATAATGTTTCTTTTCGTGAACTGGAGGGAGCCTGAAATTTTTCAACCCTCACAAAGCTAGATAATGAAAAGTATGGCGGGATAATGAAAAGTATGGCGGGAATTCTGGTAAATGAAGTAGTTTAAGCGGTACCGTATGCCCAATTTCTACTACGATAATTTTCTACCCAATTCAGGATGGAATCACTACAAGAATAATACGGATTTCCGACGGCTGAAAACCGTCGGCGACCGTCGGAAATGGTCGGAAGCCGTCGGAAATCCCCGTCGCAATTAAAGGCGTCGGCACACAGTGTTTCCGACGGTTTTCGACGGCTGTTGTCGAATATTTTTCCGACGGTTTCCTACTGTTTTCGTCAATTTCCGACGGCTTTCGACGGCCGTCGGAAACCGTTAGAGACGTTTGCCTGTAAGCCGTCGCAAGCCGTCGGAAACCGTTATAGACTTTTGAACCTGTAAGCCGTCGGAAGCCGTCGGAAGCCGTCGGAAATACTGTTACTTTTTTTTTATATTACAGCTGCTATTTAACCATCAAACCCACATTCCACTCAATTCATTAATTCAGACCGTCGGTCTTTAACTCCATCACAACATTTCATACACAAACCATCAAAACCACACCATTTCAACCAAAAAATAATCAAAACCAAACCAATTCAACCAAAAATTCATAAAAACGATAAAAAAACATATAAAACATAACACTTCTACGATTGCACACTATATAATACTTCACATTTACTACATCAATCCACCACATCTTGTCTACCATCAAAATACATACGAAATGTCAACCAATGTTCAGTCATACACCCCCATATATATATAGCGCATCTCTAGTCATATATGTACATATGTCAAACTAAAAAAACATACCTAACAAGCAACATCACTGGTCGCCCTCCTCTGTAGAGCCAGCTGATGAGGGAAAGCGTCCATACTGCCGCTCGAACTCTGCTATGCGTCGATCCACTATCTGAGTCATCTCAATGGCTTGGCGGCGATTCTGTTCCTCAAGCTGTGCCACCCTAGCTCTCAAGTCCTCGATCTCTGCGGCGTCCATAGCTTCTCTAGCATGTCTGGCCCGTGCCTGCTGACTGGTGGACTGTAACAATTATTTAAAATTCTTTTAATCATTTACAATTATTTTAATAATCTGCACGACGTAAAAATATGTAATTAAAGAGTTCGGAGTAATACATTATAATCTTCGTTGACATAAAACGGTTATCGACTATATCATTACATTATATATCCTCTTTTAACTATTATGTTAAATAAGACCATAAATGAACCTATTCCAAGCCAACGCATAACACTGATTATAAAATGTTGTATAAATTACAATAACATAGTTAATGCTTACTTGTTGGTATCAAATGTTAAAGAAATTTAATATGCTTTAAATTATAACAACAACCAATGACAGGTGTGATATCACATGTTAAAGAAATTTGATATGCTTTAAATGGCATAATTTAATACCGTAAACTATGCACTTCATCGAGTTAATTTAGAGCAATAATTATTGATCTCTCAAATGATAACATTGAATGCATGCAACATTGGTATCATGAAAGATATATTTATCACAAAATTAAAGAACTTGAGTCTTAAGCTTTCTAGATAAAAATAAAACGCATAAAAATTAAACTAAACTAAAAATGTTTTACCACTTGATTTCCAAATCCATATCGCCTGTTACGCGTCTGTTTATCCATCACTGACTGGAAGATAATGTCCTCCTCGTCTGTAGTAAGCTGCTCATTTCTAGTCTCAGCTAGACGCAACTGACGTTTCTCCATGAACTTCTCCTGCAAGCCCAATAGGAATGTATATAAAATTAATATCATGATATCGTATTTTATATTAATTTAACAATTACTACATAAACTTCTACATAAAATGAAATCTTACGTGACTCTTCCTGGATTTCTCGTCATGCCATGAGTATGTGATGTTCCCGTCTGAGTCAACATGCTCTATGGCATGCGTACGTGTGAACACATCCATATAGGAGACTGGACCCTGCCCCTCAGCTTCCTGAATTAGATTATTAAACACTATTATTAAATTTTCAAAACTATATACAGCATAATAAGTCGCATTTAAAAAAAATTACCAACTCCTGCCGATACTGCTGGAATGACTTGGATCCTCCTCTATGTGTGACTGGATTTTTATTCCTATTCGCGCTGTTTCTTTGTGACTCCGCCTTCACATTTAAAATTTTATAATTATCAGACTAAATATTTTAATATTTCTAAAAAAAAAATTAGTACACTAACCTTCGCTGTATCACTATCCCAATACTTCAGAAACCTACTCCAAACATTATCTCCCATCCACGTAGGTTTTTTCCTATTTTTTTTCATTGTTGATATGGCATCTTTATAGTTTTTCCTCATCTTTTGCATCCAATACGTCCTAGCCAATGCCAAATCATCAGTCTGTATATCAACCTCAGCCTGTATTTCACGTTAAACAAACATTAGTAGTAAAATATGTACAGTATATCTCAGCGATTAACATAAATTATATTGCAAAAAATATAAAAGAAAATACTTACTAGCACATCCTGCCAAATGACCTCCTGCATGTGAGGTGGTATCAAATCCCACTTAGGCCAACATCCCGACATCCTCGCCTTATATGTTGCTGTCGAAGCGGTCAAAATAGTCTTCGAAGGCTGAAGATCGAAAGTCCTGCATTAAATGTGAAAAACATATAAGTGTGCTGTATAAAATAATAAACATGCTAAATAAAGTTTAATTTTTACCCAGTACTTGTAGGAACTAAGGACACGACTGGACGCACGTGGGGATGCGATCCAGAACCCTCCCCTGACGAATTTCCTCTAGATGACATACCTGTCACATACAAATCATTTCAAAGATCTAAGCTAACTTAAACAAACGATATAAGCTGCTAAATAAGTGACATAAAAGATGCAAAAAATGACATAAAAGAGAAATTGGTTATACCTGTATTTGATTTGGTCTCATATTCCAAAGATTAACATTTTTACATTATTGCAGATTTAAGACAAATAAATAAGCAAAACTGCATATGACACAAAAGATGTAAAAAACGATCATAAAAGTTAAAAATTTAATAGAGTTACATGAATTGCAAAATAAGCTGGGTTTACTACATAATTACATTACAATAGATAGATAGTACTCGATCATCATCTATATCAATCATCATCTTCTTCAGATTCAAATTCATCCTCAGATTGCATACTATCTTCCTCCGCACTCTCAAACGCATCTACCAAAGCATTTGCCTCATCGATTAGAGGTCCAAAATCTGCATGATCATCTTCAATTGTTATTTCATTGTTTTGTTCGAGTTCTGCCTGATAGGCTCCTTCGTCTGGAATATTCTTCCCATCAAACGTAAATCTGGCCTTTGTTTTAAAAACTGCCGACCAATCTGCTTTATCTCTTTTTAGAGACGGGTAAGGAGCATAATAAACCTGTAATGCTTGTTTGGCTAGTACAAAAGGATCATACTTGTAATAACGCGATGTATGCTTTATTTCAATCAGATTATAATCCTTATGTACATTAATCCCAGAACCCGGAACATTGCTAAACCAATCGCATTTAAATAGAAACACCTCCTCTGCGGGTCGTGAGAAATATGTCAATTGCAAAATTTGTGTTAAAACGCCATAAAAATCTTTGATGTGATTCTCAGGATCGTCACTGCCTTTAACGAATACACCAGTATTGTTCGTTGAGTTTTCAGCACCGTATTCTTTTGTGTTAAATTTATATCCATTAACAAAATATATTGGATATGTCTTAACCAATCTTTTTGGTCTCATTGCAAGATGTTTCAACCCTTCATCAACAACACAATTTTTGGGTTCATAAACATAATTTGTAAACCAAGCAGAAAATTCTTTACTGATATCTCCATTTGGATGTTCACGTTCATAAACGCTGTAAATAGAAATAGTGTTTTGCATTAGATTATACACACGTAAAGATGTAGAAATAAAAATGCAGTAATTGATATTTCAGATTACCTAACGAATGGTGCAACTTCAGCACAATTTAGAAGAATATAAGTGTGAGCTACATGAAGATCTTTATCATTTAGCCAGACGTCAACACATTTTCCAGAAGGTCGACCATGTTGTCTAAAAATAGACAAAACTGTTTGAGACGATTCTTGTTCGTCTCCTTCGTCGTTTCTTGGAACACTTTCAAATGATATATTCACATGATCACTGAAATAATGAGAGAAAAAGAACGAAGCTTCTTCTTCGATGTAAGATTTACATATCGAACCTTCAACTCGTGCTTTTTGTCTCACTTTTTTCTTTAAATGATTCAGATACCTATGCAATATTAATTTACATTATTTAATAGTTTTAAATTCAATTAAATTAATCGTTAATATGTCTATATTTACCTCTCGAATGGATACATCCATCCATATTGGACAGGACCTCGATTTCGTGCTTCAGTTGGAAGGTGAACAGGTAAATGTTCCATTACATTAAAAAAACCTGGTGGGAATATTTTCTCTAATTTGCAAAGCAATATTGGAATATCTACCTCAAATTTACGTAAACGTTCCACTTTCAAAGTAGTTGAACAAAGTTCTTTGTAAAACAAACTAAGCTCCGTTATTACCTTCCAAACTTTTAACGGCAGTAGTTCTTTGAACATAACTGGGAATAGATGCTCCATCATAATATGACAATCGTGGCTTTTCATTCCGCTCAATTTACCATTTTTGAAGTCAACACACCTACGAAGGTTTGAGGAAATCCCATCAGGAAATCGTAACCCTTCAACCCATTTTAAAACAACGTTAACCTGATTATTATCTAATTCATAACATGCTTTGGGTTTTTTACTATCATTAGGTTTCATATGAAGCTCGGGACGTTTGCATAATTCTTCTATATCGCGCCTTGATTTCAAATCATCTTTAGTTTTCCCTTTAACATTCAAAATCATGTTAAAGACATTATCAAATACATTTTTCTCATTATGCATCACATCAATATTATGACGAAGCAGAAGATGTTTCCAATACGGCAACTCCCAAAAAATAGACTGTTTGCACCAATTATGATAAATCGATTTGCCTTCAATTTCTGTTTGAACTCCATTTTGATATATCTTTGGATGATTTCGAACCATTTCATATATTTCTTCGCTAGTCCATAACGTTGGAGGTTGTCTGGTTTCTACTCTATTAACCAAAAAGTTTTTCTTGTCTGCTCTAAAAACATGATTTACATGGAGAAAACATCGATGACAGTCAAACCATGAAATTTTCCTACCATGCGGTAAGGAAAACGCTCGTGTCTCTTCCATGCAATATGGACATGATAGACGACCAGCAGTACTCCATCCTGAAAGCATTGCATATGCAGGAAAATCACTTATAGTCCACAACAAAGAAGCAAACATGCGAAAATTTTTCTTCTTTGAAACATCGTACGTTTCTACTCCTTCGTTCCACAATGTTTTTAATTCTTCAATTAACGGTTGTAAATAAACATCAATTCCTTGTGCTGGATCATCGGGCCCAGGAACAATAACAGTAAGAAATATATATTGTGTTTTCATACACATCCATGGAGGTAAATTATAAGGTGTGATGATAATGGGCCATGATGAGTATTTAGAACCAAACTGAGAAAATGGTGAAAAACCATCCGTACATAATCCTAGTCTGACATTACGACTCTCCGCTGCAAAATTGGGATAAATTTTATCGAAATGCTTCCATGCTTCCCCATCGGCTGGATGGGTCAACGTACCTTCTTGCTCCGATCTCACCTTATGCCATCTCATATGAGATGCAGTTGCAGAAGATGCATATAATCTTTGAAGCCTTGGAGTAAGAGGTAAGTAATGCAGACGTTTATATGGAACTTCCTTTCCCTTCTTTTTTCGTGGTTTATATCTTTCTTCATTACAAATTTTACAATTTCTAAGGTTTACGTCATCTTTCCAAAACAACATACATCCTTTTACACATGTATCTATTTTTTGATAAGGTAAACCAAATGCCGACATAAGTTTTTTAACTTCGTAGTGATTTTCACACATTAAATTATCCGGCGGCATGTGCCTTTTTGCAGCTTGTACAATTGCTGTGAACCCAGCTTCAGTGATGTTGTATTTAGATTTCATCGCAATGTATTCCGCGATTACCGATAGCTGAGTGCCGCTTGTACAACCATCCCAAATAGGTTTCTTAGCATTATCCAGCAAATCATAAATTTTCTTAGCTTCAATATTCGGTTCTTCATCATTTCCATCGTCGTCGTCGGCTGCAATCATAGGAAACATAGATCGAGCTGCATCTTCCACCATATTTTCAATACGGGTCGTGCTAACATTTTCTTCAACAGGATTGTCGACCTCAATCTCAACAGGAGTATTTGATACAACTTCTCCATGACGATCCCAAAAATAATACTCGGGTACGAATCCGTTTTTGCACAAATGGACTTTCACAACGTCGGGTAACAAATATTTCAAATGTTTACACTTGCTACACGGACAACGAATTTCAGGATCGCTTCCATTATTACTTAAAGCAAAGACATTTATACCATTATAAAAATCTTCTTTTATTGAACCTCTCTGTCCTCTTCTTTGGTACATCCAACTCCTCCGATCAACAAAATAATCAATCATTTTTCCTAGTTGAGAAATTCAGTCATAAGTCCAAAAATTAATATTTATTTAAGAATTCAAATTACAAAAAAAAACTTGTACTTATGGTAATAAAACGCACGTATATTGCAATATTTTCATTTTTAAGGCATATATTTTTAATATTAAAAATATATTAATTCTATAGCGTTTTGGTCCATATGTATTTTATATATTAATTCCATAGCGTTTTTCTGAAATTTTGATTTTGTCGTAACTTACAAATTATGAATTAAAATCTCAAATTCTTATATCCATTAGAAAAAAAAATTCAATACGGTCCTAGCATTTCTTGTTTCGTCCAAATCCGATTTAAAATGAATTTTATATAATTTTCCAAAGTTCAAAATTAAATTTTGAAACCACCGCGCCATTTTAGTCTTAGAATATAAATTATTTTAATTTATAAAATCTAACTTAAATAACAAAAAATCAATCGTTGTTATTTAAAATAAATAATCTTAAATATCCATAACCCAACACAGTTAAATTTGACACTTTTTTTAATGCAATTCTTTTACATGGTCAGGCATCCTACTTCCCATTATAAACACAGTAAACATTTACAATTGTATATTACTTCGTTTCAAACGATTCAACAAAATTTCGGCAGCATTTCCCTTTTGTTTCCTGCACTGTACACATGTACGCAGGAAACAAAAGGGAAAATGGAACCAAAATTTTGTGAATCTTTTGAAACGAAGTAGTATACAAAATGTAGATGCTTATTGCATTTATAACTTGTCCAATACAAGGACAAATCCAACAAATATTGTACCAGATGAATATAAACGGTCGTTTTTTAATTTAAAAAACAACAACTATTTATATAACGATCATGTACAACACTCGTCGGACGGGGCCGAAAACACTCTAGGGGATATTACTCAATTATATGTGCGCATATTAATATAAAGTACGTTTTACTGCAACAAAAAAGTATTTTATATTTTATCACATCTGCTAACATTTCAATCAACTTAAAACAATATTATTACCGTCGATTCAATAGGCACACAACTAGAATTTAGAATCATGCGTTTTTGTGCATAAATCAAAATTTGCACGATGTACTTTTCATAGTTCATCCATTCAATTATTCGTATGTCAAATAACACGTGCAAGAATGACGAGCGCATAACAGCACACATGTACAAAAATATCCTAAATTATACAACGACATAAACAATCTAAATTGAAACACATACACACACTTAAACCAATTTGTAAATATCTGGGTTTTTAAACAATTTTTTATGACCACTACGTACAAACAACAATATATCCAAAACATGCCTAAATTTTGATGTCAAATACACAAATATGCAAATATTTAACATAACTTTTTCAATTTCAGTGTAGCAAATGAAACACACATATAATATGATGATATAACATACTACAACACCATAGGAACCAATTGCAATCAACAATTAAGCTTAATTTACTAATTTTACCAAATTTAGGTTTAGGTCAAAAATTGAAATTTTAACCAAAAAACGAATTATACCTTAAATTGATGTTGCTGGAAGCTTGAGGAGGAGTCGGGAGTGATCTGGACGTGAAAAATTTGGTGTTTGGAGGTGGAAAATCGCGATTTTGATGGTGTAAGGGTTGGAAATTCGGCTGGAAAATGGGTTTGAGGAGAGTGAATGCGTGTTCTGTTCGGCTGGAAGAAGATAATACGTTTATAATCGACGGTTTCCGACGGCCGCCGACGGCCGGTCGAAAGCCGTCGGAAACCGTCGATATGGGCCGTCGAATTTAAGCCCCTTTCTTGTAGTGAATATTTTGCACGCCACATATTAAAATGTTTAAAATTTATTATTAGCCACAATTATCAGTTGCCTATACATTCAAAAACTTATTTTATCTCACACTTCAAATTCAAAAAACAACTAGATATACCGAGTGATAGGTCGATCGACCAAACTTAAACTTTAAATTTAAAATTTTGTTTAATTTCTAGCATACACTTGGACTAGCTCCAGACTGATTACAAATTCAAAAGAAATATTAAATATTAATTCCTTTTTAAAAAATTAGTAAATATTAATTTTCTATTAATTATTGGTTACTAAATATTAATCTTAATCATTAATTGATAATTATTAAATATTAAAAAATATTATATTATCAATTTCTACCGAGATATTTTATTATTTTTAAATGTTTATTATTATTCTTATTTGTTAATTATTAATTATTATTATTTAATTATCAAATATAAATATCACTTCATAATACTTAAATTTTACTTTTAGTTAATAATTATTAAATATTAATCTTAATTATTATATAATTACTAGTAGTTAATCATTTAATAGTAACTATTTGAAATTAATCATTAAAAGTTTATACTTATTTTTAGTATGTTTTTCGCAACTCGCTTTACCAGTTGTACTAAAGATATTAATTTGCAACTGGCTAGGCAGCGCAGTTGCAGATAATATATTTGTTGCAACTGTTATGGTAACATAGTTGTTAAAAGTATGTTTTTGCAATAGGAGGGTAAGCGAAGTTGCTATAAATATGCTTTTCGCAATAGAAAGAAAAGACATGTTGCTAAACCTTATCTATTGCAACTGCTATAATAGGTCTGTTGCTAAATATCATTTACTGCAACTGTCATTTATTGTCTGTTGCAAATAGCTAGTTGCAATAGGGTATTTTTCTTGTAGTGTTCTCTCGACATCTGCCAAACTTCTTGAGGCCAGCACAAGCATTTTCAAATCATCAGATTTGTCCTAACTCAACGTAGGTGATTAAATCTTTCTTATACTTTGATGTTGAGTCGATTTTTCGTAATTTTAGGGCTTTTGAAATTGAGTTGACTTTGAAATATGTGGGAACTTAATTTGGCGATGAGGACTGATCTTGACCGAATGTGATATTGAATTTATTCTAGCAGCATGATGTTACAAATTCTTATTTCAATTCGTATTTCCAACCTTTGTTGAAACGACTATTGTGAATTTGGGTATGACGACGGACTTTGATCACGTGTTGTTGTCGAACTGGATTTGTTTAGACAATCATATGTTGTAAACCTTCGTTTCGACCTATAATTCCACCCCTTAGTAATCAGATTTTGAATATGGAAATGTTGATAACTGTGGTTTGCAACCTTGGTCAATGTATATTGAGTATTATCAAATGACATTGTTTGCGAATTTTGCATCAACTCCTAGTTTTAATAATTTGTGCACTGATTTGAATTTGAGTGTCAAGCCTTTGCTTTTAAGTTCATTGAATCATTGTGTAGCTCAGACCTGAATTCAATGTTTTATTGATTGTTGTGGATTTATCGTAATAACTGTCGTGCTGTAATCGTTGTCAATGGATTCATGTCTCTTGAATGATCGCAATGTATTTGGATGCCCTTTACCAGTTCCAGATTTAGACCGTAGGTCGAGCTATGTATGCTAAAACGTCTGAACGACCTAAAGTTTCAAGCCATTTGAACGAATATGCCCTTAAATGACTTAAGGATTCTGATGAGCTAGGCCCAACACGACCTAAACTTCTTACATGATGTACGGTCTCAGATTTTTAGAACATTGGAATAACCCAAGCCTCAGACCATTGAGATGACCTAAGATCCAGACCACTGACATGATTCAAGCTTTTAGCCCATTGATTGGTCTTGGCCATTAGATCGCTGAAGTGATTTGACCTCTTTGGTCATTACACGACCTAGGCCTTTCTGAACTATTGACGACTTGTATCTTTAGGTTGTTTGGACAAACCAAGTTTCCACAACCCGAAATAATGAAGTAGCCGGTGACCTAAGGCTCGAACAACTTAAGATTTCAAACGAGCTTAGTACCGCTGAGACGACCCATGCTTTCTGAAGTGGATGACCGGTCTGATTCTTTTAGGTCGGTAATACGACCCATTCTTTCATACCGTTGACGTCCTAGGTTGACATCTGACCTACGATCTAAGAGCCTTGCGACCTGAGTCTTGAAATACTATAACAACACGAGTCCCTTAGGTCATTGTATGACTTACTGTGCTAGGTCATTGCTTCCCTAAGTCGTTGAGCGACCTATTCTTTGACACTTGAACTTTTGCTTTTGAAGCTTGTTGACTTAAGCACTTAGGATTTGAACGCTTCAGAGTTATGTTTTGAGAATTGTATGTTCATCATCCTGTTTTCTTTCTTTTAACAACAAGTACTTGTATATTCTGGACTTATACGTCGTTATCGGTCATCCATTTCGATAACGGGTTAGATCATAAAGCTTATCATAATGAATTTCATAACTTAGACTAGATGGCGCATCTATACAAGCTTATTTTGTTTTAACAGTTATTAACCTTTACTTGCGTACACATGACACTTTTAATTTAAGTCAACAACGATGTTTGAAATCGACTAATCGGCATAAGCCAGATTGTGGACTTCAAGTCGCTTTTGTATAACTCTGCACGACACTTCATTTTTAAGAAGTGTGTACCTGTGACATGTTTATGAATAAGTATATAAGTGTAGAATGACTACTAGGAAGCAATCTCGCCTTCAAAACTATATGGACATCTTCATCTGCTCAATTTGACACTTCTAAAACTGCACCTGAGGCTATAAGAACTATCGTCCCCAGCTTGGTTCCTGACCAATCATTTCCTGTGCTCGCCATCTTATTTCTCCACCTTCAAAGAGACATTCTACAATTATTAATCAGGACCAGTTCGAACAATTGTGCGGTTAATATAATATTCCTGTTACTGATGCCTATTGCCGGGTGAGGGCGTATTTACTGATCAACCCTCGAGTGGATACGTAACCGTTAACCGTCATATGTTGGCGAGTGGTGTCATCCCTCCTTTTAATCATTTTTTAAAGAGGATCCTGAACCGTATACCCTTTCCCCCTTTCCAACTTCATCCCAATGGTTATATCATTTTGTTAGGACTTTATGTGATTTCTGTGCAAAAAAAGGAGCGTGAGCCTATGTTTCAGGAAATTCGTTAGTTATGCTCATTTAAAAGGAGGAAAGACACTTCATCTATCATACATGTCGAAGGTGACCGTAACCGGAAACTCATACTTGATTTGCCGGAGAGTGTTTCAGGATTCTTAACTCAATTTCTCTTCGTTCGCTGCCTTGAGTCTTTTCGTAGGAACTGGATAGAAGGAGGTGAACATATTTGCATAGAACAATTTTTATCTAATTTCCTATAAGTCTCGGCTATTGAACTTTACCTTCCTATTTGTAGTTGTTCTGGCTCCAATCAAGGATAAAGATGCTGCCCCTTACAAGGCCATTTACGAGGCTTTAAAAACAATTGGTAAAATAATTAGTGGCACGAAATATTTAGTAAAAGAAGAGTTTCTTCGCAAATACGGGTTGCTCCATTATTGAAAGAAATACCCTTTCTACACCTAAGTCTACGCCTATAGCATCAGATATTGGTGCTCCTGGAGAAGGTGATGCATCCAAAGATAAAACCAGTGAATCCTCATTGAAGAAGTGTTCAGACCCCGCCGGTGGTAGCAAAGCACCTTCTAAGTCTCAGTTGCCTTCTAACGAAGAAGAAGAATTTAAACATCGTTAAGGCAAAGGTCTCATGACATCTACTAAAGAAGTTGAGGAGGGTGAGACCACTCCATATCCTATGAAGGAGACCGAACATACCAGGGAGGTTAAAACAACTCCTGGTGACTGATTAACATGAAATGTGTTTATTTTATGCTCTTATATCTTATCTTTTATGTATAAATAAATATTACTTGGGTATTATTTTGTTGTTTTTATAGATGTGTTATTCAAACCTCATTCAGCCTTAAAAGTGAAGAATATGTGCCATATACATGAAGAATTGTATAAGAAGTTGTCATTAGAGGCTACACTACACCATAATGACCATTTGACAACTCTTATTTTTTTCAACTGCCAACACTTATATGTGTTGTAGACTAGTGACACTAGTATGTGTTGCTATAGTAAAAATTGTCACCAAAAATGTGCCAACACGTATTTCTGTTGATACGCCTAGTCAACCCTTATATTCTGAGGGCAAAATGGTAAGTTCTCACCCATAACCCTAATCGGTACATCAATCCTTTCTCCCTAACGCTTATTCCTACGAAGGCCGCGTCATAAGCAAATTAAAAAAAATGGACTTTGAAGAATTGATATCAGCGATTACCTAATCGATATCAATATCAGAGATACTAAGTATTTTGGATTTCTCAAATCAGTATTAGCCTCTCAAATCCTCTCTCCACCCGTTTCTCAAACATGACTTTGAATTGGGGCTTCTTGGAATCACGGTGGCATCTAGGAATCACGATAATAGGTAAAAATATCGATTTCACTTTCGTTGTGTTTGCACTATAGATGAATTTTTGCTGAAGATTTCTAAAATAAAATAGATGTAGCCTTACTGAATGTACAGTAAAGATATTATGGAACCGTATATATCAGATCTGGTGTCAACCTATAAGAGTTGTGCTACTTGTATGAATGCCTCAGCCACTATATCACATATTGCCCACTACTTCACCATAATGAATATCACATATCATATCTGCTTGGATGCAGACCGTGAATTAGAATGGTGAAATTTAGAATTTGATTTGAGAATTTACATGTTTGCTTATGTTTGCAAACAAATTATACAATTGTAAACAACTGTAAAATCCGTTCGGCTTTCCTAAACAACAAGGATTGTTGTAGAGGGTGTCGAACTCTGGGACCAAAAATATTTAAATTAGTAAATCCAATCAAGTTATTCCGGGATTTTGATTGATTGAAAACACAGAAAATAACAACAATTAAATAAAAAAAAAGAGATTTATCTAATAAGAGAAAGCAATTAGGGGATAATGACATAGATTAGATTCACACTCATCAATAGCCAACAAATAAATATAGATCTAATTTATGTTTCTGTCACAAACACGAATCAACGATAAATAGATTCTTAGAAACAAATAAGTAAATAACGACAAGCATAGCCTATGCAGGAGCTGAGCTCTTAAACAACCATAGACTATCAGGACAGATTCACAAATTAATTTCTAAAAACCTAAAATTAGATCTAAATCTGATAATTGTTAGATCGAACACGAATATACCCTGTGAAGGAGCATAGCCCTTAAACGACACAGAATATGAAGGTTTAGATCTAACCCTTGATTCAGATCTAGATCTACATATATAAAGTCCTCATCTATTGGCTATGTGATTCATGTTGAATCATATCTATTAGCGTCATCACCCCCAATCAAAGGGGATTAGCTAGACATAGCTAAAGAAGAAGAAAACCAGAAATTAAATAACATGAACATAAATAAAACTAAAACTAAATAGAACAGAGGAAGAAGAGTTTTATTCCAAGAGAAAGATTACAAAATAAAACTAAATGTGTTTTACAATGAATGAGATAGAGTGTATTTATAGCTGATATGACAAAGGCTACTTGGCAAATTCCATAATGTGGGACTAAAGAATTAGCCCAACTAACACATAAGCTAGTGTGAATGCAGCTGTAGAGTGAGAGGCCTTGCAAATGAGCTAATGTGAACGCAATATGAGTCTTTATTGAGCCAAATCTACCCAACTAAACTCTATTGGCAACCGTTCTTCAAGCTTTAAACTCTTCAAGCTTTAGAAATTTCAACTTCATTCTTTTTAAGCAAATTCTTCATGCTTTATCCATCAAATGCTCTAAACCAAGCTCTTTATCAACAATATGAAAACACAACTATAAATACACAATATTAATTATTTTAAATAGAAAACTAGATAAATAAGCGGATAAAATATACACATTTACGTGTATATCAAATACCCCCACACTTATCTTTTTATTCGTCCTCGAATAAACTAAACTAAGATATGTCACACTTTCGTAGGAAACACGATTGCATTTAGCGTATGCAACAAGCCGTTAAACCTCTGGGTGTCCCCAGTAGGACGAGTGTTGTCTCGTGAGGGTTTTCAGCGGATACTACTCACAAAATCCAAAGCGTCTTATGTACGCGGATTAATCAAACAATATATTTAAGGTCTTTCACATTCCAAGGATTTCATCTAACTTCAATAATAACGGTTTAGCCCTAAATTGTCCATCTCATAATTAGTGCAAAAATGAACAAAATTTTTCAAGCTGAATCGTAATTCCTTGATAACACTGTAATTGTCTTGAAGGTTAAGAGCGTGGTGTCAACCAAAGATCTACACATCGACAATGTGCACCGAATCATTTCTTTATTCTTCTTCTTCTCTCTTTTTTTTTAATAATTTTGCACAAAAGTAACTGTAATGTATTGGAATTGAGTTATGCATAGATGAAGGAAAATTTTTGTAAGTTCTAAAAATATTCTAGATAAGTGGGCAAGCGTATTAGTTGAATTTCAAGCTACAAAAGATAAAGTAATACTAAGGCACATATGAACATTTTTATTTCCTTTCATCTTGTCTACTTCAATCCTCACTTCCAAGTACAGTAGAATGGATGTGGATGGAATGGAATTGAATGCTTTTATAGTCAAGAATGATGAATGACTATTTTATTCAGAGAGACTCTCTCTTTATTTCTTTTTTTTTCTCTTTTTTTTCTTTTCCCTTTTTTTTTCTTTTTTTTTCATGATGAATGATGAGTGAAGATGGAATGGAATGATACCGTACATTATTTCATTTGATTCCTCCTCTACTAAACCAACACTTCATGAAAGGAAAGTTTTGTGCCCTAGTTACTCTACTTCTATAACCTTAATTCAACGCACAAGTCTGGACTGATGTTATACAAAAATCTCACTACAACAAAAAACACTTTTTGTAACAGGCAAAATCTGTTGCAGTAGACCAATCGCAACATACCGGCGCCTGTTGGTATAGCCGAAGTTGCAAAAAGTCGGTTTCTTCTCGCAACATTTTCCGCCTGTTGCAATAAGATGCTACGGTATACTTTTTTGCAACAAGCCTTTTCTGTTGCAATTGATTCTTTCGCAACAACAAATGACAGTTGCGAAATAGTATACAATTTTGTGTCCAATAATTTATACAATATTGACCATTATCAATATGTAATAATTTACTGTCAAAAACAAATATAACAATTAAATAATCAAAAACACATTCTAAAATGGCAAAGTAAAATACAATTACATACACAAATTTTTAACACGTTTCCAAAGATTAGATAATACATTCGAATTCTATTAAACACATAATACAATGACGGTTCTGAAATACAATACATGATCAGCTATGTCTCTATGTAAAAACGAGCTCAAATACATTTGTAATTTTCCACCTTACATTGTACATTTCTGTTGGTCTCCATATTCGTCTAATTAACATCTTCAACTTCTTCCACCCTTGCTAAGACAGACCTAACTGCACAAAATAGTTTAATTTTAGTGATTGCAAAGGTTAGAGTTAGACGGTGATCAATCAAAGTAACATATAATAAGATCAAAATATTAGAGTGAAATGACAGCTGATAATGTCTAAAGTGTGATTCATAAAAAGGTTATAAATACTATTCTCCCATCTGACCTACCAAAACAAAGTTGTCAATGTATATGAACAGAATAGTTGGACTAGGGAAATTTGTAAAATCTTGAATCTTGGGTAGAAAGCGAACAAGAGACTTTACTGCAGATCACATTATAAGGCTATTTGCCTGCAATCAAGCATTAGGAAGAAATAACGAGTACACAATCATATTAGACGGTTTTTAACATGCAGATAAAATAACAAAAGACAATCAATATGGATTTATGTTCAAAAAACCAATTGCAAAATGAAAACAAGGGACGTTATCAAACCATTTTTTATGCCACAAAGTGTAATTATTGAGAAACTGAAATTAACAAATTTTCTAGCATGTTGTTTAATATAGGGATATGCAAAAGGTAGTATACAAAATTAACCAAATATTTTTCGCAGTCCATTGAATCATAAAGAATAAGGTAATGCTTTAAGAAGAACAAAAATCACAGAATAAAAGGAAATAGAAGAAAAACAATACGCTTGGACACACAAAAAGGTACCTTCATAAGCAATTCTTTTGCCTTGGTGTATTGCTTTCGGACGCTTTCTGCTATAGAAGTCTCATTGGAAAAAGGACACAAAAGTCACATCTTTAAATGACCATCCAGTGCTACAGAAGCAAAAGGAAATATAAAAACACTTTCTGCTACATATGCAGCTCCATGGTGTATGAAGTAAAACTACAAACAAGTTCTAACGTGTTTCCAGCACCAAGAGCACCTAGGCCTACAATGCCAAACTGTTCAAAAAGTAGAAAATTACTAATGTACATCAAACTAGAAACAATCTTTGTATAAAAATACCTTTACAATGCCAAATGCAACATATGTTCCAGTTTTAAGCTGAATAGTATCCAAATCACGTCTTATAGTGTACCTGAATGTTACTCCAAATAATGCACAACAAATAAAAATGAATGAAAGATCAACTACTGGCTGAGTATAGGTCGTACCTTGACACAAACAAATTGAGTATAGCATCATTTTATATTTTGAAGATGAGACTTCTAATCTCTTGATTAATAAGCTCAAACCTCACCGCAAAATTCAAATCTGAAAACAGATTAAAAAATTCAGCAACTTTAGCTCTGCATCCAAAATAGGAAAAAGAAGAGAAAAATACGCTGATCTTCAATGGTAGCTTTGTATTTTCTAAGTTCTTTTCTCATAATTGCTCGGCGAGAGTATGCTTTTATGCAAGGATCATCCCTATTTAAGTCTTCTACACCGTCTAAAAAATTACATACATATAAACTGTAACACTTGAGAGAAAAAGTACAATTGACTGCATTGAGAAAGAATACCATAAGCACCCATGATAGGCATCAAGTTCAAATCAAGTTAAAGCAGCGAAATAAGCACATATTTTTAGCAATTGGATACAGATAAACCGAATTAAATGACATTTATGTTAAAAGATATTCATCTCCGAAATAAACCCAATTCACAATCTAATAAGAACACGAACTAAATACGAATGGGCTACAAAAATACAAGACCGGTAATAATCACAAGAATAAAACCAAAAAAATCATTAAGCTAAAGATTTGGGTAAAATACGTGTTGCTTGCCTTATTAGCTTACGCGACTGTCCAGAATAAAACAAGCTTATGGTATTCATGTAACACCATCTGAAATAATCACGGTAACATCCAGTTTATATGCAAAATAAGCATCAGATTGTCAAAATCAAAACCGACATACAAATGTGAATAAAACCATAAAGATAGCTTACGTGATTCGTGCAGGTCCATCGTCGGTGGCTATCCTTGCTTGCGCGTTGGTGGGACGATGGCGATTGATAGTTCAGAGTGGAAGATGATGCATCTTCAAGGTGTGATTGGTCGACTAGGGTTTTTCCTGTTTTTGGAGTGCGGCTGTGTGAAAAAATTAATACAATAAATTAGGTTTCTAGCTCTGAAAACGCATGTAGGCTGTGGATTTGATCCAACGGTTGACATAGTGGCAAATTTCTAGTTCCAGCGTAGTGCATCATTTATTCTATTGGGTTCAGGCGGATATTTTCCAAATTTTGATCGGATGGATGTTATTAATTATTAATATGTTAAACAATAGACATTAAAGTTATTTATAAATAATTTTGTATTTAATATTAATTTTTTTATATTGAAAATTATTTATTAATTATATTTTTCTTTTATTATATGCAAATTTAATATTAACAGTGATATGTTGATTATAAATAATTAATCATAAAAATTAGTTAAACATAAAATATAATTATTGATCATATGTAATTATTAGTAGTTATAAAGTATTCATTAATAATCTTTAATTATGATAAATTATAAATAATGGGTTATATAAGTACATTACAACAAAATACTCAGTTCACAACTAGCTAATTCAATGATAAATTATTTAATAGCTAACAATACTTATTACACACTATTAATAGCTAACAACGATAAATTATTGAAGTATTATTTATATTAATTAATTATTATTGCTTAATACTTATTACATTGTAACTAAATATTACATATTACTTCGTAATTTTGTATTTAATAGTAATTATGGTTTCCCATAGGTGGGGGAAAAATAATTTTAAAAGTATTATTTTCCGCAACTGGCTTTACTAGTTGCAAAAAATACAGTTATCGCAAGTGGAAAAAACAGTTGCAAAAGATATTTTTTTGGCAACATGTTTGGAAGGGCAGTTGCAAATGCTATGTTTATTGCAACTGTTATGAAAGCACGGTTGCTAAAAGTATGTTTTTGCAACTGAAAGAGAAGCCCAGTTGCTAAAAGTTTGCTTTTCGCAACAGAAAGAAATAGTCTGTTGTTAAATCTCTTCTATTGCAACTGGTACAAAAGGTCTGTTGCAAAATATCATTTACTGCAACTGTCGTCTGTCGCCAGTTGCAAATAGATAGTTGCAATAGGGTATTTTTCTTGTAGTGGCTGAAAGGAATGATAAACAAAGTTTCGTAAGATAGATAACCCATATAAAATAAGATGTGGTATATGGTTATCCAACCTTAAAACAAGTACGGAATGGGTAGTGTAATACTGGTATATAAAGTGACGTATTTAACCTCTGAAAATAAATCAGTGAAAAGGTTCTTGAGTATACCAATATAAGAAAAATTTATCGAAACATGGATGTAAATCGACTAAAACTTGGGTTTGAATAATGTGGGGTATCGAAGAAGAATGCTACAATGAGTCATTTCTCCTTAATTGGGCCAAGTGGTTTTTAGAACTTACGATTTTGAAAATTTGAGTGGAAAAGAAAATATTATGCATGAAAACGAACTCAGAAAATCCAACAAATGTAGGTGCAAAATCATTTTTATCTCTTGATTGATTTTATTTTTTGATTATTTTTACTTGCACATTCTAACACGTATAACAAGGGTTGACTCGCTTACTCCAGAACACGACTAACGTCTGCACAGTCTCAAGCTAGCATCTTGAAAAGTCACATTACGATTCAATGAATAAATAATGTTCATTCCCATCACCCAACAATTCAACTTATCAAATAAGAACCAAGGTGTTATTTATGAATTTTAAGTTAATCCTTGTTCAGTGAATGACCTACTTTATAAAATTTGATTGCTGATGTAACGTAAATTCCCCCCCACACTTGAGTGTGACTGTGTCCTCACAGTCTTAATCAGACATATCTTAGTGAAAGGGAAAAACAATTAAGAGAATATTTACACATGTACAAAAGAGGGTTAGTGCGTCTTACCGAATGTAATGTGGCTCATGGAGGACCGTGAGCTCTTCCTCTTGGTTGGGTATTGGTTCCAAGTAAGGTTTAATGCGTTGACCATTGACCTTAAAGGATGATCCATCGGTTGGATTCTCAATTTCTACCGCACCATATGGAAAAACAGTCCGTACAGTGTAAGGTCCTGTCCATCTAGATTTTAACTTACCCGGAAATAAATGCAGTTTTGAGTCATACAACAGAACATTTTGACCTAGCATGAAAGTTTTACGTAAAATTGATTTATCATGAAAAACTTTTGTTCTGTCCTTGTAAATTCGTTCATTTTCATAGGCATCATTTCGAATTTCATCAAGTTCATTAAGTTGAAGCTTCCTATGTTCACCTGCTTGCTCTAAATCAACAAAGTTTTTATTGCCCATAACGCCCTATGTTCTAGTTCAACTGGCAAGTGACATGGCTTACCAAAAATCAACCGATAAGGGGACATACCCAAGTTGGTTTTGAAAGCGGTGCGATAAGCCCAAAGAGCGTCGGTTAACTTTTGGGACCAATCTTTACGATTTTGATTCACAGTTTTCTCAAGAATTTGTTTAATCTGCCTATTCGATACTTCAACTTGCCCACAAGTTTGAGGATGGTAAGGAGTAGATAACTTGTGGGTTATCGAATACTTTCTAATGAGAGCTTCAAAAGAACGATTACAGAAGTGTGTACCATTATCACTGATTATTGTGCGAGGTGTGCCAAACCTAGAAAAGATGTTTTCTTTCAAGAAGCGCACAACAACCTTGTTATCGTTTGTTTTGCATGGTACAGCTTCGACCCATTTGGAAACATAATCAACAGCTAAGAGAATGTAAAGGTTCCCAAAAGAATTAGGGAAGGGTCCCATGAAGTCTATACCCCACACATCAAAAATTTCGACCTCTAGAATGGGGTTTATGGGCATCATATTCCGTTTAGAAATTTTCCCTAAGAATTGACATCGATCACAAGTTTTGCAAAATTCGTACGCGTCTTTGAAAAGGGTGGGCCAGTATAAACCCGATTGGAGTACCTTTTTGGGACCGAAGTGACCACCGCATGCTTGGTCATGACAGAAAGAGAGGACACTGTGAATTTCAGTGTCAGGAACACATCTTCGAATGATTTGGTCGGGACAATACTTGAAAAGATAGGGGTCGTCCCAATAAAAATGTTTCACTTGGGAAAAGAATTTGTGTTTATCCTGCTTAGACCAAAAAGAAGGGATCTGCTTGGTGACTAAGTAGTTGACAATGTCAGCAAACCAAGGATCAGTGGATAGAGAAAACAACTGTTCATCGGGGAAATTCTCGTTGATCGGAAGAGAAGAAGACGGGGCATTTGGAAGACGAGACAGGTGGTCCGCAATAACGTTGTCATATCCCTTTTTATCCTTAATGGTAAGGTCAAATTCTTGAAGTAGAAGGATCCAACGAATGAGATGAGCTTTAGCATCCTTTTTTGAGAAAAGATACCTAAGTGCGGAATGATCGGTATAAACCGTGATGTGTGAGCCAACTAGATAAGGCCTGAATTTTTCTAGAGCAAAAACAACTGCCAAAAGTTCTTTTTCAGTGGTCGTATAATCGATTTGGGCATCGTTCAAAGTCTTACTCGCGTAGTAAATGACATGAAGAATTTTATCGATACGTTGTCCTAAGACAGCGCCAACAGCGAAATTCGTGGCATCACACATGATTTCAAAAGGCAGCTTCCAGTTGGGAGAGCAGATGATCGGAGCAGAGACAAGTTCATTTTTAAGATGCTCAAAAGATGAAATGCAATCAGAATTGAAGTCGAAAGGAACATCCTTACCAAGAAGATTGGTCAAAGGTCGAGTGATTTTGCTAAAATCTTTTATAAAGCGACGGTAAAAACCAGCATGACTTAAAAAGGATCGGATGTCCTTAACGGATTTAGGAATGGGAAGATTCGAGATAACTTCGATTTTGGCTTTGTCTACTTCAATTCCTTTATTAGAGATGACATGTCCTAAAACAATGCCATGTTTGACCATGAAGTGACACTTTTCCCAATTAAGCGTTAAGTGTTTATTTTTGCAACGGTTAAGAACAAGATCCAGGTGATGTAAACATTCAGTGTAGGAATCCCCGAAGATGGAAAAATCATCCATGAACACTTCCAAAAATTGCTCGATCATATCAGAAAATTTGCTAATCATGCACCTCTAAAAGGTTGCAGGTGCATTACAGAGACCAAAAGGCATACGACGGTACGCAAATGTACCAAATGGACAAGTGAAAGTGGTTTTCTCTTGGTCCTCAAGAGCAATAGGGATTTGATTATAGCCCGAGTACCCGTCAAGGAAACAATAGTACTCGTGACCAGCTAATCGTTCTAACATTTGATCGATAAATGGCAAAGGGAAATGATCCTTACGTGTTGCAGCGTTATGTTTCCTATAGTCAATGCAAACATGCCAACCGGTCTGGGTGCGGGTTGGGATAAGCTCGTTAGCTTCATTTTGGATCACGGTAATCCCTGATTTCTTAGGTACGACATGAATCGGACTAACCCATTGACTATCGGAAATCGGGTAGATGATTCCATTGTCAAGGCATTTAAGGATTTCAGCACGAACTGCTTCTTTCATGATGGGGTTTAGTCGACGTTGGGGATCACGAGTGGGTTTGGCATCATCTATAAGGTGGATTCGATGTTGGACTATCGAAGGACTAATCCCCTTAATATCAGCCATGGACCAACCAATTGCTTCCTTATTGTTCTTAAGGATGGGAAGGAGCAATTGTTCCTGCTCTAAAGTAAGGTCAGAAGCGATGATGACAGGAAAAGTTTCATTGTCTCCTAAGTAAGCGTACTTAAGATGACTGGACAGCACTTTGAGTTCAGATTTTGGGGACAACTCAACCGAAGAAATTGGTTGAGGGATAGACTTATTTGTAAGAGGCTCAACAGGAATTGAATCAGAGACATTTTCGGGAATATCTTGAAACAAAGTTTCGTAATTTGATTCAATTTCGTTATTCAGATGGTCGAGCTCAGATTCATTATCGTTGACAGCATGGATTTCAGAAAACTGGTCCATATAGGAGTTAGGAGAGTTTTCAGTTCTAAAGATGTTTAGCTCGACAGTCATGTTACCGAAAGAAAGTTTCATTGACCCATTTCTACAGTTGATGAGAGCATTAGAGGTTGCTAAGAAGGGTCGTCCTAAAATCAAAGGGATCTGGTTTGCAGGATTGCTTACCTGTTGAGTTTCTAAGACAATGAAATCAACTGGGAAGATGAATTCGCCAATTTTGATCAACACATCCTCGATTTCTCCCATAGGTTTCTTAATTGATCGGTCAGCAAGCTGAAGGGTAACCTTGGTGGGTTTCAAATCTCCTAGACCTAATTGGCGATAGACGGAATATGGAAGCAAGTTAACACTAGCACCTAAGTCTAGCATGCATCTATCGATTTTCTTGTCCCCAATAGTACATGATATTGTGGGGCAGCCAGGATCTTTGTATTTCACTGGCACTGATTGGACAAGACTTCTCTTAGAGTTGCCGCTAGAAACACTTTCTTAGGTACTTGTGTATGACGTTTTTGAGTGCACAAATCTTTTAGAAATTTCGCGTACTGTGGAACTTGTTGTATAATATCTAAAAGAGGAATGTTCACTTTAACTTGCTTAAATATTTCAAGGATTTTTTCTAGCTGGTCCGTCTTTTTCCTAGGTCGGAGTCTATGAGGAAATGGAGCAGACAACTCAGTAGGTTGGGCTACTTGAGTTTGAGGATGGTCCTTGTCAGAAATTGGCTCGATGTTTTGATCTGAGTTGGTCGAATTTCCTTTCGGAGTTGGAAGATCGTCCGGTAAAGCATTTGGGTTGACCACATGATTGTCAATCTTTTTGCCAGATCTAAGAGTCGTGACCGCATTCAAGTGACTAATGTTTGAATCTTGAATGATGTGAATATGGTTGGAGTTAGGATTTTGACGGTTGGGGTTTGGAATGGGTTGACTCGAGAAAGTGCCTCTTTCCCGTTCGCTTACGGAAGTGGCTAACTGACTCATTTGCATTTCAAGTTTAGCGATCGATTGACTCGTGTTTTGCATGTGCGAAGTCAATAAATTTTGAAGATTGGTATTTGATTGGAGATTTTGAGTCGTCGCTTTAGTCAATTATTCGAGAGTTTTCTCCAGTGATGTCAATCGTTTATCGTCTTGGGGAACAAAAGATTGTTGCGCTTGGTTTTGAGACGGTGGCACAGGATGTTGGAATTGAGTTTGCTAAAAGGGAGGTTTCGAAGGATTATTCGAAAATGATTGAAAAGGAGGTCTAACCGCACTCAAATTTGCACTGTTTTGGGTCCAAGAGAAGTTAGGATGGTTTCTCCAACCTGGATTGTATGTTGGGGGAGAATGAGTCATTCCTAGCTTTGTTAAATGCGTTGAGTTGTTCCAATGAATGTGGGCATTGATCAGCTATGTGGTTAGGATCGTTACATTTGTAACATGAGGTCTGAGACGCTTGAGCTTGATTTATTTGAGTTGATGAAAGGACATTATCAAATTTCGATATCATTGCGTCTATTTTTGCTTCTAAGGCTACTGATGATCCTACCGAATGAGCGTTAGATCGGAAATAAATTGATTTCTCGTTAGATCTTTCCCATTGAGCTGATTTTTCAGCCAAATTTTCGAGAAATTGCCAAGCTGCATTGTGATCTTGGGCTAGAAAATTTCCTTGACACATTGATTCGAGCATGGTTCGAGAGTTATTTTCAAGTCCATCGTATAAAATTTGACAAAGAGTCCATTTTTTGAAATTGTGATGTGGACATTTGATTAGAAGCTCTTTAAATCTTTCAAAATATTTTGCAAAGGATTCACCACCAAATTGACGAAAATTGACGATTTCATTTCGAATTTTGGATGTTTTTTCCAGAGGGTAAAATTTCTTTAGAAAAATGTTCACAAATTCACCCCAAGTTCCAATCGTATTTGTAGGCAAGCTATACAACCATTTCTCAGCATAATCGGTAAGTGCAAATGGAATTAACCTAAGTTTGATTCCATTGTCACTTAATTGTTGAAATTTCATGGTTGCACAAACTTGTTCAAATTTGGTCAAGAAAATATAAGGATCATCACATTCTAGATTGCCGAACTTTGGAAGAGTATTTATGTGATTCGAATGAATTTCAAAGTGATTACCCGTTGGGGCGGGCAATATGATGCAAGAAGGAATAGAAACCCGATCGGGGAAGTATCTATCCATAAGAGATCGAGGGGGATTTTCTTCAGCCATGGTTAAAGGAATGTTTGTTCGAACTAAACGATTATCTGAAGGATCACGAGTCCAATGACGCATGCACTAGCGAGAAGAATAAGGGAAGACGAGAAAAAACAAATTTGAGAAGCGAATAGAATTTTTTTTACAAAACGGAAATTGTTCTGAAATCCTTTTTTTTAAATGAACCTAATGCAAATTACTTATTTACACTCTCTAGAATTATATAATGACGGTTTGATTTATTTCAACAAAAGATTTCTCAGCCAGTTAACGGACAGAAGTTATCGGTGCACCAGGAATCACCCTAGCAATGCAGCCGAAGGTTTAAGTACCTTCAGAGGAACAACCGATATAATATTTACGAATCACCGTAATATTTATAAACAGTTATTACTCTGCCGTAGTCTAGACACCGAGAAATAATCCGTTAGAACTAAACCAATTTGTCAAAATATAATGAAGTCCTTAGAAAGTAAAAACAAAACTATGATGAATGCGGATTTTTTTTTAATCAGTCACAGAATGAACAGTCACAGAACAGTCAATTGCAGAGATAAATAAAAAAACAGAATTGTAGTATAGTGGTGAGTATTCCCGCCTGTCACGCGGGTGACCCGGGTTCGATCCCCGGCAACGGCGCCAAAATTTGTTTGTGAACAAATTATACAATTGTAAACAACTGTAAAATCCGTTCGGCCTTCCTAAACAACAAGGATTGTTGTAGAGGGTGTCGAACTCTGAGACCAAAAATATTTAAATTAGTAAATCCAGTCAACTTATTCCGGGATTTTGATTGATTGAAAACACAGAAAATAACAACAATTAAATAAAAAAAAAAGATTTATCTAATAAGAGAAAGCAATTAGGGGATAATGACATAGATTAGATTCACACTCATCAATAGCCAACAAATAAATATAGATCTAATTTATGTTTCTGTCACAAACACGAATCAACGATAAATAGATTCTTAGAAACAAATAAGTAAATAATGACAAGCATAGCCTTTGCAGGAGCTGAGCTCTTAAACAACCATAGACTATCAGGACAGATTCACAAATTAATTTCTAAAAACCTAAAATTAGATCTAAATCTGATAATTGTTAGATCGAACACGAATATACCCTGTGAAGGAGCATAGCTCTTAAACGACACAGAATATGAAGGTTCAGATCTAACCCTTGATTCAGATCTAGATCTACATATATAAAGTCCTCATCTATTGGCTATGTGATTCATGTTGAATCATATCTATTAGCGTCATCACCCCCCAATCAAAGGGGATTAGCTAGACATAGCTAAAGAAGAAGAAAAGCAGAAATTAAATAACGTGAACATAAATAAAACTAAAACTAAATAGAACAGAGGAAGAAGAGTTTTATTCCAAGAGAAAGATTACAGAATAAAACTAAATGTGTTTTACAATGAATGAGATAGAGTGTATTTATAGCTGATATGACAAAGGCTACTTGGCAAATTCCATAATGTGGGACTAAAGAATTAGCCCAACTAACACGTAAGCTAGTGTAAATGCAGCTGTAGAGTGAGAGGCCTTGCAAATGAGCTAATGTGAACGCAATATGAGTCTTTATTGAGCCAAATCTACCCAACTAAACTCTATTGGCAACCGTTCTTCAAGCTTTAGAAATTTCAACTTCACTCTTTTTAAGCAAATTCTTCATGCTTTATCCATCAAATGCTCTAAACCAAGCTTTTTATCAACAATCTGAAAACACAACTATAAATACACAATATTAATTATTTTAAATAGAAAACTAGATAAATAAGCGGATAAAATATACACATTTACGTGTATATCAGCTTACAATATTAGAGTTGCTAATGTACAATGTTTTATTATTGTATGAATATGAGTTTCTGCGGTTTTATAAATATAGCATTTTAATTTACTTTGTATAATTATAGCATTTTAATTTACATGTTTGCTCGCTACTTCACCATTTTCTTTGTATAAATATAGCATTTTAATTAACTTTTCATGTCTGTGTGTGCGACCATTAGGATGATGCCTAGTATTGGTTTGTCGGATTTGTCTTTGAGCTATTTGTTCTGTTTGTGTAATGTCATGCAAAAGCTATTACATCAGTTTATTTGCCTACTATATTTTTTCTTTCCAGAAGTAGTTATGTATATGTTCTAAGTCTAATTTAGTTGAACAAATAGATACAAATGGGTTATTACTTGGTACCTACACACTGATTAAAAAATAAACCCACATTATTGCCTTATGTATTTGTTTGTTTCCATCCGTAAGAGATAGTTTATATGCACAATGACCAAAACAGCATAAACTGGAATCAAATGGCATAAGCCAAATGGCAAAGAAAAAAAAAACAGTATATGCACAATTTGATTAGAAAAGTAAAGGTTAATAAGTTTCGAACCGTGTTGCAAACTCAGTTGAAAACTTTGAGTCGCAAACCATGCAAACTCAATTTTGTAATCTGAGTTCGCAGCTCAGTTTCGCAGCTACATTCTAGGTCTAGTTGGTTACATTGAAATATTGTATGTCTAATTCAGACTTTACTATATTTCCCAGTTTTCTGATGCTCATAGGCTCATAGCTAGGTTTGTATTATTTTAATCTACGTACAAATGTAAATTTTCCTAAGTTATATATAAGTTCCATTTAATTATATTGTCCACTATACCCATCGGTTCTTCATGTATAACATGACTGCCCTAAAATGCAAGTACTTTAATTTACCAAATAAATATGGCATACTTGATTCTACAAAATTTAATTTCAGAGGACCAGCGCCTGTAGTATAATCTTAAGAAAAATTTGGGTTTCAGCTAATCATATATTTAAACCCTTCATCAAAGTTGAACATATAACAACAATTCTACGAACTAATAATATCTGATAATATTGGTTAACAAAGGTATTTTAGAACAGATTTGGTTAACCATGGTATTTTGTTCAACCTTGCTTTACAACTGATAATATCTACGACATATTTTATCAATTTTTGGTCAATAAATATAACCAAATATCTTATTGACCAAAAATATCTTACCGTTTAACAGTTGCCATAATATAGCTGATGTAGTTACATCATTTCAGATTACTTTGCTTCATATAGCTTGATTTACAGCCTGCTTTTAGCCTTGGGTTCAACCATAACACCATCTCTTTTATTCCAGATATGGATATACTTGTATGGACGCTCAAGGACGTCTGCATAATTTTCAAATTAAGACATCAAGTAATTAGGTGAAGAATTTGGTTAGGACATTGTCTTGCTAACAAGATTTGTTCTTTGTTCTGGAAACAACTGGACCATATATTGTTGTAGACATGGGTACGGGAATTCATAAATGGGATGAAATCAAAGATTCAGTTGTTGTTGTGTTTCAATGTGCTGCAAAGGTAGGCTCAATTATTGAAGTCTGCATTATTGTTCTTGCTAATTCCATTCCTCATTGGTATACACGCCTTGTTTTTATCTTCTGCCTCTTCCAACATGCGTTTTACTTTACTTATAACCCGATGTATGATTTGGCTAAGCCTTATATGTTTTAATTCATCATGAAAATACCAGTATCAATTAGCTTTAATCATATTACATATGCCCTCTGTACAAATAAATAGTTCAGCAATAATAGATTACGAAGAATTCCGCTCATTGACTACTATCCTTGCAATTATCAAAGATTAGCTCATACCACAGTTACCTGTACCTACAGTAGTTTTCGTGGATAAAGCTAACACGCTTCTGGGGGATGAAGTTCTGTATACTCTTGGCTGAATTTGAATGAAGTTATGGTGCATATTGGCGAACCATGCCTTGATATCCGACGATGCCAGCTTTCGGTAATGCTATGTTTTTTGCATATACACAGACAGACATGGAATACTTGTAACTTATTTTCTAACGATATTTTACTTCCAGGAACCTATTTAAGGTTATTTGATATGACTTACATATTATTATGCATGTAATACAAATGATAATTTGCTTTTCAAAAGCATTTTTTAGTTTATTTCCATGAACTAATTTTTTATTTTTTGTGTTTAGTTATTGATGGTTAACAAAAGATTTGCATAGTTATCATATATCCACCTTAGAATATAACTTCATATATTATTCTACGTGAAATTTTGGTTTAGATATCAACTATGTTACATAACAAATTGACAGCATGTAAGAAACTTAGTTTGAATGCCTAATTATTCGTTATGCATGGCATAATAGTAGAAATTGATCTTCAGCCGTAAAAGAATTCAAATCTAAACCATTAATTATATACTTCTATGAATTCAACCGATCCATTTATAACTCAAAATACTGGTATGAACTAAACAGTGAAAAAATTCAACAAAATCAAGCGATTATTATATAATTTTATATGCGTCACAGTAAATGATAAAAAATTAGTGGAAAAAAAATTCATTCCACTGCTCAATACTAATCATCAATAAATTTACAGCTCAAATGTGTTCTTATTTGAAAACTATATGATCATAATTGTTGTTTGTCCAGTTGATTGTATAATATTTAGTATAGTAATAGTGTAAATGCAGATTTTTTTTTTTTTGGCTCTTTCGTGCATAGACTGGGTTTTTTCATGTCTATGTTTCGCTATTTGATGCTTTTTACATACACCGGCAAGATAACTCCTATGCATTGGTTCATGCCCTTTTGTTTTCGGTTCATGCCCTTCTGTTTTCATAAGAAATAACCATTCATCTTTACACTGTAACAGTAGCGGATACTAATATTTATAAGACTAACTGTGCTATTTTAGTGAGTTTCAAACTAATTGATGTATCATCTATGTGAGTGAAGTGATGCTGGATGAAAGCAATGTTAATCAATTTGGTTTTTGATAGCTTAATTTTATCCGTATTTCTTAAGGTGTGATACCTTTGTATCACATATCGATTTTTAATTCTTAACAACTCTGCTTTTGCATCCTAAGCTGATTAACTAAAGCGATCAAAATGTTTGCTTGAAGCTTTATAAGGCGGGGAATAATCAATATAGAGCCACAAAGGAATAAATTGATATAGGAGAAAGAAAGGAACTACATGAAAACGGGTACTGAGAGCGAAGAAAGAAACAAAAAGAGGAAAGCATAAGAGTTAGGAAATGTTACATATCATAAAAAAGGTACTACATGAAAATTATTATTATTATTAAAGAACCATTAATATAATACAGACCAATAACTATTGCATATTCCCCTCAGCACACCATATATGCTGATTAGGATGTATTTTTAGCCGCATCTAAAGCATGTAGGCACGACAAAAAGCCGTATCAAAAAGCGGCATGTTAAATTTTTAGATACGGCTCAAAACCGGTTCCCAATGTGATAACATACGGCTGTTGCTGTTGGCCGTATCTAAAGTATAAGTAGATACATCTATAAACCGTATCGTGTGTGTGTGTGTGTGTGTATATATATATACACACGTATGTATATATATATATATATATATATATATATATATATATATATAAGCGGAAACTGCAGCACATATTATTTGTAACACAAAGCATATATAACATAGGATGCACTAATTCACAATTGTAACAGTAAACGAAAAAAATGTATGAAATATTTCATTACATTACAATATATAATGATATATGCTATTTGATTACATTACAATAAATCACATACACGTTGTTTCATTACATTAAAGAAGATATATTAACATGCAACCACCTATTGAATCAATGCTTCCTTCAGGATGAATATCCTCCAAAACCGACAAAAGAACATAAACCAACTAAGCAACATTGCATTCTATCAGAAAACAATACCAAGGTAATCTCAAACCAAACAAGAACCATTCGCAGGACCAAGCTTATTAGCTTCATTCAAAACCAACAACTAAAACTCAAAGTAGAGAAAACCGACAACTAAATCCATGCTTATTAGCTTCATCCAAATGACGGAGGCTGCTGCATGCACACACATGTTATAATAGTCAGGGGCGAATACAGGAATATATATGAGAAGGGGCAACAACAATCATCCATAAAAAAGTTATATATTGATATATAAAAATTCATCATCTGAACGCATATCCATAATATAAGTTTCAAGTTGATTCTCAAGTACCACAATATCATACATAGAAAAATCTTTCGGATAAAATCGAGCAAATTTAATCAACTTTGCAATGTTGAAAGCATAAAATGAATCGATCGGATTAAGACTTCTCATACAAAAAAGCAACTCACTATTTTGCTCTGTATAAAACCAATTGTTTAGTTCTGAAAGTTACAAATCTATGATGGTGTTGCAAACGTCGACTCGTATGTGATGTAAATTTGTAATTTTTTCTGCTCTCCGTCTTGAATGTTTACGAGCTACATACTCATCATCCATGTTAGGTACAACAATCCCATTCAAAGAACAAAATAATAACACTTTTCTTCTAACAAATATTCCCACTTCACATCATTACATCTCATGTCTTGTAGGCTCATTTTTGATAGTTTTACTAAATTCAACGTATTTTCAATCTCTTGATCTTTTTTTTGCAATGTCAATGACTAGTCATTAGTTATTCCTAAGATATTTTTCATCAAGTGCATGGTAAACACAAAGTCATATGAGTGCATTATGTCTAGCAAAACTTGTGCATCGACCTTTTGTTCTGAACTAATACCGTCATCCACAATAATTTCTAACAACTCACGCACAGAAGTGAACATAGTAATAAGTCTAATAAGTGTACCATAGGGTGATCCCCATCGAGCGTCACCAGGTCGTTGTAAACTTGTTTCTTGATTCAATCCTATTCCAGTAAGAATCTCTTCTTTAGTCAAAGCTTCAACTTCAGATCAGTAAGGATCATTGTACATGGTGCAATAATAGACACAAATTAGCAGGACAACACAAGTAAAAGTGTCTGAATTCAAGGTAGACAAATACAGCATAAGTAAATGATAGCAAATACACTGTCGCACTATAAAACTAGGGATAATACCCAATTTAAATACAATAGCAGCATGAATTCTAGGTAGATAAGCACATGATACTATCTATCATTCATATTTTTGAACTAAGTCACGGAAATTCAAATTAAACCCAATTCATATTTAAATTTAAACGTGATCTGGTACTCACCTCCAGTGGTGACGAGAAGGATTGACAGTGGTGGACTGAGGCTTCGCCGGTCAGCTGAAGGCAGCGCGAGGTGACGGTAACTCATGGACTGCGGTGGATGGCTTATTGACAAAGGAAGTCGGTCGATAACCCTAATTTGGGTGTTTGGTGGTCGCCATTGCAAAATAAAAAGAGGATAATTCACCCGAAATTTTTGATGTGGCAAAAGTCGATTGTGCCTGATGGAGGTAGGAGGAAAAAATTTGATATGCATTTCATAGGGTCCAAATCTGTATCAAATTAACTGATCCTGGACTTCGTCGACGGAAGGTCAGATTAAGCGTGTTTGGGATGGTGCGGATCGCAAAACGTAGTTTAAGACGGCTTTGAGCACTATCAAATTTGATACGGCTTATAGCCGAATTGTATATCTGCCTCCCTATGTGCCAAATTCGCTGATATGGTGTAGTGCCTGATACGTTAAAAGAAATGCTTAACTGACTATTTATCAGTATGTATATTATAGTGAGAGAGCATGACCAATACGTTGATTTTCATGTTAAGTATACAAATGATATGATTTCCATGGATATTTAACCTAAAGAATTTATTATGGTTTCAGTATTGTTAATAATCAAGTATTGATGGTCCACCATAAATACAATTTACTGCATGTTAAAAATAAAAGAAAGGAAATGTCCAACATTTGCTAAACATGGTATATAATTTAATATTAATTTTATTTACTGTTATAGTTTGCCAACGCACTCTTCTATTTACTAACGAATGGTTTCTCATTAAATGCTTATCAAACACATTGAAAGCATTCATCCTTTATGTCAGTTATGAATTTTTTCTAGATTCTTTTCATATATAAACATTGTCACTGAAATTGCTATCAAACATAATGATATTATGTTTTCCCTTTTGTGCACAATACATGCATATTATGGACTGGTTGTAAAATACACAATGCTAGTATTCTAGATATTAGTGATTTGGATCTATCATTTTACATTTCCAGATATATTATATTGCACCTTTTTTTTGGTCAGCTGTTGTTAGCAAAAAGGTTTATGGAGGATTAAACTTTTTCACTGAAGGTATTGGTGAGATGCTTGCGGTATCAGGTTGTTTGCTGCCAGATTTATGTTGCATTTGCATTTATCTATGTTATTTCTCCATATCAAATGTTTTGTGATAAATTTGAACCACAATAAATAGCTCTAGAGTAATTTTCTTTGAACATTTTAAAACTTTTTCCAACTTCATAACTTATTTGACTATGTTTGAAATGATCTCTTATTGTCTCACTGATAAGATTTTTCCCAAGTTGGCTACAGAGGAATTTATAGATCTTTTGAGGTTACCTGAATGTTAATTATCCATTACTGGATTTTAAATGTTTTCTGAGGTAACCGCTCATAAGTTACATAGTGACGAAAGCATTTGTCGTACCCAATATACCTGTGGGTTATATGTGTCTGCTTGAATTTGGTCCCCACATATAGTTTTGGAGGAAAATAATTCGGCATCAAATATCATTTTCACAGAAATTGGTTCATCATTTGAATTCTAACAACAGGGCTTCTTTATAATATATTCACAGAAACTGAGACAGAGCCTTTAGGCTTGGTTTCGAGTCAAAATTGTGCTAGAAGGCTCAGTTTAGAAACTGAGCCCGACTCGGGCTCAGTTTTGAGTCGAAGCTGAGCCAGGCTCAGTTTAAAAACTGATACTTCCGGCTCGATGTGACGGAAAAGGCTCAGTTTCGAGTCAAAACCGAGCTCAATTTAAAACCTAAGCTGAAAGCCTTTGTTGAAAGCTTCTGAAAAACTATGGATACACATTTTGAAGTCCTTAGCCCAAAGCCTTAGCCGAAAGTTTCTTGTAGCATTTCCAGGAATTCATAGATGAATGATTATAAAATTCTGTATAGCCTTTCAGGCTTAGTATCAAAACTGGGCCTTTATCAATATCGAAACTCTGTTAATTAATTGTTGGACTCAGCAAATGATATTTGCACTTATTTCTTGAACTCAACAAATGATCATCCAACATTTTCCTGTGGTTTACACCTGTTTTTTTTTTTTTACTTTTTCCATACGCAATGCTATTTGTCAGTGCTGAACTAAGCCGGGACTCAGTTTGCGCGAAAACTGAGCTGCGGCTCAGTCACCCAAGCTGAGCCTCGGCTCAGTTTTCGCAAACTGAGACATGCTAAAACCGAGCCAAGGCTCAAATATTATACTGAATTTATCAGTTTTCAATTACATTTGGTATTTGTCAGTTTTGCAATTACACTTGTTATTTACTAGTTTTGCAAATACACTTGTTATTTATCAGTTTTGAAATTTGTTATTTTTGTAAGAATGAGTGCACTTATATTTTGTAGGCACTTGTAGAGGAAGAAAAAAACGGAATTTGGAATGTGATGGCAACGAGAAAGCAAATATGTGTGATCTTGACAATGATTCTATCTCCAAAGTTTTTGGTTTTGATAAAAAGAAAAATTATTATCGTGCATGTAACAAATAGTTTAGCATTATGCGAATGTTACATTGTTGAATTTGAAATATTGGAAGCATGTAACAAATATTTGAGCATTATGCGAATTTGAGATTGTTGAATTTGAAATATGGAAGTGTACCAAATCTTATTTTGAATACTATATGTGACTGAAAATCATAAAGACATGTTATATATAATCATTTATAAGTGTTAGCAATTTATGTATGCCAACATTTATAGGAGTTAGTAGGATTATGATACTGTCATTTACAAGTGTTACCATATCTTCTGGTTCCAACAGTTATAAGTGTTAGCAATGAATATGTTTGTAACACTTATAAGTGTTACCATATCTTCTGGTTCCAACATTTAAAAGTGTTGGCAATGAATATGTTTGTAACTCTTATAAGTGTCACCATATCTTATGGTTCCAACATTTATAAGTGTTAGCAATGAATATATTTATAACACTTATAAGTGTTACCATAACTTCTTGTTCCAACATTTATAAGTGTTAGCAATTACTCTGTTTGTAACACTTATAAGTGTTACAAATATACTGGACAACTCCTCACATGCTGTTGGTAACACTTAAAAGTGTTACAGAAATTATTTATAACACCTATACTTGTTTGGAATCCCCTGTTTTGGTGTAGTCTATATGTGTTTACATTGGTTACCTTGGAAGGAGATTGGTGGAAAAGATTTTAGTAAATCTTCTGTCAATCAAATGGACACATAGCAAATAAGGATAAAAGGAGGATCGTAGCATAATCTTTGATGAGGAGGCCCATTTAGATGATTAGGGTTTGCAACTCAGCTATAAATACACATATATACCCATTGTAAAGAGGGGAACTTTTCTGCTGTAATCCTTCTACCATTAATCTAGTTTAGTTTTCTTCTTTTCTCTTTTCTACAATTTTATTTTCTTAGCAATTAGTGTTGTCTACACCAATAGATATGGTAGAGCACTATTTGTCTTTTTCATTTATTTTTCATTAGTGATTAACCGTCTGATTAGATTCAACGATAATCCCAATTTTATTTTCTGTTTGTTATTTTACTTCTGCAATTTTAATTTCAGCTTTTTATTTGCTTTCTTAGGTCATATTGGATTAAATATATATTTGATTAGATTCAGATCTGTATTCAATTCAATAATAGTTTTATTACTTTTCTATGTCAATTGATAATTGTGATTTGATCGTCGGTTCAATTAAATTTGTTCTAAATCAAATTGCAGTTTCAAATTTTATTGTTTTTCAACCCAACCTCCAAAATTCGTCTAACTAGCCCACAAAATATATAAAAAAATTAATTTAATTTTCCTCCCTGTGTTCGACCTGCATACACCTGTGTGTTTGCAGTTTATAATAAATTTGCATTTTTCTATTTCATAGGAAGGCGACAAACAAGTTTTTGGCGCCGTTGCCAGGGAGGTAACAATTAAATTTTATTATTTATTTAATTTCCGATCTGTGTTAGTTTATTTTTTTTTACTTTTGATTTCTTGTATATATAGGAAAAAAATTTTGATTAGATGATTTGGTATTAAACTATTGATATTGAAATCTCTAAGACAATAGAAAAAAAAACTTGCTAAATTTCATTGATTTTATTTCATTCCCTCTCATTTATTTCTTTTCCTTTTTACAATTTTCTTTTCTTTTTATAATTCTTACAAATAAAAAAAACAAAAAAATAATGCTTTTCTTTTCTTCTTTTGTTTCCTCTCTTATGTTCTTCTGCCTTAAGTTCTCTACACAGCTCCACCTGAAACTCCATCAACACTCCCTCCACTACTTCTGCACCAACCAACTCACGCAAATATTCAGCATTGTCACCATTAACCAGACTCAACCAGTGATCTTATAAACCCAGCTGCAGCCAGTTCAAACCTCGCTTCCACACCACATCCCTTCATCGAACTATCACCCCAAGTCCAAACTACTTCTTATTTCTGGAACTTTGTCATAGTTCTTGTCTTCCCACAAATTCTTGAACAGTCATGCCCCACTATCACCTCAAATAACCCCACAAATCCGACATCGACTTCATCACTGTAACGACCCGTATTCTACACATCATAGGATTGTAGATTATTTATTTCTTTCCCGTATGAAGTTGTATGGTCATGTAACTTTGGGAAACATCTATTAGAGTCATTTCCCATGTTCATGATTTTTGTCGATTTTTAAATGACCATTTTGCCCCTAGTCGGTACTGTTTTGGCCATAACTTTTGATTGGAAAGGAATTTTGACCTGAAACCACTTCCATTTGATTCGTTTGATAGTTTCTCTTTCCGTAGAGTGGTCATAATAGCCAAACGGACTTACCGTTTGGGAGATATGGCTGAAACAAGGTTTGGAGGTTGAAAAACTGCTTAACCGGGCCAAATCGGGTGATTAGTGAGTAGGCCCATAACCCATTTCGGGATTAGGGTTATGGGAGGGCTGAAATGAGATGGAGAATCATTCCATTTCAGTTTTCTAGCCTCCACTTATCACCAAGGATCCCTAAAAATGGCCTCCAACCTCTAAATCACCTCCAAATCATTTTTGGTCAAGGATTTGGCTTAGCAACCCCTAATAAAAAAAGATCTTCACCAAATCAACCTTGGAGCTGCTGTTTAGCATTGGGATTCGCATCAAATCAGAGCATTATTTCAGATCGTAGTTTATTTTGTGGCTAAGGTGAGTGATTTGCATAGTTTTGCACTAATTATGGCTAATTAGGGTTGGTTAGTGTTAATTAGCGAATTTAAACATGATAAAATTCTGGAAAAATGTTTATAAAATTCGGAATGATATTTTAAACCTCTGTTAGAAATTTGGTTCCATTTGGTTAAGTTTTGCTAATCATATCATTGGTTTCACCTAAACATGCTTAGGGGGAAGATATGGGGTTTTGGGTATGTTTGATCCATTTTGACCTACCATGTTGATGTTTTGATGTTTGTGGTTGATTATGCATGTTGCTATGACCATATGAAATGCTATGTGACTGTTTAGAATAGTTGGAATGGTCGAAAACGCCGTCGAGGGGCGTAAACAGCTCGCTGGACAAGGTGCAGGGGTTCGGATCGCATAGGGGGTTGAGGGACGATCGGATCGCCCTATGGGATCGTGGGACATCACCACGAGTCGAGTCATCTCCTCCGAACCGAACCATCTGCGCAAGGCCCACGAGACGAATCAATGCAGCGCCGTGCCCAAATTGAAGTACTCCGACCGGATCGCCAATGAGCATTACGACCCGATCCGATCCACTCGTGCTTCATATCACGATCCGACTAGAGGAAGGCAGCATCCACGATCCGAGGCACAACGAGACGACGGAGGAGCGCGATCCGATCCGTATGGGATATTCACGATCCGACCAGAAGTGGAGACCCGATTCGATGGAGGCTGGATTCACGAGACGATGGGGAGTGCGACCTGATCACCTGGAGGACCACGACCCGATCCGACGTAAGAAGCGCGACCCGATCCAATGAAGAATGCTGAAGGCGACCCGATCCGATCCAATCTGGTGATGACCAATAACCCAAGATGCAAAGGTAGTCCAAATGGAAGATAGAGCTCAGGATCCCGGAACCAGTTGGGAACCAATGAGTTCACTTCATGGTTGGACTTTGCTGCGGGACGTGTGCTAAGGAGTTGTCGACGTTCATAACTTCGATTCACCACTCAGAATGAATGATGGGCTACTTATCAGTGCAGTAGGGTCATTATGACCTGAGGGGCAAAGTGATGGCAGCAAGACTACGTTATCAGTGCAGTAGGGTCATTATGACCTGAGGGGCAAGGTGATGCGTAGTAAGACTATGAGCCAGTGCAGTGGGGTCATTGCGATTCCATGGGGCAGAGTGGACATAGTAAGGATTAGTAAGGCTATGAGCCAGTGCAGTGGGGTCTTGTGACTCCATGGGGCAAAGTGGACATAGCGTAAGATTTGTGGCTACGTTATCAGTGCAGTGAAGCCATTTGTGACTTCATGGGGCAGAGTGATCGTAGCAAGGTATGTTGGGTGATCGAAGTGGTGAATATCGTATGCTTTACGCACTGAGTGAGTGATGTGAGGATGGATGCTATGTTTGATTGTTTGCCATCATTATGACATGCACACCTCCCCCACCTCCGTATCTTTACACTGTTTGATATGGTACCTTAGGGTGTTGTACAGTATGTAGTGCTAACTCTTTGGTTGCAGGTCCAGGTTCAGGTATGTTTTAGTCTACCTGTTATTTGTTCACTTTAGATGCTTATCGCTCATACCAGGCTTTATGTCTGACCCAGAGTTTTATGTCTCCTCTTATTACTCTGGGTGCTCACACTAGCAGACTAGAGACAGGTTAGCTGGTGTGCGCGAGTAGCTGATTCGGAGGCGGGCATGAGGCTTCCACGTATGATATATATATATATATATATACACATTCTCCCTGTGTCGTTGGTGGTCACTACTTGGGCATTAGTAGTGTACCTCATTTACCTTACTTTTGCTTTGAGACAGTTTGAAAGTTGTAATAAGCTGTACTTTTGGATTTCCGCTGCTATGATGTTTAGTTCTGATTTTCAGCTTATGCAATGTCTCTCCTGTTTTATGTCAAGTATGTTATTATTATATTTTGTCCTATGCGCTGTGAGACATTCTACAGGTTCCTTGTATGTTCATTTCCTTCTTCCTTTTCCTTCTGGCGACCCGTTCCGTGCTAACTGGATATGTGTACAGCGCACCTTTGGAGTAAATGTCGGTTGGTGCGGGGCGGGCCGTCACACTTGGTATCAGAGCGAGGTTGCGTAGTTAACCTAGGGAAAGACACTAGGGAGAGTTAGTACGTATATGAGAGCGCGTATTTGTGATTACTTTGTTTTTCAAAAGCTATGTATATATATACTATTAGTAGTATAAGAATGAAGTTGCACTGCACTAGTACCACTATGGGGTCGTTGATCGTTTTCCTTTTTCAGATTGACGATGAGCCGACATGTTAGAGGTACCGGTAGAGGGGCCAATAATGGGAATGCCGCTGACATTAGGGCAATGTTTACCAACCTCATGAGAGACATGCTTAGAGAAGTGCAAGGGGCAGTTCCCAATCCCGGAGCTGGTGTTGGCCCAGTAGTGCAGGCGCCTAGGGTCGATTTCGCCAAGTTGTGCAAAGATTACACTAATCTTGGTGGAAAGCCGTTCCACGGAACGGAGTCGGCCATGGATGTTCAAGATTGGATGGATAGCTGTGACCGTATCTTTGATGACTTGGGTCTTGAGGATGCGATGAAGAGAAGGCTAGCGTCTCGTCAGCTGCAAGGGCGAGCGATGAATTGGTGGAATGCCATTAGAACAACTACTCCAGAGGACCAGGTTACTTGGGTTCAGTTCAAGGCTCGCTTTAGCGAGAAGTTTATTCCAGATGCCCAGAAGTCAGTGTTGTTCAAGAGGTTCTTGGAGCTCAAGCAGAATGGGAGGGCAGTTTCTGATTATATTGCTAAGTTCGACACTTTGTCGAAGTATGGACTGTCTCTCATTGATACTCCTGAGAAGAAGAATGAGAAGTTCATTACTGGTTTGGATGGGTACTTGGGGGAAAGGCTTATCAACCACATCGATGAGACTTTTGAATCGATCGTGGGAAAAGCTTTGAGATCAGAGAGCCTTTACCCTAAGTCAAAGACCGAGGCTGCATCTGCAGAAGGGCCAAAGCCGCAAGCAGGCGGTGGAGGCAAGAATAGCTCTCAGAATAAGAGGAAGCAGGACCAATCTAAAGGTGGCCAGAAAAAGAGCAAGAAGGATGTTGAGTGCTTCAGCTGTGGAAAGAAAGACCATTATGCTAAGGAATGTCGGGCCAAGCCAGCGGAAAGGAAGTGCTACAACTGTGGTCAAGTGGGACATCAGAAGGACAGGTGTCCGCAACCTCTTAAGGAGAAGCAGATCGTGAAAGCATATGCTCTTGATGCTATTCCTTCTTCGTCGAATGCCCCAACTGCGGCGGAGAAAGGAAAGAATGTTGTTATTCAAGGTATGCTTTCTCTTTATGATGTACCAGTTCGAGTTTTGTTTGATACTGGGGCTTCCCGTTCCTTCATATCTAGTGACCTGGTAGATAGGTTGGGACTGGAACCCGAGATAGTCGATAGACCATTAGTTGTGACGAACCCGATTGGTGGTTCGACTAGCCTTAGTATGATTTGCAGGAATTTGGTCTTATCGAGTCATGGATGTATGTTTGTATGTGATTGCTTTGTTTTGGGCTTTACTGGGTATGGCATTATATTGGGAGTCGATTGGCTCCAAAGATACGGGGTGGTGGTAGACTGTGAGGGCTTTTTGGTGACAGTGAGGGCGGATGATGGGCGGAGGGTAGTGTTTGGTAGTCTACCTAGTGATGGGGTTATGGCTAGTTTTGTAAATTCCCTCGACATCCCGCAGGATGAGTTGTCAGATGTGCCCGTGGTTGGCCAGTATCTGGACGTCTTCGAGGAGGTGACCGGGCTTCCACCACACCGAGAGATTGAGTTCCGTATTGATTTAGTGAAAGATGCCAGACCTATAGTGATGCCACTTCGTCGTATGGCACCAAAGGAGCAGCGAGAGCTCGGGGTGCAAGTCAGCAATCTTTTGAAGAAGGGATTGATTAGAAGGAGTGTCTCCGAGTGTGGAGCACCAGTTGTATTTGCCACTAAGGCAGATGGTTCCCTTCGTTTGTGTGTGGACTATCGCGAGTTGAATAAGGTGACGAGGAAGAATAAGTATCCTCTACCGCGGATAGATGATTTGTTTGATCAGCTGGAAGGAGCAAGAGTGTTCTCCCAGTTGGACCTCGCGACAGGATTTCATCAGCTACGAGTGGCAGATGAGAGTGTTCCGAAAACGGCATTTAGGACGCCGTCTGGATTTTATGAGTGGTTGGTCATGCCGTTTGGGTTGACCAATGCACCAGCCTACTTTGTGGATCTTATGAATCGAGTATTCAGAGATCAGTTGAATAAGTTTGTTCTTGTGTTCGTGGATGATATCCTTGTTTATTCAAGGACAGAGGAGGAACACAAGGGGCACTTGAGGATAGTGATGGAGGTGTTGAGGAAACACCAATTGAAAGCGAAATTCTCTAAGTGTCATTTTTGGAGAAGGGAAGTAAGATTCTTGGGTCATGTTGTTTCAGAGTGTGGTATTGCCGTGGACCCTGCGAAGGTGGCTACGGTACAAGATTGGCCTATGCCCAAGAATGCTACAGATGTAAGAAGTTTCTTGGGATTAGCTGGATATTATCGTAAGTTTATCCAGGACTTCTCCAAGATAGCAGCACCGTTGACTCAGTTGACTAAGAAGAATCAGTCCTTCGTCTGGGACGGAGTGTGTGAGGATGCCTTCAAGAGTCTAAAGGAGAAGTTGACACGTGCGCCAGTGTTAGTCATTCCTAAAGGGAATGAAGAGATGACGGTATACATGGATGCTTGTGGTACCGGACTGGGTGCAGTATTGATGCAAGGAGGTAGGGTTGTAGCTTATGCTAGTCGACAGCTAAAGCCGCATGAGAAGAAGTATCCTACCCATGATTTGGAATTGGTAGCGATTGTATTTGCGCTGAAGATGTGGAGACACTATCTCTTGGGAGAAAGATTTGAGCTGTTTACCGATCATAAATCGTTAAAATATCTCTTCTCTCAGAAAGATCTGAATCTCCGTCAGTAGAGATGGTTAGAGTTTTTGGCTTCGTATGATTTTGATATCGCGTAAACACCTGGAAAGGGTAACGCGGTAGCCGATGCCTTGAGTAGGAGACATGCCAATTTAGGGGCGATGTTTCTTGAATGGAAGCAACTGGAGTATATCGCGGGGTTTGATTTCAGACCAAAGTGCGAATTGGATCCAGTTATGCTAGCTAGTTTGACGATCAGACCCACTTTGATAGAGCGGATTGGTTCTAATCAGAGGGACGATCCTAATCTATTAGAAATCATCTCCAAGTTTGAGATGGGTATCGATGAGGAGATGAATGTGTATGGGCTTGATCGAGATGGATGGCTTCGAAAGAATGGAAGACTAGTTATGCCCAACGTGAATGGTTTGAGAGATGAAGTGCTTAGAGAATGTCATCACTCAAAACTGACTATACACCCCGATGGTAATAAGATGTATCGAGACATGAGACAGACTTACTACTGGGAAGGGATGAAAAGAGACGTTGGGAAGTTTATATCCAAATGCATGAATTGCCAGCTAGTTAAAGCCGAACAAAAGAAGCCTAGTGGGTTGTTGCAACCATTAGAAATTTCCGAATGGAAATGGGAGCAAGTCTCGATGGATTTCATCGATGGTTTACCAAGGACTAGATCGGGATATGATAGCATTTGGGTAATTGTGGATCGATATACTAAGAGCGCAAGATTTATACCAGTCAAATCGACCAGAACGGCAGCCAAGTTGGCAGAATTGTATATGAAGTGGGTAGTGAGATTTCATGGAGTACCCAAAAGCATTGTGAGTGACCGAGACCCGTTGTTCACTAGTGGGTTTTGGAAAAGCTTACAAGAGGCTCTAGGGTTTGGACTACATCTCAGTACCGCATATCTTCCTCAGACCGACGGTCAGACGGAGAGGGTGAATCGTATATTGGAAGATCTCTTGAGAGCGTGTATATTTGATTTTGGTGGATCATGGGATGACCATTTGCATTTAGTAGAGTTTGCATATAATAATAGCTACCAATCCAGTATTGGTATGGCTCCATATGAAGCTTTGTACGGAAGACCGTGCAACTCACCATCATGTTGGATAGAGACTGGCGAGAAGTTTGTGCTTGGACCAGATGTGGTGAAGGAAACTTCCGATAAGATCAAGATCATTCAGCAACGAATGAAAGCTGCCCAAGATAGGCAGAAGAGTTATGCTGATAAGAGGAGAAGAGATTTGAAATTCTCCGTTGGTGACTTGGTGTTTGTCAAGATCTCTCCGTTGAAGAGCGTGATACGATTTGGCAGGAGAGGCAAGTTGGCACCAAGATTTGTTGGCCCGTTCCCTGTTCTTGAATTAGTCGGGAATTTGGCGTATAGAGTTGGCTTACCAGAGAAAATGGCAGGAGTTCACAATGTGTTTCATGTTTCCCAACTAAGGAAGTTCGTTCACGACTCAGATAGGGCTATTTCACCTGATCAGTTAGAGGACTTCGAGGTAGAACCTGAGGCGGTTGGGAACCGCAAGCCGATTCGTATTGTGGGGCACGATACGAAGCAACTTCGAAGGAAGTCGGTGGAACTAGTCAAGGTTCAGTGGGGCGAGGACGAGAATGATTGTACTTGGGAGACAGAGGAGAGCATTAGGAAGACGCACCCAGAACTCTTTGCCTGGTAAGATTAACTTTGCGATTTAGTTATTCCGCATGCTAGGATAGACTCATTTTACTTGTTTTGCATGTTTGATGGTTGTTTTATGGTTGATAGGCATGCAGGACCTTTGTGTGTGTTTGGATTAGGGAATTTCGGGGGCGAAATTTCTTAAGGGGAGAAGAGTGTAACGACCCGTATTCTACACATCATAGGATTGTAGAATATTTATTTCTTTCCCGTACGAAGTTGTATGGTCATGTAACTTTGGAAAACGTCTATTAGAGTCATTTCCCATGTTCATGATTTTTGTCGATTTTTAAATGACCATTTTGCCCCTAGTCGGTACTGTTTTGGCCATAACTTTTGAGTGGAAAGGAATTTTGACCTGAAACCACTTCCATTTGATTCGTTTGATAGTTTCTCTTTCCGTAGAGTGGTCATAATAGCCAAACGGACTTACCGTTTGGGAGATATGGCTGAAACAAGTTTTGGAGGGTGAAAAACTGCTTAACCGGGCCAAATCGGGTGATTAGTGAGTAGGCCCATAACCCATTTCGGGATTAGGGTTATGGGAGGGCTGAAATGAGATGGAGAATCATTCCATTTCAGTTTTCTAGCCTCCACTTATCACCAAGGATCCCTAAAAATGGCCTCCAACCTCTAAATCACCTCCAAATCATTTTTGGTCAAGGATTTGGCTTAGCAACCCCTAATCAAAAAAGATCTTCACCAAATCAACCTTGGAGCTGCTGTTTAGCATTGGGATTCGCATCAAATCAGAGCATTATTTCAGATCGTAGTTTATTTTGTGGCTAAGGTGAGTGATTTGCATAGTTTTGCACTAATTATGGCTAATTAGGGTTGGTTAGTGTTAATTAGCGAATTTAAACATGATAAAATTCTAGAAAAATGTTTATAAAATTCGGAATGATATTTTAAACCTCTGTTAGAAATTTGGTTCCATTTGGTTAAGTTTTGCTAATCATATCATTGGTTTCACCTAAACATGCTTAGGGGGAAGATATGGGGTTTTGGGTATGTTTGATCCATTTTGACCTACCATGTTGATGTTTTGATGTTTGTGGTTGATTATGCATGTTGCTATGACCATATGAAATGCTATGTGACTGTTTAGAATAGTTGGAATGGTCGAAAACGCCGTCGAGGGGCGTAAACAGCTCGCTGGACAAGGTGCAGGGGTTCGGATCGCATAGGGGGTTGAGGGACGATCGGATCGCCCTATGGGATCGTGGGACATCACCACGAGTCGAGTCATCTCCTCCGAACCGAACCATCTGCGCAAGGCCCACGAGACGAATCGATGCAGCGCCGTGCCCAAATTGAAGTACTCCGACCGGATCGCCAATGAGCATTACGACCCGATCCGATCCACTCGTGCTTCATATCACGATCCGACTAGAGGAAGGCAGCATCCACGATCCGAGGCACAACGAGACGACGGAGGAGCGCGATCCGATCCGTATGGGATATTCACGATCCGACCAGAAGTGGAGACCCGATTCGATGGAGGCTGGATTCACGAGACGATGGGGAGTGCGACCTGATCACCTGGAGGACCACGACCCGATCCGACGTAGGAAGCGCGACCCGATCCAATGAAGAATTCTGAAGGCGACCCGATCCGATCCAATCTGGTGATGACCAATAACCCGAGATGCAAAGGTAGTCCAAATGGAAGATAGAGCTCAGCATCCCGGAACCAGTTGGGAACCAATGAGTTCACTTCATGGTTGGACTTTGCTGCGGGACGTGTGCTAAGGAGTTGTCGACGTTCATAACTTCGATTCACCACTCAGAATGAATGATGGGCTACTTATCAGTGCAGTAGGGTCATTATGACCTGAGGGGCAAAGTGATGGTAGCAAGACTACGTTATCAGTGCAGTAGGGTCATTATGACCTGAGGGGCAAGGTGATGCGTAGTAAGACTATGAGCCAGTGCAGTGGGGTCATTGCGATTCCATGGGGCAGAGTGGACATAGTAAGGATTAGTAAGGCTATGAGCCAGTGCAGTGGGGTCTTGTGACTCCATGGGGCAAAGTGGACATAGCGTAAGATTTGTGGCTACGTTATCAGTGCAGTGAAGCCATTTGTGACTTCATGGGGCAGAGTGATCGTAGCAAGGTATGTTGGGTGATCGAAGTGGTGAATATCGTATGCTTTACGCACTGAGTGAGAGATGTGAGGATGGATGCTATGTTTGATTGTTTGCCATCATTATGACATGCACACCTCCCCCACCTCCGTATCTTTACACTGTTTGATATGGTACCTTAGGGTGTTGTACAGTATGTAGTGCTAACTCTTTGGTTGCAGGTCCAGGTTCAGGTATGTTTTAGTCTACCTGTTATTGTTCACTTTAGATGCTTATCGCTCATACCAGGCTTTATGTCTGACCCAGAGTTTTATGTCTCCTCTTATTACTCTGGGTGCTCACACGAGCAGACTAGAGACAGGTTAGCTGGTGGTGCGCGAGTAGCTGATTCGGAGGCGGGCATGAGGCTTCCACGTATGATATATATATATATACACATTCTCCCTGTGTCGTTGGTGGTCACTACTTGGGCATTAGTAGTGTACCTCATTTACCTTACTTTTGCTTTGAGACAGTTTGAAAGTTGTAATAAGCTGTACTTTTGGATTTCCGCTGCTATGATGTTTAGTTCTGATTTTCAGCTTATGCACTGTCTCTCCTGTTTTATGTCAAGTATGTTATTATTATATTTTGTCCTATGCGCTGTGAGACATTCTACAGGTTCCTTGTATGTTCATTTCCTTCTGGCGACCCGTTCCGTGCTAACTGGATATGTGTACAGCGCACCTTTGGAGTAAATGTCGGTTGGTGCGGGGCGGGCCGTCACAATCACATCCACGCTTCCACCATCTGCCTTCCCGATCACCCCAAACCCACGCAAAACCATTCCCTCTCAACAACATTGCCTGAACCAATACCACCCAGTCCAGAAAATCACCAACGTCCTCTATGAACCCTTCTTCACTGAGGCCTCTTCAATCATTCACGTACACATCCCTTTTCACCTTCTTTCAAAAATCCACCATACCCATCAAAGACCCCTCACCCCCTCCAGGTAGAACCTGCAAATCTATGCCCCATCGTAAGCCAAACCGCAGACCGAACTGGGTATCATGCATCTACCGACCACGCGAAATTGCCTGCAACTCATTTTCAACCCAGAATTCACATTACCAATAACCCCATCACTAACTTTCATCGGTTCGTACCCATCACCACAATCGATCTTAGAACTATCCACATACACAACATCAACGTTCGAACCCAATACCACAAATATCCAATCGCCTCCATCCCCAAACGCAAGCCAAAGGTTGATCGATTTTGAAAATAAGAGGAAAAGAAAGGCGGCTAGTATTTGTTTTGAGGGGAGCAATTTTGAATCTTCCGTCCATTTTGAAAAAAATTTGAGTGGTTTGTTGTTTTTTTTTTATTTTGAGAAGAGGATCTGAGTTTGTGCATTAAGAGGGTTATTGGTTTTATTTATAAACGTAAGGAACCCAATCAATTGCCAACCTTAGCCTAATTTTTCTTTTATCGAGTTCCTTGTTTTCATTATCTTTTGAGCGTAGTTGAATTTGTTTTTATTTCTATTTTTTAAAGCCCAATTAATTTTGTTTCCTTTAGTTTCTAGGATTTCTTGTATTTCTTTTTCTTTTCATTTGTTTGTATTCGTTCTCTTTCTCGAAAAAAGTCCAAAAAAAGTGAATTCTCCAAAACAAATCAAAGGCCAAAGTGGAAGAACAGATTCAAGCAAACGATCAAGAAATTCAGAGGTCAACCAAATTGCAAATAGTGGAATTTGAAACATGAACAATACTCAAATTTTCTGGACAGACAGCCATACCCTTCTGTAAAATTTTCTGAACTCTATGGGTGCTCTACTACAAAGAAAAAAATATAGAAATTACTTGTAAAAATCTTCTACAAGGGAAGCGGCTTGCTTATACAATTTTTAAATTTTCGCAGCTATTCTTGTTTGATTGTTGTGTTAACTGAAATTTCTGAATTAATTTGGTGAGGAACGAATTTCCATAACTAATCACTCTCGTCGATTTGCAATTATAAAACTTGATTTGTTTTGCAAAATATTTAACTATAAGAGTGTATTTTGTGAAATTGATTCTCTCAAGGGTTTGATCGCGGATATATATTAGTTCAATTCTTTGAATTTCTAGCAAAAGAGGTTGCATACTACCCATAAAACATTGGTCGTATACCTTAGTATTTATACTATACGTGAACGGCCGTAAGACCTTCTTCCCCCTTCAAACCGAGATTATCAACTAATAAGATATACTTGAGTACGTTATCTATTTTGTAATAAGCTACTTGTGTCAACCTTAAATTTGTGATTTTCTATGTTCGATAACGATGAGCGAAAAAAGTGTTAGCCACTCATGAGGCAAAATTCTCCGAAATTTCATGAGCCCAATTCCAACAATTTTTAAAATTTTCCAACTGACCAACATTTTCAAATACATAGAAGTGATCTAAATTGCGATTTCAATTCAAATTTCAATAATTTAGGTTATGGGCCACATCAAAATAGCTTTGATCAACATCAATATGGGATTTTAAACCAAAATTTTCAAAGGTATAGCCCATATCAACATCTTGAAAATAACCAAAATTGCAATTTTCCTTCGAATTTCAATAGTTTTGGTTACGAACATAAATTTTATAATCAAAATGATTTCCAATATCATTGTCATTTTTCTCAAAATTCAAACAACCACCACATTGGAAATAATATCATTTTAATATTCTTAGAGAGAGGGTAGAAACGCAAGATAGACAGCTTGATGAACTTCTTTGTTTAATGATATCTTTTAAAGAACAACTCGAGCAACAAAATCAAATTCAAACATGTAATCAATCAGAAAATAATCCATTCTTTATTAATAGTGAAAATTTTCAAACAACAACTTTGGAAATTGAGAATAACGATCTAAATGAATTGTTCAAAATACAATAAATGATTTGGACTTCTACTCTTTTCAGAGAAAAGATTTAAGCTCAGAGTATGATCTTTCTCTTTCAGGCTGCGAAAAATTTGAAATTATAGAAATTGAACAAATTTTTTTTTTCTTTTTTCAAAAACTCAAAATTGAAGAAAGATTTTAATAAATATGAATTTTTTGGATTGTATGAGGATGAGTTGCCAAACGAGGATGAAATAGAATCAAGCCACCAATCCAAGTCCAAAAATTTCAATTTTGAGGTTTCAAACGGACTTGAAATTGTCAGTGTCGAAAATACGTTGTCAACTAATAAAATTGAGAAATGTGATCACATAGTCTTGAACAACACTCAGAATTTAAATTTCACGATTGGCTGAGTTTATATACGATCACAAATTTTTGGACAATTATACCGATAAATTTATGGAACACTTGGAAACATTATTTCTATAGGAAAACTTCGGGTTTGGATGGCACTGGACATTTATCTACTGGACTTTAAATTGAGGTATATAGATGAAATGTTTTCAAAAACCTTTGCTTATTAGAAAACATGCCTAGACATAGTGGGAATGTGATTCATCGGGCTAGAACCAAGTGTAGGGAAAAAAGTTGGTGGCATTCTTTGCATCGTAAACACACACACACACACACACATACACACACACACGTACACACACACACACACACACACATATATATATATCACTGTACATGTGATCCATTCTTACATATAGTTAGGCTACATTTCATTCTACAAATAATTTTGCATGTCATCCATCTTTGGGTGATATCTTTCACATTTAGGAAACGTGCTTACAGTGGGGATACTTTTTAGATCAAGTGTTTGTGTGTGTGTGGGGGGGGGGGGGGGGGTTAAGGAGTCTGCATTACATCCTTTTATTTTTCTTTATATTCATATAGGACCATCATGCATTTTAGATCATAGTAAAATGCCATTTTTTTTGAAATATGACTCATTTTAGATTGATACAATAAAATAAATTAACAATTTTTTGTCAGTTGATAGTTTTTTTCCTCTTAACTAAGATCCAATAAGAAATATAATGAAAAGTTGAATTACAAGCGACAATAGTGTAATCGATACATAGAGGATTCTTAGGTGATGGCCATGAAGTTTATTCTTAATTGTAGTCTTTGTTTAACGAGTGGAGGACTTAAAATTACTTATATTGGTTTTTCCCTTAAAACTAAGTTGTGTTAAGCTGATTCGCGTAACTCTTTTTTCTTCTTATATTCAATAATAATAGTAATCCAAAGGTATCCTACATTGCTTTTAAATCTAGCGCTGATATGCAAAAACGCCAAGCTCTTTCCGACATGTTGACAAAGTCAGCGTCGATATACCTTGGTCTCATTTTATGAGTTGGACACCTAAGGATTACCAACATTTTTTGACAAAGTCAACGTCGGTCTGCACAATCCACCAAGCCCTTTCCCAACTCTCTATTATTCCACGAGGCAGTGCATGGATGGTATACTTTGGTCTTTTAAGTTAGGTGTGTGCAATTAATCATATATTTTATTTTTTTATAGAGATAAAGAATAAGCAATGATGCTTAAGCACTTCTTGACCTTATTGATTTGTCTAGTCATACATAAGGAAATTAGTATACCACTTTGCGAACAATGACAAGCAAACTAAGAATTTATTTCGTGGCTGCACTATGTTATCAACTGAACCAACTGGCCAAACTAGAATTTAACATTTGAAAACTTGAATTTTGTTGAAAACTTATGGCAAGTTGAGGTATCTAAAATAGAATCAACTGACTAGAAGTTGTTAATTTACCTTATTGTACCACTTTTCTGAAACAAGCCATATTTTCATTTTTGCTTTCATTTGCATATGTCTGTTCCATTCATATAGTTGCATTATAATCATATCATACTGCATTTGGATTTTGTGGGTAGTACCCACTGAAAACACTCACGAGACACCCCTCGTCCTACTAGGGACACCTAGAGGTTTAACGCTTGTTGCATACGCTCAATGCAATCGTGTTTCCTACGAAAATGTGACCTATCTAGTTAAGTTTTTCATTTTTGTTTCACTCAACGATGAGTAAAAGATAAGTGTGGGGGTATTTGATTAACATGAAAACGTGTTTATTTTATTCTCTTATATCTTATCTTTTGTGTATACATAAATATTACTTGGGTATTATTTTGTTGTTTTATAGATGTGTTGTCCAAGCCTCATTCAGCCTTAAAAGTGAAGAATAGATGCCGTATACATGAAGAATTGCATAAGAAGCTGTCATTGGAGGCTAGCTGTGTTCACATTGGTCACCTTGGATGGAGATTGGTAGAAAAGATCTTAAGAAATCTTCTGTCAATCAAATGGACACATGGAAAACAAGGATAAGAAGAGGATCGTAGCATAATCTTTGATGAGGAGGCCCATTTAGACGATTAGGTTTTGCAACTCAGCTATAAATACATATGTATACCCACTGTAAAAAGGGGGGACTTCTATGCTGTAATCCTTCCACCATTAATCTAGTTTAGTTTTCTTCTTTTCTACATTTTTTTCTTAGTAAATAGTGTTGCCTATACAATTAGATTTGGTAGTGCACTATTTGTCTTTTTCATTTATTTTTCATTAGTGATTGACCGTCTGATTAGATTCAAGACAATCCTAAATTTATTTTCTGTTTGTTATTTTACTTATGCAATTTTAATTTTAGCATTTTATTTGCTTTATTAAGTCATATTGGATTAAATATAGATATGATTAGATCCAGATATGTATTCATTTCAATAATAGCTTAATTGTTTTCTATGTCAATTGATTGTTGTGATTTGATCATCGGTTCAATTAAATTTGTTCTGACTCAAATTGCAGTTTCAAATTTTATTGTTTTTCAACCCAACCTCCAAAATTTGTCTAACTTGCCCATGAAATATATAAATAATAAAATTTAATTTTCCTCCCTTTGTTTGACCTGCATACTACACACTTGTGCGCTTGTACTTTATAATAAATTTGCACTTTTTTATTCCATAGAAAAGTGTCGATCAAGGACAACTTAAATATTGAGAACAATGGCGAGGATCCATTTATTCCGGACATCTATAAGGAGAGATCCCAGGATATTTTTAGGACTTTGAATGATCTCAGCATTGCGAAGGACCTTCCAAGTGAGATTGTGACCTCAAAGCTTGCACCCAAAGTCACAAAAACAGGAGCTGAGATAGCTGTTGCTTAAAATCCTTCATCGCGAGATTTTTTTTGGAAATAGGGGCTCTGTTAGCTTAACCATCTAAGAGCAGTTCATTATTAGATGGGCACTAGATTACACGCACTTTAAGCTTTTTCCTCTTTGCATATGCTTTAAAACCTGCCCTAGTACTTTCTGATTTAAGTACTAAAATCTTGCTTTTCCTTATTTCAGGTTCAGATATGAGTCGTCAATTTTTGAAGAACTTTAAGCAAAGAACTGACACTTATAATTTGAGGCATCTCATAGAGTCTCATCATTCACAGCACTTGCAATACTCCCAGTAATCTCAATATTCTCAACATTCACAATATTCTTATCATCCTCAGCAAACCCATGGCTACATACAAACTGAAGAACAAAGGAGTTGGAGGCTCGAGGGTCTTGAGCAGCAAGAAAAAGAACTTCGAGACCAAAGATCTTACAGTAACCGCGATCAATATGATGATCATCATAAGCGGGGTGGACGGGAAGAAGAGGAAAGCCGAAGGAGGAAAAGGGACAGGGATGGCCAGGGAAGGGATGATCCTCAGAAGCGCCCCAGATCAGATAAACTTCCTATCCCTGCAACTCGGACTACTTCTGGCTATCTATCTCTTGCTACACCATTTGTCAGTCCACCCCTTGCTGATATTCAGAAAATCATAAAGAGGCCTTGCTATGAACTTAAACTAGCAAATACTGTGCTTGCTAAACGATTTAAAAATTGAAGTTTGAAAGGAGTGTTCTTTGATTTGGACATACACCCTTCTAACAGGAAATATGTACTTAGAGAGTTGGATGCCTTGAAAGGCAATATCATTGTGCAGATGAACACTATCAAACGTCAGCTCGAGGCGTAGCTAGACGCAGTTAGGGGTCGAGCTGATATACAATTATCTCTGTGGTATAAGCTAGCCGACGATCTTCAAAGACATAACAGATGTAACCTTGATCAGCCACGCTTGAGGCTGAGTGGGCTAAAGTTCTTGGATTTCGGGATGCTACCATTGCATCTCTTATGCAAAGGAATACGGAGCTAGAAGGACTAGAGGCCGAGAATCAAGGGCTCAATGAAGGGCTTGCCGCCGCCAAACTGGGAGCAAATGCGTTGATATCGCAAGTTAAGGATGCTCAATTTGCTCAACAGACTGCTGAAACCCAATTGGCTGTGGAGAAGCAGGTTTGTGGAACTTATCAGCAAGAGAATGCCAGTCTTCATGAGAGGAATACCGTCAACACTTGGCTATCTCTATGCTGGTAGCTAGAGCAGAGATTCTCGAGCAGGAGAGAGATAAAGCTTTGGCTGGCAAAGCAGCTACTGAAAAAGCGTTCACGGATGCTGAGACGGATGCCAGTGCCACTTTATTCAGATTTTTCATCTTTAGCATCATAAGCTGAGGTAGCTTGCATCATTTGAGCCCTGACTTTCCAATGACTCTGGCTCTAGTTAATTAAGAATCCGTACTTGTGCAGGTCGAAGGTACTTATTATGAGCAATACCTCTTGCAGAATCTTTTGGATGAGTACTCGCATAATGATCTGGCCTAAGGGACGAAAAATCTTATGAGGGAGTGGGGATTACTGGGTGATGAAGCTGAATCCTCCAAGGAGGAATCCCAGGATGCAGCCACTACCGACGCCCTTACTGATTCTTCCAATATTGAGGTTTCCAGTTCTCAGACTCCAACCGGGCCTGCCACTGATCCATCTGTTGCTCACAAAGAAAAGGACATAGTTTTTGGGTAACATACTAGTGAGAAACATATAGGAGATGGTGAGGGTGATGATGACAACTCGGATAACTGTGAAGTTGAGCACAAAAAAGTTCAAGCCATAGGTAAAACTGAGATTGACCAAATCGTGTCAGACTTGGACTATCTTTGTACTTCACCCCGGTCTATTGTGTTATATGCTCACTATACATTTTTATTAGGCTTGATTTCACTAACTCCTTCTCCTATTGTAGCTGGCGCCACAACATCTGAAGTCATCATTACCGATTCGACCTTGGTGTCAACTACTGCTGCGGTACTGCTCACTCAGTACACCTCCTCCAGGTGATGCATCCCCACAACCAGGATCACATGATGCACAAATTGAGGCAATTGTCAATTTGGATGACGGTGACTATACTCCTAGTGACGAAGCAGAGGATCTTGATGATGTTGACAAGTGCCCGGAGAAGAAAGTCAAAAGCATGCGGAAGAAAAAGATAAAGTCTTCCTCTTCAAGGCGTGGAGGAAAGCGCGCCGTTTCGAAGAAAGGAGGATGTACCCAAACATCTCCTGAGGTACCGAAGAATGACGAAGAGGCCACATATGAGAGCGATTCTGAAGCCACACCTTCTCCTCCCAAACTTCTAAAGCATATGCTTAGATCTGACCGTGCTTCTAAAAGTGGGAAGAAGAATGATTAGGACTTTTAACTATTTGATTATCTTTTGTTGCTTTATAACTTGTCATTCGCTTTGACCAGATGTTTATGCAAGTGTCGGTCCTCGCTTATTACCTTATGTTACTTACTATCTAAGGCTTGTGCTTTGTATTTGTGTTGATGTGGTGAAACTGCAATTTTCTTATTGTACTTTAGCCTTTTATTTTAGTTTTGTTGTACTTTTTTTTTGTCTACACATTTGTCTTCTTCACATATTACAGGTTGTTTGTTTGGCATGAAGTCGTAGCGAGCTTGTGGTATGTGTTATAAGCATTATTAGTCCGTCTTAATGCGGGGGTGATGCTCTCATAGCAAAGGTCGTTACAAACTTCTTAGGCCGGATGCAATCAGATTTGCTGGTTCTTCCTGGTTATGGCTAAAATATTGGATGTTTCCATTTTACTGGCTAAGCCTCTTGGTTTTGCCATTGCACTCAGAGCTTCTCATCTTTCCGATTAACCATGAAATCCAGTTTGGTTGATCGAACTCATGCCCTTTTAGTTGAAGAAGCTTTCTAGCCTTCGTGCCCCTACTTGAGAGGTCTTATATTTCTGGCCCAATGTTTATCTACTACCAAGCTAGTTAATTCAGGCATTGAAGACTCCCGCCCGCAATTAGACTGATTTACATTAGCATCGGCGACTTCACTGGGTGTACCCGGAGAGGTCTTGGGTAAAAGCCCAACAGTCGTCGCAACCTGAATGAATCAGGCGCTAACCGAATTAATTGGACGCCTCCGAAGAGGTCATTTAAATCCACCAATCACCGCAACTAGATATGCTCGAATGCTAATCTAACTAACGGATGCCTCCGAAGTGGTCACTTAAGCTAGCCGATCGCTAAGTCTGAGATGATCAAACACTAACGAACTAATCAGACGTCTCTAAGGAGGTCTTTCAAGCTCGCTGATCAGCTAAGTCTGAGATTATCATACACTAACGAACTAATCAAACGCCTCTAAGGAGGTCTTTCAAGCCTGTCGATCGCCGAGTCTAAGATTATCAAACACTAACAAACTAATCAGACGCCTCTAAGGAGGTCTTTCAATCCCGCTATTTGACATTATCAGGTCAGGTACTTCCTGGCATCGACGATCAAACGGGTGCCTCCGGAGAGGCCTTTGGTTTTTCTTATGAATCTAATTATGCGACTCGATAACTTGGTAATCCAGACCCTTCGGAGTGCCGATGAGTTGCATGCCCCCATATGGCTAGGACTTTTGTAGGCTCGCTGTGCGAGGCTCTATTATTGCGTAGTTTCATGGGGCGGACGCCAGTTCCTTTACTAGACACTTGTTTTAACAAGCTATCATAGCAATAAGACTAGGGTCCTGGATCTCTCTTTCCAGGAGATGTCCCTTTGGTGAAACTTGCAACTTTTGTCTTTAATCTGGTCATTGCACCTTATCACCATTTTGAATCCTGATGCCCTTTATTTTTTATTTGCAATGCGGTGCTCTATACCTTCGAGTTTGTTGCGAATGATGCTTATAGCACTTGTCATTTAAGCTGTCCCCATCAGGATGTGCTATAAAGGTCACCAGGTCTTATCGGGTTGCAGGTGAATGAGAGATCTTTAAGTGACTTGCAATCAAAATCGACGTTTTAACAACTTTTGAAAAATTAAACAAGTGTTTGCAACTGTATGATTCAAGCAAGCAGATCAACTTTTTTCATTCATATGTACAAAGTTCAATGACAATGCTTGCAAAGTATTTACAACATCTTTACAGGAAATATGAATAAAACATCAAGTAAAATAGCGACGAAGGTGATTGCTGTCCCAAGCTCTGGGGATTTGAATTCCATCCGTCATCTTTAATTTGAAGGTGCCATCTAAGAGCTTTTGGCTTATGATAAAGGGTCCTTCCCAATTAGGTCCAAAAATTCCAGTTCTGGCCATCACTCTCTTCAATATAAGGTCCCCGAACTCGAAGGTCCTTTACATAACTTTGGAGTTAAACGCCTGGTGATCCTTCTTTGATGAGAAGCAACTCTGATCTCTGCTTCATTTCTCCTTTCATTGAGCTGGTTAAGAGCTTCGAGCTGCAACTTTTCATTCTCTCCTTGGTTGTAGTGAATCCTGCGGTTAGTGGGAACTTCCAGCTCTACCGGGATCATAGCTTTGGATCCAAATGCTAGAGAAAAAGGAGTATGCCCAGTCGTAGATTTTTGAGTCGTGCGATATGCCCACCGTTCATGTGGAAGCTCATTTACCCAACCACCTTTAGCATTCTCAAGACCCTTTTTGATGGTTGACTTTATGATTTTGTTCATTGCTCTGACCTGCCCGTTGGCTTGCCGATGGACCATTGCTGCAAAACTTTTCTAAATTTTATACTTAGCACAGAAGCTTTTGAATTCATTGCTTTCAAACTGCGTTCCATCGTCTGTGATTATCTTTTGTGGCACACCAAACCTGCAAATGATGTTACTCAACATGAACTTGATCATTTTCTTTGAGGTGATAGTGGCCAGTGGCTCTGCTTCAGCTCACTTGGTGAAGTAATCGACAGCTACAATGGCATATTTAAAGCTAGACTTTGCTGCTGGTAATGCTCCAATCAAATCAATGCCCCGGAAAGAAAATGGCCATGGGCGGACAATTTGAGTCAATTATGTGGATGGTGCTCATCGAATCTTCGCAAATCTCTGACATCTATCACACTTTTTAGTATAGGTTGCTGAATCCATGTTCACATCAACCAGAAATAACTGTATCGCAGAACTTTCTAGGCCAATGTCTGTCCACCTGTGTGACCTCCACGTTCACCTTCGTGTAATTCCGCCAAAATTTCTTTAGGTTCTTCTTTGGTCACACATCAAAGTAGAGACATCGAGAAGCCCCTATATACAATCTACCATCCTTGATAAGATACATTGGAGCCTTCCACAAAATCTTCCTTCGCTTTTTTGATTCTTCGGGAAATGTTCCGTTGAGAAGATACTCCTTGATTGGGGTCATCCACAATTCTGGTTCGTCATTGGTCTCCATAATCCAATCAACATCCAAATCTTCAGTACTAGGGTTTGAAAGAACTTCGACAAGTACTAAACCCAGTAACTGTGCATCTCCTGAACTTGCTTATTTAGCGAGCAAATCTGCTTTCATATTCTCTTCTTTAAGAACATGCGATATTGTGTAGTAGTCAAGGTCATTAAAAAGTTCCCAAGATTTAGATATATAAGCTGGAAGATTTCCAACCTTGGCTTGGAATTCTCTTTGGACTTGACATAGCACTAGCTGTGAATCACTGAAGATCTACAAAGTTTTCAAATTTAGTTCCTTCGCTATTTTCATCCCTGTGATTAGCGGTTCATACTCAGCTTCATTGATGGTTAACAGGAACTCTAACCTCAAAGCATAGCATATGGAGCGTCCTTCAGGAGTTTCTAGAACCACTCCTGACCCAAAGCAATGATCATTCATGGATCCGCCAATGAATAGCTTCCATCTGACGATTATGTCAATAGGTTCCTCCTTCGCCCCCTCTATCTGCAAATTCAGCGATAAAATCTGCTAAAGCTTGTCCATTGATAGCTCTTCGAGGATGGTAAGTGATGTCATATTGACTGAGTTCAATATTCCACTTTAACAATCTTCGTGAAGTTTCCGAACGGAAGAGAACTTTCTTTAGTGGTTGATCTACCAGAACTTTGATAGAATGGGCTTGGAAATATGGCCTAAGCTTCTTCAAGGCGATGAGCAAGTAGTATGCAAGCTTCTCCAACTTGGGATAATTCGGCTCTGCCCCGGCAAGCCTTTTACTGAAATAGCATACAGGACGTTGAACCTTTCCATCTTCTCGAACCAATGTTGCGCTCAAGCCATGATATGAAATTGCCAAATATAGAAATAACACTTCCCCCATCCTTGGGCAACATAGGAGGTGATTCCATATGCTTGATTAGCTCCTCAAAACCTCTTGGCAACCGGGAGTCCATTGAAAGTCCTTCTTTCCTTTTCTCAATGCATCTAAAAGCGAAATTCACCGATCTGTTGCCTTTGAAATGAATTAACTCAATTTAGCTACTTTCCCATTCAGGCTTTGAAGTTCCTTCTTCGTTCTATGAGCATGCATCTATCGCAAGGCTGAGACTTGAGTGGGATTGGCTTCGATGCCTCAGACGTTGACCATAAACCCAAGGAATTTTCCTGATGTGACCAAAACGAGCATTTAAGCGGATTCAACTTCATCCCGTACTTTCTGACATTTCAGCCGAAGTTTCTAAGTGATCATCAGCCCTTCTCGACTTCACCAGCATATCATCGATGTAAACCTCTATGGTTTTGCTGATCTGTGATTTGGACATTGCATTCACAAGGCGCTGGTAAGTCGCTCATGCGTTCTTCAGTCCAAATAGCATAACTTTGTAAAAGTATAATCCTAGATCAGTTATGAAGCCTGTGTTCTCTTGGTCTGGCTTGTTCATCACTATTTGATTATACCCTAAGTAAGCGTTCATGAATGACAACAATTCATGGCCCACCATTGCATCAACTAGCTGATCGATTCTGGGTAGCGGAAAACTATCCTTAGAACATACTTTGTTAAGGTCTGAATAATCGATACAAACACTCCATTTGCCATTGGATTTCTTTACAAGTATTGGATTAGAGACCCAATCTGGATACGTGGATTCCCGTATGAAGTCATACACCATTAGCCTATCCATTTCCTCTATAAGAGCCATGGATCTTTCGGGTCCCTGAATCTATCGTTTTTGCTGTACATGTGAGACACTTGGATCTATATTCAGCTTATGAACCGCCACATCAGGAGAAATACCACACATGTTGGAATGGCTCGAAGCGAACACATCCTGATTAACTTTCAGAAACATAATCAACTCTTTCTGCATTTTCTGGCCCAGCTGAGAGCCTATCTTTATCACACTATTCGGATATTTATCATGAACTGGAACTGAAATTTTGACCTCAGCTAGCACCGCTAGCCCTTCCCCAGTACTGGTCTTTTGTGGATCCATCTCCTTTTGGGCCCCACTATGCTCGCCAGGACAGGGGTCATGCCTTAATTGCTATAAGGCATTTTCACGAATGTGGAGGGGAACCTCCACATTCTTTCCTTTGTCCTTTTTTCTTACTTTCCTCGACTCATTAATGTAGCACTCACTGACAACCTCCTAGTCTGCTTTAACCTCACTGACCCCCTTATCTTTTGGAAACTTCATTGTCAAGCACCAGGGGGCTAATATAATCTTGAATGTTGCCAAGGCGGGTCTTCCCATAAAAGCATTGTACACATACAATTCATCAACAAGAACAAAGGATTGCACAAGAGTGTCTTTCCTTTCTCCGTCTCCAAGTTCCATAAGCAGATCAATTACCCCAATGGGTTGCTTTGGTTCCCCTGTGAACGCTTGGATTTTCCTCTGGCAAGCTCGCACATCTGACATAGAAAACTTCATTGTATCGAAAGTGTTTTTGAATAGCACATTTCCCGAGGCTCCACAATCGACTAGTACCCGCTTCACAGTGGCCGAGCCTATTCCAACTATTACTACCATAGGGTCTTGAGTTGGAGTGACTACTCCTTGCTTATCTTTTCCATTGAACATGACATCTCCAAAGGAAGTTTTCTGTTGCTTCACAGACACGGTACTATTCAAAACAAAGCACTTTTCTTTATTTGAAACGTTCTTGAGTGCATTGGTATATCTTTCGATATCTCCCTAACTTGTCCCGGCTAGATGAGGACCCCCAGAAATAGTGTTAATCTCGGGCTTTTGACTAACTTTTTCTGGGGCCTTATCTCCCGATCTAGGAGCATTTTACTCTTGGGTAGTTTGAGGAGGATTGGTAGACTGTGGCCTTTTCACATATTGTTGCAGATGGTTCTTTTTAATCAATTTCTCAATCAAGTTTTTGAGATGCTTGCACTCATTTGTGTTATGACCTGGTTGATTGTGGAATCGACAAAACCTCCCAGAATTTGCCTGGTTGCCACCCACCTTTTGCGTTTTTGGCTTTGGATAATATTCAATATCTTTGGCAGCGATAAAAATTTTCTCTGGAGTCTTAGTCAACGGGATTAATTCAGCGAATTTAAAGATGTAGAACTTCAACCCATTTCGGTTATCCTTTCCATCGTTCCCTCTCTTTTGACCTCCATTGTTCTTCTGACCATTTTGAACACCATTATCTTTCTTCTCTAGCACCGTGCTAACCTCAGCAATATCCATAGCAAAAGAAGGATCATCATCCACATTGATGTATCCTTTTGCTTTTGTATAGAACCTTTCCAGGGCGTCAGGCTTCTTCATTTTAATCCACCTTTCTACCTCTGATTTCTTATTTATAGCCCACTTCAATGCCATCAATACCAGCCGAGGTTCTAGATCCCCCACTTATGTTTTGGCAGCATTAAATCTTTTGTGGAAGGCTTTGGTCGACTCACCTGATTTTTGTTCCATTTCATTTAATGACATTATATCTTTAACCTCCATGATCTGCAGCCTAAACTGCTCCTTGCACTTTTTAGCCAAGGAAGAAAAGTTATCCACGGATCTCAGCGGCAGCTTGGTGAACTAGAGCGAAGCTACTCCCTTTAAATATACTAGGAAATATAAGCACTTGAGCTCATCCGTAACTCATGCACGATCCATGTGCTGATCATTCTTATACAAAAACAAATTAGCCTCACAAGTACTATTATCAGCTAGAATCGTTGGTAGATTAAACTTCCTTGAGAACTTGGTCATTTTGATCCTTTTTGTGAGTGGAGTCTTAGTCGGAGCAAATTCCCACTCCTTCTCATTATCATTTCACTCTGCACTCTCCTTCATGATCTGTTGGACCATTTCTTCAAGATGTTCCTTCTCGCCATGCCGATCCGCGGCGCGGACGCCGTCTCCTTCACCGGATGTTCGCTTAAGCAAATTATCACGGCTGGGGATCCGGGGCCCTGTGCCTCCCTCAAGGGGAGGTGCCTCTTTCACGGAACTATTCACCTTTCGATAAATATCTCTTTCAGAATGGTTCCTAATAGGTGGTTTAGATTCTTCAGGACGAGCATTATTCGGATCGTTGATCTCTTGAATAGACCGATCACGATTTGGACTTGAGGATGAAGAGTTAGCAACCTCAACACGGGAAACACTAGCATTAACCTTTGCCGTGGTGGCTTAGAAAGCAAAGAGAGCTTTAAACTTTGCCCTCATGGCCTTATTTGAGATATCCATCTTCTGAGTCAAACCAGCGTCAGCTTCGTTCAATTCGTTTCTAGTTACGCCAACTCCCACTGCCAAGGATTGGCCACCTTCACGAACATTAGTTTGCGGAGTTATGGGATTATCCACAACATTCTCTTAGCTCAAAACTCTTATGGACTTACTAACCGGCTTCTTCGGCGGCATTATCTGAGACAATTTCTTAAACTTCGAAGACAACTCTTAAATAGTCCCGGATCTTAGATTTGGAGAATCTATCGTAGAAATAGGCTTCGAATTTCAATGCCTCCACAAGGCTCTTAATCTCGTGGTTGTGGGTTCGAGCCCCACGGTGGGTGCCAAAATGTTGATGTCAAAAAATGGACAACAACACCCAAGGTGTAATTCTACATTTCACAGACAAACAAGATCTAGAAAAGTGGTAGCCACAACACAGAAAGCAAGCAAAAACAAGGAGATTTATTGTGGTTCGGCCTAGAGTTGGCCTACGTCCACTTTGAAGAGCATTCTCATTATCTTCATTGAATTTATAAGTTACATGATTTCTCTAACTTCACCCTTTTCTCTCATTTTACAATAATCTTCTCTACTTTCTTCTCTTTTTACTTTCGATTCACTCAAATTCACCAAATGATGAGATATCTGATTGCAATGGTTGTTGGAGTAGATCTTTAACAACTTGAGCTTTTTGATGATTTTAGCAAATCGATGGTGGTTGAGATGTTGAATCTAAGCTTGGAGGAGGCTTAATGGAAGTTTGAATGAGTTTGCGGAGTTTAAAAATGATTTTGGTAGCACTTCATGGAGGGAAAATTCCCTCCCTTTAATGGTGGAAGTGTGAGGGTATTTATAGGAGAGAAAATGAAGTGGTATAGCCTGAAACTGGAGTATGCAGCGAATCAGGTCGTTAGAACGACCTGCTTCATAGGTCGGTTATGATCCATGTTCACCAAGGCACGACCTTCCTTTAACGACCTGATATCCTGAGTTAGTTACGACCTACCATGGAATGACCCATATATGATGACCCGAAATGGGCGATCTGGCTCCAGTACATGTCGGACAACCTGAAAACCGATCTTTCCACAACGACCCAACGTCACAGTTGTACTTTCCGATCTGACCCAAGCCTTAGGTAAGTTGACAACCTATTATTATATGAAGGAGCATGATCTGATGCCTTTGAGGAGCAACGACCTAGAGCTCAGCGACTTGGTGATATTCCTGCTGACGTGGCGGTAACGACCTGAAGCTTGGCGATGAAGAACGACCAGATTCAGGAGGCTGTGTATGACCTTATTTTTGAACTGTATTTTTATGGATTAACACACAAGAAGTCAACATTAGAACGAGTGAAAAAAAACATAACAACCAAGCTTATAGCAAATAAGAAAATCTAACAAAGTTTGATATCTAAAGCAAGCTGGAAAGCAGGTAAAAACCTTACAAAGCATGCTCTATTTGTGCAATTGGATCGATTTAAATAAGTCATTTTTTACTTTATGAAAGGAAAAAACGATTCATTTTACCATTCTACAAGATAAATGATTGCCATGGTTCCATTATCAAATCCTCATGGAAACTTAGATTTTTTTTTCAAAATAAACGAATGGATGAAGGCAAATTTTGAATTGTGGGAGCATCTTCTATAGTATGGAGACGAAGTGAAATTAAACAAAGTGTATCGCCCTTATTATGTTTCAGAACTAAGCGCTAAAGATGTTTCAATCCTCTATAGCAATATAATTTCCGAAGACTGAATACAAGAATGTTAATGATATCAATACCAAATGACGTAAAAATAAAACAAAAATTTATAATTTCCAATACAATTTTCCATTTTACATTTGTTGCAGTACATAATCCCAAAGTTTTTCCTAGGTTTCAGATAGAATATAATTACACAAATACTTCTAAAGTGACATATGAAGATATCAATTGGATTTACTAGAGTACTCATAATAACTATTTTTCCAATATCAATATTGGTTCAAACATGAGTTCAAAAACAAAGAGGAGTCAAAATAAAGCTCCTAAAATAGATAACGATGCCTCCTGCATTTGTTCGCCGACTTTGTTCACCAAAAAAGCTAAAAGCCTAAAATTTTTTATCGAACTACGCAACCGAGAACTCGAGATTTAAAGAAGAATAACAAAACCTTTGGGTCAGACAAATTGTATGCCATAAACAATAACATGCCAACCCAAATAACTAGATATTAGTGAGACCACACCACTTAGCAGAACAGGGATTTTCCCCTCACTAGTATACATAATTAAAGTAATCGATCAAATAACCAATCAATGCTTCACCTGCAATCACATAGTTAATAAACATGATAATTAATAATTAATTATAGTGAAGGTATACATGCATATCCTGACTACCTATCTCAAGGGTAACTCTGACTACATGTCTTAGTGTAACACCCCTAAGTCCCACATCATGGAAGCCTGTTTGAAGTGGGTACTTATATAGTAGAGCTCATCTCTTACTAGTGCCGAGGCCTTTTGAGGAACAAAACCCCACACCTATATGGTGGCTAAGTTGGGGACAATATCTTGCGTGAACAGAGGTGCGGGCTGTTACAGTGGTATCAAAGCCAATACCCAGTCGGAATTGTGGCTCTTGTGTGGACCACAGCGCCTAGGTGAGGTGTTTGTGAGCCAACGGGGACATTGGGCTCTGTAGGAGGAGAGAATGTAACACCCCTAAGTCCCACATCGTGGAAGCCTGTGTGAAGTGGGACTTATATAGTAGAGCCTATCTCTTACTAATGCCGAGGCCTTTTGAGGAACAAAACCCCATATATGGTGGCAAAGTTGGGGACAATATCTTGCGTGAACGGAGGTGCGGGCTGTTACACTTAGCCAAATCCTGGTAGGCCGTCTCATGAGTTATTCTGACTATTTGTCTCTCATGGGGTAACCCCCAATTATTCATCTTCTCATGTTTGTCTATCCATCTTTGACTATCTCCCTCGAATGAAATGGATGAATCAGGTCTCCTACATTTATCAAATTATCTAATTTGTTGTTAAAATTAATCTCGACGATTTATCCATATTTCTCTTTCCTAATTATCTATATATGTAACTATCAATCTATCTCTCTTAATTTTGCTAGTTTGACTAAAAACCTAATGGTTTTTTAGGCTTACCAATAACTTACCTTAGCGTATCCATTTCTATATGTAACATACTTTTTGTCTTACCCTAACCCTGTGCTACATACTATAATGTCTAATAGATTCAGCTCGGAGCGATAGCTGAAGTGTCCGGCGCGACCTTACACCAGTCTGATTTGGTTTTATAATATTATAAATCACTATTATCCTCTTCCCATTTGGTTATCTGCCTTTTTATAGAGACAATACACTTTCAACTTGGATACATGGATCGCTTAACCATTAAGGTGAATAAACATGAGAGATGGTTGGATGACTCACAAATCGAGAATGTATACAGATATATTATTATGGGTACTCGGACTTGCTTGGATGAAACATCATAATTGGATAAATATGAAGAAACTTGGCTAAAATGATAGAGATCGACCTAACTTCATTGATCCGGATTGGATCAATTAATCTTTGCTAATAAAAGTTGGAATGGCTCCCTTTCCTAAATCAGATTGACCTAGTTCATTACATGCTAGGCGAATATAGGCTGGCTCGGTACAATACATCGATTCAACGTAAGTTGCTTTAGGATTAGATTGGCACAAAGCAACTTGAAGTGAATTTATATAATAGAGTATTATCACTATAGAATTTCATTCAGTATTTGGGTTAGTCAGTACTAAATCATTGTTCGAGTCAGAGATAGAATTAGGTTTTGGAGTATTAGTTTTTATTGATGAAAAAATGTAACATCGTACATTTTGGTGAATATTCTTTAGGAAATTTAATTGAATAAATTTGATAAGAATAATATGATAAAATTGTAAGTTAATATGTACATTTAAATTTAAGTAATGTGTTGGCCATAGGAACTAAGTAAAATGAACTAAACATAAGTTGGATTACGCGAGGGGAAAAGTGGGAAACACTTGGCCACATATGTAATTTCTTTTACTACATCTTTAGTTAGCAGAATATGTGCACATTGTATCATAAATTATATTAGGCAGCCAAACAACAATATGAAAATTATAAATGGAATGTACCCATGGGACAGGAGCTAAACATGCAAAACTATCAAACACAATAGGAATAAAACACTATTAAAATGTAAATATATGCATGACTGAACTTTAAATTAGATGTACTGTTCTTCTCCTGCTACAATCAAGTAGTAATAAACATATAAGCTTGTCTTTTTGTAAGATTGAACCTGCAAGATGCTCGTAGTAACATGTGTATGAATGGCTTTTCCAGTGCATTAGTATTCATAATAATCATTTTTAAAATAGACTTATGATGACAATGAAATTATGAAAACCCAAAATATTTTTAAATCATTAGATTTAAGTTATCTTCATGATAAATCCAACTCCATAAATCAACAAACAAAAAAAAGCAACAAAATTTAAATCAGTATGTAAATTAGTCGTATACCAAATAGTTAAAAAATAAATTCAATAATGAGATATCAGTTCGGGAAATCTACACTCAGATGTGAAGAAAAGTATACAGTAACAAAAGTTACCTATATGTGTGCTATCTAGGGTTTCAGGAAGGGCTTAGGAAATGCAAATATTGAGATTAAATACGATTGAGAATGAAGAAGGAATACTACTATGCACAAACTTTCTTTTCCCTCCACCACAATTTTGGAGGCACATCTTTTTATCATAGCGAGATTTTTTCTTCTTCTGAAAATAGTTGGATTTTATTAGTTATTGAGGTAGAACTATTTGCGTTTAAGTGGAAGAAATACTAAAGGCTATTAAATCGGTCTTCAATTGTGTAATTAAGGGCAATAAATTATTTTGCCTTTAATTAGTTTTCAATAAAGGCAACATTGTTTTTCTTCCCTTTTAATAATGCCCCTAATAGAACAAAATTTAATAGTGTCTAATAACAATTAATTAACATATTCAAATCCACAATTGTCAGATTTTAAGAATTATGGGTTGAAAGTGTGATACTTAAAGGAGGTAATGAAGGAAGGAAATAACGAGGAAGAGTAGCGACAATAGCCAACCGGGTGACGATTGTGGGCGCAAGAGGCCACAGTGACGGTTTAGGGTTTTAACATTTTTTTTGGCAAGTGAAAGTATAAAGCCAGGAGAAATAATGAAATGTTTGTTTTCTAGTTCACGCATGGTAACACGACAGTTAGTGGTGTACCATCAATTGATTATTTTAGCTGACGCTAACAATTGCCAATGTCAGTCGCTATTAACGTCATTACTAATAGTGTCTCCACCTTACAGTTCAGCAAAGTTTAAGGCTCATGAGGATACAAGTGTGCATGGGTTGTTTTCTCATGGAAGGAGTTCAAGAAGAACTCTTGATCTTCCTCTTTAGTACTGAAGACGAGGATCTCTTGATGTAGATGCTGGATTTCAGGATTGATTGGTAATTTTTATTTCACATTTTTGATTGAAGAATTGATTAAGATTGCTTCTAATATATCATAGTACAACATGGTTGTTGACTAGCTTTTTGGTAAAGCAGTAACACGTCAGGATTATGGTTAGCGGCACGCTCAAGTCTCTTGAACATCGTTAGAAGACACAAAGCTATTTGGTCGAAGTTGCGATGTGTTCAGAAAAGGTTGGAAACAGTGTTGATTGATAAAATCATCATTAATAAACTTGAAAAATCCATCGTGGTAAAAATAGGTGATCGACTCGATCCGATCAGCTCTAAATCCTTGAGCGTGTCGGTTCGATCACGTGGAAAAATTCATCATAGAAAAATGTAAGAATTCTTGAAAATTCTGGTTTCGCGCACTAAAAAACAGCTGATCGACATGGTATGATCACGAAAAATGGCTTGTGGGACTCAAAACACTCAAATCTGGCATTTGATAAATCAGCTGATTTGGCATGTCAAAAACAAGTGATCGGCATAGTGAAAACGTGGAAAACCACACGCGCGTGTCGGATCTAGCAAGATTCAGATTTTGGAAAGACTCTTGGTTTGACACGTTCAAAATAGGTAATCGGCATTGGAAAACCATCACTTTTCACATGTGCACGTAAGACCGATCAGGCCAGTGTTTTTCGTATGGCAACAAGAAATTTCGTATCCCAACTTTTTGCATTATGTCGGGATATGAAATCTCCCTGATTGCATCATTTTTTTCCCTAATCCATCATCTCCGCATCAACGATTTTGAATGTGAAAAGTTGGCAAGACCAGGGGAGGCGATGTGAAGGAGTTTGGCACAGATCGGAAGTTGAATTCGGTAGCTTGGAAAGGATGAATCGACATGGCTTGGGATGCGAAAGCCCTATTCCCGTTTCGTGGGATTCGAGATATGAAAATTGGCATAGGGACGCAGTCGAAATTTGGCAATGCGAAAAATCTTTGGATCGACGCGGTGTGGGATGCGATTTTCCCAAGCACGAGCTGGGGGATCTAGGATACGAAATTCATGTATTTGGCTTGGATTCGAGAAGTGGGAAAGTGGCTAGATTTTTGGCAACGTGGTTTTACCGTGCGGATCACATGATATGGCCTGATCCGCACGTGTTGCTCAATCAATTTCAGGTTTCGAATTTACACTATTTTGGAATGCAATTTTTCATGTTGGCTTGGTTTCTTAGCTATCTTTCTGGGATGCGAATTTTGCATCCCCTTGGGATACGAAATTTGAGCTGATGTCCCCAAGACTCACCTATAAATACACCCATGCTTGGCATTCAAAGGGGTTGGTTCTTGGTTGGTATTTTTAACTTTTTGGAGCTCACAAGCGACAATATTAGTGGCTGCCATCATCATCCCCATGACTATTAAACATAGCTTGGACCTCCGAGCGTTGCAAATATGTTTTCCTACGACCATTGGACATTCAATTGGACTTTTGGCATGCTTTTGGTTATTTTTTCATACTTTGGACATCAGGGCTATTTCTTGGATGTTCTAACACATGTTTACTCAATGAAGAAGAATAAGGATATTTTGGTCAAAGTTTAGAATTAACAAGCCACTTGTTGTTCTATTACACAACTTTGTAGAAAGAAATAGTCCCAATTTGTACAAACATTGTAATTAACAATATTAATGAATGATTAGTATGAAGTGGACGTAGGCATTAGTGCCGAACTACTATAAAAGTTGTGTGTTCTCTTTACATTTCTCTATCTATGTACATTTGGATTATAATTTTTCAACTAAACTTACACACGGGAGCTGGAGTGTGCAAATAACGAATTTTCCCGTCAACATTTTGGGACGCCAGGTGGGGGGCGCACAGCTTCAACTTCTGCTTTGGATTTGATTTCCGGATTCGACTTCGGATTTTGTCTTCAGGTTTGGTTTTGGTTTTCAACCTTGTTTTCAATTTTCAACTTCGACTTTCAGCCGCTTTTCATCATAGTTAAGCGTAAGAAGCTCGACGCCATTGCTTAAGCTCAAGGTACTGGAGGTGAAGGAAGTCAAGAACTTTCTTCGACTGGCATTCCCTCGAATTGCGTTACTCGACGTTGACTAGATAATTAAGAATTTGGCTACGGATTTGAATGCTCGACTTGAGCGATAGAAAGAAGCAATGACTACCTTTCTCACCGGGGTTGAGGCCAGGATTGGATATATTGGAAGGTTGACAGGCCAGGAAGACATTATTGGGACAAGTACTAGTTTTCAGCAAGTAGTGACCGATAATTGGAGGCAGCCTCGCAAACTAATCAGCAGGACAACGCCAATCCTCGGACTGGTGTCGTTCCCGTTACACTCGAGGGCACCCCTAATCCCGACATCGCTCCAGCCTATGACACTTTGGTTGGTCAAATCGTGGGATCCTCCGTTTGTAATATGGTCCAAGCACTAGTGCGCGTAGCTTTGGATTGTAGTGCTCCCACAATACCAGGAGTAAGGATTATGCCCGATGCAGCTCCTCAGGTTGGAATTCAATTGGAAGTTCTTCTTGCTGATCAACCAATTCCTAATTTGGACTTAAACACTAGGGCACCAGTGTCGTTTTGGATAACTTGAATCAGTTGCTCGCTTTTGGTAATATTCTCAGATAGCGGATATTATTCGTCGATTCACCCGAGGTAGTGCCTCTTCTTTGTATTTGAATTGTTTTACTCGCAGTTCATTCTCTTTGGATATCAGGAATTCTCGCAACCAACCGGACTTCAAAATGTCAGTGTTGGAAGCATATAATGGTCGGAAGGATCCGACCGCTCACTTGACGTGATATGTTCGGCATTGGAAGTTCTCTCAGCTTTAGAAAGTGTCCTGGCAAAGTGTGTTCCTCTTTACTTGGTGGATATTGCTGTCATGTGGTTAAGACAGTTGGAACTGGATTCTATTCATTCTTAGAGTGCTTTGGTTGGGAATTTTGTGGAGCAGTTCAAAGTTCACATTGCTCACCCTAAAAGCGTTACGATTCTAAAAGCTATCAAGCAAAAGTCCAGTAAGACTCTATGTAAGTTTTTGAAAAGGTTTAACCGGACGATGGCATCAGTCGACAGACCCGATCCGTCCATGGTTTTTATTGATGCAGTTTCTGGTGTTCTAGATAAGTCTGACTTCAAAAATTTATTGCATCGGGACCCACTGAGGGATCTCGGTGAGTTCTATTTTGAATTAGAAAGGTTTCTTTAGGAGGAGGATGCGAGAACTGATAAAAGGTTCATGGGGCTAACGTGGTAAAGGGGGGAAACCGTCTAACTCTGGTAAAGCTAAGGATTCTGGTATAAGTAAACCTCCTTCGGGGAACGATCGATTGATAGCCGGAAGGCAACTTAAGTTCTCGTCTTATTCAGAACTTACACACACTCCTGAGGAGATTAACTTGGAGGTTCATCCCATTGCTCCTTTCAGGAAGCCTCCTGCAAGGGAGTCGACTCAAAGTGAAAAGGATACTTGTCGACATTTCTTGTTTCACGATCTCAATGGTCATAATACAAATGATTGTCGGCATCTCATAGACATGGTACGGTTTGTTATCAACTAAACCTCTTTCTTTATCTGATGTCTCGCATGCAAGTCTCCTAGGCATTAGTATCTTTTGGCTTGTGGTTTCTTGACTTTTGACATTGTGGGTATTTTTACTTGGCTCTTGGTTCTGCTTGGTTTTCTGGATTTTGGTCTTGGCATTTTGGTATCTTGGTTTTGTTTCCTATAAATTCTTGGGTTCCTTGGTTTTGGTCTTCCCCGGTTTCTTGGATACGGTCTTTGGTTTTTTCGGCTTATTTGGCTTTTGGAATTATGGATTTTGGATGACGATTATCCTACTTATGTCTTTCTTACTTTTGATTTTCCTGCTTTGGGATTTCTCGGTTTCTCAGAATTATGGCTTGGCTTTGTTAGCTTCTTATGGATTTGGATATTCGGGTTTCGACCGATGAATTTGGCTTTGTAGGCTTCGGCCCTCTGGATTTATCTTTTCGGTCCTCTAGTTATAAATGGTTGATTTGACCTACCCATGCACGGGAGTTGTTGTAATCCTTAGGTATGATCTTTGCTCGACAACACACCAGCAACCCCTGTTTATTAAGAAAATGAATATGTTCTGGCATTTCTTGGTCGTCTTACCCCCATAAGGAAGCCTTGAAGTATTCGGGCTTTCCTTGGTCGTCTTACTCTAGTAAGGGCACCTTGGACATTTTGGCTTATCTTGGTCGTCTTACCTCGGTAGGATCACCTTGAAATTCTCTGGCTACACTTGGTTATCTTGCCCCAATAGGGTTGTCTTGAGATAACTCTAGTTTTGGAACTCGGATTGCTAAGTTTGCATACCCATGTACGGGAACAAACATCCTTAGGCATGCTCTTGGCAAACGATAAACCTGTCAGTCTCCTTCACAAATAAATTTGAAATTGGAAACGTCTAAGTCTACGTACCCATGTATGGGAATGAGAGAGTCCCTAGGCATGCTCTTTACAAATGATACTCCGTTAAGTGCTTCTTTTGGTTTTCACATGCACAACCAAGGCTAATTAGGCTTGGGTTTTTGGCTTTGCAACAAGAAACTTCAAATCCCAACTTTTCGCATTATGCCAAGATGCTAAATTTCCCTGATCGCATGACGTATTTCCATTGATCCATCATCTCCGCATCAACGATTTTGGAAGCGAAAAGTTTGCAAGACATAGGAAGGCAATGCGACGGAGTTTGGCACGAATAGGAAGACGAATTCAACATCTTGGAAAGGATGGATTGGTGTGGCTTGGGACGTGAAATCCCTGTGTGCGTATTAGGGGATTCGAGATACGAAAATTGGCACAGGGGCGGGGTCGAAATTTGGCAATGTGAAAATCGTTGGATCGACGCGGTGTGGGATGCGATTTTGCCAGGCACGAGTTGGGGGATTCAGGATATGAAATTCATGGAATTGGCTTGGATTTGAGAAATGGGAAACTGGTAGGACTTTTAGCAAAGTGATTTTATCGTGCAGATCACATGATTTGGCCTGATCCGCACGTATTGCTCAACCAGTTTCATGATTCGAATTTACACTATTTCAGGATGTGATTTTTTATGTTTGGCTTAGTTTTCTGGTATCTTTTTACAATGCGAATTTCGCATCCCCTCCGGATACGAAATTCAGGCTGATGTCCCCAAAACTCACCTATAAATACCCCATTGCTTGACATTCAAAGGGGTTGATTCTTGGTTGGTATTTTTGGACTTTTTGGAGCTCATAAGTATCATTAATGGCTGGCATCATCATCTCCATGACTATTGGACTTAGCTTGGACCCCTGAATGTTGGCATGTATGTTTCCCTTCAACTTTTAGATATTCAACTAGAATTTTTGCATGCTTTTGGATATTTTTTCATACTTTTGGACATTGGAGCTAATTTTTGGATATTCTTATACACTTTGACTCAACGAAGAAGAATGACATTTTTGTCAAAGTTTAGAATTAACAAGTCATTTGTTGTTCTATTACACATCTTTGTACATAGAAATTGTCTGAATTTGTACATACATTGTATCGACAATATTAAGATGAACGATTACTATGCAATGGACATAAATGTTAGTGCCGAACCACTATAAAAGTTGTGTGTTCCCTTTACATTTCTCCATCTTTGGATATTTAGATTATATGTTTTCAACTAAACTTACATTCGGACGTTGGCGTGCGCAAATAACTTATTTCTAAATAAATGTGGTCACATGTATATGCGCGCGCGCACACTCACTCACACACACACACTCTCTCTCTCACCCACATAAACACACACACACACACATATATATATATATATATATAACTGTATGTGTTTGTGCACGCACCTGAATGCGTGTTTCTATGTATACACATATACACTATTAATTGTTGACAGTTTGAGCAAAACTTAAAGACATTAAAACAAGAGGTTTCTTCTATATTATCTAACACTGCAAGATGCCAAGTTTATTTACACCACTAAACAATGGGATTAGAGATGTTCAATTACAAGTGCCAAACTGAAATAGGATTAATGACAGGCCAATTCAAACTTGTGACCAATAACCATAAAATTAATCACCACGAAAAATATGCATTTACAGTGGGCAATCTTGTGACTTAAAAAAATTTGGCTGAGGATGAAATATGGTTTAACACAGTTAGGGATGACAAAAAATCCGTACCCGCGGTTACACATGCATAAATTCCTTCACGGCTATGAAACAGATACTTAAATGGGTACTCATCAGTAAAATAAATGGATTTTTTAATATCTGTTAATTAGTGGGGAGGGTACGGATATTACGATATCCATTTATGTGGGTGCCCGTGCCCATATTGAGTGTGATTTAGTGCCAATGCAAAAATCAATGTTGTTGGCTGTTGGATATTTGTGCGCATGCTTTTATTTAAAAATTTATAAGCGACTACTGATGTTTGTAATAACTATACGTGTTGCTAATTAAAATCATATATATACCTATTTAAAAATACTTAAATTTCTCATTAATTGTTTCAAATTCCAATCCACAAGCAACGCATCTTTTATTCTCTCCAAACCTTCTGCTCTCTTTAGTAAATTTAACACATCCTGCCAAAGTTTTTGATTCACTCCTCCTCACTGGTTTGTATCGATACGTTGCCAAATCCAAGCAACGCGTTGCCAAAGTTCATGACCGGTCTATTTTTTATTATCAAATATATGTATTTTAAATAATTTCAATAGATGGTTATAAATAAATTGAATGAAATACCACGGATATCCGCAAATATCCGTGAATACCGCGAATATCCGTGAATACCCGCAACTTGTTTAAAACACGTTTAATGGGTAACCGTGTGGATATGAGGAGTGCACAGAGCAAAAAATTACCTAACGGTGCGGGTTGACGGGGGTTTACTACCTGTGCACATGCCATCCCATTATCATGCCTAAACACAATAGAGCACCACGACTGATTTTGATATATAACATACAATGAAAAGCGATTGGAAGAAAATAATATTCAACAAAAATATTCATTTATCATGGACCCACAGGGAAGTAAAATAAATAATTAAACAATAATTTTACTACAAGCTTTTTAATACGGTAATTTGCCCCCATATGACTTGGTTAATAAATAATAATAGTGTTTAATGAATGCTATTTATTAAACACACTAGTGATATCGACAACAGCAGACACACTACAATAAAAAGGCTATTTCACAACTGCGAAAAACAGCTGTAATAGATCGATTACAACTGGCATCCGTCAGTCCTTATATCCCAAGTTGTAATAAAACCAAATATTCTTACAATTGTGTACAACAGTTGCAATTAAATCTTCTACAACTGCTAAAAGCAGTTGTAGAAAAAAAATTATAACTATGAAAGACAGTTGTGAAGAAATATATTTCTATTACAACTTGGGATATAACGACTGATAGGTGACGGTTGTAGCAAACTTATTACAACTGTTTTTAGCAATTGCAAAAGGGCGCATATGGATGTAAAAAGCATTTTTTACAACTGTTTTAGCTAGTTGTTAAAGTCAATGCATTTTAAAAAAAAATGGCTCAAACAAATATCATGCTTAATACCAATCCATTTAGAAAACCAAAACAAGTTACATATAACAAGAATTAAATATAGACAAATTCAACCAAATAACATTACTATAGAATTTAGTACATCCCAATGTAATTCAAAAGCAAATAAGATGCAAAAGAACTCCAGTATAATGTGAAGTCGGTCCACATAGAATGTATCATCTTGAAAAAAAAGTGCACCATGACACAGCTACAAAGCAGACTGAAACACGTACTCAGAATTAAAGCAATTCTACTATGTTGCTTTAGATTTCACAGCCCCTCAATCTCCAACCAGCAACTCTACTTACAGCTGCAATGACCAAATTGAAATCAATACAGATAATGATGCAAACACAACTAATAATCAAAATTAAAGACCAATTGAATTCTTATAGACTTGTTTGGCAACTCAATGGAATAAATGTTTCATAAATTTGATATCCTGTAGCTTTAAAACCAGCACTTTATTTTGTGTTACATTTAATATGCATAATAGACGTTTGCACTGCATTTTCACCCAAATAAAAAATAGATAATTCATGTACTGCAGTGCAATAGTTTATGGCAATTTCAAATGAAAATAAGAAAGTTCAATCTACAACATTAAACATAGAAAACATCAAAAATATACCCAATATATATATATATATATATATGAGGAGCGATCGGGGGCACCCCTGTTTGTGAGCACCCCTGCCGTTTCGTGAGCTACGGCGATCCAAATCGAACGAGAATTTGTAGATGTTCAATCCACATATATTTAAGGACATATCCAAAATTTGAGCTCGTTCCGACATCCGTACAATAATATATTTGGTGTTTAAATTTAACGGTTTGAATAAATGTCTAAACGGTGAATAATTGAGCTAAGATTTTGAATATGCGACGGATGTCGGAACGAACTCAAATTTTGTATAGGTCCTTAAATATATGTGGATTGAACATCTACAAATTCTCGTTCGATTTGGATCGCCGTAGCTCACAGATCGACAGGGGTGCTAAAGGGGTGCTCACAAAAAGGGGTGCCCCGATCGCTCCTATATATATATATATATATAGACATATTATCAGCACAAGTAAGTTCATGTTTGAAAATGATTTGCTAATGAACAAGGAGATATCAGATATATATATATCCACTGCTTTTAATTGTAGCATCAAAAACTCAAGATGGATTGAAAAGAAAAAAAATAGAAAAAAAAATAACAAGTCTCAAGCCCCAAATTATCTTAAAGTACATTCAACCACATTAAACCAATCTATACATCTTTAGTTCCTAAACGCCTCAGCATTAAATACAATTTTCTGGAATTAAGAAGACTCAAAACCCCAAAGTCAAGTATTCAACCTTTGATCAATAATGCATTCCAACAAAAGGGGTTTTTTGACATTACTTGCATAAAATTCAACCTACTCATTTCAACAGTATACTCGGGTTCATCATCATACAAGCTAACACTAAGGATTGTTACAGTAAAAGTTTGTTGGTGTACTTTTTATTACTGTAAAAGTTTGGTGTGAGTTTGGTGCATACAGAAATCCAGATTACTTTATTTTTACAAAAATCTCTTAGTTTATTTGTAAAAATAACAAAGGAGAAGTAAAATAAAGTAAAAGTTTAAACTAACACTAAGGATTTTTTTAATCATACAAGCTAACACTAACGCCTAAGCTGAGTGAGAAAGAGACTTAGCGCAGAAGAGAAGAAAAAGATTGGAGGTGCCCTTTGTATTGCAAGAATCCAGTTACCCTTTTCCCCTTCAGCCATTTCACTTTAGATCGCCACAGTTTATCAAATACCCAACCATTTGGTGAAAACACTCATTGTAAGCTTCAAATTGAAAACTGATTTGAAATGAAATGAGAAATACTGTGTTCATAATCTGTGATCACTGTAGTAGTACTAATAGATGTGTTTCTAAAAAAAGTCTTTTGACGATTTACAGTATATTTCTGCAGCTAAGCTTTTGGCCATTTTGTCAAAAAATTAACAAAGTAAAAAAATATACATATACTACACATTAACAGCCAAATCCAATTGGTTTTTCTCTTCTCTTGTTTCTTCAAAAACCAATTCTTTTGATTAAAATTCGAAAGAACATTGACACTTGAGCAAAGCAAAGTTTACATTGTAGATGAACATCTTCAGTTCATTCGGTGTAAACAAATGCTTGAAGATGATAATTTCACAGTTTCACGCAAATAGGATAAAATTATCAAAGTAAACCCAAATCGAACGATACAAAAAGAAGAAAAAAAGGAAAAATTACCAAAAAGAAATGCGGAAGTAGCAGGCGTAATCCGTTGGAGGTAAGCATCAGCCAAGTAGCTGAGATCTGGTTCTCTTCGAACTGGAGTTACACCGCAGACCCGATAGGTGATTCACCTCCGAACCAAGTAGCTGAGAAGGAAGAAGTGTCACCTCTTCAAAAAATTCACGACGTGGCCAGATTTAGGCTATTGGGTTAGGATTTAGATAATTTAAACGGGTCTCGGGCTTAGATAATTTTGGGGTTGATGGATTTGAGTTATTAGGGTTTGGAAGAAGAACGTGTGGAGGCTGGAGATTAAATTTATAAGTGGTAGAGGAAGCGCACACGCGAAATTTTCATTTGGAGCGCACACGCGAAATTTGGTTTGGACCGCGCAGAAACTTTGTTTTGGAGCCAAACATGTGTGCGTTAATTATATATTTAATTACGAAGATTACAACTTTTAAGTTTCAACCATGACAAAAAACCACGGGTTGGAATCTCAGTTAGGACAAAAAGTTTTTTTTTTCTTCAGTTTATCTATATTTGTTATATTCTTAATATTAATATGTTATTTTATGAATTATCCACACTTTTGAGCAATGCATTCATAAGTAATATGCTTATTTTAATCATTAATGTCGTAATCAATGCGTCTATTTTAAAGACCGTATGTAAAATAAAAGTTTATGATTCAAGCTTGTTATATTTTGTAGAAAAATATTTTAATATACACATACATAACATCAGAGTCGGTTTTGAGATGTATAATGCCAAGTGCAGATTTTCAAATAATGTCCCTAGTTATAGAAAATAGTTTATACATTATTGAATAAAGTTCTTTTTATAGGAAATAATACTTTATTTTGGAAAAGTCAGTACAACAGAATACTTTACTAACATCGTAAAGAATAGAAAAATTCAAAAAGCATAATTATAATGTAAAATATATGCTATAATAAGTCATAATATTGAGAAATTTTACATAAAGGCTTAAAGTATTCTATAGATCGCTATATGCTTTCTTTGTACCATGAGAAATACTACACTTTATTCTTATATGTAAGTAAATCAAAATATGGATAACATGGTTATTTATAGGAAAATGTTGTTATAGAACGGGAAGACATAAAGAGCGCAACTTGGAAACAAACAATCAATTAGTATGTATGACATACGGTTTTAACCCTTCGTATTAAGAAATGTTCATGTAAAATGTTTTGAATTTTCATTTTTGAAAGAAAAACCGTCAATAATATTTAACAGTTAATACTAAAAAGGTTATTCATCAATATACTTAAAATGTTAATTAAATCTTGCTTTCTGCAATTTGCAAATACGTTCTTGCGGAACAAAATTTACATGTACACTAAGCTTAAATATCACAATTTGCTAAAAATATTTTTAACTATAAGTTAAATAATTAAGTATAATTTATTTACAGGATGACAATCATTTCCAAAATTAAGTTATCTTAAATTTGTAGCTAAATTTATTTCCTCTTAACATTGTAACCTTTTAAATTTTGTAACTTTAAACATAACTAAAAATGTAACCGTTAAACATAAGTTGCACTTAAAAATTCCTTTTAATTTAGCTAAACCTCAATTTACTTTTCAAATTCTAAACATAAAATGGATTATAACATTCATTGAAAAGAAAAATTAATCATGAACCTATATAACATCTATTAATCACCACTGTCAAAATTAAAAATCTAATTCAATTAACTTGGCATTTCTCCTTCTATTAGACATTCCTATTTCCAGTAATAATAGGATCCGAAAAATAACAATCAAATCCATAGGGCCATAATTACCTCCTCCAATCGGAACCCAACTTCACCCAGTCCCTCAGATCTGGCTTCCACCTTCATGAATTCATGACCACACAATAAACCACCTCGCTGAACTTCATCCTTACAAGTTATACTCTCGCTGAGCCGTTATTCGGACCTAACCAGACCTTCCTTTCCACTGTTCTACCGATGTTGCCATGGACCCACAATCATTACCCAATCGTACAACCTCTAGCAATCGCGGAGCTGATCCTTGTGATTTCTTTCTTTTCTTCACGTCTTTGATTTTGCTGATTATTTTACCGCTTCGCATATTATTTGATGCCCTCTATGTCTTCGATGCCTTGTGCGTAGGCACGGTTGGCACTAGGCCAAGGCCAACCTTGCATCACACGTGTAATGGGGGTGTAATAACCCGGAAAATCTGGGCCAGTTTAAAATTTTTATTTTGGCAATTTTAGCGAATTTTGATTATTTAAAATGAATTACTTTAAATAATATCGACGAGAAATTTATTTTGAATATAATTCGAACGTATATATTATACGCGTCGTCGTTAGAATATAAATATTTATATATAATTATAAATAGAATTGAAAATGGCGCGGTAGTCCGATAATTCGATTTCAAACTTCAATTGAATGTACCGGGTGCAAACCAATCCGGATTTTAGTGAAACCAAAAATGATAGGATCTAATTGATAATATCTTTCTATCGAATCCGACAAATCAAGATTTCATGGCGGGAATCGGAAGATATGTCCAGTTGAAAATTCTGAATAGTCGCTATGGAATTCAGCCCCCCTTACTTCTTCTCTCCCGATTCAGTTTCAAATAAAAAAAAAGAAAAGAAAAAGAAAGAAAAAAAAAACGAGACTATCGCCTGCTCCGCCTGCCACCTCGCGCCGCCTCAGGCGCGGCCTGACCGCCCCCCTCTCCACCTCGACCCCGCGACAGCCTCCTTCCCCCCCCCCCTCTTCCCTAGTTCATCGCGCAGCACCCCCCCCCCTGAAAACCCTAAATCCCCAAATCGCACAACCCCTGCCGTGGGACCCCCAGCCCTCCGTCGCCACCAAGGACGCGCCGCACCCCGCAAACCCCTCCCCTTTTCCAGATAATACTGTAAGTGATTTATTAATTTTTTTATTTGTTTGTAAATCAGTTTTTTTTCCTATTTCCTTTTATATTTTAGCAAAATAAAAAAAGTGCTGTTTTATGTAGTAAGAAGAAAATATTAGTTTCTAGTTTATATCAAAATCCAGTTTTTAATTTACTATATACATAGAAAAAATCAGTTTTGATTTAAATAAAATATTGTTTAAAAAAATCAGTTCGTATGAAGAATGACAGTGTTTAGATCTGAAAATGAAAACTATATTTCTATCGAATGAAAGACTATATCTTTATCGCTTGAAAGATATGATTTTTAACCCGATAATTAATGGAATAATTTTTAAAGAAATAAAAATATGATTTTTATATATTGAACTTCGAAATAAAAATATGATTTTTATATATTGAACTTCGAAATAAAAATATGATTTTTATATATTGAACTTCGAAATAAAAATATGATTTTTATATATTGAACTTCGAAATAAAAATATGATTTTTATATATTGAACTTCGAAATAAAAATATGATTTTTATATATTGAACTTCGAAATAAAAATATGATTTTTATATATTGAACTTCGAAATAAAAATATGATTTTTATATATTGAACTTCGAAATAAAAATATGATTTTTATATATTGAACTTCGAAATAAAAATATGATTTTTATATATTGAACTTTGAAATAAAAATATGATTTTTATATATTGAACTTCGAAATAAAAATATGATTTTTATATATTGAACTTCGAAATAAAAATATGATTTTTATATATTGAACTTCGAAATAAAAATATGATTTTTATATATTGAACTTCGAAATAAAAATATGATTTTTATATATTGAACTTCGAAATAAAAGTATGATTTTTATATATTGAACTTCGAAATAAAAATATGATTTTTATATATTGAACTTTGAAATAAAAGTATGATTTTTATATATTGAATAGCGAAGTAAAATTCGATTTTTACATATGTAGTGAAAGCGGACAACGAAAGCGACAAAAGGCGAGTTGGCGAAGATTTCCTGCATTAGAAGTGCCGTGGAGCTAGGATAGCTATCGGTGAGAATTTCTCACCTTTCAATTTAATTTTTCTAGTTATATATATACTAGGATGCAGACGGTGCTTAGTAGCACCCGACACAATCGTCCACAGACCATGGACTTGTTTGTTTGGTTGCATAGATTAGTTGGATTATTTGATAGAAATTGAATTGTTTGGTGAAATGAATAGATTTGATTGATGTGTGAATGGCGTGGGCCTTCACTAGACCGGGGATAAGGCTAGGCCTCGTCCCGTTTCTAGTATCGTGCCGTTATGCCGCCGAAATTTTCTAAAATATGTTAGAAAAATAAAAATATCATTTTATTTAAAGGAATGAATTGAATAGAAATTCATATGTTGGAATAAAATGTTTTATCGTTAAAAATATAATTTTTAACGCGAATGTGAATAAATAAATATTCATTTACAAACCAGACGGTTTGTTTATGTACACCTATTTGAAGGACATTGATTGGGTCGATAAATTTTACACATCGCCCAATTGCACAAATAAAATATTTGTTTGATTGTTTGAAAACCCCACACGGGTGTTGGGATGAAATTTGAAGTTCACTCATCCTGATTGATTGAATATGTCGATCGATTGATTGACAGGCTGTTATAAGCGTTAGATATCTATATTTGATGCTTATACAGTGTAGCGCACTTTGGTTGATGGTTGATTATTTTTCAATGTTATTATATGCGTGTGATGTATGAAAATCCATATAATTAACTTTATATGGTAATTGATTGGGCCTCATTCCAATTTGAAAAATAAAGAATATTATGAAATAAAAGTTCATGTGTTGACAGTACTCATCCATTGAGATTGGTCATGTGTTGAACGAAATATTTTAGTAATAAAATTTACATCTTTATCAATATAAAATAAAGGTTCATGTGTTGACAGTACTCATCCATTGAGATTGGTCATGTGTTGAACGAAATATTTTGATAATAACAACTATTTTTGAAAAAGAAATATTTGAAATAGAATATCGGAAAATAGAAATTTATGAAGCCGTGTTGATTAGATTGACGCCATTTTGACGTGAACGATATTTATATCGATTTTATTCATTCCGAAATGAAATGAATTGAAAACGATTTCAAAATGAAATGAATTCAAATTGAATTGAAATTTGAATTGAGTAGAAATGAATTTTAAAACGAATTTATAAAGAAGAATTCAATTTTGATTTGAATTGAAATGGAAGTTGAAATTGCTTTTGAAACGAATTTAAAACTATTTATAAAATTCGTTTTAAATAGAAATAGACGTAATATATATTATATATATTATACATATAATATAATGGCCTGAATAGAACGCGCCGCGCCGCGGCAGTTCGCGAATTTCGACCATTTATTTCAAACGGACATTACGGGAGATCCGACCGTCGGATTCTCCTAAAACCAGAACCGTTAGGTTCGTATCGAAAAGAGCTTTCTAACGAATGTTAGAAATTTGAAATCTAACGGTTGGATTTGGAGATACGTCCAAATCAAATTCGAAAAAGGTCGCTGTAAGTGCAGTTCGATGGCCGTTGATGGAAATCGGCTGTACGGGCCTTGATAAAATTATTAAAAATAGTAATAATTTGTGTAAAATCATAAGAAATGATTTGTGAAGATTTGGGATGAAAAACTCCACATTTGAAAAGATAAAAATAGATTTTTATCGAAATGAACTAGTTTTGAACTAGAAATATAGTTCTATTTATTTTTAAATAAATAAATTGAATTTGAAAAGGGTTTTAAAAATAACCAGAATTTCCAATGATTGCATTGGAGTGGATTTGAATCGAAATTGTCTTCGGAATATTTCGATGTTGGAATTCGTGATTATACGAATGTTGTTATGGAAATTTGAAAGACATATATTTATATCGTTATTTCCAATACGACATTTGTTAGTCGTAGAATTTGATATTGAATATAAGCCGATATATTTTCTATTCAGAGCCTTGTATTGATTATCGAATGTGATTTGGGTTTGTCGTGAATGGTGTCTTCACTAACACTGTTCTTGAACCCAGTTGAGAAATGATTAAATATTTTTATTTAGATTTAATGAAGTGTACCAATTAAATAATATTTAATTGGAATTGAATTGATATTGATTTTTGGGTTTATCGTGAACAGTGTTTTAAATAACACTCGTTCTTTAACCCGATAATTAATGAATGTGATTTTGGGTTTATCGTGAACCGTGTTTTAAATGACACTGATTCTTTAACCCAGTTAACAATTAAAACTAAGTGGAGTTTTAATGAATCTTTAATTAGATTGAAATGATCGAAAATGGAGTACCACCAGTTTTGCTCCAGGCGATAGTTAAATCTTTAATTAGATTTGAACGTTAAATGGTAATTGAATTTACCGATAACACTGTGGTGTTAGATATGAAGTATCACCAGTTTTACTTCATGGGATAAATAGGTTGGGATGGGGAAATTAAAATAAATGATTACTTCGGTAAGGTTCGCTAATCCCGACTAGTTTGAATTGAGATTCAAAAATAGAATAAAGAATAAATTCAAAGAATTTATCTTGGATAAAATTAATGGGAACCTTTCCCTATGAATGTGAAATTTAGAAACTAACTGTCGGTTGGCCAAGCAGAATGGTTTTCTGGATATTGATCTGATGTTGGTTTCGGCCTTCGGGGTTAATATTTGGGAAATTATTCTCTTGATTAATTTACGGTTAGTGACTGATGAATTGGAATGAGGCGTATGTTGTGTTTGTGTAACACTTATTTAAAATATACGCGAGTTATTCGGAAAGACCGGGTTTATCCCATTCTGAATAACTGATACGACGATAAGTCGAAGATGAAGACGATGGTAGAAGACCGGAGGTCTTCACGTCGTTTGGGTAATTACTGATGATCTTGATTGGGCTGTACACCCAAGAAGATGGAAACAGTTAGTGATCGTCCAGACGTACTTGGAGATCGAAGGATATGCGGGGTACTAGGTGCCTCCGGTTTCGTTCAGACCCAGAACGGACTTGTAAATGGACTGTGTGCCTGACATTGGATTTTAGTCCGTGTGATTGATCTCTATTAAATATATATCTGTTTGGCGGCGGAGAATTTATTCTTTTGCTTAACGCCCTTCTCTGAGACGTACGAGCTCAGGGGTTATATATTGATGGATATCAAACGCATGGAGTGAATTGCCTGTGTGGCATGCCTAAGTGGCAATTGATCGAGACTTCTGTTGAAAAGCAAAGTCTTGTGGTGATGATCAAAGCACGGCCTTTGTGGCATAGCTTTGTGTAACGTTTACTTCGCGAGTTTCACACCCGGTATGAACCAAAAACGGGAGACAGACCTCAGGGAGGACCTGCGTTTCTTTCTAGCTAAAAGTGGCGTCAGTGGTTTTACACGCCCTGACGAGTTTGACTTATGTGGTTGTTGCTGTTGCGAGGCGCCTCGGTTTGATCGGACGATCCGGGTCCGATGGAGTCATTCGTTGGCTCGTTTGCGCCCCAAAGGGCGGGGAGACGTATTGTTCAGGAATAATAATCCACATCGGTGGACCGGCCCTGACGATCCAGGGGGCAGTTGCGGCTGTTCCTGAGACATGGTAGGCTAGATTGTCTCGAATCGGTTGATGACTATCTTTTGCCTCGGTTCATAGACGGAAATCCAATTTCCAAATACGTGACTTTGCGGTTTTATTTGTAAACCTATATATGGCGACATAGTGGCATGGGACGCTCATGCCGCCTATGATTGATACTTATGATTTGAAGTTGTTTTATACACTATGCACGTATAGTAGTATCAAATGATTTGTTTTAAACGTATCAAGCATTCTTTGGCTGTTATAAGGGAAAACCCTATCCTCGGCTGCGTTGCATTGTGTGATGGGACCTGGGTCTTATAACAGCTTCATTTTTCTTTATTTAGCATTGCGCTGTTTGTTTTATGCACTGGTATTCTTGGGAGGAAACCCGTTCCGTGTTATACGGCGTGGTCCCTTGATTCACTTAACTTTAAAAATAAAGATTAATAACTGTTTTAGTTCTCACACCAGTCACATGACTGACCTGGAGTTTATTGTTTTAACCTAAACTCTGGGTGCCCTTATTTTGACACGGGCAGCTAGTAGTTTTGGTTTTGCAGATTTATATTCACAGGATCCTGGTTTACAGCTGGAATGATATCCGGAAAGCTTTGTATCCGTATATCTCCCTCTAGTTGTGTATTGTATTATTTTCCGCTGCTATGTATTTAAATGTAATTTAAATCTCTGATATTTCTGTGTAATATTCATTTATACTCTGTATATTCTTGTAATCTGATGCATTGCTGTAACACATAATGAAATGTTCTTCTGTTTGCGTTCTGTTGTGGCTTGTTCTCGAACTATCCAACACTTTCCTTTACGGGGAAGTTACGGGTTTTTACAGTTGGTATCAGAGCTTTGGTTTACAAAGCAGAGAACACGACACATTAGAACCATACGAAAGAATTCATCAGATATTGGATTAGTAATATCCAAGGGGAATGACTCGTTAGAGATGGGATCAGTAGTATCCTAGGGCGAGTGTGAAGAGTATATTTTTTTTAAAAAAAAAAAATGAAACAAATCTTGGTTTGAAATTTAAAACAATTATTTGTATTTGATTATCTATACATATTGAGTTGGACAGTCCAGTATATAAAGATTTTGCGTATACGTCTGATCCACGTGTGTTTGAAATTTTAATATACTGGATAGATATAGAATCACACTCTAGTCGCCCGGAGATGATGTTGATAATGACCATGGCATCATCAATATTTATGTTCGTGCTCCGAAGGTGTGATTTCTATATATTTCCTATTGACTGGTGTGAGAACCAAAATTAGATAGGGCTTATTGTTGTGATTTGGCATCAAAAATGAGATTTTTGACTATGTATCAAAATTATGAATTTGAAACTCTAAATTCAACTAATTGATTGATGGTTGTGTTGTTTGTTTATTTGTTTGAAAATTTTGAACCATTAAGCCTAATTTGATCGGATAATGAATTGTATTGAAATTTGGTCGCATTTGCTTGCATATACATATCTATCATTGAACAGGTCATAGCAAGGAGGCTAGAGCAGAGAATAAAATTTGTTTGCCCGACAAATAGGTACATGTTTACTACATAATTTACTGTTTTGTTTGGGTGATGATGATTTTATGAGCCTATTGGCTAGCCGCTTGGCTTTTTCTTTTTCTTTTTGAGATCTGAAGGACCGGGGAAGCTATTTGAAATTCCCCGATGCTCCCGGTGCAGGGGAGGTTATGGCGAAATTTTTCAAAAATTTAGGGTGTTAGCCAAAATTTTGAAATTTTGAAAATTCTCAGAAACTGAATAGTTGGAGAATGGAAGCCAGATCGAGCGTAGAGTTGATTAATCAAACCACTTTCGACTTTGTTCCTTTTCGGGGACGAAAAGTTTTAAGTGGGGGAGATTGTAATAACCCGGAAAATCTGGGCCAGTTTAAATTTTTTATTTTGGCAATTTTAGCGAATTTTGATTATTTAAAATGAATTACTTTAAATAATATCGACCAGAAATTTATTTTGAATATAATTCGAACGTATATATTATACGCGTCGTCGTTAGAATATAAATATTTATATATAATTATAAATAGAATTGAAAATGGCGCGGTAGTTCGATAATTCGATTTCAAACTTCAATTGAATGTACCGGGTGCAAACCAATCCGGATTTTAGTGAAACCAAAAATGATAGGATCTAATTGATAATATCTTTCTATCGAATCCGACAAATCAAGATTTCATGGCGGGAATCGGAAGATATGTCCAGTTGAAAATTCTGAATAGTCGCTATGGAATTCAGGCCCTTAAAAATGGACATTTTGCAAATGACCTCGGATCTCGACGAAACCAGTTTTGTTGGGTCCGTGATGTCGAAATATTGCTAGGTTTCAAATTTCATAATTTTTCGAATCAGTATGTGAGCGTGGCAAAGGAAAACGCGTTTGACCAGTTTCAGTTGATTTTAATCGACTGGAAATTGGCCATTTTTCATACGGTCTCAGAATTCGACGAAACTAGTTTTGTTAGGACCGTATCGTCAATACGAAGCTAGAAAATATTTTTATGGAATTTATAGAGTTGTTATGTGACCCCAGTAATTTGAAATGTACGTTTAAAATTCAATATACTGATTTAAATGTAAATTCAACGGAAACTGATCGAGACGATCGAATCAGCCTACGATACATATCCCATTGTGTTCGGAATGGGGGTAATACGCTATGGACGACAGGCGGTGGGCCTCGTTTAGAGGTCGTTTGTGAAAGTCAACTTTTTGCAATAAAAAAATAAATAAATTAAATAATATAAATTTTATAAAAGCCCCCCCTTACTTCTTCTCTCCCGATTCAGTTTCAAATAAAAAAAAAAGAAAGAAAAAAACGAGACTATCGCCTGCTCCGCCTGCCACCTCGCGCCGCCTCAGGCGCGGCCTGACCGCCCCCCTCTCCACCTCGACCCCGCGACAGCCTCCTTCCCCCCCCCCCTCTTCCCTAGTTCATCGCGCAGCACCCCCCCTGAAAACCCTAAATCCCCAAATCGCACAACCCCTGCCGTGGGACCCCCAGCCCTCCGTCGCCACCAAGGACGCGCCGCACCCCGCAAACCCCTCCCCTTTTCCAGATAATACTGTAAGTGATTTATTAATTTTTTTTATTTGTTTGTAAATCAGTTTTTTTTCCTATTTCCTTTTATATTTTAGCAAAATAAAAAAAGTGTTGTTTTATGTAGTAAGAAGAAAATATTAGTTTCTAGTTTATATCAAAATCCAGTTTTTAATTTACTATATACATAGAAAAAATCAGTTTTGATTTAAATAAAATATTGTTTAAAAAAATCAGTTCGTATGAAGAATGACAGTGTTTAGATCTGAAAATGAAAACTATATTTCTATCGAATGAAAGACTATATCTTTATCGCTTGAAAGATATGATTTTTAACCCGATAATTAATGGAATAATTTTTAAAGAAATAAAAATATGATTTTTATATATTGAACTTCGAAATAAAAATATGATTTTTATATATTGAACTTCGAAATAAAAATACGATTTTTATATATTGAACTTCGAAATAAAAATATGATTTTTATATATTGAACTTTGAAATAAAAATATGATTTTTATATATTGAACTTCGAAATAAAAGTATGATTTTTATATATTGAACTTCGAAATAAAAATATGATTTTTATATATTGAACTTGGAAATAAAAATATGATTTTTATATATTGAACTTCGAAATAAAAATATGATTTTTATATATTGAACTTCGAAATAAAAATATGATTTTTATATATTGAACTTTGAAATAAAAATATGATTTTTATATATTGAACTTCGAAATAAAAATATGATTTTTATATATTGAACTTCGAAATAAAAATATGATTTTTATATATTGAACTTCGAAATAAAAATATGATTTTTATATATTGAACTTTGAAATAAAAATATGATTTTTATATATTGAACATCGAAATAAAAATATGATTTTTATATATTGAACTTCGAAATAAAAATATGATTTTTATATATTGAACTTCGAAATAAAAATATGATTTTTATATATTGAACTTTGAAATAAAAATATGATCTTTTATATATTGAACTTTGAAATAAAAGTATGATTTTTATATATTGAATAGCGAAGTAAAATTCGATTTTTACATATGTAGTGAAAGCGGACAACGAAAGCGACAAAAGGCGAGTTGGCGAAGATTTCCTGCATTAGAAGTGCCGTGGAGCTAGGATAGCTATCGGTGAGAATTTATCACCTTTCAATTTAATTTTTCTAGTTATATATATACTAGAATGCAGACGGTGCTTAGTAGCACCCGACACAATCGTCCACAGACCATGGACTTGTTTGTTTGGTTGCATAGATTAGTTGGATTATTTGATGGAAATTGAATTGTTTGGTGAAATGAATAGATTTGATTGATGTGTGAATGGCGTGGGCCTTCACTAGACCGGGGATAAGGCTAGGCCTCGTCCCGTTTCTAGTATCGTGCCGTTATGCCGCCGAAATTTTCTAAAATATGTTAGAAAAATAGAAATATCATTTTATTTAAAGGAATGAATTGAATAGAAATTCATATGTTGGAATAAAATGTTTTATCGTTAAAAATATAATTTTTAACGCGAATGTGAATAAATAAATATTCATTTACAAACCAGACGGTTTGTTTATGTACACCTATTTGAAGGACATTGATTGGGTCGATAAATTTTACACATCGCCCAATTGCACAAATAAAATATTTGTTTGATTGTTTGAAAACCCCACACGGGTGTTGGGATGAAATTTGAAGTTCACTCATCCTGATTGATTGAATATGTCGATCGATTGATTGACAGGCTGTTATAAGCGTTAGATATCTATATTTGATGCTTATACAGTGTAGCGCACTTTGGTTGATGGTTGATTATTTTTCAATGTTATTATATACGTGTGATGTATGAAAATCCATATAATTAACTTTATATGGTAATTGATTGGGCCTCATTCCAATTTGAAAAATAAAGAATATTATGAAATAAAAGTTCATGTGTTGACAGTACTCATCCATTGAGATTGGTCATGTGTTGAACGAAATATTTTAGTAATAAAATTTACATCTTTATCAATATAAAATAAAGGTTCATGTGTTGACAGTACTCATCCATTGAGATTGGTCATGTATTGAACGAAATATTTTGATAATAACAACTATTTTTGAAAAAGAAATATTTGAAATAGAATATTGGAAAATAGAAATTTATGAAGCCGTGTTGATTAGATTGACGCCATTTTGACGTGAACGATATTTATATCGATTTTATTCATTCCGAAATGAAATGAATTGAAAACGATTTCGAAATGAAATGAATTCAAATTGAATTGAAATTTGAATTGAGTAGAAATGAATTTTAAAACGAATTTATAAAGAAGAATTCAATTTTGATTTGAATTGAAATGGAAGTTGAAATTGCTTTTGAAACGAATTTAAAACTATTTATAAAATTCGTTTTAAATAGAAATCGACGTAATATATGTTATATATATTATATATATAATATAATGGCCTGAATAGAACGCGCCGCGCCGCGGCAGTTCGCGAATTTCGACCATTTATTTCAAACGGACATTACGGGAGATCCGACTGTCGGATTCTCCTAAAACCGGAACCGTTGGGTTCGTATCGAAAAGAGATTTCTAACGAATGTTAGAAATTTGAAATCTAACGGTTGGATTTGGAGATACGTCCAAATCAAATTCGAAAAAGGTCGCTGTAAGTGCAGTTCGATGGCCGTTGATGGAAATCGGCTGTACGGGCCTTGATAAAATTATTAAAAATAGTAATAATTTGTGTAAAATCATAAGAAATGTTTTGTGAAGATTTGGGATGAAAAACTCCACATTTGAAAAGATAAAAATAGATTTTTATCGAAATGAACTAGTTTTGAACTAGAAATATAGTTCTATTTATTTTTAAATAAATAAATTGAATTTGAAAAGGGTTTTAAAAATAACCAGAATTTCCAATGATTGCATTGGAGTGGATTTGAATCGAAATTGTCTTCGGAATATTTCGATGTTGGAATTCGTGATTATACGAATGTTGTTATGGAAATTTGAAAGATATATATTTATATCGTTATTTCCAATACGACATTTGTTAGTCGTAGAATTTGATATTGAATATAAGCCGATATATTTTCTATTCGGAGCCTTGTATTGAATATCGAATGTGATTTGGGTTTGTCGTGAATGGTGTCTTCACTAACACTGTTCTTGAACCCAGTTGAGAAATGATTAAATCATTTTATTTAGATTTAATGAAGTGTACCAATTAAATAATATTTAATTGGAATTGAATTGATATTGATTTTTGGGTTTATCGTGAACAGTGTTTTAAATAACACTCGTTCTTTAACCCGATAATTAATGAATGTGATTTTGGGTTTATCGTGAACCGTGTTTTAAATGACACTGATTCTTTAACCCAGTTAACAATTAAAACTAAGTGGAGTTTTAATGAATCTTTAATTAGATTGAAATGATCGAAAATGGAGTACCACCAGTTTTGCTCCAGGCGATAGTTAAATCTTTAATTAGATTTGAACGTTAAATGGTAATTGAATTTACCGATAACACTGTGGTGTTAGATATGAAGTATCACCAGTTTTACTTCATGGGATAAATAGGTTGGGATGGGGAAATTAAAATAAATGATTACTTCGGTAAGGTTCGCTAATCCCGACTAGTTTGAATTGAGATTCAAAAATAGAATAAAGAATAAATTCAAAGAATTTATCTTGGATAAAATTAATGGGAACCTTTCCCTATGAATGTGAAATTTAGAAACTAACTGTCGGTTGGCCAAGCAGAATGGTTTTCTGGATATTGATATGATGTTGGTTTCGGCCTTCGGGGTTAATATTTGGGAAATTATTCTCTTGATTAATTTACGGTTAGTGACCGATGAATTGGAATGAGGCGTATGTTGTGTTTGTGTAACACTTATTTAAAATATACGCGAGTTATTCGGAAAGACCGGGTTTATCCCATTCTGAATAACTGATACGACGATAAGTCGAAGATGAAGACGATGGTCGAAGACCGGAGGTCTTCACGTCGTTTGGGTAATTACTGATGATCTTGATTGGGCTGTACACCCAAGAAGATGGAAACAGTTAGTGATCGTCCAGACGTACTTGGAGATCGAAGGATATGCGGGGTACTAGGTGCCTCCGGTTTCGTTCAGACCCAGAACGGACTTGTAAATGGACTGTGTGCCTGACATTGGATTTTAGTCCGTGTGATTGATCTCTATTAAATATATATCTGTTTGGCGGCGGAGAATTTATTCTTTTTCTTAACGCCCTTCTCTGAGACGTACGAGCTCAGGGGTTATATATTGATGGATATCAAACGCATGGAGTGAATTGCCTGTGTGGCATGCCTAAGTGGCAATTGATCGAGACTTCTGTTGAAAAGCAAAGTCTTGTGGTGATGATCAAAGCACGGCCTTTGTGGCGTAGCTTTGTGTAACGTTTACTTCGCGAGTTTCACACCCGGTATGAACCAAAAACGGGAGACGGACCTCAGGGAGGACCTGCGTTTCTTTCTAGCTAAAAGTGGCGTCAGTGGTTTTACACGCCCTGACGAGTTTGACTTATGTGGTTGTTGCTGTTGCGAGGCGCCTCGGTTTGATCGGACGATCCGGGTCCGATGGAGTCATTCGTTGGCTCGTTTGCGCCCCAAAGGGCGGGGAGACGTATTGTTCAGGAATAATAATCCACATCGGTGGACCGGCCCTGACGATCCAGGGGGCAGTTGCGGCTGTTCCTGAGACATGGTAGGCTAGATAGTCTCGAATCGGTTGAGGACTATCTTTTGCCTCGGTTCATAGACGGAAATCCAATTTCCAAATACGTGACTTTGCAGTTTTATTTGTAAACCTATATATGGCGACATAGTGGCATGGGACGCTCATGCCGCCTATGATTGATACTTATGATTTGAAGTTGTTTTATACACTATGCACGTATAGTAGTATCAAATGATTTGTTTTAAACGTATCAAGCATTCTTTGGCTGTTATAAGGGAAAACCCTATCCTCGGCTGCGTTGCATTGTGTGATGGGACCTGGGTCTTATAACAGCTTCATTTTTCTTTATTTAGCATTGCGCTGTTTGTTTTATGCACTGGTATTCTTGGGAGGAAACCCGTTCCGTGTTATACGGCGTGGTCCCTTGATTCACCTAACTTTAAAAATAAAGATTAATAACTGTTTTAGTTCTCACACCAGTCACATGACTGACCTGGAGTTTATTGTTTTAACCTAAACTCTGGGTGCCCTTATTTTGACACGGGCAGCTAGTAGTTTTGGTTTTGCAGATTTATATTCACAGGATCCTGGTTTACAGCTGGAATGATATCCGGAAAGCTTTGTATCCGTATATCTCCCTCTAGTTGTGTATTGTATTATTTTCCGCTGCTATGTATTTAAATGTAATTTAAATCTCTGATATTTCTGTGTAATATTCATTTATACTCTGTATATTCTTGTAATCTGATGCATTGCTGTAACACACAATGAAATGTTCTTCTGTTTGCGTTCTGTTGTGGCTTGTTCTCGAACTATCCAACACTTTCCTTTACGGGGAAGTTACGGGTTTTTACAGGGGGTATGGACGTACATATAGCCAAAACTCATCAATTTCAACCATGTTCCAACTGAACTGGCAATAATATTAATATATAGCTTATACTAACTACAATCTGTTTTATATTGATTACAACTAAAATTAAGCTAAGTTTTTTTTACCAGATGATATCATCCTTATGTAAGATACAATATATTCACAAGATTAGACATGGCACATTACTATCGTTTTAACTTGTAACTACTTACATCTAAATTTATTATAACACATTAATTACTAGTAATCAATGGTGAATTATTTGCTAATTTTCAATTAAATTGTGTGTTTAATATTTGTTTCTTTATTATTAATCCAATAGTAATTAATTAATTACTAGTTATCAATTGTTGACTACTATGATTGCTAATTACTAGTTGTAAATAGGAATTGTTTCATTTTTCAAATTAGCTAGTAATTAAATTAGAACTGGCAAATATTGTCACATATTACAAATCGTAAATGAAAATGGTTGCAATAAACATGTTATAACTAACCGAAAAGAAAGAGTTAAAAAAATTTACCTATCACAGCTGGCAAAAACAAAAAGTTGTAATTTGCATGTATTACAATTGATAATAATATTAATTATTAATAGTATTTTTTACCAATTATTTAATTAATAATTATTTAGCATTTTTTTCAACTAACATAAAGAGCTGTAATAGACATTTATTACAACTGGCAAAAAAGAAGAGTTGTTAAAAACTAAAATCTTTTACAACTGCTAAAAAGAGTTGTAATAGATGTCTATTACAATTGACGTAAGAAGAGTTGTCAAAAATAAGTATATATTACAACTGACCATTAGGAACAGTTGTAACAGGCCTTTATTACAACCTGCGAAATGAAAGAGTTGTTGAAAATAAATCTACTACAACTGTCTGCAAAAAACGGTTGTAAAAAAACCTCTATTGCAACTGACACTCAGCGATAGTTGTGAAATTACAGTTGTAATAGGGTATTTTTGTTGTAGTGACAATCGTTAAGTTGAACATAGTGCAGTTAGTATATGTACATGTTCATCGGGGACATGTGTTTCTGGCATTGTTTTTGGCAAATAAAACCTTATAAAGTGCATAGCTATAAAAGAAAATATTTCATGAGAGTATCAGAAGAAAATATTTAGCAGATATGATATTAATCATCAGGTACATGTGCGTGTCAGTGTGTATTGAAAACTGAAGTTACTATAATAGAAGATGCATGCTTTATAGAGTCTCAGTTTACACCCGTACATTTACGACCAATTGTTTGTATCAGTGGTAATAGTTGCCAACAAATCTATTAATGCGTACTTAATCTAAAAGTAAAACTGCATGACCAGGGAGGAAGTCAGATCTGAGAACAAAAATGATAATAAAGAACATATATACACATACTCTCTCCAAAACAAAAGCAACAACTAAACATGTTGGAGGTGAAACTTACAAGAAGCGCAGAAAAATCATGTGATCACTATATACTATATAGTAGACTAGCTAGATATTCCAACAACTTAATAAGATTCTTAAATGCAAGAAGCAACTTACTGCTCAAGATATTCTAGCAAAAGAACATCGTATAACCAGCCCGAGTATGTGAGTGAAAATTGGTTTTCGTTGATCGATAGTCAACATATATGGCTCGGAAAACATGGAAGAGAACAAAATGACATGGAGAAAGGAATGAGGTAAAACCAAAAAGATATGGAAGCAAGCCTTGGGCTGTTGGGCCCTTAGCCTCCGACTGCCACATATTTCAACTAGTCGAATGAAGGGGAAAGGTGGCTGCTCAGCCAAATCAATTCAAATCACAGAGATCACAATTAATGGAAAATACACAAAAGCAAAGAACATGGCAGAATTGTTGTGGTATAGCATACATTTATTCGGTGTAGCTAATTGTTTATACCCTAAAAGCTAGGCATTCCAGCCCTAAAAGCTCCCTGAAATAGGGTCGAAGAATGTGTGTCACATCATCCACATTCTCCTTTCGGTTCAGTAACAATGCGGATTCGCGCGGCGGCACATGGACCGATCCGGTCCGCTACTTCCCATTTCAAGCTTCTTAATCTGCAATATATTGTACCAATCTGATGTAAAATATGACTAGTATTACCGTACAACAGTGGTAAGGGTTGTACATGCAAGCTTACTCGAAATAGAGTATTTACTATAAATGTATGGATACCAATCAATCATAAGCGCGTACACACATATATTATACCAGCAAGCATCAATGTACTTTTAATATCGAGTTTCTTTATATCTCTAAATTATTATTGAATTTAGACGCAATGACAAACCAATTAAATATCTGTTAAAAACATATATCCTATTTGTGAATATTTAAATTTAAAATGCAAGAATAGATATAATATATAATTAACGATTATTTAATTACATTATTTAAATAAATCATCTAAAATTTCCATTATTAATAAAAAAGTTTAACTTTATACTTTGTTGTTGTTGATATTTCTTCTCATAAAAAGCTTGATTTTGTAATTAATAACTAGTCGATGCATAACAACAATCTTTTGTTCTTTGTTTTCATTCATAAACTCAATCGGGGCAACGCCAACCCTAAAAGGATGAAAGGCTCATAACAGTTGCAATAAAATTAATCCAAAGTGTATGCGTACCATCAACAATTGAAAACATAATACAAAAGTAAAAAATTAAATACAAAGTTGGTTGCTTGATTAAACTCCAAACAATTATCTATTGTGCATTAGAGATGAATTCGTTATAGCAACTGATAAACTGGCAACTTCTTTGAAGAAGATAAGCTCCTAAGAGGTACTTGCTTTGATATAAAATTCTCTGACATATTAGAAACCAATCAACCAGGCTATCATAGAAAAATGAAATCCAGTTAATGATGTGCGGACTCAACAAATCCTTGGCCTTCTCAGTTCAAAATGATGAAAACGCAACACTGCTTCCATTTAAAGAAGAAAGTTCTCAAATTAGCTAAAGTATAGACTGGATAAAGCGAGAATCCTGATACTTATATTCTTACTCCACTGCCTCACTTATTTGTGGAAAAAATTTGCAACTATTAAATACAGTAAGCAAAAAGAGGTCATGTGACAATACTAAGCTAGTAAGAAACATAGGATATTGTGTGGTATATTCTAATCAATGTTATTAAACTACAATATAAAGAATTACGAATGTTGGCTACATAACAAGCTCTCAACCACAACTTGCGGGTTATAGTCTTCAATCACCTTTATTGTATATTCCCATAAACAGTGCGTAACCAATAAATTGCATTAACATACCCATTCACCGGAAGAATAAGATTATAGTTAATAACTACAAGTATAATTATTTTTTAACTTTAACCCCAAAACCACTCAAAACATCGAAATTCTATACAACCAGTATTGGTGCAGCATGTTTAGCAGAAAAGAAACATGAGTTGTTTTCAAAATAAATCTATGCCTACAATTATCAGACTAGCTTTGCTTGTGCAAGATATAGAAACAACATCATGTAATATGAATAAAGAGAATAATTGCACTGAAATGGCACATTAACATTCAATAACTTAGGAATTGGATAATACCATCATCTATATAACAAACACATTAATATTCATTTATCCAAACATCCTGGGCTGAACTAAGAAACTCAGAAATAAGTAACTTTTTTGACTATTTAAATACCAATGCATCCAACAATTAATTGTTTTTCAACGGTAGTATCAATAAAAAGGAAATAAAAAGAAGCAATTTCACAATAGCAACTCTAATAGCTTCTCCAAATCCTTGAAATCGCTCACTTCGGTAGTTATCAATATTTTCCTAAGAAGTACACAAACTAAATATTTTTTGGAACTTCAACCAAATTTATGTAAATTCAATCTAACAAAAATAAAAAAGTCTAAAGCAAATATAGCACCATAAATGCTTGCCTAAGTATCATCCTCAATGCAAACAACTTGAAATATGAGTTTTGGTTTTATGGATTTTGGGTGACGATTGTCCTACTTATGTCTTTCTTACTTTTGGTTTTCCGACTTCTGGATTCTCATTTTCTCAAAATTATGGCTTGCTTTCTTGGCTTCTTCTGGATTCGGATATTCGGGCTTCGACCAATGGATTTGGCTTTGTAGGCTCCAGCCCTCTAATTTATCTTTCTGGTCCTCAAGTTGTAAATGGTTGAGTTGACCTACCTATGCATGGGAGCTGTTATAATCCATAGGCATGCACTTTGCTCGACAACACACCATCAACCCCTGTTTATTAATAAAATGAATATGTTCTAGCATTTCTTGGTCGTCTTACCCCGATAAGGCCACCTTGAATTATTCAGGCTTTCCTTGGTCATCTTACTCCGGTAAGGCCACCTTGGACACTTTGGCTTATCTTAGTCATCCTACCTTAGTAGGGCCACCTTGATCTTCTCTGGCTACTCTTGGTCGTCTTGCCCCTTCAGAGCCGTCTTGAGATAACTCTTGTTTTGGAACTCGAATGGATAAGTTTACTTACCTATGTACGGGAATAAGCAGCCCTAGGCATGCTCTTGGCAAATAATAAACCTTTCAGCCTTCTTTACAAATGAATTTGAAATCGAAAACGACTAAGTCAGCGTACCCATGTACAAGAACATGCGAATCTCTAGACATGTACTTTATGGATGATAAACCGTTGATTACTTATTTTGGTTTTATTAAAAACTCCAAAGTCTTACAACCTTAATAAAAATTACTTTGTCTATCAGGACGCTGGCGACAAAGTGAGGAAATCTAAAACTGGATTACAAACTCTAAGGACTCCGGCCCATAGATTTCTGGCTTTCCTTGGTCATCTTGCTACGGCAGAGACGTCTTGGAACTTTTTGGCTTTCCTTGATCGTCTTACTCCGGCAAGGTCGTCTTGGAACCTTCTGGCTTTCCTTGGTTGTGTTGCTCCGGCAAGGCCGTCTGGGACACCTCTGTCATATCCTTGGTCGTCTTGCCTCGGCAAGGCTGTCTCAAATTGTTTAGGCTTGCCCTTTGTCATCTTGCTTCGCAAGGCCGTCTTGGACTATTCTGGCTGTTCCTGGTCATATTGCCCCGGCAAAGCCGCCCTCAACTCATCTAATTATTGGATACACTGGATTTATGATTTTGGATTTTCTCGATTTTTTGGTTATGGATATTCTGGCCATTCAGGTTCTTCTCGGACTCCTCCGGTCCTTTTGTCATTCTGGTTATCTCTCGGATAACGATCTGAAGCGATCATCGGCTTTCCTTGGATTTCAGGCTTTCTGGTATCATGGTCAATACGATCCGGTGTGATCATGGATTTATGGCTTATTAGATTTGGTTTTCTGGTTAATATGATCCGGTGCGATACCAGAAAAGCTCCACCGTCCTACATCAAAATCACACGCACCTGAAAGCTCTGTGACATCGATCTCAAGATGCCACAATGTTGGCCATCATCTCGCCACCCAGCGCCGAGAGAGAGGACGAGCTCAAAGTCCCCATCGCCGGAAAAATATGCTTGAATGCACCGACTTTAAGCACAGAAATCGAAGAAAATACCACGCGATTTTCGATCACATCTGTATAAAATTCAAGATCTCATGAAGCTTATCCATTTTTGTTTTGAAATCATTGGTTAAATCGAAGTGTAAAGGGAGAAATTAAGGAAAGAGTTTAGATCGCTTTCGGCCATCAATTCTGAAATGGCGGCACTGGCAAAAAGAAGAATTAGGGTTTCCAATGGGTTATTTATACCCTTATTATTTAATAATATTAAATTCTTATTACGCTTAACTTTGAAGTTTTTCTCTTGAACTCCAAATGAACCCGAACGAACTTCTCCCCTAACTAAATACCCTCATTCCGGACATAATGGGATATGTTTTGTAAGCCGATTCGATTTTTTGATCCATTTTTATCAAATTTATAGTATAACGTTAATTATTGAATTTGAACATATGTTTTAATTTTCCACGACAACATACTGACTCCAAAAATTACGAAATTTGAAATATAGCTAGATTTTACAAATACGGTTCTAATAGACTTGGTTTCGTCGAATTTGTAGACCGTTTGAAAAATATCTTTATTTCGAGCTAATTAAATTTACAACTAAAATTAAACATGCGTTTAAATTTACCTCTCTTACCTATGATTTCCAATTGACTCAGAATTTTAAGCCTGATAATAATTTGATGTTCTGGATCCGACAAAATTGGTTTCATCGAAAACAGGAGTCGTTTGCAAAACGATCATTTTTAAGGGCTTAAATAATATTAATAAATTCCACAGCAACTATTTTAAATTTTAATTTGGATATAACTTACAATTTATAATACGAAATCTAAATTTCTTACAATCGTTAGAAAGATATTCTTAAATATATCCTAACGTTTCTTGTTTTATTAAATTCTAACATATATAGAATTCTGTATATTCATTTAAAGTTCAAAACTAATTCAAATTATCGCGACGTTACACGCTCATTTTATAATTATATTATAAATTTTACGTTCAAACTCGTTTTAAATAAATTCTCAGTCATTTATTCGCAAAATAAATCATTTAAAATATTTAATTTCGATTCAAATCAATCTAAAATAAATTTTATATTGGTTCCAAAATTTAGAATTGTTACATTCTCCGCCACTTAAAAACTATTTATCCCTGAAAAGGAATGAAACTGAAGGCCGTTTACTTAACCAACTCAATCTTCTTCTTGATTCAAGCTCTTCAAAAATTCAATTTCTAAGAACTTTCCAATTTCTCGAAATTTGGTTAAGCCTCAAATTTTCGAAAAAATTCGCCATAGCCTCCTTTATACGGCTTGATCGGTACAACTACAACAAGCCTCTACAGACCCTCATCAATCAAAACGAAAATCAAAAAGTGAATCGGCTCATAAAATCATCAAACTCAATCAATACAATAAATATTGACCTTTTTGTCAGACATATAATTTTATTCCTCTTCTTAGCTTACACAACCTGTCTAACATATATATTCATCCAATCCGAACTAATCTTTCAGTTCAGTTCTACATTATATTTTATTTTTCATAATTTACCTTTCGTTTTCAAATTGGTTTTATTATTCCAATATTTTTGTTAGTTAAACTAATTATCACACACCATAACCAGCAATCAATTAGTTGATTAACTTTTCAAATATACATGTTTTATATACTCAAAAATCTAATTACAAGGTCAAATCACAAAAAATAAACTCTAGTTTAATTTTTGGTTCTCATACCAGTCAATTGAAATCATATAGATACTGTAACAACCCACATTTTACATATTGGAAGATCGTAAAATATTTTTATTTTGTTTTCTGAGGGTTGGATCATTTTCATCTTTTAATATGTTTCTTAAAGGGATGTGAGACATGTCCATAATTTCTACCGATTTTGTTTGTGACCATTTTTCCCCTGTCATCCTTATACATGGCATACCTTTTGACTCAAGTCGAATTAGAGGGTGAGACCTATGCCATTGGAAAGAAATTAATGATTGACTTTCCATAGAGTGATTACATTAAAGATTTGGCTCAACGGTTTGGGAGAAATCGCTGTTTTAAGGTATTTTAGTTGGCTGTTCAGGTTTGGAGAGCCTAATGGGCTGAATTGGGGAGGCCCATTAATGGGCTGGTGGAATCTCATAAATAGGGGGTGAGAGTGGAGCGAAAAGGTTGACTTTCTCATTCTCTCGTTTGGAGGCATTGATCTCCTTCTTCCTCTAACACCTTTCCACCATTAAAAATCCAAATCTAAGAAGGGAAATCATAGTTCCACACCATTGAAGGTTGGATCTAAATCATTTCAAAGGTGAATTCATCGGATCGAGGAGTTTGGTTCGAATTGCTCACTGTCCGGATTCATAATTCTATCATTTTATTTTGTATTGGAGAATCGGTGAGTGGATTACATCTCTAACAAGGATTCAATAAAGTGTATGGGTAGTAGATCATGTTTTTCATCAAACTCAAGTGTTTTTCCTTAGATCCATGCATTGGTAAGTTCATTTTCATATAGATCACCCTAGGATCTGATTTAGCAAGCTTAGATAGGTAATTTCTATGATATTTCATACGAATGTGCAAATTAGATCCATGGTTTTTGTTCTTAAGCATATTTGTGGTGATTTTGGTGAATTTGACATTATCGTTGATAAAATTGTAATATTGATGATATTGTTGATTTCCTAACATGCTTGTAATCCTTTTTGATGAATTGGATGAGTTAGTTTTATCGGATTTATCGTTTGGCAAAGTTTTTGTTGAAATTGGAGTTGCATTGCAATATGCAGCTTTTGGATCGGACCAAAGTTGGGTCGGACCAAAGTTGTATTAGACCAAAGTTAGGTCGAACTGAAGTTGGATCGGACCAAAGTTGGATCGGAATGAAGTTGGGTCGGACCGAAGTGGGGTCGGACCGAAGTTGGGTTGGACCGAAGTTGGGTCGGGCCAAAGTTGGATTGGACCAAAGTTGGATCAGACCAAAGTGGGTCGGCCTATTCTAGTCAGCCATTTTTCCATTTCTAAGCAGCCATTATTGGTCGGACACTTCTGGTGATGATGTGACTTCAAAGTGAATTCAATTAGGAATTTAGAAAGTGTTCAAAAGCGTTTTTTGTTCATTGTAAGCAACAAATGGGGAGACAACTCAAGATGTATTGAGTTCGTGTGAAGTGACAGTTATAAGGGGTTCTGAGCTAATTAATAGTCGTAATTGATAACGATTAGAGAGGAGAAGGCCGCGGAATTGTCATTGTCGTAGGTTTTAGTGGACTCAAAGTAGAGGTACAGTTGATGACCAATTGTAGGTCGAGTTCCTTGGGTGTCGTGTATGTCCTAGACACGTGTTGAGTATAGCGTGTAGCATTTGTTGAGTATAGTATGTGGAGTTTTGCTAGAACCGGGGCGTCGTGTGTGGTCCTTGACAATTGACGGCAAATTGTTAGCCATTCGTACGATAACGAGGGTTCCAAAGCAAGGTTGACGGTGATAGACAGAGTCAGTCATGGACGTTTGAATGCATGTTGTGATCATTATTGAGTTGCTTTGCCATATATGAATGGATGCTTTAATTGTTATGACTGAATTGTTATTCCTTTGGGTGTACGGATTGTAAAGGCTATCACTGTCATGCAATGGGGAAGGAAATTAAGAGTTCTTCTATGAAGCTGGGTAGATTAGTTGATTATTTACCCATTCTCATATACTTTATTGATGAAGTTTGTTAGCTGTTTTATCGCTCATTAAGACTATTGTCTGACTCAAGGTTTTATGTTTCCTATTATTACCTTGGGTTGTTCATCCGGTTGTGGATGGGCAGACTGAGTAACAGGTGGCAGGTATTGCTTTAGTGAGGACGGCGATGTTGATCGATGGCGAGCAAGAGGCTCACGTACTAGATTTATTACTATCTAGTATTATTTCCGCTGTTTGCTATTTCTCTGAGTGTTGTAGTGAGACAAATTGTACAAATACTATTGTTATCCATGTGTATGGGAAATACTTTCTAGTTGCCATGAAAGTTTAGTGTTTTCTTCTTCACTATCACTACCTGTTGTATATGCTCTACTATATTTTATCCTCGCGTTGTGAGTTTACGACAGGTTTCGTTTATCTACCATACCTTGATGATCGTTCATAGTTGCCTGACAAACCTTTCAGTGCATTATTCCACTTATATAGTGCAGGGGCTGTGGGCGGTCGTTACATTTGGTATCAGAGCTCTGGTTAACGATTTTAGCCAAAGTTCAAAGACGTAATCAGGTATGAGAGACGTACTTGTAGATTTCAGTTGGATGCTTATTATATATATCAGCATATATAGTAGTAGCTGTAGTATTTTTTAGCAGTTTTTCTTGGAAGTGGCCAATTATTCTAAATTGCAGGTTTAGAATGAGTAGACGATCATCAAGACAGGCTTCTAGGGATGTTAATACTGGAGGGGGTAATGGCGGGGCACAAGACTAACTGGCCATGTTTAAAGCTATGATTGATGCATGCCTTCGAAAGAACCCCGCTCCAGTTGCAACTACAGTTGATGTTGGAGTCCAAGTGCCTAGAGCTGTCGAATTTGCAAAGCCATGCAAAGAATTTTCTTCATTAGGAGGAAAACAGTTCAAAGGCACTGAGTCAGTTGAAGAAGTCCAGAGGTGGATGGATACTTGTGTTAGGATTTTCAAAGACATGGTCAGCTGGTGGTCTGGTCGGTCCGAAGGATGAGGAGCGGATCGGTCTATTACCAGGTCTGGTCGGTCCATAGAGGAGTGGGTAAGATCGACCAACTGAGTAGAAAATGAATTGAGTGAAGCTGATCGGGTTGATCAAAAAAGTTGGATCAGGTCGGTAATATCAAGGTTAGTTGTGTTGAGGTGTTTGTTTCGGGTCGGCCGGTTCTAAAAGAGCAAGAGGGTCAGTCTCAAGTGGTGGAGATGGGTCGGTTAGTTGTGAGGCTCTGATGAGAAGCAGCATTGGGTCGGTCGGCCTGGGATTTTTGGGTCGGTCGGGTCCAAGTGGGATGGTCAAGTATTTAGGCAGATCGGTCAAGTTGGAGGAGTTTTCAGCAGACCTTCTAAACGCTATGGTGGATGGCCTAGGTGATGTGGCCTATTTCCTTAGCTTGTGTGACGCTTGGATTTGGAACCCGAGATTTGTGATAGACCATTGATCTTGACTAATCCAGTTGGGGGTTCATCCAGTTTGTGCATATTGTGTCGTGATCTAGTATTGTCGAGTCATGGTTGCTTTTTTTGTGATTGCTTTATTCTTAACTTCGTCAGGTTTGGGATCATCTTGGGCATGGATTGGCTCAAGAGGTATGCGGGAAGGGTGAATTGCGAGAAGCTAGAGGTGAGAGTCGGGGATGTGGAAGGGCGAAAGGTGTTGATAATGTGTAAGCGCAAAGAGGGTGTCTTCGTTAGCTATCTATATTCTCTTGTGATTCCATAAGAAGACTTGTCATCTGTGCTGATCGCAAATGAGCATGAGGATGTCTTTGACGAGGTCAAAGGTTTGCCACCACATCGTGAGATCGAGTTTAGGATCAATTTGGTCGAGGGTGTTAGAGCAATCGTTATGCCTCTTAGGCGGATGGCGCCTTAGGAACAGCGAGAGTTGGAGGTGCAAGTTCATGACCTTCTAAGGAAGGGATTCATTCGGAGATGTGTTTCCGAATGAGGTACACAGGTCGTGTTTGCAACCAAGGCAGATGACTCGTTAAGGTTGTGTGTGGACTATCGTGAGCTGAACAAGATGACTAAGAAGAACATGTATCCGTTGCCAAGGATTAATGGCTTGTTCGATCAACTTCACCAAGCCAAAGTGTTTTCTCAGATAGATTTGGCAACGGGATTTCACCAATTGAGGGTGGCTAAGGATAGTGTGCCAAAGACTGCTTTTAGGACACCATCCGGTTTTTCCGAGTGGTTCGTGATGCCATTCGAGTTGACTAACGTGCCATCGTACTTTGTGGATATCATGAATAGAATGTCCAGAGATCAGTTGAATAAGTTTGTGCTTGTGCTTGTGTTCGTGGACGATATCCTAGTTTACTCCAGGAATGGGGAAGAACACAAGACACACTTGAGAGTTGTGTTAGAGATCTTGCGAAAGCATCAGTTGAAAGCTAAGTTCTCGAAGTGTCACGATGAAGTGAGGTTCTTAGGTCATGTTGTTTCTGGAAATGGGATAGCGGTTGACCCCGCTAAGTTGGCAGCAACCCAGGACTGGGATAAACCTAAGAATGCGACAGATGTTCGGAGTTTCCTTGGGTTGGCAGGATATTACCGACTTTTTATCAAGGATTTCTCCAAGATAGCTGCACCGTTGACAGGATTGACGAAGAAGAACCAAGTGTTCACATGGGATGTGAGGTGTGAACAAGCGTTTGGAATCCTGAAGAAGAGACTGACGAGTGCTCCTGTGTTGAATATTCCAAGTGGGAATGAAGAGATTGTGGTATACACCGATGCATGTGGTATTGGGCTTGGAGCAGTGCTAATGCAAAAGGATAAGGTCGTGGCCTACGCGAGTCGACAACTAAAGCCGCATGAGAAGAATTACCCAACTCATGATTTGGAGTTGGCAGCAATTGTGTTTGCTGTAAAGATGTGGACACATTACCCATTGGGAGTTCGATTCAAGTTGTTTACGGATCACAAGTCATTGAAGTATCTTTTCTCCTAAAAGGATTTGAATCTTCGGCAGCAGCGATGGTTAGAGTTTCTGGCATAATATGATTTTGATATAGCCTATACTCCTGGTAAAGGTAACACAATTGCAGATGCGTTGATTCGAAGACACGCAAGTTTGGGAGCGATGTTTTTGGAATGGAAGAGCCTTGAGTATTTGGCAAGGTTTGATTTTAGGCCAAAGTGTAATTTGGAACCTGAAATGTTGGCAAGCTTGTCGATGAGACCTACTCTCATCGAAAGGATTGGCGAGAGCCAAAAGCGAGATGCAAATCTTGTCGAGTTTATCCAAATGCTAGAACCAGAAGATAAAGAGTTCGAAGTCAATCGATAAGGTTGGCTTCGGAAGAAAGGGCGGTTAGTTGTTCCTGATGTCGATGGATTGAGAGATGAGGTTCTGAGAGAATGTAATCACTCGAAGTTGACGATTCATCCTGATGGTAATAAGATGTATCCGGACATGAAGAGAATTTACTATTTGGAGGGATGAAGCGAGATATTGGAAAGTTCATTTCCTAGTGCATGAACTGTCAGTTAGTGAAAGCTGAACAGAAGAAGCCAAGTGGTTTTCTTCAGCCATTAGAAGTTCCTACGTGGAAGTGAGAGCAAATATCGATGGATTTCATTGATGGACTACCAAGAACCAGGGAAGGAAATGAGGGGATTTGGCTCATTGTGGATTGCTTGACCAAAAGTCCAAGATTCATTCATGTCAAGTCGACTAGGACAACGTAGAAGCTGGCTGAACTTTATGTGAAATGGATCGTTAGATCCAATGGCGTCCCAAAGAGTATAGTGAGTGATCGAGATCCGTTATTCACTAGCGGATTTTGGAAGAGTTTGCAAAAAGCTTTGGGAACCGAGTTGTGCTTGAGTATGGCATATCATCCCCAAACTGATGGTCAGATCGAGAGAGTCAATCGAGTTTAGGAAGATCTTCTAAGAACTTGTGTGTTGGATTTTTGGGGATCGTGGGAGGACCATCTACATCTGGTTGAGTTTGCATATAATAATAGCTACCAGTCCAGCATTGGGATGGCACCATACGAGGCGTTGTATGGAAGATCGTGCAATCCTCCGGTATGTTGGTTAGAAACTTGAGACAAGTTGGTACTTGGGCCAGAAATAATAAGAGAGACCTCGGATTGTATCGAGATCATTTGGCAACGAATGAAGGCAGCCAAAGATCGTCAGAAAAGTTATGCCGGTAAGTGTCGTAAGGATTTGGAATTTGACATTGGAAATATGGTTTTCATGAAGGTTTCACCGTTGAAGCATATGATGAGATTTGGAAGTAAAGGAAAGTTAGCTCCTGGGTTCGTTGGACCATTTCCAATAGTCGAGTGAATTGGAAAGCTCGCATATAGATTGGAGTTACCTGAGTAGATGTCGAGTTTGCATAATGTGTTCCATATGTCGTTTCTATGGAAGGTCGTGCATGATTCGAATGAGGTGGTATCACCAGAGCAGTACGAAGACCTAGAAGTGGAAACCGCGGTTGTGAGACCTCGTAAGTCGCTTCGTGTTGTGGAGAATGACACAAAACAGCTTAGGAGGAAAATAGTTAAGCCAGTCAAGGTACAATGGAGCGAAGATAGCGAAGATTGTACATGGGAGACGGAAGACGACATGATGGCGACTCATCCAGAACTCTTCGTCGGTAGGACCCTTTGATATCGTACTATCGTTATATAGTTGTATCTTGTTGATTATTTGATAGAATTCCGCGTGCTAGGATTAGGATATGAATGCATAGCTTGATGGATGCTAGTTTGGATGATAGAATTGGCTTCTCATGGATGATAGGCATACAGAATTATTGTGTTTGCTTGGAGTTTCGGGGGCGAAATCTTAAGGAGGAGAATGTAATAGCCCACATTTTACGTATTGGAAGATCGTAAAATATTTTTATTTTATTTCCTGAGGGTTGGATCATTCTCATTTTCTAATATGTTGCTTATGGGGATATGAGACATGTTCCCAATTTTTACTGATTTTGTTTGTGACCATTTTTCCCCTGTCATCCTTGTAAAAGACATAACTTTTGTCTCATGTAGAATCAGAGGGTGAGACCTGTGCCATTGGAAAGAAATTGATGATTGCCTTTCCATAGAGTGGTTACATTAAAAATTTGGCTCAGCGGTTTGGGAGAAATCACTGTTTTAAGGATTTTTAGTTGGTTGTTCAGGTTTGGAGAGCCTAATGGGCTGAATTGGGGAGACCCAACAGTGGGCTAGTGAAGTCCTATAAATAGGGGGTGAGAGTAGAGGGAAAAGGTTTACTTTCCATTCTCCCATTTGGAGGCATTAATCTCCTTCATCCTCTAACACCTTTCCACCATTAAAAATCCAAATCTAAGGAGGGAAATCATAGATCTACACCATTGGAGGTTAGATCTACATCATTTCAAAGGTGAATTCATCGGATCGAGGAGTTTTGTTCGAATTGCTCGCTGTCCGGATCATTTTAGCTTGTATTGGAGAATTGGTGAGTGGATTACATCTCTCACATGGATTCAATAAAGTGTATGGGTAGTAGATCATGTTTTTCATCAAATTCAAGTGTTTTTCCTTAGATCCATGCATTCGTAAGTTCATTTTCATATAGATCACTCTAGGATCTAATTTAGCAAGTTTAGATAGGTAATTTCTATGACATTTCATATGAATGAGCAAGTTAGATCCATGGTTTTTGTTCATATGCATATTTGTGGTTATTTTGGTGAATTTGACATTATCGTTGATAAAATTGTCATATTAATGATATTGTTGATTTCGTAACATGCTTGTAATTCTTTTTGATGAATTGGATGAGTTAGTTTCGTCGAATTTATCGCTTGGCGAAGTTTTGGTCCAAATCGGAGTTGTATTGCAATATGCAGCTTTTGGATCGGACCAAAGTTGGGTCGGACCAAAGTTGGGTCGGACCAAAGTTGGGTCGGACTAAAGTTGGGTCGGACTGAAGCTGGGTCAGACCAAAGTTGGTTCGGACTGAAGTTGGGTCGGACCAAAGTTGGATCAGATCAAAGTTGGATCGGACCAAAGTTGGGTCGGACATAAGTTGGGCCGGACCAAAGTGGGTCGACCTATTCTGATCAGCCATTTTTGCCAATTCTGGGCAGCTATTTCTGGTCGGACACTTCCGGTGATGATGTGACTTCAAAGTGAATTCAATTGGAAGTTTGGAAGTGTTGAAAAGCGTTTGTTGCTCATTGTAAGCAACAAATGGGGAGACAACTCAGGAATGTATTTAGTTTGTGTGAATTGACAGTTCCAAGGTGTTCTCAGCTAATTAATACTCGTGATTGATAACGACTAGAGAGGATAAGGACGAGGAATTATCGTTGTCGTACGTTCTAGCGGACTCAAAGCAGATGTACAATTGAAGACCAATTGTAGGTCGAGTACCTTGGGCATCGTGTATGGCCTAGACACGTGTTGAGTATAGCGTGTAGTATGTGTTGAGCATAGCATGTGGAGTTTTGCTAGAACCGGGGCGTCATGTGTGGTCCTTGACAATTGACGGCAAATTGTTAGCCAGTCATACAATAACGGGGGTTCCAAAGCAAGGTTGGCGGTGATAGTCAGAGTCAGTCATGGACGTTTGAATGCATGTTGTGATCATGATTGAGTTGGTCTACCATATATGAATGGATGCTTTAATTGTTTTGACTGAATTGTTATTCCTTTTGGTGTATGGATTGTAAAGGCTATCATTGTCATGTAATGGGGAAGGAAATTGAGAGTTCTTCTCTGAAGACGGGTAGATTAGTTGATTATTTACCCACTCTCATATACTTTATTGATGAAGTTTGCTAGTTGTTTTATCGCTCACGAAGACTGTTGTCTGACTCAAGGTTTTATGTTTCCTCTTATTACCTTGGGCTGTTCATCTGGTTGTGGATGGGCAGACTAAGTAACAGGTGGCACATATTGCTTTAGTGAGGACGACGATGCTGATCGATGGCAAGTAGGAGGCTCACGTACCAGTTTTATTACTATCTAGTATTGTTTCCGCTGTTTGCTATTTCTCTGAGTCTTGTAGTGAGGAAAATTGTACAAACACTATTGTTGTTATCTACGTGTATGGAAAATACTTTCTAGTTGTCATGAATGTTTAGTATTTTCTACTTCACTATCGCTACCTGTTGTATATGTTCTACTATATTTTATCCTTTTGCTGTGAGTTTATGGTAGGTTTCGTTTATCTACCATACCGTGATGATCGTCCATAGCTGCCTAGCACACCTTTTAGCGCATTATTCCTCTTGTATAGTGCGGGGGCTGTGGACGGTCATCACACATACCCCACTTTCGAAACTCGAAAATAAATACTGATGATGTTGCAACATCATCGGAATCATCATCGGCAACTTGAGTGTGATTCTATATCTACCTAGTATATTTGAGATTTCGTACATAAGTTCACGAGATGTGTATGCAAAATCTTCTTGTACTCGATAGTCCGAACTCAATATTAAATAAAATACTTAAATCTTTATAATAAGATGTAATTTTCAAAACCAAATTCGTTTTTATAAATAACACTCTTCAAACTCATTCTGGGGCATTACTAGCCCTATCTCTAACGAGCCTTTCTTATAGGGTATTACTAATCCTATCTCTGTTGAATTCTCTCATTTAGTTATAACGTGTCTTGTTCTTGAGCTTTGTAAACCAAAGCTCTGATACCACCTGAGGCGAGCCAAACTTCCGGACCGGCCTAAACCAAACAAGAAGACGGATTTATTTGAGAAAAAGATACATCAGAACATAGAACTAGAGAATGTTTCATTGCTATTACAACAATTTACATCAAAGTACAAGATACAGGAGCACAAATAAATAATATACATCGGAAAAATAATATCAGAGATTTAAAGTACATAGCAGCGGAAATATAATACATGAATGTAATGTGAAGCGAAAAACATCAACTTACACAACTAAAGAAAATACATGGATACAAATCATTCCAAAGTATAGCTCCAGCCGTAATCCGGGATCTGTGAAAACAAATATCTGCAAATCCAAAACTACTAGTGCCTGTGTGGAAAATTTGGACACCCAGAGTGTTGGTGGAAAACAATAAACTCCGAGTCAGTCATGGAACTAGTGTGAGAACTAAAAAAATTATTAAAACTTATGCAATCATGGGACTACGCCGTATGACATGAAACGGGTTTACTCCACATGAATATCAGTTTTTAAATAAAACAACGCAATGCTTTTTAGAAAATGAAGCTATTATAAGACTTAGGTCCCATCACACAATGAAACGCAAACCGTAGGATAGAGTTTTACCCTATAATAGCCAAACATGCTTGATATGCTTTAAAACAAATATTTTGGATATTATTATAAGTGAATAGCGCAATAAAAAATTTCGAATATAAATGTATCAATCCTAGACGGCATAATACCTCATCCTACTATGTCGCCATATAGGTTAACAGCTAAAACCGGAAAGTCGCGTATTGGAAATTGGATTCCATCTATGAATCAAGGCAAGGAATCATCCTCATCTGATTCGATCCATCTATAGAGGGATTCCCAGGATCAAACCTATGGGCAACCCTTGGATCTTGCACGGCCTGTCCACACCTAATGTTTGTGGATTGGTTATTCCTGGACAATATGTTTCCTGGTCCTATCGGACCTATAACCTGGACAGTACGTCAACCATATGAGCCTTTTATAGCTTTATATCCGAGGTACCTCGCTATCCAATCATCCACATAAGTAAAATATCTGGGCTCCATACCATGACATCACCTCTAGCTCGTTTTTGACTCATATCGGAGTGTAAAACTCGCGAATTAATGCTATACATAAAGCTATTCTATATTAAAGCCGTGATTTGATCATCAACCACAAAGCTCTGCTTTTCAACAAAAGCTTTAATCTATGCATCTCAGCATGCCACATTATCAGTTCATACCATTCAACCGATGTCCACAAATATATAACCTCAAAGCTCGTACGTCTACGAGAAGGTGTTAAGCTATGAGAATAAATTCTCCGCCACCAAACATATATATATATATATATATTTAGTAAGATCAATTGATATAACACAAACTACAATGTTAGACACACCATCCATTTGCAAGTTCATTTTGGGTCTAAATGAAACCGGAGGCACCTTATTCCTCGTCCCATATGTCCAATACAGGAGAGGGGTCCTCGCATGTCCAATCGATTTCCAAGTACATCTGGACAATGACCACTTATTACCTCACCTTGGGTGTACCGTCCAATCGAGACATCAGCAATAGCCCAAACGATGTGAAGATTTCCGATCTTCAGCCACTATCTTCATATATTTGATTTTTAATCGTAGTAATCGTTATTCATAATGGGATAAACCCGGTCTTTCCGAATAACTCGCGCTTCTTTAAAATCAAATGATAAATAAAGATAACACACATCTCATTCCAACCCAGAGTACTCTTGTATTCAAATATTCATTTACTCTGGGAAAAGTTCCTACTAATTTTGTCAAATATTTAAATTCTTTTAAACTTATTGTTTAATCCATTTCTCGGAAATCATTTCGAAAGATTTTATTATACCTTTTCATAACTTAAACTGAATTAAGGTTTATGAAACTAGTCGGGATTGTCGACCCTTACCAAAGTAATCATTTATTTTATCATTCCCAATCCCGACCTATTCATCCCATGGAGCAAAACTGGTGGTACTCCATATTCAACACCCATCGTGTTATCGATAAATTTAATTACCATTTATCATTTAAATCTAATTAAAGATTCATCCATCGCATGGAATAAAACTGGTCGTACTCCATCACGAACGTTTCTCAAACTCGGTAAATTTAATTACCTCTTTTTGCATTCCAATCTAATTAAAGATTCATTAAAACTCTAATTTCCTTTTAATCTAAAAAATCATTACTTAATGATTAACCAATTTTTAGGAAATAAATCCTGTTTTTAACTGTGTTTAAGAACAAATGTCATTTAAAACATTATTCACAATAAATCCAAAACCATCTTCTAGTTAATATGGAACTTCACGGAAATCTGAAAAATTTATAATCGATATAAATTTTTGTATCCAACCAATACTATAAGTGGAATAACGACAAAGCCTCTTAAATTCAATAAATAGTAAATTCCTTCCTTCACAAAAGCTCATCACGCTAATTATTAATCGAATTCCATTCAATTCAAATTTTATTAAATAAACTGGAAAACTTCCTTTAAATATTAATTAAAAGATTTATTCCTTTCACAACTGGGTTCAAGAACAACATTACTTAAGATACCATTCACAATAAACCCAAAATCCAATTTGATATTAAATATAATATCTTAAATGGAAATCATGTCGACTTATATTCAATATCAAATTCTGAAACCAATAGATATCGTTTTGGAATAACGATATCAATATCTTCCAAATTCCCATAACAATACCTGTATAATCATGGAACCTAAGATTGAAAATATTCTAAGATAATTTCCATTCAAATCCATTCCAATATATATGTTGGAAATTTCTGGTTATATCAAAACCATTTACAAATCCAAATTATTAATTTAAAATCATTGGATTATTACTCTAATTGTTAACTAGTTCATTCAGATAAAGATATGTTTTATCTTTTTAAAACTTGGATTATTTCATCCAAAATCTTTCCAAATTTTTTATTATGATTTAACGTAATTTATTCATATTTTTAATAATTATATTAAGGGCCTTACAGTTAGTTTCCAATATTGGCCACTTAACAGCATGCATAACGACCTTTTCCAAAATTGATTTGGACTTAAATTAAGATCTAATCGTTGGATTTCAAAAATTCTCATTTAATTGGAAATCTCATTTCATTACGATTCCGACGATTTTAGTTTCAGGAGAACCCAACGGTCAGATCTCCCATTACGTCAGTTTGAAGTTACGGGTTGACGTTCGTGAACTGTTGCTGCGCGACGCGTGCTATTCACGCCCAAATCGATTCATAAATTTTAAATATAAATTGAAACACATAAGAACCATTTTAATAAATTATATAAAAAATATATAATCTTTTTGAAAACTTGTTTCAGTCGTTTCTGTTCAAAATCACGTATTTCACCATACGGTCAGTTTAATTATTATTTAAATAAATAAAATAATAATATTTTCTCAAAACTCATTATTTTACGTTCAATTTATCCTTCCAGTCGTTACAAAAATAAACGAAGAACTTACAAAAGAAAACTTGTTTTAAAATGTTTGCTATATAGCCTAACTGAACTTCACTTTGAAAACTTCGACATGCCAAAATTTATTCAAAACCATTCGTTATAGTTACGAATATTCATCTTTATTCTTATATCTTTGCATCGATCTAAAATTGGACGTCTAAAACAAACTTCAATTTCATTGAATATTATATTATTAAATTATTCATATTAATTCCGGATTGGAATAAAATTCAACCAATATCCATATAAATTCATTTAACATCCCGTGTGCACTTTCATCCATATAAGCCTTAAATAATTATTTAACACTTATATCGGTCTTTCAATTAATCGATTAACATCCAATCTAAACACTTGGGATTAGTGAAAACCAAATATTATCCCAATACCCATATGGGGTTTTCAACCAATAAATAATCATTTAATAAATTATTTGTTTATTCCAAATCAATCACCACTTATTTAATTTATTATTTAACTCAATCGATATTATTTAAATAGGTGAACATAAACAAGTCGTTCGACTTGTAAATGGATATTTAATCCAAATTCAACTACCATAAATAATTTAACATCGTTTTTAACATGTTAATTATTTTCAAATCTCATTCCAATCATAACACAAAAAATCATCCATTCATCCATCTGGTTTGCAAACAACTGTGATGTGAGCTACCATATACCTTATAACAATTTTGTAATAATTAAATGGATAAAAATCACATAGGCAATCAATATATATTTAAATATGATTATGGTAACATAACAAAATAATTGAGTGAGTGAGTTCTCACTTTGATCGGTTTTGAAATCGATAAAACGTTTGTTTTAATTAAATTAGACGATGCGTTTAATTTAACCAAATTCAGTAACTAACTTCGTTTCTGTCGAAACTTGCTCCATTGCGTAGTGTTCCTCAAGATGATTCCAATGCATCTGAATTTACTGAAGTCTGACATTGTTTGCAAAAGCTATGAAGGTACGAACATTCTATTACATAAATTTATTAACTAAATATAATTAATATAAATTAATTACATAATTAAGGGGATAAATCCTTTCTTCCTCATTGTTCATGTTTCCAGGTATTGCCGAAAAGCTCCACCGTCCTTCATCAAAATCGTACGCACCTAGAAGCTCTCTGACATCATCTCAAGGTGCTACAACATTGGCCATCATCTCGCCATCCAACACAGAGAGAGCGGTCGAGATTGATGTCCCCCATCCCTAGAAAAACATGCTTGAATGCACCGACTTTGAACACAGAGTCGATGAAAATACTACGTGATTTTCGAATACGTCCGTATGAAATTCAAGATCTCGTTAAGCTCTTCCATTTTTGTTTTGAAATCATTGGTTAATTTGAAATGTACAAGAAGAAATTAAGGAAAGAGTTTAGATCATTTTCAACCATCAATTCTAAAATGGCAGCGCAGGCAAAAAGAGGAATTAGGGTTTCCAATGGGTTATTTATACCCTTATAATGTAATGATATTAAATTCTTATTACGCTTAACTTTAAAGTTTTGCTCTCTAACACCAAACAAACCCCAATGACCTTCGCTTCTAACTAAATACCCATATTCTGGACATAATGAGATATGTTTCGTAAGCCGATTCAATAGTTTTGATCGAGTTTTATCAAATTTAAAGTATAACACTAAATATTGAATTTGAACATACGTTTTAATCTGCCACGACTACATACTAACTCCAAAAATTAGAAAATTTGAAATCTAGCTATAATTTATAAATACGGGTCTAATGGACCTGGTTTCATCGAATTTGGAGACCATTTGAAAATAGCCTTATTATTAGTTTATTAAATTTACAACTAAAATTGAACACATATTAAATTTACCACGCTTACCTATGAATTCCAATTGAATTAAAACTTTAAAATTTATAATAATTTGATGTTCCAGATCCCACAAAATTGGTTTCATCGAAAATGGTGATCGTTTGCAAAATAGTCATTTTCAAGGGCTTAAATAATATTAAAATATTAATAAATTCCACAATGACTAATTTTAATTTTAATTTGGACATTACTTACAATTTATAATACAAAATCTAAATTTCTTACAATCGTTAGAAAGATATTCTTAAATAGATCCTAACGTTTCTTGTTTTATCAAATTTAGACTTATACTCAATTTTGTATATTCATTTAAAGTTCAAAACTAAATTTTCAAACTACCGCGACGTTACGCGTTCGTTTTGTAATTATATTACAAATTTTACGTTCAAACTCGTTTTAAATAAATTTTAAGTCGTTTACTCTCAAAATAAACCGTTTAAAATGTTTAATTTCCATTAAAATCAATTAAAAATAAATTTTAACTTAGTTCCAAAATTCAGGGTTATTACACTAATGATCCAAAATATTTTATCACCTTCATAATCGATTATTCACGATATATGTATCTCTATTTGCTTTGTTCTAAAGATGAAGCTTTGGAAGCCTTCAAATATTTTAAGGATGAAGAAGAGAATCAATGTGGTAAGCGCATTAAAATCATGAGATCAGATAGAGGTGGTGAATACTATGGCAGATACACTGAAAACGGACAAGCATGTGGTCCATTTGCGAAAATTCTTCAAGAGCATGGGATTGCTGCCCAATAAATTATGCTTGGTTCTCCGGACCATAATGGTGTAGTAGAGAGAATAAATCTAACGTTAATCGACCTGATGAGAAGTAATGTTAAACTTCCTTTTTTTCTTATGGACTGAAGCTCTCAAGACGGCAGCGTACATATTAAACAAAGTTCCATCCAAGGTCGCCTCCAAGACAACTTTTGAGTTGTTTAAAGGTTGGAAACCATGTTTGCGACATGTATGCGTTTGGGGATGCCCGTCGGAATTGAAAGTTTACAATCCACAAGAAAAGAAGCTTGACCCAAGGACTGTTAGTGGTTATTTCATTGGATATGCCAAGAAGTCAAAGGGTTATAAATTCTATTGTCCACCCCATTTGTACCAGGATTGTGGAATCAAGGAATGCTAAATTTCTTGAGAATGATTTTATCAGTAGGAGCGATCAATTTCAGAACATTAGTCCTGAAATAGACCACTGTGAGGTTTCACCCTCTGATTCAGTGGATATGTTGATTGTCATTCACACTCCTCAAGTTCAGCCAAGTGTTAAACATCCAAATACAGAAATTCCACAAACTTTTGATCAAAATCCAATATATCATGCTATAAATGAGGAACCGGTTCATCATGATAATGTACAAGTCCCACTGCGGAGATCTATTCGAGAAAGGTGACCAGCTATTCCTAATGACTATGAAGTGTACCTACAAGAATCGGATTATAATATTGGAGTCGATAATGATCCTTTGTCATTTTCACAAGCTATAAGTTCTACAGATTCAAACATATTTTTGAATGTTATGAAACACTACAAGAATAAGGACTTTACATAGCACCAGTCTGTATCTTGATTGGAACGCTATTCTTAGTCAACGCTATTCCAGAGAAAGGCGGGAATACCAAAATTCCAACAGGAAAAAAAGAAAAATAAACGTGTCCTCTCCTCCTAAATTCTCCTCCCAAAATCACCTCCCACACGCGGCCATGAGAAACGATTAAACTCCAAATATCTAATCGCCTTCATCGAAGCCATAAAAAAATGACCGTGTAACCCTAATTGCCTTCATCGAAGCCGACGGTGCCCTAATTCTTCTTTCAAGCAGTTTGACCAAATATCTAATCGCAACCGGCATTTTCAATTACCTAGCTACGCCTCTCATATTCAAACAACCGTGAGGTAATAATCTATGTTTTTTTTGTGTAATTTGATTGTTTTTCTATATGAACATCTCATTTGCTTGCCACTATTAGAACTGTTTTTGTATAATTTTGAGGGAATTATGCTGGTATGCAATTGATAGTGCATGGGCGAATCATAAATTTGCTTAGGTGATGTCTATTTCATTGTGAAGCATGGTTTGCGTAAGGACTTGAAAATCACCAAGATTATGCACAGCTACTTTACTGTTAACACTCTTTCTTATTGATAGGGTAATCTTTTGTGTGTAGTTTATTGTATGTGCTGCATACAGATAGGGTGAGACTACCTTCTTATGCCTAACCATTATGATAAATTATCATATACATTCTCATTAAAGATTATCATAGTCTATTTAGCAACTTAACTAAGCGGTTTAAGCATCGCATTTCTGAATGGCAGTTTTGCAGTTATATTTAATGAGAAAGTGACTAGAACTGAGCTTATGGTATGTGCTCCAAAACGCTTATTTCCTACGTTGTTTGTTGTGATTTTTATGTGTGCTTCGGTTAGGTTTAGTTATTTATGCCAAAAATATCTAACACTTTACATGCTACGCTTGTAAAGATGACAGTTTTGGAAACTAGGATAAAATGTGGATATTTAGGCTACATATGTTTTTAAATGCTAAATTTTTAATTATAATTGTTGAACTCTAAAGTTTGCATGCTGGATTGTGAATAATTACGTATTTGATTACATTCGGTATTTAGAATAAAAAAAAACATCATTCAGCACTCGAGAAAAAAACAAGAAGGAAAAAGATTTTTGAATAGTTTGTTCCAAATGGATGGCTTTAAAACAAGCAATATATGTGAAGTTTTAATTTTTGTGTTTGCCAATATGACTTTGAGCTGTTACTTTATTGTGTAAAACATAATTTTAGCTGTTACTATATTACTTGAAACAAAATTTGGTGCACATTAACATTTATAGCTGTTACTTTATTCCCTATAGATTAATTTCCTTGCTTAATTTGGAAGAGAGTATGTCCCTTTGAGCCACTTTCATAAGCATACATGCATTGTGTTGCTTTTTTTATTGTTACATTTTATGAAAGATTCAACTTCCTTATATATCAAAGTTTGAGGTTGGTAATTAGCCCCACTATTGTAAAAGTCTTCTAGGCATCCAATTAGCCAACGCCTAGGCACTACCCAAGGGTTGTCTCGTAGCTGCTTAAACTTTCTCTAAACGCTAGACGCAGGTTATCACCTCACGTCCTCAGGCCCTGTTATGGTTAATTATCGATTAGTTCATGTCTAGATGATTAATCCCTAGCCCAAATCCACGGTTATCAACTTTTACATTTTTGATTAGGTTCAACTCTTTGCTCCAGTTAACCTGAGTGGTACCTGGAAAACAAAAAGGTGAAATGAGCATTCGTATCACTCTTGCATAATTTTTTAAAAACTTCTGAATCCAAAAAACAGAATGGTTTGTTTAGGTTTGTGTCTCGGTTTATATCTCATAATATGTACTGAGGCATAATGGGAGTGTAAGGATGTGTGCAAAGTTTTATTAAGGGGATTTGGAGTATATGGTTTTGAATTTCACTCAGTGAGAATCATGACCTGCATACACATATGGTATGTGCTCCAAATCGCTTATTTCCTATGTTTCAAACGTTGTTTGTTGTGATTTTTATGTGTGCTTAATTTAAGTTTAGTTATTTATGCCAAAAATATCTAACACTTTACATGCTACACTTGTAAAGATGGAAGTTTTGGAAACTAGGATAAAATGTGGAAATTTAGGCTACATTTGTTTTTAAATGCTAAATTTTGAATTATAATTGTTGAACTCTGAAGTTTGCATGCTGGATTGTGAATAATTACTTATTTGATTACATTCGGCATTTAGAATAAAAAAAACATCATTCAACATTCAAAACAAAAACAAGAAGGAAAAAGATTTTTGAATAGTTTGTTCTAAATGGATGGCTTTAAAACAAGCAATATATGTGAAGTTTTAATTTTTGTGTTTGCCAATATGATTTTGAGCTGTTACTTTATTGTGTAAAACAGAATTTTAGCTGTTACTTTATTACTTGAAACAAAATTTGGTGCACATTAACATTTGTAGCTGTTACTTTATTCCTTACAGAATAATTTCCTTGCTTAATTTGGAAGAGAGTATGTCCCTTTGAGCATGTAGTTGTAGCCGTTTCTTTGAACGTGCATATTAACACAGTGTAAAAGCATCATTGAGCATGTAGTCGTTACTTTGAACGTGCACATTAACACAGTGTAAAAGCATCATTGAGCATGTAGCTGTAGCTTTGAACGTGCACATTAACACAATGCATGTAGCTGTTACTTTTTTTTATTGTTACATTTTACGAAAGATTCAACTTCCTTACATATCAAAGTTTGAGGTTTGTAATTAGCCCCACTATTGTAAAAGTCTTCTAGGCATCCAATTAGCTGACGCCTAGGCACTACCCAAAGGGATTTAGAGCATATGGTTTTGAATTTCACTCAGTGAGAATTATGACCTGCATACACATATTTTATATACCGTTTCCGGTGTAGTTTGGATTAAAATACTAGTGTAATTCGTATGTTCATCCATCTAATAGGTAGAAATATTCAAATTTTATTCAATAAAAAAGTTAACGGTCGGATATGTGCCACAAGTGCAAAAGCTTTGGTGGTGTAGGTTGCAAATTGATAGTGAAAGTTTACTGATGGGTGGTCGAGAATGGGATGTTGTTGAATGTTAGCAAACCGATGTTTAGCTTCTGCTGATTGGTGTACGGTATTTTCTAATTTTCAAAAAAAAAAGATGAGGCCACTCATAACACCTGTTCTTCATGGAAAACCGTCTAGAAAAAGAGTAATTCATATATGTGGTCGGCCTGGATACCTCTGAGCCTGTTCCATCACACGAGCCTTGTATTCAGCAGGATCGGTTACTAACAGCCTACTGCATTCATGTTGTGCAACATCTTCAGTATTAGGCTGATGAAGAAGGTCCTGTATCCCTACAAGAATATGCCTCATGTTGATACAGGGTCTCCAATCCTTGTCCAGAATCGATGAGCAGATCCCTCCAGTTGATTTGAACACATTAGGATGGAAAAAATGCTTTGGAAACCTGCACAGAGGTGGATTATATGATCGAACTCGAGTGTTACTGGGTAATATCCTCCTTCCCAGTCTATTCCTTTTTTGCCTGGAACAACGCATTTCCATTTCATTAGGTTCAGAAAGCCGCCGTAATGTGTTTTTGGATCTGCTTTGAAATCAGGAGGGTGGTTTTTGCGCCAGGCTATTCTCTCTTCTACGAGTTTCGCACTTCCTTTTCCTCCTACCATACTGTTTGGTTTTAGTTTTGGTTTTGTCGTTGTTTCATTTGGTTAGTGCTGATTATATTAAATTGCACTTCAACTGAAGTTACTATTATCATCAGGGGCGGAGGCACGTCACCACTGGCCTAGGCACGTGCCCCTCCCAGTATTCTGAATATTGATAAACGAAATAAAGGTCTCGTTTCAAGATAAAAATAGAAAACTCTGGTTCTCGTTCTCAAAAAATAAATAAAAGACCTAATCCTCGAAGAATCAAATCACAACTGCAATTCCTAACACAACTCACCATCGCAAGTCACAACCTCTGCCATACATGACGCTCTAGACTCTCCTGCAAAAGCGGCTTGCTGTATTTTTCTCAACAGACGCAAGTCATCATGTCGCTAGGTATTCAAAATGGGTAAATGGTAATGAGTTGTGGCTTGATAAATTGATTTAATCAACTGATTTGAGTGCTTTTTAGTTGATTCACTTTTTAATTGCAACTGCTGTAGAGTTGATAACAGCAAGTCAAAAATCGCTTTTGATTTATTCTGTGTTTGAGTTTGTTTTACAGGATGAGTTCACATTAATTGCTATAGAGTTGGCTTACTGGAATTATTGTCAGTGAGATGTTTTTAGGAAAATGGGCAGAGCAAATAGAATGAATTAATAAGAAGATTAAATTCGACTAAAGCATAAACCCTGAATATGATAATGCCTGTGTAGCCAAAATTAATTTTGAAAAAATGTTTAACATGAAAAAGAAAGTGTGTAGTTCAAATGGTTGACAACAAATAACTTCTAAGGCTACTTGAAATGAGAAAATTTATGGAGTTCAAATGGTTGACATGCAAAAAAAAAAATTGCCCCTCCCATCTAAATTTTCTAGCTACACCACCGGTTATCATCAACCCACTGGCTCTTCATTTTCCTTGTTAAGTGTTTCATTTATATACATGACTTTTCACATGAGTGGGATATTCGTTCCATATCCAATTAATGATTGGAAACACAAATTGATTATATATAACTCTTCATGGTTTTTGCCGTTGTTTCAATTTGATATTACAAATTTATATTCCTTTCATACAATTAAAAAATACATGTATAAAAATTTGCGTAAGTTTCAAATTCAGACCCTAGAAAAAACTCATCAATTTTAGCCCTTGTTCAGAACTTATTATAAACATATGACACTTTTTATTTCATATAGGATTTTATACTTATACAATTGAAAATTGTGCAAGCATAATTCTTTTTTTTCAAACATTATATTTACGCGTTCCAAAAATTCGCAACTACAAATATACTAGTATTCTTCATTAAATGTACATGATTATGATGTTGATTAACTGTACATGATTACTGTAGTTTGAATGGTTGATGTTTGAGAAATTTTGCTTGCTCCGATTTGAGAGATTTTGGTATTTTGTGAATGATGGATAAAGACTGGGTACATTTGAACAGGTATTCATTACAATACTCAATTTTAATATTGAATTTAAAACATATTTCAATATATAAGGTTATTGTTCTTTTTCTCTTTTTGCTCGTAGAACCACTAAAGAGTATGAGCAAGCGGCTTGGAATTTTGTGTATGATGCAAAGAGGAATATGGGTAATATAGAAAATATTTTGTGTCCATGTTTAGATTGTAGAAATCTTACTCGTCATTCTGGAGAAGTTATTGTTGAGCATTGGATTATAAAAGGAATGGATCCCAAGTATATGAGTAGTGAGTGGTATAATCACGGCGAGCGGATAAATAAAAAGAAAGAAGCGAAGTCGGGTGATGCATATGATCTGCTTAAGGCCATCATCTATGAAGATGAAGACTTTGTTAATAATACCTTTTTTGACGATGATAGATATGAAGATGATGCACAAAGACGAGAGGATGATTTGCATAAAAATTTAGAAGATGCAGAAACTCCATTATATCCTGGTTTCTCAGATCAAACAAAGTTATCCGCTATCTTCGCATTGTATAATCTTAAATGTGAAACTGGATTGTCTGATAATGTTTTCGATAAGCTTTTAAATGTGCAACAGTTGTTATTGCCAAAAAATAATGTACTTCCTAAGTTGTTATATGAATTAAAAAAATTCCTTAAGTTATTTGACATGGGCTTTGAGAAGATTCATGCATGTCAAAACGATTGTTGCCTTTTTAGGAATTTATATAAAGATTTGAGTAATTGTCCAAAATGTGGATTTTCAAGGTGGAAGGTAAATGAACGAACAAAGGAGATTATGCATGGGATTCCTACTAAAGTATTGCGTTATTTTCCAATAATTCCAAGGTTTAGAAGAATGTTTAGATCTAAAACAATGGCGGAAGATTTAAGGTGGCATTTCAATAATAAAAGCACCGATGGAAAAATGTGTCATCCTGTAGATTCTATTACTTGGAACGTAGTGGATGAGAAATGGAAACCATTTTCAGCAGAACCTCGCAATCTCAGGCTTGGCCTTGCAACAGACGGTTTAAATCCTTTTTCTATGCTAAGTTCCAAATATAGTTGTTGGCCTGTAATGCACGTCACATATTATCTTTGCCTATATTGTGCATGAAGAAAGATAATATTATGTTAACTTTATTGATTCCTGGTCTGAAGCAACCAGGAAATGACATTGAAGTATATTTAGCACCACTGATAGAAGATTTACATCATTTATGGAATGTCGGAGTTGAGACTTATGATGCATACAGCCAATCTATTTTTAATATGAAAGCGATTTTGCTTTGGACAATAAATGACTTTCCAGCCTATGGTAGTCTTGTCGGCTGCTGTGTAAAAGGTAAAAAAGCATGTCCATTATGCGGTGTCAACACTTATCATCGATGGCTAAATCACAGTAGAAAGACTGTCTATATGGGTCATAGAAGATTTCTATCCCCTTCAAATCCCTTAAGAAAAAATAAGGCCTTGTTTGATAACATCGTGGAGGAAGGGTATAAGCCTAGGATTCTAACTGGAAGAAAAATATCTATTATTCTAAAAGATTTTCCAAATAATTTTGGAAATGTAAAGAAAAGCCAAAAAAGAATAATAGAAAAAAGAAAAACAAGAATGGCCAAAGTCAGGTAGGGGCTAAAAGAAGAATTGAGTATATCAAGAAAAATGAAGATGATGAGGACACAGATCCTGTTAGAATGGAGCTATCAAGATGGAAAAAGAAATCCATTTTTTTCAATTGCCATATTGGGAGGTTAGTGCGCACGTTTTTATTTTATTTCACTAAATAACGTTATGAAATTATATAATTAAAATGCTCCATTATTGATTTTATAGGAGCTTCCATTACGTCATAATTTAGATGTAATGCATGTGGAGAAAAATGTCGGTGAAAGTCTTATGGGCACTATGTTGCACGACAAAAAATCAAAGGATGGAGTTAATTCCAGAAAAATTTTGGAAGATTGGGGAATTCGACATGGTCTACATACACAACCTCGTGGGAACAAGACATATCTTCCGCCAGCTCCATATACATTGTCAAAAATTGAAAAGAAACTATTTTGTAAACGGTTATATGACTTTACATGACCCGATGGATATTGCTCAAATTTTAAAAGATGTGTGTCATTGGACGATTGCAAAATCAGTGGTTTGAAGTCTCACGACTATCACGTTTTAATGCAACAATTATTACCCATCTTAATAAGAGGATTACTTCCCAAAAAGCCAAGGAAAACAATATCTCATTTATGTTCATTCTTTAATAAATTATGGCAGCGCATTATTGATAAAGAGAAACTACAACATCTGGAGGATGAGATTATTGTGATTTTGTGCGAGCTTGAAAGATATTTTCCATTGTCTTTTGTTGATATAATGGTACATCTGATAATTCATCTTGCAAGGGAAGCACGACTGTGTGGGCCAGTCCATTTTCGTTGGATGTACCCCTTTGAAAGGTACATGAAAACGCTAAAAGATCATGTAAGAAATTATGCTCGTCCTGAGGGGTGTATCGCAGAATCTTATCTTGCTGAAGAATGCATGAGATTTTTTGGTGATTTTTTGAGAAAATCGCATGAGAAAGAAGTTCGAAATGAAGATTACCATAGTAATGTAATACTTGAAGGACGTCCAATATTAGCATGTAAGACAATCACATTGTCTTTTAATGAAAAAGAGTCCGCTCATTTGGCTGTGCTAATGAATATGGCCATAATAGAACTATATTTAGAGTATGTGCATACTAATATTTTTTTATGTTTTGATTGTTTGTAATGTCAAGTGTAACGTAACTTTTTGTTTCTACACCCCAGTTTGCATTTGGAGGAGCTACAAACTTTAGACAAGCGCCTGGAAAGAAATGAAACATTACTTTGGAAAAATCATATAGCTACGTTCTCCAGTTGGATTAAAAAAAGGTGAATCAAAATTTAAAATGTTACTAATTTATTTTAAATTGTATTACGACGAGCTTTATCGAATGATCAATTGTTTATAGATACCTATTAGCTCCAAAGAGCACGACAACATGCTAAAATGGATTGCTTATGGTCCGAAGAACGATGTGTTGTCCTATACAGGATACATCATTAATGGACTGTGTTTTCACACAAAAGACGCTGGAAGGGAGACTCAAAATAGTGGAGTGACTTATGATGCAACAACAATGTGCAGAGCAAGTGCAAAAGATGTTTCTCAAGTGGTTGATGTTGTCACTTATTATGGGATACTTACCGATATAGTTTTGTTAGACTATAATGTTTTTTATGTTCCAATATTTAAGTGTCATTGGGCAAACATAGGAAATGGTGTAAAGGTTAAGGATGAGTCTACTCTTGTCAATTTACATCAAAGCCAAGCTTCATTTTTAAAAGATCCATATATACTTGCATCCCAAGCGAAACAAGTTTTTTATTTAAGAGAGGATGATTCTTCTAATTCGTATGTGGTAATGAAAGCACCTTCAAGAATTTTTGATGTGCTAGAGATTCAAGACGATGTTGAGGAAGTAAGCCATGTTGAGGAAGATTGCCAAGATATCAATATGGATGTCGATGGATATGCTGATGATGTTTCTTTTGTTAAAGAAGATTGTGAAGGCATAATCGAATAGTTTTGATATGCATGTATAGTCAATGGATATGTTGCGAGTACTTGCACCCTTTATTTAAAATGTTGAACTTCTTGGATATTTTATTTCACTTAGATATAAGTTTCCTCTTTGCATTCCCAGATAGTACATAAATTAAGTTTTGACACTCTGAAGTCAAAAAAAGTATTTTGTACCTTCTTTCAGTTTATGGGGATCTGATGTTGTTTTGATTTACTGTTTGTTTTGCTTTGCTTTCACTTATTCATGTATGCGAAATTATAGCAATCACGTATATAATACTTTTGCAAGTGATAAAAATTAAGAACCACACAACAATTGTATGCACGTCGATGCATAAAATAAATGTGGTCCCTAGAAGTCAAAATATAATCAAGTTTTTCTTTTTTTTCAAATGTACTGTTGCGTGCTTAATTTTTTTTGAAAGGAGGTTGGCATCTATTTCTTTTTTTTTTCGGACAATGACTTATTCTGCTTTTTTTTTTCGGACAATGACTTATTCCGCCTTTCAGAAACACGCTTTGTGTTGTATTAAAGACCAAACGAATATGGGTAATCCCTTTATCTTTCTACATATTTATTTATCTTTCTATATATTTATTTATCTTTCTACATATTTATTTTCTAATATTTATTTTCTTATAATCCATGAAATAAAAACCATACTGAAATTTAGTCAAAATAATATTTGATGTTTGCAGAAATATAGTCAAAACTAACTATTAAATAGTATTTTCAATTTATGTGACGCAGAAGTTTTAATTTATTTTAAAATTGAAGTTGATTTAGTTGAAATTGAGATATTTAAAAAAAAAAAGAGAAGAAACTGCACTATTGTGATGAAAATTAAGTTAACTCTGTTAAATTTAGCTTAATTTAGTATTATAAATTTTTAATGTCATGTAAATAACTTTAAGTTTGAAAGAGAGAACCAAACGCATTTATTTTATGTTTGTGTATGTAAAACAACTCTTGATGCATGGATAAACTTAGCTACGATTTATTAATTGTCTGTTAATTAATATTAAGACTTAAAATCTATGATAATGCTAACATATAAATTCAGTTCAGCACTGCAGTCCAGCTGCCAGATATTCTTTACAATTATCGTTTGCAAACTTGTCATCATTTCTATTATGTATTATTTGAACATCTTACCAACTTTGAACCTTCTACTATTTTGGCTCATCTCTGCAAATTAATAACCAGGTTTGATTATTAATAATTTTGGTGGGTTGTTAGATCTTGTACATTTTATTGATTACCTAATGTAAGCGGTATAATAGAAAATGAAATTTTTGATGAACAGAACTCTAAATCTTTTTAACTGCTTGAAAAGAATGATCAGTTAATTAAACTACCTTGCTTTGGCTAAAAAAATGAAAATTGATGCTTCATTCTCGATATAGAGAATGTATGATTATCTTTACTATGTATTTCTGATAATTTTATTTTGTTAATGTAGGAAATGGCGAAGAAGAGGAAGATTACTTGCAAACAAAAACAAGCCGAGGACTCCCATGAAGAACTTGAAGCAAATATTGAACCCAATGAGCAACCTGAAGCAAATGTAGAAATTAACGTGCAACATGAAGCAAATATACAAACCAATGAGCATCATGAAGCAAATTTAGAAACCACCGTGCAAGGAACCGAAGCATGTAGAGAAAATGCGATGCAATCTGAATTAAATATTGAAACCAATGAGTTTGAAGATGAAAATAATTTGGTGGAAAACGAGACTGATATTCAACTACATGAAAATCTGGTCGAAAAGAAAAAAAACGAGAGGTCGGACTAAAATGTAAAGACTTCCATCAGATCGTGTATCTCGGATTACCGTTGAATTCAACGAAAATGTTATACCAATAGGTGAAGGTTCTGTATAATTGTCTTCATACTTAGGACCACTCGTACGGGAGCATGTTCCATTCACAATTGATGATTGGCAGACAATTGGCGATGATTTAAAATTTGTATTGTGGAGCTCCATTCAGGTATCATTTTCTTATAATATCCTAAATTTATCATGTATTCTCTAGTTCCTGTTAATGGTAGCTTGTTGTGCATCTTTGTCTTTGATGTGATGGGTCCTAATGATAAGAAGATTGGTTTAGGTAAATTTAAAAGAGATCTGTGTCCCAACAGTAAGTTAGAAGAGTAGGGTACACGCATTTTTGATTGTTTTTAGCCAAACTGAAAGCGTAGAATTTTTTTTCATTCTTGGATACATGACAAAGGAACGCGACTGATTTAATTGGCAGCAAGACATAAATACACATTTGTCGATTCAATTCACATTTATCGATTTTATAATATAAAATGAACGCGACTGATTTAATTGGTAGCAAGACAAATCTCGGATCTCCATATCAATAATTTTTTGGCTTAAGTGTAAGATAATTCTACCTGGAATTACATAAAAAACTTTATATGGTATATATACATAGAAACATATTTACAGGGAATTACATGAAAAACTTATATGGTATATATACATGAAAAACTTTATATGGTATAATTACATGGAATTACATGAAACACATTTAAACAAATTCTATTATCAATTCCTTTGTGCTAGTTGGGATAAAATTAAACTTTATTGCTGAAGCTACAGGTGTTTAATTGTTTAATGATGACTGATTTTCCTTTTTTATTTATATACATTACCATATTACTATAACGACCTCCACTCATATCTTTATATGGAATATATACATTGAAATACCGTCAAACCATGTTTTTTAATTAGTTATCAATTTATTAAATATTTACACTTAACTAAATAAGAAAAGTTATACTAAAAATATTATAAATCTATACCCTACCGTTCAATTTATAATTGCACATAAAATACATTAGAAATTCTTAAGTCTAAAAATATTTGAATCATATTGTTCATTTTATTGTTTTGTAAATAAAATATATGATATTAGAACATAACCATCGACTGTATATAGTGGAAAACTCAGTCAAACTATAGTATTAACGCCCACAAGTCAGAATACTTGCATATTAAAATTGGCTTGCAAAACCAGCAATCTAATATGATCTCAAACAAAATCTATATTACGATTTCACCTAGAACCAATCTTACTTATTGCCATGCATCAATTTTCCTTTCAATAAATGATCACTGAATTTTATTTCTATCAAATATTAATCAAAGTGCCAAATCATTTCTCAGATCTATCACTTTAATATCAAATGTACCTTAGGCCTTAGTATAATTATTGGGAGTCGAGTTGGTGTACATTATCTTTGTAATTTCAACTTCTGATCTATCACTTATACATGTTATTATATAAGAAGAAAAAAACAGTGGCAGCATGGCTGCTGGTTTAAAGGGGCCTGCTGCTGGTTTAAGATGGCTGTTGTGTTCATAATTTTGTATTGTGATCATTTTTTTGTATAGTCGGTACTTGTTTTCTTTTGTATTGGTTTAAATGAAAGTTACATTTTGCAGGCAAGATTTAAACTAGATGAGGAATGGCAGAAAGTGCCTATTTTTCAACAAATGGGATGCATCTGGAGGTCTTCAAAAAGCAGACTAGTTAGGCAAATAGTGAAAGCAAAGAACATAGAGGAAAGGATTAAGCTCAAACCTAGGAATGTCGAAAATCCGAACGATTGGAGGAATTTTATAAAGAAAATAACAGACACAAAGTGTAAGGTAAATAAATATAAAATTCAATTATATGTAATAATTATAATTAAATAATTTATTATATTTTTTTCATCTTAGGCACAAAGCGATAAATTAAAAGCTATCAGAAGTGTTCAAGTGCCACATACAGTTAGTCGCAAAGGAATGGCTCGACTAGCGGAGGAAATAGTGAGGAAGAACAGTCAATTTAATTAATTTCACATGTCACTTTTTTCAGTTACAACCATTTATTTTATTTATCATTTTTACTAATAGAGAAACGAGAGTGGCAATAATATCCCCATTCCTAGAGCTAAAATTTGGATTAAATCCCGCATTCGGAAAAATGGCAAACCGGTGAATACATATGTCCACGATACTAGTGTAAGACACTCTACAGTATTGATAAAAATCCTATAATATTGTTTTTCTAACATTTATTCACATTTTGTCTAGTACTTATAAATATGTAACAAAACATTAACTTTTGTAGGAAAAGATGAAAAAAATTGAATGTGAAATGCAATCAAACTCAACAAATAGTTCTGTCAGAGAAGATGTTGTCTCTCAAGTGTTAGAGCAAGATAGGCCTGGACGACTACGGGCAATGGGGAGAGGTGCAAACTATACTAAGTTTTTGCTTCTACAAGCTAAAGATGCGAGAATTTCACAGTTGGAAGAAGAGATTCACATTTGAAGAAAAATTTGGTATATAACTTCAATCTTTGTTGTACTAATTGCGTAGTTATATTAGATATAATTTTTGATTTTGTTTTTCATATGGTTTTTTAATCCATATTCAACAAATTTGCAATTTTTAGGTTAATGGATCTCAAAGAGGAGAATCCATATCTTAGGTAAACATCAAATATATTTTCATTGTAAATGTAGTAATCAACTGAATGCACTTTTTATTAAATGCAGGGTAATTATGGAAACATTGATGGTAAGTGTGATTTGTTGGATAGGAATGGAACCGATGATATATTAGCTGAAGGAAGAGTAGTGTCAAGTGATCCAAACGAGCTCGTACACAAAATTCTTCATGGACCAAATGCGAAGGCAGTTTTTATTGAGTTTCCAAGGAAAGTGGATGCTTTTCTATGGAGATCCGTGTTTAATACGGTACATCTTGGAGAGGCTACGGGCATGTTAGTAGCATGGCCTTCCGATAAAGTTATTATGCGTGACTCAGATCAATCTGATAATATGGTAAATTAATTTTCAAATTTTTTTAAGTACAAATTAATTTTATGCATGACAAAGTTAAGATGCACTTTGTTTTAATAGAGTAAAACTAGCGGCACAGAAAAATTATGCAAGCTATATGATTGGATTGGAAGTGAAGAACTAGTTGCTGAAGGACGATTGTACTCTAACGATCCAAACCAGCTTGTGAATGGAATTCCTATTGGACTATCGACTATGTTAGTTTCTATTGACAATCCAAAAAAATCTGATGCATTTTTATGGAGACCAGCAAATAATATGATACATGTTGGAGAAGCTGTTGGTAATAAAGTAGCTTGGCCAGAATCAAAAGTGGTTGTTAAGGCGGTCAATGACGCATCATTTGTTTCTAGCACTGTCAACGTAACATCTCATGTAGTAATACATTAAAGTGAATTGTAGTAATTTGTTATCAAGTTTACTAACTGAAATATATATTAAAACACTCATGTTTACACTTTTGTTTCATAGGGTGGAAATTGAACCCTCCCAACCCTTAAGAGTAAATGCAAGTTGATTGATGTTGGTGGAACAGGAGCACTGGTTGTAAAAGGAGTTGTGGCTTCAACCGATCTAAATGAAATTGTTCATTTTGTTCAACTTGGAAGAGACGCTGTTAAAGTTTGGGTAGTGAACGCTACGGTTCCAGATGCAGTTCTCTGGAGACCAACTTCTGATCTTGTATGCATTGAAGATGCCGTAGGCTCTATAGTAGCGTGGCCAGCCTCAAAAGTTGTAACAGAATCTTGTTCTAGTAAGTAAGCATTATTTTTCTATAGTTGTAATTTTTTAAAATGTATACACATTTGACATTTCGGCACATTTATATAGGTAACCAGTGTTAAAGTTTGTTAGCTGACTAGAAGGAAATAAAAAGCTATTTTCGTCATAACTATAAGTTCAGAATTCCTGCATTTTTTTGTTTACTTTCCTTATGCCTTTTAGTTGAATATATCTAATCGTAGTGGTCTAAATGTAGTTGATCCTTGTGTTTGAGTTTTTGGTTGACTTTGAGACTCGACTTTGAATTGCGTCCGATCTCCAGTTTTTATTTGCATTTCACCTGTTGCATCATTTCTTCTCACTAATGTTTTTTTTTTTTTTTTTGCATTTGAGGTGTAAAGGGCATTTTGGAGAATGAACGTTTTATTTTCAAATATTCGTAGTTATTTTTGTTAATAATATTAAAATTGAGGGAGCGAGTGATTAATATGCTAAGGTGGTAGTATAGAAGACGGCTTAAACATGTATTATGTGTGAGTTTTAAATTAAAGAGTAAGCAAATGTTAGAATTGCTAATTTGAGCATTATGTAAATGTGTTAGTTGCCCATTTTATAACCACTGCATTAAATTTCTATTACAATGATGTTCTGAACCTGAAGGAATAATTGCCAATTATGTTAGTCATTTTGAGTTTTTATTCAAATAAAAATAAAAATTTGAAAATAAGAAGAAAACAATACATGTCTTTTTACTTGATTTTCACTTCTCAATGACAGAAAATCATTCATTTTGAGTTTTTATTATAATAAAAAAATTGAATATGCTTTGTCCTGCACAACTATGTTTTTTATGATTTTCAGAAATAAGGATCCAATTTATAAAGTTTAAGAGAAGAAGTTTTTGTGTCTTTTGAAACTTAACACAGACGTTAGCTAAACTATCCCCGATTAAAATATAAAAGCACAAGTTTTGATTATTTTTGATGCAAATGCAAAAGGATTTCTAAATAAAAAGAGGAAAGAATTAGGATTATTATCATTATAGTTAGAAGTTCAATAATGAAGAGGAAGAGGGAGGCTGCTTACGTGGTTTCAAATTTGCATAATTTTACATACAAAATATATACTGCATTTGCAAATGTTCTCGTTACGTTTTAGCCAGTGTGGCTTTGAGTAGCAAACACTGACTTGTTTTTATAAATAGTTTTAAAACAGACGTAATTGAGTAATAACATCACAAAATATGGCCAAGTTGAACGTGAGAAAAAGAAATAGGGGTGGCGTAACACCTACGTTATTGTTACTTTATGATGATTTTGTTTCTTTGCAAGATATGTTTGTTTAACTTTTTGGTTATGAGTTTACTTATTTTTTCATTAAAGGAAGGCTGAGCCATAACAGTTCATTGGCCAACCACTCGTCATTCTTGAAAAATTTGAGAAATTTCTCTGAAAGAAAATCTTAGATGGTAATATTACTTTCCAATGAGATTTTGATGTATTGAATGATAAGATTATATATGATAATGTTTCAATTTATGGTTTGGTAAGCTTTTACATTGCTTTAATACCAAATAAGCGAATTTGGCAATTTTATTTTGGAAGTGTTTAGATTGATATGCAATAAGCAATAGAAATTTTATTTTAGATTTATATGTTAATACAATTGATGTATGATACATCATTTTCGCCTAATATTTATAATACAATTTGAATTTTATATGGGCATGTATGGTGAGCCCTTGAGATTCAATCCACTAGTTGATATTGGTTATTCCTTTGTAATAACCTGCTGCTTCACACTGATGTACTCATATTCAAAATGATTGTTTTGTTTGAAGTTATAGTTTAGTGTTTTACATTTTCAATGCATGTTTCAAAAAACATGATGGATTAAGAAAGTAGAAAAATCCTTACCATTTTTGTTATTCAAAGATAGTTTTTGTGCTTTTGATGTTTCCCATGGACGAAGAATAAGACAGAATTAGTTTTAGTTTTATATGTTAAAATCATTTTTCCAAACTGATAGTTCTAAAAAATACAAAATGCGTGAACTTAAAACTGCTAACCAAACAACTCCAGAATTATCTAAAATTTGATATTTTCAGAAGATTGACTGAAAATTTTGATATTTGTAGAAGCGATTCTAAGCTTTTAAGCATGACCTGAATTAACACTCCATGAAAGGACAATACGCTGCTGCAATGTACAAACAATATGCGTCCAATTTGCATGCACTGGCCAAGTTAAAGTTCTTAGCGCATCAGCCGAGGGCACGGAAATAAGGATCCCTTATTTGAGTTCAAAGCCATTACAGACAATTCTGCATAAGCAGACATTATACTATAGGTTAAATCCAAAACGAGGAGAAATAAGAGAAGCGGTTTATTATACTACGGACAATTCATGAGGTAACTAATGGTTGTCGCTGAGTTTGATCTGTACCATTATCCGTTCGAATTGTAGCAGTCAAACTTCTAATCATAGCATAAACAAAACTAAATGTCTTTATGGTTATGAATGATGATCCGCTAAACTACAAAAATACAAGGGAAATGCACACATCTTTGATAGTTAGATACAGAGTACATGATTTAGTACCAGATCTTAATAGAGTTTAAGATCCAACTCAATAGAATCTTATACAGAATTACCATAAGATATTTGTATTGATAATACATAGTTAGCCTTTCTTTTTCAGGACTCTCATGTATACCGACAAGTTTATTATACACTGTCCAATTTTAAAATGAACTAGCCAATATACAAATGGAACGCGTAGGTCACAGTATCCTTGATTTCATGTTATATTTCTTGGAAGAATAGAATAGTGATCCTAAACAATTAAAATGCATTCCAAATTTTGACGATGGTATAGAAAATTAAAGGCTACAAAATATCATTTTTCCAATTTCATGAAATATAGAAACTCAAATACAAAGTTTTAGATCTTCTAGTTTAGATCTTTTAAGTCAAACCGCAGCTGGTTTGCCTGTTTCTACTTGTCTAATCATCTCATTGCCAGCTACTAGAAAGAACGTTGTATGCCTACAAGTAAAACCATTGCATGAGAACACTATTATAATAACACTTTTCAAAAAGAATTCACCAACTATTAAGTAGTAATGTCTGATATGGATAAAACGTTCCATGAAAATGATAACACCGTGTGCAGATTCAATAGCACCCTTAAAAATATAAGACAATTGTCTATGCAGCAAAAATAAAAGATGGTAGCAACAGTAATGGTTTTTGATTACATGATATTATTGAATAGCACAATATGTATGAATGAATAAGTTTAGGAATTCAAGGACATGTTATCGGATGATGTGTTGCTGGAATTAGCTTGTCTAGATGTGAACTATTTGGCTTTTGTTTTATTCTGTAAACTAGAAGATTGTAATCACAGTAGTCAAGGTGCACGCATCGCCTAAGGCGCAGGCGCAAGGCCTGTGCCTTCCTGGTAGTCGAGGTTGCATATTTGATTCACTGTGTGTGATATCATAAACGACTGTAAAAGATAATTAGTTGAATATATGTTCAAATATGCAGAGATCATTGATGATCATAGTTTCTGTTCACACGTGATATTTAGAATGATCATAGTTGAATATAAAGTTTTTTTTAAAAATCAACAGAATGAATTTGATTATTCTTATACGTAATACATACGTACCTATACCACTATTATTTTGTAACTTATTTTAATCTGAACAGTGTAAGTTAACTTGAGGTTTGTGTTTTTCATTTTTAACGAATAAAATATATTTTTATATACTAATTAGAGTGTCTGGCTTTTTTGTTTTCTTGGTTTACTAAACAACCTGCTGTCATTTTGAGATATGGCAAAGTGAACAGGTTCAGTTGTTGAGAATGGTCTAATAAATCACAAGTGCTTGTCACACAAGCCTCTTTTAGCTAGTCTACTGCACTCCATTATGGCAAATATTAGCATGATCTTGCTCGAAGCCCAATTATTATTTATGTGCTTGTTATAAGTGAAAATATTGACCAAACGTTCTCACCTGTGAAAAGCCAAAAGCAAGATTTGGTTATATATTGATCATGACATTAAGCTTAATGGTATACCATCAAGAAGGTTGCATACTTTTGAGTCAAATTTACATTTGATGCAAGTAAAAAAAAAACCAGAATGGTCAGAGAATCATGTCGATCAAACTATGAATGTTCTACCTTTCATGCTGCGTCATTTATCTATACAACTGAATAAAAATAGAAATTCAAGTTTTGATTTTTTTCGAAAGCATCTTTCTAAAGTTATTCTTCACTGGAGCAGATATTGTATAAATTTGTGACAATATCAACCTGTATTAAAAATATATTGGTAGTGCCTATATTTATTGGAAGATATATTTTTACTGAGGAATACATCTTAAGTTTCTTTATATGAATGTATGCAGGTTTCGTTCTTTGTGGAATGGATATTGGTGCATTGTATTTTGGAACAACTCTGGTGATGTACTACAGCTGTGCTACTTGCCATGATACTCTTTTTTAGCATTTTCACTGTTTTTTCCTCTTGAATCATTTTTCAGTTATGTTGTGCCCCTGTGTATGTGTACACATACACACACACATATATAAGTTTAAATATTTTGACCTAAATATTGCTTATTTTTGTTGTGACAGGGCCAAATTGCTCATGTTTTGGACGGAATATCAAAAGCAAAGCATGATTTAGTATTTGACTACTTTGTAAGTAACTTGTCAACGCAAGTATATATGACGTATTATGGACATGGAAGAGTTGAACAGTCTATATGTATGAATTGCTAAGTTTGGATATGTGAGAAATAATTTGAATTATATGTACGAAATATTAAGTTTGAATATATGAATGTTGTTTCAATGATATCTATGAAATATTATGTTGTTTACATGTTTGTTTGTGAAATGTGTTATCTTTGTATACATTTGAGAAATAGATAATGTATGAACGTTGTTTGAATGATATATATGTATTTACAATTAACGAAAGAGCTGAAATGGTGATACAAAATTGGTAAATTCTATGATTTCCATGCAAAGCATTTTTAAAACCCTATAAAATTATGAGTCAAAGCGCTATTAGAAGTATGTAGTAATCGCTATTCAAATGTTCTTCTCAACGCTATAAAAGTAAATAGAAACGTTGTAGTAGAAGCTCGACGAACGCTATAAACATTTAGTATAAACGCTATAACAGGTTGCAGTTGGTTTTTGTTTCATATAGCGTTTAGGTTTAATAGCAAAGTAAAACGCTATAGAATTTGTAGTTTTGATAGCGTTTTACCCTGTGCTATTTAAAGTCGACGGTCTAAGATAGCATGTCGTTACATGGCGTTCTCTGAAACGCTATATTTGCGTATAATAGCGTTTTTCAAACGCTATAAAATCCCTGTTTTGTTGTAGTGAAATAAGAGATGAATTAAATAACGTCTAATCGAGTTTGAAATCTTATCGAGTTTCCAAATGGTGTAAAAACCATTGGATGCAAGTGGGTTTTTAAGACAAAAAGAGACTCATTAGGCAACATCGAGATATATTAGGCAAGACTCGTTGCCAAGGGGTTCACTCAAAGGGAAGGAATTGACTATACAGAAAATTTCCCCTTGTATCAAAGAAAGATTCCGTCAGAGTGGTCATGACATTAGTAGCTCATTTTGACTTCGAGCTGCATCATATAGATGTGAAAATGGCTGTTCTAAATGAAGATTTAGAGGAAGAGGTTTATATGAAACAACCTGAAGGATTCTCCTCTAAGGATGGTGAGCATTTAGTTTGTGAGCTAAATAAATCTATATACGGGTTAAAACAAGCCTCACGCCAGTGGTATAAGAAATTCCACGAAATAATTACTTCATTCGGCTTCGAAGAAAATATCATGGATCAATGTATATATCTTAAAGTTAGTGGGAGTAAAGTTTGTTTTCTTGTGTTGTATATGGATGACATTTTGCTTGCAACCAATAATAAAGGGAAGCTGCATGAAGTGAAATAATTTCTTTCAAGTAACTTTGATATGAAAGATATGGGAAATGGATCATATGTCATTGGCATAAAGATCCATGGAGATAGATCTTGAGGCATTTGGGATTGCCCCAAGAGGCCTATATCAACAAAATGCTTGAATGATTTAGAATGAAAGATTGTTCACCAAATGCAGCACCAATAGTGAAAGGTAATTTGTTCAGTTTGGACCAATGCTGTAGGAATGACATCGAAAGGGAACAAATGAAGAACATTCCATATGTTTCAACCATTGGCAACATAATGTATGCTCAAGTCTGCACCAGACCAGGTATTTCATATGAAGTTGGAGTGGCAGGAAGATATCAAAGCAACTCAAGGATTGATTACTGGAAGCCTTCAAAGAAGGTGTTGAGATATCTTCAGGGTACTAAGATTACATGCTTATTATAGACATATAGATAGCATTGAAGTGGTAGGCTACTCAAACTCCGATTACGGTGGATGCATTGATTCACGAAAATCCACTTCGGGATATGTGTTTATGCTAACTGATAGTGCCATTTCATGGAGGAGTGCGAAGTAGACCTTGACGACCACTTCTACTATGGAGGCCGAGTTCATTTCTTGTTTTGAGGCTACCTGCATGGTGTATGGTTGAAAGGTTTCATATCTGGGTTGCGAGTCGTGGACTCTATCTGTCGCCCGATAAGATTGTATTATGATAATTCAACTGTTGTTTTTATGGCTAAGAAAAACAAAAGTCGAAGTAAACACATCGGCAAAAAGTTTCAATTCCTGAATGAACGTGTTCAGGAAAATAAAGTGATCATTGAACATATTAGCACTGAGCTTATGGTTGCTGATCCCTTAACTAAAGGCATGCGAATTAAGAATTTCAAGGGTCATGTAGTAAGAATGGGACTTGATTCCGTCATGTGATACATTCATTTATGTTGTACTGAAATTTCTCATTTAGTTGGATATTTCTCATTTTAATTTAAGTACGTACATATTTGATGACTATTACTAAGAAATATTATTAGGTCTTGACCTAAAGTAACGTTATTAGGGATTGCAGAATGGATCGTTAAGGCAAAACAAACACTAGACGAGGGGTGAATAGTGTTTTTGAAAATTTAAACAAAACCTGAACTTATATGAACTACTATATGAATCAAACACTACAGAAACAATCACAGACATAGAATCAAACAAAAACACAAATATAAACAAAAAGAAGGTGCAAAAAAGGAAAAAACACACTGGATTTTATACTAGTTCGGAATTGCTCCTATGTCCAGTCCCGCACAACGTTGGATTGTGCAGAGTTTTATTACTATATCAATATCCAATTACAACCTCCTTAATTTCAGAGCTACAAATGATACTACCGATTCCAATTGCCTTGATTTCATGGCTACAAGGGATACCACCGATTACCCATCCTTGATTTCACGGCCACAAGGGATAACAACGATTTCTTACACAACCCAAACAATTACAAATAGCCCTATAACTCATCAATAGCACTTGATTCAGAGAGTAATGAGTAAAGAGTGACAAGAGAAGTAGTTTAATGAAAATAGAATTGAATTCGGCGGAGTATAAGTGTAGAAATCATAAAAATGATAAAGAATAATGGTGTAATGAAAGGAGATGAAGATGATGAAGAAGTAATAAAAAATTCTAAATCAGCCCCTATTTATAACATTTGAAAGGTTGAAACGTTTCTTAACCGTCACAAATAGTGAAAAGACACTTCCTTTCAATTTTGAAAAATGACGGTTATATGTCGACATATACATGTACAAAATTGCAATTTGAATATTTTTCAAGTGTTTTGATATATATATATATATATATATAATTCTAGAAATTCTTGAATTAAAATATAGTGTTATAAATAAATATTATAAAGTAGAAAATCATGTGAAAACATAAATATAAACTATATAAACATATTTATAAAATTATAGAGTTTAAAATTGTATAAATATAAAGTATATAAATTAAATATATAAAACTTATAAAGTATAAACTTATAAAACTTAAGTTTAAATTCAAATTAAAATAGAAAGTAAAATATAGAAGATAGAGATTGAAGACAAAATTTGAAAATTGAATTTGAAAAACAGAATTTGAAACTATTTTGAATTTCCTGGAGTGCTATTAAGAGTCTTACATAATCTAGACTCTATAACTATATTTATCTTAAACTCTTAAACTCTTGAAATCTTGAATACTCATGAGTCTTGAAACATCTCCGAATTATGAATCTCTGACATTTTTAAACCGTACAGTCTTCAGTAATAACTCCTGCAAAAGTGTGTGTGTGTGTATATATATATATATATATATATATTTATTCTAAACAGAAGTGTTAGTTTATATTTTATATTCAATTAATATTGAAATAAGGTTGTTGTCATCAAAACTCCATTCTTCAACAATCTCCCCCTTTTTGATGATGACAACATTAGTTTATAAAATATCATACCTGTATATACCTGTTGATGATGATCCTTCAAATACTCTCCTTGTCGATATGAATCCTATAAACTATGTCTATATTTTATAATTTCTCCCCTTTTGGCATTTTCAAAAAGAAATTCTAAAACTACTCCCCTTAAATCGTATAACCCTCTAAATAAAAACCTATAAGTAACTAAGTAAGTCCGAAATCAAAGTAAAGTACTCCCCCTTAATCTATATAATTCTATAATAGTAATCCATCACATTATGATTATCAAATAAAAACCAATCCAACTATTATGTTTACATTTATTTAACGTCATATATACAAACCAAATCAAACAAATCAAAGCACACCACCATATGTCTTAATATATACAAGTTTTAAGTTATAAAATCCAAATAAAATTAAAAAAAATCAACCATACCAAATAATTAAACGTTTCTTAGGACTTCAACTCAATTGTTTTCTCCAAAGATTGGATTCTTCTTGATGACTTCCCAATCCTCATCTTCTTTGGTTGGTGGAGACTTTGCGAGATTATTATCATCATCTTTGAAAAGAGAAGAGATTAGCCACCGAATTGCATTAAAATGTTTCTCTTGTTGCTCAAACATCTTTATTTGGCTTTGTTCGAGATGATATTGGTTTTGTAGAATTATAGAGAGGATATTCTTGAAAGAATTCAAGGTTTCTTCGAGATTTTCACTAAGATTATGAATTAGATTTGCTATGGACTTGATAAGAAATGAATAAGGGAGAAGGAGAAATAGAATAATGAATTTTTCTGGAAGAAATAGGCTTAAATAGGGTCTGGAATTCGTTGGATTTTGTATGTACGTTGACATGCCCTATTGATAATTTTGAATTTTTTAAAATTTTAAATCTTTTGAACTTATGTTAAACTATAATTAATTCTAAAGTTTTTACAGAGTAAAGATGATTTAACATGAATAAAACTCCATTCATTACTTAATAAACAATACATCCAACTAATTAAGACACACTAAATATGAGATTCGAAAGTTAAACATAAGTAAATACATAAGATAATTCGTAAATATATATTAAACTAGATAGTTTAGTTTTCAAATAATAACGAGGGAAGTGAGATTCCGAGCTTTCTTCCCATCTCGACCATGAACTTGGTCATTTTGGAGAAGTTCTTCTTAAGACTTCTTTTGATTATTGAACATTTTGACTTGATTTTGAGCAATCGTCTCTTTGGAAATGCGTCTAGTGTTGGTTGGACACTCAACACTTTCAAAAGATATTTCTTCTTCTTCTTCGACTTCCATTGGCGCTTGTTCTTGTTGCATTCGAGCTTGTTTGGCTTCGAATGTCTCATATGGCTTGAACATGAGAGAAGTTTGCATGAGATGTATGTTTGATGTCAAACACTTTTCTAGGAACAAACTCTTCTCCGTGAAGATCAACTCCAAAGTATTTGAAAATACGAGTGAGATAAACACCATAGTAGCGTGTGTTTTCTCTTGAGGACGATTCCATGGGCTTGATTTCATTTAAAATCAAGTCGGCCCAACTGATGGTTTAGCTACCCATAATAGCAAAAAGAACCTTTTGGACTTTGAGAGTTAGATTGTTGAAATTTCCGGAATGAGGATTGATGGTATGTTGAAGGAGAAGATTTACGATTCTTGCTAGGACAGAAGAAGCTATTTTTGAAGTCTATTGGAGCATCATCTTCAAATATGTCGTGGTAGGTCTCTAAATCGGTTTCATCGATTTTGAAATCCGAAAAATCCAAGCCCGTGCTTCTATAATGTAGAATAGTGCCTAAGAGTTCTGTAACGACCCTCATTCTACGCATCATAGGATCGTAGAATATTAATTTCTTTCACATACGAAGTCGTATGGTCATGTAACTTTGGGAGACGACTATTGGGGTCATTTCCCATGTTCATGATTTTTGCCGATTTTTAAATGACCGTTTTGGCCATAACTTTTGATTGGAAATGAGTTTTGACCTAAAACCAATTCCATTGGCTCCGGATGATGGTTTACCTTTCCGTAGAGTGGTCACATTAGCCAAACGGACTCACCGTTTGGGAGATATGGCTGAAACAAGTTTCAGATAGTGAAAAACAGCTTAATTGGGCTTAACCGGGTGATTAACAGCCAGGCCCAATGGGGGATTTCAGGACTAGAGGTATTTAAGTGCTCCTAGGGTTAAGATTTCGGTTTTTCACTCATTTTCCAACCGCTATAAACCCTCTCTTTAACCTAACAATGGCCTCCAACCTCTAAAACACCTCTAATCACTTTTTAATCAAGTTTTGGCTTAAACTACATCAAATTAAGGAGAGAAAGCACCAAAGCAAGGTTAGAGCTGTTGTGTTGCATTGGGAACAACGCCAAACAGAGAATCATTTCAGATTTGGTATTTTATTTATGGCCAAGGTGAGCGATTTACATAGTTCCTCACTAATTATGGTTAATTAAGAGTAAATAGTGATAATTAGTGAATTTATACATGTTAAAAATCTGGAAAAATATTTATAAATTCTTAAATGATGTTTTAGACCTCTATTAGAAACTTGGATTAATTTGGTGAAGTTTTGATAATCCTATCATTAACTATGCTGGAACATGCTTAAGGGAAAATATGGGATTTTGGCTATGTTTGATCAAATTTACATGCTATGGTTGTTGTTTTGATGTTTATGGTCACTTCTATATGTTGCTATGACTGTATGATATGCTTTGGGATTGTTTGAATAGTTAAGATGGTCGAAAATGCTGTCGAATGGCGTAAAATATCTCGTTGGACAAAGTGCAGGAATTCGGATCGGATGGAGGATTGAGGATCGGATCGCCCTATGGGGTCGTGGAACCACATCACAAACCAAGCCATCTCCTCCAAACCGAACCAACTGTGTGAGGTCCACGAGCATCAACTGTGAACTGCCTCTCGTACCCGATCCGAACCACTCAAGAGAAGGAGTCCGACCCGAACCGCCTGGAAGCACGTGAAGAGATGGCCATGAAGGATCTAAAGTCGGAGCGCCCTATCCGGACCGAACCGCGTACGAACCGACCTGAGTGGTCACTCGCGACCCGAACCGATGCACCATGGAAGAGCTTGAGGTACCCGATCCGATCCAGTGAAGAGTATTAATCACGAACCGTGTTGATGACTGCGAGCTGAAGGCCGACCCGAACCGATGGCTAAGAGGAGATCCGAACCGATCCGGAGATGAAAACCAAAACCCGAGATGCAAAGGTAGTCCGATGGAAAGTTTGTACTCAGGATCCAGTTGGGAACCAACGAGTCGACTTCATGAGTTGGGATTTGCTGCGGGACGTGTGCTAAGGAGTTGTCGATGTTTATAACTTTGGATCACTATGTGTAGGGGGTATGTGAACGGGTTCAGGGCCACAGCGGCCTAGGTACGACTAAAGAGCTATAGACCAATGAAGTGGGGCCATTTGTAAAGGTTTGGTCATGACTCCATGTGGTAAGCTTGGTAGTAGCAGTTGTTGTACAAGTTGAACTCCGTCACTACTTCGATGGGTCTAGTGATTGAAGATGTAGATATCGTATGCTTTACGCACTGAGTAAGAGATGTGAGGATGGTTGCTATTTTTGATTTTTTTTTCCATCACTATGACATGCACACCCCGTCCCTCGTTTTCTTTGCACCATCTGTTTAGTGGCACCTTAGAGTATTGTACGGTATGTAGTGCTAACTCTTTGGTTGCAAGTCCAGGTTCAGGTATGGTTTAGTATACCTGTTATTGTTTTGTTTAGCTGCTTATCGCTCATACCAGACTTTTTGTCTGACCCAGAGTTTTATGTCTCTTCTTATTACTCTGGGTGCTCTCACGAGCATACTAGAGACAGCTTAGGTGGTATGCACGAGTAGCTGTACCGGAGACGAGCAGGAGGCTTCCACGTATGATATATTTATATATAGACATTCTCCGTGTGTTGCTGCGGTCACTACTTTGGGCATTAGTGGTGTACCTTTCTTTCTTTTGTTTAGAGACAGTAATTTGGAGAGTTGTAATAAGTTGTATTTGGATTTCCGCTACTCTGATGATAATGTTGATGTTGGTTTTAGTTATCGGCTTATACACTGTCTTACCTGTTTTATGTCAAGTACATTATTATTATATTTTGTTCCATGCGCTGTGAGACATTCTATAGGTTTTCGATTAGTTCATTCTCTTCTTTCCTTTCTTTGGCGACCGTTCCGTGCTAGTCGGGCATGTGTACAGCGCACTTTCGGAGGAAATGCCGGCTGGTGCGGGCCGGGCCGTCACACTTGGTATCAGAGCTCTAGGTTGTGTAGTTAACCTAGGGAAGTCATCAGGGAGAGATAGTATATGAGAGCGGGTATTTGTGATTATTTCGGTTTTCAAAAGCTATATATATACACACTATTAGTATATCTAAGGATGAAGTCGCACTGCACTAACACCACAAAGAGGATGGTCAATCGTTTTCTCTTTACAGATTGAACGATGAGCCGATACGCAAGGGGTACCAGTAGAGGAGCCAATAATGGGAATGCAGCTGACATGAGGACGATGTTTACTTACCTCATGAGGGAGATGCTTAGGGATGTGCAGAGGGCATCTCCCAATGCTGGTAATGGTGGTGGTCCAATAGTGCAGGCGCCTACGGCTGATTTCGCCAAGCTGAACAAGGATTATACTAGTCTTGGTGGGAAGCCGTTCCATGGAACGGAGTCGGCTACGGATGTTCAGGATTGGTTGGACAGCTGCGAGCGTATCTTCGAAGATTTGGGTATCGAGGATGCGATGAAGAGAAGGCTAGCATCCCGTCAGCTGCAAGGACGGGAAATGAATTGGTGGAATGCTAAAAAGGCAGCTACTCCGAGGATTAGATTACTTGGGATCAGTTTAAGGCTGGCTTTAGCGATAAGTTCATTCCAGCTGCTCAAAAGTCAGTGTTGTTTAAGAAATTCTTGGAACTCAAGCAGAATGGCAGAGCTGTCTCAGAGTGTATTGCCGAATTCGACACTTAGTCGAAATATGGGTTATCCCTCATTGGCACTCCCGAGAAGAAGAACGAGAAGTTTATAACAGGTTTGGATCACTACTTGGGGGAAAAGCTTATTAACCACATTGATGAGACGTTTGAATCGATTGTGGGGGAAAGCATTGATGTCAAAGAGTCTTTTCCCTAAGTCGAAGACTGAAGTCGCATCTGCAGAGGAGCCAAAGCCGCAAGCAAGCGGTGGAGGCAAGAATGGTTCTCAGATTAAGAGAAAGCAGAATCAGACCAAGGATGACCAGAAGAAAAAGAATAAGAAAGATGTTGAGTACTTCAGCTATGGTAAGAAGGGCCATTATGCTAGTAATTGCCGGGCCAAGCCAGCAGACAGGAAGTGCTTCAACTGTGGCCAAGTGGAACATCACAAGGACAAGTGTCCGCAACCCCCTAAAGAGAAGCAGATCGTGAAAGCATATGCTATTAGTGATGTTCCTTCTTCGTCGAATGCCCCAACTGCGGCGGAGAAGGGAAAGAATGTTGTTGTTCAAGGTATGCTTTCTATTTATGATGTTCCTGTTAGAGTTTTGTTTGATACCGGGGCTTCCAGTTCATTCATATATAGTGACCTGGTAGATAGGTTGGGATTGGAGCCCAAGATTGTCGATAAACCTTTAGTAGTGACGAACTCGATTGGTGGTTCGACTAACCTTAGCATGATTTGTCGTAATGTGGTCTTATCGAGTCATGGATGCATGTTTGTTTTTGATTGCTTTGTTTTGGGCTTTACGGGGTTTGACATTATTTTGGGAGTCAATTGGCTCCAAAGATACGGGGTGGTGGTAGATTGTGAGGGCTTTTTGGTGACAGCTAGAGCGGATGATGGGCGGAGGGTAGTGTTTGGTGGTCTACCTACTGATGGGAGTAATGGCTAGTTTTCTAAATTCCCTCGACATCCCACAAGGTGAGTTGTCAGGTTTGCCCGTGGTTGGCCAGTATCCGGACGTCTTCGAGGAAGTGACCGGGCTTCCACCACACCGAGAGATTGAGTTCCGTATTGATTTAGTGAAAGATGCCGGACCTATAGTGATGCCACTTCGTCGTATGGCACCAAGGGAGCAGCGAGAGCTCGGGGTGCAAGTCAGCGATCTTTTGAAGAAGGGATTTATCAGAAGGAGTGTTTCTGAATGGTGAGCACCAGTTGTATTTGCTACCAAGGCAGATGGTTCCCTTCGTTTGTGTGTAGACTACTGCGAGTTGAATAAAGTGACGAGGAAGAACAAGTATCCTCTACCGCGGATAAATGATTTGTTTGATCAGTTGAGTGGCGCGAGAGTATTCTCTCAGTTGGATCTCGCGACATGTTTTCATCAGCTTAGAGTGGAAGCTGAGAGTATAGCTAAAACGGCATTTCGGACGTCGTCTGGATTTTATGAGTGGTTGGTCATGCCATTCGGGCTGACCAATGCCCCAGCATATTTTGTGGATCTTATGAATAGGGTATTCAGAGATCAGTTGAATAAGTTTGTCCTTGTGTTCGTGGATGATATTTTGGTCTATTCGAGGACAGAGGAAGAACACAAGGAACATTTAAAGATAGTGATGGAGGTGTTGAGAAAACACCAATTTAAGGCAAAGTTCTCTAAGTGTCACTTCTGGAGGAGGGAAGTGAGATTCTTGGGCCATGTTGTTTCAGAGAATGGTATTGCCATGGACCTTGCAAAGGTGGCTACGGTACAAGATTGGTTTACGCCCAAGAATGCAACGGACATAAGAAATTTCTTGGGATTAGCTGGATATTATCGTAAGTTTATCCAAGACTTCTCCAAGATAGCAGCACCGTTGACTCATTGACCAAGAAGAATCAAGCCTTCATCTGGGACGAAAGGTGCGAGAATGCATTCTAGAGTCTAAAGGAAAAGTTGACATGTGCACCAGTGTTAGTCATTCCTCAGGGGAATGATGAGATGATGGTATATTCGGATGCATGTGGTACTGGACTAGGTGCTGTATTGATGCAAGGAGGTAGGGTTGTAGCCTACGCAAGTCGGCAACTGAAACCGCATGAGAAAAGATACCCTACCCATGACTTGGAATTGGCTGCGATCGTATTCGCGTTGAAGATGTGGAGACATTATCTCTTGGGAGAAAGATTCGAGTTGTTTACCAATCATAAATCGTTAAAGTATATTTTCTCTTAGAAGGATCTAAATCTCCGACAGCAAAGATGGTTAGAATTCTTAGCTTCCTATGATTTCGATATCGTATACACACCCGGATAGGGCAATGCGGTAGCTGATGCATTGAGTAGAAGACATTCCAGTCTAAGGGCTATGTTTCTAGAGTGGAAGCAACTAGAGTACATCGCTGGGTATGATTTCAGACCAAAGTGCGAATTGGATCCAGAAATGTTAGCAAGTTTGACGATCAGACCCACTTTGATGGAGCGGATTGGTTCCAATCAGAGGAACGATCCTAACCTATTGGAAATCATCTCAAAGTTAGAGATGGGAATCGATGGAGAGATGAACAAGTATGGGCTTGATCGAGATGGATGGCTTAGGAAAAATGGAAGACTAGTTGTACCCAATGTCAATGGATTGAGAGATGAAGTGCTTAGAGAATGTCATCACTCAAAACTGACTATACACCCCGGTGGTAACAAGATGTACCGAGACATGAAGCGGACCTACTACTGGGAAGGGATGAAAAGAGCCGTTGGGAAATTTATATCCAAATGCATGAATTGCCAGCTAGTTAAAGCTGAGCAAAAGAAGCCTAGTGGTTTGTTGCAACCATTAGAAATTCCAGAATGGAAATGGAAACAAGTGTCAATGGATTTCATTGATGGGTTACCAAGGACTAGATCGGGCCATGATAGCATTTGGGTGATTGTGGACCGATTGACTAAGAGTGCAAGGTTTATACCCGTCAAGTCAAACAGGACGACAGCTAAGTTAGCTGAACTTTATGTAAAGTGGGTAGTGAGATTTCATGGAATACCCAAAGGCATTGTGAGTGACCGAGATTCGTTGTTCACTAGTGGATTTTAGAAGAGCTTGCAAGAGGCGTTAGGATCCGAACTACATCTCAGTACCGTGTATCATCCTCAAACCGATGGTCAAATAGAGAGGGTGAATCGTATATTAGAAGACCTCTTGAGAGCCCGTGTATTGGATTTTGGTGGATCATGGGATGACCATTTGCATCTAGTAGAGTTTGCATATAATAATAGTTATCAATCCAGTATCGTTATGGCTCCGTTTGAAGCTTTGTACGGAAGACCGTGCAACTCACCGTCATGTTGGGTAGAAACTGGTGAGAAGTTTGTTCTTGGACCCGATGTGATAAGAGAAACTTCAGCTAAGATTAAGATTATCCAACAACGAATAAAGGCTGCCCAAGATAGACAAAAGAGTTATGCTGATAGGAGGAGAAGAGAATTAAAATTCTCCATTGGCGACTTGGTGTTTATCAAGATTTCTCCGTTGAAGAGCGTGATACGATTTGGCAGGAGAGGCAAGTTAGCACCAAGATTTGTTGGTCCATTCACAGTTCTTGAGCGAATTGGGAATTTGGCATATAAAGTTGAATTACCAGATAAGATGGCAGGAGTTCACAACGTATCTCATGTTTCCCAGTTAAGGAAGTTCGTACACGACCCAGATGTGACTATTCCACCTGATCAGTTGGATGATATCGAGGTTGAACTCGAGGCGGTTGGGAACCGCAAGCCTATGCGTATTGTTGGGAACGATACGAAGCAACTTCGAAGGAAAGCGGTGAATCTAGTCAAAGTTCAGTGGGGTGAGAATGAGAATGACTATACTTGGGAGACAGAGGAGAGCATTAGGAAGACGTATCCAGAACTCTTCGTCTGGTAAGATTACAGTTTCAATTTAGTCTTTCCGCATGCTAGGATAGGTTTGTTTTGTTGTTTTGCATGATTGATTGTTGTATATGGCTGGTAGGCATGCGGGATCCTTTGTGTGTTTTGGGTTAAGGAATTTCGGGGACGAAATTTCTTAAAGGGGGGGGGGGAGAGTGTAACGACCCGCATTCTACGCATCATAGGATCGTAGAATATTTATTTCTTTCACGTACGAAGTCGTATGGTCATGTAACTTTGGGAGACAGCTATTGGGGTCATTTCCCATGTTCATGATTTTTGCCGATTTTTAAATGACTGTTTTACCCCTAGCTGATACTGTTTTGGCCATAACTTTTGATTGGAAAGGAGTGTTGACGTGAGACCACTTCCATTGGCTCCGGATGATGGTTTACCTTTCCGTAGAGTGGTCACATTAGCCAAACGGACTCACCGTTTGGGAGATATGGCTGAAACAAGTTTCACATAGTGAAAAATAGCTCAATTGGGCTTAGCCAGGTGATTAACAGCTAGGCCCAATGGGGGATTTCGGGACTAGAGGTATTTAAGTGCTGCTAGGGTTAGGATTTCGTTTTTTCACTCATTTTCCAGTCGCCACAAACCCTCCCTTCAACCTAACAATGGCCTCCAACCTCTAAAACACCTCTAATCACTTCTTAATCAAATTTTGGCATAAACTACATCAAATTAAGGAGAGAAAGCAACAAAGCAAGGTTAGAGCTGCCGTGTTGCATTGGAAACAACGCCAAACAGAGAATCATTTCAGATTTGGTATTTTATTTGTGGCTAAGGTGAGTGATTTGCATAGTTCCTCACTAATTATGGTTAATTAAGAGTAATTAGTGATAATTAGCGAATTTATTATACATGTTAAAAATCTGGAAAAATATTTATAAATTCTTAGATAATGTTTTAGACCTTTGTTAGAAACTTGGGTTAATTTGGTTAAGTTTTGATAATCCTATCATTAACTATGCTAGAACATGCTTAAGGGAAAATATGGGATTTTGGCTATGTTTGATCCAATTTACATGTTATGGTTGTTGTTTTGATGTTTATGGTCACTCCTATATGTTGCTATGACTGTATGATATGCTTTGGGATTGTTTAGAATAGTTAGAATGGTCGAAAACGCCGTCGAATGGCGTTGTTAATCCCTAAAAAATCCACGCGTACATTGAACAAGGGATACGTTGCAAACATCATCAGGGTCGTTCGCACAGGAAATCATTAAGGCACTTGAAGCATCAGTAATGGAGAAGAACGGTCACAAAAGTAGATGCCGAATGTCCAAGCCCAGAACAGATCAGGTCGACCGAGTACAATCGGACGACATGGTGCAACGTGCGACCCTGAAACTTGGGTCCAAATTACAATCCGGGCACGATAACTAAGACCAGCCGCTCACGCAAGTACAAGGCCGCGCCAAGCATCAGCATGAAACAGGTCGCTCATCCAATACGGGCTAGAACGACCACACTGAACAACCGCCAGACAAACCCCTCCTTGCAGGAGCAATAAGAGGACAAGCATCCTTGAACTAAAGCAACCGGTCGCAAAGGAAATAATGGAGAGTCAATTCCAGACTTGTGTCGCGCTCACAGCCATTCTCCCAAAATGGTCGCCCGCATAGAAGCACCCTCTCTTGTAAACCCACTCAACTACATAAGGCGCCCGACCCAAAAAGTCATCTACGCATAACAACCTAAGACAGCTCATGACAGCTAGCAACAACTGGCTAATGGCTCGATTGTAATTAGCAGAATTAGAGATTTACAAGGCGGGAAAGGGATTTCAAACTGATGACTCACCTATAAATACACCATAGCCACCATTGAAAAGGGGGAGGGAAAAAAGGACCACGAAGTGCTGCCAAACTCTGTCACAAACCACGGATCTGGCCATGGGGTCAAGCTCAATTTCGTGATTCAGAGAGAATAAAAATATCCTCAATCTCAATCATCCATTCATCCTCTTTCTCCTCAAATTCAACCATCTTCTTATATAATTTCCTAGATTAAAGTATATAAACAAGGTTGTATTAGGCGAAAATGGAAGTGTATGATGCAGAGAGAATTGATGTACTTTGTAATTCATATCATGAGGTTAGAAATCATCTTCACAGTGGACGTAGGCCTCATTAACGGCCGAACCACTCTAAACCTCGTCTCTATATTTTTACCTTTTTTCTGCATTTTCTACTTAGAATTACTAATTGAATACGGCTCCACTTTATTCCCTACCAAATTGGTGAAGTACAGCTTTGTACCTGAGGTGTTTGAACCATTTTTTGTGTAAACATTTTTGGCGCCCACCGTGGGGCCGTGTCATAATTTCCTTAAAAAAAACAATCCCGAAATCACTTTCTATTTTGGAGTCTTGGTTGGGTCGAAGAAGGGTAACAAATCCGTTAAAGTTGCCATCATTAACAAGAACAATGATACTGACGAAGCTACGCCTCAGATCCCGAATCAAGGGGCAAATGAAGCCCCCAAGCCCCCTATAATGCAGGATGAATTAAATGTGGTTGTCCCGGGCCTGAACGAAAAGGTGGATAACACTGCGAAGATGATAATGGAAAGGTTCGATACTCTTACCGGTGTTCAAACTAATCCACCGTCTCCAAGCACTGTGGATGACATTTGCGAGAAAGGGGATTCATCAGCCTCAGATCCTGAACGACCTCACCGCACTGTGAGAAACGGGGAAGAGGCTGGCGTTGGGGATCCTAAAGGCAGATCTCAACAGCGCAAAGGGGGACGGCCAATTCGAACGGCTGCAGATCCCACCCATGTTGTACCCCTTAAAGGGAATACAAGGCGCTGAAGCTCAAACCGCGACTGCACTGATGAGAACACCGATATCGGCGCCAGTGACCAAGCAGATGATGAGAAGCGCATGGCGGATATGATCCAGCGAATAATGGAAGAGAAGGCAACCCGAGAAGACGAGGAGAGGGAGTGGGAGTTCTCCCCCAGCAAGAACCCGTTCACTGAAGAAATCCGTCAAGAAAAATTCCCAAAGAAGTTCACGCCTCCGACAATAGCACCTTACGGTGGAGTTGGAGATCCTACCATTTTCCTGTTCAAGTACGACCAGCATATGAATGAAGCTAGGGCCACTGATGAGATCAAGTGCCTATACTTTCCTGTGTGTTTGGAAGGTGTGGCTTCATTGTGGTTCACCAGACTTCCGCCTAGATGCATCAGCCAGTTCGCTGATCTGGCAAGGAGATTTCAGGATCAATTCCGGTTGCAGGCTACCAAGGCAAGGGACATGATGTCACTTAGTGAGATGGGACAGAGGCCCGGAGAAACCATTAAAGCTTTCCTTACACGTTTCCATGCTGCCGCAGCGGAAGTTATAAAACCGGAGCCTTGGTACCTATTGGCAGCCTTAAAAGGGACTATCGATAAAAAGTCAGAATTCGGAAAATGGCTCAAGATGAAGAAGCCAAAGACTCTGAAGAAGTTCTACAAGAAAGCAGAAGAGTACATGAGCGTGGAAACCGACACTACAGATGCTCCGAAGGCTATGGGGAGTAGCACTGCTAAGGAAGGGTAAAATAATGAATCATCTCAGATGGATCAGAGGAACGACTCTGGGCATAATAGGGGGTTTGATGGAAGGGACAATGGAATGCATAAGAACTCCAAGTACTTCAGGCAATCAGAATTGACTCCCCTGACTGAAACTCCAGATAAAATCTATTCTGCTACGAAGGATTCAGGCATCTTCCCTTAGGTGAAACCACAAAGAACCACATAACAGCAAGCGAATTCTGGTAAGTTCTGCCGATTCCATAATCAACCGGGGCACAACACAAACGAGTGCCGACACTTGAGGAATCCGATTGAGGAACTTATCCGAAAGAATCAATTACAGCAATATGTTAAAAATCCTCAAAATGCACCAGAGAATCAGAGGCAGGGAAAGGTTGCTGATCAGGCCGGGTCGCACGAAATAACCCAAGCACTAGAAGACATGCGACCAATCATCGATTGATGACTCTTGGGTGCAATCCAGTGTTTGGAGTTAAAATATAACTGACTATTTTCTCCACTTTACTTTACTGCTTTTGTAGTTTATCTTTCTCACTCGCTTTTTTTTCATGAAATGATCTACGAATCCATCTTTATTATGTTAAGTAAAAATTCCGCATGATCGAAGATGTTCACCCATGGATTGTAGTCTCATGGAAAATAAATTTTTATTCATGAACTAATGCTAAAATTGATCTCGTGTATAGGGCAAAACTGTACACAACATACCAAAGGCATTGATCAAACCAAGCAGGGCAGTCAAGCTCATCATCTCGCAGAAACCAGAGGGGGTCAAAACTTTTCAAAGGTAATTCATGGAGAGCCCACCGAAATCCGGAGGCCGCGCCCTTTGTTGCCCTTTCTTAAAGAACCTAGGCTGGTTAAAACCAACCCTAGAATTGGAGGGTCCCACAAATATACTGGAGCAAAAGCAACTCAAAACAAAAAGTCCCTCGGATAAAATAGCTGAGTCCGCCAAAGAAACACCCTCTTGGGTGCAGGACACAGATCATTTGGCTTGGGGAGATTTCTTAATTTTCTCAGTCAAACGACCCATGTCTATTTCGTAGGGCAAGATGCAAAGTCGGCAAAAACCGGCTGGTTCGTGAAAACCCTTACCGAAAGGAGGTGTCTATCCTTGTTCTTTGTTGTTAACCAAGTCAAACAAAGCCAAGGGTGGATTACATCAGAAATCCCAGCCGAAAGGGGGTAAAAGAAACCCTTACTGAAAGGAGGTGTCTGTCCTTGTTCTTTTTTGTTAACCAAGTCAAACAACGCCAAGGGTGGATTACAGCAGAAATCACAGCCGAAAGGGGGTATAGTAAATCCAATTTGGGTCTCTATTTGATCATAATAGTCGGATCAAATAGGAGTGAAATTGGGTCGAAAATGCTTAACCTAAGTCCTCTCATGGGGGCACGTACCCAAAACCAGTCTCCGAAGGACTCGGGCCACTGAGTTAGTGAGATATGGGAATTGGATACATTAAAAGGAATAAACCCAGCATACGGAAGTACATTTAGTTAGGTTTCAAAAGGGCCTAGGACACCAAGCCAATGAGGAACAAAGTTAAATGTACAGTAAGGTGTCTGCATCTCATAAAAATACACACCTAAGATTAACTTTAAAGGTTTGGGTTACCAAATCGTTGAAAATGCTAAATAAATGTGGAGCTAAGACTAAAACCCCTCAAAGAAGAGATAAAATGTCTAAAATCAAGACCAACCCGCAGTACTGACGTTAAACGACGTAAAAGCGTAACTAGCGCACGATTCGCAAAATACGCAATACGATACGGATAAGTGAAAGTTACAACATACCAACATCAACAGGTTCATCACAAAAGCACACAGTCATTAGACTGGCACTAAAAAAAGTACAGAACAAATTTTACATCATCCGGCAACATTTTCAGGGGTAACATAACCCTCAACCAAATGAGCCTTAGAGTTACCTTCACCAGCAGTAGAGGGTTCCGTTAGAATAGCTGGGGATCCTGGGGCACCATCTCTTACAGAACTAGGGGCACGGACGGGAACCACATTCTGAACCTCTTTTCCAAGGGATTTGGCTCGTTCACCAGCTAATATGCTCCTACCCTTCTCCAGAGCATCACGGTCTTTTGGCTCAAGAAGGGCTTCTTTTAGAGCCTGATCCTCCTTTTCCTTGGAATAACCAAGCACCTCTTCCCAGACAAGGGCTAATGTACGAGGAAAGTCCTTGCCCAGATAGCTCAAGCTTCCGCGACTCATAACACTGAGAGTGTAAAACCAAAACAAGGTCTCATCGGTTTTCTTTTTGACCTCCGCAAGATCGTTGGATAGCTTTGCCTTATTGCCCTCTAAGGTTTCAATAGCTTTGCCTTGCAAAATAATTTTACCTTCGAGCATTGCTTTCTCCTGGTGGCAAGAAACCACGGATTGATGTATAGAAGTTAGCTGGGATTCCAGGAACTCGCGGTCAGTCTGGACTTCATCTATTTGCTTCTTAACAGCTTCAATCTCTTCCTGAAGCCTCCTGTTGTCAGCCTCCAAATTTTTCACCCGACTGTGCCCGTTCTTAAGAAGTGCAATTTCAGCTGCTTGATTTTCCACTTCACGGATCAGTTCAGTCTTTTCATCTTCCAGAAGCCCGATATGTTTGAGGTGCTAAGTGTTCAACTTCTGAAACTCAAAGAAAAACCTATTCCAAGACTCCAACCGCTCCCTGGAAGTGTTTTCAACCTCGTTTAACTGAGCTTCAAGGTTACTCATGATTGTGGTAAGCTGGGAGGTCGCATAATTTTTTATAGCACTCAGCTCTCCAACACTACTCTGATCGTCACATGGCGACAAGTCTAAGTCAAGGTCTATTCCACTCAAGTCCCAACCAACAAATCTATCCCGCTGTGCAGTATTTCCAGGGTTAACTGCATAAGGAGGTCTGTTAAGGATCGCTTGAATCTAACTGGAAACAGACGCATTAGGTAAAGAAGAACTAAGCAACGACTCCACAGAAACCGAGGAACTGGGGTACAAAAGTCCGACTCGCTCAGAAGATTCACCAACTTCATCCCTGACCTGCCTCATACCACTTGTTCTTCGCTCAACATCCTGTTTTCCCCCTTTTAACACTCGGGGATGGTCATACTTCTTCTTCTTCTTCTTCACCAAGCTTGCCAGCGGTGCCTCAAGAGCATCTTGGGATAAGAGATCTGGAAAGGGGAAGGAGCGTTTTCTCCCGCAAGAGAGACTAGACTGCAAAATATCTCGCGGATCGGTAAGAGCAAGCTGTTGAGAGAGACTACCTGGTAATGGAAACCCAATTCCTGAATCTAAGAAGAAAGGGAAAAATTTAACCACTTTGATTGAAAGGATCTAGAAAATAAAACCAAGGAAAGAGATACATATGATATACGAGGTTGAAGTGGTTCCAGACGTTGTGAAATACCATTTCGACCCAAAGACAAGGGTTTCTTTCGTAAAAGTCGTGTATGAATATTCAAATGACAACCTTACCTTGAACGAGTCCTCCAGTCAGAATAGAAAGATTAAGTTCTTTTAAAGCCTCTCAATCATCTTCCTCTTGATCTCCCTTGGGGGAATTCCTTCCGCCTCCCAAGCTTTCGGCAGAAATCTCTATAATGTCATCAAGCCGTTCCGCCTCCCGAAACTGCTCCGGGGCAGTCTTCGAAGGGATCACGCTCACATCTCCCCGGGAGGCTCCCTCTACCAAAGATCCACCCTCTCCGTGAAAAGCCATTGAGATCTTAGAACCTTTGCGCTTGGGGTGTTTGACTGATGTCTTCTTGACAGAGATCGCCCTACCACTGGAAGATGCCTCACTGCCATCCGAGACACCGGAAACCCCTTTTCCAAGGACTTCTTGACATAGGACAGGTTGATAGCATTCTTTTTTCCAAAAGCATCCGCCGGAAAAGTACGCGAAGATGAAAGCAAGTTATACTGCTTTAAGAATCCTTCATTAATCAAGAATTTCCTATTTCTCTGTTCTTCGTCAACGGCTAGTAACGAGTTGCATAGGTCTTGATCAAAGGGTACACTCTGATCAGGAAGCACTACAACATATTGAAAGGTCTCAGAAAAAATAAAACAAGAGGAAGAAGAGACTAGAATCTGAAGTGTAAGAATCTTACCAATTACCTTCCAAAGGCCACAGAAGTTGTCGGGACATTTCACAAAGAAATATTGATTTGGAAATCCTCGCACACTGTCCTCTAAGCCGGTGATTATTCTCGAACCCTGGCTTTCCATAAAGACAAACAACGGACGCTGGCTTATTGTCCTGAAAGCATACAATGAGCGTATGTCCTAAATTAAGGAGCCCAATGTTTTTCTCTCATGAAAAGGACATAAAGACTTGTCAAGATTGCATAACCATTGGGGTGTAGCTGGTAAGGGGCAATGGCCAAATTCCGAAGAACCATCTCTATGAAAGGGTTAAAGGGGGAACCGCCCCACTTTTCAACATGCCTCGAGTAACAGCAACAAACCCCTTAGGAGGGTTGTCGGCAAATTCCTTTCCCACAGGCAACCTAGCCTCTTCCTCCTCCAAAAACCCAAATTGTTTGCACAACTGACGGAACGAGGTAGGCGAGAGCTCCATCGAAGGCCTCTTATTTGGAACCTCCGAAAGCACACGAGGTTGCATAGATTCTTGGGCAGCGTCCATCAAAGGAACGACATGAGGGGCGGGCGTAATTTGGTCAGAACTCCTTTCTGGGTCCTGGTCCGACATTGACGATTCCTTGAATTCTCTCTCTAAAAAATAAAAAAGAGAAAACTGTGCTCAGAAATCCTAAGAAGTCGCACGACCAAATTCACGCTTTAGAGATTGCATAAAGGCAAACCCACAGAAAAAAAAGAAAAAATTGCTTACAGGCAAACAAGCAGCCCAAAATCTGAGCGGACGGTCCAGACGAATTGATTGCCAAATCGATTCGTTAAAAGAACTAGGATGTCCAGAAGAGTATCAGCGGTAAAGAAGATCACTCAAAACAATGCCGCCATTAAAACTTCCGTTCACTTTTCCTTAGCAAAATGACATTTGAAAAAGAAAGAGATTGGCAAGCCAAAAAGGAATTGCCATCTGCTCACTACACAGCTATTTGCACGAAAGCCGAGAAGATTCGTCAAGTTCCGCACACGCATCAGGAAAATAAAATCGGCCCCCTGGATAATATGCTCCTAATTTCTCGTGCGACTGACCCCCAACAAGCCAACTCAACAATGTACGATCGAATATGTCGAAGCCAGTAATTCCTCATTAAAAGAAATCACAAGCTTCGATGGGCAAGTGTTAATCCCTAAAAAATCCACGCGTACATTGAACAAGGGATACGTTGCAAACATCATCAGGGTCGTTCACACAGGAAATCATTAAGGCACTTGAAGCATCAGTAATGGAGAAGAACGGTCACAAAAGCAGATGCCGAATGTCCAAGCCTAGAACAGATCAGGTCGACCAAGTACAACCGGACGGCATGGTGCAACGTGCGACCCTGAAACTTGGGTCCAAATCACAATCCAGGCACGAAAACTAAGACCAGCCGCTCACACAAGTACAAGGCCACGCCAAGCATCAGCATGAAACAGGTCGCTCATCCAACACGGGCTAGAACGACCACAATGAACAACCGCCAGACAAACCACACCTTGCAGGAGCAATAAGAGGATAAGCACCCTTGAACTAAAGCAACCGGTCGCATAGGAAACAATAGAGAGTCAATTCCAGACTTGTGATGCGCTCACAGCCATTCTCCCAAAATGGTCGCCCGCATAGAAGCACCCGCTCTTGTAAACCCGCTCAACTACATAAGGCGCCCGACCCAAAAAGTCATCTACGCATAACAACCTAAGACAGCTAGCAACAACTGGCGAATGGCCCGATTGTAATTAGCAGAATTAGAGATTTACAAGGCGGGAAAGGGATTTCAAACCGATGACTCACCTATAGATACACTATAGCCATTGAAAAGTGAGAGGAAAAAAAGGACCACAAAGTGCTGCCAAACTCTATCACAAACCACGGATCTGGCCATGGCATCAAGCTCAATTTCGTGATTCAGAGAGAATAAAAATATCCTCAATATCAATCATCCATTCATCCTCTTTCTCCTCAAATTCAACCATGTTCTTATATAATTTCCTAGATTAAAGTATATAAACAAGGTTGTATTAGGCGAAAATGGAAGTGTATGATGCAGAGAGAATTGATGTACTTTGTAATTCATATCATGAGATTAGAAATCATCTTCATAGTGGACGTAGGCATCATTAACGGCCGAACCACTCTAAACCTTGTCTCTATGTTTTTACCTTTTTTCTGCATTTTCTACTTTGAATTACTGATTGAATACGGCTCCACTTTATTCCCTACCAAATTGGTGAAGTACAGCTTTGTACCTGAGGTGTTTGGACCATTTTTGGTGTAAACAGGCGTAAAACAGCTCGCTGGACAAAGTGCAAGAATTCGGATTGGATGGGGGATTGAGGGCCGGATCGGATCACCCTATGGGGTCGTGGGACCACATCACGAACCAAGCCATCTCCTCCGAACCGAACTGTCTGTGTGAGGTCCACGAGCATCAACTGTGAACTGCCTCTCGTACCCGATCCGAACCACTCAAGAGAAGGAGTCCGACCCGAACCGCCTAGAAGCACGTGAAGAGATGGCCATGAAGGATCTAAAGTCGGAGCGCCCTATCCGGACCAAACCGCGTCTCCGAACCGACCCGAGTGGTCACTCGCGACCCGAACCGATGCACCATGGAGGAGCTTGAGGTACCCGATCTGATCCAGTGAAGAGTATTAATCTCGAACCGTGTTGATGACTGCGAGCTGAAGGCCGACCCGAACCGATGGCTAGGAGGAGATCCGAACCGATCCGAAGATGAAGACCAAAACCCGAGATGCAAAGGTAGTCCAATCGAAAGTTTGTACTCAGGATCCAGTTGGGAACCAACGAATCGACTTCATGAGTTGGTCTTTGCTGCAGGACGTGTGTTAAGGAGTTGTCGATGTCTATAACTTTGGATCACTATGTGTAGGGGGTACGTGAACGGATTCAGGGCCACAGTGGCCTAGGTACGATTAAAGAGCTATAGACCAATGAAGTGGGGTCGTTTGTAAAGATTTGGTCACGACTCCATGTGGTAAGCTTGGTAGTAGCAGTAGTTGTACAAGTTGAACTCTGTCACTACTTCGATCGGTCTAGTGATCGAAGGGGTAAATATCGTATGCTTTACACACTGAGTAAGAGATGTGAGGATGGTTGCTATGTTTGATTTTTTTGCCATCACTATGACATGCACACCCCCTCCCCCGTTATCTTTACACCATCTGTTTAGTAGCACCTTAGAGTATTGTACGGTATGTAGTGCTAACTCTTTGGTTACAGGTCCAGGTTCAGGTATGGTTTAGTATACCTGTTATTGTTCTGTTTAGCTGTTTATCGCTCATACCAGATTTTTTGTCTGACCCAAAGTTTTATGTCTCTTCTTATTACTCTGGGTGCTCTCACGAGCATACTAGAAACAGGTTAGGTGGTATGCACGAGTAGTTGTACCGGAGACGAGCAGGAGGCTTCCATGTATGATATATATATACATATATATATAGACATTCTCCTTGTGTTGCTGCGGTCACTACTTTGGGCATTAGTGGTGTACCTTTCTTTCTTTTGTTTAGAGACGGTAATTTGGAAAGTTGTAATAAGTTGTATTTGGATTTCCGCTACTCTGATGATAATGTTGATGTTGGTTTTATTTATCAGCTTATACACTGTCTCACCTGTTTTATGTCAAGTACATTATTATATTTTGTTCCATGCGCTGTGAGACATTCTACAGGTTTTCGATTAGTTCATTCTCTTCTTTCCTTTCTTTGGCGACCGTTCCGTGCTAGTCGGGCATGTGTACAGCGCACTTTCGGAGGAAATGCCGGTTGGTACAGGGCAGACCATCACAAGTTCGGCATTGAGGACATTTTGCGTGCCTTTGATGCTACTCCAAATTTGATCTTTGTTGCCTTCGTAAAATCCGCGATTAAGATTCGCATAGAACATCTTGTCAAGTTTAGGACAACACACCTCGTCGTTATCACGAGAGTCAATTAGACTCAAAACTTCGTTGTGTTAAAAGAGAGAGGTAAGATCGAAGGAAGGAAAATCTCCAAAGATGGCGAAAGAACCCGTGTTAACCTTAGCATTTGCTAAATAGTCAGCATAGGTTTTAATAGTCTCTTTGTCATTATGAAGATAATCTTTGATGGTTTTGGTTATTTTCAATTTTTGAGATGAACATGAGGAAGCCATTGAATTGGTAGTTTTGAAGAGAATAGATATGAAGATTATTATTTTGAATTGTGAATGAATGGTAGAGAATAGATGTATATATAGAAATTTAATGAATATGAATTGAATAGGCACATCTTTTCAGACTTAAATGACACATTTTCAAACCTTGGAAGTTAGTGAAAAGTTGGAGGGAAGTTTGAAAGTTTAAACCTTTGAAATTCAAAATTTGAATTTCAAATTACTAGTTAGATATGTCGACATATAGCCACATGTATGTCGACATATGTACCTATTTTCAAAGGAAATTTGTTTTTTGTGAAATGTAATCTAAATTACCAATTTATATTTCAGGTTTAACGATTTCGTAAAATAATTCTAATCCTATCAAACACACAAACAATCTATTTTTATTTGTTGTTTATTATTATACTATTATTTTGAATTTCAAATTTCAAGTTTAAATTATAAAGTTTTTAAATTCAAATCAAAGCAAACAAACAAAGAAACCATTCAACTAAATAAAATAAAAAAATTAATTAAGACGTACTCGGTTTTTAGATCCTTTTCTTCAAAAAGTTCTGAACTCTGAATTGTTGTAAAGCATATATTCGAATTTCCGGTTTCTAGATCTCCATCACTTGATGATGAATCTGAATCATCTAACGTTGTTGCATATGCTTTCTTTCTCATTCTCGACGAATTGTTGAGTCGATTTATCTGGATATGGGCACATTTTCTTTATATGGCCCGGTTTGTTGCAAATATAACATCGACCATCATTACTTTTTGAACTTCCTTTATTATAATTTTTCCTTCTATATCTCAGAAATTTTCTAAAATGATTGGTCATAAGAGCTGTTTTTTGATCATCTTCACTACTCGAGTCATAATCATTTGATGTTGCTTTTAATGCAATGGATTTCTTCTAAGTTGACCTGTTTTTTCTTTGCTCTCTTGTAATTGGACTTCATAAGACATTAGATTTCCGATTAACTCCTCAATCTTCATTTCATTGACATCATTGGCTTCTTCAATTGTCAAAGTTTTTTGATCCTATTCTGGAGTTAGAGAACAAATTATTTTTCTAACTTGATCTACTTTAGAATAGGTTTTTCCAAGTGTTGTTAATGAATGCACTATCTCTTGAAATCTGCATTACATATCGGAAACAGACTCGTTCTCGTTCATTTTGATTAATTCAAATTGATTTACACACATTGCTATTTTAGTTTGTTCAACTTTACTAATTCCTTCATGAGTAACTTGTATAGTTCTCCAAACTTCATAAGCAGTTTAACATACTGACACTCTATTAAACTCATCCTATCTAATGAACAAAATAACATATTATTGGCTTTAGAATTGCTTTGTGCAGCAGTCTTTTGTTCATTTGTCCGTTGTGCAAAAGAAGTTGTAGGTTCAACAAATTCATTTTGTGTATTATTCCATGTGTCTAATCCTACAGATTGTAAATATATCTTCATTCTACAAGCCCAATATGAATAATTACTACCAATAAACAGTGGTGGTCTAACAGGGGCCTGACCCTCTACAAAAGAACTATTATTGCTACCAGTGTTGGTTGCGATTATTATTATCTTCAAAAATAAGATTATGAACTTTTTGAAAGACCTTGCTTAGGTACCAATTGTTAGGGAATGCGGAATGGATCGTTAAAGCAAAGCAAACACTTGAGGGCTGGAGGTGAATAGTGTTTTTGAGAATTTAAACAAAATCAAAAGTTATATGAAATATTATATGAATCAAACACTGCAGAAACAATCACTGAATCAAACACAAACACAAATATCAACAAAAATAAAGTGCAGAAAAGGAAAGAACACACCGGATTTTATATTGATTCGGAATTGCTCCTACGTCCAATCCCACGCAACGTTGGATTGTGCAGAGTTTTAATACAATATTAATATCCAATTACAACCTCCTTGATTTCACAGCTATAAAGGATACCACCGATTCCAACCTCCTCGATTTCACGGCCACAAGGAATACCACCGATTTCTTACACAACCCAAATAATTACAAACAGTCTTATAACTCTCCAATAGTACTTGATTCAAAGAGTATTGAGTAAAGAGTGAGAAGAGAAGAAGTTTAATGAAAACAGAATTGGATTCGGCAGAGTATAAGTGTAGAAATCATAAAAATGATAAAGAATAATGGTGTAATGAAAGGAGATGAAGATGGAGAAGAAGAAGTAATAAAAAATTCGAGATCAGCCACTATTTACAACATTTGAAAGGTTGCAACGTTTCTGAACCGTTACAAATAGTGAAAAGACACTTCCTTTCAATTTTGAACAAACGACAGTTATATGTCGACATGTATATATATGTATGTCGACATATACATGTACAAAATTGAAATTTGAATATTTTTCAAGTATTTTGATATATATATATATATAATTCTGAAAATTCTTGAATTAAAATATAGTGTTATGAATAAATATTATAAAGTAGAAAATCAAATGAAAACATAAATATAAACTATATAAACATATTTATAAAATTATAGAGTTTAAAATTGTATAAATATAAAGTATATAAAATAAATATATAAAACTTATAAAGTACAAACATATAATACTTGAGTTTAAAATCAAATTAAAATAGAAAGTAAAATAGAGAAGATAGAGACTGTAAATAAAATTTGAAAACAGAATTTGAAAAACAGAATATGAAATTATTTTGAATTTGAACCTGGAGTGCTATTAAGAGTCTTACATAATCTAGACTCTATAACTATACGTATCTTGAACTCTTGAAATCTTGAATACTCACGAGTCTTGAAACATGTCTGAATCTGGATTTCTAACATCTTTAAACTGTACAGTCTTAAGTAATAACTCATGTATATAAATCCTGCATATGTATGTATATATATATATATATATATTGTAGACAAAGGTGTCAGTTTATATTTTATAATCAATTAATATTGAAATAAGGTTTTTGTCATCAAAACTCCATTCTCCAACCAACGTAGGGTTTACACATTAAGTTAAAGCTTGAGTGATGAGAGATCGAGCATAATGTGATACATAGAAGATTAATTCTCGCACTAATAGAGTTTGTCGCTATGATCCATATATGAAGTCTCTCTAGTTAAATGGACCAAGTGGGAGAATGTAAGCCGTTTCCAAAATTAATTCAGTCAAATTTTGGAATGCGTGCCATTTCCATAATTAATTCAGTCAAATTTTGGAAAAGATTATGTCCATTTATTAAGGGAAAATTAGTGGTTCATTTATTAAGGAAAAATTAGTGGTCCATTTTATTAAGGAAATTTATTAAGGACTAATTATCTCCCACCTTTGGTAAGTGCCCATTTTTCTCTCATGTTTCTTTCATATTCTCAAACGACTCTTTGATGGCAAGAACAGTATAAAGGAAGAACTCAAGTCTAATTTCTGATTAGGTCACTAAACAGACACTCTCGTAAAGAATATACACCATCTAGTTGAAAAGTGTGAAGTTTTGGCACTATATCGGAAACTACAACATAAATTGGACAAGTTTGTAGATCTATTATATTTGATCGAATTTCAAATCTGATTCATTTTTCATATCCTTCATGAACTTGCAAGGACTGGAGGTAAATGTATCGATTTTGGTTTCAGCTTCCGCATTTAATCTTCAGTTTTGCATGTTTGTTTTGACAACATGATGGTTTATATAAAAATAAGTTTACAAAGCCTCGAATGACTACGCTTGAAAAGATTCTGAGATGCAAGAAGCAATTTACAGCACAAGATATTTCGGCAAAAGAGCAGCGTATCCCTGAAACAAATGAAAATTGGTTTTTCGTTGATGAGAGGTCAATATATGGCTCGGAAAACATGGAAGAGAAAGAAATGACGTGGAGAAAGAATGAGTTAAACCAAGAAGATAAGGAAGCAAGACATGGCCTACTAGGCGCTTAGCTTGTATGAACGATCCCATCCAAATTCGACATATTTCAACTAGGGTTGTCAACGAATAGTACTATATTTGTACCCGTATCTGCGGATACGGACGGATATCGGATAATCATCCTATCCGCTAACGATCGATAAATCATGAAATATAAATAAAATAATTTAGTTAACATAAATGTTTTTCAATTCCATTGATCACAAAAATGTTAAAAATAAACATATATGATGAATTTAAATAAATTTGAGTAGCAACTATGCATTTAGTACATATAATATAAACCTTCGACTTAGTAAAGCAATAAATAAATCTCATTCATTTTACTAAAATACATATAATTTTAAGCATAATATTAAAAAAAGAGGGTAATTTTCGAATGCGGGTATCTATGCATCTGTATCCATTTTTTCGGATATGAGATATTTATCCGCTTTTCAGATACAGATGCGAGCGAATTTCGAATTTTTCAGATACTCATTGACAACCCTAATTTCTGCTAGTCGAATGAAAGGGAAAGAAAGAGAAAACCGCTCCTTAATTATTTGAATTTCTCCCACTGTCAAATCAGGACTCCTGTTCACTTTAGCTAGTTTGGGTTGCATATCCATGTTAGGTTTCCCATTCCTTAAAAATTTAAGATATGCATATACTTATTTCAAAAATAGTATTTAGAATTATAAGTGTCGCGAGTTCAGACGGATACATACAACTTAATGCCTTTTAAAAATTTAGTATTTGTAATGATTTGTTGGGTTGATGCAGATATGTACAATGTTTGTCGTCATTGGTTATTATCATCGATTGTTATTAAACTGTTGTTGATATCTCAGATTGTCGATCGTATCACTAAAATACAAGGAACTAAGTAACAGATTTAAGATAAGATTTATTAACATTTGATGTTTTGAATTTCATATACGTTAAATTTGAAAATTTCTTTTAAACAAAGTCTACTAACGAATCTATAAAAGTGGATTGAAAAATAACCAAAATCAAAGCATGGAGTATAGAAAAGACCAAGCTTCGAGTGAATGGTGATACACAAGAAGTCAACATTAGAACTGACTGAAAAAACATAACAACCAAGATTAAAGGAAATAAGAAATCTAATAAAGTTCAATTATCTGAAGCAAGCTAGAAAGTAGGTAAATACCTCACAAAGCATGCTATATTCGTGCAATTTGGATCGATTTAAACAAGTCAATTTTTACTATATGAAAGGCAAAACCGATTCATCTTACCATTCTAAAAGACTAATGATTGTCATGGTTCCATTATCAAATCTTCAAGGAAAGTAAGATTTTTTTTTTTTTTTTTTTTTTTTTTTTTTCAAACAAACGGGTGGATGAAGGCAAATTTTGTTGTAGGAGCATCTTCAAAAGTATGGAGAAGACGTGAAATCAGATAAAGTGTAGCACCCCTTATTATAAGGTCCGGAACTAAGTGCTAGAGATGTTCTAATCATCTGTAGCACTAATTTTCGATGATCGAATACAGGTGTGTTAATGAAATCAAAACCAAATGACGTGAACATCAAATAAAAAGTTATAATTTCCAAAACAATTTTCATATTTTACATTCATTGCATTACATAATCCAAAGTGTTTCCTAGGTTTCGGATAAAATATAATTACAAAAATATTTCTAAAGTAATATAAGGATACCTTTTGGATTGACCAGAGTACACATAATAGTTGTGTTGAAGGTGATCTTCATCGCTTTAATGATTAAAAGGCGTTGGTGTAAAAAACAGAGAACAAATGTGGGTATGCTGCAGCTGAAGTATCAAGAATGTATACCTTGAGTGCTAAAGGCCGATTAGAAATCTGGGACAGCTATAATTGTAAACATACCATTAAAACCATACAACAATGTTCCATGGCAAAGACCCCCATTGTCATCTACTTTTTACAAATTATTACTGTCTGCCACTACATTACGTTAGTTGGATAACGTCCCCACAGGTCTATTTTAAATATTTATGAATGTTACCCAAGAACTAGTGCTTGTTGATTCTAACTCATGTGTAATATACACATGTATGCGCATATACATATATAAATGCATCTGTACATATTTTTGTGTGTGCACGTATTTGTGCATGGCTATAAAAGCAGATATTTTATCCCAGTATCAGAAGAAAATATTTAGCAGCAATATGATAATGATATGGTACGGGCACAGCTAGATATTACTAATCATAAGGCCCCAATAATTGACCTGTAATGTAGTAAAATTATTGCCAACTGTAGTTTGTATCACCGTAATAGTTGCCCACAAAGCCATTAGTGTTTATTTAATCTCGAAGTTAAACCGCATAACCAAGAAGGAACTCAGATCTGGAAACTGAAATGATAATAATAATAGAGTATACATACATAAATAGTATATAATAATACAATACTACTCTCTTGTAAACAAGAGAACATGTCAGACAGCAAGGCCTAGAAAGACTACATACACTTGAAAAGATTCCGAGATGCAAGAAGCAATTTACAGCAAGCTAGCACAAGATATTCCAGCAAAAGAGCATCGATTGTATCCCCGAAACCATTGAATATTGGTTTTAGTTGATGAGCAGTCTATAACATATATGGCTCGGCAAACATGGAAGAGAAAAGAAATGACGTGGAGAAAAGAATGAGTTAAACGAAGAAGGTATGGCCAATTCGAGTTTGTTTACCCCATTTTCTGGGGTCACCATGACACCATTAACGGTGATAGTGGTGTGTGGCTGAGATTGCCTCCTGAATTCCTCCTATTAAATCTCAGTCATACATCACTAACGCCGTTAGCGGTGTCATAGTGACCTCAATTAAAATGGGTTCAACAAACTAGCTGGAGTCTACATACAAGAGTGCTGTAGGTGAAAACTGCCACAGTCAGACAGCAAAGCCTTGAAAGACTGCAATTTACAGCACAGGATATTACAGCAAAAGAGCAGCTTATCCCTGAAACCATTGAATATTAGTTTTCGTTGATGAGATGTCAATAATATATATGGCTCGGAAAACATGGAAGAGAAAGAAACGACGTGGAGAAAAGAATGAGTTAAACGAAGAAGAGATAAGGAAGCAAGGCATGGGCTACGACTGGGCCCTTAGCTTGTCTGAAAGATCCTTTCCGACCACGACATATTTCAACTCGTCAGTCGAATGAAAGGGAAACAAAGAGAAAATGGCTCCTTAATTATTTGAATTTCTCCCACTGTCAAATCAAAACACCCATTGACTTTAGCTTGTTTGGGTTGCATATCCAAGTTGGGTTTCCCCTTCGTTAAGCTTCTAACATATGCATATACTTATGACAAAGATAGTATTCAGAATTATAAGAGCAGCTGGTATTATGCTTTTGAATTCTGAAAACTAGCCCACTTTGCATTCCACCCAGGAGTTACCACTCTGAATTTCGAGGAAGGATTAATTCTAAACTAGTACGAACCGATGCTATGCCCACATATCAAAATTATTTTTTTATGTTGAATCCCGTATTAAATTTTATTCTTTCCTACAATAAAATTTGTGAAGTGTGATAAGCACTGTTTTTCCAGGGTAAAGGTACATGAAAGTGAAACCATGCTGAGGGGGAATAAAAGGTTGTCTATTAGTTTTTAAGATTTTCATACTGTACAAAAGAAGAAAAAAATAAGAATCAAATGCATCCATAAGTTCACTTAACACCAATATAAAACACACAATGTAGTGCAGACGTTAGGCTAACCAAAAAATTTATGTAAGAGAATGGAATAAAATCTTAAGAGAAAGTAAAACATGCTAATCAAACATGGATAGAAAAATCAATGTGCCTGTTAAGCTGACATGTATGGCCAAAAAGAATTTGTATATAGTATGGGCATCAAAAACATATAACAATGAGCAAACAAGGAAAAACAGAAATATGACTTAAACACCAATAATTCATGGACATACGTTTCAACAAAGTGTTGAATAACATAGCAGTTAAAGTTCAATACATCATAACTGGGACTAAGTAAAATATATGGTACATTATAGTTATAGCGAAATTCAGAAATTCTTGTTGTCACGCCTGAAACCTCAAGTATTTAATGCCAATTCTTGTAGGGAAGGCCATAACCCGTAATAAGCAAAACATCAGCAGCCTAGCATGCACGTAAATCAGATGATTAATTATAATTTATGTATCGGATAATTAATTATAATTTATGTTATTAAGATAACAACAGTGTAAATGAGAAACTTCAAAGAAGGATGTCAAGAAAATGATAAGAAGAAGCTGGCACCTTCAACAGGCATCCAACTGAGCCCAGACCTTCTCTTTCTTCACACTTCAGTTTCACCTTACTCTTCTTCCAGCACATATAGATTCACCTTTACTTCAAGCTGCACACTTTCGGTTTGCACCGTCGACCTTTACATCAAGCATGATCCTTGCATCAACCTTTACAACCTGCCCAACTGTTCGGTACATATAAACCTTTTCATCAATCCTACTACTTTCCTGCTGAGTTTAAGCAAAAGCTTGATTCTGCAGCATCATAGTGCAAGGAAGCTTTTTAATTTGTAATGCATCCTTCATCACAGCCAGTGGCAGGCTTCACATGCAGCAGATTTTATTAGACAACACTGCTTGGGTTCACAACCTTCATCTCAATACGTTCAAGGAACAACTCTTAATCGTTATATACTTATATTATTCTGAAATCTGACCCAAGGTATGCAGCATAAGCAATAAGGAGTTCATCAGAGCAGATAGCATTACACTTCTTATCATGTATGAGCTGCTCATCATTCTCTAACTTGCAGAAACAGCAGCTCCTAATTTCCATGTTAGTGTGTTTTCATCTATGTATAAGCATACAATTGTAAACTTGTTATTGTATTTTCCACTATCTATCATATAACCATGATCGTCACAGTGACGATCCTTTCTCAAAAAAAAATAAAGGTGTCACTTTGAAAAATTAAGATGATCTACTATCATACCCATTAGCAATCAAAACTCAATAACAAATTATTTTACCAGCTCAGAAAAATCTAACACCTGGATAGTTACTCATAACAACTAATTTTGACGCTTTCTTTTTTTATAGAAACGGTAGGCTATAAATGTGCAATAAAAAGTACCATCACTTCCATCAAGAAAGTATGAATTATACCAAGTTCAAAAAGCATAAGATGAGAAAAGAGGCAACTTGTATACGAAACTCCAAAACTTCACTAATGCTTTTGAGGGAGTAAGAGACTGGTATATGACTTAACTCATTATGATTCAAAACCAGTATACATCTCTCAAATCTAAGCATGTTATTTGCAAAACCATTAGATTTAATAAGGCAAGTAAGATTAAAACTAAACGGAAACCTGAGCATAAGTTGGATCAAAAGACAAATTACCCAAAAAAAAATAAAAAAAAATTAGTCCTATGAAACGGATTACATATGAATATTAAATCCCAAAATTAAATATGCTCTAAAAGTAGAATACAGAATTAACTTAGAAACGCAAATGTTCAAATCCCTATTAAGTTGACTGTTATAATCTTCAAACCATTGTTCAATCAGCAAATATACATATTTAGAGAATTGATGACCAATCGAGGTATACACGTAAATCATTATCCAAATAGAGAATTGGTTATTTAATAGATTGATTCAATTTAGATGAACAAAGTTGTCGAAGGAAATGTGATTAATTTCAACTATTATATGATATAAGTGAAATGGTTGAGCTCCTGAAACAGACGGAGATTTAAGAAGTCATGGAAGAAGGAATTAGGTTTTTGCTGAAAGGAGAAGAGGAATTAGCATTAAGGAGTCATGAAAGTGGAAGTCATGTAATTTTCAAGAGCAACTGGTTGTCTACTTGACTTCTTAGAGACATGTGGAATGTATAAACTCACTAAACTAATTAAAATAAACCTACAATTCATTTCATGAATGTATTTACGGGCTTGTTATAAGGCTATAATGTAAAAGCTAAATCTGCATAAGATAATTTGTATATTCAACGGGGAAGTCACCATTGCATCAAACGTTGAAGCCTTAACAATGCTAACCAAATGGATGAACATGGGAAATTGCAAAAGTTTATATTTGACAAAATCTTGATTAATTTTACTCCACTTGTGTAAAAACTATTGATGTAGAGTTTGGCCCCTCTCGCATTCCACTACAAGAATTTTCTGATTCTCCTATGCCAGTTTGGCGTAGGTAAGGCGTAGGTAGGAAATATTAGTTTCCTACGCCTTACCTACGCCAAACCTGACGTCGGAAATTCTAGCGTAGCAAAAATATTTTCCACGTCTTCCCTACTCCATGCGTTGTACGGTTTTCTACGTCAAAAATTTTCCTACGCCCTTCCTACGTCAGATGTTTCCCACGTCCTTCCTACGCCAGATATTTCCCTACGCACTTCCTACGCCAGATGTTTCCTACGCCCTTCCAACACCGGATATTTTTTGTGTTTTCTACGCCTTTCCTACGCCAGATATTTAAAATTCTCTACGTCTTGCCTATGCCCAAATGTCTCATGTGTTGCCCATACACTATACATTCCTCAGCCATTCTTACATCTTAATTCCTATGCATTAGCTACGCCGTGCATACGTTGTACAAGCAAATACAATTTTAAATTTCTGTATGCTATAGCTACGACATTTTAAATAATTTCAACTATACTACCACTGCTATATTTTAAATCACCTGAATCAATACGAGAAAATCATATAGAACCAAATCAGTAATATTATTTATCTCTATCAACAAAGTACAATTTCACGCTCATTAAACATGACAAACAATACTTTTATAACATATATTTAGGTAAACTCAAATACTACTACATCCATAAGTCAAAGTGGCATTAATGAACAATACATATGCTTAAAAAAAGAAAAATCATACATAACATAAAACAAATATAATTCTCCATCTAATTACCGACACACTAGATTTTTAAACACTGAAAAAGAATTCAAGTTCTTGAAGCTCATCCTTAATGTGTTTAAGTTCTTTGTTTAGCTTAATTCTTTCATCTGCATTGCCCTCGCTTATGAAATGGGCAACGTCTTCATGTATCTTCTCTGCATTTAATTAAAATTTTACATTAACCAATAATCTTGTTAAAGTACTAATGTATATAAAGTGTCACTACCTAGCAATTGTCTACAACTATTTTATAGACAGTGAGAACTTTTTTATGCGTGTAACAACATTGTACGCAAATTTTTTAATCACAAAACTACTCATAGGTAGTTATAAAAGTAATTATTCCCAACAAACTCGGCTTAAGTATCTTTAAAAACCTCACAAAAGCAACCTTGATGCATCCCCTACGACACACTTATATTTGTATCATTTATACAGTGTTATCAATTTAATATCGAGCAATGGTCAGAACAAAACGAACCTTGTTGTACGCTTGTGTACAGTATATGCCATGAAAACTCCAGGTAGAACTGATTATATTTTGTCCATCTCAGAGTTTTACTCTTTCAGTACATAGTCTAACTAAATATCACAATACAAATTATAAATAATTAAACAGATAATTAAGATTAGCTAAGATGAGCACCTGCAAAGATCTAGTGTTCTGCATCTGAACTGCATATGCTTTTGTATTGCACCGACCAAACACATAATGTGCAGTAACAGTGCACCAGTACGTTGTTCACCAATTCACCTGTTGTGCACTAATCTGGCGCTTGTTGTTAGCTTGCTTTTCTTCAGTCGTGCTCCATCCTTGCAGCAGCTTCTATACTGCCTTATATTCTACCTAAATCTACATTGTCTGCTTCACTTAGGCAGAATTACCTAACTGACTCCAACATCTTTTTTTCGTATGGAAGTGAGGTTATAATATGAAGAAAATATTCGTATGGCAAGGAAATTACCCACTAACTGTACTACACTTGAACCAACACCATTATTAATTCTAAATAAAATTTAATCATACAAACACAAAATATTTACCTAGTGCTGCTCATATTCACCAGTTTTTCCAACTGGGTGTCTCTGCATTTGTCCTTGACCCAAAGCCACATTCTGAGCAGTGCCACCCATAAGCCCACCTTGCTGCAGTTGTGCCCCTGCTTGTACATTATTCTGAAAACCTGGAGGCCCTTGAAAACCAGGTGGCCTTATATTTGCATCCTGTTGATATCCAGAACTGCCTATTCCAATAAAGCCTTGAACCGACCCTTGAATTGTTGCTGCTGCCTACCAGTGTTGGGATCCTGACTCCAATATCTGATGTATGTTTACATTACAGTTGCTTTGCAGTTCACTTACTCCAACATTTAGCCTCTGTTCTAGTCATGTTCACTTGCTTTTATAATATGATGATTTTCCATGACATTCTTATCCACATTTATCAAATTGTGCTCATTTCTTAGTGGTGACTCTAGTTTACGCGTGCAGTCGTTTTTGATTTCAGTATGCACTTGCACTTTCAATTTCAACTTTACATTGATTAACATATAGGTACATTGTCACTAAAGAAATATCAAATCAAGTTATTCACAGTTAAAACCACATCAGTAACTCTTGGAGGTTATTTGTTGGGTTTGTAGAAATGCAAGATTTACTTGACAAGTTGTGTATCTGAGGGAACTTCTCATAATTATTTGTAGTCCAGCCACTGATATTTGAATTATTTCTCATTATTTATTTTAATTTATAAGTTCATAGATATGACTGATATGCATGAGAAGTACAGGTAGACTAAATACATACTGTCATCTTTATTGGTCTCCTGATCAAGCAATCGCCCCCCAATAGAAGCTGTAACGATAAGAAATTTCGCTCGATCCGAATCGATCGCTAAACCGACCAAGACCGTTCGAAACCCCTGATTGTTTTGAGAATACGACAAATTGGAACGCAAACAGAAGAACATTTCATTGTTTATGACAACAATTCCATCAGAATACAAGAATATACAGAGTATGAATAATTATAATACAACAGAAAAATATCATAGATTACAATACATTTCATAGCAGCGAAAAAATAATACAATACACAACTGAAAGAGATAAACAGATACAGACCTTTCCGGATATCGTTCCAGCTGTAAAGAAGGATCATGTGGATATAAATCTGCAAAACCAAAACTACTAGCTGCCCGTGCGGAAAATGAGGGCACCCAGAGTTTAGGTTAAAACAATAAACTCCAGGTCAGTCATGTGACTGGTGTGAGAACTAAATAGTTATTAATCTTTATTTTAAAGTTAGGTAAATCAAGGGACCACGCCGTATAACACGGAATGGGTTTCCTCCCAAGAATACCAGTGCATAAAACAACAGCGCAATGCTAAATAAAGAACAATGAAGCTATTATAAGACCCAGGTCCCATCACACAATGCAACACAAACCGGAGGATGGGGTTTTTACCTTATAATGGCCAAGAATGCTTGGTACATGAAATTTCATGTTTAATTATTACTATAAGTGTATAGTGTCAAAACAATTTCAATCATAAGTATCAATCATAGACGGTATAAGTGCCCCATACCACTATGTCGCCATATATAGGTTTACAATCAAAACCTCAAAGTCACGTATTGGAAATTGGATTTCCGTCTGTGAACCGAGGAAAGGGATCGTCCTCCACCGAATTCGAGAGCCTCCACCCTGCCCCTCGGGACCCAGACTCAGGTAGGCCCTTGGATCGTCATGGCCGGTCCACCGATGTGGATTAAAATGACTGAAAACTACGTTTTCCCGCCCTTTAGGGCGTAAATGAGTCCAAAGACTCCATCGGCTCCACACAGTCAACGATATATCTGAGGTGCCTCGCAATCCAACAACCACATAAGTCAAACTCGTCAGGACGTGTAAAACCACTGACGCTACTTCTAGCTAGAAGGAAACGCTTGCCCTCCCTGAAGTTCTCTCCCGTTTCTGGTTCACAACCGGGGTGTGAGGCTCGCGAATCAACGCTACACAAAGCTGTGCCACACAGGCTGTGCTTTGATCATCAACCACAAGACTCTGCTTTTCAACAGAAGCCTTGATCATTTGCATCTTAGCATGTCACATGGGCAAACCACTCCATGCAACTGATATCCATCAATCACACAGAATGATATCCAATGTCAGACACACAGTCCATTTTCAAGTCCGTTCTGGGTTTGAACGAAACCGGAGGCACCTTGTACCTCGCATATCCATCGATCTCCAAGTACGTCTGGACGATCACTAACTGATTCCCTCCTCTTGGGTGTACGGCCCAATCAAGATCATCAGTAATTATCCAAACGATGTGAAGACCTCTGTTCTTCAACCATTGTCTTCATCTTCGACTAATCGTCGTATCAGTTATTCAGAATGGGATAAACCCGGCCTTTCCGAATAACTCGCGTATATAATAGACAAGTGTTACACAAATACAACATACGCCTCATTCCAATTCATAATATTCTTTTATTCAAATATTTTTATACTTTAGGAAAGGTTCTCATTAATTTTATCAAAGATAAATTCTTTAAATTTATTCTTTAATCTTCTTTTGAATATCAATTCAAACCAAATTATGGTTTATCCAAACTAGTCGGGATTAATAAACCTTATCGAAGTAATCAATTGTTAAATTCCCCAACCCCAACCTATTCATCCCATGAAGTAAAACAGGTAATACTTCATATCTAACACCACGGTGTTATCGGTAAATTCAATTACCATTTCATGTTCAAATCTAATTAAAGATTTAACTATCGCTTGGAGTAAAACTGGTGATACTCCATTCTCGATCATTTCAATCTAATTAAAGATTCGTTAAAACTCCACTTGGTTTTAATTTTCCCAAAAATCAATATCCTGTCTTTAGCAAGGTTAAAGAACCAATGCCATTTAAAACACGGTTCATGATAAACCCAAAAATCAATTCAAATTCAATTCCAATTAAATTCCATTTAATTGGTATACTTCATTAAATCTAAATAAAAAGATTTAATCTCTTTTTCAACTGGGTTTAAGAACAGTGTTAATGAAGACACCATTCAGGAAAAACCCAAATCCCATTTGATATTAAATACAAGGCTCTGAATAGAAAATATATCGGCTTATATCCAATATCAAATTCTACGACCTACAAATATCGTATTGGAAATAACGATATAAATATATCTATCAAATTTCCATAACAATATCTGTATAATCATGAAATCCAACATCGAAATATTCCAAAGACAATTTCGATTCAAATCCATTTCCACTTTATATATTGGAAATTCTAGTTATTTTCAAAACCATTTCAAATCCACTTTATTTATTTTAAAAATAAATGGGATTATAATTCTAGTTCAAAACTAGTTCATTTCGATAAAAATCTATTTTTATCTTTTCAAATTTTGAATTTTTCATCTCAATTATTCACAAATCATTTCTTATGATTTTACACAAATTATTACTATTTTTAATAATTTTATCAAGGCTCGTAGAGTCAATTTCCATCAACGGCCATCGAACTGCACTTATAGCAACCTTTTCCAAATTTGATTTGGACATAATTCCAAATCCAATAGTTAGATTTCAAATCTCTAATATTCGTTAGAAAGCTCTTTTCGATACGAACCCAACGGTTCCGGTTTTAGGAGAATCCGACAGTCGGATCTCCCGTAATATCCATTCGAAGTCAATGGTCGAAATTCGCGAACTGCCGCGGTGCGGCGCGTTCAATTCAGGCCATTTAATATATATATATTATATATATTTCGTCGATTTCCTCTTAAAACGAATTTTATAAATCGTTTTAAATTCGTTTTCGAAACGATTTCAACTTCATATTCAATTTCAAATCAAAATTGAATATTCCACATCATCGATATACAAATGATAATATTTTCAAAATATTATACTTTGAAATTACTTCTTTTTCTATAATCATTATAAAAACGAATATAATCGATATAAATATCGTTTGCGTCAAAATGGCGCATATCTAACCAACACGGCTTTATATATTTCAATAACTTTGTTATTCTATTCAACAAATGAATATTTTCTTCAATACATGAATATATATTGTTATTCAACACATGAATTTATATTTTTATTCTATTCAACACATGAATTTTTATTCTATCCAACACATGAATTTTTATTCTATTCAACACATGAATTTTCTTTCTATTCAACACATGAATTTTCTTTCTATTCAACACATGAATATATATTTTCTAAATTGGAATTAGACCCAATCAATTACCATATAACGTTAATTATATGGATTCCCTACAACACATGTATATAATAGCAACGATAAATCATCAACCATCATCCAGAGTGCACCACACAACTGCATAAGCATTAAATATAAATAATTAACGCTTACACAGTCTGTCAACTCATCAATTGACATACAACTAAACAATTGGGATTAGTGTACGTCAAATATCATCCTAATACCCGTGTGGGGTTTCAAACAATCAAACACAGATTTTATTTGTGTAGTTGGGCGATGTGTAAAATTTATCGCCCAATCAATATCAGTCAAATGGGTGTACATAAACAAATCGTCCGATTTGTTTATAAATATTTATTTTATATACACGTTAAAAATTATATTTCTAACTATAAAAAATTTATAAAGATAAAATATTTTATTTCATTCCACATCACACAATCAAATTTCACAACACAGAAATCAAACAAACAAGTCATCCATTGTCTGTGGACGACGTGTGTCAGGTGTTGCTAAGCACCGTCTGCATCCTAGTATATATTTCAACTAGAAACTAAAATAAAAGTGAGGAGTTCTCACCTTGTGGTTCCACTCCATCATTCTTTATTTCTGAACGGTTTGGATTTGCTCGACATTCCAACTCAACCATTTCACGCTATTCACAATAAAAATCACATTTTTATTCTTGTATTGTTTATATAAAAATCACATTTCTATCCTTTACATTATATAAAAATTATATTTTTATTCTCTACATTAAATAAAAATCATATTTTCATTCTCTATATTATATAAGAATCATATTTTTACATCGCCACTTCGTTATAAAATTATATTTTCATATCGCCGCTTCATAAATAAAAATCGTATTTCTACTTTAATTTCATATTTAAAAATACGATCTTTTCATATTAAAAATACGATCTTTTCATGTTTAAAAATATGATCTTTTCATTTTTAAAAATCGTATCCTCTTACATATAAAAATCAAAAAATTTTATCTATAGAAATCAAACCTTTATGTGTTATTCTTCTAAATGAAAATCTAATTTTTATTCGTTATACATAGATCTAAAAATCTAACTTTTACTTATATAAAAATCTTATTTTTATAAACATACATATAAAAAATCCATTTCTTTTCACATATAAAAAATCGATTTCTTTTTCATATATAAAAATCGATTTCTTTTCCCATGTTTTAAAACATATATATAAAAAAAGAAAACTGAAAATCAAATAAATAAGGAAAGAAGCTTACAACGTTCGACTTGGGACTGAGAAGGGAAGGGAGGAAGAACGACGCGTTGGAGTTGCAGGCGGCGGGGGTTCTCTCTGGTGCTCGGCGGTGGTCTTAATCGTGGTGGGCGGCGTCTTCTTTTGGGTGGAAAAGGTTTTGGGGGGGCGCCTTTCTCCAAGTCGAGGGGTCGATGGTGGGGAACGAGGCAGAGGGGACCGGCGGTGGAAGGATGGGGCGTGCGTAGGCGAGAAGCATCAGTGGATGAGGGAGGTGGCTGCATCAAATCGCGATTAGGGGTTTCCCTTTTTTTATTTATCTCGTTGACTGTTGTGAGAGGAGAGAGAGAGGTGAGGGTATAATATATATTATTTATTTATTTTAATCCTCTATAAAGTTGACTTTTCATTCGTGCTCTGAATCAAGTCCACTGACTGTCGTCCCTAGCGTAATACCCCATTCCGAACACAATGGGATATGTATCGTAAGCCAGTTCAGGTGTTTTGATCAGTTTCCGTTTAAATCAAAATTTAAATCTATATATTCTATTTTAAGCGTATTTTTCAATTTACCGGGGCCACATACTGACTCTAAAAATTCCAGAAAAATTATTTCTAGCCTCGTATTGACGATACGGTCCTAACAAAACTGATTTCGTTAAATTTGAAGACCGTTTGAAAAATGGTCATTTTCTGGTCGATCCAAATTGACTGAAACTGTCAAACACGTTTTCTTTCGCCACACTCACATATTAATCCCAAAAATTATGAATTTTGGAATCTAGCAGTAATTTGACATCACGGATCCAAAAACAGTGGTTTCATCGAAAACCGAGGTCATTTGCAAAGTTACCATTTTTAAGGGCCAAAATTCCGTAGCGACTATTCTGAATTTTCAATTGGACATAACTTTTTATTCCCGCTATGAAATTTCATTTTTTCGGATTCGCTGGAAAGATATTCTCAAATAGGTTCTAATATTTTTGGTTTCGCCAAAATCCGGTTTATTTTGAATCCTGTACATTCATTTGAAATTTGAAATTGAAATTTCGAACTACCGCGCCATTTTCAATTCCTTTTATAATTATAAATAATTATCTATATTCTAACGATGATTCAAGTAAATATATACGTTCTAATTCTATTCAAATAAATTTCTCGTCGCTATTATTTAAAATAATTCATTTTAAATATTCAAAATTCACTAAAATTTCCAAAATAAAAATTTTAAATTGGCCCGGATTTCCGGGTTATTACAATCTCCCCCACTTAAAACTTTTCGTCCCCGAAAAGGAACGAAGCCGAAAGTTGTTTATCTAATCAACTCAACTTTCTTTATTTTCATCACGGCTTAAGTTCTTCAACTTTTCAGTTTCTAAGAACTTTTCAAATTTTTCAAAAATTTGGCTAACACCCTAAATTTTCGAAAAATTTCTCCATAACCTCCCCTACACCAGGAGCTGCGGGATATTTCAAATAGCCTCCCATGGCCCTCACCAATCCAAAAGAAAAATAAAAAGGCAAGCGACTATCCAATCGGCTCATAAAACCATCCAAACCCAAAGAAATACAATAAACATATACCTATTTGTCGGGCAAACAATTTTATTCCTCTTCTCTAGCCTCCTTGCTATGACCTGTTCAATGGATACACATATATATGCATGCAATTTCAAACAATTTTCAATACAGTTCAAAATTTGATACAATTTGGCTAAAGGTTCAACATTTAATTAATCTAACCATAATCAAACAACTCAACCAGCAATCAATTAGTTGATTATCATTTCAAATTCATAATTTGGATACATAGTCAAAAAAAAATCACATTTTTGGTGCCAAATCACAACAATAAGCCCTATCTAGTTTTGGTTCTCACACCAGTCTGATGGAAATATATAGGAATCCCACTTTCGATACTCGAAAATAAATACTGGTTACGCTGCAGCATTATCAGAACCATCCCCGGGCAACTAGATTGTGATTCTATATCTATCCAGTATATTTGGGACTTCGAATATACGTTCATGATGCGTATACGTGAAATCTTCATATACTAGATTGTCCAACTCAATACAAATAAAATATTCAAATACGTATAAAACGACTAAAATTTCAAAACAAAATTTGTTTTCGTTTTTATTTTTAAAAATATACTCTTCACACTCGTTCTATGATACTACTGATCCCATCTCTAACGCGTTATTCTTATTGGATATTTCTAATCCAACCTTTGATGAATTCTTTCATTCGGTTCTAATGTGTCTTGTTCTCGAGCTCTGTAAACCAAAGCTCTGATACCACTGTAACGTTAAGGAATTTCGCTCGATCCGAATCGATCGCTAAACCAAATAAGACCGTTTGAAACCCCTGATTGTTTTGAGAACACGACAAATTGGAACGCAAACAGAAGAACATTTCATTGTTTATTACAACAATTCCATCAGAATACAAGAATATACAAAGTATGAATAGTTATAATACAACAGAAAAATATCAGAGATTACAATACATTTCATAGCAGCGGAAAAATAATACAATACACAACTGAAAGAGATAAACAGATACAGACCTTTTCGGATATCGTTCCAGCTATAAAGTAGGATCTTGTGGATATAAATCTGCAAAACCAAAACTACTAGTTGCCCGTGCGGAAAATGAGGGCACCCAGAGTTTAGGTTGAAACAATAAACTCCAGGTCAGTCATGTGACTGGTGTGAGAACTAAAACAATTATTAATCTTTATTTTAAAGTTAGGTAAATCAAGGGACCAAGCCATATAACACGGAACGGGTTTCCTCCCAAGAATACCAGTGCATAAAACAACAGCGCAATGCTAAATAAAGAACAATGAAGCTATTATAAGACCCAGGTCCCATCACACAATGCAACACAAACCGGAGGATAGGGTTTTTACCTTATAATAGCCAAGAATGCTTGGTACGTGAAATTTCGTGTTTTATTATTACTATAAGTGTATAGTGTCAAAACAATTCAATCATAAGTATCAACCATAGATGGCATAAGTGCCCCTTACCAATATGTCGCCATATATAGGTTTACAATCAAAACCGCAAAGTCACGTATTGGAAATTGGATTTCCGTCTGTGAACCGAGGCAAGGGATCATCCTCCACCAAATTCGAGAGCCTCTAGTCTGCCCCTCTGGACCCTGACTCAGGTGGGCACTTGGATCGTCAGGGTCGGTCCACCGATGTGGATTAAAATGCCTGAACACTACGTTTCCCCGCCCTTTAGGGCGTAAATGAGTCCAATGACTCCATCGGCTCCACACGGTCACTGATATATCCGAGGCGCCTCGCAATCCAACAACCACATAAGTCAAACTCGTCAGGGCATGTAAAACCACCGACGCCACTTCTAGCTAGAAGGAAACGCATGCCCTCCCTGAAGTCCTCTCCCATTTCTGGTTCACAACCGGGGTGTGAGGCTCGCGAATCAACGCTACACAAAGCTGTGCTACACAGGCTGTGCTTTGATCATCAACCACAAGACTCTGCTTTTGAACAGAAGCCTTGATCATTTGCATCTTAGCATGCCACACAGGCAAACCACTCCACGCAACCGATATCCATCAATCACACAGAATGATATCCAATGTCAGACACACAGTCCATTTACAAGTCCGTTCTGGGTCTGAATGAAACCGGAGGCACCTTGTACCTCGCATATCCATCGATCTCCAAGTACGTCTGGACGATCACTAACCGATTCCCTCCTCTTGGGTGTACGGCCCAATCAAGATCATCAGTAATTATCCAAACGTTGTGAAGACCTATGGTCTTCAACCACCATCTTCACCGTCGACTAATCGTTGTATCAGTTATTCAGAATGGGATAAACCCGGCCTTTCCGAATAACTCGCGTATATAATAGACAAGTGTTACATAAACACAACATACGCCTCATTCCAATTCAGAATATTCTTTTATTCAAATATTCTTATACTTTGGGAAAGGTTCCCACTAATTTTATCAAAGATAAATTCTTTAAATTTATTCTTTAATCTTCTTTTGAATATCAATTCAAACCAAATTATGGTTTATCCAAACTAGTCGGGATTAATGAACCTTACCGAAGTAATCAATTTTTAAATTCCCCAACACCAACCTATTCATCCCATGAAGTAAAACTGGTAATACTTCATATCTAACACCACGGTGTTATCGGTAAATTCAATTACCATTTCACGTTCAAATCTAATTAAAGATTTAACTATCGCCTGGAGTAAAACTGGTGATACTCCATTCTCGCTCGTTTCAATCTAATTAAAGATTCGTTAAAACTCCACTTGGTTTTAATCTTTCCAAAAATCAATATCCTGTCTTTAACTGGGTTAAAGAACCAATTTCATTTAAAACACGGTTCACGATAAACCCAAAAATCAATTCAAATTCAATTCCAATTAAATTCCATTTAATTGGTATACTTCATTAAATCTAAATAAAAAGATTTAATCTCTTTCTCAACTGGATTTAAGAACAGTGTTAATGAAGACACCATTCACGACAAACCCAAATCCCATTTGATATTAAATACAAACTCTGAATAGAAAATATATCGGCTTATATTCAATATCAAATTCTACAGCCTGCAAATATCGTATTGGAAATAACGATATAAATATATCTTTCAAATTTCCATAACAATATCTGTATAATCACGAAATCCAACATCGAAATATTCCAAAGACAATTTCGATTCAAATCCATTTCCACTTTATATATTGGAAGTTCTGGTTATTTTCAAAACCATTTCAAATCCACTTTATTTATTTTAAAAATAAATGGGATTATAATTTTAGTTCAAAACTAGTTCATTTCGATAAAAATCTATTTTTATCTTTTCAAATTTGGAAATTTTCATCTCAATTCTTCACAAATCATTTCTTATGATTATACACAAATTATTACTATTTTTAATAATTTTATCAAGGCCCGTATAGTCGATTTCCATCAACGGCCATCGAACTGCACTTACATCGACCTTTTCCAAATTTGATTTGGACATAATTCCAAATCCACCCGTTAGATTTCAAATCTCTAATATTCGTTTGAAAGCTCTTTTCGATACGAACCCAATGGTTCCAGTTTTAGGAGAATCCGACGGTCGGATCTCCCGTAATATCCATTCGAAGTCAATGGTCAAAATTCGAGAACTGCCGCGGCGCGTTCCATTCAGGCCATTTAATATATATATTATATATATTTCGTCGATTTCCTCTTAAAACGTATTTTATAAATTGGTTTATATTCGTTTTCGAAACGATTTCAACTTCATATTCAATTTGAATCAAAATTGAATATTCCACATCATCGATATACAAATGATAATATTTTCAAAATATTATATTTTGAAATCTCTTCTTTTTCTATAATCATTATAAAAACGAATATAATCGATATAAATATCGTTCGCGTCAAAATGGCGCATATCTAACCAACACGGCTTTATATATTTCAATAACTTTGTTATTCTATTCAACAAATGAATATTTTCTTCAACACATGAATATATATTTTTATTCAACATATGAATATTTTTTCTATTCAACACATGATTTTTTATTCTATCCAACACATGAATTTCTATTCTATTCAACACATGAATTTTTTATTCTATTCAACACATGAATTTTCTTTCTATTCAACACATGAATTTTCTTTCTATTCAACACATGAATATATATTTTCTAAATTCGAATGAGACCGAATCAATTACCATATAACATTAATTATATGGATTCCCTACAACACATGTATATAATAGCAATCGATAAATCATCAACCATCATCCAGAGTGCACCACACAACTGCATAAGCATTAAATATAAATAATTAACGCTTACACAGTCTGTCAACCCATCGATTGACATACAACTAAACAATCGGGATTGGTGTACGTCAAATATCATCCCAATACCCGTGTGGGGTTTCAAACAATCAAACACATATTTTATTTGTGCAGTTGGGCGATGTGTAAAATTTATCGCCCCAAGCAATATCAGTCAAATGGGTTTACATAAACAAATCGTCCGATTTATTTATAAATATTTATTTTATATACACGTTAAAAATTATATTTTTAATTATAAAATATTTATAATGATAAATTATTTTATTTTATTCCACATCACGCAATCAAATTTCACAACACATAAATCAAACAAACAAGTCATCCATGGTCTGTGGACGACGGGTGTCAGGTGCTGCTAAGCACCTTCTGCATCCTAGTATATATTTCAACTAGAAACTATAATAAAAGTGAGGAGTTCTCACCTTGGGGTTCCACTCCATCATTCATTATTTTTGAACGGTTTGGATTTGCCCGACATTCCAACTCAACCATTTCACGCTGTTCACAATAAAAATCACATTTTTATTCTTGTACTGTTCATATAAAAATCACATTTTTATCCTCTACATTATATAAAAATTATATTTTTATTCACTACATTAAATAAAAATCATATTTTTATTCTCTATATTATATAAAAATCATATTTTTACATCGCCACTTCGTTACAAAATTATATTTTCATATCGCCGCTTCATATATCAAAATTGTATTTCTACTTTAATTTCATATTTAAAAATACGATCTTTTCATATTTAAAAATACGATCTTTTCATTTTTAAAAATCGTATCCTCTTACATATAAAAATCAAAACTTTTTATCTATGAAAATCAAACCTTTATGTGTTATTCATCTAAATAAAAATCTAATTTTTATTCGTTATACATAGATCAAAAAATCTAACTTTTACTTATATAAAAATCTTATTTTTATAAACATACATATAAAAAATCCATTTCTTTTCACATATATAAAAAATCGATTTCTTTTTCATATATAAAAATCGATTTCTTTTCCCATGTTTTAAAACATATATATAAAAAAGAAAACTGAAAATCAAAAAAATTAAGAAAGAAGCTTACAGCGTTCGACGTGGGACTGAGAATGGAAGGGGGGAAGAACGACGCGTTGGAGTTGCAGGTGGCGGGTGTTCTCCCCTGGTGGTCGGCGGTGGTCTTAATCGAGGTGGGCGGCGTCTTCCTTTAGGTGGAAAAGGTTTTGGGGGGCGCCTTTCTCCAAGTCGAGGGGGGCGATGGTGGGGAACGGAGGCAGAGGGGACTGGCGGTGGAAGGAAGGTCGTGCGGAGGCGGGAAGCGTCGGTGGCTGAGGGAGGTGGCTGCATCAAATCGCGATTAGGGGTTTCCCTTTTTTTTATTTCGTTGACTGTTGTGAGAGGAGAGAGAGAGGTGAGGGTATATTATATATTATTTATTTATTTTAATCCTCTATAAATTTGACTTTTCATTCGTGCTCTGAATCGAGTCCACTGACTGTTGTCCTTAGTGTCATACCCTCATTCCGAACACAATGGGATATGTATCGTAAGCCAGTTCAGGTGTTTTGATCAGTTTCCGTTTAAATCAAAATTTAAATCTATATATTCTATTTTAAACGTACTTTTTAATTTACCGGGGCCACATACTAACTCTATAAATTCCAGAAAAATTACTTCTAGCCTCGTATTGACAATACGGTCCTAACAAAACTGATTTCGTCAAATTTGAAGACCGTTTGAAAAATGGTCATTTTCTGGTCGATCCAAATTGACTAAAACTGTCAAAACACGTTTTCTTTCGCCACGCTCACATATTAATCCCAAAAATTATGAATTTTTGAATCTAGAAATAATTTGACATAATGGATCCAACAAAAGTAGTTTCGTCGAAAACCGAGGTCGTTTGCAAAATTTCCATTTTTAGGGGCCAAAATTCTATAGCGGCTATTATGAATTTTCAATTGGACATAACTTGTTATTCCCGCTATGAAATTTCATTTTTTCAGATTTGCTGGAAAGATATTCTCAAATAGATTCTAATATTTTTGGTTTCGCCAAAATCCGGTTTATTTTGAATCCTGTACATTCATTTGAAATCGAAATTTCGAACTACCGCTCCATTTTCAATTCCTTTTATAATTATAAATATTTATTTATATTCTAACGACGATTCAAATAAATATATACATTCTAATTCTATTCAAAATAAATTTATCGTCGCTATTATTTAAAATAATTCATTTTAAATACTCAAAATTCACTAAAATTGACAAAATAAAAATTTTAAATTAGCTCGGATTTCCGGGTTATTACATTTGGTTGAAGACATAGGAGAAACGGTTATCATATATATTCAAGTTGAAAAAATTAGTTCAGCTGAAAATTACTAAATGTTATAAAATTGTGCAGGTGAAGGACTTACATTGAGCAAGGACTTTGGTACCCGAAAAAAGGAAAAATGCTATAACATATATAGTTTCTGCGTTCTTAATGTCCCATTTTCCCATTTAGAAGCTATGTTATTTCTGCAAGGTATGCAAATGTATTAGAGAAACTTTCGTTGAAAAAATAAACTTATCTTGCTTAAATTGACGATGATGACCTGTCTGCAAAGCAGGTGAGGACATATAGTACAGATTACAATGTCATTGTTTTATGCTAAAGATTGAAGATACTTTAGTTGTTGTTGCCGTTTTATTTTGGAATCTAGTAATGTCCTTGTATTTGATCCTCCATATGTTGCTGGAAGTTATAAAACTTATCCTGTTACCTTATTTGACATCCAGTCTGTTTCTTGTTTCTTTTTCCCCCTCTCCCCCGGGTTGACTTATTAAAAATTTAGTGAGACTTTACCCATGGTTTTGACCAATAATGTACAAAATTATCGGCAATTCAATAACTTGATTTGGTTAGGTTTCAATAAGATTATAATCAATAAATAATACTCGAAAACGACAATAATCTAGGATTTTAAACCAGAGCAGGTACACGAACGATCTATTAGTACATGTAAACTTAATGGGCTGAGAAAAAGATGGAACTATTCACAGTTAAAACTATGTACCACAACGAAACTAACGCATGTAAATCCACAGCTTGGTACATAAAAGAAGAAAAGTAAAGAAGATAAAACGTTACATAATGGCACGGCTTTCGAACTAGTATTCATGAATGATAATAAGTATATCATAATCATTATGTTTCTGGTGCTCATAAGTGCATGAGACTGCGTGTTATACAAAATTCGAATTCAAGTATGCATGGGAGTGCATAAGATGTGGGTACTAGCTGATGATAAGCCCCACACGCTAACAAGCAACACTTTTGTTCAAACTGAAATTCAAATTCAAGTATGTCGTAATGTAAAACATCTCTTATGTAAAACATAGCAACATATTAGAATCACTAGTTCATGCCCATGTAGTAAAATCATCGTTAACTAATATGTATGGAGGTTGGCCTGAAACCAGGCATACTGTTTGCACTTTAGACATATCACAATATTAATTAGTACAAGATAATTTAGATACACATCGGTTAAGAAAGCTTACCATACTTCAGGTTGCATTGGTTCAATGATGTAAAAAAGAAACGAGTGCTTAACAAAAACATGTATCAATTATAAATTCTGCAGACCAAGACATGCTGCAATTCTACAAGAAAATTGGCAACAAATTCTCTATGTAGGGATATGATTATTCAACAGGTGTGTGGCAATTTGAAGGACATGCATATGTTCCAATCGGTACAAGTAAAGTATGCAACATGCCAATATTTGGGTCAGGCATTCCTCCTAATAGGGCCACAACTCTAGTGCTAAATGCCTACAATGGTGCGCTAGTGTACTATCAGACAACACTAGTTGTTGACCAAATTTATGGAAGATGGTTCAAAGTGAATGTAATCCATGATACAAATAAAGGAATAGTTCAAGTTTCATTGATGGACACCTCAAATTAGTAGTAAATAATGGAGGGAGAGCGAATCATTGCTTCAAATGTGGTGTCTATATGCAGAAGAATGGTTCCTATTTCATGGAATCTCAATGGAAGAGAATCAGGGTCTTGAAGTTAGCAACTTGAAACAAATTTTGCAATTGAAATAATGCTCTTGAAAAGAGTAAAACTGAGAAAGCCTAGTAATATTGAAATATTTTCTTCAAAACTTGACCGTGATGACATATTTTTTTTATGCTTGCTAACAGTTGATGGAGGATTAAGCTGGTAGGGCAATAATATTGTAAAGAAAAAATCAAGTTAACATGCCTAATTATGAATAAACATTGTTAGCTATCTGAAAAATTGACTACAAAACAATGATATCTGAAGGGTGAAATAGGTCACCACTGGAAGTAGTATAGTTTCTTCAAGTAAATAATTCTATATGTGTCTAATATTTGAAGCTGCAATTGACTAAGGCATACAAACGGTCTTATTAGTTCTAGTAAATTCATCTTCATGGTTTAGAAAATAGAAGTAAAAAATTAAAGATTATTGAAGCATACAAATTAGATATGTTTATAGGAAATTTTAAGTAAAACTTCGAGTTCCATCTCCCGAGTAATAATTAATAAATAATATGTCTCCTAATAAACTATAAACAGAAAATGATTGGAATTTTTTTTAAAGCTTACCTTTCTCTGTTTTAGTAATAGTATTCTCACAAGAAAATATGGAAAAAGCCATAATGATATATGTTATAAAAATTAGATCCCTCACCAATTGTTACTGGGATAATTTTAGCTAATGAAATGTCCTTTATACCTAGCCTCACCTACACTTATTTTGTCAAACAAGGCAGTATCACCAAAATGTCCATTAAAATTGTCCACCCATGATATCCAGTTAGTCCAACGCTCTTCATCAAGAAGTTGGAATGTACCGTTCATAATGAAGGATAAACATCCTTCAGGAAAAAGCTATATATGGGCGCACTCCTCATATTCCCTCGCAATCCTATCATCACAACGCATAGTGAAAACCATGAAAATCGTTACTTATGATTAAAAGAACAATGCGAAAATGAAAATTTTATGTAACAAACTGCCACCCGAATCGTGAATACAAGTATGCAAAAACGTTTACAACAGGAGTAAATTAAAAGTAGATTTCAGTTAACCAATTTAGCTTAAAATACTAAGTGAATAACAACAATCACCTCAACCCAGTCCAACTGCAACACGGAGACGGAAAGAGACCGTTTCAGGTGGAGTTGGGAGCGTGTAGGCGATGATATGGAAAACCATAATTTTATCTTCACGAAGGTAAGAAGGACGAAGGTAAATCCCGAGAAGTAAGACGAATCTCCATCGAAGGGGAAAGCGATATCGATTGTCGCCCCAGATCTAAACAATAATTTTGTTCGTGATTTTGATTTGGGGATGGCTAATTAGTTTGTAGTGGGAGGGTGAATATTTGAACCGTTGATTCTCCTGTCTATCCAACAGCTGGATGTTAATATTGAATGATGGTTTGGATTGTTTTTTAGCATCTTAAATTTTGGCCTAGGAAATATCGTATCAATTTCCTCTGCATTATGGCGTAGGCAAGATGTCGAAAAGTTCGCGTGTCGAATTTGAATGTTTTGTACAATAGCGTGGAAATGGCATAGGAGATTTCTACACCTTATAGGCGTAGGTAAGACATAAGAGATGGTTGACGTCTTTCCTACGCCGTGAACTCTATCTACCAATTTTCTACGTTATTCATACGCCCCGCCTTATGGCGTAGGAAAGGCATAGAAAATTTTGCATAGGAAATTAGAATGTTTTCTAGTAGTGATAACTATTCGCATGTAAATGTAATTCTGGAGAATGTGTTAGATCACTATTTTGTGCACATTCAAATGTTATCAAATAGAGAAGATGTTTGTTAATTTATAAAAGACTGAAATTGGAATATCAAGCATCAAACACAAAGCTTGTAATTACCTACCTGTAAAGCAGAATTGTAACGTTCTGAATTGAATGGGGACAGTAAATTTTGTGCAATATAGATCGTAATTTTGTATGGAAAATGAAAGCTACAATTTTACAGAGCATGCTGCTACATGCTAGAATATCATCATAAGAATAATGAATCATGCATAATGTGCGTAACGTATCACAATATTGTATCATTGGCCTTTCTAGTGTATAATATAATATGATTATATCTATATCTTGAAAAAAGGAGGAAATGCACATTGAGGAAAATTAACAATAAAGACAAAAACAGGTGTCCAGAGTATTATAAACTCAAGCTAAAAGTTGTATAGAATAAATAAATGAAACTATCGGATATTAGAAATGCTTTGTTTTTGGTTAACAGAGAATGACGACTGAGATATAAGTTGTCTTAGTTTTCTACCATACTGGACATATCATATATGAGGGATGTTTAATTCCATTTAATTCCAGAAAACCTATATCATTTAATAACATCTCAATTCATTTTTAAAACGAAAAAATATATTAAAGTAATATTCCGGCTAAGATAGACTTTTCAGTTGAAGTCATCCGTTGTTTTAAAGTACTGCATTTTTTTACGTATAAAACATCACTCCGCGTTAATGGGGCAAGTTTAAGTAACCACTCTAAAAAAACGCAATATTGCTTCCCATGTCATCTCTGCATGAAGAATATATTGAGTCATTGCAAAAAGCATTTCCATAGTTTGGATTATAACTTGTTCACATTTCAAAATTTTATTCTACCAATATCATACTCTCTACAATCAAAGAAACAATCTACCATTATAATTAAATGGTCATTTGTTTACAATTTGACTTGCAATAAAATCTTACGCATATAAGATGCATAAAATAGATTTTCAAAATATATACTTCATTTTCGTAATTGAAGCGTAACCTTAATTGTATAGGTTGTTAAGCTGAGTGTATACATAAAGAGGCAACTTCACTCAACCAAACTCATGTATAATATATCAAAGTATGCGATATATTGAACATATTCAGAAATCATAAAGGAAATATTTATTTGAAACTCTAAGTGTATCATCCTTCGCACTTAGTGATATGAACTCATGATACGCACATAGAGCCAACTGATAAAACTTTCACCAATAACTTATTCTATGCAAATTGTCTAGTATAATAATTAACTTTCTCTTGGAGAACCTTTAATATCTAGCTTTATTCTATCCAAGTTGTATCATGCTAGAATGGAATTTTTTGCTTCCAAAAAGATTGTAGTTAATTTTGATGGCTCAACAATTTGTTCTTGAAACTTTCCTGAATATTCATTAACTTATTGAAGCTATAAAAAAGGATTCTTCAAAGTAGATGCTCTCAGGTGCAAAAAACAAAAAAAAAAGGTTCTCAAAGGCAATGTCCGACTTTTGTTTATTTCAAAGCAATGCATTATATATAATGATCCAAAACTGTTAACATGGTCCATATCTTACAATGAAAATCTCGTGATTACCGTACCATGCTAGAAATGAATTTTTCAGTAGATGATTGCAGTTCATAATGCTTTCATATGCTATATTTTTATCCACCTATCAGAGGTTGTTATTTTATAGAACAAATATAATGAAAATTAGTAGATATGCTCTTTGTTTCGCATATAGAAGGAGGTAAATGAACCCGATCGAAGAAAATCTTTCACCAATACTTAAATTTAAATTAAAGTTTCTATGCATGAAAAATTGGATAACATATGATCTGTTTAATTTTTTTCTGCTGCAATATGATATCTTGAAGTCGAATACGTAAGCACTATAAAAGGTAGTAGTTAGTCATTTAAATTACCTGAATATTGTTTTGAAAAATTAACCTGACTTGATCTCCACAAAAACAATTATTACCTATTAGTCATATAAAAGGAAAATAAAGTAAGTTTAATTTATAAGTATATGATTTCATTCAAAACAGGAATAATCTTTTAAAAAAATAACATTTTTTCTTAGTAATTCATGCATGAAAGGAAGAGGAAAAAGCAATTAACTAATATAAATTGTTTGTCCTCCTTTTATAATAGAATTACATAAGATAAAAGAGCTCACATCAAAAAAAAACATTATTGTTTTGTTACTCATGAAATCCAATTCTACTATAATGTAGACCATAAAGCCTTCCAGAGTACATATTATCTATTAGTCGTTAGCGTGTGAACACGTTTTATCATATTTAGTATGTTTTGTAATCATCTATTAGTCGTTACAATGCTTCTCTATATAAGCATACCATTGTTACATTACTTCTTGTACAAGAAATAATTTTCATCAATAAAATCTTCTACTTCCTCAATATTCTTCTTATTTTCTTCAATTTGGTATCAGAGCAAATTTCTGAAAGGCTTTCTGTCAACCAAGAGTTGTTTTATTTTATTCTTTCTCCTCAATTTTATTTTTTCTCATCATCGGAGATTTTATCGAAGGGACATCCAACTCTTGATTGTTTTGGATCATAGGTTTGTAAACTAGCCACGTCTAGATCAACTGGCTGCTAGTTTATTTTACCTCTCCTAAATCATAGGTATTTTTTGTAGCGGCTACAAATATCATTCTTGATTTTCCAAGCACAAAGGCGGCTACAAGATCTGATATTGCGTGCCAGGCATACAATATATACCTTATTATTGTTCTTCAATTTATTTCCATCTTAGATTACATTGGCTGCATTTTCCTGCTTCTGCCTCGCCAAATATTTTTTTTGATCAATTATGGCGAGCAATGATGAAGCCACACGTCTACATCAACGGTCAACAGTAGCACTGATCCACCACCAAACAACCCTAACGTAATAAAATCCAAAAGTCAAATCATTACCACATTGCTTGATGAAGACAATTATATATTATGGAAATATCAAGTGGACGTTGCCTTAAAAGGTTATGGGCTGCTGGAATACATCAATGGAACCATAACTATACCACCGCTCATGACTTTGAGTCAAGATGGTAGCACTGTTTCAAATCCAGATTATGTTAGATATCAAAAGCAGGATAATCTATTATCATCATGGCTTATGTCTTCTATAAGTTCAAATTTGTTATCACAGATAGTAGGATGTAACAATTCTCGTGAAATTTGGTCATATATTGAGCAAATTTTTAGTTCTCAGGCTCCAGCTAGGATAATGCGGTATAGAAGGGATTTACAAAGCTCCAGAAAAGAAGGCATGAGTATGAAAGAATATTTAGGCAAAATAAAAAATACTTGTGGTAGATTAAATGTTGTTGGGCATAAGATAAGTGATCGTGAACAAATATTTTTTATCACTGGTGGACTTGATGAAAAATATGACTCATTAATAACTGTTATTGCTACTCAGCAAACATTACCTGACTTGCAGTTTGTTCGATCCACTTTACTTGCTCATGAAGGAAGGATTGAACAAAGAAAAACCATACAAGGTGATTTTTCTATCAATTACGCAACAGCTAAAAGTAATCAACAAAGAAACAACTACCACAATGATTCAAACAGACAAGAAGTCAGTATTCAAGAGGTTTTCAATCACAAAGAGGAGGTTTTCAATGAGGTTTCCAATCACAAAGAGGAGGTTTTCAAGCACAAAGAGGGGTTTCCAGTCTCAGAGAGGTCGTGGAAGAGGTCGATGGAATAATAACAATCATATAAAATGTCAAATTTGTCAAAAAATTGATCATATGTCAAATAAGTGTTACTTCAGGTACAATCTATATAGTAGTTCTCAAAGCAATCGAGGCAGTTTTTCTCAGAAAGGAGCATAGGAAAATTTTTCTATAATAAACACAAGAATAGGCAACAATGATAATCAAAATAGTAATAATGCTGATAAGGATGATGAAGGTAACTTTGAGGAATGGTATCAAGACTCAGGTGTAACCCATCATATTATAAATAATCTTCAGAATTTAAACATTTACCCAGGTATGAAATATTTATATATGGGCAACGGTGAGACTGCAAATATAACACATACTGGCAAAGGAACTATTTTTGGTAAAAGAAAACTTCAACTAAATAACATGTTAAGGGCTCCTACCATAAATAATAATCTTTTAAGTGTATCAAAATTTGCCAATGATAATTGTGTATATTTTGAGTTTCATCCAAAAATTTGCTTAGTCAAAGATATTCTAAGTCATGAAATATTACTACAGGGTAGTCTACTTGATGGACTTTACATATTTAACAACTTGAAGACTGGAAATTCAAGTGGTGAACTCTGGTGCAACAATGTGGATGCTTGTAGTAATAATGATTGCAGTAGTAATAAGCATTGTAATAGAAATAATGTTTTAGATAATATTACTTTATGGCATATGAAACTTAGTCATCCAAAATTTGAAAAAGTCAGAACTTTTTTATCTATTAATAATATTGCTTCTAAAAATGCATCTGTTAAACACACATGTACACATTGTCAACTTGGCAAAAGCCACAAGCTTCCTTTTAGTAATTCTGAAACTAGGTATAACAAGCCAATGGAGCTTGTAGCTGCAGATTTATAGAGGCCAGCACCTCTAAATTCATATCAGGGGCACATGTAATATCTTTCTTTTGTAGATTCCTATTCAAGATATACTTGGATATGTATAGTAAAAAATAAATCTGAAACTTGTAACACCATTATACAATTTATAACTCATGCTGAAAAGCAATTTAATTGTAATGTAAAAATTCTGCAAACAGATGGTGGGGAAGAATTCAAGCCTTTGGCTAATTATTTTGCTAAAAGAGGAATTAAACACAGATTGACATGTCCTCACACATTTGAGCAGAATGGTATGGTTGAATGAAAACACAGACATATTGTGGAAACTGGTTTAACATTGTTATCTCAAATCTCTTTACCCATGAAGTATTGGAATGAAGCCTTTTTTTACTTCAGTTTTTCTTATTAACCTATTACCTACTAAAATCCTAGATAATAAACACCACATGAGGTTATATATAATGTTACACCAGACAATAAATTTTTGAAAATATATGGTTGTCTGTGTTTTCCATGTCTGATAGATTATAATAGACATAAATTAAGTATGTGGTCAAGTCCATGCACATTTATTGGCTATGCTCAAAGTCAAAAAGGTTACAAATGTCTTGACAAGAATGGTAGAATTTATGTCTCAAGACATGTAATATTTGATGAAAATAAATTTCCTTATGCAGATAGGCATAGTTCCAAAGAAAACAACAGAATGGAATCCATTAAAGCTGTGGAGTTCAGACCAGTTACTTTTGAAACAATTAAAAACAATGAGCATTCAGGCATACAAGAAGATGATATAAGCGAAACAAGTATACACATCAGTGGATCAGAAGAAATAAATTTAGAAGACACAGAAATAAGCCAAGCTAGTGATAATATGCACAACACTGTTGATGATGATAACACACAAAGCAACAACAGTTCAAGGGTATCACAGCAGGAACAGCAATCACAATAGACATAGCAACATCTAAGCAGGAACAACAATCACAATAGACATAGCAACATCTAAGCAGACATCATATGGCTACTAGATCAAAAAGTGGTATTTTTAAACCAAAAGTTTATAATGTGGCCATCACCATGGATACAGAATATGAAGCTCTTATGAAGAATAAGACTTGGGAACTTGTTGTACCACCAGCACAAAAAAAATTTATTGGTTGCAGATGGGTATATAAGATAAAGAGAAAAGCTGATGGCTCTATTGACAAATACAAGGCTAGATTGGTAGCTAAAGGTTATGCCCAACAATTTAATTTTGATTTCAATGAAATATTTTCTCCTGTTATAAAGCCCACTACAATTAGGATAATTTGACTGTAGCCCTAAGGAAGGGGTGGAATATAAAACAACTAGATGTGAACAATGCTGTTTTAAATGGAGAATTAACTAAAGAAGTCTACATGCAACAACCTAAAAGATACAATTCTGATGATAAAAAGGTCTACAGGCTTTATAAAATAATCTATGGACTCAAGAAAGCTTCAAGAGCTTGGTATGAGAAACTCTATATGACATTATCAAATTTAGGTTTTATTTAAGTCAAGTCTGACAACTCATTATACATGAGAAGGAGTAGGCAAGGAACTATTTTTATTTTAGTATATGTGGATGATATGTTGATCACAGGAGATAATGATCAAGAGATAAGTAGAGTCATACAATTATTGGATCAACATTTTGCTATCGAAGATTTAGGAGAGTGAAAATATTTCCTTGGGATTCAAATTTTCAAACACAGTGAAGGAAAATTGATTCTATCTCAGGAAAACTGTATTTCTGAAATTTTGTAGAAAGCCAATATGCAACATGCCAAACATCTACCAACACCTATAATAAGTAGTCTATGCTTGTCTAAACATAAAAGGGAGGCCATCACAAATGCAAAACAGTACATAAGTTTAATAGGAGCATTGCAATATGCAACAATCACTCGCCCAGATATTTGTTATAGTGTTAACAATCTTAGTCAGTTTATGCAAAATCCATTATCAGACCATTGGATTGCTTTAAAAAGGATTCTAAGATATTTGCAAGGCACAAAGCATTTAGGAATAATTATGAAATCAGAGAAACATTTTTCCTTACAGTGCTTTAGCGATGCTGATTGGACAAACGATGTTGATGATAGACGATTTGTATCAGGATACTGCGTTTACGTTGGAGACAACATAATTTCCTGGTGCACTAAGAAGCAACAGAATACATCCAGATCCAGTACAGAAGTCGAATATAGGGTCTCACAAGTGCAACTGCAGAAATATCTTAGATTGAAACAACGATGGAGGAATTAGGGTTGAGTTTAACACGAAAATCTATCATTTGGTGCGACAACAAGAGTACGGTTTCTCTTTCCCTCAATCCAATTCAACATTCAAGGACAAAGCATTTTGAAATCGATCTTCATTTCGCCGGAGAAAGAACGCAGAATGGAAAGCTTGTCAACTGTCATATTCCTGCTTACTATCAATGAACTGACGTTCTTACAAGCATTATCAACCAAGAATTTTGTGAGATTGAGAGAGGAGCTGAAGGTAGTTGGTGGAGGCGGAAATGAAAAAGGAAACCCTAGTTCGAACTGAGGGGGCATAATGAAGACAATAGAGCTTTCCAGAATACATATTATCTATTAGCCGTTAGCGTGTGAACACGTTTTATCATATTTAGTATGTTTTGTAATTATATATTAGTCGTTAGCGTGTGAACACATTTTATCATATTTAGTATGTTTTGTAATTATCTATTAGCTGTTACAATGCTTCTCTATATAAGCATACCATTGTTACATTACTCCTTGTACAAGAAATAATATTCATCAAAGAAATCTTCTGCTTCCTCAATATTCTTCTTATTTTCTTCAATCTTATTCTTTAATTTACTATTCACTATTTGATAGGAGAAAACTCCTTAAATTCTATCATTTTCAAATATGCCGATAGATAAAATCCTTCATATAAAATCTTGTGCGCAAAATTTGTTAATTTTTATGTGAGTGCATGTAGAAACTCAAAGCTGAGTACATAGATGTAAAAGGGATTTTTTTAAAAATAATAATAATACAAAGAGCAGTTTATGAATGAACCACATTTAGTTTCCAATGGAAGTTAGAGTTTGGTTATATTGTCTAAAAGTAAAAGCACTGCTGAAAAGAATACTATGGCAGCCATATGCTTGTAAAATACAGAATAACTCTTGAACCTAGTATTATAATGAAAGTATCAACCTAAAAATAGTTGCAAAAGAAAACAAAAAAAATAATTAATTGTGGGTGTGTTTTTCGTCGTATCATGAATAATAATATTTCAAACTTGTCAATTGAAAATCAATATGGAGAAGTCAGCCCTCTATTCACTATGTAACAAGAATATTTCAATATAGATTTAGGGAAAGATATTGCCCAGGAAAACCTTGAGGAAGAAGTCAACATAATAGTCAGTGAGAACTTACATCATCCACTATATATGACAAAAGCAGGAAGAAAATACCAATGTAAAAGAAACTACATATTTTATTTGGCCTTTTCTTTCTTATTTGTTATATTTAGTAATTTGTGACATTATTGAAGGAAATTATTTATCCAAATCTTTCAAAGAAAAAGTTTCCAAAACAATATTGACAACCCACCTATAGATGATGTACGTTGTAGCTTTCAATGGTGTGCTATTAGCTACAACAAACATCCAAATTGACACAATTATGTATAGAATACTCATAATACGATAGCATAAAAGGATATTTTGAGCCACTTACATAACATGGAAATTCTGACCTTGTTATCTCTAACCAACTTCAACCACTGTTTAGTTCATCAGTAAGTTCACACTGAAGAAAACAACACATGTGGACATCAGTGACAAAGAGGGAGCAATAGTTATTGAAAAATTTAAACAAAATACAGTAATCAAAAGTAAACTCATAAAAACTCAAACTGAAGTTCAGCATGTATATTGTTACACCCAAAGCAACGTACAAAATTTTACCTAGATTCCATTATTTTTACATTCTAAAACAATCATGCTCCAGTTTATCAGCACATAAACACTGATTTCAAGCATATTATAAGTAAATAATTAAGAGGAAAACATCAATACCTGAATTTTGTAACTCCTTTGCCCACAGTTAGTTAAAAAAATGTGTTCGAGATGAAGTATTTGCAGAAGAAAATGAAAGTCTAACACCTAATCAGTATTTTCCTAACTGGTTGATTTAGTATTCTGTGACATGATTAAGTGCTTATACTTATTTCTCCTAGTCTAAATAGATAAAACTTGGTTGATATAACTAAATAAAGTTGTGTAATTCTGAAATAAAATGGAGCCAATTCAACAGCACGTAAACGATCAAGCAAGAAGCCAAATGAAATGAAATGTCATTGTAATTGAGTGAATGAAAATCACATATGAATTTTCTTATCATTTTTTAAATTATGCCTGTTTAGCCATAGCAGGTATAGTTTTGGTTTTTTAAATTACTATTAAAAGCCATAAAAAAGTTGATAATTGTCGTGCAAATTATATTTTTTCTAACGGACTGCGAGTTATGATGTTATGCACATGCATCACTCAGAATATGATTATTTCTTTATATTTCTCATAATCAGATTGCCTGGGGAATAAAGTATGATTTCTACGGGTTTGAGGGAAGGAAACAAAATTATATTATTAAACAAAGGTCATGCAATGTAAAAATTAACATGACACAAGAAGGGATAGAAAACCAGCACAATAGACTGTAAATGTGGACTAAACAGGAAAAATCATTTCTAAAATGTACCTTCAGTAGAAAGAAACCCATTCATCCAATGAAATCATCACAATTTTCTTAATCAAGTGATTAATCATATGTCAAGCTACAGTAATAAAAATAGTGACATGTCAACATAAGGTTGGATAAATGTAAAATATTGTGGTAAGATAAAACAGAAATTGGATTATCTTTGGCAAATGAAAGAACAAAAAAAACTTCTCACCTGTATAGTTATCTAAGTTTCCTTTTTGTATTATACCGACGAATGATGCATACAGCTTATGTACCTCAGCAAGACTATGATGAAATGTACAAACCAACTAAATGCTCCAAGAATATGTAGAATTTGTGTGCATGTAATCAAACAACCATTGAAATTTATTCATACTATACTAAAAATATTAACGATACGTGAGTAAACTTGATCCTTTAATTGTAGTTTGATACAATTTTATAGTAAACGCATAGCCTTAATTTCTAATTTTTCAAAATACAGTATTGAAAAAAATAGTAATCAAATTTGAGAAAAAGACATACATACAGAAAATTTACCTAATATGGCACCTTTTGTGTTATTTAGTATCACTTTAACTAAAACACCATATTAAATAAAGTGGATGTTCTATTTTTTGGCTAAGCACCAATACTATTATCTGAATTACCCTTAGCAGATGATAGAAAAGAAAACTTGTCACCGATTCAGTTATTTTAGTTTCCTTTTTGAATTATGCTGAAAAATGATATGTATGGATTGTGTATATAGGGGATGACCATAATGATATGCACAAACTAACAAAATAATCCCGAAATATTCAAATCTATGTGCATATAATCGAATAATAGTTATACTTTTCTCATATTGTACTAAAATAACTAACAATATACAAATACAAATGAACCTTTAATTGTATTTTACTACATATATAGGTTCATAGTAGATGCATAGCCTTCAACTCCTAATTTTCCAAAATATAATATGGAAATAGTAATCAAATTTGAGAAAGAAAGAAAAATCTAGGTATAGAAAATTTACCTAATATGGCACCTTTCATGTTCTTTTATATCAATTTAACTAAAGTGCATTATCTTTTTCATTATCTGAAAACAGTTCAACAAATAAAGTGGGCACTCTAAATTTTATCTAAGCACCAAATGAAGATAAATGGATAAAAACATGTACTTAATATGAAAATATATAGAACATAAGATGAACATTGCGGAAGGAAAAGGGTAATCTATGATAAATTAATTCCTACGCCAATATTCAACTGGTTCGATGGAATGATATTTAATGATTCAACTATCGTAGGCTTCTAGCAAACCAACACAGCCATTTCGAATCAATACACAGGTAAAACATTTTCTACCCTAAGAGAATACTCAAAACAAATGAAACAGTCATCGGTAATGTTTAGAAACCCTAATTTAAAAAAAATAGCTAAATTAAAAAACATTGTTATACCTACTTCGCTTTACGGCCGAAGTTCCCTGTCGACTCCACGAGGAGAGGCGATTAGTGACGCTTGCAGGATTAGAGTTCGGTGGACTTTTAGGAAGAAGACGTAATAAATGAAGTCGAAGCCGATTTCATAGACTAATGGACAATTAGGTTTATAGTGGCCAATAGAGTAACAAAGAGAGGAATAAGGGCCGAAGAAATTGAAACGGCCAAGATTACCGCAACGAATAGGCTGTGCAATTAAGAATTTGAGATGCTTTCATGGAAGAAAAGGAGCAAGGCAAGAGGATGGGGGAGCAAAACGGTGGTTGAGAATGCGAATGGTAGAAATGCGAAGGATAATCCTATATGGGAAAATGTGAGACGATTTAGTAAACATTACACGTGTCACACCTGCGATGACTCCTAATAGAAATTAAAGGGGACTTAAAAGACATCTAAAAACAACTCAGCTTTAATAGTATAGTATAGATTCGTAACTGGTCCCAAACACTGAAATTATCAATGCGCTATCGATTTTTTCGGCGCTCTAGTTCCTTCTCTTCCCCCCTCCACCTCGCGGCTAAGTTCCGGTTGTTTATGCGTCAAACTACTATAAAACAGTAATATTTTCCTGCAATGACTACAAAACAGTCATATTTTCTTCCAACGGCTATAAAACGGTCATATTACAGCTACAACGTCTACATTTTCAATTATAAACTACAAACTTCCATACATTTTACATTAAAACACAATTTCTCTTTCTTTCTATCTAATAAATCTCGAAGTAACTTAAAATTAATAATATCTTCACCTTTTAGAAAATTTTCACATCCGATAATGGCCGAAAGCCAGTTTTCTCAAGATAACACCGAGTACGACCTAGCTACTATTCTAAGCAAACAACCAACCCTTCCGTCGGAAAGTGAGGAGGACTTCGATCTATGCAACATCTACTATCATTTCTCACAGAATTCACTTACAGGGAATGACTAATCAACCGATAAGTTCTGGAAATAAATAAAGACTGCATTCACTGACAAGCATACGAACTATGTCAGCGATTCAGGGTCGATTTGAAAAAATAAGTCGTCAAACATCTTTTTATGAATCACAAGTTTATAAAATAAAGAAAGTCAATCCTAATGGCATGGGAGGTAAGAAACATGTGGTAAGTTTTTGTTTCTACGTAGGTTAGTGGTTGAATAATTGTAATTTATTAATCATATTCTTTTTTTCTTATTAGAAACTAATGGAAAACGAGTAGTTCAAGAAGCTTTTCGCTAGAGAAAATGGGTGCAAAAAGAACACATTATTATCAATTTTTGAATTGTTATGATCTGCTTACTAGCCAACCAAAATGGAAATCTAAGCTTGCTAAGAGTCTGCGCGATATTCAAACTTCAACAAAGGGGAAGAACAAATCTTCAAAATCTACTTATTTATCTAGCCTGGAGATTAATCGGCGAAACATTCTCCATGTGAAGGTGAAAACTGTAGCAATTCAAAATCCAATACCCTTCAAATCAACCATAAGCCACACAGGTCCGATCCAAAGAAAAGCGGATTGCTTTAAGAACATGATGCAGCAGAACGCAAAACAAGAGAATTTTTCATTGGTATTACAACAATATTACACCAGATTACAAGAATATCATAGTACAGAAATTAAATATACACAGCGGAAAACAAATATCATAGAATGAATTACAGTACAGCGGAAATGTAAATATATGAATACAATGCACAGCGGAAAAAACATCAACTAATACTGCTGAAGGAAATCCACGAACACAAAGCTTTGCAGAGTATTGCTCGAGCCATAATCCAGTATGCAGTGAAAAGAAAAGATCTGCAAAACCAAAACTATCGACTGCCCATGTTGAAAATATGGGCACCCAGAGTTTAGGTGAAACAATAAACACCAAGTTATTCATGCGACTGGTGTGAGAACTTAAAATAGTAATTAAAACATTACTTTAAAAGTTGGGAAATCGTAGGATCACGCCATATGACACGAAACAGGTTTACTCCATATGAATATCATTAAAAACAAAAACAACACAATGCGTTTTGGAAAATAAAGCTATTATAAGACTCAGGTCCCATCACACAATGCAACACAAGCCGGAGGATCGAGTTTTACCTTATAATAGGAAAACATCCTTGGTACGCTTTAAAACCAATAGTTTTGAAATTATTACTAGTGCAGAAACTTCGAGAATAAATGTTTCAATCTTAGATGACATAATACCCCATTCTATTATGTCGCCATAGGTGTACAACTAAAAACGTAAAATCACATATTGGAATTAATTTGGATTTCCATCATGAGCTGAGGCAAGGGATCTCCCCTCACCGAATTTGGACCATCTTTAACAAAATGTTAAGAACCACAAGCATGTGAACCTCTTAGATCGACAGGGCCGGTCAGCCTTACACTACTGATTATTTATGCATGAGTACTACATTTCCCGGTCCTATCAGACTTCTTGGTCAGTACGTCGACCATCTTGGTCTGTAGATATATCTGAAGGCCCTCGCTTCTATCATCCACTGGGCTCCATACCATGACACTATGCAGGTTCTCCCTACTGTCCCTCATCCAGTTTTGGACTCATACCGAGATGTGAAGCTCGCAATTAACGCCGTACACAAAGCTAAGCTATGCTCTGATCATCATCCACAAAGCTATGCTTTTCAACAAAAGTTTTGATCCATGCATCTCATCATGCTACATTGTCAATCCATACCATACCATTGATTTCCACCGATATATAACCCCTAAGCTCATACATCTCAGAGAAGGGCATTAAGCTAAGAGAATAAATTCTGTGCCACCTAACAGATATATATATTTAGCAAAGATAAGTGAATACATCATATATTACAATGTCAGACATACAATCCATTTTCAAGTATGTTATGGGTCTGAATCAAACCGAAGGCACCTTATTCCTCATTCTATTTGTCCAATACAGGAGAGAGGTCCTCGCATATTCGGTCGATTTCCATGTACGTCTGGACAACCATGACTTATTACCTCGTCTTGGGTGTACGACCCAATCGAGACATCAACAATATCCTAGAACGATGTGAAGATCTCCAGTCTTTAACCACTGTCTTCATTATTTGACTTTTAATTGTCGTAACAGTTATCCAGAATGGGTTAAAGCAGGTTTTTCCGAATAACTCCGCATCTTTAACATCATGTGATAAATACACAAAGATAACACACATATCATTCCAATCTAGAGTATTCTTTTACTCAAATATTATTTACTCTGGGAAAGGTTTGCATTAATTTTATCAAAGATTATCTCATTTAAACTTGTAGTTTATTCATTCCTTGGAAATCATTCCAAAAGATTTTATAATATCATTTCACCTCAAAAATCATTACTTAATGATTATTCAACTTCTAGGAAATAAATCCAGTATTTACTTGGGATAAAGGACAAATGCCATTTAAAACATCGTTCACAATAAACCCAAAATCAACTTCCATTTTATTCCAATTTAATTTATTAAATTGGAAAATTCCATTAAATCTTAATTAAAAGATTTGTTCCATAACTTATATTTCAACAGGGTTTAAGAATAACGTTATTAAAGCCACCGTTCACAATAAACCCAAAATATAATTTGATATTAAATATAATATCTTAAATGGAAATCATGTTGAATTACATTCAATACCAAATTCTGAAACCAACAGATATCGTTTCGGAATAGTGATATCAATATCTTCAAAATTCCTCAATGATATCCATATAATCACGGAATCCCCTAATGAAATATCCGAGGATTAACTTACACTCAAATCCTTTCCAATTTATAAGTTGGAAAACTCTGGTTATATTAAAACCATTCTCAAACCAATTCGTTATATCTAAACATTGGATTCTTCCTTCTAGATTTAAACCAACTCTTTCAGACAAAAATATCATTTATCTTCCAAAACTTGTAATATTTCATCCAATATTTTTCTAAACCATTAATTATGTTTTTATATAATTTATTCATATTTTTAATCATCTTAAAATAGGCTTTTCAAGTTAAATGGCGTTTCAGGTCATTTAGCTGCACCTGTGCTGTTTTAATTCAAAATTAATTTGAACATTTCTCAAGATCTAAACATTAGATTTTAAATCTCTTATATTTATTTGAAAGATATTTTCGATACGAGCCCAATGGTTCAGGTTTCAGGAGAATCCGACTGTCGGTTCTTTCGTTACGTAAATTCGAAGTTGCGGGTTGACGTTCGCGAACTGTTGTTGCGTGACTCATCATATGCAAACCCGAATTGATTTATAATTAAAAATAAATCGAAACACTTCCAAACCACCTTTATAAATTATATAAAACATATATAATTATGTTTAAAAACTCGTTTCAATTGTTTATCTTCAAAATCCAAAATTTTCACTGTTTAGTCAACTTTAATATTATTTTAATGAATAAAATAATATTATTTTCCAAAATCATTATTTTACGTCTCAATTTTCCTTATATTCACTATAAAAATAAATGAAGAACTTTCGAAAGAAAACTTCATTTAAAACGTTCGCTACATAAACTAATCGAACTTCACTTTGAAATGTTGTTATTCATTTCGAATTAAAAACTTCGACAAGCCATAAGTATATTAAATTTACTTCAAAATCATTTGTTACAGTTACGGATATTCGTCGATATTTTTATGTCTACGCATCCATCCAAAATCGGATATCGAAATAAAACTTCGATTTTTCACCGAATATTATATTATTAAAATATTCGTATTTATTCCAGATTGGAATATCATTCAACCAAACATCATATAATTTCACTTATATGAATTTTATACATCCAGCAATAGTTTTAAACAATTATCAAACATCCAAATAACATCCAGAGTGCTCCTACATCCGCATAAGCTTCAATTAAAAAATTGACGCTTATTTAAGTCTGCCAATCAACCGATCGACATGCAAACTACATACAAGGGACCAGTGTCAGTCAAATATAATCCCAAGACCCTTATGAGGTTTTCAACCAACAATTGATCAATTCAAACTAACCACATATTCATGAATTTAATCATAACTTATTCATTCCAAGTTGTTTTTCAGTATAACCAATTTGGCTTTAATAGGTGATTATATTTTCATGGTTTGAATTACAAATGGATATTTAATTCAATTTCAACTACAAAAAAATATATTAACATATTTTTAACATGTTAATCAACTCAAAATCACATCCAAAACATAACACAATAAATCATCAATTCATTCATCGGGTTTGCAAACAATTTGTGAAGTGAGCTATCATATACCATATACCAATTTGTGATAACTAATCAAATAAAAACTAACGTTGACACATCATTAGCATATTAACTGTATTCTAACTTGTTAATTATCTCGTTTCAACTACCACATTATTTCTCTGGTTAAATCCAACTTAAGTACTTACTAAACCAAATGATTTTCGGTTTAACTAACTTGCAACCTACGTTTTAACAATCTAATTAACTAATTAAAGTTAAATTTCTCTCCGGAAAACAATATACTTCAACGTTGGATCTCCGCGTGCTTGCTACGAGCTAAAAATGTCGTCTTTCTTCTCCAAATCATCTCAATTCTTTTCGGCAACACACGAGCACATTTTAATACACGTTGTAGGGTATAATGGTGAGATTTTTAGTGGTGTGTGGGCTTGTAGGGGAAAGTGGGGCCCATGTCTTCCCTAGGCATTTAGGGAGCATGATGTGGCAGCGCTATAGGGGTACCTTGTGGTGAATAAGGTCCATAAATGGGTGCTAAGAGGTGGTAGAAGTGGAATAGAAGCTTAAAGGAGAAACTTTTGCACACAAAAGAGAGGAGAGATAATTTTAAGAAGGAGATAGGGGGGCCACTCTGTCGTGGCTGGTGGGGGACGCCGGATGTCAGCGCAGTAGGTGGCAGCCGAAGGTGGGGCCCTAAGGGCGGCGGTGGAGAGAAATGGAGGAGGCTGCTTCCATTAATGAGTTTAGGGCTTAGTGAGTGTATTTTGCAAATCGAAGGTAATTAAAAATAAATTAAAACCATTTAAGGCTAGATCCCTTCATGGATTGTCACATGAAGAATAAAGTGAAATATGGAGGAGGGACATTGTGTGTTGACTACTTCCTATTGGATGAGAATTGTAGCTTGACTTGATGTATTAAGTAGTGTATTAATTACACCTTTCAAACTCCAATCTAGTCGCACGGCCACAAGTTAACTCCCAAAATTACGAAATTTGAAACCTTGCCACTTTATGGAATTACTCCTCTAATGAATCAAGTTTCGTCCAATTCCGAGTTCATTTGGAAAATCTCCTGATTTCTGGCTTAAATCGTATTCAAATTGAAATTTCAACGTACGTTTATATACCATTCTCTCACATACTAGCTCCGTTGGACTTGAAATTTTGGCCTCTGTCATATTTCAACATTCTAGATCCAATAAAAGTTGTTTCGTCGAATTCCGAGACTGTATCCAAAATGGTCTCTTTATAGGTGGTCAATATAACTTTGAAATATCGATTTTCAAATTCCGGACTTTTAAATTGATAATTTTTTTATTGATCTTGTTTTAAGTCAAAAAAAAACTAATTTAAAAAATATCCTCAAATTTTATCAAGTCAAAATTAGCAATTTCTATTTCGAAATTCATTAAAATGGATTAAAATTCAAATTTTAAATTGACCAAAATTACGGGTTGTTACAGTCTCCCCTGCTTATAACTTTTCATCCCCGAAAAGGAATGCAAAATCGAAGGTCGTTTACTCAACCAACTCAACTTTCATTGTAACTCCAATTCTTTAACGTTTTAGTTTTTAAGAACTTTCGAATCTTTCGAAATTTGACTAATGCCTTAAATTTCCATTTTTTTTCCATAACTTCTTTTGTATAGGTCGATTTGTACAACTATAATTTGCCTCTACAGGCTCTCATAAATCAAAATAAAATCCAAATATATAAGCATCAAACACTTGCATGCTCATATGGTTATTTTTTCCACAATCAGTCCACAATATATAAGCATCAAACACTTACATGCGTATATGGTTATGTTATGCTATGCGTTCCACAATCTATGTTATCCACAATATATGTTATCCTCATCATATAAGCATCAAACACTTACATGCTTGTAATGTTAGTATGTCCTCATCGTATAAGCATCAAACAATTACACGCTAAACGATTATGCTATGCCATGCGGTCCACAATCTATAATGTCCACAATATATGTTGTCCCCATCAAATAAGCCTCAAACACTTTCATGCTTATATGGTTAGTTTGTCCTCATCATATAAGCATCAAATAATTACATGCTATACTGTTATGCTATGCCATGCGGTCCACAATCTATGTTATCCACAATATGTGGGTTATTTAGTCAAATCACACATCATCAAGCATATATTTTATATATATCATCAAGTCATAAAAAATATATCAAATATCATCATCAAGTAATATATCATATCATGGTTAAGTCCCAACCAAAAAGATCAACTATAATCATAGGCACATCGTATACCCTAGTGTGTTGTTCCACTTAAGGTATAAACCATGTATATACATCTGACTATCCATATCTTTGCCCAGCCAAGTTTTGCTACGTACTTGTGGCGGCCTACATCATAAAATATATAATGTCCAAAATGTACAACCTGTGCCTACACCGCACCAAAATGAGACTACTACACATACGTCATATATACAGCTAACATACATCACAACCACTCATCAATAGATCTAGGCACAGAAGGTACATATAATGTCAACTCTCCTAGCTCCGGAGCGAACTCGTGATCCGGATCAACAGGTATATCAGCCCAATCATCTAGTAAGTCCTCCTCTACCCAAAAATCGTCAGGTTGGTCGTCATCGCTGTTATGTTCCGACCAATAAATGACCACCTCATCGTCATCCCCCTCCTCGTCTACCTGTTCAAGCTCAAGCTCTATTGGATGCTCTATAGGTAGCTCAACTATATCATCCTGCATTTGCAAATCCTCAAGCTCGTTCCACTCTAAAGCAAGATGTGGCTCTACAATATCAAGTACTAATGGAGCTATAAGCGGCTCAACATGATCCTGCAGCCATAGAGGTAAATTCCAGATAAGTGGCTCCTCGGGTATTATGGGCAGAGAGAAACCCCCTATCATCATGTCTATCTCTGGTCCTATACGCATCTCAAGCCACATAAGTGCATCTAACTCGGGGTGCGGCAAAGCGGGAAAAGCAGGACCAACGTCGTGAAAAACCATATCCAGATCAACCTCATGAATGTAATCAAGAAAAACTCTAAAACCAGAGGTGACCAGTCCTCGACAACTTGGGATGGCTAATCCTCTATAATGGCATCCATCTCTGGTACTAACATTATATTCTCCCATTTATATGCATCCAACTCAGGGTAAGGCAATACGGGTTACTCATGACTAACATCATAGAAAACTAGATCTAAATTTGCCTCAGGGATATAATCGGGAACAATCTGTAACTCGTTGAGTAGCTGCTCCTCAACTGCTAGAGGAGGCATAAGAACTGGGTCTCCCAAGACTACATGGCCATACTGATCAAATACAAACCCGTTGTCATCCTCAAGCATCCAAGTGTCATAATCTGTAGAACCCTTAGACTCATGAGAGTCTGAGTCCATGGATATCCTCCGAACTAGAATTTGAATCGGTATCCATGGGCACAAACGGTACATAGGCAGAGGTAGCATTTGACATGAAGTCACCATCACTACCATAGTATGGAGTAATCTCGAAACTACTAGGGTATGAGGAAATTGAGGAGCTGCTATCCAAGCTATCAGACGAGCTATCATTATCGGGACCATAGATACTATCGATACTATGCAACGAAACTGAGGAACTATTACCCAAACTAAAGGATGAACCACTGTCAGAAGAAGAAGATGCGGACTGGATATACTGAACCCCATACTGTCCGACGAGCATAGGCTTTCCTCTCTACAATTTGAAATAAAGAATTACAATTTAGAACATAAGTTTTAAATTAAGTCATTTTAAATAAATAACAGGTGGTTTTACGTATATTCACTGTCCAAAATTATGAATATAACTCCCTTATAGGTTTAAATCCTAATGCCTGTTAGAATTAATCGACTATCCAAAATCGCCAAAGATTCCATTTACTTGCCCTAACCAGACAATTCAAGTAATTAAACAAGAAATCAAGCATCACATTAAACTATTTAATATACTCAAAATATGATTTCAATATTAGATTATATATATAATAATCACAAATACGTTACCGATAAGCATATAACTCTCAACTCATCCTAGGGCATTACTAACCCCATATCTAATGAGATTCTCATTCTAGGATACTATTGACCCTATCTCTAACGAGTATTCTTTAACAGGATATTACTAATACTATCTCCGATGAATTGTTTTGTCTGGTTCAAATGTGTCTTGTTCTCGAGCTTTATAAACCAAAGCTCTGATACCAAACTGCAGCGACCCAAAATACCCCGCCCTTCGAATTATAAGCTACACAGTTCCAATCCAAAATGACAGAGAAAAGAAGATTGCTTTGAGAATACGATGCATCGAAACACAAAACAAAATAATTTTTCATTGCTATAACAACAATATACATCCAGGTCAAGAATATAAGAGTACAAAAACACAAATATCAGAGAATGAACTACAACACAACGAAAATGTAATATTTGAATACAACGCACAACGGAAAAAACATCAACTAACATAGCTGAAGGGAATACACGGATACAAAGCATTCCAGAGTATAGCTCCAGCCATAATCTAGGATCCTGTGAAATGAAATCTACAAAACTGAAACTAACTACTACCCGTGTGTAAAATATCGGCACCCAGAGTGTAGGTGGGAAATAATAAACTCCGAGTCAGTCATGAGACTAGTATGAGAACTTTAAACTGTTATTAAAACTTTACTTCAAAAGTTGGGAAATCATGGGACCACGTCGTATGACACGGAACGGGTTTACTCCACATAAGTATCATTAAAAAAAAACAATGCAATGTTTTTTTAGAAAATGAAGCTATTATAAGGCTCAGGTCTCATCACACAATGCAAGTAAGCTGGAGGATAGAGTTTTGCCTTATAATAGCCAAACATGCTTAGTACGCTTTAAAACCAATATTTGTGATATTATTACTAGTGCATAGTGCAGAAAACAACTTCGAGAATAAATGTATCAATCTTAGACGACATAATACCCCATCCTATTATGTCACCATAGGTATACAATTAAAAACGTAAAATCACGTATTGGAATTTGAATTTCCATCATGAGCCAAGGCAAAGTTTCTCTTCTCACCGAGTTTGGACCATCTCTAGCAAAATGTTCAAGATCACACATATGTTACCCTCTTGCATCGACAGGGTAGGTCAGCCTTACGTTGCTCATTATTTATGACTAAACACTACGTTTCAGGGTCCTATCGGACGTCTTGATCAAAACGTTGACCATTTAGCCTTGTGCGGCTATATCCAAGGGCCCTCGCTTCCATCATCTGTATAAGTAAATATGTTTGGGCTGCATACCATTGCTCTACTTCTAGCTAGAATGAAACGCGAGTTCTCTCTACTGTCCTTCATCCAGTTTTTGACTCATACTGAGGTGTGAAGCTCGTGAATTAACGCTGCACACAAAGCTAAGTGATATTCTGATCACCATCCACAAAGCTCTGCTTTTCAACAAAAGCTTTGATCCATGCATCTCAGCATGGCACATTGTCAATCCATACCATACCACTGATTTCCATCGATATATAACTTCTAAGGTCATACGTTTCAGAGAAGGGTGTTAAGCTAAGAGAACAAATTTTCCACTACCAAACAGATATATATTTAATAGAGATTAGTGAATACAACATATATTACAATGTAAGACATACATCCATTTTCAAGTCCGTTCTGGGTTTGAACGAAACCGGAGGCACCTTATTCCTCACCCCATATGTCCAATACAAGAGAGAGAGGTCCTCGCATATCCGGTCGATTTCCAAGTACGTCTAGACAACAACCACTCATTACCTTGTCTTGGGTATACGACCCAATCGAGACATCAGCAATAACCTAGAACAATGTAAAGATCTCCAGTCTTCAACCACCCTCTTCATTCTTCGACTTTTAATCGTTGCAGTAATTATTCAAAGTGGATTAAACCTGGTCTTTCTGAATAAATCGCGCATCTTTAGCATCATGTGATAAATACATGTAGAAAGCATACATCCCATTCCAATCCAGAATATTCTTTTATTAAAATATTCTTTACTCTGGGAAAGTTTCCCATTAATGTTATCAAAGATTATCTCATTTAAACTTACTATTTATTCCATTCCTCGGAAATCATTCCAAAAGATTTTATAATATCATTTCATCACAAAAATCATTACTTAATGATTGTTCAACTTTTAGGAAATAAATCCTGTCTTTACTTGGGCTAAAGAACAAATGCCATTTAAAATACCCGTCACAATAAACCCAACATCAACATCCATTTATAAATTCCAATTTAATTTATTAAATTGGAAAATTCCATTAAATATTAATTAAAAGATTTGTTCCGTAATATACATTACAACAGGGTTTAAGAATAGCATTATAAAAGCCACCATTCACAACAAACCCAAAATCTAATTAAATTTAATATAAGATTTTAAATGGAAATCATGTCGACTTACATTCAGTACCAAATTTTGAAACCAACAGATATCGTTTTGAAATAACGATATTAATATCTTTTAAATTCCTCAATGATATTCGTATAATCATGGAATCCCCTACCGAAATATCCGTCGATTAATTTCCATTCAAATACTTTCCAATTTATAAGTTGGAAAAACTTTGTTTATATCAAAACCATTCTCAAACCAATTCATTACATCAAAACATTGGATCATTCCTTCAAGTTTTAAACCAACTCTTTTAGACAAAAATATCATTTATCTTCCAAAACTTGGAATATTTCATCCAATATTTTTCTAAAGCATAATTATGTTTTAACATAATTTATCCATATTTTTAATCATCTAAAAATAGGCCCTTTCAGTTCAATGACGTTTCAGGTCATTCAACTGCATTAGCGCCGTTTTTATTCAAAATTGACTCGAACATTTCTCAAGATCTAACTGTTAGATTTTAAAATCTCTTATATTTATTTGAAAGGTCTTTTCTAGGCGAAGCCAACGGCTCCAGTTTTAGGAGAATCCGACGGTCGGATCTCCCATTACGTAAATTCGAAGTTACGGGTTGATGTTTGCAAACTATTGCTGCACGACTCGTCCTATGCTAGCCCGAATCGATTTATAATTAAAAATAAATAGAAACACTTCCAAACCACCTTTATAAATTATACAAAATATGCATAATTATCTCTGAAAACTCATTTCAGTCGTTTATCTTCAAAATCCAAAATTTTCATTGTTCGGTCAACTTTAATACTATTTTAACTAATAAAAAAATATTATTTTTTGAAAGTAATTATTTTATGTCCAAATTTGGTTTACAGTCGTTATAAAAGCAAATGAAAAACTTTCAGAAGAAAACTTCTTTTAAACGTTCGCTACATATCCTAACCGAACTTCACTTTGAAAAGTTACTATTCATTTCGAATTAAAAACTTCGATAAGGCATAAGTATATTAAATTTGCTTCAAAATTATTCATTACAGTTATGAATATTCATTGATTTTTTAATATCTATGTGTTCATCCAAAATCGAACATCGAAATCAACCTTCGATTTTCCCCTAAATATTATATTATTAAAATATACATATTTATTCCGGATTGGGATTGGAATAATATTCAACCAAACATCATATAATTTCACTTATATGAATTTTATACATCCACCAATAGTTGCAAACAACTATCAAACATCTAAATAACATCCAGAGTGCACCTACGTTCGCATAAGCTTCAAATAAACAATTAACATTTATTTTTATGTGTCAGTCAACCGATCAACATACAAACTACACACATAGGATCAGTGTCAGTCAAATATAATCCCAAGACCCGTGTGGGGTTTTCAACCAACAATTGATCAATTGAATATAACCGTAGATTTATGAATTTAATCATAAATTATTCGTTTCAAGTTGTTTTTCTTTCTAACCAATTTCACTTGAACAAGTGATTATAAATTCATCGTTTGAATTACAAATGGATATTTAATCCAATTTCAACTATCAAAAGTATATTAACATCTTTTTAAGATGTTAATCAACTTAGAATCACATCTAAACATAACACAATAAATCATCAATTCGTCCATCGGGTTTGCAAGCAATTTGTGATGTGAGCTACCATATAACGTATACTAATTTGTGATAACTAATCAAATAAAAACTAATTTCTCACATAATTAGCATATTAACAATAGTCTAACTTGTTAGTTATCTCGTTTCAACTACCACATTATTTCTCAGGTTAAATTCAACTTAACCTCTTACTAAACCAAACGATTTACGATTTAACTAACTTGCAACCTACGTTTTAACAATCTAATTGACTAATTAAAGCTAAGTAGCTCTCACTCCAGCCATCAAACAATAATATAATTTGACATCGGATCTCCACGTGCTTGCTACGAGCTAAAAATGTCGCATTTTTTCTCTAAATCGACTCAACACTTCTCGATAACACACGAACACACTCTAATACATGTTGTAGGGTATAAAGGTTGGATTTTTAGTGGTATGGGGGCAATTGGGGCCCACATATTCATTGAAAAGCAAGGGAGGATGATGTGGCAGTGTTGTAGGAGTGCCACGTGGTGGGTAGGTTCCACGAATGGGTGCTAAGAGGTAGTAGAAGTGGAGTAAAAGCTTAAAAGAGCAACCTTTTGCATATAAACGAGAGGAGACAGGGTTTTAAGGAGGAGAGAGGGACCCTAATTCGTCGTGGCCTGGCGGGGGATGTCGGATGTTGGCACAGCAGGTGGAAGCCGGAGGTGGGGCCTAGGGGCGGCGGTGGAGAGAAATGGAGGAGGTTGGTTCCATTAATGAGTTTAGAGCTTAAGTGAGTGTATTTTGCAAATGGAAGGTAATTAAAACTAAATTAAAACCATTTCAGTCTAGATCACTTCATGGAATGACACATAAAGAAGAAAGTGACGCATGGAGGAGGGAAGTTGTGTGTTGACTAATTCTTATTAGATGGGAATTGTTGCTTGACTTGATGTATAAAGTAGTGTATTAATTACACCTTGCAAACTTCTCTCTTGTCGCACGGCCATATGTTAACTCCAAAAATTACTAAATTTGAAACCTCATTATGTTATGGAATTAAGCTTCCAATGAATCAAGTTTTGTCGAATTCCGAGTCCGTTTGAAAAATAGCCTAATTTCTAGCTTAAATCGAATTCAAATTGAAATTTCAACGTACGTTTATACAACGTTCTCTCACATACTAACTCCGTTAGACTAGATGTTTTTGCCTCTATCATGTTTTTATATTCTAGATCCAATAAAAGTGGTTTCGTCGGATTCCAAGACTGCCTCCAAAATGGTCCTTTTATATGTGGTCAATATAACTTTGAAATATTGATTTTTAAAATTTTGTGCTTTTAAATTAATAAAAAAAATTACTGACCCTATTTTAAGTCAAAGAAAACATTAAAGGAATTTAAAAAATATTCTCAAATTTTATCAAGTCAAAACCTAGAATTTCTATTTCAAAATTCATTAAAATAGAATAAAATTCAAATTTTAAATAGACCAAAATTACGGGTTGTTACAAAACCTTCTTGATGAGTTCAATTGAACAATTAATGAAGATTTTAGACCTCAAGGAGTCAAAGTTGCGAAAAGAAAGAGAAAAGTTGATGTTTTCGTTGAAGGAAAAAAAAATCAATGCCCGCTACGAAGTACATGAGCACAAACATCTAGATAGAAATGAAAATGCTAAGGAAAAATAGAGGTAATGAGCAGGTTTGTTGATCTAGAGGAGGAGAAGTTACTAATTCAATCATGTATAAGCTTATGTTTACATAAAGCACTAAATCATAATAGATTGCTTATGTTTAAATAAAACACTAAATCATAATTATTGCATAATTTCATACAATCATAAAATAAAACACAATTTCAGAAAAGCGTACATCAATATAAAGCCATTATAATAACTAATTATCCCCATAAAGTGGTTCTATATATGATTCATAAGATCATTCTGTAGCTTATTAAAGAGTTGTGTGTCTCTAAACAAAAGCTGGTGGTTTAAATGAATGTTGAATTCCTCTTCTATTATTTGTATGTGGTTTCGGAATACATCGGGTAGTTGCGAAGCATCTTCGTAGTGTCGATTCCCGTCATCCATATCTTTTCATCTTCAATGATCATGTTGTGTAGAACAATACAGGAAAACATGATTGTAGATATCTTTTTCCTATATCACAAACGACATTAATTGCAAATGTAGACTATAATATGCCATAAGCTCGTTCTACATCTTTTCAATGTCCCTCCTGCATCGCCGCGAATTCGCTTGTTTAGGTGTTAATGGATTTGGATATGTTTAAACAATGGTGCTCCATCTCGGGTAAATGCCATCACCTAGGTAATAGCTATGATTGTAAGTATTTTGCACAATGGTAAATGTTACTGGAGATACCAACCTTGAGCTAGATCATTGAATAGTTGCGATCTTCCTATAACATTTAAGTCGTTATTCGAACCAGTCATTCTGAAGAAAGCATACCATATGCACAAATCGTATGATGCTACGGCTTCCAAAATGATGGTTGGTCACCTTTCCTTGTCGTTGTATGAACCTTGTAATGTCTTAGGGCAATTCTTCCATTCCCAATGCATACAGTCCAGACTTCCCAACATGCCCGGCCATCCCATGCTTTCGTGCATTTCTCTAATGCGCACTATATCGTCTTTTTTTGGAGGTCGTAATTACTTCATCTGGTAGACATCCACCACCGTCTAACAGAATTTTTTGGGTGTTTCAAGTGTCATGCTCTTCGCAATTCGGTATGCATCGTCCAATGCATCTACATGAGTGCCATAAGCTAACATTCTCATACCGGCCGTCATTTTCTATTCATCGATGACCCTCTGTGTTTTTAATGCATTTAGTTTATACTTAAAGTATTTGTTGTTAACTTGAATACCTTCCAAGATTCGAAGAAATATATCCCCTCCACATTGTGTATTTTTTCTAAATATATCGGGTCCATAAGTACAGTTGTCATTATAGTAGTCTTGCATAAAAGATTCATGGTAAGAAACTTGGTTATGATTTGTAAACTTTTTACCAGGAATCAATATGTGTCGAATTATGGGTGATGAAACATAAGCCTCATGGTATATGTTGAAAATTTATTGTATTTCTTCGACTTCCTCTTCAAGAATACCATCTTCCTAAGAATCACTATCAAAAGCTAGCATGCATCGCAGAAAATACGATGAACTCATTTTTGTGTATTAATATTTTTGGATATGAAATATAGTTTGTAATGTTGGTGGTTTATATAAGGTATGAGGTATGGGTTAGTGTATAGCGTTATCATTTTATGTGTAGATTTATTGATTAAGGTGTAGCTTTATTGGTCAGGAGGTAGCTTTTCGATAAGTGTGTAGTTGTATCATTAAGCGTGTAGCTTTATTTTTTAGTATGCAGCTTTGTAGTTAGTGTGCCGCTTCATTGTACATGTGTAGCTTTTTAATTATGCATGTAGCTTTATTGATTAGTGTGTACCTTTATTGATTACTGTAGTGTTGACCCAAATGAAAATACTTTAGCGCTTATTCAACCATATATTCCAAATAAATCACGGTTAGTTGGTTTGCAACCCACTGGATCGACCACTTATGAGTTATAAAATTATACTTGACTTGATAATACTTTCATAACAATTACATTACTTTACGAACTACATAAACTTGTAAGACAGGCTGCACAAACTTTCATAACAACCAAATAACATAGACAAATACCATAAGCCTATTCAGAGCCATATCGGATAAGCCAACTATAGCAAAATTTATATGCTTCGTGACCAACGAATTCCATTCCATATTCAAATAGGTAATGAGACAAAAGCTGTTTTATTTTCTTGAAATATGTTTTCGTCTTCAACAATCTTGATAATCTCACGGTATCGATCAAAAGCTTCTGCAAAAGAACGATGAGCTTTATGGATTTCAACTAACGATCATCTAGCGGGGTAGGTAGGATGGTTGTTATGTAATTATGTGAACATCGTCCATAACCCTTCATGGCTTAGACCCCCTCATCTTTGCAACGTTTACTCATTTTTGCGATCAACTTCAATATAACATTTCATGAGAATAAATAACTCCTGAGAATAAAAATCAATGCTCAACATTTTCATGTAGTCAGTTAAGTTTTGTTCTACAGAAGAAGACAGACATTTATAAGCTTTACAATTTTTTTATTGACTAACAACTGTCCCGTCGTATTCAATGACTACAATGGCAACTCTGTAGCCACGTTACGTATAGAAAGTGACAACAGTGTCATGTCACATTCAGTGTCAGAGCAACCTATGGAGCTAAATAAACAAGCGATTGTAGCAAGGGTTACATACAACATAAATTTACTACTACTTCTTTATAAAAAGTAATATAAAGAAATTACAGGTCCATTGAATTTAGAAGATAATTAACACACAGAGACAATTTTACATAATTCTTAGTTTGTACATAGTTAACACACAAAGGTATAACATTGGAAACATTCAATTGCATGGAAAATGATAACATCCAACAAGGATTTCAATTTTAATTGAAACATTTAACCTCCTCAAGCTATCATTCTCAGCTTGCATTTTAAGTGTGCATTGTACCCCTCTTTCCGTGAGCTGTGGATCGAGCTAAGTAATTTTTTTTTACAAATATTCATCCCTTGGCGTGTCCCTGCATCAATAAAAGCTTTGCAGCAATAAAAGAGACATCCTGTAGTCGTCCGACTTTTAGTAATAATAATGTTATATTCGACCCTGGAATAGCATAGCACTAAATGACCCATTACACTAGAGCTTGAAGTACTAGGGTTTTAACGAGCAAGTACACTCATTAGCCTGGCATGGCATGATCATGGAAGTGGTTATGGATTTTGCACTTCGATAATTCCTTGCGTAGCACAGAATTATTCATTCTAAACCTCTTTATCTGCATCTTGTATTTGTGCATCTGGAATGAATCCAGCCTCTTCATCTTCCTTTTTGTTCCATTCGTACTCCTCAAACATTTTTTCCATAGTTTTGTCATTGATTTCTCCATCACCCATTGAACCTATGTGAAATCATTAATACCAAAAAGATTGGGAAAATGCATGTTGTTTATAACTAAAAACGTAACCGTGGTGCAAAAAATTAAACTGATTTCTCACGTTAAAGACTTGGATGATCAAGTGTGCATAAATTATAGTTTATGGTTGGAGTTTAAAGTGTAAAATATTTAAAAGATTAGGATTGTATATGGAGGTCATCCTCAACCACATGGCTACAGTTAAAGGTTATGTGTGGAGGACTTGGCTTATTGTGACATCTCATATTGTTATCCCATACCACATGGGTTAGGTTATGTGTAAATTAAGTTTTCAGAAAAACCGCAGGTTACGTTGCAGTACTTAATTTTGTTTTGTACATTTTGATTAGTTCATAAACTAAGTTTTAAGAAAAATCACGGTTTTGTTGGTTAGTTCAATAACCTTACTAAGTTAATTATTTAAACTGTGAAGTTAAAAGATTCTGGTCATCCTATGCTAACTACATCAAATAGTTGAATTTGAGATATAAATAAGGGTCGTCCAATGTTGGAAACGTACCCAAGGAGTTAAACGATTAGGATCGTCCCCTTTTGTAGTTTATCTTTTGGTATATAATGTTTGTCGTATTAAATTCAACATACTAAGTAATTTAATCATAAAGGAGTTAAACATTCGGGTGGTCCTCAACCACATGGCTACAAGTAAAGGTACATCCCATCAGCCATGGTCGATTATGACTTCTCAGCACAGTATCCCATATAATATTTTTCGTATTACAAAGTGGCTACAGTATACAGTCATATCCATTGCCAATACAATCATTGTAGCCACTTTCTTTAAGCAATGAGGGAACAATGATCAGTCACATTTATGTTAGAGTAAAGACAGTGGGCACATTATGTAAACCAAGCCAGTGTCTACTCTCAATAGTAGACTCTAGCCACATTACACAAACTTCTAGGCACTTACCAAGATTGACTCAATTATGATATGGACCGTTGGTACTCATTTTTCACCTTTTTCTACTTAGCCTTCACTCATAAATACCAGAGACAGACCGATTAGCAAATTTATGCTAATTTCATATCCATCCTCATGTGAGTACATAGATATTTTGTTTGGACTATCAAATCCTGATCCGTCTTCCCCTAGATAACCGATTGAGTGGTATATCGAAATGGAAGAGCGACTTCATCACAATTTGCGACAAATAGAACTGGAAGAAGGGATGCATCAAATGGAAACAGGACATCAGCAACAACAACAAACTCAACAACGTCCCCGAAGGTCACAGGTTGTAATTCCTCCTATTATAACTAGGGCTGAAGTCATCGAGGTACAATATGCATATACTGTATGCTTTTGTGGTTTTGAGGCACCACAACTAGTCGTCCAACATGGAAATGATGTCAGATGCCAATGTTATCGTTGTCCAGTACTTACAAACGGATGTGAATTCGTACTGTGGGTAGACGATCGCTTTCCTTCTAGAGCTATTATGTATGCTTTGGAATTGGAAGGAGAAATAACACTACAAGAAAAGTCACTTAACAGGGGTGCAAAAACACTGTAAAACGCTTTAACGAAGGAATTAAGAATGTCGTATTATGACATGTGGTAGTGGGTCCTGGACTTCTAATCGCGCTTATAAAACCATTGTTAAAACACAAGTGTTTACATTGTTTAAAGTCTGTTGTTATTTCTTACATTCACAGCATTCGACGTTGTAAAATAGATTTCTAAACTTCCATAGGACACTATTGTTAGTGTTTTTTAGATGCTGTGTATAAGTAACCATTTCCTTTTCCCAACATTTATGAAACGTTGGGTACGCATCTCCATTACCTTTTTCTTAGCATTTTTTGAACGTTGTGCATATACTACATTGTTTTCTCTGCATTTCCCCTACGATATTCATTATTATCCAATGTTACCAAACTGTAAAATAATATTATACGACAATATCATATAAATCTAAATATATAAGAACATATTCAAATGATAATCATGTAAACAAACCATGGTAAAGCAATAAATTATAATAAACATTAAAATTTGCAAAATATTCATACTCCATGTTTGCACATATCTATTACATACCAAAGCTTACCAAACCAAAATAAAATCATTCGCTTACAAAAAAGACTTCAAACACTTGAAAATGCAAACAAATCGTTGAACTGTGTATAGCTCCATACCTAAAACAGTACAAAACAAACTAATACTTTATAAACTCAAACAAAAATCCAATATACAACAATTTGCAATTTGCAAATATTCATAATCAATAATAAATAAAAGACCACGAACTTGTATTCTTACCTCCTTGATGCTAGCATGTAGACGCATATAGCTCTCTTTTGACAAACTTAAAGCAATTTGGATGGATACACCCTAGCTTGAATTTTGACCAAGTAAACCAAATTTCAGCTCTGTGGTTTTATGATAGAGAAGAAACTAAACAATCAAAAGTTATAACCATAATTGTTTCAGCTCAGATTTTATTTTTCTGAGTATGTATAAGCAGGTCAGCGGTTTTAAATCACGTTTTCTGACCAGCAAACATCAAAATTTTGGAAAACACTACAAGAAATTATAGCATATGTTCTAACCTTCCTGGAATGAGTAAAATCATCAAGAACCGGCAAAACATTTGAAAGTTATGCTAAGTTTTGTTCAGTTCATATTTTCCCGAAGTGTATTTGCAGGTCAGCTTTGCAAAATCAAATTTTTAGCCTAATAAACCTTGAACTGTTACAAAATACTTAAAATAATAGATTAGGTTCTCACCTTTAGAGAATATCTAAAATCATTGAAATCAGATAAATCAATCAAAAGTTATGATTAAATAAATTTCTACGATGATCAATAAAAAGAAATCAGGTCCAAAAACTGCTATGTAAACCTATTATAATAGCAACCTGAAACTAACCCACATCCTTGTTAATGGTGATATAATGTATGCTTATATAAATAAAATAAACCACCTATAACATACTTGGAAGAAGAAGGTGTGTTTCTATGTTCAGTTTCCCACATCAATTCAGGTTTCTCTAAAGAACAATAACAATATCTATAATGAATAGTTTTACTCCCTCCTTAAGTTACCCACATTTATTTAACTAATCATCCACTTCGGAAAAAAGGAAATAAAATAATTAACACACGTGCTTCATGTTGCTTAAATAATGCGCAAAGATGAGGTTTCTAAACAAACTAATAAGTAAATGCAACAATTAAATTCGAAAAGAACAAAATTAAAGATAAAAACTGATAATGCAAGTGAAAGTTTAACATATTTACTTGAATTCTAGACAGAAGTTCAACCAGATCTATGAGTAGCCTTTATTGCAATTTTCTTTTTGCTCAAAGCTTCTGCAAATTCATCATTCTTCATTGGTTCAAGTAGAGCATCAGGGCCAAGCACAAATATCGGAGGTACAGTTGTTGATTACAAGAAAATGTTTTATAAGTGTGGGCTGTTATGATACTGAAAATACATACATACATACATATATATAATATATATTAAATGATAAGAAATGAATTAGATTGGATTGTCATTCCCATTGATTGTAGGACTCGCTATTAGGATTCTTCCCAATTTTTATGTTACTCAATTCTAGCCTCATTAATGTCAATAATCGAGATTGCAAATATGGTTCAGGTTCAACTTGATCATTGATGGTCTAATACAACTTGAGCCAACAGGAAGCTACAAGAAATTATGCAATCTCGATTATTGATATTGACGAGGCAAGAGCCTAAAACAAATTGTGTTCGTCCTCTTTGGGTGATCAGTTAAGAAGAAGCTGAGTTTCCTTATGTGACGTAGTGCTTCTCCTGAGCCTTTAGGGAAATTTTTATGATATGTATCAGTTATATAATAATATATTCATAAACATAACATATGTTATATAATCCTTGTACTGTAAACCGATGTAAAGCTTGTATGATTTTTTTATGATACACAAGACATTTTTATGACATGTATCATCAGCACAAGATGAACATTAAAATGCAGCTAATTATCTTTGCAAAAAATCAAGTAAAAAGGACAAATAATGTCACAATAACACAAGCCAAATAACAATTTCTAGAATTGACACGTAAGCATTATAGAAGACAATATAAACTTGAATTTGTAACATTCAACATAATAGGAAAAAAGGCACAACACATAATAGTGCATAGTGTTAAATCTGCACCATCTACATATGTTCACCCCTAATATGGTGCAGTGCACCATTAGCAAGCTGGTATGTTTATTTGTATACTTTATATCATGTGTATCGGTTATGAGGAACACTTAAAGTATAGAATAAAATCAAGGGGATCTAACTAGTGCTAATAAAAACTGGCACACTCAAAAATTACAGTGTTTGGTAACATTAAATATCAGTCCATTAATGTAGTCACTTAAAGGGTAAAGTGCATAAGATAACCAGAATGCAAAGAAACATCAAAAGTTCTCATCATTCAAGTGGTCAAATAGAAATGGAAAATCATGACCAACTATACCAAGGTCACCCCCTTTATAACATGTCATCTCATTTTCTTCTGCATCACATCTAACAACTACCAAGAAATGGAAAATCAATTATGTATTGTCAGCGATTTTCATTGTTAAGCAAACAACACTAGCTACAGTCTTCACTTATAAGTGTTTTACTTATAGGCGATACTTTCATTACATCGACATCGAGCATATTCCATGACAATAACAGTACATCGAAACCACATGCATTAACTATTTAACTTGGGCTTTTCATTGTTTCCAGCTATTACATCATTTTCGTTTATTCAACTTGTTAAGCTATCAAATTGAAACCAAATGTTTATCAAAACAATCATTTCCAGCCACAATCTCTTGTTAAGAAAGCTGCTATTTTAGTTTATATGAGAAAAATCATAATTTATAATATAGTAACATGAACTAATCAATTAAAGTACATATAGAATTATGACTTTGACATAATTGCCATCTTTTTAGGATCTTCGGATGCTAATCTTACCTAGGATTGAAAAAATTAAAAAAACCATTTTATGGTAACAAAACAGATAAGAAAAAAACTAAAATAAAATACAAAACATTATTTTAGAGAGTTCACAATTCGTAAAGGAAATAGAAGCAGGATGATTTGTCAGATGTAAGGACAGGATGATAAGAAATTATCATATGATTATTTGATAAATAACTTACATGATTATATTAAATTAAATTACTTTCTCAACATCACTCATTCCTTTTGGTAGTAGCTCGTCCATGGTTTCCAGCCAGATATGTCTCCCTCGATAATATAAGTCTGTATCCTGCATAATATTATAATTTTACCATCATCTTAATTCAGTAATTTTTATCGTTCAAACTACATGGTTTTATAAGGTAATACACTTGGTAAGCATATATGTGTAGTATATGATGCATATGTTTATTATTCAAAATAAAGCAAAATAATCCTCTTTAATAACTAGACTAAGGTAGGATACACAAAATGTAACAATGTTTTGATTGATGGCATGAATTTGGGAATAGACCTAATCGTAGCCTTCACCACTGAATGACACATCATCAAAATAACAAATCTTAACTCTATTTGTGCTGCACATGCATATAATATCAAAGCTTAGGCTTAGCCTTAAAAAAATTGAGTTACAGTCGTGAAAATATTGAAAATGTAGAACATTTGACAAATAAGTGGACAATCATGAAAAAATCAACACACAACATATTATAATAATGGTCATCTGCACCAAGAAAACCTATATAATTAAACTCACATACCTCAAACTTTACTATCTCAACTCTCTTCTCTGATAACACTTGATACCACATTAAACTGAATTTAATTTACTATGTAGCATAATTTTTAAGTTGGGTTTAACTCGGAGCTGTAGCTGAGTTAAACACGGGGTTGTCACTGAGTTTAACTCAACATTGAGAACTGAGTTGGGGTCAAGTTAACTATACATAATAGAGATTAAAGTAGACCCAGATAAATACTTAGAAGAAAAAATTATATATTAATTTTTATCACCGCAAACGTTGTTCCCTAACTGCATTTTACTTTTGCAAGGGGTCATAAGATTAGAAAATTAACTGCACTCTAGTTACCTATGTGCAGGATCAAAGGCATTTTTTGAACAATCAAAACTAATTTCTGTCTACAACAATATGCCTTGCCCAAAAATAAAATTCAAGTTGATAAAAAAGAAGAAACGTTAATAAGACAGCTGACCTACCTTGGCAAAAAAAAAAAAAAAAAATCAAACCACACTAAAAATAAAGTCTAAATCCGAACCGCTTCTAAATCAGAATCGTCTTTGAATGAACCCTAAAATTTTTAGAATCCAAATTAAAAAGTGGAATCAAAAGGAAAAATGAAAATGATAAGCAACTTGCTTTACTTGATACTAATGTCTGAATCAAGCCCAAAAATCCACGTCTGAGTCAAAAAATGTGAAACAAGATGACAGAATTAGTGCGTAATTTAAACCTAATCGAGATGAATCAGGCCTCAATTAGTTGAAGCATATACTAGAGAGAATTAAGGCATAATTTATATCAAAGTACGGGGGTAACAGGAAAGGAGAAAGTGAAGAATATGGGTGTTACTATCAGAATTCAACATGGGAAGCAAGCTAAGGTGAAGGGGTATCGTGCAGAAGTTGATGCAGAAAGCAGTGGCCAATGACCGAAAGCAAGAACGTTATCAGCATCAACTAACAGCCATAGTGCACAATGTTGACACCAAATCAAGGAAGAAGCAAAAATGCTATCAGCACCAACATGTTGAGAACAATTGCCTTGGTTTTAACACTTAGCGGAAGGACAGTTGATCTGGTTTCGGTATTAATGGAGAAGAAACCAAGAACCAGGGTCGATATCAAAAGCAGACAATAACGAAAAGCAAAAAGCACGTGATCCGATAGTAGAATGTAATGTCATCAAAGGAAAATTAAGGCCGATAACCTAAGACCAAACATAATGCTATCGGTATTGGAGAATTTGCTATCCATGCTATCAAAAAGATGAAATCAATCATTAAAGCACAATTCCAAGATCAAGTGAAAGTAAAAGTAAAAGCTCCAGCAAAAGTGCTATCGCTACCAATAGGCTTGGTAGCGATACCAAAAGCGAGGTCAAAGATTACAAGGAAGAAAGCGGTTAAGCATGTCCTAAAGGTAAACCGATAGCAAATTGTTACTTCTGCAGTAGAAGCATCAAGATAAAGAGAGTCCGGAGGAGAAGTGGTGCCGAAACAAAAGAAAATGATACCTGAAAGCCGGCACCGAAATCCCCCAAAGCGGGTTGACACTGATAGCGAAAACCTGAGGAAGGCTTCCAACAGAAGCATTACCAAAAGAGGCCCAAATTGTCTATAACTAAGACTCTAGGGGTCACATTTTGGGAATCCTTTTCTCATTCCACAAACTTGCATTCTTTCTTAGAGAGGAAACCCTAATTTCGCAAATCGAATTGGGGATTTCCAGATCCATTGTAATACAATCATAATGAATAAAAAGGAAAATCAAGACTTAATCTTTTCTCAATTCGATAATCATGTTGTGTCTATACTGATCAAACATGGATTTATCTCTAACCTCTTTTCGTGAAGGATTTGGGAACTAAAGTACTCAAAAAGGGGAAAATCAATGAACAAAACCAATGAGTTCTTCCTTATAATTCTTATACGTGTCCCAAACCCTTCGCATTGAGCTTAAAGTAGAGCAACATATCAAAAAAGCCTAATGTAACCTTATGATGCGGTAACTAACACAACCAAGGCCTTATTGTAGGCTAATTCGATGTGGAAGTATCTTCTTAGTCAATAGGAGTTATGATACATCTTTAAACCTACTGTTGTGATACATCATCCTATTTCTTCCCAACACAATGTATATTAGTATATGCTGAATCTAGTGATAACTATGATAATAAGGTTCTCAACCTTATATAAGCCTATAATGCCCTTATCCCAAGGTAACTATTAAAATTTGAGCTTCGTAAGCGTGATACTCACCTCTCGAAGGAAGAGTAACTAATCTTCGAGATTTGGGTCTTGACATGTAGGAAATGGAAAAATAATTTGAGGCTGTTGAGGCTGAATTATCTTTTAGCATCCTTCATACTGATTACCCTCTAAATTTCATTACATATGCATTGTCAAACTTTAGATTACGTGTTGGCAATTTTTATCATTAACATTTTGGCACTAAAAGGAGGGCTTGAACCTCCGCTTCTATTATATAATTATGGATTAATTTTGGTGAACCTATTGTTTCATGACAGGAAAGGATGAAGTCAAAATGGTTGGAGGCATTAAATAAAGAACCAGCTCCGATTACTACTCTTGAGGAGAATGTTAATCCAACACTCAACTTAAACAACAACGAAGTAGGGCCACCTCTAATCTAGGGCAACCTCCGAATCTGAATGCCACGAAAGAAAATGCTATCAAGCTAACGGCTTTAGAGAAATGGGTCCTTGAGATGAAAACTCGCCTAGAAGCTATTTAAATGCAAAAGTTTTCAAGGGTCATCAAGCCAAGCTAAAAGGAATAGGATGAATCCCCGAGAAGAAAAACTTCCATCCAACACTCTGAAAGGAAGGAGAAAGTCAAAGAAACTTCCTCTAAGAAGAAAAGGTCCCAAATGATAGGAATAGATCATCAGGGAAACCAATGTGACAAGGTGAAATCTAGAAACTCTACTACCAAAAGGTATAGTCTGAAGAGGTTAGACTATGACAATACAGAAACTTACCTCAAAGACATGATGAAGAAAGCGGTTAAGGATCTGCAAGGGAGTAAGGGAAAGGGAACTCTAGATGAAAGGGTTAACGACAATGGAAGGGTGTCCCCTTTCATCGATGAAATTATGGACACTATAATACCATCCCGCTTGAAGATCCCAACCATGAAGTACCTTGGAACCACTGACCCCAATGACCACTTAATGGCTTTTGATAGCCAAATGGACCTCTATAACGCTATGGGGACTGTCTGATGTCGTCACATTCTAATAGCCCTCCAAGGAAAGCCTCTAAGTGGTACCGTCATTATTGGGACAATACCATTTACTCAAGGACACAATTCTCTTATGAATTCTTCGCAAAGTTTCGTATCAGCAAGGACCCAACAGTAGACTATACGATTATCTCCAACATAAAGCAAAGACAGGGGAGTCCTTGAGAGATTGTTTGAAGAGGTTCAATGGGGAAGTTTTAAAGGCAAAAGACATGAATGATTGTGACAAGCTTATCGTCGTTCACTCAGGGATAATCGAGAACACTCCTTTCAGGAAGGATTTATATATTCATGCGTGCAAAGACTTACAGGATTTCCTATTTCAGGTTGACAAATTCATCCATATGGATGAGCTATACTATAAAAAAAAAGAAATTTCACTCCCGTGGGGAAGGAGGGAAGCCGGGCTTCAATCAAAAACCCCAAAGCGAGAGGTTTGGGTTTAACGCAAGCTAGAAGAAACCAAGATGGGAAAATTTTAACACTAACTAAGTAGCTTTGAGTAAACCTATTTCATTTGTCTATGTCATGGCTAAAGATAGAGCCAACAACTTCCCAGCGTATTTTAAAGCCAAGAACTATTGAAAACCATACTGTGAAGGGAAGTATTGCAAGTAGCATAAAACGAATGGACATAAGACTGAGGAATGCAAGGTGTTGGAAGGCATAATTCAGAAACTGATTCGTGAAGGACACTTGAAAGAGTTTTTTTTTGGAAAAATAACCATCAACCCTACTTACCAACGGGCACCGAAATGTTTCAGAAAATTCAGTAGAAGATTTAATTGAGCATGGTCAGCTAGATCTAGGCCCTCTAATATACCGAATTAATGTGATTCATAGAGGGCCACACTATGCAGTTAAAGCCCCGCTAAAGCCCCGCAATATCCCCGTTATAGCTCGTAGCGCCCTTCAACCGCTACGCTATTTCAATTTAGCGCCGATGAATAGTAGATCCGCTTGTAGCCCCGCTATTTCCCGCTGCATCCGCTAAATCAATGCTTTTTACCATCAGCTTTAGTAATATTAATATATAAAGGTTGATTTGACTAATTCTCTTTTTAAAAATATCAATAAAGTTATTGTAAAGAGCTAATTTTAAGGCATTAGTGTCCAATATATTCCGGAAATCTATTATAATCATCAAATCTAATGTTTGTAACCATGATATTCTTTGATTCTACTATATATGATTAATTAATGTTAGTTTCTTCTACACATATAATGCGAAAATGATAACTAATTAATTTTAAATATTTGGTTTCACATTTTATGGACCTTTTTCTCCTCCGCTTTATCCCCGCTACACCTTTTTGCACCTGCACCGCTATGGAACCGCTGAGCGCTTTAACTGCCCAGGGGCCACACCCCGTTGGGAATAGTCAGGTAGCTCGGAACCGACATCTAAAGGAGGCCCGCAAGGGAATATTTTTTGTTCAAGAGGAACCATCTTTAAAGAATTCCTGCTACAACATCAAGATGCATACCTTGGTGGTTTCCCAAAATGAGATGCAAAAGGGGGTTCATCATCCACACAATGACCAACTCATGATAACAACACAGATTGGGCTCTCTATAATTGCCAATATTCTTGTTGATATGGAAGTGCGATGAATGTTATCTTTAATCATGCCTTCGATCAGATGGGGATTTCTGAGCAAAAGGTGGAACCAAGAAATGAGTCTATCTTTGGTTTCAACAGCAAAGGATCAACTCCAGCAGGGAAAATCAAGATTTTGGCCTAGGTTAGGTTGTCTCATCTCTGCAGGACTTTTTAAACTCTCTTTGTCATCATTGACCAGCCTTCCTACTACAATGCTTTCTTTGGCCGATCAACTCTAGTTGAAATGGATGCTCTCGTCTCGTCCAAATATCTTATGATGAAATTCCTAACCAAGCAAGGTTGGGGAATAATCACGGGGGAACAGTTCAGTTCTTGTGAGTTGTATTTCGCAACCGCTGACCAATACAAAAGGGATATCTTGATTACTTTGATTCTTCCACAGTTTTTCGACCCTTGAACGACAGATTGTTACATCCGACATTCGAGGTAAAGATAAGAATTAATAAAACTGACAAGCATATGAATGATAGGTACACTTCTCTGAGGAGAAAGAGAAAGAGGGCTGACGAGATAAATTTGACAGAGGAAGAAGAAATTGTCACAGAATTAGACTCCCGAGGGGATATAGAAAGAGTCAAACCATTAGAAGATTTTGAAGAAATAGGTATTGATTCAACTGATAAAGCGAAAACCATCTAGGTGGGGAAGAGTTTGAAAGAACCATTAAAAAGTGACTTGATTCAGTTAACATAATAAGGATGTGTTTGCTTGGACCGACTCGAACGTGGTAGGTATTAACCCTTCTGTCATGAGCCATGCTCTGAACATCGATCCGTCTACAGTCCCTATTCGACGGAAGAAAAGGCAATACAATTGAGATAGATCGAAAGCCTTGAAGGAAGAGGTCAAGAAGTTGCTTGCAAATGGATTTATATGAAAAGTCTTTTATCCTAAATGGTTGGCTAACCCAGTATTAGTAAAGAATTCCAATGGGAAATCGAGGACTTGTGTCGATTACACAGACCTGAACAAAGCTTGCCTAAGGGATTGCTATCCCTTTCCCTGAATAGATTAGTTGGTTGATGCAACTAGTGGACATAAGCTGCCATCCCTCATGGATGCTTACTCAGGATACAACCAAATCCCTATGCACAAACACGACGAAGAACATACGAGCTTCCTTAATGATTGGGGAACATTTTGTTACAATGTAATTACCTTTGGATTAAAGAACGCTGGAGCAATGCATCAAAGGTTGGTTAGTATAATGTTTAAGGATCAAATAGGACAAAACATGGAGGTATATGTGGATGACAAGCTAGTGAAATAAAATGAGGCAGAAAGCCATCTGAAGGATCTGGAAGAGATGTTCAACATCCTAAGATAATATCAAATGAAGTTAAATCCTCAAAAGTGTTCTTTTGGAGTTTAATCTGGAAAGTTCCTAGGATATGCTGTTGGCTAATAGGGAATTGAGGCTAGTCCTAATCAAATTAAGGCCATAAAGATATGGAAGAACCTAAGACAAGTAAAGAGGTTATGAGCATAAATGGAAAGGTAGCAGCACTGAGTCGGTTCATTTCCAAAGCAACTAATAAGTGTGTCCATTTATATGATGTAATAACGAAAAAGAAGAATTTTGAATGGAATAAGGAATGCAAGAAGGCTTTTCAGGAATTGAAAGATAATATGGGAAAGACCCCAATTCTATCTAGTCCCAAAAGGGAAGAAGATTTGTACCTTTATATGGCAGTTTCAGAGTATACGATCAGCTAAGTTCTGATAAGGGAAAGCAATGGAACACAATTCCCTATTTAATATGTCAGCAGAAGGCTAAAGGATGCAGAAACCCGATGCCCCACGGTAGAAAAATTAGCTTACTACCTAATACTTACAACACAAAAGCTTAAGGGTTATTTTCAAGCACATATCCCATTAATATTTTGACCAACTTTCCAATCAAGCAAGTTTTCGGTAAGCCAGAAACCTTGGGAAGGTTAGTCAAGTGGGTATTGAGCTTAGCCAATACGAAATCGAGTTCCAACCTCAATCAGCTACCAAATGGCAAGCCCTCTCAGACTTTGTGAATGATTGCACAAGCTTCATCATAGAACACTTCACAAAGGAAAATGATCTGTAGGAAAAAATGGCAGTTATTTATAGATGGAGCTTCAAATAAACAAGGAGCAGGTGCAGGATTTATAATAATCATCACTGACGGACATAGATTACGTTATCCAATGAAGCTGGGTTTTGCAGTGTGACGACCCGAATTTTGGTACTCTTTGAGCCGACCAAGTACAACCCAAATCCAACCCAAAGAACACTAAAACTCATGTGTCGAAGAAATAAATTAGAGGATGAGAAAAAAGAAGATAGAAAAGTTAGAATAGAAGAAAAAGAAGAACATACACAAAATTAGAGTAAACACGAATCTCACAGCGAAATGGATAAAATATAATAGGTATGTAATCTCTTTTGAAATACAACTTGATTTGAACTTACAAACATCATAAGAGTGCATCATATACACAACACAATGGAAATTAAACTCTAAATATCTAACATTGAAGCCTCCTGTTCCAAGCTCCTCCAGAAAATCTGTACAATCCTGAACTACACCCAAGAGTTTTGGGAAAACATAGAAAAATAAACTCTGGGTCAGTCATGGGACTAGTGTGAGTAATTTTTTTTAAAACAGCTTGATAATTAAAAGATATCTCATAAGACCACGCCATATAACACGAAACCTATTTTTCCATTATGAGACTCCACAATACATGATTTAACTTTCTAAACGTTTCGAAAGAAAAGGTAATTGTAAGACTAATCCACACATAAACACGGATTGTGTAACAACCCGAAAATCTGAGCCAGTTTAAAATTTTTATTTTGGCAATTTCAGCGAATTTTGAATATTTAAAATGAATTATTTTAAATAAAAATCGACGAGAAATTTATTCTGAATATAATTCGAACGTATATATTATATACGCCGTCGTTAGAATATAAATAATTATATACAATTATAAATAGAATTGAAATGGCGCGGTAGTTTGATAATTCGATTTCAAACTTCAATTGAATGTACCGGGTGCAAAACAATCCGGATTTTAGCAAAACCAAAAATAATAGGATCTAATTGATGATATCTTTCCAACGAATCCGACAAATAGAAATTTCATAGCGGGAATCAAAAGATATGTCCACTTGAAAAATCTGAATAGTCGCTATGGAATTCAGGCCCTTAAAAATGGGAATTTTGCAAACGACCTCGGATTTCGACGAAACCACTTTTGTTGGATCCGTGATGTCAAATTATTGCTAGGTTCCAAATTTCATAATGTTTCGAATCAATATGTGAGCATGGCAAAGGAAAACGCGTTTGACCAGTTTCAGTTGATTTTAATCAACTGGAAAATGGCCATTTTTCCAACGGTCTCAGAATTGGGCGAAACTAGTTTTGTTAGGACCGTATCGTCAATACGAAGCTAGAAAATATTTTTCTGAAAATTTTCTAGTTAGTATGTGACCCCGGTAATTTGAAATGTACGTTTAAAATTCAATATAATGATTTAAATGTAAATTCAATGGAAACTGATCGAAACAGCCGAATCAACTTACGATACATATCCCATTGTGTTCGAAATGGGGGTAATTAGTTAGGGACGACAGTCGGTGGGTTCGATTCTGGGTTCGAATGAAAAGGTTACTTTATAAAAATTAAATATAATTAAATATATATTATAAATGGGGTCAACCCCCTTTCCCTCTCCTTCACTTATCTCCACGTCAGTTTAGAAAAAGGAAAGGAAAAAAAAAACCAAAAACCGATTCAGCCCTAGCCGCCTTCCTCCCTCGATCTCGTTGCCACTGCCCGACCCCCTTGGCCACCGCGCCTCCGGTGGAGTGCCCCACCGCGGCGCCGCCATTCCACATGACCCCGCCTGTCTAGCTGCCACCCCCTCTGCCGATGAGACCCCAAACCGTCGCTCCCTCTTTTGGAAGCCCGAAAACCTGCGCCCACCCACCCTGCAACCACTGCCAACCGCCATTGCCACCTCCTCCGCTTCCTGCGCCGACAACAACAGCTTTCCTCCCCTCCGGCTTGAAGAAACTGATGTGAGCTTTTTATTTTTTGTTTATATTTGTTTGTTTTAATGTAATTAGATTAAAAATAATAATAATAAATAAAAAATCAGTTTTCTTTGCTTTGTTATAAAGTTTATATTTTTAGTTTACAAAAGAAATGATTTTTATGTTTAGGCATAAAATAAAAAAAATATAATTTTTAGGGATTATAAAAAACTGATTTTTACATATGTAGGAGATGTAAAAATATGATTTTTGTTTATGTAGAGAATTAAAAATATAATTTTTGCATGATAGGAATATTAGAAATAAAATCTTTATATTTGAAAAGGCGAAATCTTTATATTTGAAAAGGCGAAATCTTTATATGAAGAATAGCGAGATAAAATTATAATCTTTACTATATGAACATCGATGTGAAAATATAATTTTTATATATATAGTAGCGGTATAAAAATTCGATTTTTATATATTGAATAGCATAGTAAAAATTCGATTTTTATATATTGAATAGCGAAGTAAATATTCGATTTTTACATATGTAGTGGCTACAGCAACGAAGATGTCAAAATGCGATAACAATGAAGATTTCTATCAAAGAAGAGTCAAGATGATTGGATAGCTATCTGTGAGAATTTCTTACCTTTCAATTTCATTTTCTAGTTATATATATATACTAGGATGCAGACGGTGTTTAGTAGCACCCGACACAATCGTCCACAGACCATGGACTTGTTTGTTTGGCTGTGTTGTTAGTTAGATTGCTTGGGTTGAACTGAATTGTTTGGTGAAATGAAATTGATTTGATTGATGTGTGAATGGCGTGGGCCTTCACTAGACCGGGGATAAGGCTAGGCCTCGTCCCGTTTCTAGTATCGTGCCGTTATGTCGCCGAAATTTTCTAAAATATGTTAGAAAAATAAAAATAGCAATTTTATTTTGTAAATGAACTGAATAAAAATTCATGTGTTGAAATAAAATATTTTATCGTTAAAAATATAATTTTTAGCGTGAATGTGAATAAATAATTATTTATAAACAAATCGACCGATTTGTTTATATACACTGATTTGACTGATATTGATTGGGACGATAAATTTTACACATCGCCCAACTGCACAAATAAAATCTGTGTTTGATTGTTTGAAACCCCACACGGGTATTGGGATAAAATACGGCATACACTAATCCCAATAATTAGTTGTATGTCGATCGATGGACCGACAGGCTGTTATAAGCATTAGATATCTATATTTGATGCTTATACAGTGTAGTGCACTTTGGATGATGGTTGATTACTTATCGTTGCTATTATATACGTGTGATGTATGAAAATCCATATAATTAACATTATATGGTGATTGATTGGGCCTCATTCCAATTAAGAAAATAAAGAATAATATAAAATAAAGGTTCATGTGTTGACAGTACTCATCCGTTGAGATTAGTCATGTGTTGAACGAAATATTTTAACAATAAAATTTACATCTTTATCAATATAAAATAAAGGTTCATGTGTTGACAGTACTCATCCGTTGAGATTAGTCATGTGTTGAACGAAATATTTTAACAATAAAATTTACATCTTTATCATATATGAAGTCAGAAATTAACTGGAAGATAGATAAGATGAGTGGTCTCCTGGATATTGATCTGATGTTGGTTTCGGCCTTCGGGATTAATATTTAGGGGATCGTTCTCTTACTAATTTACGGTTGAAGTCTGATTTGATATCAAACGATAGATACCCTAATTTTTATAAAATATCTTAAATAACAAAAATAGTCACACGTGGACAGTACTCATTCGCTGAGATTAGTCGTGTGTTGACAAAAGTAAATATTCATTTGTTGAATAGAATATTAGAAAATAGAAATATATAAAGCCGTGTTGATTGGATTGACGCCATTTTGACGTGAACGATATTTATATCGATTTTATTCATTTTAAAATGAATATTGAAAAGTGATTTCGAAATCGAATATTTTGAAATGAAATTTGAATTAAATTGAATATATAACGAATTCGAATTGATTTGAATAAGAAACGATTTCGAATTGAATTGAATAGAAAACGAATTTGATTTGAATAGAAAACGAATTTGATTTCAATCGAATATATAACGAATTTGAATCGAATAGAAAACCAATTTGAATTGAATCGAATAGAAAAACACTTTGAATTGAATCGAATTGAAAACGAATTCGAATTGAATTTAAAACGAATTGAAATGAATTCAAATTGAATTGAAACTTGAATTGAATAGAAATGAATTTTAAAACGAATTTATAAGGAAAGATTCAATTTTGATTTGAATTGAGATGGAAGTTGAAATTGTTTTTGAAACGAATTTAAAACTATTTATAAAATTCGTTTTAAAAGGAAATTGACGAAATATATATTATATATATTATATATATAATATAATGGCCTGAATAGAACGCGCCGCGCCGCGGCAGTTCGTGAATTTCGACCATTTATTTCAAACGGACATTACGGGAGATCCGACCGTCGGATTCTCCTAAAACCGAAACCGTTGGGTTCGTATCGAAAAGAGCTTTCTAACGAATATTAAAAATTCAAAATCTAACGGTTGGATTTGGAGACACGTCCAAATCAAATTTGGAAAAGGTCGCTGTAAGTGCAGTTCGATGGCCGTTGATGGAAATCGACTGTACGGGCCTTGATAAAATTATTAAAAATAGAAATAATTTGTGTAAAATCATAAGAAATGATTTGGGAAAAATTGGGAAGAAAAACTCCATATTTGAAAAGATAAAAATAAAATTTTATCGAAATGAACTAGTTTTGAACTGAAATTAAAACCCATTTATTTTTAAATAAATAAATTGGATTTGAAATGGGTTTTAAACAGAATTGATTTGTGGGTTTATCGTGAACTGTGTTTTAAAAAACACTCGTTCTTTAACCCGATGATAAATAGAATGTGATTTGGGTTTGTCGTGAACTGTGTTTTAAATGACATTAGTTCTTTAACCCAGTAAAAGGAGTTTTAATGAATCTGCAATTAAATTGAAATGTGAATTGATAATTTAAATTATCAAATTTGGCGAATGAGCGAGAATGGAGTATTACCAGTTTTGCTCCAAAGCGATAATTTAATCTTTAATTAGATTTGAACGTGAAATGGTAATTAATTTTACCGATAACACCATGGTGTTAGATATGGAGTATTACCAGTTTTGCTTCATGGGATGAACAGGTTGGGATTGGGAAATAAAATAAATAATTACTTCGGTGTGGTTCGCTAATCTCGACTAGTTTAGAAAACCATAATTTGGTTTGAAATGACATCCAAAGGAAGATTAAAGGATAAATTTTATAGAATTTATCTTGGATAAAATTAATGGGAACCTTTCCCTAAAAGTGTGATTTTGTGAATAAAAGAATATTCTGAATTTGAAATGAGGCGTATGTTGTGTTTGTGTAACATTTGTCTTTAATATACGCGGGTTGTTCGGAAAGTCCGGGTTTATACCCATTCTGAATAACCGATTCGACGATATGTCGAAGATGAAGATGGTGGTTGAAGACCGGAAGTCTTCACATCGTTTGGATAATTATTGACGATCCTGATTGGGCTGTACACCCAAGAGGATGGAAATAGTTGGTGGTCGTCCAGACGTACCTGGAGATCAATGGATATGCGAGGAAAGTGCCTCCGGTTTCGTTCAGACCCAGAACGGACTTGTAAATGGATTGTGTGTCTGACATTGGATTTTATTATGTGTTAATTGATTTCTGTTAAATATATATATGTTTGGCGGCGGAGAATTTATTCTTTTGCTAAACGCCCTTCTCTGAGACGTACGAGCTTAGAGGTTATATATCGATAGATATCAATCGCATGGCATGAATTACCTGTGTGGCATGCTGAGTTGCATGGATCAAGGCTTCTATTGAAAAGCAAAGTCTTGTGGTTGATGATCAAAGCACGGACTACGTGGATGATCAAAGCACGGCCTACGTGGTAGCTTTGTGTATAACGTGAATTCGCGAGCCTCACACCTCGGTATGAGTTAAAAACGGGATACGGACTGCAGGGAGAGCACAACGTTTCTTTCTAGCTTTGGTGGTGTCAGTGACTTACCAGCCCTGACATTTATATACTTTTCACCTATGTGGTTGTTGGATGAGGCGCCTCGATTTTAGGTCTGTAAGGACCGGGAAACGTGTGTCCAGGCATAATTAATCCTCTAACGTAAGTGAGGACCGGCCCTGAAGATCCAGGATTGCCCATAGTGTGTAGTCCTGAGGCATTTGCTAGAGTGTCTCGAACGCGGAGAGGAGCTTGCCCCTTGCCTCGACTCATGACGGAAATCCAATTTCCAATACGTGTATTGCGATTTTAATTGTAGAACTAGTATGGTGACATGATAGATGGTACGCATGCCGCCTATGATTGATATTTATGATTGAAATTGTTTAGACACTATACACTTATTATAGTATCAAATGATTTGTTTTAAACGTACCAAGCATGTTTGGCTATTATAAGGGAAAACCCTATCCTCCGGCTTGCGTTGCAGTGTTTGATGGGACCTTGGTCTTATAATAGCTTCATTTTTCGAAAAAGCATTGCGTTGTTTATTGATATGCACTGGTATTCTTGGGAGGAAACCCGTTCCGTGTTATACGGCGTGGTCCCTTGAATTACTCTCTTTTAAAGTAAAGTTTTAAATAACTGTTTTAGTTCTCACACCAGTCACATGACTGACCTGGAGTTTATTGTTTTAACCTAAACTCTGGATGCCCCTATTTCCACACGGGCAGCTAGTAGTTTTGGTTTTGCAGATTTATATTCACAGGATCCTGGTTTACAGCTGGAATGATATCCGGAAAGCTCTGTATCCGTATATCACCTTCAGTTGTGCTTTGTATTATTGTCCGCTGCTATGTAATTTATTGTAATCTCTGATATTTGTCGAATGTAATTTATTCATTTATACTCGGTATGTTCTTGTATTCTGATGGAATTGTTGTAATAGCAATGAAATGTTCTTCCGTCTGTGTTCTGATTTTTCTTGTCCTCACAGTAATTCGTTCTTTCTCATCTCTTCGGAGACCGGGGAAGTCCGGGTCGCTACATTTGGTATCAGAGCTTTGGTTTACAGAGCTCGAGAACAAGACACATTAGAACCATACGAAAGAATTCATCAGATATTGGATAAGTAATATCCAATTAGAATGACTCGTTAGAGATAGGATCAGTAGTATCCTAAAACGAGTGTGAAGAGTATATTTTTCAAATGAAAACAATTTTGTTTTGAAAATTTGATCCATTTTATACGTATTTGATTATTTATTTATTTTGAATTTGGACAATCGAATATATAAAGATTTTGCATATACGCGTCATGAACGTATATTCAAAATTTTAATATATTAGATAGATATAGAATCACACTCTAGTCGCACGGACCTGATTCGGATGATTGACGCGTCATCATCAGTAATTAGTTTCGTGTTTCGAAGGTGTGCTTTCTATATGTTTCCATCGATTGGTGTGAGAACCAAAACTTATATAGGTAGAACACATTGTTGTGAATTGGCATCAAAAACATGATTTTTTGTATATATATCAAAATTATGAATTTGAAACTCTAATTCACTAATTGAATGATGTTTGTGTTGTTTGTTTATTTGTTTGATAATTTTGAACCATTTAGCCTAATAGAACCAAATATTGAATTGTATTGAAAATTGGTCGCATTTGCTTGCATATACATGTACTTACATGGAACAGGTCCTAGCAAGGAGGCTAGAGCAGAGAATAAAATTTGTTTGCCCGACAAATAGGTACATGTTTACAATAATTTACTGTTTTGTTTGGGTGATGATGATTTTATGAGCCGATTGGCTAGCCGCTTGGCTTTTTCTTTTTCTTTTTGAGATCAGAAGGCCTATATGGTAATTTCGAGATTTTGCCGTGGCTCCTGGTGCACGGGAGGTTATGGCGAAATTTTTCGAAAATTTAGGGTGTTAGCCAAATTTTTGAGAATTTGAAAATTCTAAGAAACTGAAAAGTTGGAGAATGGAAGCCAGATCGAACGTAGAGTTGATTGATCAAACCACTTTCGACTTTGTTCCTTTTCGGGGACGAAAAGTTTTAAGTGGGGGAGATTGTAACAACCCGAAAATCTGAGCCAGTTTAAATTTTTTATTTTGGCAATTTCAGCGAATTTTGAATATTTAAAATGAATTATTTTAAATAAAAATCGACGAGAAATTTATTCTGAATATAATTCGAACATATATATTATAAACGCCGTCGTTAGAATATAAATAATTATATATAATTATAAATAGAATTGAAATGGCGCGGTAGTTCGATAATTCGATTTCAAACTTCAATTGAATGTACCGGGTGCAAAACAATCCGGATTTTAGCGAGACCAAAAATAATAAGATCTAATTGATGATATCTTTCCAACGAATCCGACAAATCGAAATTTCATAGCGGGAATCAAAAGATATGTCCAGTTGAAAATTCTGAATAGTCGCTATGGAATTCAGGCCCTTAAAAATGGGAATTTTGCAAACGACCTCGGATTTCGACGAAACCACGTTTGTTGGATCCGTGATGTCAAATTATTGCTAGGTTCCAAATTTTATAATTTTCGAATCAATATGTGAGCGTGGCAAAGGAAAGCGCGTTTGACCAGTTTCAGTTGATTTTAATCAACTGGAAAATGGCAATTTTTCCAACGATCTCAGAATTGGGCGAAACAAGTTTTGTTAGGACCGTATCGTCAATACGAAGCTAGAAAATATTTTTCTGAAATTTTTTTAGTTAGTATGTGACCCCGGTAATTTGAAATGTACGTTTAAAATTCAATATAATGATTTAAATGTAAATTCAATGGAAACTGATCGAAACAGCCGAATCAGCTTACGATACATATCCCATTGTGTTCGGAATGGGGGTAATTAGTTAGGGACGACAGTCGGTGGGTTCGATTCTGGGTTCGAATGAAAAGGTTACTTTATAAAAATTAAATATAATTAAATATATATTATAAATGGGGTCAACCCCCTTTCCCTCTCCTTCACTTATCTCCACGTCAGTTTAGAAAAAGGAAAGGAAAAAAAAACCAAAAACCGATTCAGCCCTAGCCGCCTTCCTCCCTCGATCTCGTTGCCACCGCCCGCCCCCCCTTGGCCACCGCGCCTACGCTGGAGTGCCCCACCGCGGCCCCGCCATACCACACGACCCCGCCTGTCTAGCCGCCACCCCCTCTGTCGATGAGACCTCAAACCGTCGCTCCCTCTTTTGGAAGTCCGAAAACCCGCGCCCAGCCACCCTGCAACCACTGCCAACCGCCATTGCCACCTCCTCCGCTTCCTGCGCCGACAACAACAGCTTTCCTCCCCTCCGGCTTGAAGAAACTGCTGTGAGCTTTTTATTTTTTGTTTATATTTGTTTGTTTTAATGTAATTAGATTAAAATTAATAATAATAAATAAAAAATCAGTTTTCTTTGCTTTGTTATAAAGTTTATATTTTTAGTTTACAAAAGAAATGATTTTTATGTTTAGGCATAAAATAAAATGAAAATTAGGGATTATAAAAAACTGATTTTTACATATGTAGGAGATGTAAAAATATGTTTTTTGTTTATGTAGAGAATTAAAAATATAATTTTTGCATGATAGGAATATTAGAAATAAAATCTTTATATTTGAAAAGGCGAAATCTTTATATTTGAAAAGGCGAAATCTTTAAATGAAGAATAGCGAGATAAAATTATAATCTTTACTATATGAACATCGATGTGAAAATATAATTTTTATCTATGTAGTAGTGGTATAAAAATTCGATTTTTATATATTGAATAGCATAGTAAAAATTCGATTTTTATATATTGAATAGCATAGTAAAAATTCGATTTTTATATATTGAATAGCGAAGTAAAAATTCGATTTTTACATACGTAGTGGCTACAGCAACGAAGATGTCAAAAATGCGATAACAATGAAGATTTCTATCAAAGGAGAGTCAAGATGATTGGATAGCTATCTGTGAGAATTTCTCACCTTTCAATTTCATTTTCTAGTTATATATATATACTAGGATGCAGACGGTGTTTAGTAGCACCCGACACAATCGTCCACAGACCATGGACTTGTTTGTTTGGTTGTGTTGTTAGTTAGATTGTTTGGGTTGAATTGAATTGTTTGGTGAAATGAAATTGATTTGATTGATGTGTGAATGGCGTGGGCCTTCACTAGACCGGGGATAAGGCTAGGCCTCGTCCCGTTTCTAGTATCGTGCCGTTATGCCGCCGAAATTTTCTAAAATATGTTAGAAAAATAAAAATAGCATTTTTATTTTGTAAATGAACTGAATAAAAATTCATGTGTTAAAATAAAATATTTTATCGTTAAAAATATAATTTTTAGCGTGAATGTGAATAAATAAATATTTATAAACAAATTGACCGATTTGTTTATATACACTGATTTGACTGATATTGATTGGGACGATAAATTTTACACATCGCCCAACTGCATAAATAAAATCTGTGTTTGATTGTTTGAAATCCCACACGGGTATTGGGATAAAATACGGCATACACTAATCCCAATAATTAGTTGTATGTCGATCGATGGACCGACAGGCTGTTATAAGCATTAGATATCTATATTTGATGCTTATACAGTGTAGTGCACTTTGGATGATGGTTGATTACTTATCGTTGCTATTATATACGTGTGATGTATGAAAATCCATATAATTAACATTATATGGTGATTGATTGGGTCTCATTCCAATTTAGAAAATAAAGAATAATATAAAATAAAGGTTCATGTGTTGACAGTACTGATCCGCTGAGATTAGTCATGTGTTGAACGAAATATTTTAACAATAAAATTTACATCTTTATCAATATAAAATAAAGGTTCATGTGTTGACAATACTCATCCGTTGAGATTAGTCATGTGTTGAACGAAATATTTTAACAATAAAATTTACATCTTTATCATATATGAAGTCCGAAATTAACTGGAAGATAGATAAGATGAGTGGTCTCCTGGATATTGATCTGATGTTGGTTTCGGCCTTCGGGGTTAATATTTAGGGGATCGTTCTCTTACTAATTTACGGTTGAAGTCTGATTTGATATCAAACGATAGATACCCTAATTTTTATAAAATATCTTAAATAACAAAAATAGTCACACGTGGACAGTACTCATTCGTTGAGATTAGTCGTGTGTTGACAAAAATAAATATTCATTTGTTGAATAGAATATTAGAAAATAGAAATATATAAAGCCGTGTTGATTGGATTGACGCCATTTTGACGTGAACGATATTTATATCGATTTTATTCATTTTAAAATGAATATTGAAAAGTGATTTCGAAATCGAATATTTTGAAATGAAATTTGAATTAAATTGAATATATAACGAATTCGAATTGATTTGAATAAGAAACGATTTCGAATTGAATTGAATAGAAAACGAATTTGATTTGAATAGAAAACGAATTTGATTTCAATTGAATATATAACGAATTTGAATCGAATAGAAAACCAATTTGAATTGAATCGAATAGAAAACCACTTTGAATTGAATCGAATTGAAAGCGAATTCGAATTGAATTTAAAACGAATTGAAATGAATTCAAATTGAATTGAAACTTGAATTGAATAGAAATGAATTTTAAAACGAATTTATAAGGAAAGATTCAATTTTGATTTGAATTGAGATGGAAGTTGAAATTGTTTTTGAAATGAATTTAAAACTATTTATAAAATTCGTTTTAAAAGGAAATTGACGAAATATATATTATATATATTATATATATATAATATAATGGCCTGAATAGAACGCGCTGCGCCGCGGTAGTTCGTGAATTTCGACCATTTATTTCAAACGGACATTACGGGAGATCCGACCGTCGGATTCTCCTAAAACCGAAACCGTTGGTTCGTATCGAAAAGAGCTTTCTAACGAATATTAAAAATTCAAAATCTAACGGTTGGATTTGGAGATACGTCCAAATCAAATTTGGAAAAGGTCGCTGTAAGTGCAGTTCGATGGCCGTCGATGGAAATCGACTGTACGGGCCTTGATAAAATTATTAAAAATAGAAATAATTTGTGTAAAATCATAAGAAATGATTTGGGAAAAATTGGCATGAAAAACTCCATATTTGAAAAGATAAAAATAAATTTTTATCGAAATGAACTAGTTTTGAACTGAAATTAAAACCCATTTATTTTTAAATAAATAAATTGGATTTGAAATGGGTTTTAAACAGAATTGATTTGTGGGTTTATCGTGGACTGTGTTTTAAACAACACTAGTTCTTTAACCCGATGATAAATAGAATGTGATTTGGGTTTGTCATGAACTGTGTTTTAAATGACATTAGTTCTTTAACCCAGTAAAAGGAGTTTTAATGAATCTGTAATTAAATTGAAATGTGAATTGATAATTTAAATTATCAAATTTGGCAAATGAGCGAGAATGGAGTATTACCAGTTTTGCTCCAAAGCGATAGTTAAATCTTTAATTAGATTTGAACGTGAAATGGTAATTAATTTTACCGATAACACCATGGTGTTAGATATGGAGTGTTACCAGATTTGCTACATGGGATGAACAGGTTGGGATTGGGAAATAAAATAAATAATTACTTCGGTGTGGTTCGCTAATCTCGACTAGTTTAGAAAACCATAATTTGTTTTGAAATGACATCCAAAGGAAGATTAAAGGATAAATTTTATAGAATTTATCTTGGATAAAATTAATGGGAACCTTTCCCTAAAAGTGTGATTTTGTGAATAAAAGAATATTCTGAATTTGAAATGAGGCGTATGTTGTGTTTGTGTAACATTTGTCTTTAATATACGCGGGTTGTTCGGAAAGTCCGGGTTTATACCCATTCTGAATAACCGATTCGACGATATGTCGAAGATGAAGATGGTGGTTGAAGACCGGAAGTCTTCACATCGTTTGGATAATTATTGACGATCCTGATTGGGCTGTACACCCAAGAGGATGGAAATAGTTGGTGGTCGTCCAGACGTACCTGGAGATCGATGGATATGCGAGGAAAGTGCCTCCGGTTTCGTTCAGACCCAGAACGGACTTGTAAATGGATTGTGTGTCTGACATTGGATTTTATTCTGTGTTGATTGATTTCTGTTAAATATATATCTGTTTGGCGGCGGAGAATTTATTCTTTTGCTTAACGCCCTTCTCTGAGACGTACGAGCTTAGAGGTTATATATCGATAGATATCAATCGCATGGCATGAATTGCCTGTGTGGCATGCTGAGTTGCATGGATCAAGGCTTCTGTTGAAAAGAAAAGTCTTGTGGTTGATGATCAAAGCACGGCCTACGTGGCAGCTTTGTGTATAACGTGAATTCGCGAGCCTCACACCTCGGTATAAGTTAAAAACGGGATACGGACAGCAGGGAGAGCACGACGTTTCTTTCTAGCTTTGGTGGTGTCAGTGACTTACCAGCCCTGACATTTATATACTTTTCACCTATGTGGTTGTTGGATGAGGCGCCTCGATTTTAGGTCTGTAAGGACCGGGAAACGTGTGTTCAGGCATAATTAATCCTCTAACGTAAGTGAGGACCGGCCCTGAAGATCCAGGATTGCCCAGAGTGTGTAGTCCTGAGGTATTTGCTAGAGTGTCTCGAACGCGGAGAGGAGCTTGCACCTTGCCTCGACTCATGACGGAAATCCAATTTCCAATACGTGTATTGCGATTTTAATTGTAGAACTAGTATGGCGACATGATAGATGGTACCCATGCCTCCTATGATTGATATTTAAGATTGAAATTGTTTTGACACTATACACTTATTATAGTATCAAATGATTTGTTTTAAACGTACCAAGCATGTTTGGCTATTATAAGGGAAAACCCTATCCTCCGGCTTGCGTTGCATTGTGTGATGGGACCTGGATCTTATAATAGCTTCATTTTTCGAAAAAGCATTGCGTTGTTTATTGATATGCACTGGTATTCTTGGGAGGAAACCCGTTCCGTGTTATACGGCGTGGTCCCTTGAATTACTCTCTTTTAAAGTAAAGTTTTAAATTACTGTTTTAGTTCTCACACCAGTCACATGACTGACCTGGAGTTTATTGTTTTAACCTAAACTCTGGGTGCCCCTATTTCCACACGGGCAGCTAGTAGTTTTGGTTTTGCAGATTTATATTCACAGGATCCTGGTTTACAGCTGGAATGATATCCGGAAAGCTCTGTATCCGTATATCACCTTCAGTTGTGCTTTGTATTATTGTCCGCTGCTATGTAATTTATTGTAATCTCTGATATTTGTTGAATGTAATTTATTCATTTATACTCTGTATGTTCTTGTATTCTGATGGAATTGTTGTAATAGCAATGAAATGTTCTTCCGTCTGTGTTCTGATTTTTCTTGTCCTCACAGTAATTCGTTCTTTCTCATCTCTTCGGAAACCGGGGAAGTCCGGGTCGCTACAGATTGATTTTACCTTAAGATAATCCAAAACATCTTTATATCAAATCTTTTCTGATATTATAATAGTGTCTACACAAATAAATAACAATCTAGCAGAACGCTTGCATATCACATTCTACATATATAGTATACAATCAAAACCGCAAGGTTCTTAGGGATAATGGATTTCCAACTCTGACAAGTATGGAACCACCTTTTGATAGTGTATCTCTGGAGGGGAATACACTGGGTTCAACAAGAACATCTTGTAACCCGGCCACACACGGCCAACCACTCATTTCTCTTGAGTGTATCGAATGTATATCACCAACGATTGGGATCAGCAACCGTTTACTGAAAGGGCCAACATCGAATAGAATAAAAAAGGAAATAAATTCTCTTTAGATAGGTGATTATACACCCTAATGGGAGTGACCTACTTAGCCATGCTGCCTGCCCAATTTTTGTCATTTCCCGGTTGTGAGGCTTGAGGTCAGAACTTATCATTTGTAACAACACATATTTATTCACTTCGAATGCCGCATCATCAAACCTGTAAAATCACCAATTGATTTCCCCAAGACCATGGGTAAAAAGATAAGAGAAAAGAATTCCTCCGCCACCAAATTGTTTTGAAGAGATCAACTTATGTGATCTGTTAGGTATACTTTGTCTGACATTCATCCATAAACGTTGTCCTGGGTTTGGACAAACCGAAGGCACTATCTTGTAAATCCATCTTAGGCAATTTCTACCTAGAATTGACAGAACAGCCATTGCATAAACTCCGTCTTCAATGGTCTTCAATCTAACTTCAAATTAATCAATACCTAAGTCGACACAAAGTGGTATTTGGATTTCATTTTAGAAAACCAATCCCGGCCTCTTTGAATCGATGAACGTTAAAATCTTGTTGGGCCAAGTGATAATTATACTAATTAGGTTATCGAATTCAAAAAAAAAATGTTTATATTGATTATCAAGATTATCTATGAAATTATTTAATATATAAAATTCCAGATTTCAACAGTAGTTTGATATAATCTAAATAAGACGGGTAAATGTTGAATTTAAACTAAACAAGTTCATAGGGTCATATCATAATATTACAATCAATCCCATCATCACGGCAGATCTTGTCTACCACAATAAAGAAATGCCATTTATAAATTAGTTGATCTTGGAAAAATGATTATTTCCAAATCATATCTATCTAGAGTTTGTTTTTTAGAATCCATTATTTACATTGATTATAATGGTATTGTTATAATTCATATTCCGATATATATATAACACTTAATAATATAACATTTACTTTATTTATTTACATGAATAAGTAATTTAATATATATATATATATATAGATTAAATATTTATTTAAAGCGGAAAGTGAATGATACTTTCCTTAATTCGACTTACTCGATTATTAATTTAACGTTTCTTTCCAGTTCAACTCCATCCCATTTATTTTTGAACATTAGAATAATTCCATCGTTATCGGTCAACCAAATTATCTTCCCAACATTCCTCACAACCATTCTTGTCTACCAAACATTTTCTTCTTAATTTTATTCACTTTGGATTGTGAATATTCTCCCTTCTGAACTTGTTTATCACATCAACTAGATTTCATTAATAAATATAAATACCGGATCAAATTATGCTTATCTAGTCCACATAAATTTCATTTTTTATCTCATTCACCGTTAATTCGGCTTTGAAATCATTTCTCGATTAATTTATATTTATCGACCTAAGCCGATTTAAAATAATATTATGTGTCAATATATTTGAGTATATTATAATACAATATTATTTATGATCAGTCATCGTCTATTGATTACGACATAACATCGATTATAATTTAGCTAATATGACTTGAATTAATTATCAAATTTTTTAGGGATAGTGTATCCGTATTTTATTCTACTTATAATTAATTAGAAAAGGAATAAATTGACTCAATTTATTTAAAATAAAATAACTCGTTTACTTCTGACCAAATACAACTCTATTTGCAACGATTCTTGTTTAATCGACTACCATCTGCTTTCCCGATTTCATTAACCATCACAACACTACTTTCTTTTATTTAAACGTATTCCTTCATGTTATATTTGAAAAGAAATCTTATTTTAAAATTCTCCTTCCTTTTAATTTATTTTCTAATTTTCTTTTTCCCATTTTCTTGTTTTGGTTTCCTTTCTTCCTCTTTAGTTTTTCTTTTCTTCCTTCTTTGGTTTTCCTTTTTATTTCTTCTTTTATGGCCGATTTGTTCCAACCTGAGCACAAGTCCTCAAGTCCACATACTACGCATGAAATCCCTTTTTGCACATTCTATCTCATGTGTATTTATGAACAAAGGTATTTGAAACGTAACCATTTTTTCCTTTTATATATATATATATATATATATATATATATATATATATAATATTATTAGGCCCAAGCCAAATGCTTAGTCCATCAGTTCGCCAAACAGATCCTAGGCCTCACCGTCCAAACCCCACTTAATTTCCATGCAAATGCCCTCGTACCCATACGCAAAAGGTAAGGACCCCATGCAGCTTACACCCTTCCATTTCAGAACGTGACCATGTTTTAAACTTAAGCCAGTCTTGGATATTCATGCATTTGCATGAACACCACCGTTTCCCCACAGCAAAGTTCCCATTTAATCTCCCCATGTATGTATCCCCTGTTTGCATTGCTTCCAATAAAATAAATTGCCATACACCAAAACTAAATCATACACTTGGATCATTCTTCTCTTCCTTTCTACGAATCTACTAAGTGTACTTGCTTGGGATAAGGGTCTGGAATGCGTTTATTCTTACATGTTCATATATGCTAATGTTATCTAAAATCAATCTCTTCTAGTTGGGACTTTACTACCAATCTCCATGAGGCCTACAGTCTTCGATATCTGTACACGTTGGGTTTTCCCTTTTTTTGTGCTGTTGAACCGCTACCGGCCTACTTCCCTTTCCTTCACTTATGTTTGCCACCCATTCATTTAATTTCTCCATTTGTTCTACTGCTTTACTACTGTGTTTCCCCAGTTCTCCCCTCATGTTATTCGAACCGCTCATGTTGTTTAACTGCTCCTGCGCGCATCATTTTGCCAAGCTACTGAGAACAAACCCGCTGATATCTTCTACTTCTTCGTTGTTCCCTTATTTATGCCTGACGCCAAATTTCCAGGCACCATCCATTTCTTCGGAACCGACCACCCTTTCCCATTCATTTTTCTTGATTCGATCCTGCTCCTCTTCTCCTGCGCCCAACTCAACTTCATGCCCAACCTCAAGTCAGGCATACAACCCACTTCCACACTTCTCATGTCACAGCCATACTACCATGTCCCTGCTACTGGCTCCCGTCCGCATAGCCACGATCAACGCCTCAGTTCCGGTCCTTCCCAGTCCTTCTCCTTCCTGTGTACACCATGCACGTTGTGCACTCCATGCCACCTCTGATCATCAGAGACCATACAACTCCGTCCACGCCTTCGTCTACTTTCCTCAAAACTCCAATCATAGCAGTTTTGAATTCCATTAATACGAATTCTTGATTTTTATTTGTGTTCCCAAGGCATTAGTTTATAAAACAGTCCTACTTTTCTTATGTTACAGGCTTATGTATTTTGTTTCTAGATTCATTTCAGATTTTACATAAGATCGAATTTGCTAAAATAATCCATTCAGAAACACATATCCACATTGCGTTAAAATATATACAAATAGTGAATACATGGAAGTTCACTGTTGTCCCCTGTCTTGTGTTTTTGGTTTTATTTAGGCATGTTGTTCACAGATACATCCATATATATATAAATTTCCAAACAACATGATATTCCAGTAAAAATTAAAGCAAATAAAATCCGAGTTCACTCACTGAATATACATCCCGTGTTCTTATGTATTTCCATTCTTTCAAGCTTTGTTTCTTCCCTCTGTTCTTAGCTTTTCAGTCCAGATTTTTCACTTTGCCGTGCCATGTTTGCTTCGATTTCTACTTACCGGTTTCCTTCCAGTTTTAGTTTTGAAATCTTGTGAGTGTATGCAATAGCTAGGCTTATTTATAGATGTTAAGGTATATTGTTTTAAGGAGGAGAATAATTAAGCCCCACATCACCAAGTTTTCTGGACTATTCCAAGTTATATAACAAAGCTTGTACATTCTACTATACATTAAATTGGTTTGGGCTTGTGTGATGGCTTGCATTGGTATGCATGTTGGCTTGGGCCTATAGAATATTTATGAAGGGCCAAAGATTGGGCACTTGGGCACTTATTGATTGGTCGCAAATAGTCATGTTTTTTTAAATTTGAACAGATCCTTCTTTCTGCCCAATCCATGGTACCTTCTCCTCTCTCATTCTCCAAATACGTTTCTGTTTTATCTGCTACCAATACAAATCCCGTTCGACTCACAAGCATTGTCACGTTTCTGAGTTCTGCTTTTGTTGTATCCTGAGAAGCAATATGTCGTTCAACCTGTTGGCAAACTCTGACGAGTGGGGGCAGATATTGCTTTAAGGACAGCGAACTCGCGCCTCAAAACCGTCTTTGATTGATTCTCCGCTGCAAATTTTTCAACAATAGATGCATGAAAATGATAAAATAGTGGGTATTTCACATGGGTGTACGGGGAATAATGCACTGTTGATGGAATACATAGCTGTTGCTATGTTTGATAATAAAAGAGAGTGTAGCTGTGAGCCCTATAGACTAACAATACATAGCAGTCCTAGGATGGGGGTAGTTTACGACTGATCCTGTAAATTAACAATGCATAACAGTGCATTCAACCCATATGCATTTTGATTGAAATGGAGATAGGCTAGTATGTTGGAGTAAACCAAAATAATTAATTACTCTAATGTCTATTAAATAAAAAGTCATGTTTGTTAAATAAAGTGTGATGTCTATTTATGAAATGTCATGTCTGTTAATGAACTGTTATGTCCATTAGACGAAGTGACATGTTATGTAATCCTATATATATGGGATCATTTGATGTATTGGAAGCATGAAATAAAAAATAAAAAATCGTTCCTCCTATAATATATTGTCTCCTACCATCAACAAACTGGTATCAGAGCTAAAATATCAATATGTCAAATAATCTCCTCAACATAACAAATAATCCCGCTGCCCAAGTTCCTCGTTTCAATGGTGAGAGATTTGACTATTGGTGCGATCTAATGAAGTTGTGTCTTGAATCTCAAGATCTGTGGAGTGTGGTCGAAGAAGGTGTAGGAGTGCCAGAAGATGAGACGCAACTCACACCCGCCCAAAGGGAACTTCTGAAAAGCCAAAAGCTAAAAGATCGGAAGGCTCTCTACCAAATCTATCAGACACTTGAAACTCAAGTTTATGATAGAATTAGAAAAGTTTCAAATGCTCAGGAGGCTTGGAGAATATTGAATACAACGTACTCTGGCCAAGATCAAGTAAAAAAGGTTCGCCTGCAGTCACTGCGAGCTGAATTCGAAAAGCTCGAAATGAAGGATGATGAGAAAATCTCAGAATATTTTATTCGTCTCACTTCCATCATCAATCAGATGGCTTCAAACAGGGAAGTCGTGGAGACCCAAAGAGCCGTTGAAAACATTCTGCGGAGCCTCCCAATGAAATTTGATCATATTGTGGTTGCAATTAAAGAATCAAGTGATATTGCTTCACTTTCTCTTGAAGGCTTGCAAGGGAGGCTGGAAGCTCATGAGGCTAGGGTCTTGAAGAGAAGTAAACAAACTAATTTTTCTCAAGATCAAGCCTTAAAATCTCAATTCACATCCACAAAAGGTCAAGGTCCATCTCATGGCAAAAATTATAGTGGGAATGGTGGAAAACGTGAAGAATCAAAGGCGGAGAAACCATCATCCAAAAATAACAAAGCACGAGGAAAATACAAAGGTAAAAAACCTTATTTTGAATGCAATTTTTGACACAAGCCTGGTCATAAAAAAAATGATTGTTGGGAGAAACATCCTGAAAAGAAGCCAGTTGCTAGCTTTAAGCATAATGAAGCAGAAAATTCCGAATCTTTGTTGATTGCTTCGGATGGAAATATTGAAAATATATGGTACTTGGATAGTGGTGCAAGTAGGCATATGACTGGAAATAAAAATTTGTTCTCGAGTCTTGTAGAAGCTAACGATGGTCAGGCTACTATCGGAGATGCTAAATCATACAAAATTCAAGGTGTTGGTGAAATCTCTTTCCAAACCAAGGCTGGAAAAGTTGAAAAAATATCGGAGGTTCTTTACGTTCCAGGCATATGCAGTAACCTTCTTAGCGTCGGTCACTTGCTGAAAAAGGGATTTGATTTTCAATTCGTTGGAGATCAATGCAGCATGAAGAAGAACGACCAACAAGTGGCGAATATTGTGATGGGATCCAACAAATTATTTCCGATCAAGCTAGACATCGTGAGCAATAAATGCATGCTTGCTGATTCTAATAAAGTTTCCAAGTTATGGCATTAGAGGTTCGGGCATCTAAACTTTCGGAGCTTGAAAGAGATGTCTACCAAAGAAATAGTCGAAGGACTCCCCAAAATTATGGCGATAAATGAAGTATGCGAGGAATGCCAATTGGGAAAACAACATCGTGAATCTTTCCCATCCAAATCAAAGTGGATTTCTAAATCACCTCTGGAGCTTGTTCACACCGATCTTTGTGGACCAACGCAAGTGCCATCGCTTGGAGGTAGCAGGTATTTCTTGTTGTTTGTTGACGATAACACAAGAAAAATATGGGTTTATTGTGTGAAAGAGAAATCAGAAGTTTTCTCATGTTTTAAAGATTTTAAAACACAAGTTGAGAAAAATTCTGGTCTTCAAATAAAAAATCTGAGGAGTGATCGTGGTGGAGAATATATGTCTTCTTTATTTGAAGAATTCTGTCGAAACAATGGCATTCGCCATGAATTTACAGCAAAGTACACGCCTCAACAAAACGGAGTTGCAGAACGCAAGAACAGGACTATCATGAATATGGTCAGATGCATGCTGAAGAAGAAGAACTTGCCTGCGTGTTTTTGGGCTGAAGCGGTTTCTTGTGCCGTTTACTTAATCAATCGATCGCCAACGAAGAGCTTGAAGGATTCTGCTCCAAATGAAGTATGGTATGGCAAGAAACCAAATATTGCTCACTTAAAAACTTTTGGTTGTCTTGCATACTCTCATATTCCTAATGCCTTGAGATCGAAGCTCGATGACAAATCAGATAAATGCATTTTCATCGGTTATAGCCAAAAGACCAAAGCTTACAAGCTTTACAATCCAAGAACGAAGAAGATGGTTATCAGCAGAGATGTTCGCTTTGATGAAAATGGCTACTATGATTTTTCAGATGTTGCAGAATTATCAGGGTGGCAAACTCTAAATCTTGAAGATGAAACTTCTTTGGAACAAGGAGTTGATGCTGATATTGAAGAACCACAACATGAAGCTGAGCAGGGGCAAAATTCACCACCAACGGCGGAAAGAAGGACGCGATCCTTGAGAGACATCTATGATGTAACCGAAGAATTTGACACTACTGATCATGTATATTTTGCATTCTTTGCATGGGAAGATCCAGTCACTTACGAAGAAGCATAAAAAAAAAATGGGTTCATGCAATGAAGGATGAAATCAAGTCTATTGAGAAAAATGGTACGTGGGAGCTTACTACGTTGCCTTCACACAAATCGGCCATTGATGTGAAATGGGTGTTCAAAACCAAAACAAATCTTGATGGTTCCATCAACAAGCACAAAGCACGATTGGTTGCAAAAGGGTACAAGCAAAAGGAAGGCGAAGATTTCAATGAGGTATTCGCTCCTGTCTCTCTTCTTGATACTGTTCGATTATTAATTTCTCTTGCAGCTCAAAATGGTTGGAAGCTGTTGCAAATGGATGTGAAATCTACTTTCTTAAATGGATTTCTTCAAGATGATATTTATATCCAACAACCTCCGGGTTTTGTGAAGAAAGGCAATGAAGAAAAGGTGTATATATAAGCTGCATAAAGCATTGTATGGGCTGAAGCAATCCCCTCGTGCATGGTATGATCGAATTAATAATTTTTTCCTTAGAAATGGATTTGAAAGGTGTCCTTTTGAGCATACTCTTTACATGAAGAAGAATTCAAAAGGAGGTTGCATGATCATGAGTCTATATGTGGACGACCTAATTTTTACTGGAGATGATATGAAGATGTTATCTGAATTCAAAAATTCAATGATGAAAGAATTCGAGATGACGGATTTGGGAGAAATGCATCATTTTCTGGGGATAGGTGTTCAACAATCAAATTATGGGATTTTTTTCTCGCAAGAAAAATATGTTGTGCAAGTGTTGGAAAAGTTCAACATGATGAATGCAAATCCTGTTTCAGCTCCTTGTGTTACAGGTCTGAAATTGTGCAAAAATGGTGAAGGAAAATGCGTTGATCCAACTTTGTTTCGAAGCCTAGTTGGAAATTTGATGTATCTCACTGCTACAAGACCCGATATCATGTACGCAGTAAATTTGATTAGCAGATTTATGGAAAAGCCTTACTCAAACCATTGGGAAGCTGCGAAAAGAATTTTGCGATATGTTAAAGGAACTATCGACTATGACATTTTCTATGAAGCTCGTGTGCCCGTGAAGCTTGTTGGATATACGGACAGCGATCTAGGTGGAAGTATCGATGATTCAAGGAGTACTTCGGGTTATGCATTTAACCTAGGAAGTGGAATTATTTCTTGGTGTTCGAAGAAACAACCAGTTGTGGCTCTTTCTACCACTGAAGCTGAATACATCGCAGCATCTCTAGCAGGACGTCAAACTTTGTGGCTAAGAGGAATTCTTGAAAATTTGAGCTTTAAGCAAGAAGATCCTACGATCATTTATTGTGACAATAGTTCTACTATCTCTGTTTCCGAGGATCCTATTTTGCATGGAAGAACAAAGCATATTCGTCTGCATTTCCATTTCCTATGAGAACTCGTTCGTGAAGGAGAAGTAAGTCTTGAGTATTGTCAAAGTGAAGAACAAATTGCTGATATCTTCACAAAGCCGCTTGGAGGGACTGCTTTCTCAAAAAATGTTGCTGCATTAGGCATTCGAAGGAATTTTGGTTTAGGGGAGGCAATGTTGGAGTAAACCAAAATAATTAATTACTCTAATGTCTATTAAATAAAAAGTCATGTTTGTTAAATAAAGTGTCATGTCTATTTATGAAATGTCATGTCTATTAATGAACTGTTATGTCCATTAGACGAAGTGACATGTTATGTAATCCTATATATATGGGATCATTTGATGTATTGGAAGCATGAAATAAAAAAAGGTAATTGTTCCTCCTATAATATATTATCTTCTACCGTCAACATAGTAGTTGCTAGCTGTGTATGATTGAGGCGAGGTTATGTTTAGACATTTCACTATAAATACTATCCAGGCCTATACACATGTATTCCTGTACACACATGTGTACTTCATTGTGCAATTTGTTGACAGGTATTGTGTGTCAATGGAGGAAATAGGTTGTTTCTTCCTTTTGATTTGAAAGCGGTCATGTTAAGGCTTTCTTATTCAGGCTAGTCTATGTTTTGAAGTGCAAAAATCTTGGTAAACAACACATGTTCATATTCGTTTGAGAACATATTTTGCTGTCAAGCAGACTTTCACCTTAATGGCTTATGTACTAAAGGATTGTTAAATGTTTACTTTGCTCCTAAGAAATATAATATGATCTCGCTGTACACATATGCTGCTGTGCACACACACACACACACACACACACACACACACACACACACACACACACATATATATATATATATATATATATATATATGCTAATTTGAAATATCAATGCCAAGTACACTTGCTATGGAATTTGCAATAGCCTATTTAGGTGGTTATGATTTGTATTTTCTATAATTGCATGTGTACATCCCCTTGTATACTTGCACGTGAAGTAAAGTGCAATATTACTTCATGTATATCCCTTTAGTTACTTATGCAACTTTATGTTTTCATGAGTTGAAAGCAAATCGATGCAAACAAACATGTAAAAACGACAAACAATTGTTAATGTATACACATATGATTTTTAGAATAAAAATTATTCTAATTTAAATGCATTTGATCTCATAAAAAAATAGAATAACCTACATTACGATCAATATATTTGTATTTCCTCCCATACGAAGCAAACAAATTTTACAAAAGTAATTTTATATTCACATAGGATTTTATCTATAATTATTATTATTATTTTAATTTTTCTCTAGAATATTTAATTCCAATATTCACTATAATTTTATAAGAGTTACAACAAGTATAAAAATACAAAACATAACAAGAAAACTTTTCCTACTTGTTTTTCATTGGTAAATATATTTTAAACCATTTAATTATAATATTCCTGAAATTTTTCCCAATTTTTATTATTGACAAAATCATTATTTAACTCAATTACTGGATTAACCTAAAATAAATAGTATTACAAACTCAAACAAAAACCGGGACGTTACATGCAACAACAAACAATGTAGTAGAATATGAGTCGATGGTGGCAGGATTGAGTTTAGCACTGTAATTAAAGATACCACAGATCGAGATTTTTAGCGACTCACAACTAGTGTGGTAAACTAAATCAAGAAACCTACCAAATCAATGATGCTCGGTTATCTTTGTATGTGAAGAAAATGCTAATGATGCTCACTCAATTCGAAGATTTATCTATACATCAGATCCCAAGAGGGGAAAACTCCTAAGCTGACTCTTCGGAAAAGATGTCCATGTAATATCCCGTATTTTCTAGCCAATTATTTGAATTATTTTATTATTTAAAATATTGGTTTGAAATTAAATAATAGAATTTAATTATTTTATTTTAAATATTTATTTATATTAATTATATAATAATATTTAATTCTAGAATATTTGGAAAAATGTTGAATTTGAAATATGACGTGAACGAGCAATTTAAAATAGTTTAATATTGTTCGTTTTGAAATTATAGTAGCGATTTCATTTAAAAAACGGCGGTTGAACGCTGAATTTATAATTTAATTATAAAACGAGCTGCAGCGGCACGGTAGTTCATATTATAGCGTTTTGAACTTTAATCGGCCGTACAGGATCCAATACGAGTCGGATTTTCTCGAAATAAGAAACTTCCGAATCTGTTGAATAATATTTCTCTAACGGAAGAGAAAAATCTATTTTCATAGTGTAGATTTTGTTTTATGTCCAAATCAAATTTTAAAATAGTCGCTATGGAATTCCTTTATAAATTATAGCGATTTATTTATATAAAACAAAGGATTTTTATTTTTCTGAATATCGATTTGGCTTGAAATTCAAACCGTGATATTTTATTATGGTAGTGTGTAAAATTCTGCTCGTGTATGGCCGATAATAATATTTCATTATTTTTATATTGAGGTATTTTAAAATTGGTTTATTTTAATTTGAATTGGACCTTTAAAATGGATTATTATTCAAGTGACCTCTGTTTTCAGCGAAATAAATTTTATTGGGAACGCAACAGCTAATTATTACTAGATTTCTATTTGCATGTAAATCGGAGTTATTTTGTGTGCATGGCAAATAAAATGCAAATAAATCGATCATTTGGACGTGAATGAGCGCCGTTTGAGCAAACGGACTCGGAATTCGACGAAACAAGTTTCATAAGGACCGTAACGTCAAATTATACTATGTTCTCCATTTTCATCGTAAATGGAGTTTGTATGTGAGTACAAGAGCCAATAAACATCATTCAGATATTGCGATAGACATGAAATAAATATCATTCGTCACATCAACTTAAATAAATATTATTTTCCATTTATATATACACCCTTTTCAGCCTATATTTTTGATCAACCAGTCCACAACAAATTCCAGCATCTGTATATTTGCAAATAAACCCCGTTTCACTAAATAATTTATTTCTCTCGACTGGTGGCGAATCGGAAGGAGGTTCCAAAGGGAAAGATGTAGACCGGGTCGATGTCTAGTTGTTGAAAAAAATTAGGGCGGAACGGTGGTCGGAGATGGCCAGAATCGATGATAAACTGTAGAAAACTGTTTCCGTGCTTTGGCTGAGTGGAGGAGTTATACTCGATTTCAGGAGCTAGGACCTGATGGGAAATGAAGTAGGGAGATCAGGCTTTCTTTTGGTACTGGCGTGGGGTCTTCTGGTGGACGGAGGAGGTCGAAAGAAGGAGACGAACAAAGGTGGAGTTTTTGGGGTTGTTTTCGAAAGTTGCGATCGGAATTTACCAATTTCTGGTGGCTCTGGTCAGTGCAAGGTGGTGGCGACTGAACGGCGATGGAAGGGAGTCGAGTGAGGGTCAGTTTGGTGGTGGTGCTGTTGCTGATCGTGAACGATGGCGGCGACAGTTTCGGCTTAAAGGGGTTTCTGTTATGGAGGGATTCCGGCGTCATCGAGGGGTTCTGGAGCTCGTCGTTTAAGGTGATGGGGCGTTGGGGTAAGGGGAAGCCGATGGTTGGTCGGAGTCTGGTCCTGGTGGTCAATGGCGGCGCCAGTTGGGATTGAAAGGTTGAGCGGTTGGGTAAATCCAGGGTGAGATCGTGGAATTGGGAGGAGCATCGGGCTTCAGGGAATAAGGAAGAAGAAAACGAGTATTGTATTGCTGACATGGCCTGGTCATTTAAAATGGTAATTAACGTTTTAATTAAGGATGTTAGTCAGTTAATATTTAATAAGTTAATAATTAGTTTAGTAAATAATCAATTTATATATATAAACTTAATTTTAGTGTAACTTTTTCATACAATAACAGCATTCCACGAAATAGGATCCGTTGGGATCGCAGGGACGAGGCCTGGACGATGGTGCTGACTAGGAACTGATTGAAGCTGTTTGAAATTCTAGTTAATTTTAAATGTCCATTTAAAATTAGATGGAACAAACATGTCGACCATCAACCGAAATAAAACTGGTGAGTTAATTCTCATGATTTCTGGAATTCTGTGATGTGTTAAATTCATAGAAAAAAATATAATTTACCTAAATTGGTTGATTGGATGCTATGGATGCTAATGGTCGTTTATTGTTTGATTGATTGTCGTTATTTCATTGCTTTAAATGCATTATATTATTGAAATTTAATTCGAATATTATTGTCAAATGTATCTATGATGCAGGGAAGGACAGGTTGGAGGGATCCGACCGGATTCCTCAAGTAAACTATATTTTATTTGTGGTGCATATTATTCATATATGAATTGTTCCCCCTGACTAACACTATAACCTGTTTTGATATTGATGGTTGAATGGATATTCACCATTGTTGTGATTAAAATCAATCGACAGTATTGATTGAGTGGTTGGCAGTAAATGGCCTAAAATGTATTGTTTTAAACGTCGTTTTACTGTCAGGTGGATTAACGCAGTTTTAAAATTATAAATTATTTTATAACTGAATTGAAGTTTTCAGTTATTTATATAAATAATTAAATTAGAAATATATATATATATTAATTGAATTTATAAAAGAAATTATTTAATGGTTTATCTTATGATTCATACATATTCTAAAGCAGAAACCCAAGGAATTTACCTATACGTTGATAGAATGGAATAATTGTTTTTTTTAACAATTAAATAGTGTTTTAAATTAATTAAGTTGTTTAATTAATTTAAAAAGAGAAATGACAATGGAAATTAGTTAATAAGTTAACTGATATGTACGGTTGGAAAAATCAACCATTTTAATTGAAATTGACAATGGAATTAATTTGATTTAAATTTCCTGAATATTCGTTAAAATTAACGAATAGTGTAAAATATTAGTTAATCTTCGATTAATTATAATTTATAGTAATTATCGAATTCGTTAGTAAAGTTAATTATTATTTAATAAGCCTTTAAAAATGATAATGATCCTATCTTTAGTTAATAACAAAGTTAACTTTTTTTTAATATAGTTAGTATTAAAGTTAATTATTATTTTACCAAAAAAATAATTTAAGCGATGACTTTTAATTGGTATTTAATTAAAAAGTGGTTAAACGTTGATAAGTTCGATCAAAATCAAATAAGAACTTTATAAAAGGGATTTATAATCCAGGTTTTCAAACGAGATTGATAAATAGGAATTCAATTAACAAGTGATTAATTGACAATATGGTTTGATCAAAGGGGGAATAAGAGTTTATAAAGAGATTTATAAATCCAAGTTTCAAACGAGATTGGTAAATGGAATTGGTAAGTGAATATAGGGATTTAAACATGATTTTACTTAATTGCTAAATTAAGTAGGGTGAATTCAACTGAAATGAAATGATTAAGGGGAGATGATAAATAGATTAGTAATAAACTGGAATACGTTAATTGATTTAGAATTAAATCCAAGCTAAGTTGTTATAATATGGTAAACGGATTAATATAGGTGATTTGGAAGAAATACAAGCAAAGTTTAAAAATGAAGTTCATAAACCAAAACGATGACTTAGAAATAAAAATGTAAAGAATTGAAATAAGGATTCCAAATGAAAAGAAAAATACATACAATTGTTTTGTATTAAATATTGGTAAAATTATTTTTGGAAATGAATTCCCAGTTAAAAAAGGTTTTATTTTAAAATAGGTGGTAAGAAGATTTTAGTTATAAAATCCAAGATAAGAGTTATTATAAGAATTCCTAAATATATGGAAGTAGATTATCCAATAGGGGGTTTTATTAAAAATCCAAAAGTTATAAGTTAAATATGTTCAGATTAAAAGTGGTGTTTTAGTGAACGTTTACTTAATCAAACAAATCAAGTAAAGTGATTATATTGGAAGAGGATTTCAAATATAAGAAACCACTTATAAAACCAGATTTGAAATCAAGGGGGTAAATGAGATTTTAATATCAGTGGTTAAGTGACAAACTAATATTATTCTAAGGTAAGAACTTTGTCGATCAAGGTCTGAGAGTTAAATAAAATACCCCAACTTGAAAGGCTTCACTACTATTGAGGAATGGTATTAGTTTGAAACAAGGAAAAGGTGTTGAAATTGGTTAGTTATTCCATACGAGGAATATTAAACATGAGTACGAGGTTTTTGAATATAAATGTTAGTTACAAGGTAAATAAGAATATTTGATTTTAAATTATATTAATTTGACATTTGATTTGTCATATCAGAATTGGTAATTTGGTTTATACCATTAAGTATTATTTATATATATATATATTTATTTAAGTATATATTGTGATGCCAGAATCTAAGGTAATGGGAAAAGGGGTTTTGAAGAATATAATGATAATTCCAATGGTAATAGAAATGGAAAGTTAGGTATATATATTCACGTTATAAAACATACAAAATACCCTTTGTTATAATAAAATAAGGATGAATAAAAGGTTAAATATATTGAAAGAAATAAAAGTTGATTAACCATTTATTAATTATTTTTAAATAGGCCAAATAGTGCCAAGTACTGAATCAAAAAACTCATTTTATTCACGCGATTGCTATTTGATAGTTAAATCACCGACTATCATACCTGACCAATACGATTGTTGGCAGGAAAGACCGGGATCGAAATTATATTCAAAAACCATTCCGAACCAACAAATATGTGAAGATGTTAATTGAAGATGGAGCAATTGAGGATCGTGGATCTTCATAGCAGAAGGACTACTTGTCGAATTTCTCTGGCTTGCAACCAAAGTTATTTGGTTTGTGATTCTGTCGTGGTTGGAATCCACGTACGTTGATTTTTACAAATATACCGAGTTGGTAGCAAAGAGGGGCACTTATTTTATACCCAGAGTGTATTTGTGGACGTCAATTAGTGATTTGATGAATCTGACAATGTGGCATTTAAAGTGAATGATGACCAGATGTTCTAAAGATAAATTCTAACCTCAAGCCTCATCAACCAAGAAATGGCAAAAATTGGACAGGCAGCATGACTATGTGGGTCACTCCGATTAGGGGTGTATAATCACCTATTTTAAGAAATTCCTTTTGCTTCTTTAATCTATCGATGTTTTCCCTTTTTCGAGAAATGGTTGTTGATCCCAATCGTTGGTGATATACATTCGATACACTCAAGCAAAATGAGTGATTGGTCATGTGTGGGCCGGGTTGCAAGACGTTCTTGTAGAACCCAGTGTATTCCCCTCTAGAGATACACTATCGGCAGGTGGTACCATACCTTGTCATAGTCGGAATCCAATCTCCAATAAGCGCCCGCGGTTTTGATTGTATACTACATATATATAGAGCATGAGATGCAAGCGTTCCGCTAGATTGATATTTAATTGTATTTAGACACTATTATAATATCAGAATAAGTTATGACTTCAAAAATGTTTTGGGTTATAGTAAGGTAAAAACCGTCGGTGTTTATGTGTGGGTTGGTCTTACTACTATCCTTTTATTTGAAAAATGATTTTCCAAAGTTAAACAAGATTGTTTGTGCTGATAATTTATCACTGAAAGTATTCCATAATGACCCGGTGAATTTTGCTTCACTTCAAATGCGCTCGGGTCAGACCGAGTATATTTGCAGGTTAGGTTCGCTTGGAGTTTCAGGAGCTGGAAGCAGGAGGCTTCACCGTTAGTTATATAAAGTTATTTTTCCGCTGTGACTGATATATGTTGTACCCTGATGATTGGTATGTATATACAGTTCTTTTTGTATAAAGAGATTTGTTAAACTATATTTTATTCGTTTCGCTGTGAGATTCTGATGTGATGTTCTTCTTCTATCTTCTATTCTAATATTTCTTTCTTTCCTTTCTCATCCTCTAACTTCTTTCTATTAACAATCTGGGATTCGATACTTGGGTATTTTCAAGTGATACGGGTTTATGTATTATTGTCAAAATTTTGAGCATCGAATTTTTCCCCTGGGTCATTAGAGTGGTATCAGAGCTATTGGTCTAATGATAACCTTGGCTCTGTGGCGTGACTCAATAGAGATGGGGTTAGCAATACCCTAGATTGAGTTTGAATATACACACACACACACACATATATATATATATATATATGAGGGTGCGTATTTGTAATTTGATATAAAATTATTTTGAAATTATTTTTGCCTAATATATTTTATAAAATAATAAAAGTAATGATTTTCACAAATTATTATAATATGGGCAATCATTTTGATTTGCTAATGTAAATATGAATGATATTTTTGGATTGTGTGCTCTGGAAATAGATAGGCTTGGTTGAAAACCAAGCTGAAATAAATAAGTTGAAAAGAAAATCAATCCAAATTTAATGAATTTGAATGGATATTCAAAGGAAATATCAAATATGGGATGTATAAACGGTAATACTAATATCTAACCCAACTTATGCTATGTTAAAGTAAACCGTATAAGATGTAATCATATATGGAAATTTCAGAATTTGACTTGTATTTGGAAAATAGTAAGTCAATGGAATATTTGGAAATAAATGATTTGTTTGGATTGTATAGTTGGTTGCATGGATATTGATTTGAAACCTGATTGAGGACCAATGAATGAATCAAAGTCTAACGAATTTGAATCGATATTTAAGGATATAAATGGATCGCTAGAACTTGGTTATAAATAATTATAATCTCGTGTGGATTGAATTGTGTGTAGAATTGGTTGGAATGTATGATGTGGATATTTTTGGACCTGATTGACATTGTTTTGATGACTAATGAAATTCATTTGAGTTGAAAACAAGTGCAGAAGTACCAATTCAGCTTTAAATTTCACCAAGAGAATTCTGGAGTGAATTGAATCCAGTTGGCACACTAATTAAGCAAGTTCGAATATAATTTATCACTTATCGCATAATAATGCTTGCAAAAAGGTACGCCTACACAAAATTTAAAATTTTGGTTTTATTTGGATTTTGAGATTGGATTTGAATTTTTCCGACCATGTTGGTCGATGTATATATATTTCTTGAACCTGCAATATTGCAGATGTCCCTCTGTACATGGGAGACTCTGTCAAAAAATTTCCAAAATTTAAGGTGTTAGGAAATTTTTGAAGATTTTTGGAAAATTCTTTTATTTGAAAAAAAAACGGTTTTTAAAACCAATTGTGTTAGTTTAAAATTAAATATTTTTGTAAGATAATGGGTCATAGCATTCTTTCTATAACAACCCGGAAAATCTTAGTCAATTTAAATTTTTTTATTTTGGCAACTTTAGTGAATTTTGAATATTTAAAATGAATTATTTTAAATAATAACAAAAAGAAATTTAGTTTGAATAGAATTAGAACGTATATATTTATTTGAATGGACGTTAACATATAAATATTTATTTTAGTTATAAAAAGGAGTTGGAAATGGCGCGGTAGTTCGAAAATTCAATTTCAAATTTCAAATGAATGTACAGGATTCAAAATAAGCCGGATTTTAGTGAAACCAAAAATATTAGAATCTTTTTGAAAATATCTTTCCAACGAATCCAAAAAATTGAAATTTTATAGCGGGGATAAAAAGTTATGTCCAATTGAAAATACAGAATAGTTGCTATGGAATTTTTGCCCTTAAAAATGAAAATTTTGCAAACGACCTCCGTTTTCGACGAAACCACTTTTGTTGGATCCGGGATGTCAAGTTATTGCTAGATTCAAACATTCGTAATTTTCTGAATCAATATGTGAGCGCGGTAAAAGAAAACGTATTTTAACAGTTTTTGTCAATTTGGATTGACAAAAAAATGGCCATTTTTCAAATGGTCTCAGAATTTGACGAAATTAGTTTTGTTAGAAATGTATCGTCAATACGAAGCTAGAAAATATTTTTCAGAAATTTTTAGAGTCCGTATGTGGCCCCGGTAAATTGAAATGCGCGTTCAAATTCAATATATAGATTTATATTTTGATTTTGACGGGAATTGATCAAAACGATCGAATCAGCCTACGATACATATCCCATTGTGTTCGAAATGGGGGTAATTAGCTAGGTGCGACAGTCGGTGGGTCTCTTTTGGGGGTCGAAATAAAAAGTACCTTTATGGATAAATAAATAATCAAATATACATATATTATATTAAACCCTCTCCTCCCTCTCATTACGTCAACCCTTTCTCCCCATTATCCCCTATTGTTCAAAACCGAATTGAATGAATAAAAAAAAGAAGAAAACAAATTTGCGGCTCCCCTCTCCCGCTCCATCGTCGCCGCCAGGGGCGACGCCACCCTCCTCCATGCGCCGCGAGACCATGACCCCCTCCCTTTCCCGCCGCCCCCATCTTGATTTGAAGCCGCGACCCACACAACCCCCCTTCCACCATGCAAGAAAACTGTCGCCACCGTGCTAGAGCCGCCGCCGGCCATCTCCGACCCCACCACCAGACTCCGGCGAAACCAATCCCCCCCTCTCCTCCAAAACTCAGTAAGCTTTTTATTTTATTGAATTTCCTTTTTCAGTTTTTTTTCCCTAGATTATAATCAGAGTTATATATAAAAGCATTAATTTTAGAAATCAGTTTTTATATGAATAGCGTATAAAAGATTAGATTTTTTTCCTTGTGAAAAAATTGGATCTTTCTATATGAAAAGATTAGATTTTTTTAATATATGAAGTAGCGAAATAAAAAAACGATTTTTATGCATAGGGATTTGAAATAAAAATATGATTTTTATCGTATGTTTGAAATATTTTTATGAAGATAAAAATATTATTTTTAACTAGAGTACGATATGAAAATATTTTTAGAAAGGTAAAAATATAATCTATATAGATGTAGCGAAATAAAAATATGACTTTTATATGAATTCTCTTTATATAAAAATACAACTCCAATATAAGGATTAGCGTTATAAAAAATATGGAAAACTGAATTATAAAAATATAATTTTTATAATATAAACAACAACATAAATATATGATTTTTATGTATGAAGTAATAGTATAAAAATGTGATTTTTAATAATCAACTGCATGAAATAGATCTCGTTGAAAATGCGATGAAGATTTTCTACATATGAAGAGTTGTGACATTTGGTTTAGGTACTAGGTGAGAACTCCTCACTTTTATTTTATTTCTAGTTAAAATATATACTAGGGTGCAGACGGTGCTTAGCAGCACCCGACACCCGTCGTCCACAGACCATGGATGACTTGTTTATTTGATTGATGTGTTGTGAAAATTTATTGTTGTGATATGGAATGTAATAAAGTATTTTATCGTCAAAAATATTTATAGTTAAAAATATAATTTTTAACATGTATATGAATAAAATAAATATTTATAAACAAATCGGACTATTTGTTTATGTACACACATTTGACTGATATTGATTGGGACGATAAATTTTACACATCGCCCAATTGCACAAATAAAATTCATTATTTATTGTTTGAAACCCCACACGGGTATTGGGATGATATATGACATACGCTAGTCCCAATAATTAGCTGTATGTCGATTGATTGATTGACAGGCTGTTATAAGCGTTGAATATTTATATTTGATGCTTATGCAGTGTAGAATGCACTTTGGATGACGGCTGTGTTTGATTGTTGTTGTATACATGTGTGTATGAAATCCATATAATCAAATTATATGGTAATTGACCGTGTCTGATTCCAGTTCAGAAAGAATAAATATTTTAAACTAACGAATATTTTAAAATAATATTTAGTAAACGATCAAAATCTGATTTTGATGTCCGATTTGGAATGGACACGAAAATATTTAAATATATATAGCCGTGTTGATTAGATCGACGCCATTTTGACATGTTCGATATTTATATCGATTTTATTCATTTTTATAATGAATATTGAAAGGGAGTTGATTTCGAAATATAATGTTTTGAAAATATTATCATTTATATATCGATGATATGGAATATTCAATTTTGATTTGAAATTGAATATGAAGTTGAAATCATTTTGAAAACGAATTTAAAATGATTTATAAAATACGTTTTAAATGGAAATCGACAAAATATAATATATATATATATATATATATATATATATATATATATATAATGGCATGAATAGGATGCGCCGCGCTGCGGCAGCTTGCGAATTTCGACCATTGACTTCAAACGGACATTACGGGAGATCCGACCGTCGGATTCTCCTAAAACCGGAACCGTTGGGTTCGTATCGAAAAGAGCTTTCTAACGAATATTAGAGATTTGAAATCTAACAGTTGGATTTGGAATATGTCCAAATCAAATTTGGAAAAGGTCGCTATAAGTGTAGTTCGATGGCCGTTGATGGAAATCGACTGTACGGGCCTTGATAAAATTATTAAAAATATCAATAATTAGTGTAAAATCATAAGAAATGATTTGGAAAGAATTAGGATGAAAAATTCCATATTTGAAAAGATAAGAATAGATTTTTATCGAAATGAACTAGTTTTGAACTAGAATTATAATTCAATTATTTTTAAAAATAAATAAAGTGGTTTTGAAACGGTTTTAAAAATAATGAGGATTTCCAATATATGAATTGGAATGGATTTGAATCGAAATTGTTTTCGGAATATTTCGATGTTGGATTTCGTGATTATACGGATATTGTGGAGGAATTTGGAAGATATATATATCGTTATTCCAATACGATATTTGTTGGTCTCAGAATTTGATATTGAATATAAGCCGATATATTTTCTATTCAGAGCCTTGTATTTAATATCGAATTGGATTTTGGGTTTGTCGTGAATGGTATCTTTAATAATACTGTTCTTAAACCCAAATGGAGTTAAAAAAATTAGAAACTGACTGGAGATTAGTTAAGTTGAATGGTTTCCGGGGTATTGATCTGATGTTGGTTTCGGCCTTCGAGGTTAATACTTAGGGGATTGTTCTCTTACTAATTTATGGTTAGAGGCTAATGTGAATTGGGTTTATTGTGAACTGTGTTTTTGACGACATTTGTTCTTTAACCCGATTTAGAGTGAAATGTGATTTGGGATTTATAAATCTTTTTATTTAGATTTAACGGGAATTGTAACAACCCGCATTCTACGCATCGGAGGATCGTAGAATATTTATTTCTTTCCCATATGAAGTCGTATGGTCATGTAACTTTGGGAAGCATCTAATAGAGTCATTTCCCATGTTCATGGTTTTTGTCGATTTTTAAATGACCGTTTTGCCCCTAGCTGATCTTGTTTTGACCATAACTTTTGATTGGAAAGGAATTTTGACCTGAAACCACTTTCATTAGATTCGTTTGATGGTTTACCTTTCCGTAGAGTGGTCACATGTGAAAAACGGACTTACCGTTTGGGAGATATGGCTGAAATAAGGTTTGTAAGGTGAAAAACTGCTTAACCGGGCCAAATAGGGTGATTAGTGAATGTGCCCATAACCCGTTTCAGGATTAGGGTTATGGAGAGGCTGAAATGAGTTAGTGAATCATTCCATTTCAGTTTTCTAGCCTCCACTTATCTCCAAGAAACCCTAAAAATGGCCTCCAACCTCTAAATCACCTTCAAATCATCTTTTAATCAAAGATTAAGCTTAGCAACATCTAATCAAGGGAGATCAACACCAAATCAACATTGGAGCTGCTGTTTAGCATTGGGATTCGCATCAAATCAGAGATTTATTTCAGATCTTAGTTTATTTGTGGCTAAGGTGAGTGATTTGCATAGTTCCTCACTAATTATGGCTAATTAAGGGTAATTAGTGTTAATTAGCGAATTTAAACTTAATAAAATTCTGGGAAAATGTTCATAAATTCTTGAATGATGTTTTAGACCTCTGATATGAATTTGGCTTAATTTGGTTAAGTTTTGCTAATCCTATCATTAGTTTCACCTAAACATGCTTAAGGGGAAATATGGGGTTTTGGGTATGTTTGATCCATTTTAACCTATCATGTTGATGTTTTGATGTTTGTGAATGATTGGGCATGTTGCTATGAATGTATGATATGCTTTGTGATTGATTTCAATAGTTAGAATGATAGAAAACGTCGTCGAATGGCGTAAACACTTGCTGGAAAAGCTTCAGGAAACAGTGCAGGTTTCGGATCGGATATGGTGGCTCGGATCGGATAAGTGAACTGGGCAAGGGATTCGATCGGATCAGAACTTGACACTTGAGAAATCTGGCAAAAAGGAAGGCCATGCTAGCAATATTGGGATCAGATCGGATAAAGGAGGGGGATCAGAGCGGCTAAAGGAGGAGGATCGGATCGGAACAAATGAAGGGCGAGGGAGCTGATCGGAGCGGAAGCACGAACGGGATGGGAGATGGCACCCGACCCGACCCGAAGTGGGACACCCGACCCGAACCGACGCAATGCAGTGAACCTGAACCGAGCCGTTACCAGAGGAAGACCATGAACCGATGCAACGCTGTGGATCCGACCCGAACCGATGGCTAGTAGCGAAACCCGACCCGACCCAGTATTGACCAATAACCCGAGATGCAAAGGTAGCCCAATATGGGAAGTTAGAGCTCAGGATCCAATTGGGAACCAATGAGTTCACTTCATGGTTGGGCTTTGCTGCGGGACGTGTGCTAAGGAGTCGTCGATGTTCATAACTTCGATTCACCACTAAAAATGAATGAAGGGCTACTTATCAGTGCAGTAGAGTCATTGCGACTCGAGGGGCAAGGTGATGGTAGCAAGACTACGTTATCAGTGCAGTAGATTCATTATGACTTGAGGGGCAAAGTGATGCGTAGTAAGACTATGAGCCAGCGCAGATGGGGTGAATAACTCCATGGGCCAAGTGGACATAGTAAAGGATTGGTAAGACTATGAGCCAGCGCAGATGGGGTGAATAACTCCATGGGGCAAGTGGACATAGTAAGGGATTGGTAAGGCTATGAGCCAGCGCAGATGGGGTGAATAACTCCATGGGGAAAGTGGACATAGCAAAGGACTAGTGGCTACGTTATCAGTGCAGTGAAGTCATTTATGACTTCATGGGGCAAAGTGATCGTAGCAAGGTATGTTGGGTGATCGAAGTGGTGAATAACGTATGCTTTATGCACTGAGTGAGAGATATGAGGATGGATGCTATGTTTGATTGATTGCCATCACTATGACATGCACACCCCCACCTCCGTATCTTTACACCGTTTGATATGGCACCTTAGAGTGTTGTACAGTATGTAGTGCTAACTCTTTGGTTGCAGGTCCGGGTTCAGGTATGTTTTAGTCTACCTGTTATTGTTCTGTTTAGATGCTTATCGCTCATACAAGGCTTTATGTCTGACCTAGAGTTTTATGTCTCCTCTTATTACTCTGGGTGCTCACATGAGCAGACTAGAGACAGGTTAGCTGGTGATGCGCGAGTAGCTGATTCGGAGGCGGGCAGGAGGCTTCCGCGCATGATATATATATTCTCCCTGTGTCATTGGTGGTCACTACTTGGGCATTAGTAGTGTACCTCCTTTACCTTGCTTTTGCTTTTGAGATAGTTTGAAAAGTTGTAATAATGTTTAACTTTGGATCATAAGTTGTACTTACATTTTCCGCTGCTATGTTAGTTGTTTCAGCTTATGCATTGCCTCGCCTGTTTTATGTCAAGTATGTTATTATTATATTTTATCCTATGCGCTGTGAGACATTTTACAGGTTCCGTGTTAGTTCATTTCTCTTCTTCACTTTCCTTCTGACGACCCGTTCCGTGCTAACTGAACATGTGTACAGCGCACCTTTGGAGTAAATGTCGGTTGGTGCGGGGCGGGCCGTCACATTTGGTATCAGAGCTCTAGGTTGCGTAGTTAACCTAGGGAAAGACACTAGGGAGAGATAGTACGTATATGAGAGCACGTATTTGTGATTAATTTGGTTTTCAAAAGCTATATATGTATATATTATTGGTAGTATAAGAATGAAGTCGCACTGCACTAGCACCACTATGGGGTCGTTAATCGTTTCCCTTTTTCAGATTGACGATGAGCCGATATGCTAGAGGTGCTGATAGGGGAGCCTATAATGGGAATGCTGCTGACATGAGGGCGATGTTTACTGACCTCATGAGAGACATGCTTAGAGAAGTGCAAGGGGAAATTCCCAATCCCAGAGTTGGTGTCGGCCCAGTAGTGCAGGCGCCTAGAGTCGATTTCGCCAAGTTGTGCAAGGATTACACTAACCTTGGTGGGAAGCCGTTCCACGGGATGGAGTCGGCAACAGATGTTCAAGATTGGATGGATAGCTGTGACTGTATCTTCTATGACTTGGGTCTTGAGGATGCGATGAAGAGAAGGCCAGCGTCTCGTCAGCTGCAAGGGAGAGCGATGAATTGGTGGAATGCCATTAGAACAGCTACTCTAGAAGATCAAGTTACTTGGGATCAGTTCAAGGCTCGCTTTAGCGAGAAGTTCATTCCAGCTGCCTAGAAGTCAGTATTGTTTAAGAGATTCTTGGAACTCAAGCAGAGTGGTAGAGCAGTTTCTGACTATATTACCGAGTTCGACACCTTGTCGAAGTATGGACTATCTCTTATCGATACTCCTGAGAAGAAGAATGAGAAGTTCATTACTGGTTTGGATGGATACTTGGGGGAAAGGCTTATCAACCACATCGATGAGACTTTTGAATCGATTGTGGGGAAGGCTTTGAGATCAGAGAGTCTTTACCCTAAGTCAAAGACTGAGACTGCATCTGCAGAAGGGCCAAAGCCGCAAGCAGGCGGTGGTGGCAAGAATAACTCTCAGAATAAGAGGAAGAAGGACCAATCTAAGGGTGGCCAGAAAAAGAACAAGAAGGATGTTGAGTGCTTCAGCTGTGGTAAGAAGGGCCATTATGCTAAAGATTGTCGGGCCAAGCCAGCGGATAAGAAGTGCTTCAACTGTGGTCAAGTAGGACATTTCAAGGATAAGTGTCCGCAACCTCTTAAGGAAAAGCAGATTGTGAAAGCATATGCTATTGATGATGTTCCTTCTTCATCGAATGCCCCAACTGCGGCGGAGAAAGGAAAGAATGTTGTTATTCAAGTTATGCTTTCTATTTATGATGTACCAGTTCGAGTTTTGTTTGATACCGGGGCTTCCCGTTCCTTCATATCTAGTGACCTGGTTGATAGGTTGGGACTGGAACCCGAGATAGTTGATAGACCATTGGTTGTGACGAACCCGATTGGTGGTTCGACTAGGCTTAGTATGATTTGCAGGAATTTGGTCTTATCGAGTCATGGATGTATGTTTGTTTGTGATTGCTTTGTTTTGGGCTTTACTGGGTATGGCATTATATTGGGAGTCGATTGGCTCCAAAGATACGGGGTGGTGATGGACTGTGAGGGTTTTTTGGTGGCAGTTAGGGCAGATGATGGGCGGAGGGTAGTGTTTGGTAGTCTACCTAGTGATGGGGTTATGGCTAGTTTTGTAAATTCCCTCGACATCCCGCAGGATGAGCTGTCAGATGTGCCCGTGGTTGGCCAGTATCCGGACGTCTTCGAGGAGGTGACTGGGCTTCCACCACACCGAGAGATTGAGTTCCGTATTGATTTAGTGAAAGATGCCAGATCTATAGTGATGCCACTTCGTCGTATGGCACCAAGGGAGCAGCGGGAGCTCGGGGTGCAAGTCAGCAATCTTTTGAAGAAGTGATTTATTAGAAGGAGTGTCTCCGAGTGGGGAGCACCAGTTGTGTTTGCCACTAGGGCAGATGGTTCCCTTCGTTTGTGTGTGGACTATCGCGAGTTGAATAAGGTAACGAGGAAGAATAAGTATCCTCTACCGCGGATAGATGATTTGTTTGATCAACTGGAAGGAGCAAGAGTGTTCTCCCAGTTGGACCTCGCGACAGGATTTCATCAGCTTCGAGTAGCGGATGAGAGTGTTCCGAAAACGGCATTTAGGACGCCGTCTGGATTTTATGAGTGGTTGGTAATGCCATTTGGGTTGACCAATGCACCAGCCTACTTTGTGGATCTTATGAATCGAGTATTCAGAGATCAATTGAATAAGTTTGTTCTTGTGTTCGTGGATGATATCCTTGTTTACTCAAGGACAGAGGAGGAACACAAGGGACACTTGAGGATAGTGATGGAGGTGTTGAGGAAACACCAATTGAAAGCGAAATTCTCTAAGTGTCATTTTTAGAGAAGGGAAGTGAGATTCTTGGGTCATGTTGTTTCAGAGAATGGTATTGCCGTGGACCCTGCGAAGGTGGCTACGGTACAGGATTGGCCTACGCCCAAGAATGCAACAGATGTAAGAAGTTTCTTGGGGTTAGCTGGATATTATCGTAAGTTTATCCAGGATTTCTCCAAGATAGCAGCACCGTTGACTCAGTTGACTAAGAAGAATCAGTCCTTCGTCTGGGACGGAGTGTGTGAGAATGCCTTCAAGAGTCTAAAGGAAAGGTTGACGCGTGCGCCAGTGCTAGTCATTCCTAAAGGGAATGAAGAGATGACGGTATACACGGATGCTTGTGGTACCGGACTAGGTGCCGTATTGATGCAAGGAGGTAGGGTTGTAGCTTATGCTAGTCGGCAGCTAAAGCCGCATGAGAAGAAGTATCCTACCCATGATTTAGAATTAGCAACGATCGTGTTTGCGCTGAAGATGTGGAGACACTATCTCTTGGGAGAAAGATTTGAGTTGTTTACCGATCATAAATCGTTAAAGTATCTCTTCTCCCAGAAGGATTTGAATCTCCGTTAGCAGAGATGGTTAGAGTTCTTGGCTTCATATGATTTTGATATCGCATACACGCCGGGGAAAGGTAATGCAGTAGCTGATGCCTTAAGCAGGAGACATGCCAGTTTAGGGGCAATGTTTCTTGAATGGAAGCAACTGGAGTATATCGCGGGGTTTGATTTCAGACCAAAGTGCGAATTGGATCCAGTCATGCTAGCTAGTTTGGCGATCAGACCCACTTTGATAGAGCGAATTGGTTCCAGCCAGAGGGACGATCCTAATCTATTGGAAATCATCTCCAAGTTAGAGATGAACATCGACGGTGAGGAGATGAATGTGTATGGGCTTGATCGAGATGGATGGCTTCGAAAGAATGGAAGACTAGTTGTACCCAACGTAAATGGGTTGAGAGATGAAGTGCTTAGAGAATGTCATCACTCAAAACTGACTATACATCCCGGTGGTAATAAGATGTATCGAGACATGAAGCAAAATTACTACTGGAAAGGGATGAAAAGAGACGTTGGGAAGTTTATATCTAAATGCATGAATTGCCAGCTAGTTAAAGCCGAGCAAAAGAAGCCTAGTGGGTTGTTGCAACCATTAGAAATTCCTGAATGGAAATGGGAGCAAGTCTCGATGGATTTCATCGATGGTTTACCAAGGACTAGATCGGGATATGATAGCATTTGGGTAATTGTGGATCAATTGACTAAGAGCGCAAGATTTATACCAGTCAAATCGACCAGAACGACATCCAAGTTGGCAGAATTGTATATGAAGTGGGTAGTGAGATTTCATGGAGTACCTAAAAGCATTGTGAGTGACCGAGACCCGTTGTTCACTAGTGGGTTTTGGAAGAGCTTACAAGAGGCTCTAGGGTCAGGATTACATCTCAGTACCGCATATCATCCTCAGACCGACGGTCAGACGGAGAGGGTGAATCGTATATTGGAAGATCTCTTGAGTGCCTGTATATTGGATTTTGGTGGATCATGGGATGAACATTTGCATCTAGTAGAGTTTGCATATAATAATAGCTACCAATCCAGTATCGGTATGGCTCCATATGAAGCTTTGTACGGAAGACCGTGCAACTCACCATCATGTTGGATAGAGACTGGCGAGAAGTTTATGCTTGGACCAGATGTGGTGAGGGAAACTTCGGATAAGATTAAGACCATTCAACAACGAATGAGAGCTGCCCAAGATAGGCAGAAGAGTTATGCTGATAAAAGGAGAAGAGATTTAAAATTCTCCGTTAGTGACTTGGTGTTTGTCAAGATTTCTCCGTTGAAGAGCGTAATATGATTTGGCAGGAGAGGAAAGTTAGCACCAAGATTTGTTGGCCCATTCCCTGTTCTTGAACTAGTCGGGAATTTGGCGTATAGAGTTGGCTTACCAGAGAAGATGGCGGGAGTTCACAATGTATTTCATGTTTCTCAATTGAGGAAGTTCGTTCACGACTCAAATATGACTATTTCACCTGATCAGTTAGAGGACTTCGAAGTAGAACCCGAGGCGGTTGGGAACCGCAAGCCGATTCGTATTATGGAGCACGATACGAAGCAACTTCGAAGGAAGGCGGTGAGGCTAGTCAAGGTTCAGTGGGGCGAGGACGAGAATGACTGCACTTGGGAGACAAAGGAGAGCATTAGAAAGACGTATCCATAACTCTTTGCCTGGTAAGATTTACTCCGTAATTTAGTTATTCCGCATGCTAGGATTGACTTGTTTTGCCTGTTTTGCATGCTTGATTGTTGTTCTATGGTTGATAGGCATGCGGGACCCTTTGTGTGTTTTGGTTAGGGAATTAAGGGGGCGAAATTTCTTAAGGGGGGGCGGGGAGGGGGGGGGGGGGAGAGAATGTAACAACCCGCATTCTACGCATCGGAGGATCGTAGAATATTTATTTCCTTTCCATATGAAATCGTATGGTCATTTAACTTTGGGAAACATCTATTAGAGTCATTTCCCATGTTCATGGTTTTTGTCGATTTTTAAATGACCGTTTTGCCCATAGCTGATCTTGTTTTGGCCATAACTTTTGATTTGAAAGGAATTTTGATTTGAAACCACTTCCATTAGATTCGTTTGATGGTTTACCTTTCCGTAGAGTGGTCACATGTGAAAAACGGACTTACCGTTTGGGAGATATGGCTGAAATAAGGTTTGAAAGGTGAAAAACTGCTTAACCGGGCCAAATAGGGTGATTAGTGAATGGGCCCATAACCCATTTCGGGATTAGGATTATGGGGAGGCTGAAATGAGTTTGAGAATCATTCAATTTCAGTTTTCTAGCCTCCACTTATCTCCAAGAAACCCTAAAAATGGCCTCCAACCTCTAAATCACCTTCAAATCATCTTTTAATCAAGGATTAAGCTTAGCAACATCTAATCAAGGGAGATCAACACCAAATAAATATTGGAGCTGCTTTTTAGCATTGGGATTCGCATCAAATCAGAGATTTATTTCAGATCTTAGTTTATTTGTGGCTAAGGTGAGTGATTTGCATAGTTCCTCACTAATTAAGGGTAATTAGTGTTAATTAGCGAATTTAAACTTAATAAAATTCTGGAAAAATGTTCATAAATTCTTAAATGATGTTTTAGACCTCTGATATGAATTTGGGTTAACTTGGTTAAGTTTTGCTAATCCTATCATTAGTTTCACCTAAACATACTTAAGGGGAAATATGGGGTTTTGGGTATGTTTGATCCATTTTAACCTATCATGTTGATGTTTGTCATTGATTAGGCATGTTGCTATGACTGTATGATATGCTTTGTGATCGATTTCAATAGTTAGAATGGTCGAAAACGTCGTCGAATGGCGTAAACACTTGCTGGAAAAGCTTCAGGAAACAGTGCAGGTTTCGGATCAGATCGGATATGGTGGCTCGGATCGAATAAGTGAACTGGGCAAGGGATTTGATCGGATCGGAACTTGACACTTGAGAAATCTGGCAAAAAGGAAGGCCATGCTAGCAATATTGGGATCGGATCGGATAAAGGAGGGGGATCGGAGCGGCTAAAGGAGGAGGATCGGATCGGAACAAATGAAGGGCGAGGGAGCTGATCGGAGCGGAAGAACGAACTGGATGGGAGATGGCACCCGACCCGACCCGAAGTGGGACACCCGACCCGAACCGACGCAATGCAGTGAACCTGAACCGATCCGTTACCAGAGGAAGACCATGAACCGATGCAACGCTGTGGATCCGACCCGAACCGATGGCTAGTAGCGAAACCCGACCCGACCCAGTATTGACCAATAACCCGAGATGCAAAGGTAGCCCAATATGGGAAGTTAGAGCTCAGGATCCAATTGGGAACCAATGAGTTCACTTCATGGTTGGGCTTTGCTGCAGGACGTGTGCTAAGGAGTCGTCGATGTTCATAACTTCGATTCACCACTAAAAATGGATGAAGGGCTACTTATCAGTGCAGTGGAGTCATTACGAATCGAGGGGCAAGGTGATGGTAGCAAGACTACGTTATCAGTGCAGTAGAGTCATTATGACTTGAGGGGCAAAGTGATGCGTAGTAAGACTATGAGCCAGCGCAGATGGGGTTAATAACTCCATGGGGCAAGTGGACATAGTAAAGGATTGGTAAGACTATGAGCCAGCGCAGATGGGGTGAATAACTCCATGGGGAAAGTGGACATAGTAAGGGATTGGTAAGGCTATGAGCCAGCGCAGATAGGGTGAATAACTCCATGGGGCAAGTGGACATAGCAAAGGACTAGTGGCTACGTTATCAGTGCAGTGAAGCCATTTATGACTTCATGGGGGCAAAGTGATCGTTGCAAGGTATGTTGGGTGATCGAAGTGGTGAATATCGTATGCTTTACGCACTGAGTGAGAGATGTGAGGATGGATGCTATGTTTGATTGATTGCCATCACTATGACATGCACACCCCCACCTCCGTATATTTACACCATTTGATATGGCACCTTAGAGTGTTGTACAGTATGTAGTGCTAACTCTTTGGTTGCAGGTCAAGGTTCAGGTATGTTTTAGTCTACCTGTTATTGTTGTGTTTAGATGCTTATCGCTCATGCCAGGCTTTATGTCTGACCCAGAGTTTTATGTCTCCTCTTATTACTCTGGGTGCTCACACGAGCAGACTAGAGATAGGTTAGCTGGTGATGCGCGAGTAGCTGATTCGGAGGCGGGCAGGAGGCTTCCGCGTATGATATATATATTCTCCCTGTGTCGTTGGTGGTCACTACTTGGGCATTAGTAGTGTACCTCCTTTACCTTGCTTTTGCTTTTGAGACAGTTTGAAAAGTTGTAATAATGTTGAACTTTGGATCATAAGCTGTACTTACATTTTCCGCTGCTATGTTAGTTGTTTCAGCTTATGCACTGTCTCGCCTGTTTTATGTCAAGTATGTTATTATTATATTTTATCCTATGCGCTGTGAGACATTTTACAGGTTCCGTGTTAGTTCATTTCTCTTCTTCCCTTTCCTTCTGACGACCTGTTCCGTGCTAACTGAACATGTGTATAGCGCACCTTTGGAGTAAATGTCGGTTGGTGCGGGGCGGGCCGTCATAGGAATTTTCCAAGGTAACGTTTTCCAATTTAATATATATTAAATTGGAATTGAATGGAATTCGATTTGATAATAATCAAAGTGAACTTCTGTCGAGAAAGACTGTTAATACATATGGAATTTAAGAGGCGTTGCCGTTATTCCATTTATATTATTGGTCGGATATGGAAATTGATATCGATTATATATTGATTTGTTTTTCCGTGAAGATTCCACAATTAATGTAATGTGATTTGGGTTTGTCGTGAATAGTATCTTTAACAATACTGTTCTTAGACCCAATGGAGTTAAGAAAATCAGAAACTAACTGGAGGTTAGTTAAGTTGAATGGTTTCCTGGGTATTGATCTATTATTGGTTTTGGCCTTTGGGGTTAATACTTAGGGAAATGTTCACTTGCTAATTTACGGTTAAAGGCTGATGGAACTGAATGCGATTTTGGGTTTATCGTGAACTGTGTTTTAATGACATTGGTTCTTTAACCCAGTTAAAGGCAGGATATGATTTCCCAAGTTAAACAATCGTTAATATTGATTTTTGGGAAGATTAAAACCAAGTGGAGTTTTAATGCATCTTTAATTAGATTGAATTGATATCCAAAGGAAGATTAAAGAATAAATTTAAAGAATTTATCTTTGATAAAATTAATGTGAACATTTCCCAAAGTATAAGAATATTTGAATGAAAGAATATTCTGAATTGGAATGAGGTGTATGTTGTGTTTTTGTAGCACTTGTTTATTATATACGCAAGTTATTCGGTAAGATCGGGTTTATCCCATTCTGAATAACTGATTCGACGATGTGTCAAGGATGAAGACGGTGGTTGACGACCGGTGGTATTCTCATCGTTTGGATGATTACTGATGTCTTGATTGGGCTGTACACCTAAGGCGAGGTAATAAGTGGTGATCGTCCAGACGTACTTGGAGATCGACGGATATGTGAGGGCCGCTCCCCTGTATTGGACGTATGGGGGAGGAATAAGGTGCCTCTGGTTTCATTCAGACCCAGAACGAACTTGTAAATGGATGTGCGTCTGACATCGGATTTCATTCTATGAGATTGATAGACATCGGTTGCAAAGCGTGAATTGCCTGTGTGGCATGCTGAGATGCAGATGATCAAGGCTTCTGTTGAAAAGCAGAGTCTTGTGGTTGATGATTAAAGCACGGCCTTTGTGGCACAACTTTGTGTAGCGTTAATTCGCAAGCCTCACACCCCGGTGTGAACCAGAAATGGGAGAGGACATCAGGGAGGGCATGGGTTTCTTTCTAGCTAGGAGTGGTGTCAGCGTTTTACTAGCCCTAGCATTTTACTTATGTGGATGATGGATTACGAGGCGCCTCAGTTATATCGGTCGATCCGGGGCCAATGGAGTCACTTGGCTCATTTATGTCCCATAGGGCGGGGGAATGTAGTGTTCAGGCACTTTAATCCACATCGAGTGGACCGGCCCTGACGATCCAAGGGACGATGCCTTCTGTTCCTGAGGCTCGGGCTAGAGAGTCTCGAAGTGGTAAGGACGATATCTTGCCTTGGTTCACAGGCGGAAATCCAACTTCCAGTACGTGACATTTGCGGTTTTGATTATAAACCTATATATGGCGACATAGTGGTATGGGGCACTTATGTCGTCTATGATTGATACTTATGATTGAAATTGTTTTGACACTATACACTTATAGTAATAATAAAACATGAAATTTTACGTACCAAGCATTCTTGGCTATTATAAGGTAAAAACTCTATGTCCGCCTTGCATTGCATTGTGTGATGGGACTTGAGTCTTATAATAGCTTCATTGTTCTTTATTTAGCATTGCGATGTTGTTTTATGCACTCGTATTCTTGGGAGGAAACCTGTTCCGTGTTATACGGCATAGTCCCTTGATTTACCGAACTTTAAAATAAAGATTAATAACTGTTTTAGTTCTCACACCAGTCACATGACTAAGCTGGAGTTTATTGTTTAACCTAAACTCTGGGTGCCCCTATTTCCTCACGGGCAGCTAGTAGTTTTGGTTTTGTAGATTTATATTCGAAGGATCCTGGTTTACAACGATATTCAGAAAGCTCTGTATCCGTATATCTCCTTCAGTTGTGTTTTGTATTGTTTTCCGTTGCTATGTAATGTAATTTAAATCTCTGATATTTTTATGATGTATAATATTTATTCATACTCTGTATATTCTTGTATTCTGATGGAATTGTTGTAATAAGCAATTCGGTCTTTTCTTCACGAGGAAGTTTGGGTCGTTCTCAGTTTGGTATCAGAGCTTTGGTTTGCAGAGCTCGGAGAACAAGACACTTTAGAACCAAACGAAAGAATTCATCAGAAATTGGATTGGTAATATCTAATGAGAATGACTCGTTAGAGATGGGATCAGTAGTATCCTAGAATGAGTCGGAATAGAGTTGTCTTCCAATAAAGATGAAAACAATTTTTGTTTTGAAAATTTAAAATATGTTATACGTATTTGAATATTATTTTTATATTGATTTGGACAATCAAGTATATAAAGATTTTTGCATATACGTCTGATCCACGTGTATACGAAGTTTTAATATACTGGATAGGTATAGAATCACACCCTAGTCGCCCGGAGATGGTTCTGATGATCGCTATCGTACGTAAATCATCAGAATTTATGTTCGTGTTTCGAAAGTGAGATATCTATATATTTCCAATTGACTGGTGTGAGAACCAAAATATAGTTAGAATACATTGTTGTGAATTGGCATCAAAAACATGATTTTCTGTATATATATATCAAAATTAATAATTTGAAACGTTAATCAACTAATTGATTGATGGTTGTGTTATATGATTATTTGTTAACCAATAAAAACCATTATGTGAAAGAACGGTACATATAACCAAATTGTATCAAATATTGAACTGAATTGAAAATTGTTTGAAATTGCATACATGTACATGCATATATATTGAACAGATCATAGCAGGGAAGCTAAGAAGAGGAATAAAATTGTTTGCCTGACAAATAGGTACATGTTTATTGTATTTCTTGGGGTTTTTGATGATTTTATGAGCCGATTGGCTAGCCGCTTGGCTGTTTCTTTTTCTTTTCGGATTGGAGAGGCCAGTATGGCGATTTCGAGATTTTCCTGGTGCTCCTGAACAGGGGAGGTTATGGCAAAAAATTTCGAAAATTTAGAGTGTTAGCCAAATTTTTGAAAAATTTGAAATGTTCTTAGAAACTGAAAAGTTGAAGAACTTAAGCCATAATTAAAGTAATGAAAGTTGAGTTGGTTTGTAAAACAACTTTCAAATCCATTCCTTTTCGGGGAAGAAAAGATTTTAAGTGGGCGAGATTGTAACAACCCAGAAAATCTGAGCCAATTTAAATTTTTTATTTTGGCAACTTTAGTGAATTTTGAATATTTAAACTGAATTATTTTAAATAATAACGATGAGAAATTTATTTTGAATAGAATTAGAATGTATATATTTATTTTAATCGACGTTGGAATATAAATATTTATTTTAATTATAAAAAGGAATTGGAAATGGCGCGGTAGTTTGAAAATTCGATTTCAAATTTCAAATGAATGTACAGGATTCAAAATAAACCGAATTTTTGCAAAACCAAAAATATTAGAATCTATTTGAAAATATCTTTCCAAAGAATCCGAAAAATTGAAATTTCATAGCGGGGATAAAAAGTTATGCCCAATTGAAAATACAGAATAGTCGCTATGAAATTTTGGCCCTTAGAATGGAAATTTTGCAAACGACCTCCGTTTTAGACGAAACCACTTTTGTTGGATCCGGGATGTCAAGATATTGCTAGATTCCAAAATTCGTAATTTTCTGAATCAATATGTGAGCATGGCAAAAGAAAACGTGTTTTAACAGTTTTAGTCAATTTGGATCGACCAGAAAATGGCCATTTTTCAAACGGTCTCAGAATTTGATGAAATTAGTTTTGTTAGAATTGTATCATCAATAAGAAGCTAGAAAATATTTTTCAGAAATTTTTAGAGCCCGTATGTGGCCCCGGTAAATTGAAATGTGCGTTCAAATACAATATATAGATTTATATTTTGATTTTGATGGAAACTGATCGAAACGATTGAATCAGCCAACGATACATATCCCATTGTGTTCGGAATGGGGGTAACTAGCTAGTGGCGATAGTTGGTGGGTCTCGTTTGGAGGTTGAAATAAAAAGTACCTTTATGGATAAATAAATAATTATATATATATATATATATATTATATTAAACCCTCTCCTCCCTCTCATTAAGTCAACCCTTGCTCCTCTTTATCCCTTATCATTCAAAACTGAATTGAATAAAAAAAGAAAACAAATTGTTTCTCCCCTCTCCCGCTCCATCGCCGCCGCCAGGGGCGACGCCACCCTCCTCCAGGCGCCGCGAGACCACGACCCCCTCCCTTTCCCTCTGGCGCTCCCTTTCCCGTCGCCCCTCCTCTTGATTTGAAGCTGCGACCCACACAACCCTCCCCCCCCCTCCCCGCAAGAAAATCGTCGCCACCCTGCTAGAGCCGCCGCCGACCATCTCCGGCCCCACCACCGGACTCCGGCGAAGCCCATCCCCCCTCCTCCGAAAATCAGTAAGCTTTTTATTTTATTTTATTGAATTTCCTTTTTCAATTTTTTTTCCCTAAATTAAAAATCTGAGTTATGTATAAAAAGCATTAATTTTAGAAATCAGTTTTTATATGAATAGCATATAAAAGATTAGATTTTTCTATGTTAAAAGATAAGATTTTTCTATGAATAGGATATAAAAGATTAGATTATTCGGATATTGTGGAGGAATTTGGAAGATATATATATCGTTATTCCAGTACGATATTTGTTGGTTTCAGAATTTGATATTGAATATAAGCCGATATATTTTCTATTCAGAGTCTTGTATTTAATATCGAATTGGATTTTGGGTTTGTCGTGAATGGTATCTTTAATAATTGTTCTTAAACCCAAATGGAGTTAAGAAAATTAGAAACTGACTGGAGATTAGTTAAGTTGAATGGTTTCCCGGGTATTGATCTTTTGTTGGTTTCGGCCTTCAGGGTTAATACTTAGGTGATTGTTCTCTTACTAATTTACAGTTTGAGGCTTATGTGAATTTGGTTTATTATAAATTGTGTTTTTAACGACATTCGTTCTTTAACCCGATATACAGTGAAATGTGATTTGGGATTTATAAATCATTTTATTTAGATTTAACGGGAATTTTCCAAGGTAACGTTTTCCAATTTAATATATATTAAATTGGAATTGAATGGAATTCTATTTGATAATAATCGAAGAGAACTTCTTTGGAGGAAGACTAATAATACATATGGAATTTAATAGGCGTTGCCATTATTTCATTTATATTATTGGTCGGATATGGAAATTGATATCGATTATATATTGATTTGTTTTTCCGTGAAGATTCCATAATTAATGCAATGTGATTTGGGTTTGTCGTGAATGGTATCTTTAATAATACTGTTCTTAGACCCAATGGAGTTAAGAAAATCAGAAACTAACTGGATGTTAGTTAAGTTGAATGGTTTCCTGGGTATTGATCTGTTGTTGGTTTCGGCCTTCGGGGTTAATACTTAGGGAAATGTTCACTTGCTAATTTACGGTTAAAGGCTGTTGGAATTGAATGTGATTTTAGGTTTATCGTGAACCGTGTTTTAATGACATTGGTTATTTAACCCAGTTAAAGGCAGGATATGATTTCCCAAGTTAAACAATCATTAATATTGATTTCTAGGAAGATTAAAACCAAGTGGAGTTTTAATGCATCTTTAATTAGATTGAATTGATATCCAAAGGAGGATTAAAGAATAAATTTAAAGAATTTATCTTTAATAAAATTAATGGGAACCTTTCCCAAAGTATAAGAATATTTGAATGAAAGAATATTCTGAATTGGAATGAGGCGTATGTTGTGTTTTTGTAGCACTTGTTTATTATATACGCGAGTTATTCGGAAAAACCAGGTTTATCCCATTCTGAACAAGTGATTCGATGATGTGTCGAGGATGAAGACGTTGGTTGAAGACCGGAGGTCTTCACATCGTTTGTATGATTACTGATGTCTTGATTGGGCTGTACACCCAAGGCGAGGTAATAAGTGGTGATCGTCCAGACGTACTTGGAGATCGACGGATATGCGAGGGCCGCTCCCCTGTATTGGACATATGGGGGAGGAATAACGTGCCTCTGGTTTCGTTCAGACCCAGAACGAATTTGTAAATGGATGTGTGTCTAACATCGGATTTCTTTCTGTGTGATTGATAGACATCGGTTGCATAGCGTGAATTGCCTGTGTGGCATGCTGAGATGCAAATGATCAAGACTTCTATTGAAAAGCAGAGTCTTGTGGTTGATGATCAAAGCACGGACTTTGTGGCATAGATTTATGTAGCGTTAATTCGCGAGCCTCACACCCCGGTCTGAACCAGAAACGACAGAGGACATCAGGGAGGGCATGCGTTTCTTTCTAGCTAGGAGTGGTGTCAGCGTTTTACAAGCCCTAGCATTTTACTTATGTGGATGATGGATTGCGAGGCGCCTCAGTTATACCAGTCGATCCAGGGCCGTTGGAGTCATTTGGCTCATTTACGCCCCATAGGGCGGGAAAACGTAGTGTTCAGGCATTTTAATCCACATCAAGTGGACCGGCCCTGACGATCCAAGGGACGATGCGTTCTGTTCCTGAGGCTCGGACTAGAGAGTCTCGAAGCGGTAAGGACGATCCCTTGCCTTGGTTCACAGGTGGAAATCCAACTTCCAATACGTGACATTTGCGGTTTTGATTGTAATCCTATATATGGTGACATAGTGGTATGAGGCACTTATGCCATCTATGATTGATAGTTAGGATTGAAATTGTTTTGACACTACACACTTATAGTAATAATTAAACATGAAATTTTACGTACCAAGCATTCTTGGCTATTATATGGTAAAAACTCTATCGTCCGGCTTGAGTTTTATTGTGTGATGGGACCTGAGTCTTAATAGCTTCATTGTTCTTTATTTAGCATTGCTCTATTGTTTTATGCACTGGTATTCTTGGGAGGAAACATGTTCCGTGTTATACGGCGTGGCCCCTTGGTTTACCGAACTTTAAAATAAAGATTAATAACTGTTTTAGTTCTCACACCAGTCACATGACTGACCTGGAGTTTATTGTTTTAACTTAAACTCTGGGTGCCCCTATTTCCGCGCGGGCAGCTAGTAGTTTTGGTTTTGCAGAATTATATTCACAGGATCCTGGTTTACAGCGGAATGATATTCGGAAAGCTCTGTATCCGTATATCTCCTTCAGTTGTGTTTTGTATTGTTTTCCACTACTATGTAATGTAATTTAAATCTCTGATATTTTTCTGATGTATAATATTTATTCATACTCTGTATATTCTTGTATTCTGATGGAATTGTTGTAATAAGCAATTCGGGCTTTCCTTCACGGGGAAGTTCGGGTCGTCTCACTTTCTTCCTTAGTAATTTCGGGGTTGAAATTCTTTTAAGCGGGAAGGAATGTAACGTCCCGTATTTTCTGGCCAATTATTTGAATTATTTTATTATTTAAAATATTGATTTGAATTTAAATAATTGAATTTAATTATTTTATTTTAAATATTTATTTATATTAATTATATAGTAATATTTAATTCCATAATATTTGGAAAAATGTTGAATTTGAAATATGACATGAACGAGCAATTTAAAATAGTTTAATATTGTTCGTATTGAAATTATAGTAGCGATTTCATTCATAAAACGACGGTTGAACGTTGAATTTATAATTTAATTATGAAACGAGCTGTAGCGGCGCGGTAGTTTGCATTGTAGCGTTTTGAACTTTAATTGGCTGTACAGTATCCAATATGAGTCGGATTTTCTTGAAACACGAAACGTCTGAATCTATTGGATAATATTTTTCTAACGGAAGAGAAAAATCTAGTTTTCATAGTGTAGATTTTGTTTTATGTCCAAATCAAATGCTAAAATAGTCGCTATGGAATTCCTTTATAAATTATAGCGATTTATTTATATAAAACAAAGGATTTTTATTTTTCTGAATATCGATTTTGCTTGAAATTCAACCCGTGATATTTTATTGTGGTAGTATGTGAAATTTTGCTTGTGTATGGCTGATAATAATATTTTATTATTTTCATATTGAGGTACTTAAAGTTGGTTTATTTTAATTTGAATTGGACCTTTAAAAAGGGTCATTATTCAAACGACCTACGTTTTCAGAAAAATAAATTTTATTGGGACCGTAACAGCTAATTATTGCTATATTTCAATTTGCACATAAATCGGAGTTATTCTGTGAGCATGGCAAAATAAAATACAAATAAATTGATCATTTGGACATGAACGAGCGCTGTTTGAGAAAACGGACTCGGAATTTGACGAAACAAGTTTCATTAGGACCGTAACGTCAAATTATACCATGTCGTCCATTTTCATCGCGAACGGAGTTTGTATGTGAGCACAAGAGCCAATAAACAACATTCAGATATTGCGATAGACATGAAATAAATATTGTTCATCGCATCAACTTAAATAAATATTATTTTACATTTATATATACATCCTTTTCAGCCCATATTTCTGATCAACTAGTCAATAACAAATTCTAGCATCCGTATATTTGCAAATAAACCCCGTTTCACTAAATAATTTATTTCTCTCGACTGGTGGCGAATTGGAAGGAGGTTCCAAAGGGAAAGATGTAGATCGGGTCGATGTCTAGTTGCTGAAAAAAATTGGGGTGGAACGGTGGTCGGTGGTGGCCGGAGTCGATGATAAACCGTAGAAAACTATTTCCATTCTTTGGCTGAGTGGAGGAGTTGTAGTCGATTTCAGGAGCTAGGACCTGAGGGGAAATGAAGCGGGGAGATCAGGCTTTCTTTTGGTACCAATGTGGGGTCTTCTGGTGGACGGAGGATGTCAGAAGAAGGAGATGAACGTAGGTTGAGTTTTTGGGGCTGTTTTCGAAAGTTGCGATCGGAATTTACCAATTTCCGGTGGCTTTGGTCAGTGCAAGGTGGTGGCGACCGAAGGGCAATGGAATGGGGCCGAGTGAGGGTCAGTTTGGTGGTGGTGTGGTCGCTGATCGTGGATTGTGGCAGTGGCAGTTTGAGTTTAAATGGGTTTCGGTTATGGAGGGATTCCGGCGTCGTCGAGGGGTTTTAGAGCTCTTCTTTCAGGTGATGGGGCGTTGGGTCGAGGGGAAGCCGATGGTTGGTCGGAGTCTGGTCCTGGTGGTCTATGGCGGCGCCAGTTGGGATTGAAATGTGGCGTGGTTGGCTAAATCAAGGGGGAGATCGTGGAATTGGGAGGAGCATCGGGCTTCAGGGAATAAGGAAGAAGAAAACATGTATTGTATTGATGACATGGCCTAGTCATTTAAAATGGTAATTATCATTTTAACTAAAGAAGTTAGTCAGTTAATATTTAATTAGTTAATATTAGTTTAGTAAATAATTGATTTATATATAAAAACTTAATTTTAGTGTAACTTTTTCATATGATAACGAAATTCCACGAAACTAGATCCGTTGGGATCGCAGGGATGAGGCATAAATGATGGTGCTAACTGGGAATTGATTGGAGTTGTTTGAAATTTCTATTAATTTTAAATGTCCGTTTTAAATTAAATGGAACAAAAATGTCGACCATCAACTGAAACAAATCTGGTGAGTTAATTCTCATGTTTTCCGAAATTCTGTGATGTGTTAAATTCATAGAAAAATATAATTTACCGTTAACAGTATAAGTTGGTTGATCGGATGCTATGGATGCTAATGGTCGTTTATTGTTTGATTGTTTGTCATTATTTCATTGCTTTAAATGCATTATATTATTGAAATTTAATTCGAATATTATTGTCAATTGTATTTGTGATGCAGGGAAGTACAGGTTGGAGGGATCCGACCGGATTCCTCAAATAAACTGAATTTTATTTGTGGTGCATGTTATTCATATATGAATTGTTCACCCTGACTAACACTAAAACCTGTTTTGATATTGATGGTTGAATGGATATTCACCATTGTTGTGATTAAAATCAATCGACATTATTGATTGAGTGGTTGGCAGTAAATGGCCTAAAATGTATTGTTTTAAATGTCATTCTAATGTCAGATGGATTGACGCAGTTTGAAAATTATAAATTATTTTATAACTGAATTGAAGTTTTCATTTATTTATATAAATAATTAGATTAGAAATTTTTTTATATATATTAATCGAATTTATAAAAGAAATTATTTAAATGGTTTATCTTATGATTTATACATATTCTAAAAGCAGAAACTCAAGGAATTTACCTACGGGTTGGTAGAATGGAATAATTGTTTTTTTTAAAACAATTAAATAGAATTAAGTTGTTTAATTAATTTAAAAATGGAAATGACAATGGAAATCAGTTAATAAGTTAACTGATATGTACAGTTGGCAAAATCAACCATTTTAATTGAAATTGATAATGGAATTAATTTGATTTAAATTTCCTGAATATTCGTTAAGATTAACGAATAGTGTAAAATATTAGTTAATCTTCGATTAAATATAATTTAAAGTAATTATCGAATTCGTTAGTAAAGTAAATTATTATTTAATAAGCCTTTAAAAATGATAATGATCCTATCTTTAGTTAATAGCAAAGTTAACTATTTTTAATATAGTTAATATTAAAGTTAATTATTATTTTACCAAATAATAATTTAAGCGATGACTTTTAATTGGTATTTAATTAAGAAGTGGTTAAGCGTCGATAAGTTCGATCAAAATCAATTAAGAATTTTATAAAAGGGATTTATAATCCAGGTTTTCAAACGAGATTGATAAATGGGAATTCAATTAACAAGTGATTAATTGACAATAAGGTTTGATCAAAGGGGGATTAAGAGTTTATAAAGAGATTTATAAATACAAGTTTCAAACGAGATTGATAAATGGAAATGGTAAGTGAATATGGGGATTTAAACATGATTTTACTTAATTCCTAAGTTAAGTAGGGTGAATTCAACTGAAACGAAATGATTAAGGGAAGATGATAAATAGATTAGTAATAAACTGGAATATGGTAATTGACTTAGAATTAAATCCAACCTAAGTTATTATAAGATGGTAAACGGATTAGTTTAGGTGATTTGGAGGAAATACAAACAAAGTTTAAAAATGAGGTTTATAAATTAAAACAGTGACTTAAAAATAAAAATGTAAAGAATTGAAATAAGGATTCCAAATGGAAAGAAATATACATACAATTGTTTTGTATTAAATATTGGTAAAAGGATTTTTGGAAAAAGGTTTTATTTTAAAATAGGTGGTAAGCGGATTTTAGTTATAAAATCCAAGATAAGAGTTATTATAAGAATGCCCGAATATATGGAAGCATATTATTTAATGGGGAGTTTTATTAAAAATCCAAAAGTTATAAGTGAAATTATGTTTAGATTATAAGTGGTGTTTTAGTGAACGTTTACTTAATCAAACAAATCAAGTAAAGAGATTATATTGGAAGAGGATTTCAAATATAAGAAAGGGCTTATAAAACAAGATTTGAAATCGAGTGGGTAAATGAGATTTTAATATCAGTGATTAAGTGACAAACTAATATTATTCTAAGGTAAGAACGTAGTCGATCAAGGTCTGAGAGGTAAATAAAATAACCCAACTTGAATGGGTTCACTATTATCGAGGAATGGTATTAGTTTTAAACGAGGAAAAGGTGTTGTAATTGGATAATTATTCCATACAAGGAATAGTAATCATGAGTACGAGGTTTTTTAATATAAAAGTTAGTTACAAGGTAAATTAGAATATTTGATTTTAAATTATATAAGTTTGACATTTGATTTGTCAGATCAGAATTGGTAATTTGGTTTATACCATTAAGTATTATATATATATATATATAAGTATATGTTGTGATGCCAGAATTCAAGGATATGGGAAAAGAGGTTTTGAAGAATATAATGATATTTCCAATGGTAATAGAAATGGAAAGTTAGGTATATATATTCCTGTTCTAAAACATATAAAGTAGCCTTTGTTATAATAAAATAAGGATAAATAAAAGGTTTAAATATATTGAAAGAATTAAAAGTTGATTAACCATTAATTAATTATTTTTAAATAGGCCAAGCAGTGCCAAGTACTGAATCAGCAAACTCATTTTATTCACATGATTGCTATTTAATAATTAAATCACCGGCTATCAACCCTGACCAATACGATTGTTGGTACAGAAAGATCAGGATCGAAATTATATTCGAAAACCATTTCGAACCAACAAATACGTGAAGATGGTAATTGAAGATGGATCAATTGAAGACCGTGGATCTGCATAAGCGGAAGGACTATTTGTCGAATTTCTCTGGCTTGCAACCAGAGTTATTTGGTTTGTGATTCTGTCGTGGTTGGAATCTGCGGATTTGCAAGGACTTCTCGCTACTAATCCATGGGATGATTCCTATATTGGATGCAGTAGGAGAGTGCCTTCGGTTCATCCTGTTCCTGGATGACTTGTATGGATGAATGTCTGACGGAGTATTTCCTAAGAACCACGAACGTTGATTTTTACAAATATACCGAGTTGGTGGCAAAGAGGGGAACTTCTTTTATACCCAGTGTATATTTGTGGATGTCAATTAGTGATTTGACGGATATGATAATGTGCCATTTAAAGTGAATGATGACCAGATGTTCTAAAGATAAATTCTAACCTCAAGCCTCATCAACTTGGAAATGATAAAAATCGGGCATGCAACATGGCTATATGGGTCGCTCCCATTAGGGTGTATAATCACCTATCTAGAGAAATTCCTTTTGCTTCTTTAGTCTATCGATGTTGTCCTTTTTTTGGGAAACGGTTGCTGATCCCAATTGTTGGTGATATACATTCGATACACTCATGCGAAATGAGTGGTCGGTCATGTGTGGGCCGGGTTGCCAGACGTTCTTGTTGAACCCAGTGTATTCCCCTCTAGAGATACACAATCAGCAGGTGGTTCCATACCTTGTTATAGTCAGAATCCAATCTCCAATAAGCACCCGCGGTTTTGATTGTATACTATATATATGGAGCGTGAGATGCAAGCGTTCTGCTAGATTGTTATTTATTTGTATTTAGACACTATTATAATATCAGAATAAGTTATGACTTCAAAAATGTTTTGGGTTATAGTAAGGTAAAAACCGTCCATGTTTATGTGTGGGCTGGTCTTACTACTATTCTTTTATTTCAAAAATGATTTTCCAAAGTTAAACAAGATTGTTTGTGATGATAATTTATCACTGAAAGTATTCCAGACTGACCCGACGAATTTTGCTTGGCTTCAAATGCGCTCGAGTCAGACCGAGTATATTTGTAGGTTAGGTTTGCTTGGAGTTTCAGGAGATGGAAGTAGGAGGCTTCACCGTTAGTTATAAAAAGTTATTTTTCCGCTGCGATTGATATATATTGTACCCTGATGACTGGTATGTATATACAGTTCTTTTTGTATAAATAGATTTGTTAAACTACATTTTATTCGTTCTGCTGTGATGTTCTTCTTATTTCTTCTATTCTAATATTTCTTTCTTTCCTTTCTTATCCTCTAACTTCTTTATATTAACAATCTGGGATTCAATACTTGAGTTTTTGGCAAGTGATACGGGTTTATGTATTATTGTCAAAAATTCGAGCATCGAATTTTTTCCCCGGGTCGTTACAGTCCAGCTCAAGAGGAGCGCCTAAAACTCGAATAATTCTTGTAGGATATCAGGGGAAACCTAGTATTGAGCAAGAAGCACCCGAATCGAGAAATGAATTGCCGGTCTAAACTAGATCCCAAGCTTTAGCAAAAGAAACTGAAAAGGAAAAGGATGTTGCTCCCAATGACGAGTGCATACCTATTGAAAGGGATTTCTATTACGAGAATACTCGGATGGCTCCCATTACAAATTATCTCTTAAATGGAACCTTACCTGCTAATAGGAAGGAGGCTAGAAAGGTGAAACACCAAGCCTCTACTTTCATAATTATGGACAAGGTGCTTTACAAAAATGGGCATTCACTTCCCTATTTGAGATGCGTAAGCCATGAAGTTGGGTTCAGTTTGTTAAAAGAAGAGCATAAAGGTCTATGCTGGGATCATTCTAATAGAATTAAGCTAGCCAAGAAAGTTACCCGACAAGTCTTTTATTGGCCACAAGTGGTTAGTAAAGCAATTGAATATGTCAGGAAACGCGAAAAATACCAAAGATATTATAAGACACCAAGATAACCTCCAAATGAATTGACCGCCATCTCAAGCCCATGGCCTTTTGATGCATGGGGAATAGACTTAATTGGACCCTTACCAATCTCCATAGGAGGAGCTGAGTATGCGGTAATAGCCATCGATTACTTTACTAAATGGGTTGACGCGGAACCACTCCCAACTATCACATCTAAGAAGGTGTTGAAATTTATGATAAAGAATATCATCACACGCTTTGGAATCCCTTAAAAAATCATATCCAATAATGGAACACAATTTGAGAGCGAGGAATTCACATGGTTTTGAGATAAAAATGGAATCATAAAGAATTTCTCTTTCGTAGCACATCCAAGGAAAAATGGTGCTTTGAAGCTGCAAACAAAATCATAAAGACAAAGAAGCGGCTAAACCAAGATAAAGGAAATTGGGTAGATGAATTGCCATTAGTACTTTGGGCTTATAGAAACTTCGCCAAAACGGCAACAACGCATACTTCATATTCTCTAACATAGGGATGGGTGGCTATGCTTCCAATCGAAGTTGAGCTCCCTTCACAGAAGGATAGCTTATGCATTTGATCCCAATCAAGAGCTGAAAAAGGATCCTTAGACCTAATTCAAGGGTTAAAAGATGAAGCAACCATTAGAACAGCTAAATAACAAAGAAGAATGACCAAATACTACAATTCAAGGGTATGGATGTGAACTTTACGAAAAGGATATTTGGTCTTACGAAAGGTAATAGCCAACACTAAGAATCCAGCAGATGTTTCCCTTGGCCCAAACTAGGAGGAACCCTTAATCGTACATAAAGAGCTCGCACTTGGAGCATACCAACTTTGCAACCAAATGGTGTCGTACCTAGAACATGGAACGCAGAACACTTGAGACCCTACTTTTAAACTTTAAGTGAATAACATATCTTCTTGGGAATATTCACATGACTAAGGGTATGGAAACCCACCCAAAATTTGGAACTACTCGAAATGGGTAAAGCAGCCTACAATGGTCAAAAACTCTAGTCACCATCACGATGGCTAGGGAAAGGCATCTCCCGGAGGGAGGTGTGGTGTAAGCCTTTAGCTGCGTCCAAACCAAAAAGAGCCAGGTTAAAGCATCAAAAGCGTAAGCCTCTGATCCATACTAGAAATTATCGGGATGGAGCATCTAAATAAGCATGCCCTTCCTCTATTCACAGAAGAGTACGCTCTGCCTCTGCGTTAATTAAGCACGGCTTGCCTCTACTTGCACAATAACACGCTCTACCTCTGCTTATGTTCCTCATATCCTATAGAAGGAAACGAATAAAGCACGCCCTGCCTCTGCTCATAGAAGAGTGCACTCTACCTATGCTTCAACTAAGGACGTCCTACCTTTGCTCGTAGAAGAGCGTGCTCTACCTCTGCCAATGCAATTAAAGCGCTTAGCGGTTCTATAGCGGTTAAGGTGCAAAAAGCTGTAGCGGGGATAAAGCGGGGTAATAGCGGGGATGTGGTGGATTTGCAAAAAAAGTTCAATAGATGTAGAACCAAATATTTAAAATAATTAATTATCATCCTCACATCATCTATGTAGAAGAAACCGATATTAGTTATATTATATAACAAGAACAAAGAACATCATAATAATGCACACTATATTTGATTTATTATTATTACTGTTTTCTACCTTAAATAGGACACTTATGCCTTAGAATTATCTCTTTAACTAACATTTTTGATTTGTTTTAGAAGAGAATTGATCAAATCATCTTTATATATTAATATAGCTAAAGCAAGTGCTAAATAGCCTTGATTTAGTAGGTGTAGCAGAAAATAGCGGGACTAAAAGCAGGTCTACAATTCATCAGCGCTAAATTGAAATAGCGTAGCGGTCAGGGAGTACTACGAGCTATAGCGGGGATTTTGCGGGCCTTTAGAGGGGCTTTAACCGCATAGACCTCTTCTTATGTCTCCTCCTGCAAAAGAGAATGAAAGCCTAAAGAGTGGCTAACAAAGAACGTACATCCTCTATTTTGACAATCAAAAGCCCAGAGAGTGGCTCATAAAGCACTACATCCTCTGCTTTGATAATTGAAAGACCAGAGAGTGGCTCACAAAGCACGTACATCCTCTGCTTTGACAATCACAAACACGGAGAGTGACTAACAAAGCATCTACATCCTCTGCTTTGCAAATTAAACACAAAAGGGGTAACGAAACTATTATTGCCAGAAGTGGATTTCTGGTCTTCTATTAAATACCTGAATCTGTGTTGGTTCGAGATTTCCGTTAGGGTTAGTTTGTATTAGGTCCCTAATAGGTTTGGAAATTCACGTCACAACCCTACTTTAATTTTTATAAAATTCATCCCTTTTTTTGTAAATAGTCAAAAAATCACAAAAAATTCATAATTAAATACAACTAATCATCGTCAAATTCATGCATTAAAATCACCAAAAATGCATCAAAAACAAGAATACAAAAAAACACACGAAACTGCAGTATATTGCATCAAACGGTGCATTTATTTGCAATTTATGCATACATTTTTGCGTAAATTGCATTTTTAATGCATAAATGTATGCAGTAATGCTGCAATAAATGCATCGTTTGATGCATTAATTCAATCCTGACCGCTTTTTCAAACATACATCTTTTATGCATACATTTCAGCATTTATTATCAATAAATGCGTACATGTCAGCACATATTCATAAGCCTTCATCTGTTTTAACTTTTATGCATACATTTCAACATATAGTGCAGAATAAATGCATACATTTCAACTAAAATTCATAGCCTATGTATATTAATTCATCTTTATATGAATACATCTCAGCAAGTATAACCAATATATGCATATATTCACCCAGATTTTTCAATATAAACTATGGACGAGTATATGCATATATTCAGTATTAATGCTGAATGTATGCAATTTTTTTATCTGGTTGCTTCTGGGAATATTTACGATTTTTTGAATTTTTTTAGTCATCAGAGCATTTTTTTCTTTGAAAAACACGTAAGTGCCCAAATAGAGACCCGCTTGGCGACGAAACTTTTGGGGGGGAGGTCATTTAAATTATGAAACTTTTTAGGGATGTGTCCCTTATTTTCACTTTCTATTATTACCAGAAGTTGATTTCTAGTCTTCTATCAAATACCCGAATCTGGATTGGTTCAGGATTTCTATTATTACCAGAAGTGGATTTCAGGTCTTCTATCAAATACCAGAACCTGGGTTGGTTCGGGACTCTGTTATTTCCAGAAGTTGATTTATGATCTTCTATCAAATACCCTAATCTGGGTTGGTTCGGGATTTTTATAATTACCAGAAGTGGATTTCTGGTCTTCTATCAAATACCCTAATCTGGGTTGGCTCAGGATTTCTATTATTACCAGAATTGGATTTCTGGTCTTCTTCAAATACCCAAATCTGGGTTGGTTCAGGACTTTTATTATTACCAGAAGTGGACTTACGGTCTTCTATTAAATACCTGAATCTGGGTTGGTTTGAGACTTCTATTAAATACCCGAATCTGGGTTGGTTCGGGACTTTCATTAATACCATAAATGGTTTCTGGTCTTCTATCATTAATGTCCGAATCTAAATTTGGTTCGGAACTCCTGACAATAAGCAGAAGAAGAATCCTAGTTTTCAGCTAGATACCCAAACTTGGTTTTGCAAATCTTTAACTTGTTAATTTTGAAACGAATTTCTAACCATCTATTATCAGGGGCTTAACGTAGGCTATACATTCTCCAACCGGGAAGTTTTCTAAGCATTGTTAAACATTATTCCACCAAGGTGTAAAGTATGAATGATTATGCTACCCCAATTGCAGTTTTACCATGTTATTGGACCCAGGCCCAGGCGATGCCAATATAACATAAGAAAATAGCTGCAGTTATCATACTCTCACCAAAAGGACTAACACAAAATATTAGTTGTTTAAAGTTATGTAGGAAAAGCGTAGGCGAAAGTTTGAACAAAGATATTACAAGTTGAAGAGAAAGGTCTAATTTGAAAAGTTAGAAATACCCCTTTACTATGGGGCAAATGTTACTACCATAATTCAACATGGGAAGCAAGCTAAGGTGAAAGGGTATCATGTAGAAGTCGATACCAAAAGTAGTGGCCATTAACCTAAAGCAAGAACGTTATCAACATCAACGTAAGGCCATAATGCACGGTGTCAACACCAAATCAAGGAGAAAGCAAACATGCTATCGACACCAACATGTTAACAACAATTGGCTTAGTGTCAATACTTAGAGGAAGGAAGGTTGATCTGGTTTCGGTACCAATGGAGAAGAACCAGAGTCAATAACGAAAGCAGGCAATAAAGAATAGACGAAAGCAAGTGATCCGATACCAGAATGTATCATCATCAAAAGAAAATTAAGACTGATAACCCAAAAACAAACTGAATGTTGTTGGTATCGGAGAATTTTCTATTCGTGCTATCGAAAAGATGAAATCAATCACTAGAGCACAATTCCAAGATCATGTTAAAGCAAAAGCCCCATCAAAAGTGTTGTCGCTGCCAACATGTTTGGTAGCAATACCAAAAGCAAGGTCAAAGGTTACAAGGAAAAAAGCGATTAAGCATGTCCTGAAGGTAAACCGATAGTAGATTGTTACTTCCATGGTAGAAGCATCAAGATAAAGAGAGTCCGGAGGAGAAGCAGTGCTAAAAACAAAGAAACCGACATCCGAAAGCCGACACCGAAAGCCGCTAAAGCGATTCGAAACTGATAGAGGAAACCAGAGCTGCCTTAGAGCAGAAACACTACCAAATAGGGCCTAAATTGTCTATAAATAATACCCTAGGTGTCACATTTTGGGGATCCTTTTCTCATTCCACAAACTTGTATTCTTTCTTAAGGAGCAAACCCTAATTTCTCAAATCGAGTTAGGGATTTCCACAACCATTGTAATACAATCATAATGAATAAAAAGGAAAATCGAGACTTAATATTTTCTCTATTCGACAATCATATTGTGTCTATGTTGATCAAACAAGGAGTTATCTCTAACCTCTTTTTGTGAAGGATTTGGGAACTAAAGTACTCAAAAGGGGAAAATCATTGAATAAAACCATTGAGTTCTTCCTTATGATTCTTATACATGTCCCAAACCCTGCGCATTAAGCCTAATGTAGCGCAACATATTAAAAAGGCTATTGTAACCTTATGACGCGATAACTAACAAAACCAAGGCCTTCTTGTAGGCTGGTTCGATGTGGAAGTATAATCTTAGTCAACAAGAGTTACGATACGTCTTTAAACCTACTGTTGTGATACATCATCCTATTTCTTCCCAATACAATGTGTATTATTCTATCATGAATCTAAAGATAACAATGACAATAAGGTTCTCAACCTTTTGCAAACCTATAATGCCCTTATCCCAACATAATCGCTGACCTTTGAGCTTTGTAAGCGCTATACTAACCTCTCGAAGGAAGAGTAACTTATCTTCGAGCTTTGGGTCTTGATATCAAGGAAACGACAAATAAGTTGAGCTTATTTAGGCTGAGTTATCTTTTAGCATCCTCTAGTTCGATTACTCTCTAAATTTCATTACATATGCATTGTCAAACTTTAAATTGGGTGGTGATGAATTTTATCGTTATCAATGGGTAGACGAAAAATAAATTGAAGTGATAGTAAATTGGAGGAGAAGGGAAATGAAAATTAGTCGAGGGAAATATTAAGTTCCCTAGGAAAGTGATAATAAGAGAGGCGGCACAATGTTTTTGTATATAATAATTCAGCTGGAACAATGTTTCTACTGCAATTATGATTTAATGCTGAGAATGAATGCAGGTAAAGGTCATTTTTGCTGTAGTGTAAGAAAGCTACGAAATCAAGTCAACGACCTTAGTCAGGCAAATTACCGACTTCGACATAGTTTAAATTAGATGTTTAATATTTTATGTTATGCTGGTCAAAAATGATTATGATCAGTTGTATCTTTATGCTTATTATCAGTTATATCGTTATGCTTACTATCAGTTGTGTCTCCATGGTTTATGCCCTTTCATTTTGCATGCACGTCAAAAAAGGATTTTGATTTGGAGTATTACATGTAGATCAAGATATTTTAGTCATTTTTTTTTCAATGTTGTATTGGAAATATAAAAGGAATTTTTATAAGTAATTTATTAATTAATCGACGTTTGAATATATAATTTATAAATTATTTAAAAATGAGCTCGTAACGTCGTAGTAGTTCATAGTTTTACATTTTGAACTTCAATTGAGTGTACCGGGTCCAATATAAGTCGGAATTCTTTAAAATAAGAATCCTCTAGATATGTTTGATTACAGATTCCTAATGAAAGAGAAAAAAATCAAAATTTCGTATTGTAGATTTTGAGCTATGTCAAACTCAAATTATCAGAAAGTTGTTATATAACCGTTTATGAACTATAACAATTTACTTAATAAAACATAAGGAATTGTAATAAATTGTATTCCTTGGGTTGTAGCATACAATGATAAAAAACACAAAACGTCATAAAATGAAGCGGAATAGATCGTATAATCCAATACAACATGAACAAACATGATGGAAGAACATATAATCAAGTACAACATGACAAATACATATATGCATCATGAAATAATGTACATAACAGATCATGATCATAAATCCACATCATCACCATCGTCATCTTCGTCCTTGGGCTCCTCAGCATCGTCATCCTCGTCCATGCCAACATCATCATTCTCCTTCTGTTCATCATCGTCATCGTCACCACCACCACCTCTACCAGCATCTCCTCCTAAACCCCTACCTCCTGATCCTCCTGCACCACCACCTAATGCCTCCAGTCGAGCATGTAGGTCGTCAAGCTGCCCTTGCAAACTCTGCACTACCACTTAGTGTTGTTGATATGATGACTCTGAATGTAATAGTGCAATACACTAAATAGCGGCTATACGTTGCATGTGCTGGTCTAGCCTGGGTGCAAACTATAATAAAAGATCATTTACACTCACTTTATGTATCTTAAATACGTATAAGAAAATAATTTTGCAAGTATGAATATTACCTCATGCAAAGGCTACAGTCCCACAATGGGGATACCAGCAACTATGTGACTAGGTGGATAAACAATATAATGGATGATCAATGTACCACTTAGATCGTATGCCCTGAACGAGTCATCAAGAGAGCATAATCCATTGGATAATCGAAATACTGTAAGGGGGTCGGATCAAAATTAAATGGTGGTCGATGAACTCTACCCATAGCCACTCGTGGTCCTATGTGATCGAAATTCACACCCCGATTGTACTCTGGCAACAAGTACCGCCGAGGAGCAGCAATATGCCAATAACTATGAAAGTCAGCTCCTGGTAAGAAAAAGTCTTTGTATCCACCCACCCTCCCTATCTAAGATCCTGTATATATTGTCTGTTGATAGTATTGCACATCCCGAACATATCATCAGATTAAAGTGGAATTCCTAGTACATGCAGCTCACCCGTCCCTTGGAAATAACACTGTTCTCCAAGTACCAAAAAAAGGGAAGCTGGTGGGAGCAAAATGAGACGACGTAGAGATAAACGATATGCAATGGATAAAGGGTGTGCATCTCAGAGTTGGCCTACCAATGTAAGAGAAATACAATAAGTTGCCCATAGTGTTCGACAGATGTTGGCCTTGAACCTCAGATCAATCTGAGGTTGGGCCTCCATCAGGTTATGTCTAACACCAGTACGAGTATGCTGGACTATGTGGATACTCTCACATCGACGCATGGCATGACCGACGCCCTCAAAAATGCATGGATACATGTTGGCTGTGTACTCGTAGTACCAACATGATAACATGTACCAAAAAGCAAACATTTGTGCCCCCCTCTCCAAAAGCGTATGATTCAACTGCAGTGTATAGACTTCCCAAAATAGCTGAACCCCAGTCCATCGTACGAAGATGCTCAAAATTGGCTAGTGATGCTAGGTGACCCAATCAAGACGTACTCTTTTGGTTCAAAAAGAATGTCGAACCAAAGAGATATAAAAGGGAAGCCCGGAATAAAACATCCTGCATAGCCTCAGTACCCATATGTAGTACAATATACTCATGTAAATATGTAAGCATAACGGCTCCATATGATATATGATTGGCGATGAAATAGGGAAAGTGCAACAAGTACGACTCGGGTGACTCATAGCTCAAAAGGGTATGACATCTATTAGCAGTGCCTATCTCAATGCCCATAAGCATATAAAAATATGATGGGGGTGATACCTAGCTCAAAATATGAAAAGTGAAAAGTATGTGTGGTAGGCCACCATCTCTCAACTAAGGCACCAAGCAATGGATAATCGAAGGACTGGGCTGGTCTAATCTCTATGAAACGACCAAAAGGACTAGCAAGTAGCCTCTCTCGAATACCATGATGGAGTAAAGTCAAGGGTATGTGTAATAAAATTCGATCAACTGCCACGAACACAAATGTAGCGAGACTAGTAAAAAGACATTTTTTGTTGGTTACTATACTACAAAATAACCCTACATACTACCTATGAACATTAGTAATTATGCTGTGCACTAAAAAAATATATGTTAAATTCATAAAGTTTACCTCAATGGTGTGGAGGCTATGAACTTACAGTAAGTGAAACAGTGGGTTAACTAATGGAGAATTCATAGGTCTATAATCGTCGTCTCTGGCGTGGGAGGGGTATGCACAGGACTGACTGTCTCGTCCATCTATGCTCAGATGATCTTGGTGACGCGCAGTGGCATATCGACATAAAATTCATATAAAAAAATTTAAAAAGAAATTTTATGAGGGTTTTAAATATTTTCCAGCCTGTGGCGCTATTTATTAGCAGGCATCGAATTTATCGATGCCTTATCATAAGGCGTCAATAAATTCAGCACATAGTGATAAATTAGGCGCACAATGATAAATTTGGCGTGCGCCTGTTGGGAGAATCAACGGGTTCTCCCCTTAATCTTATGAAATGTAAGATTACATTTCGTAAGACTGTTAGAGTTGCTCTAAGTGTCATGAGTTCACGCAGATACATACAACTTAATGCTTTTCAGAAATTTATCATTCATAAAGTTCTATAGGGTTAATGCAGATTATTATCATCGATTGTCAATAAATTGTTCTTGATATCATAAAATGTCGATCATATCATTAAAGTACTAGGGAATTGAGTAAGAGATCTAAGAATATATTTATTATCATTTAAAATTTTGAATTTCATATGCATCAAATTTGAATTTTTTATTAAAACATATTCTACTAACGAGTCTACACAAGTGGATTCAGAAATAACCAAAATCGATGCATGGAGTATAGAAAAGACCAAGCTTTGAGTGAGTAGTGATACACAAGAAGTAAACATTAAAGAGAGTGAAAAAAGCATAAACCAAGCTTTAAAGAAAATAAGAATATCATACAAAGTTCGATTATCTAAAGCAAGCTAGAAAGCAGGTAAAAACCTGATGGTGCATGCTCTATTCGTGCAATTTGGATTGATTTAAATAAGCCATTTTTTACTTTATGACAGGCAGAACCGATTCATTTTACCATTCTAAATGACAAATTATTGCCATGGTTCTATTATCAAATCCTCATGGTAAGTAATATTTTTTTTCTTTAAATAAACGAGTGGGTGAAGAATTTTTTTGAATTGTATGAGCATCTTTAATAGTATGGACATGACGTAAAATTGGACAAAATGTAGTACCCCTTATTATAAGGTCCAGAACTAAGCGCTAGAGATGTTCCAATTATCTATAGCTCTAATTTCTGACGATCAAATACAAGCATTTTAATGATATTAATACCAAATAATCTAAACATAAAACAAAAATTTATAATTTTGAAAACAATTTTCACATTTTACACTCATTGCAGTACATAGTCCCAATGCGTTTCCTAGTTACAAATAAAATATAATTACATAAATACTTCTAACGTGACATACGAAGATATCCCCTGGATTGATTAGAGTACTCATAATAACAATTATTCCAACATTAATGTTGGTTCAAGCATAAGTTCAAGAACAAAGCGGAGTCAAAATAAAGCTCCTAGAATAAATAACGATGCCTCTTGCATATGTTCGCTGACTTTATTCGCCAAAAAAGCTAAACTCCTAAAATTTTCTCTCGAATTACTCAATCGAGAAATCAAAAGTTAAAGAAAAAAATAAAACCTTTGGGTCAGACAAACAGTATGATATGAATAATATTATGCCACCATATAATTAGATACTAGTGAGACCACGTCGCCTAACAGAACTGGTTTTTTCCGCTCATTATTATCCATAATCAAAGTAATCAATCAATTAACCAATCAATGCTTCACCAGCAATCATAATTGTCAATAAGCATGATAATTATTAATTAATTTTAAGTAAATGTATACATGCATAACCCGGCTAACTATGTCAAGAGTAACTCTGACTACATGTTTAGCCTAATCCTTATAGGCCGTCTCATGAGTTATTCTAACTATCCGCCTCTCATGGGTAACCTCCAAATATTCATCTTCTCCTGACTATCTGCCCATCCATGATTATCTCCCTTGCGGTAAATGACTGACTTAGGTCTCCTATATATCAAATTATCTAATTGGCTGTTAAATTAATCTAGATGATCTATCCATGTTTCCCTTTTCCAGTTATCTATCTTTCTGACTATTTATCTATCTCTCTTAGCTTTGCTAGGCTGACTAAGAACCTAATAATTTTGCGGGCTCAAGAATAACTTATCTTAGCGCATCCCTTTATGTACGTACCATAATTTTTTTTCTTATCCTAACGTTGTCCTACATATTGTAATGTTCGATAGATTCAGCTTGGAGCGATAACTGAAGTGTACAGCACAACCTTACACCAGCCTCATCTAGTTTTCTAATCTTACAAACCAATATTATCCTCTTTCTATCTGGTTATCTGCCTTTTTATAGGGCCATTACGCTTTAGACTAGGATATATGATAAAATTGTTTAGATGATAAAATTGTTAAGTTAGACTTATAGACGTGTTGGCCTAAAATTTATGTCTTAGATATCCTATATGATAAAATTGTTAAGTAAATATGTACATTTAAATAAGTAATGTGTTGGTCTTAGGAAGTAAGGAAAATGAACTAAACATAAGTAGGATTATGTGAGGGGCAAAGTGGAAAACACTTGGCCACATATATAATACCTTTTACCACATCTTTACCCTTATTATTTTCGTTCTCATAGAACTAAAAATATACCTTAAGAGGCCATCCATTAATGATATCAAGAAGTAGAAGAAATTAAAGCAAAGGATAGGAAGATTAAGGTTTTGGGATCTACAACAAAAAGATCTTAACATCTCAACACTAGTCAAGGTGAATAGTGATTGTAAACCCTTTTTTAATTTAGTTATAATGAATATCTGAATAGTTTTGTGATATACATGATTGTTTTCATGTCCATATGGATGCTAATGTGATGTTTGGATAGGACAATACTTGTGTAGCTTAAACATTCTTGCTTGTGTGTGAAAACGAGTAGGTTTTAGAGTAAAACTTACAGGTAAACATCTCTAATTGATTTGAAACTTTTATAAGGCGTTTGTAAGATGTTCTGAGAGGTGGGTTTTCAATTTTATAGGCTTGTGTGAAAAGTTTAATTACAAGCCAATTACTAGAAAATTAATTAAGGGATTTAATATTTATTTTATATATTTACGAAGGATAGAGGATGGTATACTCATAAATCTATGATTTTTTTGGGATTTTTCCATTGCTTGAAATAATTCATATGAATTTTCGAAGGTGGCAAGACTTCTGCTGTAATCAATGTTAATTAAGCCGTAATTAATAACTTATATTTTAGAAAACCTTATAATACCCATAAAATTTGCTTTAGATTGGTAGTCAATGTATAAACCAATTGGATTTCATGAATTATGTATAAAATTGTGAAAAGTACACCTATAAAAAGAAATTAACCAGTTTTCCGTGTAATTACTATCAATATCATTGCCCTATAAATGGAAAGCATTTTTGCATCTTTTAGAACAGTCAGAAGCGCATTCACTTCCTTCGAATAAGCTTAGAATACTTGTAATGTCACCTGCTGGTATATGAACTACTTGGCTTTCCTCTTTCGTATATGAGGCTTCGACCTCCACCTTTCGTTTTATATCTTAAGCCACTAGCTTTATATATTTAAAATGTCATTTTCAATAGGGACTATCTTCTTCGCACATGATTTTTGATTGTTGTGCTTAGTCGATAGAACTATTTTCAAAAGTATAATGCAGGGATTGCTACTTCAATTGTTTTAAAAGTTTTAAGGCTTTTGTCTCAATACACATCAATTGAGCCAAAACGGATTTTTTTCCCCTTTAAATTAGTTTTATAAAATAAACATGGAGTCTAACCTCTATGGACCTTAGGCTATGTCGGAAGGATACTATTTTGCAACCGTATTTTAAGTTAGAGGTTTCCGCGTTCTCGCCTTTTGGTTATGTCGAAAGGTTTGTGTTCGAAACCTCAAATTATAAAGATATATGAGCTTTTTCTTATGTTTTCAATAAGCTTAGAGATTAACACCTCAATGCCTATTGAAGGATTTGAAAAGGCTTGTTTTACTTAAACTTTATTTTGTAAAGCAAGTGTAACACCCCGTGAATTTTATAACGATAAGCTTCACAAATTAAAGTATAATTAATTCTAAATGAAAGAATTAAGGGAAAAGGGTTACGCCATTGCGTTCGTCTGGGAATTCTGCTTGAGATAGAGTCCGAGTTTGCGCGAATCGGACTCCGTATGAAGGAGTTATGGCCTTCGGAAGTTTTAGAATAAAATTTAAATTCAAACAGCTCAGTTTAAATTTCAAAATTCGAATTTCAGGTTCAAACTGGGCTGGGCGGGAAAATTCCCGCCCAGAGAACAGGTCGACCATAGGGTCGACCATGGTGTCGACCTGGTCAACCCCGGTCGACCATAGTGTCGACCTGGTCCCCCCAGGTCGACCATAGTGTCGACCTGGGTGTCGACCTGCCAATCGACCTGCCTGGTCGACCTGGCTGGATAGGCCTGGCTCTAGCTCGAATTTCTATGCCTCTGTGTGTCACTAGGACTAACGTATCACCTCTTGATTGGCTCTTTGAACTTTGTATGGCCTAGACTCCTCTTGTCTTCATCTGACGGCTCAAAACAATTTAAATATATATAAATACACCCTAAGTCTCAACTGAAAATTCACACAAGAAAATAAGAAAGGAGTCGTCATGCTGCTAGGGAGGAATTGAACATAGCCGTCAAGAGAGAAAAGCCTAGAGACGAATCAAATTAAGAAGAAGATTATAGTTTAATCAAATTAATCAACGCAACGTTAGTCTACCCAAAGGAGCGCATCTCAATTTCAGAATTCAGAATCCAGAATTCAAGATTCTGCATTCGTTGAAAGTATAGTGACCTTTCAGAATATGAATAAAAACTGTGATGTGATTCGATGTAAATGAAAATAGAATTGTGTTGTTGTATAAATTCTGTGTATTATAATGGTTCTATCATGACTTGTGTATTGATGTTTGTGGCATAAATTGATTGATGCAAGCCTATTAAACAATTGTATGTGAAAACAATGGCACTTGCTAGTTTGTGGCAAAAACTAGAATTTGATCCCTTTATGTTTATACCTATGGCATGGACTATATACATTCACTAAGTCTAAATTAAGGCTTATGTAAACATATTCTAGATTTGAAACCTTTTATGCCTACATGACCCAAAACCTATGATATCATTTTCATGTTTATTTGCAAGTATAATTGGATCTATGTTAAGTATCATTTGGGTTACATAAAACTATGCAAGTTCATGTTTATTTGCAAGTATAATTGGATCTATGTTAAGTATCGTTTGGGTTTCATAAACTATGCAAGTTCATGTTGAAATTGGCTATGTGATTAGATGTTATAATTGGACATTTTGGTGGATATACAACATGCTAGTTTTGTGGTTGACATTATGCCAAGTTAAACATGTTTAAACACAAGTTTGTATTAGCCTAAAATATGCCATTTCATATGTCACCTACTTAGTGATACTTTGATTTTAATGCAAGTTCACATGACCCATCATTTATGTTAGTATCGCTAAATTTCAAGTTCATGCGCCACGCACCCTTATATGTTGTAAAATATTACATGTTCTTGATTTCCCCTTTTCTCACGCCTATAAAGTTGGGCTGAGTTATGTCGAGCCCAACATTTGTTATAATGTTGCGAACGTATAAACGGGGGTAATAACGTTGAGTGTAAAACATGAAAATATATGTTGGTATGTTTAGCCCATGCCAACGACAATGACATTTAAGAGGTATGAATTGATATACCCAAGAACAGAAGATATGACATTTACATATATAATTGAGAAGTAATAAAATATGTAAATTTAGAAAACACGATATGCTTAACCCGAGGTTGGATTGAGTTGTGATGTAAACCTGCCCGGACCCGCCCGGCTGTCCAGTAGTCACAACAATACCTATCCAATGTGGATGGTTAAGCATTGAGCCCAATAAAGACCCGAGGTTAGACTGAGCTACAGTGTAAACCTGCCCGGAACCGACCGCACATCCAGTAACCGTAGCAATACCTATCTAATGTGAGTGGTCTGGTGCTCCTAAGAGGCTAAGGACAGGTGGTAGGGTTAAGTCAACTATAACACTTAACCAAATTCAACATGTTAACAAGAATTGATGGGTGGGGTTAGGTAAATACAGACACTTAACCACTTAACATGTTTGACTAGAAAATCCTGGTAACGAAGGACCCGTTTCAGCAGTAACCCAAGTTAGGTATCAACGGTACCCTGAAACTAGGCAGGGTGGTGCACGATTACTGGGCTGATTGTAAGCGGTCAAACGGCGGCGGTGGGTGCACAGTGCAGGTCTAACGGGGTGCGGGCGTGCACACACTCCGGAGCAGACAACCAGGGCACTGGGGGCACCAGTAGTATAACCTATGCCTTCTAGAATTTGTGTCGGGGCCGCCACCATGGGTCTTGATACACCCCATGGTGGGACCAGCATAGGTATCTACAATTCTTGGGGGCCGTATGACACATGTCAATGCGAGTAGGAGCCGATCTTTTAGTAAGAATGGGGATCACTTCACCCTCACCATGGGGTGCTAGTTAGAATAAACTCAAGTAGGTGCAGAGATATATAGTGTTGGTGCGATAGTACATTCGATTCCAAACGTCACCTCCTTAGCGTGTGACACTTTCCTATTTTCAGTTTATATATATCATGCCCTTTTCTTATTCACATACTGAAGAGTTACTAGATTTACTCAGGCTTTATGTCTGACCCTATTTTCTTTTCGTCTTCTTTTCTTCCGTTCCCTCCCCCCCGGTCCACAGGGAGGAAACAGCTCAGCTCAGTCAGACTCTTTACAAGCTCCAAGACCATAGATGTATGATTTGGATCTCTTTTGCTCGGACTATGGCTTTGGATATCACTATGGGGATTTTTGTCACTTTATTTATGTTTTACGCTTCTTTAATAATCAAGACAGTAATGCTGTTGTAATGTTGGAAGTATTTTGAGACAATTATTAAATGTTTTGTTTTGAACACATATTGATGAAATAAAAGTCTGTTTGGTTTTCCGCTGTTTAAAATATGTGTATTTATACCTATCTTGAGTTTATCTGTGGCTTTTACTTATAAACCTCCACCAAAGTTAAGGCATTCCCTTTGTGAGTGACCTTAATGGAGGTGGGGTGTTTCACTTGGTATCAGAGCATAGGTTTACCAGACAAGATAAAAGTTTTTGAAATTGTTTTCAAAAGAAAAATTAAAGAAGCATTTTTCAAGAAAAAGTGTTATATTTTTATAAAAAGACATAATCCTCCAAAGGCATGTGCCTTATCTATCTCTCTCTATCCTTCGTTTTGAATCTTTCCTTTCTGTTTCAGCATGTCTGGGGACCTTACTCCCCAGCTACATATGCTTTTACTCCTCCTCCTCCTTTACGTGAACCAGCAAACGGAAGAATTGCCGAACATGAAGAAGGATAATAGTCAAGGAAGAAAGGACCACAACAATAATAACAAGACACGTGAGAAAAGGAAATGTTATTTCTATGGCCTTGTTGGACATGTGGTGAACGACTACAGAAAGAAGAAGAGGAAGATGAGTGCTACTTGCTTCCATTGCGGTGAGGCTGGACACATGGCTAAGGACTGCCCTAAGAAGCAAGGGCAAGGCCCGCAAGCAGAACCTTCTGGGGGTACCTCTTTAACTTCTTCTCCTAGATGCCTTTTTTTATCCTGCTTATCTTCTCAATCCTATCTTGAGAACTTTAGGTAGTGTAGTTTATCTTTATGATCATCCAGTTCGCACACTTTTTGACTCTGGCGCATCACACACTTTTATTTCATCTGCCTTAGTAGAATCTCTGCATCTAGACACTAGTATGGTAGAAGATCCCTTAGTAGTTTCAAATCCAATTGGGGACTCCGCTTACTTGTCAATGGTTTGTTTGTGTTTGAAAATCTCTATTCTCAGCATTGAGTTTAGTTGTAATGCCTTTGTCTTGGGCTTCTCGGGATATGGTTTGATCTTAGGCATGGATTGGTTATCCAGTAATGGTGCCATCCTTGATTGTGAGAAAAGAGTAGTTAGGCTCTTGACTCGGCTTGGTAACACTCTAGAAATTTCTTGTAATCCCTTAAATGCTATTATGCTTAGTTATCTAGAGTCGCTTGATGCTTCAGATGAGAATTTGAGATCAGTTAGAGTAGTCCGGGAATATCCGGATGTCTTTGAGGAGGTGAAAGGCTTACCTCCGAGGCGGGAAATAGACTTCCGCATATATCTTGTGGATAATCCAAAGCCTGTAGCTTTACCTGTCAAACACATGGCTCCAAAGGAGAGAAAGGAGCTCAGTAAGCAGGTTAAAGAACTTCTCGAAAAAGGGTTCATTAGACGTAGCATTTCGGAATGGGGTGCTCCAGTGGTGTTCGCAACCAAAGCGGACGGTTCGCTTCGCCTTTGCGTCGACTATAGGGAGTTAAACAAATTGACCAAGAAAAATAGGCACCCTCTTCACCGAATCGACGATTTGTTTGATCAGCTTGTAGGTGCAACGGTCTTCTCCCAACTTGATCTGGCAACTGGGTTCCATCAGTTAAGAGTAGCTAAAGATAGTATTGATAAAACGACGTTCAGAACCCCAGACGGTTTCTTCGAGTGGCTTGTCATGCCTTTCGGCTTGACAAACGCACCCGCTTATTTCGTAGACCTAATGAGCAGGGCGTTCAGAGAATTTCTCAATAAATTCGTGGTTGTCTTCATAGACGATATCTTTATCTTCTCAAAGAATGAGGAAGAACATGCTCAGCATCTGAAAGAAATCATGGATACTCTCCAGGCACATTAGTTAAAAGCCAAATTCTCCAAGTGCCACTTTTGGAGAAAGGAGGTAAGATATCTGGGGCATATAGTGTCCAAAGAAGGGTTGGCCGTGGACCCCGCGAAAGTGGTGGCAGTGCAAGATTGGAAGACACCAAGAAATGCAACCGAAGTTCGAAGCTTTCTTGGGCTAGCCGGTTTTTACCGAAAGTTTATTAGGGATTTTGCGAAAATCTCAGCCCCACTCACAAGGCTAACGAAGAAGAATCTAGCGTTCACTTGGGATTTGGACTGCGAGTTTGCTTTCCAACGATTAAAAAAGGCTCTTACAAAGCCCCAGTTCTTACTCTTCCTGACGGAAGCAAAATGTTCACGGTATACACAAATGCATGTGGAACGGGACTAGGCGTTGTTCTAATGCAAGAAGGAAGGGTAGTAGCGTATGGCGGAAGACAACTGAAAGTTCATGAAAAGAACTACCCAACCCACGATCTTGAGTTAGCCGCCATCGTCTTTGCGCTTAAGTCTTGGCGCCATTATCTCCTAAGTGAGAAGTTCGAATTATACACTGACCATAAATCGTTGAAATATCTCTTCTCCCAGAAGGATCTTAACTTGAGGCAGCAAAAATGGATGGAGTTTCTTGCCTCGTATGACTTTGAAATTTCCTATACTCCCGGCAATGGCAACGTAGTAGCAGACGTGTTGAGCTGAAAGAAACTGACCTTAAGCCCTCTCTTTGTGGAAAGGCAAAGCTTGGAGTATATAGCCAATTTTAACTTTAGGCCCTCCTCGGATTTTGTACCGGGTTTGTTAGCATCTCTCGAAGTACGCCCTAATCTATTGGACTCAATAGGGGCTGTACAACGTGAAGACCCTCAGCTTGTTGATGTGATTGATAAACTTATTAGGGGTTAGACTTCTAGTCACCTCAGCAGGTACGCCATCGATGATAAGGGTTGGCTGAGGCGAGATGGGAGATTATGCGTCCCACAAGCAAGGGGATTGGCAAAGAAGGTTCTCGAGGAAGCGCGTCATTCTAAGATGACTATACACCCTGGCGGTGATAAGATGTATAAGGATATTAAAAGGACTTTCTTTTGGAGCGGCATGAAGCAAGACGTGGCAGATTTCGTTTCTAAGTGCATGACCTGCCAACGGGTCAAGGCGGAACAGAAGAAACCTGGAGGACTACTTCATCCTTTAGAGGTCCCACAGTGGAAGTGGGATAGCATTTCAATGGACTTCATTGATGGACTAACTAGGTCGAGAAGAGGCAACACTAGCATTTGGGTAATAGTGGATAGGCTTACTAAAAGCGCCCACTTCATACCTCTCAAGAGTAGAAGGACTGCCGCATCCCTAGCATCTCTTTACCTCAAGGAAATAGTTCGACTTCATGGGATATCCTCCAGCATTGTTAGTGACCGAGACCCTATCTTCACAAGTGACTTTTGGTGGAGTCTTTAAGAAGCTGTAGGCACACAGTTATGTTTGAGCACGGCCTATCACTCCCAAACCGATGGTCAGACGGAAAGGATGAATAGAGTTTTAGAGGATCTTTTAAGACTTTGCGTTCTTGACTTTGGAGGAACTTGGGAGGATCACCTTCCTTTAGTGGAATTTTCCTACAACAACAGCTACCAAACTACCATCGGTATAGCACCCTTTGAAGCCTTCTATGGAAGACCGTGTAAATCACCAACTTGTTGGTGGGAGTCTACAGATAAGCTTATACTTGGGCCAGACATGATTCGAGAGACTTCGGAGAAAGTGGACTTGATACGTAGGAGAATGAAGACTGCCCAAGACAGACAGAAATCCTACGCCGACAAAAGAAGGACCGACCTTGAGTTTGAGGTTGGGGACAGGGTTTTCCTTAAGGTATCTTCTTTAAGAAACGTCGTTCGCTTTGGATCCGCAGGAAAGCTAGCACCAAGATTTGTAGGACCATTTCCTATCATCTAGAAAGTTGGTAAGATGGCCTATAGACTAGAGCTACCCGAGAGACTGGCCGGAGTTCACAACGTCTTTCATGTTTCTCACCTCCGGAAGTGTTTGCATGAGTCTACGGAAGTGGTGGAACCTAGCACTCTAGAAGAAGCCGAAGTGGAACGTGAAGCAACTGTGAGGAGAGTTCCAACCCGCATCTTAGGAACTGAAGTGAAAAAGCTACGAAAACGCGAAGTCAAACTCGTTAAAGTTCAGTGGAGCGACGTTGAGGAAGACGCGAATTGGAAAACTGAGGATAGAATACGCGCTGCCTACCCTCTTCTTTTCGAGGGTACATCTTCGATCTCTCTTTTTCCTTAAGTTATGCTTTATCTATCTTTTTAGGTATATCTCCTCAGTCCTTTTCCTAACTCCTTAGGTAGAAAACAAATGGATGCAAACATGTATTTGAAAACATGTTATGGATGATGGCTGCAAATGGTTGCTCGTGATTGCTAGTGGTTGCTCGTGGATGCATATACACACACGCCCTAGGTTATAGATCGGCTCAGTCACTTCATATTGCATATGCATATATGTATTCTCATTTGTATATGGTTGAAACTTGATATGCTGTCATATGGTCGTCGCATTTGTATGAATGGTTGTTCACTCATGTAGAATTATGAGTAGGAAAAAAAATTGCATACATAATGGATTCATGACACTTACATGATTCACATTAAGGGGGTCAACTGAATCAGTAGACCGCCTGATTTCTGCATTAGATAAGGACATGTACACACACTATGCATATGATCATGAAGCATTAGAAGTCTTTTAAGGATATTCAATGCTTGTGTTTGTTGGATGAGTAGATGGACTGTTGGATGGTAGGTTATACATTCTTCCTAACTTGAAGATTTCGGGGATGAAATCCTTTTGGGGGGGAGAATGTAACACCCCGTGAATTTTATAACGATAAGCTTCACAAATTAAAGTACAATTAATTCTAAATGAAAGAATTAAGGGAAATGGGTTACGCCATTGCGTTCGTCTCGGAATTCTGCTTGAGATAGAGTCCGAGTTTGCGCGAATCGGACTCCGTATGAAGGAGTTATGGCCTTCGGAAGTTTCAGAATAAAATTTAAATTCAAACAGCCTAGTTTAAATTTCAAAATTCGAATTTCAGGTTCAAACTGGGCTGGGCGGGAAAATTCCCACTCAGAGACCAGGTCGACCATAGGGTCGATCATGGTGTCGACCTGGTCAAACCAGGTCGACCATAGTGTCGACCTGGACCCCCAGGTCGACCTGGGTGTCGACCTGCCAGTCGACCTGCCTGGTCGACCTGGCTGGCTAGGTCTGGCTCTGGCTCGAATTTCTGTGGCTCTGTGTGTCACTAGGGTTCACTTGTCACCTCTTGATTGGCTCTTTGAACTTTGTATAGCCTAGATTCCTCCTGTCTTCATCTGACAGCTCAAAACAATTTAAAAATCTATAAATACACCCTAAGTCTCAACTGAAAATTCACACAAAAAATAAGAAAGGAGTCGTCATGCTGCTAGGGAGGAATTGAACATAGCTGTCAAGAGAGAAAAGCCTAGAGACGAATCAAATTAAGAAGAAGATTATAGTTTAATCAAATTAATCAATGCAACGTTAGTCTACCCAAAGGAACGCATCTCAATTTCAGAACTCAGAATCTAGAATTCAAGATTCTGCATTCGTCGTAAGTATAGTGACCTTTCAGAATATGAATAAAAACTGTGATGTGATTCGATGTAAATGAAAATAGAATTGTGTTATTGTATAAATTCTGTGTATTGTAATGGTTCTATCATGACTTGTGTATTGATGTTTGTGGCATAAATTGATTGATGCAAGCCTATTGAACAATTGTATATGAAAACAATGGCACTTGCAAGTTTGTGGCAAAAACTAGGATTTGATCCCTTTATGTTTATACGTATGGCATGGACTATATACATTCACGAAGTCTAAATTAAGGCTTATGTAAACATATTCTAGATTTGAAACCTTTTATGCCTACATGACCCAAAACCTATGATATCATTTTCAGGTTTATTTGCAAGTATAATTGGATCTATGTTAAGTATCGTTTGGGTTACATAAATTATGCAAGTTCATGTTTATTTGCAAGTATAATTGGATCTATGTTAAGTATCGTTTGGGTTTCATAAACTATGCAAGTTCATGTTGAAATTGGCTATGTGATTAGATGTTATAATTGGACATTTTGGTGGATATACAACATGCTAGTTTTGTGGTTGACATTATGCCAAGTTAAACATGTTTAAACACAAGTTTGTATTAGCCTAAAATATGCCATTTCATATGTCACCTACTTAGTGATACTTTGATTTTAATGCAAGTTCACATGACCCATCATTTATGTTAGTATCGCTAAATTGCAAGTTCATGCGCCACGCACCCTTATATGTTGTAAAATATTACATGTTCTTGATTTCACCTTTTCTCATGCCTATAAAGTTGGGCTGAGTTGTGTCGAGCCCAACATTTGTTATAATGTTGCGAACGTATAAACGGGGGTAATAACGTTGGGTGTAAAACATGAAAATATATGTTGGTATGTTTAGCACATGCCAACGACAATGACATTTAAGAGGTATGAATTGATATACCCAAGAACAGAAGATATGACATTTACATATATAATTGAGAAGTAATAAAATATGTAAATTTAGAAAACACGATATGCTTAACCCGAGGTTGGATTGAGTTGTGATGTAAACCTGCCCGGATACGCCCGGCTGTCCAGTAGTCACAACAATACCTATCCAATGTGGGTGGTTAAGCATTGAGCCCAATAAAGACCCGAGGTAAGACTGAGCTACGGTGTAAACCTTCCCGGAACCGACCGGGACATCCAGTAACCGTAGCAATACCTGTCTAATGTGAGTGGTCTGGTGCTCCTAAGAGGCTAAGGACAGGTGGTAGGGTTAAGTCAACTATAACACTTAACCAAATTCAACATCTTAACAAGAATTGATGGGTGGGGTTAGGTAAATACAGACACTTAACCACTTAACATGTTTGACTCGAAAATTTTGGTAACGAGGGACCCGTTTCAGCAGTAACCCAAGTTAGGTATCAACGGTACCCTGAAACTAGGCGGGATGGGGCACGATTACTGGGCTGATTGTAAGCGGTCAAACAACGGCAGTGGGTGCACAGTGCAGGTCTAACGGGGTGCGGGCGTGCACACACTCCGAAGTAGACAACCAGGGCACTGGGGACACCAATAGTATAACCTATGCCTTCTAGAATTTGTGTCGGGGCCGCCACCATGGGTCTTGATACACCCCATGGTGGGACCAGCATAGGTATCTACAATTCTTGGGGGCCGTATGACACATGTCAACGCAAGTAGGAGCCGATCTTTTAGTAAGAATGGGGATCACTTCACCCTCACCATGGGGTGCTAGTTAGAATAAACTCAAGTAGGTGCAGAGATATATAGTGTGGGTGCGATAGTACATTCGATTCCAAACGTCACCTCCTTAGCATGTGACACTTTCCTATTTTCAGTTTATATCTATCATGCCCTTTTCTTATTCACATACTGAAGAGTTACTAGATTTACTCAGGCTTTATGTCTGACACTATTTTCTTTTCGTCTTCTTTTCTTCCGTTCCCTCCCCCCCCCCAGGTCCATAGGGAGGAAACAGCTCAGCTCAGTCAGACTCTTTACAAGCTCCAAGACCGTAGATGTATGATTTGGATCTCTTTTGCTCGGACTTTGGCTTTGGATATCACTATGGGGATTTTTGTCACTTTATTTATGTTTTATGCTTCTTTAATAATCAAGACAGTAATGATGTTGTAATGTTGGAAGTATTTTGAGACAATTATGAAATGTTTTGTTTTGAACACATATTGATGAAATAAAAGTCTGTTTGGTTTTCCGCTGTTTAAAATATGTGTATTTATATCTGTCTTGAGTTTATCTGTGGCTTTTACTTATAAACCTCCACCAAAGTTAAGGCATTCCCTTTGTGAGTGACCTTAATGGAGGTGGGGTGTTTCAGCAAGAGAGGTTATCACCTCACTTCCTTTCAGTGGAACGAAGTGTGTTATTTTCAGAACAATGCTTTCTAAAGAAAGGGGCTATCGCTTCTACACCTTTCAGCAGAATCAAAGGAGGTATTTTGAATGAAAGCCTTAACTATTCAAACAACTGATTGTCGAATGTTCATTTAGGCTTCTTTGCTTGCATTGGTTTTGGTTGCCATTTATTTTCATAGAGTAATGTTATGTTGCTTTCGACACCTGCGGAAGGAGTCGAAAGGGGATTTTAGGTTAGAAGGGAATTCTGAACCCATTGTTTATACATGACGCTTTCGGTTGGGAACCAATACATCACTTTAAATGTGATACCTTGTCTAGCGAAGGCTCGGGACTCAACTTAGAGTGTGCGAGGAGTCATTTTATACTTTTGCACATGTTTTGATCACACTGGAGACGCTAATACGATGCGCGAAAAGGATATTTGGGAATACCAATTACTCCCGAAAACTCAAAGGAAAACACTAGGGATATCAATAGGATAAAAGAAAGGAATATCCAAGGTAACAATTATACTCAAAACCTACTGGGAAGGTTAATCCCATAGTATTGAGGGGTTCTTGGCCAACCAACAGACGAAACAAGTAGCATGTAATGGGTACTCGCATTGTCTTATTAAGTTGTTTATATTTGTCCAAAGGTAAAACTATAGTGGTTGTTAGCACCAAAATAAACAAGGAAAAGCCAAAGACTAAAACCAAGGTGAAGGGTTACAGGCACCAATATTCCTTTGGAAGAGAAGAAACAGAAGTTCATTATACACTTTCGGAGCCAATGGTAAAGAGGAAAGACATTTTCTCTTCTTCTAGAAAGCCCCTGTCGGCCAAACCCACACTATCGAAAGCCCCTGGACCTCCAAGGTTGTATTTGTATGATGAAGATTAAGCACCTTGCTAAGACTTCTAACTTTAGTGGCCTCCTTCAGAAAGCTTTTGTAACAACCTAGCAGTTGTTCTCCCAAATATTAACGGAAGGCGCACCCACGGAGCCTCCATATACCCTTCTGCTAGAAAATCGGGACGAAGTCCCATATACTGTAGAAGGGTCGACCTACACCTATAAGTACGACCTTAAAAGTCATGATCTAGGTCCAACTTTTCATTTCTCAATCTTGTAATCAAAAACTAATGTAGTAAACCCTAATTTCTAAATTGATTTAAGGAAAAATGATGCTGTAATCATTTAGAGTATCAATAAAGAAGTTTTTCCAAGCAATTAAGAAAATATCACCGTAACTATTCAATTATTATCCTATCCAAGAAGCATACTAAAATATTATGAAATAACATAATCCCTGTGATGGAGCTAGCCTTTTTAACGATCATCCAGTGGGTACAAGCCCGCCGTGGCATCACATCGGTATCCCAACCACTTGTTTTACGGACACCCTTTCGTGTTCATGACCAACCCTAAAAAGGGACTTGTAGTGGTAAGAGTCCACTGCCCACCACTAAATTCCCTTGGTGAGAACCCCCTATCATGTTGCATCCTATTACTTGGCATGCCAAACAAGGACTGGTGTGAGAATTTAAAACAGTTACTTTCATTTTAAAGTAAGGTAAATCATAGGACCACGCCGTATAACACAGAACGGGTTTTCCCCATATGAATACCAGTGCATAAAAACTCATAATGCTCTATAGAAAATGAATCTACCATAAGATCTCACACCACACACAAAATGCAATCACAGATTTGGGCGTCGTTTCCCTTATTATAAAAAAATATGCTTGATACATGGAAAACTCTCTTATATTATTATTAGTGCATAGTGTGAAAATCACTTTAGCAAATAAATTATCAATCTTAGCCAGCATAGGAACCATAATATTATACTGACCTCCTAAGCGTTTTATGCAGGATCTACAATAAAAACATTATGGGCACGTAGCAGATGATCCGGGTTCAGAATCGTATACCAATCCAAACCGTTCGTAAAGAGTTTTTTTTAAACAAATGACCAAGGCTAAGGAACTTCCTTAACGAATGAGTACGCCTCTAGAGGAACGTTCTGAAAAGTAAACCCTTCATTGCCAACACAAAGCTCTTGGTCATTAAATGACCAAGGCTAAGGAACTTCCTTCTCGAGCGACCTTTTCCACGGGTACTCGAATTTCCAACAAAACCATAATAGTAAGATGTCAGGGCTCCATACCATAGCACTACCATATCAAAGCCACATAGCAAGCACTTGATCTCCATGCCACAGTGCTGCTTCAAAAATCTAGTAGGAAATGGTCGTCTCCTAAGGGGCGCGATCCCTATAACCTTGCTACATCCTTTTCTGTTTCGGTCATTTCCAGGATGTGTGGCTTGTCGAAGTCTTGTTACACAAAGCTACGCTTTAGTGAGCCGCGCTTTAATCATCAATAGCTCATCACTTGGCATGCCACATTGTCAGTTCACAACATATAATTAGTCGCTATTTATATATAACCCTCTGAGCATATATGTCTCAGAGGAGGGTGTTAAGCTAAGAGAATAAATCCTCTGCCACAAACTGATATAACGTCAATAGAAACCAATTGGTTATGCCGTAAAATAGAATGCCAGACACACATCCATTTACAAGTCCGTTCTTGGTCTAAACGAAACTGAAGGCACTTTATTCCATGACCCCGTCTGGGTGCGAAACCCCTTTCAATCCGAATCGCTTCAAGTACGACCAGATTGCTTGTCATAATATAATCTTATAATGGGGGATCAACCCAACGATACACCAATGAGAAATCCAACCTATGTGAAGATCTCCGATCGTCAATCACAGTCATCGTAATTCTCTGTTGCTCTTACCACATTGTATAGTTATTCAAAATTGGTTGAAAACATGCCTTCCTGAATAACTAGCGCATCTTTTAAACGTGGGGAGAATATATAGGGATATCATAGATTTCATTCTATTTTGGATTATTCCTTGATTTCAATTAAACCTTAACACAAAGGTTATTACTTAAATCAAAATCTCATTTCCATCCACTAAATGGAACATAGAGGGAGACACCACTTCCGCTCTATCGGTCTGGGGCAATTTCTACCTATGATAAAATGCGACTAGCTTCTCACCCTTAATCCATATCTACATTCATTTTGGTAAGTTCCAATTACCTTCATTAAACCCTTTTCATTTCATCCATTCAAATCTTTTGTAACAACCCAAAATTTGGTAATATAAATAAATTGTTAGAATTTCAAAAAAGGCATTTTTGCAAATGATGGAATTTGGCCGTAAGACATTAACTGTTGCGTTCGTCTTGGAATTCTGGTCAACTTTCATATTTGGATTTTCACGAACGGAGTTCGTATGAAAAAGTTACAGACGAAATACGAATATAGACGGAAGATAAATAAACCAAATATTTAATTAATAAATTACCACTTATAACCCAGCTGACGTGGGCAGTTTGATGCCCAGGCAGTCGACTGACGGTCGACTGCCCAGGTCGACCTACTGGGCGTCAAACTGCCAAGTGATGGCTAGATTTTGGTGAGTTGTTTTATTTTATTATATAAACCGATGGACGAATATAATTTAAAACTAATCTGATGGTTTTAGGCCATTTCCACCCTTATAAATAAAGGGTAAAGCCTCACTCTTTTCCCATTCAAATCTATGAAGGCAGCGGAGCCTTGCCATTTTTCTTCCTCTTCTAACCTAAATTCTAAATAAAATGCATTCATACATATACCAAATCAAATCACATTCATATGGAATTGGGAAGATTAATAGATTCAATGGAAGAGGGTGCTCAACAATAGATTTCTTTGCCCTTTTCCCTTTTTCTTACATTTCTATAGATCTAGAATTTTCCTTTCAAGATAAATTGTAGATTTGTAGGAATTTAGGGATTGTAAGCCTAAAAAGGTTCATAATTCATAACTTGGAAGCTATAAGGTGAGTGGGAAATTTACAATTACAAATATAATAATTTTTTTATTTCATTTAAATCCAATCTATGTTTTATTTCTATCAGATCTACTATTTAAATAGTTGTAAATTGTGATAACCATCAGATCTGATTATGAATATATTGGTAATTGATAAAATTGTGATTTTGTATAAACATGAATTGTAGGAACTTTATATAAATTCTTACATATTCCTACAAGTTATGTCATGAATTATGAAATATGTTGAATATGCCACATGGCACTATGGATTTGGAAATCAGTCCCATTAAACATAAATTTGTTGTAGTTATGTTCCAGATCTTTAGTTCAGTGCTGAATTATGAAATATGTAAGTTTAGGTATTATGTGATTATAAGAATAAAAGAATTATGTGATTATAAGAATAAAAGAAATATTCCTTGTTTACATTTAATATTGTTAGGATTTTGGCTTTAACATTGTAAATTATGTCGTTTTCCTTATTTTTAAATAAAGAGGCATTATTTTAGAATCACAAGAAGTATGTCAAAAAGAATTAAAAGAAGAAAAGTGGTGCAAAGGCACATATGAAAATAATATATGTTTTGTATGTAATTTGCATTGACTACTCCGAAATAAAAATATATTACATATATCTCTTATGATTTGGAAATATGTCAATATTACAAAATAGGCATGATTTAAAATGATTTTTAGCTAATGGTCCTTGTGAGACTTGAAACCTTTTTGGCAAGATTGAATGTAAAAAGGCAATGTTTAGTCAATTAATTAGACCAAAATCATTGATTTAAAAATAAGTATTTCAAAATAATAAATAATAAATAAATATTAATAAGTACGTTGACCGCACGAAAACATAAGAATAAATATATACATATTATCCATCCAAATCAGCATAAAACGGTGAAATACAAATTGTTTGGAATGTTTTAATGTTTGGATAAGGTTCAATTATGGAATTATATGTAAATATAATCCTATTTGAATTAATATATTTGTGGTGTGAGACCGCAAATAAGGGGATAAAAATTGTAACCAATATTGATTTGTGGAAATAAATGTGAATAGGAAAACAGTTACGGTTCCTAAAATAAATTAGGAAAATTTTTGTGGACCCCAATTAGTTATAACCGCCTTTAGACATGAGGTTAAACTCAACTTGTGGTGTAAGCTTGCCCGAAACCGACTGGGAAATCTAGCAACCACAGGTAGTCAGTTTAATGTGAGAGCTCTAATGCATATAATCGTACTAAAGCACGAGGTTAAGTTCGCTTGTGGTAGAAGTCTACCCGGAACTGACCGGCATATCTAGCATCCACAGTTAGTCAACTTAATGTGAGTGGCATGGTATGTAAATATATATAATATAGTCAATAAATGAATAAATAAGAATAGGAATTGTCCATTGAGGTACAATAAATAGATAACTTGGGATTGTAAATATTTTCCTTAGGAAAATATGACCGTTAAAGTCAAAAGGAGTAATAAAAAGGAAATAAAATGAAATGGGTGTAAAAAGGGGATTAATGGGTATTGATTGTTGTCTAAATACTAAGTCCAAATTAGGGAAGAAATTAAATAAATATTATAGAGAAAGGGTAATATAACCTTCCTTATTTACATCAATAAAACCTATAATTAAAAATATAGTTGGACTTAGTAGGTTAATAATATAAGATATTATTAACCATATAAACCCGTGATACAAATAAACGGTGTACGTATAGTATTTTCGTGTAAATAAATTAAATAGGAATGACTTAATAACGTAGCCTATTTATCCCGAAAAGGGAAAGGTGTTAAAGGCAAGTGGGAGACGAATGAGTAATCTTCGCATGTAGTCCGCTTCCTGGGTCCTAAAAGGCTAAGTGATTAGGGTTAGAGAGTCCACCTGGGCATAGGTTTTTCAGTATAGGGGTCTAAATGGCAGGTGTGTGTTGGCCTACACAAACTTGGAAATTAAAAGGGTCAGTTATGGTCGCCTATCCTACAGGGAGTAGTAAACGACTAAGGAGGTTATCTGATAAGGTCATTTAGAAGGTATAACAAACGATAAAATACCTACTCTTACCTTATGTGGGGTAAAGGTTTATGCGTGAATGACGGAAGTCTTAACTACTAGGGCATGTAGTTAGTGCCCTCTAGTTTTATGTTAACATTAAATTTTCCAGGGTTAATAAGTGATCAATAGGTCCGCCTAGGGTCTTAAGTGATCAGGGAGAATCCACCCTATCTATCATGGATAGTGAGGCATTAAATAATAATGAATAGAGAACGAGGATATAAATAGAAACCCCAAAGTTAGGGGCCTACTTTCGATATAATTAACCAGTTAAACTCTCGTATAAGGGCTTCACAAAATATGTGTAAATGTAATATCTCGGTAATATAATTTAGGAACATTGTTTTGGGTTGAATAGTAAAATCATACGTAAATATTTTCTAGGTTGGGCTAGAATCACTAACCTGGTTAGGCATACAACTTGGGTTGAACCAAACTGAATATATCTGTGTTATAGACTGTGTTGTACATTTCTTAGTTACCAGAACTTGTTATTCTGATCCCCTTCCATTCTCATTACAACCTCCAGGTTTCATAGAGAAGGTTGGATTCTCAGAGATGATTAAGTTTGGCTCTTGGTTCTTGTTCTCTCTCATGCTCGGTATTGGCGAAGAGACTTACTCTGAAAAAGGTAGTTACTTGAGTTAACACTAGTTATCCTATTTTTGTTTCCGCTGTGAGTTTTATTTATCGTACTTTGATTATGCTCTTGCTCATTTATTGCAGGTACTAGATATACACTCTATGCTTGGATGTGTTCAAGCTTTGATTTTTGTCAAAATTTTGGGGCAGAAAAGTGTAGGGTGTTACATATTTACTCAAAGATTTATTTAAAACTCTAATTTAGTTTTAAATCTTAAAGATCATTATTCAATAATTACTTAACTTTGGAAGCCAATCTTGTCTTTAGCTGTGCTAAATGATAGAAGTTAGGCAAGACATTATTCACAACAAATTCAAAATCATACTTTCATTCTCAATGAATTCTTCACGGAAATCATATCAGCTCATAATCGATATAAATTTCCATATTGAACTAACACTATAAGCGGAATAAGGGAGTACCCTTTCAAGTTCCTCGAATAGTATCTGTCTTCATCTACATATAATTATCTCGATTATCACCAAATCGATTCCCATTAAATTTCAAATTTAATTTATTAACCATTCGAAAATGATTACTCAAGTCATAGAGGAATACAACTGAGTTTAAAACCTTTAAATAATCCTTTTCAGAAAATGTTGTTATAGCGTCATAAAAAGCGCTGCAAGTAGGCTTATATTAGCTAGTTTAGTCAAAATGGCTTTTATATTATCCAAAACTTCATTTCATCAATTGAAATCATTTTCAATCCGTTTATCATAATTTATCATAATTTATTCCTATTTTTAATAATTTAAAAATAGTTCATTTTATAAAAATCCAGTTTCATGTCGTTAGTTGCAAATTCTGAATTTTTCTTGAATTTTGATTTTGGCTTATTTTAGAATCTAACCATTGGATCTTACAGCTTTCTTTTGCATTTGAAAACTCTCTTCATTTCAAACCCAACGTTTTTCGTTCCGGGAAAATTCGACAGTCGGGTCTCCCGGTACGCCGATGGTCGAAATTCGCGAACTACCGCTATGCGACTAGTCTTAGTTAGACCAAACTTCGATTTATAATTAAAACTAAATCGAATTACTTCCAAATTAGCTTATTAATTATGTAAGACATATATAACTACTTTAGGAAACTATATTCCAAATATTTCTCTTTAAAATCAAATATTCCATTATTTAACCATTTTAGTATTATTTAAATCATTAAAATAATGTTATTTTTCAAAACTTAATATTTGAAACCCAAATTTTTCTGAAGCCCATTATAAAAATTAATATGATAGTTTGGAAAATAAATTCTTGGTAAACCTTTCCTGAATACCCAAACCTAACTTCACCTTTTAAAGTTTCTGTTCATTTTCACTTTAAAATTTGAAAACTTGACATTATTAATTTAAAACTAACTCAAATCAAATTCTTGTTTTTACGAAAACTATTCGTAATCACTATTTCAAATCTTGCAAATATCCCTCGAGTTCTCGTTTTGGGCTCTTTCCTTAACGAAACAGAAAATATAACTCTAAATCTCCTTTCGAATATATTGTCCGAGACATTGCAATATCGAAAGATATACCGACCGAGACGAAATACTGGAATATCATCCGAGATTTTAATTTTTTTGGTTAAAATTTAAATATGTGCCTGAACTAGAACATTAATTAAAAACTCAAATCTAGCCATGATAATCTTTTGTTATTTTACATTTTGCACGTTAAATGACCATATTGTATGTTCATATATGTTCTACAATGCTTATGATTTTCATATTTTTTACATATATGTTACCTATGGAAATTATGTATTTATGGTCTATTTACGCTGAATTTTTTAATGTTTTGGGTCCTTTTAATATTTTATGTCTAACAATATTTCTGTTATAAGCATATTACAATTTAGAGTATGAATGATCTTTTGCAAAATAAAGAATAATAAAGTTATTTTGTAATTCAAGTTTAAGTTACTAAGTTTTTAATAGCATTTATATAAATAATTTTGTACAAATATCATTTTTTTAACATATCATGTACCCCGAGATTGTTCCGATATGAACTTTTAGACTCGAGATGGAAATCCGAGACGAACTCCCGAGTTAGACTCATCTCATCCGAGATCTCTCTATAAAATCCCTGAGATGCAACCGATATCTAAGATTTAAAACCTTGTTCGTAATTACTTAAATTATATTTCCAAATTATTTCGAATTTAAAATTCAAATTTTTATTTTACACTGAATATATTGTTAAAAAAATATTCTAATTTAATTCCAAATTGGAATTAAAACTCAATTAATCCACAGATCCTCCACATATGCATGTGTAGTGAATCCATAATCCCTATTAACATTTCTAATGTGATTTCTCATAATTAAATCATCCATTCGCACATACGTATATGAATGTACACACACGCACATGCACACGCACACACACACACACAGTGTTTGTATACATGCATACCATGGCATAATTCATATGGTATAAGCGTTAGACCATTAATGCTTATAATATGTCAATCAACTAATTAACCGCAATTATCCAATCATCAATCAATCATAAGCATTTAATGGCATCATACAACATGCAATAACAACACAAGGTGTCATTTACACAAGGGTTCATACCACATTCACGCAAAGGTGACATTTTTAACACTTTTAACTAAGTGTCCATGCTTTAAACACACCAAGGTGACTTTGTTAACACTTTAACCTAAGTTTACACATGTTTAACACCCAAAGGAGCCATTTTTAACACTTTAACCTAAGTGTCCATATGTTTAACACACAAGGGAGACATTTTTAACACTTTAACCTAAGTGTCCATATGTTTAACACACAAAGGAGACATTTTCAACACTTTAACAAAAGTGACCATATGTTTAACACACAAAGGAGAAAATTTTAACATTTAAACCTATATGTGTACATTGTTAACACACAAAGACAACATTTTTAACACTTTAAACTAAGTGTTCATGCTTTAAACAAACAAAGGTGACATTTTCAACCTTTTACACTAAGTATTCATTCTTTCCATACTTTGTTACAACCAAATCAACACAAGATCAAACCATTCATCATCACATCCAACCCAAACATATTTATAAGCAAACATACACTACTTTAACACATAAAGGTATATTTTTTTCCTCCCTATAGTTATTAACGAATGTTAATGTTCTCACCGAGGGATCATTCCACTAATCTTTTAAAACTAAAGGTCCTATCCAGCATCTTACTAACTCGACTAACAAATTAAAACTAGTGTTCTCACCTACTAACAAATGTCAAGAACTTCCGTCTACTTGAGATTTCAGTTATACTTTCTCACGCTTACTAACTTGACTAATAAAGTAAAAAGAAAGCATTTTTTTTATTTAAAAATGCTAAAGGTAGAACATTATGATGTAAAAGATTTGACACTTGAAAGGATGAAGGGAACAAGTGGTTCTAAAGCGGAAAGGCGGATTTTGGAAGGGAGAGGGCTCGGTCTAGAGTAGTTAGGTACGACCTTGGCAAGAAAAGGGGAGAGAACTATGGAGTGGAGTATATGGAGGTAGATCAGAAGAAATGAAGTGGTTTGGTGGTGTTTTAATGGTGGAGGAAGGGGGATGGGTTTGGCTAAAATGAAAGGGAGGAGAGGAGGCCATTGAAAAGGACTTGGAAGAAAAGAAGTGAAATGAAAAGAAGAAAGAAAGGAGTGGTTTTTGGAAAAAGAGGGAGCGTAAGAGGATGACACTTCAAAAGGGAAATCACATGTTTAAGTACCAGGAAAATGTGGGATTATGGAAGAAGATGACAAGTGTAAAGGGGGAGTAGCCTTAGAGATGTGTTATCTAACGGTGGAGAAAGGTGAGATGTTGTGTAAATAGAGGAACGATTTCTTTAATTAAAAATGTAACTTAATACTTAAGGTTTATATAAGGAAGGTGTTATCTCCTTTAAATTAATTTAAACTCCATGAAACCATTAATATGTGTTAATAAGTCATTTAGGTTTTCACCAACAAATTTAATTAATTCTTAAAAGTTTTCCAAATAGACGTTTACTAATATAAATATCTAAACGATTTAAATCTGTGATTGAAAACAGTGAAATGAACCAATGATCTTTATAGAGAAAATTGAAGTAGAAAAATTATAAACGAGTTTGTTATCATCTATATTTGTTTTTAAACCAATTTAAGTCTATTTTATCAATATTTTCAATTTTCAATATTACCCAAAACTGCTTAATCTCAATTGAATTTCACTAAATGATTCCTACATTTTTTCAACTCGCATGATCAAACCATAAGTCCAATCTATATGAAATTTGAAATCCTACTATATTTCACTAACACGGATCCAATGAATTGGTCTTGTCGAATTTTGAGACTGTCTCAAAAATGGCCTATTTTCAGGTAATTTAAAAATAATATTGTATTATCGAATTTCAATATATTTACTTATAAATTCATATTAAAAGTCCACTAAACTTATTTCATCTTTAGTAATATATAAAATAAAGTTAGAATTCAATGTTTGACTATTCAAAATCCACAAAAAAATCATTTGAAAATTCATGTTTTAAATTTACTAAGATACGGGATGTTAGACCAAAAAATGGTCCTAACACCCAAATTGTTGTATTTCGAGCATAGGATATGAAGAAATAACTGAAAAATAAGAGAAAAATCAAGACAACGGGATTTTTATAGTGGTTCGGCGTTAATGAGCCTACATCCACTTCATATTTTCTCATTTCATTCACATATTACAATTACAATGAATATTGTCTATCAATCACTCGAATTCAATGAATACTTCTCTCTGAATTCATGGATTTTATTGACGAAGATGGTGGTTATTTGTGGAGAAGTGTTGGTCATTGCTGCCATGGATAAGGGTATGCCAAAAGTCCCTTGAAAATACCCTCTGGAGGTGTATTTATAGCTGTAGGAAAGCCCATATGGTGATCAGGTCGTGGTAGGACGCATGGCACCCGATCTGGGAAAATAGGAGCGGTCATAGCATCAAGAATAGATCAACATTCATGTGTAAAAGTAGGTTCAGTCCAGGCGGTTCATGACCATGGTGTGCACCATGAACCGGGTCGTGGTCATGAGGGGATCCACGAGTCGGGTCGTCGACCATGGGTGTTTCACGAGCGGGTCATGATGAGGGCGAGCCGAGCCGGGCTCACGAGCCGAGGAGTGCGAGCCGGTCACCATGAGTCGGTCTCCACGAGCTGATCTTCATGAGCTAGTTCAGCATGCGTTTACGGAAACGTGCGTAACTTTCAAACTGTAAGGCCGATTGGGCCAAACGAAAGCTCTACTTGAAGCTAATTTAGAGGGCTACAAGTACTTGATTGTTTAGATCCAAATGAGGTAGTTTGATAGGAGTTTGGGGCCAGTTTATACTAATGTTGTGATTTTGACTTCCTTGTGTCTTCTGATGATGCTTTCAATGCCGGAGAGTAATGCTATCCCAGCACTTCAACCGAGCGATTGCTGATCAATTCATGTTCATATTCAAGTCCTTTGCTTTGGGTAGCCTGGTCACAAAGCAGGCTAACATTTTTTTCCCCAAAGTACATTCTATTGCAGGTGAGATGTGCTTTGAATATGTTGAGCTTAGTCTCTCTGGAACATCATTTATCCTTGAGAAGGCTCTATCCAATTTTTGCATTGCTTCCCTTGGAGCTAGTCAGACCAAGTTCTATGGAAGAAGTATTCGAGATGGTCGAGTAATGGTTTAAATCTTTTTGAATCTAGAGGACTAATTCATTCATCAAAAATCATGCTAGATCATTGGCTCCTGAGTCTGATCCTACACACACAGACCGTTGCAGAACAACGTCATCATTCTATGCGGGTCAAGCGCATTGTTAAGTTGGATTTCTTTGATGCATAGCCGATGTAAAAAGTAGTCGTCCAAGTCATGGGGCGATGTAAGAATCCTTGGGCCCTGAGCTAACAACTGAACTGTTGGGACGAAGCACATCAGAATCAACATATGAATTTGCCATTTGTACTCAAGTTTGGACTATCTTGATATCTTGATATTGATCTAGGATCTTAAAATCGCATTGAATCGTAACTGTAAGGAATCCGAAAGCCATGATCACTCTAGATCGTGGTCGAGGGAATCCACAATTGCTATGGATCATTTCTTAATCCAATAATCACATATGAAGTAGTCAGTAAGGAATGCTGTTAAAATCATGTGAACCAGAAGGCTATAGGATTGTCACCATTGCAAGGCAGTAGATAGCTTCGTCACACCTTCCATCCGGTATAGTTTGAGTCTTTAAGTTCACATTTGATCCGCATGCTAGCTCGCTTGGTCGAGGAAGACGAATCAGGTCATACTCTGGAGGCATAACGTACATGTTTTGAATCTCATTTCAAGCCAGGATTACCTTCAGAGTTAGTCGACACCTGTGCTCTCAGTGTCATCGGAGGACAAGCGAAGTCAGTGCTTATGCCCCTAGCATCGGTGGGGGTTAAGCTACGTCAGTGGGACATCCGATCCTTAAGCTTTTATATTTTATGTCATTGATTCTGGCCAAAGGTGCAGATTTAATAATCTTTAGTGGATCTAAGCAATCCCGCATGCTTTCTCGAGTCAGCAGGGGTATGAGTTGTGTACGCGGATGGTCGAATCATATTCGCTTTGATGTCGTTCCTTCTCTCTAGTCAGTTAGTGAAGATTGCCTCATCGGGCACCAGTGAACTTATTTGCTTTCATCAAATCCGTCATGGAGTTGAGTAGGTTTGTCAAAATGCAAGCAAATGAATGCCATTATGAAGTAAGTCGAACCCTTCCGTTCATGCTTCAGCATAATCCAAAACGGTCATCATAGTCTTATTGAATCTCTTTCTCATGCTTGGTTCAATTGAGCTTGACAAAAAAGATCATGGGCTCGATGAGTAATATAGATTCTCTTTGGAACTGCACACTCTTATCATTATTTTCCAGGGCTTTTCCTTTGTCCTTATCGTTTCAAGAATTAGGAGGTGCTCCATTCTTTATCACAAAAGCACCAAGATCATCCATCTCGACATTAAACCTTCTTGTCATAGAAGTATGTCCACCTCAGGGTTGAGTTCATCAAAGCTTCTGAACAGATCTTATTACAGAAAACATTTAAAGTCCGCGGGAATAATAGGTAATCCTGATGTCCCACGTGAATGGGTTGTGATTGTCATTACCTGCATCATCTTGAGAAGTACCACTTCTTGAGAGGTGTCGAATCAAACTGGCGAGCAGGTTGTCAAGATCATGGATCGTGCCCCCAGCATCGAGTCTGAGACTACAAATGGGGGCTTTGCTGATTTCTTGTTTCCGCGTCGATATTGTCCCTAGGTCTTAATTCGAGTTATTCGACCCGACCGGGTTCCTGTTCTTTGAATTATCGCATTCTTGCTTGGAGCTGAGTATGAAATATCGCTCGTGTATCCATTCGGGTTGGAGCTAATTCTAGTTGTGCATGGTCTGAGTTTGTTATGATTCTTGTATTCTCATCTAGGATGTTGCAGATAGCTGTTCCATTGCCCATGTTTCCATCCTTGACGTTCTGAGTCGAAGCCGCGAGCTGCATGCCCGCTGATGGGTTCATGTTCAACCCGAGCTGATGGTTGTTATATGATTGATCCAAGTTCGTCACTGCTTGAACTTCAATTTTAACATTTCCAGCGACTTGATGATTATTGCTCAGTCTTCCAATTCAGCGCTGGTTCCTCCAGCGTGAAGTCTTAAAATAGGTGAGGATCGACCTCGGGCTTCTTGGTTCCACATGAGCAGTAGCCTTCAATCAGGCTTCTGTCATTCAATTCTGAATATAGGCATCGAGTAGTTTGCTGCTTGAGGCTAGTATTCCGTGCCTCCATCCTCGGGGGTTTGTTCTAAGTAGTAGACTTCGAATCCATATCTTTCATACTCCCTCTTCGCATAATGAGTATGAGTTGAGTGAAAACTAATTTGTTGGTACGCAGCCCATGCTAATCTCTTGTCTCTCATCCAGGCTCTGAGGATTCGCATCAGACGGCGAAAGGTCAGACTATGGTTGTCTCGAGTGTTCCGGCTTGCCGCCAGTTTGGAAATAGGTTCAGACTAAAAAATGGACGTTTTCTCTGCATCTGCTTCATGGTCCTCAAATGGATTTTTAAATTTAGATGAAGGAAGGTGTGTTCTGGGTAGGCCGAGAAATCTTCAGTTCATAAAAATCCTGAATGTCACGATCGCACTGAATCGTATTAAGGTTAAAGAGCCCACGATCACTCAAGATCGTATTAAGGCCAGATAGTAATTCAAGAATTCCAGTGCTTCGCCGTGTCCTTTCCGCCTGCGAGTATCAAGTCACATGACATGTCATCGAATAATCCACTCTCAAGGCTTCCTTTCGGTCACCGCTTTGAGTTGCGTAGGAAGTTTAGCGTTGGGAATCATTGTCATCCTTCTGGACACATCCCTTAGCTTCTTTTCCACTGGCCTTTTGTAGTAGTTGCAAGTGCAACCCTCCCCTTTTGTCCAGCTTCGTTTTGTGAATCTGCATCCAGTAAATAAAATTTTGTTTCTTTTGCATTGCTGTGTACCTGTGGACATTTCACAGTTAGTCAAGTCGTAAATAAGTCACGAATGAAACTACATCATAAGTTTCCGTTGCATGCATAGCATAAAAATTCTATAACATGCTATTTTGTTGTGTGTCAAGTAGTACGTGCATAGGTGTCCCCGATCAATCATTGATGGGATGCCTGGCCAGGACTTGTTAAGGATTGATTAGGATCCACACTGTGTTGCCCTCCATGTCCGGACGTGAAGGGTTCGGGCTCAACTTTCATTCTGCTCCCCGATCCTTCAGCAGGGTAGGAGCTCTCTCGTGGCGCTAAGTCTCTGGCGGCTTTATACTCTCCTGTCGTGGTTCAGGTTAGAGTTTGAACTCAACTTTTAGTCTGCTCCCCGATCCTTCAGCAGGGTAGGAGTTCTTTCGTGGCGCTAAGTCTCTGGCGCCTTTATACTCTCCTATCGTGGTTCAGGTTAGAGTGTTGTCGAGGCGGTCTTAAATCATGGTGCACCGTCACGCCTTTGGGACAATTCATCTTCAGTCCCAGGTACTCTTTCTCAAGTCATTAGAATTAGAGTACTTGAAGTAAACGACACATGGTATTTTATAGTGGTTTGGTCGAATCATGACCTACGTCCACTTTAAAATGACAATTTCGTGTCAAATAATACCGCAAATGCCGGGAATTCCACACTTTGGGTATTTCATCTCCATCCACGGTTGCTAGCTTGATGGTTCCATTATCAAGCCTCCGTAGGATGGAGTACGGTCCTTACCATTTCAAGGCCAAATGAGTTGGGAGTGGAAAGACACGTTTCAGAACCAAGTCTCCGGGTTCGAAGGTTCGGGCTCAAACCTTTTTGTTGTAGTAGCGGGAAACCTACTGTTTATGCCTGAAGGCGTGCAGATCTATTTCATCCCTTATACTCTTTCTCGGATCATGAGAGTTAGCATCATGGATCGAATGGCCTTTGATCATGGCGAGCCCATCACACTTGTCCTAAATTTATATTTCTATCCAAGCTCTGAGGATTAGAGTCAGTTGGGCAAATAGTCGAAAGACGTTTGCCAAAGCCTTGTGTTCCTCCGATCAATCTATGGGAGGAGTGGTCGGCACCAAACTTCGGATACCTGCATCATTCATATCGCACGAATTAGTCATGTCAATAACACGAGATGCATGCAAAAGCAAATTTTATGATTGAAAAGTAAGGATATCAATGGGCACTGCTGCCCCTCTATTGGGATTCATGTAATCTGGTGGCGTCGAGCATAGGATTGAGCCATGTAGACGGTCGAACTGCGTCCATCTAGAATCGGATTCCGTCTTTGAAATGCTAAAGTCAATGCGCAATTATTTCGAGGTCTGGCACTTGTGAGCCAAGGAGTGGCTGGTCATCTCGGATCCACCTTGAGCTATACACTTTTCCTCAAAAAGAGGGTGTGGCTTTGTAGACGAGCAGTTCAGTCGAGCTCGTTATGGTTATGTTCCATAACTCCAGATGTAGATGTTAGAAGTTTGATTGGTATCAAATCCGGGGAACCTACACTATCCACATATTAATTCATCTGAGTTAATTACATCAACAACTTATAAAGCATGTAAATGTAAGAGTCATAGTTAAAGAATAATCCTGTTGAAGGAATGAATATCATTCGGAGCGGAAATGGCATTGCAAATCCTTTGTAGGTCCATTTTGCTTCGCCTTATATCTGTCAGTGCATGGTTGCCAAAATCTTTTAACTGATGAAGGATATCTTTTTAAACTATCGTGGGCGCGGTAGTCTCAAGAATGAATAGACCTTGATCGGGGTCTTGAGATGGCAAAGGCGGTTAGGTAGGGAATATAAGCGAGTGATGAGATCGCATCTTCTTTGAATCGCCTTTTTGCCCCAATGCTGAGGGTAAGGATAGAGTGTAAGGAAGTCATGATTGTATTGCTAATGGTAGCACATCATCGCATTGGTGAAATCTATACACCGTCGGATTTCCGTAAGAGGAGGCTGCTATGAGACGATCATTATCTGGTATATTGTCATAACCAGCATGCCAAATCTTTTCAAATAGCTCTTTACACTGAATAACATTAATAAATAGGTATTATGTCTCTAGGAAGAATCCCTGTCATTGCCAAGTTTGCTACCGATATCCTCAGAATTTTTACTGAATCTCGATTAATAAGCATTAATTGCAGGACAAAACATACTCCGAGCCGAAGGCGAGCCCTCAACAGGTCCGGGCGCAGCGCCGGTGGGGGTCCGGGACTCCACAGTCCCGATGGCGATCGACTTAACCGGTTAGGTCGAAAATGGGGGCACCGCATGATTTTTTCGATTTTGGACGACGGAGCCTTTTTGAAATGATCTAAAAAATGCACTTTTTCCAAAAACTGTCACTTTTTCGGGTCGGTTCAAGACCCTTGTTCATCATTACATTTCTGGGTCGAGTACACCACTTCGGGTCGCGGTTCTTCTTCACGAGCAGACTAGGGCGTGGGTTAATTCGAGGCATACACTATCCACCTAACATGGCATGCGAGCCAAGCTGTACAGTGTACACCAATTGAAATCCACGGGTCCATTGAAGTATCAGAGACTATCACAACAGTTGGTGCAATAATTTGACAAATGAGGAACAATACACGCCACATTCAATATGACATATCCTTATCTGTTTATATTATCCAAAAGTGAACAAGTTTCAAGCGGGTGCTGGGGATGGTATACAATTTCACAAGCTTCTATTTTCATGCACGTGCCTAGCAATTCATGCACGATCCATACTGTGCCATGAACCGATACTACACGAGCCATCCCAATATTAATGTAGCCGACCCATCTCGTTAAATTACAACGCTTCATGCTTTATGAAATATTATCGATCCGTGGAGGCGATCCGGAAGGATACTCGAACGGTTCACATCTTCGAACTGCAGTTGGGAGGTGTTGTTGCACTGTGGGTCGAATGAAGACCATCTCCAAAATTTGTTGCCATGCAGCTGACTGGCTTCAGCTTGTCTCGCTAATTTGCACCCAATTTATTCTTCCTTTTGTGAAGTGTATTAAACTAATGTGTTGCAAATTTCACCAAGGAAATTCATGTAGCAAAAGATGTCACCACCAAGGAAATTCATGTAGCAAAAGATGTCACCATCATTAACAACTAACTGTTTCTTCTTCTCTGTTATATTCTGCTGCTTCAATCCTTCTTCGAAACAATACATACGCTATCATTTTTATTCTAATCGTGGGTACCACTGATGATCAAAGACCACACTTGGTCTTAGTCCCATTTATGGGGCAAGGACACATGATCCCCATGCTTGACATTGCCTGACTCCTTACTGATCGTGGCGCCCACATCACTTTCATCACGACACCAGTGGATGCATCACGCATAAACTCTTTACTCCACACCATCAAGCCCCAAAACCAGCTTATCAACGTTGTGGAGTTCACCTTCCTTTGCAAGGAATTCGGACTGCCGGAAAGCTGTGAAAACGCAGACTTAGTCCCTTCTATTGATCACTTTCAAGTCTTCTTCGACGCAGCCAATTCACATGCTCCGCAACTTCACCACTGCATCCAAAATGCATTGTCGTCTTCGTGTTTGTTCCTCCACAGCACTCAAAGCATGCACATGCATAATTCAAACAACAGAAAGGGTTGGGAATATTTTCATGAAAAGGCCTTATATCGGGACTCAGTAGCTTCCAGTAGTTATCAACCCCTAGCTGCCATGTCTCCATATCCTTTTCAAATATGTCGGCTGAGTAATCGAATGGACAGCATTGTCAAATGAACAACACTCCATTATGAATCACCCGAAGCCATCCCCTTTCAGTTCGGATCGGGGAATCATTATCTTTGGTCTACTCGGGTCTTTCATTATGGTTCGGATCGAGGTGCATTCTCCCATGCTTTTCTGTTCTGGCTTGTGGTTCGAATGCATCCCTTTGGGTACCGCGGATCGGGTCGAGCAACTTTTCTAAGGCCGGGTTGAGCTAAGCACATCGGCGGTTCGGATTGCGTGTACACAGTGTCCTCGGTTCGAGTTCAACCCCACAAGCTGCTTTTGACTCTTGTCTTTGGGTCACTGTTACTTTGCGGATTGTGATTCATGGATAGGGAGCCTGTGTCTTACTGGTTCGTGAATAGGGGAGCGATTGGGTCTTTTATTATTGAGGGTTCACGAGCTAATTGATTTCCAGTTAAGAGGGACTTTCGGTACATCTCTCAAGAGGATGAGTTTCTGACATTTTTCAATGAAAAAATATTAAAAGTTTGTTTTGTTCATGCGGTTCTACCTTCTACTGATCAAATCCGAAAATGGACATGTGGACAATTCTTTCATGAATAGGGGTTACACGCATGCTGGTCCATTCGTGATGGATAAAATGGCACTTGCCTATATTATTCCTCTCGCTAGCACATCATTCACGTGTTCACAGTATTATTTCACTCGTGGGCATAGAAACAACATACTGCTATATTGATTCATGGATAAACATGAATATGAAAGTAAAAGTACAAATTGAAGAGATTGCTATAGCGAGATGACATTGGTACAGTTGTAGCACACGTTGCTCTCTACTATAAGATTTATACTATAACTGAGCCTTAGAGAAACCTATATGTACTTCCAGATCTGAAAATCCAATCAAATAGATACCTTTGTATGGAGCTCGTGATGATGATATATGTTAAAGAGGAAGCAGATCGTGGGATAGGTATCCGATCCCAATATGTTTATTAGAGATTCACGAGTGCATTTGGATGATGCAAATATGCTTTGCACGGGTCGAACCACAGAGAGGGCTCAAAAGCTTGTTCACCAAAAGACATCCATCTTCATCAATACAGAAGTACTTTCAAGTGACAAAAAACTGACTATTGTTGAAAAAATCGGTGACTTTGAGCATGATAATCAAGTTGGAAATGTATTTGTGCCATCCAATCTTGCCAAGTCAGTCAAACCGATGTCAAGGGCCCTGTACCAAAAAATGGAGTACAACTCTCTTCAGCTCATGCTTCGTGTTGCATGTGTTATACTCAACGTGAATCTGTAGCGTGTAATATATTGGGTTAATGATCGATCAATATTTCTGCTATAAGCATATTACAATAGAGTATGAATGATCTTCTACAAAATAAAGAATAATAAAGTTATTTTGCAATTCAAGTTTAAGTTACTATGTTTTTAATAGCATTTATATAAATAATTTTGTACAAACATCATTTTTCAACATATCATGTACCCTGAGATTGTTCCGATATGAACTTTTAGACTGGAGATGGAAATCCGAGACGAACTCCCGAGTTAGACTCATCTCATCCGAGATCTCTCTATAAAATCCCTGAGATGAAACGCAACTGATATCCGAGATTTAAAACCTTGTTCGTAATTACTTAAATTATATTTCCAAATTATATCGAATTTAAAATTCAAACTTTTATTTTACACTGAATATTTTGTTAATAAAATATTCTAGTTTAATTCCAAATTAGAATTAAAACTCAATTAATCCATATATCCTCCACATATGCATGTGTAGTGAATCCATAATCCCTATTAACATTTCAAATGTGATTTCTCATAATTAAATCATTGATTCACACATATGTATATGAATGTACACACACACATGCGCGCACACACACACATACACTGTGTTTGTATATATGCATACCATGGCATAATTCGTATGGTATAAGTGTAATACCATTAATGCTTATAATATGTCAATCAACTGATTAACCGCAATTATCCAATCATCAATCAATCATAAGCATTTAATGGCATCATACAACATGCAATAACAACACAAGGTGCCATTTACACAAGGGTTCATACCATATTCACGCAAAGGTGACATTTATAACACTTTTAACTAAGTGTCCATGTTTTAAACACACCAAGGTGACTTTGTTAACACTTTAACCTAAGTTTACACATGTTTAACACCCGAAGAAGCCATTTTTAAAACTTTAACCTAAGTGTCCATATGTTTAACACACAAGTGAGACATTTTTAATACTTCAACCTAAGTGTCCATATGTTTAACACACAAAGGAGACATTTTTAACACTTTAACCTATGTGTGTACATTGTTAACGCACAAAGACAACATTTTTAACACTTTAAACCAAGTGTTCACGCTTTAAACAAACAAAGGTGACATTTTCAACCTTTTACACTAAGTATTCATTCTTTCCATACTTTGTTACAACCAAATCAACACAAGATCAAACCATTCATCATCACATCCAACCCAAACATATTTATAAGCAAACATACACTACTTTAACACATAAAGGTATATTTTTTTCCTCTCTATAGTTATTAACAAATGTTAATGTTCTCACCGAGAGATCATTCCACCAATCTTTTAAAACTAAAGGTCCTATCCGGCATCTTACTAACTCGACTAACAAATTAAAACTAGTGTTCTCACCTACGAACAAATGTCACGAACTTCCGTCTACTTGAGATTTTAGTTATACTTTCTCACGCTTACTAACTTGACTAATAAAGTAAAAAGAAGGCATTTTTTATTTAAAAATGCTAAAGGTCAGAACATTATGATGTAAAAGACTTGATACTTGAAAGGATGAAGGGTACAAGTGGTTCTAAAGTGGAAAGGCGGAGTTTTGGAAGGGAGAGAGCTCGATCTGGAGTAGTTAGGCACGACCTTGGCAAGAAAAGGGGAGAGAGCTATGGAGTGGAGTATATGGAGGTAGAGCAGAAGAAATGAAGTGGTTTGGTGGTGTTTTAATGGTGGAGGAAGGGGGATGGGTTTGGCTGAAATGAAAGGGAGGAGAGGAGGCCATTGAAAAGGACTTGGAAGAAAAGAAGTGAAATGAAAAGAAGAGAGAAAGAAGTGGTTTTTGGAAAAAGAGGGAGCATAAGAGGATGACACTTCAAAAGGGAAATCACATGCTTAAGTACTAGGAAAATGTGGGATTATGGAAGAAGATGACAAGTGTAAAGGGGGAGTAGCCTTAGAGATGTGTTATCTAATGGTGGAGAAAGGTGAGAAGTTGTGTAAATAAAGGAACGATTTCTTTAATTAAAAATGTAACTTAATACTTAAGGTTTATATAAGGAAGGTCTTATCTCCTTTAAATTAATTTAAACTCCATGAAACCATTAATACGTGTTAATAAGCCATTTAGGTTTTCATCAACAAATTTAAATAATTCTTAAAAGTTTTCCAAATAGACGTTTACAAATATAAATCTCTAAACGATTTAAATCTGTGATTGAAAACCAGCGAAATGAACCAATGATCTTAATAGATAAAATTGAAATAGAAAATTTATAAATGAATTTGTTATCAACTATATTTGTTTTTAAACCAATTTAAGTCTATTTTATCAATATTTTCAATTTTCAAAATTACCCAAACTGCTTAATTTCAATCGAATTTCATTAAATGATTCCTACATTTTTTCAACTCATATGATCAAACCATAAGTCCAATCAATACAAAATTTGAAATCCTACTATATTTCACTAACACGGATCCAATGAAATTGGTCTTGTCGAATTTTGAGACTGTCTCAAAAATGGCCTATTTTCAGGTAATTTAAAAATAATATTGTATTATCGAATTTCAGTATATTTACTTTTAAATTCATATTAAAATTCCATTAATCTTATTTCAACTTTAGCAATATATATGAAACAAAGTTAGAATTCAATGTTTGACTATTCAAAATCCACAAAAAATCATTTGAAAATTCATGTTTTAAATTAACTAAGATACGAGATGTTAGACCAAAAAAGGTCCTAACACACGAATTGTTGTATTTCGAGCATAGGATATGAAGAAATAACTGAAAAATAAGAGAAAAAGCATGACAACAGGATTTTTATAGTGGTTCGGCGTTAATAAGCCTACATCCACTTCATATTTTCTCATTTCATTCACAGATTACAATTACAATGAATATTGTCTCTCAGTCACTCGAATTCAATGAATACTTCTCTCTGAATTCATTGATTTTATTGAGGAAGATGGTGGTTATTCGTGGAGAAGTGTTGGTCATTGCTGCCATGGACAAGGAGATGCCAAAAGTCCCTTGAAAATGCCCTCTGGATGTGTATTTATTGCTGTAGGAAAGCCCATATGGTGATCAGATCGTGGTAGGACACATGGAACCCGATCCGGGAAAGTAGGAGCAGTCATAGCCTCAAGAATAGGTCAACATTCATGTGTAAAAGAAGGTTCGGTCCAGGCGGTTCGTGACCATGGTGTGCACCACGAACCGGGTCGTGGTCATGAGGGGATCCATGATTCGGGTCGTCGACCATGGGTGTTTCACGAGCGGGTCGTGATGAGGGCAAGCCGAGCCGGGATCACGAACCGAGGAGGGCAAGCCGGTCACCATGATCTAGTCTTCACGAGATGGTTCAGCGTGCGTTTACGGAAACGTGCGTAACTTTCAAATCGTAAGGTCGATTGGGCCAAACGAAAGCTCTACTTAAAGCTAATTTAGAGGGCTACAAGTATTTGATGTGTTTAGATCCAAATGAGGTAGTTTGATAGGAGTTTTGGGCCAGTTTATACTGATATTGTGATTTTTACCAGATTACATTGTGTCTTCTGATGATGCTTTCAATGCCGGAGAGTAATGCTATCCCACCACTTCAACCGAGCAATTGCTGATAAATTCATGTTCATATTCAAGTCCTTTGCTTTGGGTAGCCTGGTCACAAAGCAGTCTAACAAGGGACGTTATGATCCTTATCCTTATGATCAATTCCAAGGGTATGACACCCGAAAGCCAATAGAGAAATCCACTTCTTAACAATGGTTACTTAAGAACACCAAGACTCAGCTAAGGTCCTAAGTCTGATCTCATATCCCTTAAAGGATTATACTGTAACCAATTGGGAATTCAAATCCTTCAGGATAGATTTCTACCTCTCGATACTACAAAAAACTTTTGTTCAATCTTGCTTTTCACAGGAATCTCACATTCAGATGTCACTGGAAGCATTCTACAGAATTTTATTAGGAAATTTGTATTCGGATCAAACTCATCACTTTCAAGTGATCCTACTAGAAAAAACTTCTTCGCGGTATTAACCATAAACCTAGCTAGCAGTTATGTTTGATGACTAATCCACATCTATGAAATCGATTTCAATGCCTAGTGGATGGTCAATCCACTTAGCATATGAGGGAGTAAAAAAAATGTTAGGAAATTATTCACTAATATTCAACCAATCTAGGTGTTGATGGGCCTTATTGGACCGCCCACCAAGGCATAGTAATATGACCGATTCATAGTCAATTAAGCCTGACATTTTAGCTCACTTCCCTCATCTGGCGTGGCTCGGAAGGAGCCCGATATGACCAAGCATGATCAGCTACGGTATGACCGAAAAGCTAGCCTACAGATTAGCTCGCTACAAATTTTTTTCTCGTTCAAATAATCCAAAGAGGGAAAATCACGTGCCATCTCACAAAAGTGGTTTAAAATAGAATACCGATTCTTTAAAGAGTACTGATTGATTCAGCCGTAACTATTCCTTTGGGTCCGATGACACGTATTAAAGGTGGCTAAGCATTGTATCACTTATATATACCCCTTTTTCAGTTCAGAAGAGGGAGATAAAAGTTTATTGTGAATTTCTAAATCATTCTATTCTCTGTTGTAATCATCTTGGTTGATAATTCAATCAATATATAAAGATTATAAAGTGGACATAGGCTCATTAACGCCGAACCACTATAAATTTATGTGTGATCCCTTTCATTTTTAGTACTTCTTATAATTGTTAATCTTCACTCGTTCTCTACATAATTCTTCTCTTTAGGTGTTGAACCAATTTTCGGTATCAACATTTTGGTGCTTTCACTGAGAACGGTGATTTTCTCAGATCAATTTAAATTCTTGCTCTACTTTCGGATCACTAAATCCAAGAAGAAAATCTCATTTTTATTGCCACGTTAATTTTCAAATGGCTGGAAAATCGGTCCCCAATACTGGGAAAATCCGCAAGTGGGAACATCTGTAGATGAGGCCGGCAGGTCATCCTTTCCTGAGACCCCTCCGGGTCAGCCTGCATTACCCTTCGGGGGAGACTCAGCTCCATCTTCTGCTTTCGCCACCCGGGATGAGTTTATGGCTATGGTAGATCAAATTAAGGAAACTGTTGATGCCCTAAAAGCCTACGCTCAAGAGAATACCGCGATGCGACAGGATATGACTCACATGGCGAAACAATGGGAAGAATTTAGAAATCAAACCCAAGAGGTTCGGGATCATCGACTCCCGCCTCCTCAATTGGATCATTTGTCAGAAAGCTCCTCCTCGTCGGGGGAAAGCAGAGACCCGCGTCAGTCTCGACGCCCGTTAGAAAGAGCTGAAAATGTCCGTCAACTCCGTCTCGGGATACATCAAAGCCCGATAGATGAATACAATCAGGACCAATCTGAGTAAGCCGAGGTAGAAATTTTTGATCCCCCAGCTCTGCAGAATAGGGAGGCATCCCCTCCTGTGAATCAAGATTCTGCTCGAAGAGATCGGGACCCCGTTCACCCCCCTCGGAATCTGGTGATTGACCAAGAAAACCGAAGGAGAAATGCCCGGACGACATTTCTTGGTGAAGGGGCCAGAAGAAGCCCACCTGTTGAAGAAGTCAACCCAGACACGGTCATCCCCCCAAATTTAGCCGCTATGGTATGACAGATTACAAACGATAGTCTTGGGCATAAGAATGAAGATTGGGGGGTCGACCGAAGTCATACACCATTCACTGACAACATTTTGCAAGCGAAGTTCCCCTGGAGATTTAATATTACTCAGATGAATTAGTACGATGGAACTTCAGATCCATAACAGCATCTGATGAGATACTCTTGGCACATGGAAGTAGCAGTGGCCCCTGACACAATTAAGTGTAAGGATTTTCCAATCTTTTTAAGTGGAATAGCCCTCATGTGGTTTGTACGCTTGCCCGTGAAGTCAGTTCCGAGCTTTAAAGACCTAAGTGAAAAATTCCAGACTCAGTTTCGCCTCCACACATCCAAATCGAAGCATGTTATGGCTCTTTCCGCAGTTAAGCAGGGAAGAGGTGAATCCTTGAGGAATTATCTCGATTGATTCAATCGGGCTGCCATAAAAGTCAGCAACTCCAACCATGAAATTGTCCTGATGGCCTTGGTCGATGGCATTGACAAATGGACCGAGTTCAGAAAATATTTAATCGGAAAGCCACCAACTACGATTGAGGCTTTTTATGAGAAGGCTCACGTCCGATTAAGACAAGAAGATGCGCAGCTAGAAGAAGAAGATGATCCGAAAAACACTTTTACTCTGTCAACCCAGAACAATGTCGCAGTTAAACAATCTGGGGATAACTCAGGTAAGGTAGAAGTAAATGTCGAAAACCACGGTAAACGACGTAGCAAGGGGTCGAAGGAAGGCAATGGGAGTTCGAGGCAAAGATGAAGCTCCTGGAAACGCCCCCATTTCCATTATTTGAAACATATACCGCCTTAAATGATATACTAGAGAATATCTATCTCGATACCTGCAATACAATGCAGTATAGGAAGCCACCCCCACGAGAACCCAAAGAGAAGGAACGAGTGACTGGGAAATTTTGCTTGTTCCATGACATTTACAGACATACGACCAACGAGTGTCGAAATCTCAGAGACATTGTTGAAAAACTAATTCGAGAAGGGAATCTTGACGAATATATGACAACCCTAAAGGACAGAGGGTCAGGAACGTCAACGTCTAAACAGAATCAAGCTGCATCCCGTGCCACCCCTCAGGAGTAAGGAAAAGGGATTGTTATTAATGCCATTATGGGGGGACCGCATCCAGCAGGACACAGTATCGGAGCCATGGAACGATACGTCAACTCCACGAAACATCTCGATGTCGGAGAAGCAAATCCCAATGAGGCTGCAAGTCCTATTAAACAAAGGAGAACGATGGGCGATGATATCGTTTTCCACGATCGGGAGTCGGTCGGCGTAGAAATCCCAACGGTCGATCCATTGGTAATAACAACTATCATTGGCCCAGCTACGGTCTGAAAGATCCTAGTTGACAACGGTAGGTCAGTGAACATCCTATTCAAACAGGCCTACGACTAGATGAAGTTGGAAGTAGAGGATTTATAGGCGTATGAAGGCCAGATACGTGGATTCAATGGGGCTTCTACTGAGCCCATCGGCCAGTCTAAGTTATCTGTAGAATTGGGAGACGGAGATCGCCGATGGTTAGAACTCTGCCATTTTTTGTTATGAATATCAACTCGCATTACAATGCCTTCTTGGGACGACCCACCCTGGCTATATTCCGGGCATGTATCACCCCCTGGTGTTTGCATTTGAAGTTCCCAACTGATAGTGGAATTGGAACGGTGTAAAGAAATCAAATCACAGGTCGAGCATGTTATTTGGAAGAATGGAAGGAGTTACGAAGCGGTGGTAATAAGGAGCCTGAAAAATACTCTCCCCCGAAGAGGGGAAAGAAGCATAGAAATTACAGAAGACACCTCGATCATGACTGACTGCCTGTGAGGTCGAAGACATCGACCCACAGGACGATGAAGAGCCGAGGTACTGGAAGGCAACCCCAAATGAGGCCACCGTAGAAATCCCAATCGACAAGGGTGATCCAACCAAGGTTTTAAAAATTGGATCTCATCTTGATTCCCTCCGGACGAGGGAATTATGTGAATTCCTCCAAGCAAACTTAGACGTATTCCCCTAGACCCACGCTAGCATGTGTGGGAAATCACCATCCATTATAACTCATTCCCTCGGCATTAACCCAAAATATACCCAAAGAAAAAAAAAGGCAAATGCTTGGTCCTGAAAGGTCAAGGGCCTTGAAGGAAGAAGTCGGGAAGTTACAAGCTGACGGATTTATATGGGATTCAACCTATTCCGACTGGATAGCCAACTCGGTACTCGTAAAGAAGGCTAATGGGAAATGGAGAACTTGCATTGATTCCCTAAAGACAGCTTCCCATTACCTAGGATTGATCAACTGGTTGACTCGACTGCTGGACATGAGCTACTTTGGTTCTTGGATGCATACTCAGGATATAACCAGATTGCCATGAATGTCCCCGACCAGGAGCATACTAGTTTTATCACCAACCTCGGACTATATTGTTATGTGGTAATACCCTTCGGTCTGAAGTATGCAGGGGAAACCTATCAAAGGCTAGTCAACCGAATGTTCCACGATCAAATAGGGAAAACAATGGAGGTATATGTGGACGATATGTTAGTCAAGTCAAATCAATCATCCGAGCACGTAAATGATCTCTCGATAATATTTGACATCCTCCAAAGATACGGCATGAAACTGAATCCTCTAAAGTGTTCTTTTAGAGTGGCCTCGGGCAAATTTCTAGGCTTTATTGTGAGTTCCTGCGGAATCAAAATCAATCCTAATCAAATTTCGGCCCTCAAGGGAATTCAGGAACCTCGACGGATCAAAGATGTCCAAAGTTTGGCGGGAAAAGTAGCGATGATGGGTCGGTTCATTTCAAAACCAACTGATAAGCACTGCCCTTCTTTGAATTAATTAAAAGAGGAAAGCGAAACTTCGCCTAGATGACTGACTACGTTGAGGCCTTCCAGAATCTGCTCGATCACCTTGAAAAACCTCCTATTCTTTCTAAGCCTATCGACCACGAAGATTTATTTTTTTATTTAGCGGTATCTACGCATGCGATCAGCTCGGTCCTGGTTCGTAAGGAAGAGCAGATACAATCACCGGTTTACTATGTGAGTAAAAAATTGACCGGGGGCTGAGCGCAATTATCCTGAGATCGAGAAACTGGCTTATAGCTTATTAATCGCATTAAGAAAACTTAAAAACTATTTTCAAGCTCACCCGATTAAAATATTCACAAACGGCAAGAAGCAAGTGGGAGGTTACTAAAATGGAACATTGAGTTGAGCCAGTTCGACTTGACCTTCGTTCCACGAAAATAAATACGAGGGCAAGCCTTGGCTGATTTTATAGCGGAGTTTACTACCTCGGACGATGAATATTAAAGCAATGATCCTGGATTTTCGAAGACCGAACCAGAGCAGGTTGTTTGGAAGCTTTACATGGATGGAGCCCGAAATAAACAACGGTCGGGAGCCGGCATAGTACTACTGTCCCCCGAGGGACGTTCAGTTTATTACGCCTTGAGATTCGAATTCTTGGCGACTAACAATTACTCCGAGTATGAAGCCCTGATTGCTGGGCTCAAACTCGCAAAGGACTTGAAAATAAAGTTACTCGATACCTTTTGCGATTCACAACTTGTAGTATACCAAGTTCGAAAAGAATTCGTCACTAGGGAGACCGACTGACTTCCTACCTTAGGGAAGTCGAGAAGTTGTTGCGAAGTTTTGACCAATATAACATTTCTCATATTCCCTGAGAAGAGAACCAGAAGGTGGATAGATTGGTAAAGCTCGCAGTTCAGATCATCCAGGCGAAACGGAGCTGGTCCCCATAGTAACTCTAAGAATGCCAAGCATCGACCAGAAGGAAGTTGACCAGACTGATATTGAACCCGAAAAAGATTCATGGATGACCCCCATCAAAAAATTTCTTCTCCACGGCGAACTACCCAAAAGGAAAAACGAAAGGCGAGCTTTGGTACGACAAGCCTCCAGATACGTTATTCAGCAAGGCCAGCTGTACAGAAGAGGGTTCTCTGTTCCTATGTTTCATTGCGTAGCCAATGATGACATCAAAAGAATGCTACGGGAAGTGCACGAAGGTGACTACGGGGCACACACAAGGGGTAAAACCCTGGCCCAGAAAATATTACTCTACGGATACTTCTAGCCGACCGTTAATAAAGACGCCGCTAACTATTCCAAGTGATGTGATAAATGCCAGAGGTTCGCACAAATCCCGCGAGCACCCCCAACAGAGATCACACAAATGGCTAGACCTTGGCCATTCGCTATATGGGGGATGGACATTATTGGAACCTTGCCCATTTCGAAGGGAGGTGCCAGGTTTGCGATTGTGGCAGTAGACTATTTCACAAAATGGGAGGAGGCTGAACAGATGACTACGATTACGAAAAGGAAGGTCATCAGCTTTATTGTCAGAAACATTATATGCCGATACGGATTACCCCGAACTATTGTCACAGATAACGGAACTCAGTTCGGTAGTATAGAATTTAGAGATTTCTGTGAAAAATATCATATTGAGAAGAGATATATTACGGTTGCACATCCCCAGTCTAATGGTCAAGTCAAAGCAGTTAACAAGATCATTAAAACCATTCTTAAAAAACGGTTGGAGCGAGCCAAAGGAAAGTGGGTCGATGAATTGCCTCTGGCATTATGGACATATCGTACCACTCATAAAACTGCTACAGGTCATACTCCTTTCGCCTTATCTTATGGTTCGGAAGCAGTTCTCCCGATAGAGCTCGAAGTCCCATCCCATCGAATGACCTATTACGATCCCTTGTCTAACAATGCACTTCTCTTAACATCATTGGACAAGATTGGTGAAAAAAGGGTGGAGGCCAATTTTCGAGCCGTGGGCCATAGGCAGAGGGTCGCCCGCTATTACAACAAAAAAGTATGACCAAACACTTACGAGGTAGGCGACTTGGTTCTGAAACAAATCTTCCCGGTCCCCATACATATGGGCCCTAAATGGGAAGGGCCCTACGTCATTCAACGAAAGCTCGATAATGAAAGTTTTAGACTAGCAACGGTGGATGGCGAGCCATTTCAAAGGGCATGGAATGCGGAGCACTTACGACCTTAGCTCTCTTAATTTAATTTCCAATGTTTCTTTTCTTTCTTTTAGCAATTAGTTTGTTAGTTTATTTTCCACATTGTAATAAGCGGCCTTTCATTGGTCGCGATAGCATATGAATAAAAGTCTTCATTCTTGCTCTGTTTTGTTATTATTGTCAATGCTGACGATTATACTCGACTAACTATAGCTCATGCTTTGACGTTTTGACAAGACGAACAGAAATAGAACAAAACAGCTCGACCGAAGGAATAAGCGCCCGACCCTATCAATGACACCCATTTCAGACTTTGACTGACTGACTGGTTTTATGACTTCTACTTTGGCTGACTCAGAGTAAAATCGAAGTTTGTCCAGGCATAGTGATCGACTATCAGGACTCAACTCTCAACCTCTTGACTTAAGGGTTAGTATAAATGACAAGAGAGCGTGAATGGTGCACCCCGACAAAAGACATCTCAAACCCTAAAACTCCAACCTTTACCAACTAAAGGACGAGTATAAAAGTCTAGAGGCACTCCTAATCAATTACATCCAACCCCTAGTCGAGGTTGGGTCCACTTGAGTTTGATAGGGGAGTTCGACATTTGAACACCTTACCCTGACACTGGGGGAAAAAGAACTGACAAACCCCAGATAAGGGTAACATCCCAATTATCTTCAACATCTAAAGTAAAACAAAACAGGGAATATACACGACATTTTTTTCAAACAGATGTTGCGAGCATTTGTAAAATAAGTAGGTTTTCATTTAAAGTACCCTGACATCATTACAAAATACTACTATATGACATGTACCATTCAGATGCCATCATTAGAGATGTAAAGTCTGATAACCAAAAAAGAGGAAAAATTTCTAAAAAGGAGGTGGCACCAGCCCTTGCTCTACATTTCAACCAGTTCTTTTTGCTTGATCATCTCCTGCATCTCCTCGGTGTTCAACCTACGTCTCGACCCCACGAGAATGCTACCGAAAGAGCCAGGAGATGATGCGGGAGTCTTAGATTAGTAGGAACCACAGAAACTGGAACTGAAGAAAAAGTGGTCGAAGGAAGGGCCTGAGGAGACTTAGTGTTCAAAGGACCCTCAATGAGTTCGGTCTTCACAGCAGAAACTTCCCCATCTTTCTGATCTTTAATCTGAGCTAAGGATCGATTGCCCTCTCTTTTTGACTCCCCATCTGTCTCAACGCCTTTGCCTTCCAAGGACATTACGTTACTCCTTTCCTCTCTCGGGGTCTCGCTTGTTTCCTCAATTTCGCCCCTTTCTTCAATAACAAGTTCCGCCTGAACTTTCTCCATCACTGACGGGACTTTAGCCAAAGAAAAGAAAAAACACACAAGTCAGGATATGATGGGTAAACTCAGGATTAAAGAAAAAAATAGAAAGAGAGAAGAAAGGGAACCCATCGGTAGCATGAGAGTTGGTCACTTGCTCTCCCATAACCTTGACTGAATCAGATGGAAGAGCAAATGATGAGCCCGTCTCGACAATCACGTGTGCGAATGAAATGGGAACCTTAGGCCGATTTCCACCGACTTCGCTCTCGGGGATCGACTTTCCCTTTAACCTACGACGATCCATCTCTGCCGCACACTTTTCCCGATTCTTTGCTTCCGCCACGATAGCTCTTTCTTTGTCATTTAGGATTTTAGTCATCAGCAATGCCTCGTCCACCGGGCAACCCTGTGCTACCCTCTTCTCCTCCTACAAAACTATCTTCCATATATTGGGCAATAACCTAGAGTTTCCTGACATCCAAGATAAATCCCTATAACAAAGGAAGCATGCACAAAATGAAAGAACTTGGCGAGCATGCCCCTTTCTCTGTTCGACCTTCTCACTGGCGTGCTCGACCTTAATGGTTTCAATGTCAATGCCATGTTGAAGCTTAGATTATTAGCAGACTCAATTGCTGCAGCGACATTTTCTTCAGCCTGATGTTTGGCTATTTCAGATGGATGAAGGGTGGCTTCAAGATTCTGTAATTCGTGATTTAATCGAGCCCTATCCTCCTTCAAAGTTTCAATCTCCCCCTTCATTGAATCACATTCCCTGCCTCTCTGTTGGACTTGGGCGTTCAAGTTTTCAATCTCCATCCCATATTTCTCTTTGTTGGCCGCTGCTTGTAATTCCTAATCTTTGATTTTACTTTCAAGAAATCCGAAGGTCCTCTTACCACTATCTATGTCTCTTTTTAATCCAACAATTTCGGCCAACCTTTCCTCCAGCTGCCCGCTCACCAGCCCAGCATATTCGCACATCATGTCATATTGAGATAGAGCATATTCAAGATCATTACGCATATGGCGATGAATGCTACGAGTTACTGGCTATAGCTCGGGGGTAGGTCTAACTTCTGAAAAAATGAGGTCAGGGAAATCTCGTTCCAACTCTCGGATGCGGTCGCTGGAAGGAGTTCCAACCGCAAGACTAGAACGACTCAATACTGCACAAGAGGGCTCAGCTCCTCCCCCTCTCTTGGGCTTAGGGGACTTACTCTCCTTTCTTTTCTTGGGGATGTTTCTCAGCTCTTCTGTGTCTCCTGATGCTTGATCATGTGTTCTCAAGCGTTTCTTCTTTTGCCCATCATGACCCTCGGGCAACTCTCCCTTTCCTTCCTCCTCTTTCTCTTCTTCTCCTTTCTCCTTCTCCTTTTCCCCTACCCCTTTCTCGCTACTTTTGTCTCTCCTTGTGTCCTCAGCCTTCCCTTCCTCCACCCTCCCGGTGTGGCCATTTTTGTCACTGTCTCCTCTTTCACCACACGGTAAAATGGGTTCATCCAACCTGGGGTCCAGCGGGAAAGAAGCGAAAAGGTCGCCGAAAAACTCTTCGTTAATGTCTGTGAATAAATAAAGACTATAAATGAGATGAACAACCCTCAATTTATACATGGAGAGTATGGTATCGTGATGTGCAATGGACCTCATACCACTAATGAAATCATACCTTCAATACCCTCATGTCTGCCTGGGAATGACATTCCTTCAGATTGATTAGCAAATAATTGATTTGGGTCTAAGCTTTGTGGCGAGATAATGGCATCGGGCATGTGCAGCTTTTCCAATTCTGGAAGGGGGGATGCATCATGCTCCTCCTATGAGTCATGAACTACGGGAAAATCTCTCTCGACCTCCGGATCTCTCGAGTGAGTTTCAGTAAGATTCTCTTTGTTTTGTTCCCTCTGCGCCGCTTTTGGGGCTTTCTTAGCAGGAACCTTTTCTCTTTGTCGACGTTCGATAACTTGACGTTTGGCCTCTCAATGTTCGATCTCTCGAATCCGCCTTTTGAAAGCAGGCTTCTTTGTACTGGATTTATTTTTCTTCTCGGGCGAGCGATGAGCAGAAGATCCCTCGATCGAACGAGTTACTTGTTCATCCTCCGATTTCTTCTCGACTTGGGGCACCACATCCTGGGTCAGCGCCATAGGTTCAAACCCTTCTTTTTTTGAGCCCATTGTCCTACTTCGGTCAAGAAGATAATATTGGTGCAAATTTTTATCGGTCAAATATTTCCAAAACCATCGTCGTTTCCATTTCAACTCAATCAATTGCCTGTGACGTTCCTTAAATACTCCCTCCTCGGGCCTTGTTGGCTCATCCCCTGTAAAAAAAAGAATATGGAAGTCGGCGATAGAAACTTCAATGGAAAGTATATCGAACAGCAGAGAGAAAACTCACCACATTTAAGCCAGTAGCGAGCGCACCTCGGTTCTGCTTAATCCAAAACCAGTCTCGCTTGGGGTCACCCACCTTACTTAGAAAGTCTTCAATAATCTTCCAGCCCCGAACAGCCTCAAAGTAGAGTATGGAGGGGGACGTTTTCTCATTGTGTCTAAAATTAAAAAGGAAGGCTAGATCATCAAAGGTCGGAGGATAACTCAGATGTTTCATATACAAATAATAAATCGACATCAAATTGCCGTAGGAAATCGGGTGAAACTGCATCGAAGCCAAATTCATCCGACATAAGAAGTCTACAATGAAAAGGAGAAAAGGGGGGATGGCTCCCACATTACACATAGGAAGAGAAATTGCCATGTAATCATCCGGGGGGTTGTGAGGCCTGCTGGTTTTCTTAAGGACAAGGACATCGTCGAAAGAAATATTGTGTTTTGTTGTTAAGTGTTGTAGTCGTCTGAGTGTGATGTTAGACTTTTCTACATCCCGAGGGTTCTCCCGGATTTCCGCACCCGGAAGCATGTCTGGTGCTAGAGGAATAGGTATCACTTCAGTTAGCTCGACCGCTATTGAGGGAACAGATAGCGGATCTGTCGCCAGAACGAGTCCTGATCGATCCGACGACCCAGAAGAGCTATCCATTCTAGTAGAAAAAGATAGTCCTTCGCCCGACCCTTGCTTCCGGGTATCACGTGTTTTGACCATTGATATGCAAGGTGATGATAAATCTAAATAAAAAGAAGGGAGGAGAAAGAAAGTTAGAATTTTTTACAAGCACAGCCCCGATGAAAGGTAAATCACAAATAATACGACCCAAAGTGTAAGAAAGATGGCATCTTTTCACCGCCCACTCAAGCATTGTCACGTGCCTTAAAGTTCAAAGGCACCCCGATGCACAGTACGCTTGGAATGGGTGCGAAATCCTTCTTTTTTACATCAACGATGCTATCAAGATGGCAGATTCAACATCCGCGAACCCCACCAAGAGGGTGGTGGTATCACCTTGGACAGTCGCACCGCCGCTGACTCCGGCAATTTGGCACGGATGAACCCTACTGGTTAGATCCAATCAAACCTCAAAGTGTGACGAGGGAAGGAAAGATCTCGTACAAGACTGATGTTTCAACATGAGAAATGGCTTATACCTGAAAAAGATGACCTTGGAGAAAGATGATGTTTAGCAATCGCCTTTTTTTAGAGCAGCAAGTTAATTCTCGCGATGGTAAAAAGTAAAAAGAAAGAGACAAATGATATTTTTCTTTTATAATGAGAGAGAGTGGCTATTCAAATTCAGCTAAAAAGGCTGGACCTAGCTAACGTATAAAGAAGTTGGGGAGTCAGAGACCAGCCGATGGGACAGAAGACAGAGAGGCCCCATCATTATCTGAACTCGTCCGTAATTTAGAGGTGATTGATGGGACTCGGCGCAATTCACAAGGTCTATTAAATAGGTGAGTCAAGAAACCCAAAGAACGTGTGATATGGAAGATTTCGCTTAAAATTCACGGCGACAAAGTATGCTTCCTTTCAAACGAACCGTACTTTAGGGGGCAAAGTATTGATGGTCCTTTTTGGACCACCCACCAAGGCATAGTAATATGACCGATTCATACCCGAAGTATACCAAGTTGGATAAGTCAATGAGGCCTGACATTTTAGTTCACTGCCCCCATTTGGCGTGGCCCAGAAGGAGCCCGATATGACCAAGCAAGATTAGCTACGGTATGGCCGAAAAGCTAGCCTACAGATTTGCTCGCTACAAATTTTTCTCGTTTAAATCATCCAGAGTGGGAAAATCACGTGCCAGCTCACACCGGTGGTTTAAAATAGAATACCGATTCTTCAGGGAGTACTGACTGATTCAGACGTAACTATTCCTTTGGGTCTGACGACACGTGTTAAAGGCAGCTAAGCATTGTATCACTTATAAATACCCTTTTTTCAGTTCAGAAGAGGGAGATAAAAGTTTATTATGAATTTCTAAATCATTCTATTATCTGCTGTAATCATCTTGGTTGATAGTTCAATCAATATATAAAGATTATAAAGTGGGCGTAGGCTCATTAACGCCAAACCACTATAAATTTGTGTGTGATCCCTTTCATTTTTAGTACTGCTTATAATTGTTATTCTTTACTTGTTCTCTACATAATTCTCCTCTTTGGGTGTTGAACCAATTTTTGGTATCAACACTAGGAAAGTAAAATGCATGAATAGAACTTGTGTATATATATACCGTTAAGATGAATAGTGAAAGTAATAGGGATGGAAAATTCATTGCATGTTGCTTGTTGCACCTTATAACTATTGTTATATTGTTATGATCTAACCATTGATAGTGCACGAGCATATGCTTGGTTAAAATGTTTGATACTAATAAGGGGAAACCCGTTCTGCTATGTAGAATGGTCTCCCTAAACATCTATTTGATTCAGATAGATAAACCAATTTTCACACTATTCTATTGACTGACCCAATTTTCTCTCTTAACTCTCGAATACTCTTCCGAGTAGGCAAAGGGCTGCGGTTTTTCCGGTTTTGCTTCTACAAGTAAGCTTCTGAAGGCATGCATGCGACAATAGTTATTTTAAGGGTTTTTTTTTTTTTTTTTTCCTTTCTTATTTTTGGTTGTATGTAAATGCTAGAAAGTTTAATGCCTACATCTTTAGCCACTTGCTAGCTGAGTGGAGATCTCCATATGTCGCTCTTTGAGATTATGTTTTATAATAATTGTATATGATCCGAATGAGGTTATGCAAAAGGGAACGTAATGAATGAATACCATCAATGCCAAAATGTTAGCTCGAAAATTGGTTCTTTTAAGTTAAACACTCTAATGAAAGAAATTCACAGATAACTTCTCTGTTCAAAATCAAAGAAACTACATGAAAGTAAGGAGACACACAAAGTTTTATAGTGGTTCGACAATCAGGTCTACGTCCACTTAGTGTAATCTATCTTTTATTATACTGTATGATTACAACACGGTTAATTTCATGTAAGAAAGTGGAGAGGAGTTGATTTTTGGCAGTAGCAATGTCCTTGTGCAAGTGTTCTAGAGTGAAAAAGAATTCTACCCTTTTCAACGCCAAAATCCAGCTATTTGTAGTTTTGTCTGAATTGACACGATATAGACACTTGGAGGCAGATCTGAAGTAGAGGAGTAGTTGGTTGATCAAGCCAAGGTAGTGGAACATGTCTTTTGATCTTGTATTTATCTGGTTCGGGATAGTTGTTCAAGCTAAGGAATATTTATCTGCTTCGGGGAAATGTCGAACCAGGCTTCATGCCGATCCAGAGTTGTGTCCTTCTTTCTTTCATCCTTCATGCCAGTGGGTCCCAAGGCGAACCGGCTTAGCTGAACTAGAATCCAAGCATGTAAACTCCCAAGTTTTTTGCAAAATCCAATATTTCATTGAAGAATATTTTATCTATCCTCCCTTGCCCAGATACTGATAAGCACTGGATAGCCGGAAATCCTAAATCTGACCACCTTACAAAAAGACGGGTCAACAGTTAGTGTTTACATTGTGCATGTGGTGTGTTGCTCGCTATAACATTTGTTGCCTTGATTAATATAGAAATCTGTATCTATGAATCAATTCTAAATGCGTTGGTAGTTTGAGGGAGATCCCTTCTATGATTTGATCTCAAATGCCATAAGTCAACTTGAAGACAGAAAGCATATCTCAAGATGAAAATATTTACATGTATATATAGCTTTACTATCGATAAAAATTTTATACCATGAGAAAAACAATCTAATGTGAAAATAAATTCAGGTCAAAAGGTTTAGTTTTGCTTAGGACATTTCTTTTATTTATAAATTTTGGCTAGACCAAAAAGAAATTTAAACCAAAAAAATCATTAGGAATTCCATGTTGGATGCCAATAGATAGTTGGGTAGAACATCTCTTTTATTTATGCAAAGATAGATCAATATTCAAGTAAAATCAAAATTTTGATATCCATTAATTAATTAAAAGACTTTGGTGTGGAGAAATCAGTTGATGAACTATTCAAAGGATCCTTCGTTGGAGAACTAACAACTAGAATGAATGATTACATTATTCTGAATTAGCAAATCAATAAAACGAGGTATGAGCCACTGGATATGAATGCACAGTCCCCTGGCTCTATCATACTTTTCTTTAGTTGTACCTGTCTTTTCTTCATACTTCCTAAATTGTCTTGCATCAGAACTTTAGCTTCTTTGTGATGATTTGTTGACAAACGGCTGTTAGTCCATAGTTCTCTTGAAATATGTATGCGTATGAGCCATGCATGTTAGAATAAAGATTGTTGTTCTGTTTTTTTCTTTGCATAGAAGAATTTGATTTAATTGTTACGTTACAACAACATATGGTGGGAGGCTGTGCGGTTTGATATAACGGTGGTCTGTGTATCGTTGGGTGATTGTTTCGATTGAAGGTTGTGAGAACTATGTAAAGTAGGGTCGTAGTGGTTAGATATAGCAGTGTTTGATGTAGAGTGTATTGTATTGGAGTGGTTTGAATTATGGTGGGTTATACAGAAGGTGGGTTGTTGTAGTGGCAGTTTGCTGAAGCAATGGTTGTTTTGAGTTCAGGTGAAGGCAGTGTTGTTGTATAGTTGGTGATGTGTGTATTGATAAGGTGAAGTGGCGAATGTAACTGTTTTGGTAAGTGACTTTGGTTTTGTGATGTAAAGGTTGAGGTTGCTGAAATATTTCATTTTGCGTATCGGTTTTAATATAGTTCCAGTAGCCAGTTATGGTTCTTTTTTTGTACTTACACGCAAACTTTTATAATGTGTTTTTACGGGATTATGTTGGATATTTTGTTAAAGCTCTTTTGGCTAAAAAATCTGTAGGTCTTAAAAAAATAGGTTGACTTTTGATACTTGATTATTATCCTTTTTTTAGTGTTTTGAATACTTATGTCAACATTGGAGAAGTATATTCTTGATAAAGGCATTTATGTAATTATATAGGAGGGTTCTAAAATTATCTAACTTTTATAAAAGTTGAGTAATTTATAAAAAGTAACCTAATTCATAAAATTTAACTAATTCTTATAGAAATTAAGTAAGTTCTAATTACATTTTAAAAATAAATAAAGTTCATAAAAATAATAAAGGTAATAAAGTTTATCTAATTTTTATAAGTGGAAAATGGGCTGGAGGACAAAGTTCTAAATTTTTTTGGCCCAAAAAACGTGGCTCAGATAATTTCACTTGAAAGCCAAACTTCGGTTTATTTTTAGACGTAAGTAAATAATGCTCTATTTTTAATTTTCTCCTTCCCTCTTTTGATTTTCTTTCAGTTCAAATGGAAAATCGAATCATTCATTGATTACGTACATTTTACATCGTTAACTGGATTATCTCGATTGTTTTATTAAATCGATCTCAGCAGGTAACTTTACCCTAATTTACTTTCGTATTTTCGATCGATTCGATTTATTTCTTTGTTATGCTTTGTCGATCATATTTTCTTATTAATTTACAGGTTATTTGCGTCAATATGTCTGATTTGGTTTCAATCACTAGAGAAGAACAAGGGTATGTTTTTGGATATGTTGTTATGATTTTTTTTAGATCTTAATGCTATGTGCATTTAGCATTTTCTTGCTGTTTAATATTTATTCTGATTGTACATGATTTTTTGACATCTCATAATATCATCTGTTATTTATATCTGAATCTGTATAATTTTTGGCAGGAGCAGTCTTGGGAATAGTATTTTGGTTTTATTTTTACTTGATGAGTGTAGCTACTCTATTCGACTGGACATGGATTGTTCTTTAATTGCTGTTAAGAATAGCATATGTGAATATTAGACACATCTTACTCCTTTTTCTATTGAAATATCATATAATTTGGAAAGTATGATTATCAAAGTTGATACTGATTCGGATTTGCATACAATATTGTGCTTTCAAATTTAAAAGAAGAATCCTTTTTTTGTTTTCACTGTTAAGTCATGCCATCATGCTCTGGAGCTCAATGTTGACGGTAGTTTTTTCAGTTAATTCTAATCAGCAGAGAATTTCAGTTTTTTCTGATTCTTATAGCATCAAGTCTTGTGGTGAATCAAGTTCCTATTTGAAAGATATCATGAAGAAAGGGTGTCAACTGAATATTATGGATTTTATTGGTTATTGTTTTAGTGGTGCTGAAGATTTTAGGGAGTTTTTAATGGCTTATCAAATAAAAGAAGGACATGAATTGATTTTTGTAAAAAACTGTCCTGAAAGAATATCTGTCATATGCTCTTGAAACAAAGAAGGTTGTAAATTCAATTTAAATGCTTCTTCGGATCCTAGACAGCCTCTTCGATTCTTTATTAGAACTTATAATTTGAACATTCGTGTGGTGCAGGATTAAGGGATGTTAAGAAAGTTCATATTTCTAGTAGATTTATTAAATCTTTGATTATTGATCAAATTAGAGATGTCCCTATAAAGAAACCGAAATATATTATGGCTGGATTTAGAAGAGAGTTTAATTTTAATCTTTCTTATTATTTTGCATACTCCGAAAAACAATTGGCTTTGAAGGAAATTTATGGAGATGATGCTTTGTCATATAATGAATTAAATTGGTATTTGGAGAATTTGAAGAAAACTAATCCAGGAAGTTATGTTGCTTTGGATGTTGATCCGTCGAATCAACAATTTGAAAGAGTTTGCATTGGATTTAATGCTTGCTTAGTTGGTTTTAAACATTGCCATCTTCTTATATTTCTAGATGCAGCATTTTTAAAGGTTAGACCAGGATTTTTATTAGCAGCCACTGCAAAAAATGGAAACCAATGTTTGAGTTTTAGTCTTTGTCTTTTATTTTTTTAAGCTGTTTAATATTTTGTTTTTGAATTCTTTAGTATGCGAATTTTGGTGAAGTTCATGTATTTTATGGGAATGTTGGTGAATTTCATGCTAGTGGATTCAGTTTTGATGATGTTTTGATTTAGATTTGATAAATCCTGGCCTAATGTTTAAGTTTTTTGTTAGAATTGAATCTAGTTTTATAATTCCAATTTTCAAGTTGATTACCATTTGACCATTACATCAATGAAAAATATTGTTTCTGAAAAGTATTTTCTTACAACAAATTTCTACTTGTTGCCTTCAGTTGATGATATATTTCTGCTTTCCTTTGGCTGCACTGGAATTGACAATACGCTTACCATGCTATATAACAGTATAACACTAGGTTTCTTTCACTGTCATAGGTTTGGGTTTGTAGCTAATTAATGCAAGTTGGCATGCATGCTACAATCCAGATTAGAGGCTACCTTTCTTTGGTGTAGGGTTGTCGTACATGCTGTACATTTCTGGGCCAGGGCTACTAGCTAGTGTGACGGCCCAGGAACCATTATATGGATAACATATTGCATATATTTATAACACTGAATATTGCATTACATTTGCATTATATTTGATAATGCTAATTTGGTTAGCATTTTTTGTTCATGGTTTTACAAATTCCATTTGATAGACAGATATTGAAATACTACATGTTCTATTTTCTTATTTGACTTCTGCATTTTTTGTTTGTTTAATGCTATGGAATACATAATGCTGGTATTTTTTTTCATTGTATTGTATATTATTGCTTCTTCTTTTTTCCCTGCATTCGTGAAATATATTATGACAGTTTGCATTAGCATTTTAATCTTTGTTTCTTATAGGATTGTATTTAAAAAAAAATCATTGTTGTGATTCTGAAGCACATTAAGTTTTTTTTTTAAACATTTTTCCTCTGTGTATTATATTGCTTATTTTGTTTCCCTTTTGCTTTTCTGTTATTCTGTGCGTCTGTGTTTTTTTTTCTTTTTCTTTTTTTTGAGGGATTGACATAGAAATTTTATGTTGAGGTGATTCAACTTTGAAGTAGGTTTTCATATATTATACGACTGCTTTTTTTCCTATTTATTTAACAATTGTAATCCTAAAGTACATGATACACTTTTTCCTTTAGCAATTTTTTGTGTTCATCATATTATTTCATTTTTTTGTATTTGCTTCATTAATTTGGTCATGAAATTCATTATGCTAGGTTACATTAGCATTTTTAACTCCTTATGTACTGTAAGACTCCTTTGTACCATAAGACTTCAATTTCTTCATACTTGTTTCTCAGTTCTCATCCTAAGATACATTATGCATTTTTGCTTTACCCTTTTTTGTTCTGCATCATATTGTTGCATTTTCTTTTTTATTTGTTTCAGTGATTTAATCATGACATATATTATGATAGTTTACTTTAGCATTTTTAAATTACATATAGCATGGTATATGTAAGATATTGAGTTGATTTATATTTTGATATAGTTATGCTACATCAGTATTTTTTATGTTAGCATTTTAAAAGTAATGTATTTTTTCAGGTTTCTTTCCACTAGCTATGGGGGTCGTCTCACATGAAAAGAATCAAATTGGACTTGGTTTTTAGAGAATCTATAAGAGATGCTTCATGAAGATCGTGAATTAGTTTTTATGCCTGATCGTCAATGGGGTTTGCTCTTAGGTATTCCGAAAGTGTTTCCATCTTCTTTTCATAGTTACTGCACATTTCATATGGAGCAAAATATTGGTTCAGTGGTTAAAGCTTGCAAGGGTGATACATCAATTGTTGATTTGTTTAAACTTATAACTCGAGCTTCCATTCTATCTGATTTTGAGTGTTATATGTTAAAATTTAAAGAAACTGGAGGTGCTGCCGCAATCAACTTCCTTAATGATAAACCTTTAAAGCATTGGGTAGATTTGTTTTTTCAAGGTAGAAGATATGGAGAATATTCTCCTAACGTGGCTGAGAGCTTTAACTCTTGAATTATGGATGATAGGTTTATGTCGATTACATCTTGCCTAGATGGAATTCAAGTGAAAATAATGGAACAATTGGCAAAGAGGAGGGAAGAATGTCATAAGTGGACTACTGTTTTATGCCCAGTCATGGAGCAATGATTGTCAAAGTTAGTTGAAGATGAGTTTAGATGGAATGCATATAGGTTTGCAGAAAATATTTTTGAAGTTAGATCTCCTATTTCACATCATGTTGATCTTGAAAAAAGATTGTGTAGATGTAATCAGTGGAAAGTTACCGGTTTTCCATGTGCACATGCTGTTAAGTGTATGAATAAATCAAGGCAATCGGTATATGAATTTGTGGAACATTATTTTACAGATAATGCTTTTAGAGCTAGTTATGCACATGCTATTAATCCAATTCCAACCATTGGTAAGCCAATTGTTACTGAAGATGGAATTGTAATTAGACCGCCTAAAGAAATTCGAGGTGTTGGAAGACCTTCTACTAAAAGACATGGTGGCTTTCTTATTCTTAGAATAAGCGGAATAAATGCAGCAGGTGTGACCAAGTTGGACATAACAAGAGGAATTGCCAAGCTTCAAAGAAGATTTAAATTTGAATTTGAATTTTCAGTTTTTTTCCATTGGATATGTTACTATATACTTAGTATGTTGTGCTTATTTTTTATTGGTTACCGGGACATGTTACATGTTGAGTTGTTGTTTTTAATACAAATTTGACTTGTATTTCTGAATTTTATATTTCTACTTTCATTTATTATGTTTTGTGTTTTTTTGTTTAAATTATGAAGAGTTCTGTCTGTGGTTGCTGGCATTTTATCACCTGTTATTATTTACATCAATTAAACAAGATATGATGTATTAATTTAGCATTTTGTTATGTATATTGTAAAAGTAACTGGCTGATTATATTATTAGCCGTATAAAGTAAAAGTGGTTAGGTAACTTTAATAATATAAATTTTATTTGTATTTGTGAAACTTATGTGGTTGCTTTTTTTTTGGCATATTTTGTTTAGAATATGCACTGTTGTGTTTGTGACTACTGGTATTTTATTATCTGCTATTTTCTATGTTATTTATAAAGAGTAATGCCACATTTATGTATGTGCTTTCATTTATTTTGTTTTATGCATTTTATTTTTAAAGCATGCATAGTTATGTTTGTTGTTTGTGGCATGTTTTTACCAGTTATTTTCTACATTAATTCAATAGACCAATGCTATATTGATTTAGTGTTTCATTTTGTATGATGTTAAACTAATTGACTAACTTGATTAGTAGTAGTGTAATAATAAACTATGTGATGCTACTTTATGTGTTATTTGGGTAATGCCGTATGCTAATTCAATATAGCATTTTCTGCTAATTAATTTTTGGAATATAGTTGTTTTCTAAAACAATTATAGTATGATATTTATAGCTAATGCATACAATTATGTACATTATAAAATTTGTTGATCAATCTTTTATAAGTTTACACTTTGTTGTAAAAATTTGTTGTTTTGTATACATTCATAAGTGCCTAATTACATTTGTCAATTGTATATATTTTATATTTTATACTCGACTAAAAAATATATATTGAATATAGATCAATTATCATTGATATTTTGTATTTTATCATTTTCATGTTATAGGTACCCAATTAGGCCTTGCGTCTAGATGTCTTTTACGTGTCATAGGTACCGGATTAGGCCTTGCGTCCAGAAGTCTTTTACGTGTCATAGGTACCCGATTAAGCCTTGTGTGTTACGTGCCATTGTACCCGCTCGGTTAAATAATCCTTACTAGGTGCAGAATCGTTGCTGAACGACCCGATCATACCTTGCGTCTGGAAGCTTTTTACGTGTCATAGGTACCCGATTAGGCCTTGTGTCCGAATATCTTTTACGTGTCATGGGTACCTGCTCGGTTAAACAATCCCTCCTGGGTGCAGAATTGTTGCTGGAGTACCCGATTAAGCCTTGCATCCAGGAGTCTTTTACGTGTCATACGTACCTGATTAGGCCTTATGTTCGGATGCGTTTTACGTGTCATTGGTATCCGCTTTGTTAAATAATCCTTACTGGATGTAGAATCATTGTTGGACGACCCGATTAGGACTTGCGTCCAGAAGCTTTTTACATGTCATAGTTACCCGATTAGGCCTTGTGTCCGAATTCCTTTTACATGTCATATATACCAGCTCGGTTAAGCAATCCCTACTAGGTGCAAAATCGTTGCTGGAGTACCCGATTAAGCCTTACATCTAGAAGTTTCTTATGTGTCATAGGTACTCGATTAGGCCTTATGTTCGAATGTGTTTTACTGTTCATTGATTCCTGCTCGGTTAAACAATCCATATTGGGTGTAGAATCATTGCTGAATGACCCGATTAGGCCTTGCGTCTAGAGGTTTTTTACATGTCATAGGTACCCAATTAGGCCTTGTGTATGAATGTCTTTTACGTGTCATGGGTACGGGCTCGGTTAAGCAATCCCTACTGGGTGCAGAATCATTGTTGGAGTACCTGATTAAGCCTTGCATCCAGAAGTCTTTTATGTGTCATAGGTACCCGATTAGGCCTTGTGTCCAGATGTGTTTTACGTGTCATTGTACCCGCTGGGTGCAGAATCATTGCTGGGTGCAGAATCATTGCTGAACGACCTGATTAGGCCTTGCGTCTGGAAGCTTTTTACGTGTCATAGGTACCCGATTAGGCCTTGTGTTCGATTTTTTTTTTACGTGTTATGGGTATCTACTCGGTTAAACAATCCCTATTGGATGCAGAATCGTTACTGGAGTACCCGATTAAGCCCTGCATCCATAAGTCTTTTACATGTCAAAGGTACCCAATTAGGTCTTGTGTGCGGATTTGTTTTACGTGTCATTGTACCCGCTCGGTTAAACAATCCTTACTGGGTGCAAAATCGTTACTGAACGACCCAATTAGGCCTTCCATCTGGAAGCTTTTTACATGTCATAGGTACCCGATTAGGCTTTATGTCCAAATATCTTTTACGTGTCATGGGTACTCGCTTGGTTAAACAATCCTTACTGGGTGCAGAATCATTGCTGGAGTACCCGATTATGCCTTGCATCCAGAAGTCTTTTACGCGTCATAGGTACCCGATTAGGCCTTTTGTGCAGATGTGTTTTACGTATCATTGTACCCACTCGGTTAAACAATCCATACTGGGTGCAGAATCATTGCTGAACAACCCGATTAGGCCTTGCGTCCGGAATCTTTTTACATGTTATGGGTACCCGATTAGGCCTTGTGTCTGAATGTCTTTTACGTATCATGGGTACCCACTCGGTTCAACAATTCCTACTTGGTGCAGAATCATTGCTGGAGTACACAATTAAGTCTTGCATCCAGAAGTCTTTTACATGTCATAGGTACCCGATTAGGTCTTATGTCCAGATGTGTTTTACGTGTCATTGTACCCGCTCGGTTAAACAATCTTTGCTGGGTGCAGAATCGTTGCTGAACGACCCGATTAGGCCTTGCGTTCGGAAGCTTTTTATGTGTCATAGGTACTTGATTAGGCCTTGCGTCTGATTGTCTTTTACGTGTCATGGGTACCAGCTCGGCTAAACAATCCCTACTAGGTGCAGAATCATTGCTAGAGTACCCGATTAAGCCTTGCATTCAGAAGTCTTTTACATGTCATAGGTACTTGATTAGGCCTTGTTTCCGAATATGTTTTATGTGTCATTGTACCCGCTCGGTTAAACGATCCTTACTGGGTGCAAAATCATTGTTGGAACACCGATTAAGCCTTGCATCTATAAGTCTTTTATGTGTCATAGGTACCCGATTAAGCCTTGTTGCGAATGTATTTTACGTGTCATTGTACCTGCTCAGTTAAATAATCCATATGGGTGCAGAATCGTTGCTGAACGCCAGGATTAGGCCTTGCGTCCGGAAGTTTTTTACGTGTGGTAAGTAACCAATTAAGCCTTGTGTTTGAATGTCTTTTACGTGTCATGGGTACACACTTAGTTAAACAATCCCTATTGGGTGCAGAATCATTGCTGGAGTACCAGATTAAGCCTTGCATCCATAAGTCTTTTACGCGTCATAGGTATCCGATTAGGCCTTATGTTCAGATGTGTTTTACGTGTCATTGTACCCGCTCAGTTAAACAATCCTTACTGGGTGTAGAATCATTGTTGGAGTACCCGATTAAGCCTTGCATCCAAAAGTCTTTTATGTGTCATAGGTACCCGATTAGGCCTTGTGTGCGGATGTGTTTTACATGTCGTTTACCCGCTCGGTTAAACAATCCATACTCGGTGCAGAATCGTTGCTGAACAACTCGATTAGGCCTTGCGTCCGGAAGCTTTTTACATATCATACGTACCCGATTATGCCTTATGTCTGAATGTCTTTTACGTATCATAGGCACCCGCTCGGTTAAACAATTCCTACTGGGTGCAGAATCATTGCTGGAGTACCCGATTAAGTCTTGCATCCAGAAGTCTTTTACGTGTCATAGTACCCGATTAGGCCTTGTGTGCAGATGTGTTTTACGTGTCATTGTACCTGCTCGATTAAACAATCTTTACTGGGTGCAGAATCGTTACTGAACGATCCGATTAGGCCTTGCATCCAGAAGCCTTTTATGTGTCATAGGTACCCGATTAGGCCTTGTGTCTGAATGTCATTTACGTGTCTTGGGTACCCGCTCGGTTAAACAATCCCTACTGGGTGCAGAATCATTGCTGGAGTACCCGATTAAGCCTTGCATCCAGAAGTCCTTTACGTGTCATAGGTATCCGATTAGGCCTTGGGTACAAATGTGTTTTACGTGTCATTGTACCCGCTCGGTTAAACAATCCTTACTGGGTGCAAAATCATTGTTGGAGTAACCGATTATGCCTTGCATCCATAATCTTTCACGTGTCATAGGTACCCGATTAGGCCTTGTTGCAAATGTGTTTTACATGTCATTGTACCCGCTCGGTTAAACAATCCATACTAGGTGCAGAATCGTTGCTTAACGACCCGATTAGGCCTTGCGTCCGGAAGTTTTTTACGTGTGATAGGTACCCAATCAGGCCTTGTGTCTGAATGTCTTTTACGTGTCATGGGTACCCGCTCGGTTAAATAATCCCGATTGGGTGTAGAATCATTGCTGGAGTACCCGATTAAGCCTTGCATCTAGAAGTCTTTTACGTGTCATAGGTATCCGATTAGGCCTTGTGTCTGGATGTGTTTTACATGTCATTGTACCCGCTCGGTTAAACAATCCTTACTGGGTGCAGAATCATTGCTGGAGTACCCAATTAAGCCTTGCATCCAAAAGTCTTTTACGTGTCATAGGTACCCGATTAGGCCTGTGTGCGGATGTGTTTTATGTGTCATTGTACCCGCTCAGTTAAACAATCCATACTGGGTGCAGAATCGTTGCTCAATGACCCGATTAGGCCTTGCATCCGAAAACTTTGTACATGTCATAGGTACCCGATTAGGCCTTGTGTCTAAATGTCTTTTACGTATCATGGATACCCGCTCGATTAAACAATCCCTACTGGGTGTAGAATCATTGCTGGAGTACCCGGTTAAGCCTTGCATCCAGAAGTCTTTTATGTGTCATAGGTACCCGATTAATCCTTGTGTGCGGATATGTTTTGCGTGTCATTGGTACCTGCTCGGTTAAACAATTCATACTGGGTGCATAATCGTTGCTGAACGACCTGATTAGGCCTTGCGTCTAGATATGTCAAAGGTATTAGCTTAGCTTGAGTCCAGCAATCTTTTGAATCTCATAAGTACATGCTTAGGTTTGAATCTAGTTGTACTTTAAAATTAATTAAATTGTTCGATCAACTAATATATTTTCGGTTTAGATTAGCTATCAAAGGTACCCAACCAAGCTTGAGTTCGATTGTCCTTTGAATGTCGTAAATACTCGCTTAGGTTTGAGTCCGGATGTTCTTTATAGTCATTTAAATTGTTCAGTTAACTAATTTGTTTTTGGTACAGTTTGGTTTTCAAAAGTACATGACCAAGCTTGAGTCTAACCGTCCTTTGAGACTCGTAAGTACCTGCTTAGGTTTAAATCCGAATGTCCTTTACAATCGTTTATATTGTTCGATTAACCATTATGTTTTCTATATAAATTGGTTTTCAAAGTTTTCTGCATAGGGTTGAGTCCGGCCGTCCTTTGAGTTTCGTATGTACTTGCTTAGGTTTGAATCTGGTCATCCTTTACAATCATTTATATTGTTTAGTTAACCAATATGTACGGTATAAATTGTTTTTTAAAGGTGCTCGCTTAGGGTTGAGTCCTATTGTCATTTGAATCTCGTATGTACTCAGTTAGGTTTGAATTTGGTTGTCCTTTACATTCGTTTATATTGTTTTGTGTATATTTATTTGCATGGGTATCTGATTTGGATTTGAATATTGTTTTTTTTTATGTCCGTACATACCCGATTGAACTTGGAGTCTGAATGTCATTTGTGTTTCTGGGTTTGGTCAGTTGAATGAAATATTTTAGTTATAGATTCATTTATGGTTATTTTGTTTAAACGATTTATTTTTGTTTTGATATGCATAAACAATTAGTTATAAAAATGTTATTTGTTATAGCATTTTTAATTTAGGATACAGTGGATTCATTTATGGTTATTTTGATTAAATAATTCATTTTTATTTTAGATTGGTATGCCTAGACAATTCTTTATAATAATGCTATTTGTTCATAGAATTTTAATTTATACATTTCATCATATAACATCAAACATAACCCAACCCATACACATAACAATTCTCCCAAACCATCACAATCTCAAAGACATACACATAACCCAACCCATACACATAACAGTAACGACCAAACCATCACAAAGATCTCAAACAGTCACTATATAGTTACATAAACCAACAATTCTCCCAAAATTCTTATTGCATAAAAACATCAAACATAACCCAATTTGAAAAACATGCTACAACCTGAATTTTCATTAAAACAGTAAGTCACAATCAATTCAACTTCAAATGCTATGTATGAAATTGAAACAGAGCAATTAACAACATGTAGGCATGAAATTTGTACAGGTACAATTTTGTCCATACCACAATTTTTAATTCCAGGTTCAACCACTTCTTTAACATCAATTCAAATTACAAAAACTCAATTATAATTAGCAACTAAATGTCTAAACAGAAAATTCAAATTGAATTAAAACAGGCGCTACATCAACAATTCAGTGTTTCCTTCGTTCACATTCTTTCTTCTTCACAGCGTTTTCAATTTCTTCTGGGGACGAGTATGCAAAGTAACTCATAATATCCCAACTTCTTGGTTGGTCATTCAGTATGTTAAACAATATGTCAGCACAGAGAAGATTGATATCTTCCTTTTTAAATTCCATTGGTAGATTTTTGTCTCTGTCCAATTTTTCGATGAATTTCATCGCAAATAATGCACAGTCAACACTGCAAATTAATAAATAAATAAGGATTGGTATAAGAAATGCAATGCTATGATCATTAGCTTTTTACCAGTAGATTATTTGGCAAAAACCATGTACTGTGATAATGGCAGAAAGCATTTCGATGATATGTAGTAGGAGGAAAAATGTATGTTGGTTTTTTCCTATTATAATAATACTAAGGTTACTAACTTAAGAATAAAACAAAAATGCTATTACAGTTTAGCATTCATATTTACAATTGAAATTGACGTTATAAAGATTTCACTCTTACATGGTAAAAGGCAGTTGTTGTACAAAGATATGAAAAATGCAAGGTGTTGTATGGATTTTAAATAATAATAAGGTACCTACCTTAAGAATAAAACAAAAATGATATTATAGTTTAGCATTTATATTTACAGCTGAAGTTGCGCATGTAAGGGACAATATGTGTGACGACCCAAATTTTCGATACCATTTGAGCTGGCTGAACAACACCAGTCCAACCCAAATTGCACTGGAAACCCGGATGCCAATAGAAATAATTCAGAGGATGAGTTAAGAAAGAAAGAAATATTAGAATAGAAGAAGAAGAACCAACATACACAACTGAGTCAGAGTGTCACATCGCAGTGAAACAAAATATAATATAGAAATAACTTTATTGAGGGCTTGAAATAACTTACAATCATTAGAGTACATCAATAAACCTGGACAGTTATAATAGTCTGTCCTCACATATATCATACAGCGTAATAATAACAGTATAACAATGAACTTCTTCAGCTCGTTCTTGGATTTTACAGCATTCGATAACCTGAACCTGCAAACCGGGCTAACCCGAGCACTACAAACGACGGGTCAGTCTCGTGAACCAGAGTGAGAGAAACTCCTAAGTTTATATAACATCCATATTGATTTTAAAGTTCAAAAATTCTTTTGAAAGAAAAAGGATAATAGTAAGACCAGCCCACACATAAACATGGACGGTTTTTACCTTACTGTAACCCAAAACGTTTTTGAAATCAATATTTATTCTGATATTATGATAGTGTTCAAATACAAATAAATAAAATCTAGCAGAACACTTGCATCTCACGCTCCACATATGTAGTATACAAACAAAACCGCGGGCGCTTATCGGAGATTGGATTCCGACTATGACAAGGTATGAAACCACCTGCCGATAGAGGTGAATACACTGGGTTCAACAAGAACGTCTTGCAAACCGACCACACATGACCGACCACTCATTTCTCTTGAGTGTATCGAATGTATATCACCAACGGTTGGGAGCTACCCACTGTTTCCCGAAGAGGGATAGCATCGAAATAGATTAAAGAAGCAAAAGGAATTTCTCTAGATAGGTGATTATACACCCTAATAGGAGCGACCCACATGGCCATGATGCCTGCCCGATTTTTGTCATTCCCATTTGTGAGGCTTGAGGTTTGATTTATTAATTAATTAATTTATTAATTAATTTATTCATTTTTTCTATTATATATATATATATATATATTCTTCTAGAACATCTGGTCAGCAATCACTTTGAATGCCACATCATCAGATCTGCCAGATATCACTAATTGACATCCACAAAAATACCCTAGTTGGGAGCTACTCAACTATGACACGTTTGAAGAAATCAACATACGTGACCCCGTTGGAAATACTTTGTCAGACATTCGTCCATACAAGTCATCCAGGAATAGGATGAACCGAAGGCACCCTCCTACTGCATCCAATATAGGAATCACCCCATGGATCAGTAGCGAGCAGTCCTTGCAATCCACAGATTGCAACTACGACAGAACCCTAGTATATCTCTGGGTCGAATCAGAGATTGTAAGTGGTTCTTCCATTTTATGGAGATCTATGGTCTTCAATGCTCCATCTCGATCGTCATCTGATGTCTTCTATATTTTCGTATTTGTTGGTTGAAATGGTTTTCGAATATAAATTCGATCTCGGTCTTTCCGTACAACAAACGTATAGGCCATATTTGATAGTCAGTTATTCAAATATCAAATAAAACAGTCATTCAATCATAAATAAAAAAAGATTTATTGGTTTGGTATTTAGCATCACTTGGCTTCTTTAATTAAAATAATTAAAAAAATGATTAACTTAAATATCCCAATATTGGGGAAAACATCCACTTATTATTTTAGTATACTAAAATCACAAAACCACTTCATTTTAATATATGAAAAACATATCATAATAATATCTAATACTTCATTTGACTATCATTTTCAAAATATGTAATATAGCATATTCATTTTCTAAAACTGAGGAATCCTGTGACGACCCCAAACCCCGTACGACGGTGGCAATGGTAATCTTTGGAATATAACACATAAACAGATAACAGCAGAACAGAAATAAATAAATACACCAGATAATGTACAATAGAATACACTAGATAAACATAATCAACAGAGTTACACAGTATACAGGATCATACTTAGTACAAAATATAGTTCAGCTATACATGAATGTCTACAGCAGAAAACAAAACATAATGTGTACAATAGGAGCTGAACAACATAAAAAGAGATAAATGGTAGAATCCATCTTGATCTCCAGCTATCCAGAAAGAGCCTGCTAAAACCTGAATACAAGGTTGTCCGTGTAGAAAGAGGGGCACCCGAGTTTGCAAGTGAAACAAACTACGAGTCAGACATGAGACTGGTATGAGAAATCTACTTAACATATTGTATAATATGGCTAATCACAGGACCACGCCATTTTCGCGGAGCGGGTTTACTCCATTGGATTGCCGGTGTTTTAAAACAAGTAAACCTTTTAAACATCGCAATGTTTTTTTATAAAAATGAAGCCATTATAACACTCAGTTCCCATCACACAATGCAACGCAAACCGGAGGATAGAGTTTTACCTTATAATGGCCAAAATATGCTTGATATGAATAAAACAAAAGCATTTGATATTATTACTAGTAATTATATGTTTCAAAAACAATTTCAAATTATAAGTATCAATCATAGACGACATTAATGCTCCATACCACTATGTCGCCATATATAGGTGTACAATCAAAATCGCACGGTATCGTATTTGGAAATTGGATTTCCGTCATGAACCAAGGCAAAAGATAGTCCTTACCGACTTCGAGACTCTCTAGCTCAAGCCTCAGGGTCAGAGCGCATCGACCCTTGGATCGTCAGGGTCGGTCCACCGATGTGGATTAAAATGCCTGAACACTGCGTTTCCCCGCCCTTTGGGGCGTAAATGAGCCAAATGACTCCATCGTCTCCACATAGTCACCGATATATCCGAGGCGCCTCGCAACAGCAACAACCACACAGGTGAAAATAATATAAATGTCAGGACTGGTAGGTCACTGACACCACCCTAGCTAGAAGGAAACGCATGCCCTCCCTGATGTCCTCTCCCGTTTCTGGTCCATACCGGTGTGTGAGGCTCGCGAATCAACGTTATACACAAAGTTATGCCACACAGGCCGTGCTTTGATCATCCATCACAGGACTTTGCTTTTCAACAGAAGCCTTGATCATCTTCCACTTAGGCATGCCACACAGGCAATTCACTCTATGCGACTGATTTCTATCGATATATAACCTCTGAGCTCGTACGTCTCAGAGAAGGGCGTTAAGCAAGAGAATAAATTCTCCGCCGCCAAACAGATATATATATTTAATAGAGATCAATCAGCACAGAACAAAATCCAATGCCAGACACAGTCCATTAACAAGTTCATTCTGGGTCTGAACGAAACCGGAGGCACTATATACTTCGCATATCCATCAATCTCCACGTACGTCTGGACGATAACCACTTATTATCAATATTTCAGGATGCCTCCCAATCAAGACATCAGTTATCATCCAATTGAGGTAAAGATCTCTGGTCCTCAACCACCGTCTTCACCGTCGACTTCTTATCGCCGATCAACTATTTGAAATGAGATTTAACTCGGCCTTTTCAAATAATTCACGTATATTTAGAATTTAAATCAATTCATTTCAATGGTTAAATTACTCCACATCAATAATTCTGTTATTAAATGTAATTTTCACACTAAACACATTCAACCATCAAATATCTAATAAGTCGGGTAAATTCGGTTTATTTCCATTCCATATCATTTATAATATTTTATAACGATTTATCGCTATTTTAATTCATTTGAAAATAGCCAATTCATTCAAACGACGCTCCAGGCAATAACGCGGCCGTGGCGCTATCTTCTTCAGAATTGATTTACACATATCTGAAAAATTTAACCGTTGGATCTTCACAATTATATCATTAGAAAGATCTTTTCAAAACGAACCCAACGGTTTCAGTTTTAGGAAAATCCGACGGTCTGATCTCCCAGTACAATCGTTTGAAGTTTCGATTTCAAAATACGAACTGCAGCGTCGTTATTCGGTTTATTTTAATTATATTTACACATATATATATATATATATATAATCGTTTCTTGCGCTGTTTTTCTTCAGTTTTGAATTAAACATTCCAGACAATCCAACCGTTGGATCTTTACAAAGTGGGTGTCGTTGGAAAGAAATTTCCAAAGCGAACCCAACGGTTTCGGTTTCGGGAAAATCCGATGGTCGGATCTCCCGCACTAATCATTTGAAATTACCATTTCAAAACACAAACTACAGCTTCGTTATTCGATTTATTTTATTTATATATATATATATAATTCATTCTTCGATTCCAAAACTAATATTCATTTCATATATTTGATTAAAATGATATTTTTATCATCAAAAATATTTACTCAACACATGAATATTTTTTGCACTTCATATTCACAATAAAAATGTAGATTTTATTGTTCAAACTATATATTCAACACATGAATGTTTTTGACTTCACACATATGATAAAAATATTATTTTTTATCGTTTTAGTCCTTTATTCAACACATGAATATTTTCTATAGTTGATATAAATAATAAAAATGTTGTTTTAATCTTTCAAACAAATTTACTCAACACATGAGCTTCATTCAATACTTGAATTTCTATTCAACACATGAATATTTTCTACAGTTCATATATATAATAAAAATGTGATTTTTATTGTAAAACAATTTATTTCAAAACACGATTATTTTATATAGTTTATATATATAAGGTAAAAATGTTATTTTTGGTGTTAAAACAATTTATTTAAAACACTAATATTTTGTATAATCTATATATATGATAAAAATGTTATTTTTATCTTTTAAAGAATTTATTCAATACACGAACTCCATTCAACACCTGTATTTATTTCAACACATGAATTTCTATTCAACACATGAATTTTATTTCAACATTCAACACATGAATTTTATTTCAACATTCACACATGGATTTAATTTCAATATTCAACACATGAATTTAAATAAAACAAAGAAATATTTCAGAAAATTTCGGCAGATAACGGCAGGGTAGTTAAAACCGGGACAATCCCTAGTACGGCTCCTCGCTCTATCTTAAAGCCTCGCAGCTTTTGACAATGGGGATTTTCAATATCTAATTCGTACGCAGACGAATTTTCCCATATACTAATCCTATTGGGATTTCAACCACAATCAATTATTTCAAATCAACCATTCATGATATTCACCAAATTTTCACATCAACCAATAATCCAAACAATATCACAACCAATATATATCGCCCATGGTCTGTGGACGAGGGGAGTATAAATATATATATAGATATACGTATATAACTATATTTCAAATTCATTTCAACATCATTTAAATTTATTTCAACGCATATATTATTTTTACAATGCATATATAACTTATACATCGAACATACAACTTATACAACGCTTACACATGAGGTGTACAGCGCTTATATAACTCAAACTTCGACTATATAATTTATACATCGTTGTTTTCCATATCGTTTATAATTCAAAAATCTCACATTGGGTTCCACTCCACCAAAAATAGCAGAAGGCTCAGAAAAATATCCGGTCTCTTCTAGAATGTAGAAGACGTCCACACGAGTGCACTGTCTCCTGTTTCACTGGATTTCGATAAGAAACGAAAAAGATATGATTTTTATTGTAAAATCATAAACCGTAGCGCTTTAAAGTGCTATAGAACAGTTTAAAATAATTTAAACCATTACCTTTCAAAATTCTTCAAAACTAGGGCCTCGATTTTCACGAAATCCGAAGCACCTGGAGCAGATCGGACTTCACCACCAGTATGAGCTTGGAACAGCGCGTTCGGCGGCTGGTGGAGGCGTCAGGTGCGGTGGAAGATCGGAGCAGCGGCGGGTCTTCAAAGGTCCGAACTTCAGGCGCTCGATGCTCGATGCAGAACGAACGATGGACGTGGTGATGGGTATGGATTTGAAGAGGGGAGTGTGCTCCACAAAAAGTTCCACGGGAGGGGGATCTGAATTTGAATGTAGGAGGCGCAATCGTGGGAGGAAGGGAAGAGGCGGTTTCCGCCTTTGATCTAGAGTTAGACGGGGAGAGAGAAGATGATAGGCCAATGATTTTATTAATTTATTTATATATTTTTAAAAATCCAAAAATACCCATTGCCTCATACGAACTCCAAATCCAAACCCAACGACTGTCGTCCCTAGCTTAGTACCCCATTCCGAACACAATGGGATATGTTTCGTAGGCCCATTCGACTGTTTCAGTCAGTTTTCCTTCAAATTAAAATATAAAACATTCAATATTTAATTTGAACGTACAGTTCAATTTGCCGAGGCCACATACTGATCCCAAAAATTCCAGAAAAATAAATCTAGCTATGTTTTGACGATACGGTCCCAACAAAACTAGTTTCATCGAATTCTGAGACCGTTTGAAAAATGGCCCTTTTTTGGTCGATCCAATTTAGCAGAAATCGACCAAACACATTTTCCTTTGCCACGCTCACATACTAATTTCAAAAATTATGAAATTTGAAAGCTAGATATAATTTGACATCCCAGATCCAAAAAAAGTGGTTTCGTCGAAAGTTGTTTTAATTAACCAACTCAACTTTCATCCTAGCTTCCATTCCCCGACTTTTCAGTTCTAAGAATTTTCAAATTTTTCAAAAATTTGGCTAACACCCGAAATTTTCGAAAATTTTCGCCATAGCCTCCTTTGTACGGGGAGCTTCAGGATATTTCAAATAGCCTCCCATGGCCCTCACCAATCCAAAAGAAAAAGAAAAAGCCAAGCGGCTCATAAAATCATCAAAATCCCAAGAAATACAATAAACATGTACCTATTTATCGGGCAAACAATTTTATTCCTCTGCTTAGCTGTTTATCCATAACCTGTTCACACGTATATAATGCACATGTATATATTTCTATCTATTTTCAATTCAGTGCAGTATTTGTTCAATTTGGCTAAATGGTTCAAAACTCTAATTAATCAACCAAAAATCAAACAACACAACCAGCAATCAATTTGTTTTTATCTTTCAAAAAAAACATACTAATTAATTCATATACTCTTTTGAAATCATTCAGACTATATAATTAAAAAGTTATACATCCATGAAAAGAAAACAACAACAATGTAGAGAACAAAATGGAATTGCAAAATATGGTAAATGTCCCTTGCACCGGAGTCAATCAGAGATATCCACCCTGCACTTAGGATAGGCTTTCATAATACTCTCCTCAGTTTCCCAAGTATAATCTCGCGGATCTCCACTCCATTGCACTTTGACTAAGTGAACCTTCTTGTTCCTCAGCTCTTTTGTTTCTTTGCCAATTATCTTTAGCGGCTCTCTTCTAACAGCCAATTCTGGAGTAATTTCTATATCCCATTGCATTGCTTCTTCCACGATCAAGTCTGGATCATGAACATGCTTTCGAAGTTGAGATACGTGAAATACATCATGCACTCCAGGCAACCAATCGGGCAATTGAACTCTATAAGCAAGAGTTCCAATTCGCTCAAGTATAGGGAATGGACCAATAAATCTGGGCGCCAACTTCCCAGTTTTGCCAAATCGAATCACTCCTCTCATCGGAGAAACCCTTAGATACACATAGTCACCAACAGCAAATGCTAAATCCCTCCTTCTCGAGTCTACATAGCTCTTCTGTCGGCTTTGAGCTGCTAGCAATTGTTTCTTAATGATATCGACTTTATCCGCAGCTTCGCGAATCACATCTGGTACCAATACAAGCCTATTACCAGGTTCAACCCAACAAGCAGGAGATCGGCACGGTCTACCATACAATGCTTCGAATGGTGACATTGTCAGGCTCGCTTGGTAGTTGTTGTTGTATGAGAACTCAGCCAAATGCAAATGGTCTTCCCATAATCCACCAAAATCAAGAACACAAGCCCACAATAAATCTTCTAGAATATGATTCACCCTCTCAGTTTGACCATCTGTTTGAGGATGATATGTGGTGCTCAAGTTCAGTTTTGTCCCCAGTTCTACTTGAAATGCCTCCCAGAATTTGCTAGTAAATATTGGATCTCTATCACTAACTATACTGATCGGCACTCCATGTAGCCTAACAATTTCCTTGAAATAAATCTGTGCCAGACTTTGAGCATTTCTATTGGATCTAACAGGTTTAAAATGGGCGGTCTTCGTGAAGCGATCTACGATTACCCAAATATTGTCATTTCCTTTCTTGGTTCTGCGTAAACCATCTATGAAGTCCATGGAAATATGTTCCCACTTCCAACCTGGAATATCCAGCGGTTGCAACACTCCAGCAAGTTTATGTTGGTTGCTTTTGACTAGTTGGCAAGTAGGACACCTGCTAACATATATTGAAACGTCCCTTTTCATAGCCTTCCACTAGAATGTTCGCTTGAGATCGTTATACATTTTTCCCACAATTGGATGGATACTCAACTTGGACTTGTGACATTCGTCTAACACTTCTCTTTTGAGTTCGGGGATGTCGGGAACACAAATCCTTCCTCTCAATCTCAGGATCCCATCGTTATCTATTTGAAAACCCAAGGGTTCGCGTTTCTGAATCCTTCTGATCATATCCTTAATAAAATTATCATCTTTCTGAAGAATAGATATTTTCTCAATCAAGGAAGTCGTAATAATAAAACTGGCGATTATTACATTCTTTCTACTTAGCGCATCGGCCACAACATTGGCTTCCCCTGGAGTGTACAAAATCTCAAAATCGTATGCTGCAAGAAACTCTATCCAACGTTGCTGCCTCAGATTCAAGTCTTTCTGGGTGAACAAATACTTTAGCGACTGATGATCTGTATACAGTTCGAATTTCTCACCCGAAAGATAGTGCCTCCAGATAGTGCCTCCAGATTTTTAAAGCAAATACAATGGCCAACAACTCAAGATCATGAGTAATGTAATTTTCCTCATGCGGTTTCACCTGTAGCATAAGCAACCACTTGACCTCTCTGCATTAATACTGCACCAAGGCCTTCTCTAGAGGCATCTGTCCAGTCCTTCAAGTCTTGATTGCCATCGATAATCGTTAACACTGGAGCAGTTGTTAATCTCAATTTTAGCTTCTGAAAATCCTCCTCACATTCGGGAGTCCACTTGAATTTTGCGTGCTTCTTCGTAAGCTTTGTTAGGGAACTAGATATCTTCAAAAAATCTTTAACGAACTTCCGATAATAACTAGCCAATCCAAGAAAACTTCGAACTTCTGTGGGAGTACTAGGCTGCTTCCAATTTTGAATAGCGGTGATTTTACCGGGATCCACAGAAATTCCTTCTTTCGATACAACATGGCCAAGAAACTTGACTTCTTCTTGCCAGAATATACATTTGGAAAGTTTGGCCTTCAAGACGTTTTTTCTAAGAATTTCCAATACTTGTTCCAAATGTTTCGCGTGCTTGCTCTCTGACTTAGAGAAGATCAATATGTCATCAATGAAAACCAGAACAAATTTATTCCAAACTTCTCCGAATACCCTGTTCGTTAGATCGACAAAATACGCTGGAGCGTTACATAAGCCGAATGGCATTACTAACCACTCATAGAATAAATCTGGACCTCTGAATGTTGTCATGGGAACACACTCTTCGGCAATACGAAGCTGATGGAAACCTGTAGCTAGGTCCATCCTTGAAAATACTTGTGCACCATTCAATCGATCCAGCAAATCATCAATCCGTGACAATGGATATTTTTTCTTTAATGTTTGCTTATTCAAGTCACGATAATCCACACATAGTCGAAGAGTACCGTCTGACTTCGGGACAAATACCACTGTTGCTCCCTAATCAGAGAAATTAGGCCTGATCAAACCCTTCCATACAAGCTGTCGAGTTTAATTATCTAACTCTTCTTTCTCCTTTAGAGTCATTCTCCGAATAGTGTGCACTATTGGCCTTGCATTCGGAATTAAAGCAATCTTGAAATCAATTTCTCTCTTCGGAGGTAAGCTAACAACTTCTTCGAACACATCTTCATAATTCTTTACGAGAGGAATATCCATTATGAGGTCTGGAATATTCTTTTTGACTACAGGGATATTTTCTATTTGAGCAGGAGAAACATCTAGAGCTGACCAAAAGTCTTTTCTATCTGAATTCGGACCTTCACATGGTATGGTTATAAAATTCCCTGATTTAATCTTTGCTTTAACCACTCTCTCGGCACATTTAACCTCAGCTTCATATTTGGTTAACCAATCCAATCCCAAAATAAGATCGAATTCAGTAAAATTCATAACGATGGAGATGGTAGGGAACTTATAACAGGAAAAGAGATAGGCACCACACAAATCCAACTAAGATCCAGGGAACCCCCAACCGGATTATGGACAGTGATGGGTTCTTTGAGCTTTTTCAATTTCAAATCCAACTTCTTAACTACATTCTTTGCAATAAAGCTTCGTGACGCGCCTGTATCAAACAGTACTTTAACTGGAATGTTTTTGACAGTAAGCGTGCCTTCCAAAACATCAGACCTTCCGTGACTAGCTGAGGGTGTTGAAGTTTCTGCCATTTCGTTTACATGTATTATTCCAGGCTTTTTAAGAGCTGGCAATCCTTTGCAAGAGCCCAATCTTATGGCATTGTTTGCACTCCCTATTCTCTTAAAACTTCTCATCAGGTCTAAATCTCTTCTTCTTTTGCTTTCGATTGGCTCTAAATCCATCCTTTCTTTGTTTCTTTAAAGCTCTGCAATTTATCGACAAATGTCCCTGCTTATTGCAGTTATTGCATACGGCAATAGTTATTGGGTTCTTTCTCAGATTTAACCCTTTTGCTCTTGGCTCTAGGCTTCTTACTGACCTCAGACATCGTACTGGCCTCAGGACTATCAGTCTCAGACTCCCCTTTGTTACTAGAACTGACTTCCTCTTCGTCGTTCAAAAGACCTTTCTTACGGAGATCTTCATACTGATAAGCCATGTATATCATTTCAGAAAAAGGAAGCTTCACATGCCCCATTACACTACTTTGGTACTTTCTTTGAAGCCCGTTAATAAATCCCAGATTCTTCCTCTTCGAATTTTGAATTAGACGAGGGGCAAAATGAGAAAATTCATTGAATTTCTTATGATATTCTGGAATGCTCATATCCCCTTGTATCAGAAAACAGAACTCATCACATAACGGCTCAGTTGCTTCTGGAGGAATAAATCTTTCACTGAAAATCTCTTTGAATCTATCCCAGGTGATATCACCTTCTGGATTATCTTTAATGATTGTTTCCCACTAGATTAAAGCTTCTTCTTTGAGCGCCCAAGATGCCACTAATCTTTTCTGATCATCTCTCAGCTGGAAACGCTCAAAAATTCTTTCAGCAGAACTCATCCAAGCTTGAGTTTGAATAATCGATTCATTGCCTAAGAATTGTACTCTACCCAGATTTCGATATCTCTTAAATAGAGCCTCTAGATCTGGTTCTGCATTCCTTCTGTTTCTGACACTCATTTTCTAGTACTTCTGCAAATAGCAGACCAAGTGTCAGGTCAACAGAAAAGATATTTTCAAACATAGAGACATATACTTGAATGTAAATGCATCTATCGAGGTGTATTCCATTCTGCTATACTCATACTAGGATATTACTGATCCTATCTGTAATGAGTTATTCGTCCTAGAACTCTACTGGTTCTATTTCTGACGAATTCATTAATATGTTATATTCCAGAACTAAGCTTAACCAAAGCTCTGATACCACGTTGTGACGACTCCAAACCCCGTACGACGGTGGCAAGGATAATCTTTGGAATATAACGCATAAACAGATAACAGCAGAACATAAATAAATAAATACACCAGATAATGTACAATAGAATACACTGGATAAACATAATCATTAGAGTTACACAGTATATAGGATCATACTTAGTACAAAATACAGTTCAGCTATACATGAATGTCTACAGCGGAAAACAAAACATAATATGTACAATAGGAGCTGAACACCATAAAAAGAGATAAATGGTAGAATCCATCTTCAGCTCCCGCTATCCAGAAAGAGCCTGCTAAAACTTGAATACAAGGCTGCCCATGTAGAAAGAGGGGCACCCGAGTTTGCAAGTGAAACAAACTACGAGTCAGTCATGGGACTGGTATGAGAAATCTACTTAACATATTTTATAATATGGCTAATCATAGGACCACGCCACTTTCGCGGAACAGGTTTACTCCATTGGATTGCCAGTGTTTTAAAACAAGTAAACCTTTTAAACATCGCAACGCATTTTACAAAAATGAAGCCATTATAAGACTCAGTTCCCATCACACAATGCAACGCAAACCGGAGGATAGAGTTTTACCATATAATGGCCAAAATATGCTTGATACGAATAAAACAAAAGCATTTGATATTATTACTAGTTTTTATATGTTTCAAAAACAATTTCAAATCATAAGTATCAATCATAGACGGCATTAATGCCCCATAACACTATGTCACCATATATAGGTATACAATCAAAACCGCATGGTATCGTATTTGGAAATTGGATTTTCGTCATGAACCAAGGTAAAAGATAGTCCTTACCGACTTCGAGACTCTCTAGCCCGAGCCTCAGGGTTAGGGCGCATCGACCCTTGGATCGTCAGGGCCGGTCCACCGATGTGGATTAAAATACCTGAACACTGCGTTTCCCCGCCCTTTGGGGCGTAAATGAGCCAAATTACTCCATCGTCTCCACATAGTCACCGATATATCTGAGGCGCCTCGCAACAGCAACAACCACACAGGTGAAAATAATATAAATGTCAGGGCTGGGAGGTCATTGACACCATCCAGCTAGAAGGAAACCATGCCCTCCCTGATGTCCTCTCCCATTTCTGGTCCATGCCTATTTGTGAGGCTCGTGAATCAACGTTATACACAAAGTTATGCCACACAGGCCGTGCTTTGATCATCCACCACAAGACTTTGCTTTTCAACAGAAGCCTTGATCATCTGCCACTTAGGCATGCCGCACAGGCAATTCACTCTATGCGACTGATTTCTATCGATATATAACCTCTGAGCTCGTACGTCTCAGAGAAGGGCGTTAAGCAAGAGAATAAATTCTCCGCTGCCAAACAGATATATATTTAATAGAGATCAATCAGCATAGAACAAAATCCAATGTCAGACACACAGTCCATTTATAAGTTCGTTCTGGGTCTGAACGAAATCGGAGACACTATATACCTCGCATATCCATCAATCTCCACGTACGTCTGGACGATCACCACTTAATATCTATATTTCAAGATGCCTCCCAATCAAGACATCAGTTATCATCCAACCGAGGTGAAGATCTCCGGTCTTCAACCACCGTCTTCACCGTCGACTTCTTATCGCCGATCAATTATTTGAAATGAGATTTAACTCGGCCTTTTCAAATAATTCACGTATATTTAGAATTTAAATCAATTCATTTCAATGGTTAAATTACTCCAGATCAATAATTCTGTTATTAAATGTAATTTTCACACTAAACACATTCAACCATCAAATATCTAATAAATCGGGTAAATTCGGTTTATTTCCATTCCATATCGTTTATAATATTTTATAACGATTTATCGCTATTTTAATTCATTTGAAAATAGCCAATTCATTCAAACGACGCTTCAGGCCATAACGCGGCCGTGGCGCTGTCGTTCTTCAGATTTGATTTACACATATCTGAAAATCTAACCATTGGATCTTCACAAACTTTATATCATTAGAAAGATCTTTTCAAAACGAACCTAACGGTTTCAATTTCGGGAAAATCCGACGGTCGGATCCCCCGGTACAATCGTTTGAAGTTTCGATTTCAAAATACGAACTGCAGCGTCGTTGTTCGATTTATTTTAATTATATATATACATATAAATATAATCGATTCTGGCGCTGTTTTTCTTCAGATTTGAATTAAACATTTCAGACAATCCAACCGTTGGATCTTTACAAAGCGGGTGTCGTTGGAAAGATATTTCCAGCGAACCCAACGGTTTCGGTTTTGGGAAAATCCGATGGTCGGATCTCCCGCACTAATCGTTTGAAATTACGATTTCAAAACACGAACTACAGCTTCGTTACTCGATTTATTTTATTTATATTTATATATATAAAAATATAATTCATTCTTCGATTCCAAAACTATATTCATTTCATATATTTGATAAAAATGATATTTTTATCATCAAAAATATTTACTCAACACATGAATATTTTTAGCACGTCATATTCATAATAAAAATGTAGATTTTATTGTTCAATCTATATATTCAACATATGAATGTTTTTGACTTCACACATACGATAAAAATATGATTTTTTATCGTTCTAGTCCATTATTCAACACATGAATATTTTCTATAGTTGATATATATAATAAAAATGTTATTTTAATCTTTCAAACAAATTTACTCAACACATGAGCTTCATTCAACACATGAATTTCTACTCAACACATGAATATTTTCTATAGTTCATATATATAATAAAAATGTGATTTTTATTGTAAAACAATTTATTTCAAAACACGATTATTTTATATAGTTTATATATATAAGGTAAAAATGTTATTTTTTGTGTTAAAACAATTTATTTAAAACATTAATATTTTATATAATCTATATATATGATAAAAATGTTATTTTTATCTTTTAAAGAATTTATTGAATACACGAACTCCATTCAACACCTGAATTTATTTCAACACATGAATTTCTATTCAACACATGAATTTTATTTCAACATTCAACACATGAATTTTATTTCAACATTCACACATGGATTTAATTTCAACATTCAACACATGAATTTAAATCAAACACAGAAATATTTCAGAAAATTTCGGCAGCATAACGACAAGGTAGTTAAAACCGGGACCGTCTCTAGTACGACTCCTCGCTCTACCTTAAAGCCTCGCAGCTTTTGACAATGGGGATTTTCAATATCTAGTTCGTACGCAAACGAATTTTCCCATATACTTCCTATTGGGATTTCAACCACAATCAATTATTTCAAATCAACCATTCATGATATTCACCAAATTTTCACATCAACCAATAATCCAAACAATATCACAACCAATAAATATCGTCCATAGTCTTTGGACGAGGGGAGTATATATATATATATATATATATATATATATATATATACGTATATAACTATATTTCGATTTCATTTCAACATCATTTCAATTTATTTCAATGCATATATTATTTTTACAACGCGTATATAACTTATACAACGAACATACAACTTATACAACGCTTACACAAGAGGTGTACAGCGCTTATATAACTCATACTTCGACTATATAATTTATACATCGTTTTTTTCCATATCGTTCATAATTCAGAAATCTCACATTGGGTTCCACTCCACCAAAAATAGCAGAAGGCTTAGAAAAATATCTGGTCTCTTCTAGATTGTAGATGACGTCCACACGAGTCCACTGTCTCTTGTTTCAATGGATTTTGGTAAGAAACGAAAAAGATATGATTTTTATTATAAAATCACAAATTATAGCGCTGTAAAGTGCTATAGAACAATTTAAAATAATTTAAACCGTTACCTTTCAAAATTCTTCAAAACTAGGGCCTCGATTTTCACGAAATCCGAAGCACCTGGAGCAGATCGGACTTCACCACAAGGAGGAGCTTGGAACGGCGCGTCGGCGGCTGGTGGAGGCGTCAGGTGCGGTGGCAGATCGGAGCGGCTGCGGGTCTTCAAAGGTCCGAACTTCAGGCGCTCGATTCTCGATGCAGAACGAACGATGGACGTGGCGATGGGTATGGATTTGAAGAGGGGAGTGTGCTCTACAAAAAGTTCCACAGGAGGGGGGTCTGAATTTGCGTGTAGGAGGCGCAATCGGGGGAGGAAGGAAAGAGGCATTTTCCGACTTTGATCTGGAGTCAGACGGGGAGAGAGAAGATGATGGGCCAATGATATTTTATTTATTTATTTATATATTTTTAAAAATCCAAAAATACCCCTTGCCTCATACGAACTCCAGTCCAAACCCAACGACTGTCGTCTCTAGTTAAGTAACCCCATTCCGAACACATTGGGATATGTTTCATAGGCCCATTCGACTGTTTCAGTCATTTTTCCTTCAAATTAAAATATAAAACATTCAATATTTAATTTGAACGTACAATTCAATATACCGGGGCCACATACTGTTCCCAAAATTTCCAGAAAAATAAATCTAGCTATGTTTTGACGATACGGTCCCAACAAAACTAGTTTCATCGAATTCTGAGACCGTTTGAAAAATGGCCCTTTTCCGGTCGATCCAATTTAGCAAATATCGACCAAACACATTTTCCTTTGCCACGCTCACATACTAACTTCAAAAATTATGAAATTAGAAACCTAGCAATAATTTGACATCCCGGATCCAACAAAAGCGGTTTCATCGAATTCTGAGGTCGTTTGCAAAATGTCTATTTTCACGGGCTATATAAATTCTATAGCGACCTTTCTGAAAATTCATTTGGCCATAACTTTTGATTCCCACTATGAAACTTCGATTTTTCAGATTCGCTCGAAAGATATTCACTAACAGATTTAATTTTTTTTGGTTTCACTAAAATCCGTTTTATTTTGCACCCGGTACAGCTAGTCAAAGTTTGAATTGAAAATTTGAAACTACCGCGCCATTTTAGGCCTTGTTTATAATTAGAAACAATTATATTTATTTTCAAACGTCGATTCAAAATACTTTTCGTCGTTATTATTTAAAATAATTTATTTTAAATATCTAAAATTTACTAAAATAGCCAATTTAAAAAAATTTAATTGGCTCAGATTTTCCGGGTTGTTACAAATCCGTTTAACTTATTATTCGTAAAATGACGTTACGAAAATCTCTTTCATTTCATTACTTTGAAAACATCATCTCATATTCTCAATCCCTTATTATTTCCGTTACTTTGGAAATTTCATGATATATTCTCAAATCATTCAACTAACGTTGCATTATTATTTCTCTTACGGAAATAATAAATTATTCCTACATCCTACCATTATCAGCTAATATCATCTTCATATAATCCTGAAGTCATTCAAGTTGGGGTATTTTAGTTACCTCTCAGACCTTGATCTACAACGTTCTTATCTTAAGATAAATACGAACTGTAATTCAAAAACCGATATTCATTTACATTCCATTAAACTATTTAATTCAAAATATAGCTTTGGAAATCTACTTTATCATTTTGGAAGTCTCTTTTTGAAATCTAATTAATATTGCTTAATTCATTGATTACTTAATTACTTACTAAACATCACTCTTATTAACTTTCAACTTATTTAAATACTTTGTTCCCTAAACTGGATAATTATTACAAATCCTATCACCTACTTCTTTACCACACTCAATTACAAATCCCTTTTACCAATCCCCTTCTCTTTCTGGGAATCTCAATTCAATTCCATTTAGTTACTTAATTCCCCACTAAAGTATTTCTATTTCAAAATCAGCTTCCTTGCTTCTCATTCTCTTTATAAACCTTGTTTTTACATCTCAAGTTTAATTATAACTCTTTTTATATCTTCATCTTTCTTTACTTAATCCAAACGTTAAGTAAACCTTTCATTTAAGCTATGCGTTCGCTCAAATCTCTTTATAACTTCATTATAAACTCAAGTTCAAATATAAGCTCGTTCATAATCTCTTCTCAAAATTTAACTATATTCCATTCCAAAATCGGTTACTTACCTAAATGTATTTCATTTAAGAAGTAATTACATAAATTAAAACAAATAATTCACTTCAACGTTAACTACTGTAAAATCAGTTAACTGCTTTATTTACTGAAATAAATAAAAATAACTCTTTTAAAATCTTATTAAGATTAAACAATTATTCGTTAAGTTATTCCGTTTAGTTCATTATTAACCAACTAATTTGAAAGTCGATCTTAGTTAAAACGGAACTCAGTTAACTCAAAACACAATTATTTCTTTAATCAATTCCAATTAATTCCTCCTTTAAATTAATTAATAATATAATTTATTTAAATAACTTCATTTAATTGTTTCTAAGAAACAATTAATCAAATTCTTAATCGAATTCTTAACCGTTAGGTTATTTCCTCCTCGTCTGCATACAATTTCTCTTAACATAAGAATTTACTTTATCAAAACAATTTAATAATAAGTTATAAACTTTTGAATAATAATAATACTTATTTTCCTTTAAAATTGCTCTATTCAAAATAATATATTTAATACCTATTTTAGTTACAAAATACTTCAATACGGTCGATTCTCTTGATGATAAAATCCATATTTGTATAATGATTGACTTATAGACCATATGATGCCAAATTACTCAACCAATGTTTCCCATTGGTTAATATTACAACAAATGTTGAAATACGATTTAACAATCAACAATAAATCAATTATTCAATCATATTGTGGGAATGGTTCATATAATGGAAATATGAAAATAAACAGTAGATTTGAGGGATCTAGTTGGATCCCTCCAACCTGTCCTTCTCTGTATCCAAAACGGTTAGCTCAAATCAAATCATTCAATTCCATTGATCTGATAATAAATAACGACCATCAATCAATTGACAGATCAATCAAACAATTCAAACACGTTTATTTTATAAACGTGACCAATCAATAGAAATTACCTCTATTGGATTAAATCATTAGAACAACGATTTGGTATTTTACTGGAATTAAATACCCGTTTAATTCCAGTGGTTAAATCAACAATAAATATATAACTAGCAAATGATCAACCACTAGCAACCAGAGCACACAAAATAAAAACACAATTTATATAAAATATAAATGGGAAGAACTGAGTGAGTTTAACTCACCTTGATTTGCTTTTGTCACCAACTCTGGTTTTTAATTAAATTAAATAGTGGTTTAATTTAATTAAAAAATTTACTTGCTTCCAGTCCCGACTGACACTGCTCCATCTCGAAACTCTCGTCTCTACGGTTCCAATGAAACCGACCATGTTCAAATCTGTCAACGTGTGTACGAGATATCTGTTAAACAATTTCCTAAGTTAATTAAATTATTCTAAACATGGATTTATATAAATTTTAAATGGGCTATACCTTTAATCATTTGGCCCAAAATAGTCTTACCCATATTCCCCCTTCAAAACCCTATTTCGTATCCCCAACCTTATTCAAGCCACCGCCTCCACCAATTTTTTTTTATCCATGGCCGAAATCAAATCCCTATTTCCCTTTTCTTCCTTCAGAAAAACTAGATTTAGCTGTATCGTGAACCTCCCCTACGCAACCACTCTTCAATCACCTTCACTCTACTTCTTAAATCGATCAGCCACACCATACACAACCTCTTCAGCAACCACCACCGCTTCGCTGACCTACTCCAAGCCATCCAGATCTACTACAGGTCGTCAACAAACCAACACGAGGCCTCCATCGTTGCAGATTTCCAAACCCTAAGTCCGAAGAGATTCAACAGGAAATCGTTCTAGAAGTATACAGAGACGAAGCGCGTGGATCCATGAATACAGATACGTGTTTTAATTGACTTTGGATTACTGTATTATTTTGTTTTTTATTTTTCTAAGGGTTTCGAATTGTTTTCTGTTTACTGTCTTTGTTCATATGGTTTCTGGGATGATGAAACATAAGGCGTGGATACATGTATTTATAGTATAGTTGATTAAGATAGAATCAAGGTCTTTCACATCTTATCCTAGATAGGTGCAGGTAAAATTCTTAGGCCATTTCCCCTTCTCAGATTTGCGTACGGATGATGGCAGTTTGACGTTGCATTATGGTTTAGCAGCGGATTTGTAATGATTTTAGTATAGGATTATATAGCACTGTTGGACTACTTGAATGCGACATCCGATCGAATGGTGCATGTATAGATTAGGTAGAACTGTGAAGCTTTAAGCTGTTAATTTATCGAGAGATTTTGCAACTGTATGTTAGATTTTCTCCCATTTTTAAATACATGAAAACAGTGATTTTTGCATATGAATTAGCTGTTCAATTTGGCTTGTAAAGGTTTGATGTATAAATATATTTGTTTTTTTTTATGTCAATATCCTTTAGCTGTTTTTGTATTGTTTTCTTTTGTTGTTCATCTTTTGTAAAGATTGGATGTGTACATATATTTATTTTCCATCAGCTATGTACTGTCTGATTTTTCATAGCTGTTCAAGCCATTTGGTTTTACTGTTTTCTTGATGAAACAGGTCATGTTGGAATTTCTATTTGCAATGGATTGTTATGTCTATCCTGTTTGGCATTGTACAACTAATTTATATACGTTTATTTCAATTTAGCTTTTCATTATATAGTCGTGCATTGCTGTGTAAATGAATTGATTGTATATATATAATATATATATATATGTCTCATCTAGCTATTCATATTTATTTGTTTCACTGTTTTCAGGAAAGGAACAAGACAGGAGCAAGACATGCAGGAGAAAATTATGCTGAACGGTCATGTCCATTTGGTTTTGTATTGTACAAACAAATTTTGTATATGTTTTGCATTTGTACCAACCGTTATGTACAAGAATATTTTGTTCTCTCTATATTCGCATGTGTACAAACAAAAATGCATGAATATATGTGTTGCTCTGTGTATTAACACTTCTGGTTTCACACGGTACATGTTTCTAGTTTTTGGATTCATGGGGCAAGCGTTGATTCAATATGATAAAAATGTATTTGGGTTTCCATTCGTTTTTTCTATCAGATAAAAATGTTGATGGGTATGTATTGAAAATGCCAAATTTTAGCAATAATTAATATCATTATATTTGTTAACACATACAGTTTCAATTTCAATCAGTATAGAACTTGAACTTGATATTAAAATTCCGGGTTTAAATGATATTCTATTCATCTAAAAACCCTTTTATAATTATAAATAAATCGTTATAAATTCGATTATTTGAAAATTTGAATTAGCCATAACTAGCAATCTATAAGCTGAAATCTCCATTTTCCTCTTCCATTACTGTAACAACCCGTAAAATCTGGGCCAGTTTAAAATTTTTATTTTGGCAATTTTAGCGAATTTTGATTATTTAAAATGAATTATTTTAAATAATACCGACGAGAAATTTATTTTGAATATAATTCGAACGTATATATTTATACGCGTCGTCGTTTGAATATAAATATTTATATATAATTATAAATAGAATTGAAAATGGCGCGGTAGTTCGATAATTCGATTTCAAACTTCAATTGAATGTACCGGGTGCAAAACAATCCAGATTTTAGTGAAACCAAAAATGATAGGATCTAATTGATAATATCTTTCTATCGAATCCGAAAAATCGAGATTTCATAGTGGGAAGCAAAAGATATGTCCAGTTGAAAATTCTGAATAGTCGCTATGGAATTCAGGCCCTTAAAAATGGACATTTTGCAAATGACCTCGGATTTCGACGAAACCAGTTTTGTTGGGTCCGCAGTGTCGAATTATTGCTAGATTCCAAATTTCATAATTTTTCGAATCAATATGTGAGCGTGGCAAAGGAAAACGCATTTGACCGGTTTCAGTTGATTTTAATCGACTGGAAATTGGCCATTTTTCCAACGGTCTCAGAATTCGACGAAACTAGTTTTGTTAGGACCGTATCATCAATACGAAGCTAGAAAATATTTTTCGGGAATTTTTCTAGTTAGTATGTGACCCCGGTAATTTGAAATGTATGTTTAAAATTCAATATAGTGATTTAAATGTTAATTCAACGGAAACTGATTGTAACGATCAAACCAGCTTGCGATACATATCCCATTGTGTTCGGAATGGGGGTAAAACGCTATGGACGACAGGCGGTAGGCCTCGTTTCGAGGTCATAAGTAAAAGTCAACCCTTTGACAAAAATTTAATAATTTAATAATTAAATAAATAAAAAAAAACAAACCCACCTTTCCCCTTTTCTCTTCTGTTGCCCCCCCCCCCCCCGAATCAGTTATTCTTAAAACCAGAAAAGAGAAAAAAAAAAAAAAACCCTAATTCTAATCGAGCCGCCTCGTCGGAGGCCCTCTTCGCCGCCACCGGAGCAAGGCGCACCCTCCTCCGTCGATGTCTGCCACCTCCTCGCCTCCAACTCCCCCTCGCGACTCTTTCCTCCTCCCTCCTCCACGCGAGGACAGCGAGCGCCCCCCACGAACCCTAGCGCTGCCGCCATCAGGCGCTCCGCCAGCCACCTCCGCCTGAGAAGGCGATGCCCCTCCGCCTTGGTACGACGTTCGAGCCCCCTGTAAGTAACTTTTTATTTTATTTTATTTTATTTTATTTTAACTTAAAATCTGAATTTTACTTAACTTAAAATCTGAATTTTATTTAACTTAAAATCTGAATTTTATTTTGTTTTAAAAACTGATTTTTATTTTTAGATTTTAAAAGGAAAAGATTTAGATTTTAAAATAGAAAAGAGTTAAACTTTAAAGAATAAAAGAAAAGATTTAATCTTTAAATTCAAAAAGGCGTAATCTTTAAATTCAAAAAGGCGTAATCTTTAAATTCAAAAAGGCGAAATCTTTAAATTTAAAAAGGCGAAATCTTTATGTGGAAAATAGTGTGATAAAAATATAATTTTTATCTATTTGACATAGCGATAGAAAAATATGATCTTTATATTTTTAAAGTATTAAAAATATGATTTTTATATATTGAACTTCGGCATAAAAATATGATTTTTATATATTGAACTTCGACATAAAAATATGATTTTTATATATTGAACTTCGAATTAAAAATATGATTTTTATATATTGAACTTCGGCATAAAAATATGATTTTTATATATTGAACTTCGGCATAAAAATATGATTTTTATATATTGAACTTCGGCATAAAAATATGATTTTTATATATTGAACTTCGAATTAAAAATATGATTTTTATATATTGAACTTCGGCATAAAAATATGATTTTTATATATTGAACTTCGGCATAAAAATATGATTTTTATATATTGAACTTCGAATTAAAAATATGATTTTTATATATTGAACTTCGAATTTAAAAATATGATTTTTATATATTGAACTTCGAATTAAAAATATGATTTTTATATATTGAACTTCGAAAGAAAAATATAGTTTTTATGTTTTGAACTTCGAAAGAAAAATATAGTTTTTATGTTTTGAACTTCGAAAGAAAAATATAGTTTTTATGTTTTGAACTTCGAAAGAAAAATATAGTTTTTATGTTTTGAACTTCGAAAGAAAAATATAGTTTTTATGTTTTGAACTTCGAAAGAAAAATATAGTTTTTATGTTTTGAACTTCGAAAGAAAATGTGATTTTTATATATTGAATAACATAGAAAAAAATTCGATTTTTATAAAGTATTAAAACAGGTTTTTTTTAAAAAGAATAAAAACTGGAATTTTTTTTATAAAAGTATTAAAACAGATTTTTTTAAAAAAAAAAATAATTAAAACTGATTTTGTTTTTAAAAGGATTAAAACTGAATTGATTTTTATAATTTTAAAAACTGATTTGTTAGAACTTTAAAACTGAATTTTTTTAAAAGAATAAAAACAGTTGATTTTTAAAAAAAGGTTAAAACTGATTTTAATTTTAAGTTTAAGCAAAAGGTTTAAACTTTAAAAAGATCGGATTTGAAGTCAAGATAAAAATCATATTTTTACATATTAAACTTCGATAGAAAAATAGAATTTTTATATATTGAACATCGAAGTAAAAATTCGATTTTTATATATTGAATAGCGAAGTAAAAATGTGATTTTTACGTATGTAGTGAAAGCAGCAACGAAGATGCGATAGGAATGAAGATTTCTATCAATGAAGTGCCGTGGAGCTAGGATAGCTAATCTGTGAGAACTTCTCACCTTTCAATTTTATTTCTAGTTATATATATATACTAGGATGCAGACGGTGCTTAGTAGCACCCGACACAATCGTCCACAGACCATGGACTTGTTTGTTTGGCTGTTTGGTTATTGATTGTGATATTGGTTTGAATGTGGTTTGTGGTGTGAAAAATCGAATCGATAAATTGGTTAGGATTAGACGTGCGCCGTTATAAGGCGAAGGAGTAAGGCTAGGTTAGACACTTACTCCAAATTTTGTGGTTTGCATAATAAAATTGATATGATTGATGTGTGACTGGCGTGGGCCTTCACTAGACCGGGGATAAGGCTAGGCCTTGTCCCGTTTCTAGTATCGTGCCGTTATGCCGCCGAAATTTTCTAAAATATGTTAGAAAAATAAAAATATCATTTTATTTAATAAATGAATTGAATCGAAATTCATAGGTTGAAATAAAATGTTTTATCGTTAAAAATATAATTTTTAACGTGAATGTGAATAAAATAAAATATTCATTTACAAACCGGACGGTTTGTTTATGTACACTGATTTGACTGATATTGATTGGGTCGATAAATTTTACACATCGCCCAACTGCACAAATAAAATCTGTGTTTGTTTGTTTGAAACCCCACACGGGTGTTGGGATGAAATATGAATTTCACTCATCCTGATTGATTAAATATGTCGATCGATTGATTGACAGGCTGTTATAAGCGTTGAATATCTATATTTAATGCTTATACAGTGTAGTGCACTTTGGTTGATGGTTGATTATTTTCAATGTTATTATATACATGTGTTGTATGAAAATCCATATAATTAATTTTATATGGTAATTGATTGGGCCTCATTCCAATCGTGAAAATAAAGAATATTTTGATAATAACAAATATTTTGATAATAGGAAATGTTTGAAATAGAATATTTGAAAATAGAAATTTATGAAGCCGTGTTGATTAGATTGACGCCATTTTGACGTAAACGATATTTATATCGATTTTATTCATTTTAAAATGAATATTGAAAAGTAATCTCGAAATCGAAGATTTCGAAATGAATTGAATTGAAAACGATTTCGAAATGAATTGAATTGAAAACGATTTCGAAATGAATTGAATTGAAAACGATTTCGAAATGAATTGAATTGAAAACGATTTCGAAATGAATTGAATTGAAAACGATTTCGAAATGAATTGAATTGAAAACGATTTCGAAATGAATTGAATTGAAAACGATTTCGAAATGAATTGAATTGAAAACGAATTCAAATTGAATTGAAATTTGAATTGAATAGAAATGAATTTTGAAACGAATTTATAAAGAAGAATTCAATTTTACTTTGAATTGAAATGGAAGTTGAAATAGATTTTGAAATGATTTTAAAACTATTTATATTATTCGTTTTGAATAGGAATCGACGAAATATATTATATATATATTATATATAATATAATGGCCTGAATAGAACGCGCCGCGCCGCGGCAGTTCGTGAATTTCGACCATTTATTTCAAACGGACATTACGGGAGATCCAACCGTCGGATTCTCCTAAAACCGGAACCGTTGGGTTCGTATCGAAAAGAGCTTTCTAGCGAATGTTAGAAATTTGAAATCTAACGGTTGGATTTGGAATTATGTCCAAATCAAATTCGAAAAAGGTCGCTGTAAGTGCAGTTCGATGGCCATTGGTGGAAATCGACTGTACGGGCCTTGATAAAATTATTAAAAATAGTAATATTTTGTGTAAAATCATAAGAAATGATTTGTGAAGATTTGGGATGAAAAACTCCATATTTGAAAAGATAAAAATAGATTTTTATCGAAATGAACTAGTTTTGAACTAGAATTATAATTCTATTTATTTTTAAATAAATAAATTGAATTCGAAAAGGGTTTTGAAAATAACCAAAATTTCCAATGTTTGCATTGGAGTGGATTTGAATCGAAATTGTCTTCGGAATATTTCGATGTTGGAATTCGTGATTATACAGGTGTTGTTATGGAAATTTGAAAGATATATATTTATATCGTTATTTCCAATACGACATTTGTTAATCGTAGAATTTGATATTGAATATAGGCCGATATATTTTCTATTCAGAGCCTTGTATTTAATATCAAATGTGATTTGGGTTTGTCGTGAATGGTGTCTTCACTAACACCGTTCTTGAACCCAGTTGAGAAAAGATTAAATCTTTTTATTTAGATTTAATGAAGTGTACCAATTAAATGATATTTAATTGGAATTGAATGGATATTGATTTTTGGGTTTATCGTGAACAGTGTTTTAAATAACACTTGTTCTTTAACCCGATAATTAATGAATGTGATTTTGGGTTTATCGTGAACCGTGTTTTTAAATGACACTGATTCTTTAACCCAGTCAAAGATTAAAACTAAGAGGAGTTTTAATGAATCTTTAATTAGATTGAAATAATCGAAATGGAGTATCACCAGTTTTGCTCCAGGCGATAGTTAAATCTTTAATTAGATTTGAACGTGAAATGGTAATTGAATTTACCGATAACACCGTGGTGTTAGATATGAAGTAAAGCCAGTTTTACTTCATGGGATGAATAGGTTGGGATTGGGAAATTAAAACAAATGATTACTTCGGTAAGGTTCGCTAATCCCGACTAGTTTGAATTGATATTCAAAGGTAGATTAAAGCATAAATTCAAGAATTTATCTTTGATAAAAATTAATGGGAATCTTTCCCTATGAATGTGAAATTTAGAAACTAACTGTCGGTTAGCCAAGCAGAATGGTTTTCTGGATATTGATCTGATGTTGGTTTCGGCCTTCGGGGTTAATATTTGGGAAATTATTCTCTTGATTAATTTACGGTTAGTGACTAATGAATTGGAATGAGGCGTATGTTGTGTTTGTGTAACACTTTTATAAAATATACGCGAGTTATTCGGGAAGACCGGGTTTATCCCATTCTGAATAACTGATACGACGATAAGTCGAAGATGAAGACGATGGTCGAAGACCGGAAGTCTTCATGTCGTTTGGGTAATTACTGATGATCTTGATTGGGCTGTACACCCAAGAAGATGGAAACAGTTAGTGATCGTCCAGACGTACTTGGAGATCGATGGATATGCGGGGTACTAGGTGCCTCCGGTTTCGTTCAGACCCAGGACGGACTTGTAAATGGACTGTGTGTCTGACATCGGATTTCATTCTGTGTGACTGATATCGGTTGCATAGGATGGTTTGCCTGTGTGGCATGCTAAGATGCAAATGATCAAGGCTTCTGTTGAAAAGCAAAGTCTTGTGGTGATGATCAAAGCACGGCCTTTGTGGCGTAGCTTTGTGTAACGTTTACCTCGCGTGTTTCACACCAGGTATGAACCAAAAACGGGAGACGGACCTCAGGGAGGACTTGCGTTTCTTTCTAGTTAGAAGTGGCGTCAGTGGTTTTACACGCCCTGACGAGTTTGACTTATGTGGTTGTTGCTGTTGCGAGGCGCCTCGGATTGATCGGTCGTTCTCGAACCGATGGAGTCATTTAGTTGGCTCATTTACGCCCCAAAGGGCGGGGAAACGTAGTGTTCAGGCATTTTAATCCACATCGGTGGACCGGCCCTGTCGCTCCAAGGGTCGATGCGCTCTGACCCTGTGGCTCGGGCTAGAGAGTCACGAATCGGTTGAGGACTATCTTTTGCCTCGGTTCATAGACGGAAATCCAATTTCCAAATACGTGATCCTGCGGTTTTATTTGTAGAACTAGTATGGCGACATGATATATGGTACCCATGCCGCCTATGATTGATACTTATGATTTGAAGTTGTTTTATACACTATGCACTTATAGTAGTATCAAATGATTTGTTTTAAAACGTATCAAGCATTCTTTGGCTGTTATAAGGGAAAACCCTATCCTCGACTGCGTTGCATTGTGCGATGGGACCTGGGTCTTATAACAGCTTCATTTTTCTTTATTTAGCATTGCGCTGTTTGTTTTATGCACTGGTATTCTTGGGGGGAAACCCGTTCCGTGTTATACGGCGTGGTCCCTTGATTTACCTTCTGATTTAAAATAAAGATTAACGGTTTTAGTTCTCACACCAGTCCCATGACTGACCTGGAGTTTATTGTTTTAACCTAAACTCTGGGTGCCCCTATTTCGACACGGGCAGCTAGTAGTTTTGGTTTTGCAGATTTATATTCACAGGATCCTGGTTTACAGCTGGAACGATATCCGGAAAGCTTTGTATCCGTATATCTCCTTCTAGTTGTGTATTGTATTATTTTCCGCTGCGATGTATTTAAATGTAATTTAAATCTCTGTTATTTCTGTGTAATATTTATTCATTTATACTCTGTATATTCTTGTAATCTGATGCATTGTTGTTATATACAATGAAATGTTCTTCTGTATGCGTTCTGTTGTGGCTTGTTCTCGAACTATCCGTCGCTTTCCTCTACGGGGAAGTTACGGGTTTTCACAGTTGGTATCAGAGCTTTGGTTTACAAAGCAGAGAACAAGGCACATTAGAACCATACGAAAGGATTCATCAGATATTGGATTAGCAATATCCAATTAGAATGACTCGTTAGAGACAGGATCAGTAGTATCCTAGAACGAGTGTGAAGAGTATATTTTTCAAATGAAAACAATTTTGTTTTGAAAATTTAAAATCAATTATTCGTATTTGATTATTTATTTGTATCGATTTGGACAGTCCAGTATATAAAGATTTTGCATATACGCCTTGCAAACGTGTATTTAAAGTTTTAATATACTGGGTAGATATAGAATCATACTCTAGTGCCCCGAAGATGATTCTGATGACTGACTAGTCGTCATTAGTATTCATGTTCGAGTAACGAAGGTGTGATATCTATATATTTCCTATTGACTGGTGTGGGAACCAAAAACTATATAGGATCTATTGTTGTGATTTGACATCAAAAATCTGATTTTTGACTATGTATCAAAGTTATGAATTTGAAACTCTAATTCACTAATTGATTGATGTTTGTGTTGTTTGTTTAATTGTTTGATAATTTTGAACCATTTAGCCTAATTGAATCAAATATTGAACTGTATTGAAAATTGGTCGCATTTGCTTGCATATACATATTCTTATATTGAACAGGTCATAGCAAGGAGGCTAGAGCCAGAGAATAAAATTTGTTTGCCCGACAAATAGGCACATGTTTACTACATAATTTCCTGTTTTGTTTGGGTGATGATGATTTTGTGAGCCTATTGGCTAGCCGCTTGGCTTTTTCTTTTTCTTTTTGAGATCTGAAGGACCGGGGAAGCTATTTGAAATTCCCCGATGCTCCCGGTGCAGGGGAGGTTATGGCGAAATTTTTCGAAAATTTAGGGAGTTAGCCAAATTTTTGAAATTTTGAAAATTCTCAGAAACTAAAGAGTTGGAGAATGGAAGCCAGATCGAATGTAGAGCTGAATAATCAAACCACTTTCTACTTTGTTCCTTTTCGGGGACGAAAAGTTTTAAGTGGGGGAGATTGTAACAACCCGTAAAATCTGGGCCAGTTTAAAATTTTTATTTTGGCAATTTTAGCGAATTTTGATTATTTAAAATGAATTATTTTAAATAATACCGACGAGAAATTTATTTTGAATATAATTCGAACGTATATATTTATACGCGTCGTCGTTTGAATATAAATATTTATATATAATTATAAATAGAATTGAAAATGGCGCGGTAGTTCGATAATTCGATTTCAAACTTCAATTGAATGTACCGGGTGCAAAACAATCCAGATTTTAGTGAAACCAAAAATGATAGGATCTAATTGATAATATCTTTCTATCGAATCCGAAAAATCGAGATTTCATAGCGGGAAGCAAAAGATATGTCCAGTTGAAAATTCTGAATAGTCGCTATGGAATTCAGGCCCTTAAAAATGGACATTTTGCAAATGACCTCGGATTTCGACGAAACCAGTTTTGTTGGGTCCGCAGTGTCGAATTATTGCTAGATTCCAAATTTCATAATTTTTCGAATCAATATGTGAGCGTGGCAAAGGAAAACGCATTTGACCGGTTTCAGTTGATTTTAATCGACTGGAAATTGGCCATTTTTCCAACGGTCTCAGAATTCGACGAAACTAGTTTTGTTAGGACCGTATCATCAATACGAAGCTAGAAAATATTTTTCGGGAATTTTTCTAGTTAGTATGTGACCCCGGTAATTTGAAATGTATGTTTAAAATTCAATATAGTGATTTAAATGTTAATTCAACGGAAACTGATTGTAACGATCAAACCAGCTTGCGATACATATCCCATTGTGTTCGGAATGGGGGTAAAACGCTATGGACGACAGGCGGTAGGCCTCGTTTCGAGGTCATAAGTAAAAGTCAACCCTTTGACAAAAATTTAATAATTTAATAATTAAATAAATAAAAAAAAACAAACCCACCTTTCCCCTTTTCTCTTCTGTTGGCCCCCCCCCCGAATCAGTTATTCTTAAAACCAGAAAAGAGAAAAAAAAAAAAAACCCTAATTCTAATCGAGCCGCCTCGTCGGAGGCCCTCTTCGCCGCCACCGGAGCAAGGCGCACCCTCCTCCGTCGATGTCTGCCACCTCCTCGCCTCCAACTCCCCCTCGCGACTCTTTCCTCCTCCCTCCTCCACGCGAGGACAGCGAGCGCCCCCCCCGAACCCTAGCGCCGCCGCCATCAGGCGCTCCGCCAGCCACCTCCGCCTGAGAAGGCGATGCCCCTCCGCCTTGGTACGACGTTCGAGCCCCCTGTAAGTAACTTTTTATTTTATTTTATTTTATTTTATTTTAACTTAAAATCTGAATTTTACTTAACTTAAAATCTGAATTTTATTTAACTTAAAATCTGAATTTTATTTTGTTTTAAAAACTGATTTTTATTTTTAGATTTTAAAAGGAAAAGATTTAGATTTTAAAATAGAAAAGAGTTAAACTTTAAAGAATAAAAGAAAAGATTTAATCTTTAAATTCAAAAAGGCGTAATCTTTAAATTCAAAAAGGCGTAATCTTTAAATTCAAAAAGGCGAAATCTTTAAATTTAAAAAGGCGAAATCTTTATGTGGAAAATAGTGTGATAAAAATATAATTTTTATCTATTTGACATAGCGATAGAAAAATATGATCTTTATATTTTTAAAGTATTAAAAATATGATTTTTATATATTGAACTTCGGCATAAAAATATGATTTTTATATATTGAACTTCGGCATAAAAATATGATTTTTATATATTGAACTTCGAATTAAAAATATGATTTTTATATATTGAACTTCGGCATAAAAATATGATTTTTATATATTGAACTTCGGCATAAAAATATGATTTTTATATATTGAACTTCGGCATAAAAATATGATTTTTATATATTGAACTTCGAATTAAAAATATGATTTTTATATATTGAACTTCGGCATAAAAATATGATTTTTATATATTGAACTTCGGCATAAAAATATGATTTTTATATATTGAACTTCGAATTAAAAATATGATTTTTATATATTGAACTTCGAAAGAAAAATATAGTTTTTATGTTTTGAACTTCGAAAGAAAAATATAGTTTTTATGTTTTGAACTTCGAAAGAAAAATATAGTTTTTATGTTTTGAACTTCGAAAGAAAAATATAGTTTTTATGTTTTGAACTTCGAAAGAAAAATATAGTTTTTATGTTTTGAACTTCGAAAGAAAAATATAGTTTTTATGTTTTGAACTTCGAAAGAAAATGTGATTTTTATATATTGAATAACATAGAAAAAAATTCGATTTTTATAAAGTATTAAAACAGGTTTTTTTTAAAAAGAATAAAAACTGGAATTTTTTTTATAAAAGTATTAAAACAGATTTTTTTTAAAAAAAAAAATAATTAAAACTGATTTTGTTTTTAAAAGGATTAAAACTGAATTGATTTTTATAATTTTAAAAACTGATTTGTTAGAACTTTAAAACTGAATTTTTTTAAAAGAATAAAAACAGTTGATTTTTAAAAAAAGGTTAAAACTGATTTTAATTTTAAGTTTAAGCAAAAGGTTTAAACTTTAAAAAGATCGGATTTGAAGTCGAGATAAAAATCATATTTTTACATATTAAACTTCGATAGAAAAATAGAATTTTTATATATTGAACATCGAAGTAAAAATTCGATTTTTATATATTGAATAGCGAAGTAAAAATGTGATTTTTACGTATGTAGTGAAAGCAGCAACGAAGATGCGATAGGAATGAAGATTTCTATCAATGAAGTGCCGTGGAGCTAGGATAGCTAATCTGTGAGAACTTCTCACCTTTCAATTTTATTTCTAGTTATATATATATATACTAGGATGCAGACGGTGCTTAGTAGCACCCGACACAATCGTCCACAGACCATGGACTTGTTTGTTTGGCTGTTTGGTTATTGATTGTGATATTGGTTTGAATGTGGTTTGTGGTGTGAAAAATCGAATCGATAAATTGGTTAGGATTAGACGTGCGCCGTTATAAGGCGAAGGAGTAAGGCTAGGTTAGACACTTACTCCAAATTTTGTGGTTTGCATAATAAAATTGATATGATTGATGTGTGACTGGCGTGGGCCTTCACTAGACCGGGGATAAGGCTAGGCCTTGTCCCGTTTCTAGTATCGTGCCGTTATGCCGCCGAAATTTTCTAAAATATGTTAGAAAAATAAAAATATCATTTTATTTAATAAATGAATTGAATCGAAATTCATAGGTTGAAATAAAATGTTTTATCGTTAAAAATATAATTTTTAACGTGAATGTGAATAAAATAAAATATTCATTTACAAACCGGACGGTTTGTTTATGTACACTGATTTGACTGATATTGATTGGGTCGATAAATTTTACACATCGCCCAACTGCACAAATAAAATCTGTGTTTGTTTGTTTGAAACCCCACACGGGTGTTGGGATGAAATATGAATTTCACTCATCCTGATTGATTAAATATGTCGATCGATTGATTGACAGGCTGTTATAAGCGTTGAATATCTATATTTAATGCTTATACAGTGTAGTGCACTTTGGTTGATGGTTGATTATTTTCAATGTTATTATATACATGTGTTGTATGAAAATCCATATAATTAATTTTATATGGTAATTGATTGGGCCTCATTCCAATCGTGAAAATAAAGAATATTTTGATAATAACAAATATTTTGATAATAGGAAATGTTTGAAATAGAATATTTGAAAATAGAAATTTATGAAGCCGTGTTGATTAGATTGACGCCATTTTGACGTAAACGATATTTATATCGATTTTATTCATTTTAAAATGAATATTGAAAAGTAATCTCGAAATCGAAGATTTCGAAATGAATTGAATTGAAAACGATTTCGAAATGAATTGAATTGAAAACGATTTCGAAATGAATTGAATTGAAAACGATTTCGAAATGAATTGAATTGAAAACGATTTCGAAATGAATTGAATTGAAAACGAATTCAAATTGAATTGAAATTTGAATTGAATAGAAATGAATTTTGAAACGAATTTATAAAGAAGAATTCAATTTTACTTTGAATTGAAATGGAAGTTGAAATAGATTTTGAAACGATTTTAAAACTATTTATATTATTCGTTTTGAATAGGAATCGACGAAATATATTATATATATATTATATATAATATAATGGCCTGAATAGAACGCGCCGCGCCGCGGCAGTTCGTGAATTTCGACCATTTATTTCAAACGGACATTACGGGAGATCCAACCGTCGGATTCTCCTAAAACCGGAACCGTTGGGTTCGTATCGAAAAGAGCTTTCTAGCGAATGTTAGAAATTTGAAATCTAACGGTTGGATTTGGAATTATGTCCAAATCAAATTCGAAAAAGGTCGCTGTAAGTGCAGTTCGATGGCCATTGGTGGAAATCGACTGTACGGGCCTTGATAAAATTATTAAAAATAGTAATAATTTGTGTAAAATCATAAGAAATGATTTGTGAAGATTTGGGATGAAAAACTCCATATTTGAAAAGATAAAAATAGATTTTTATCGAAATGAACTAGTTTTGAACTAGAATTATAATTCTATTTATTTTTAAATAAATAAATTGAATTCGAAAAGGGTTTTGAAAATAACCAAAATTTCCAATGTTTGCATTGGAGTGGATTTGAATCGAAATTGTCTTCGGAATATTTCGATGTTGGAATTCGTGATTATACAGGTGTTGTTATGGAAATTTGAAAGATATATATTTATATCGTTATTTCCAATACGACATTTGTTAATCGTAGAATTTGATATTGAATATAGGCCGATATATTTTCTATTCAGAGCCTTGTATTTAATATCAAATGTGATTTGGGTTTGTCGTGAATGGTGTCTTCACTAACACCGTTCTTGAACCCAGTTGAGAAAAGATTAAATCTTTTTATTTAGATTTAATGAAGTGTACCAATTAAATGATATTTAATTGGAATTGAATGGATATTGATTTTTGGGTTTATCGTGAACAGTGTTTTAAATAACACTTGTTCTTTAACCCGATAATTAATGAATGTGATTTTGGGTTTATCGTGAACCGTGTTTTTAAATGACACTGATTCTTTAACCCAGTCAAAGATTAAAACTAAGAGGAGTTTTAATGAATCTTTAATTAGATTGAAATAATCGAAATGGAGTATCACCAGTTTTGCTCCAGGCGATAGTTAAATCTTTAATTAGATTTGAACGTGAAATGGTAATTGAATTTACCGATAACACCGTGGTGTTAGATATGAAGTAAAGCCAGTTTTACTTCATGGGATGAATAGGTTGGGATTGGGAAATTAAAACAAATGATTACTTCGGTAAGGTTCGCTAATCCCGACTAGTTTGAATTGATATTCAAAGGTAGATTAAAGCATAAATTCAAGAATTTATCTTTGATAAAAATTAATGGGAATCTTTCCCTATGAATGTGAAATTTAGAAACTAACTGTCGGTTAGCCAAGCAGAATGGTTTTCTGGATATTGATCTGATGTTGGTTTCGGCCTTCGGGGTTAATATTTGGGAAATTATTCTCTTGATTAATTTACGGTTAGTGACTAATGAATTGGAATGAGGCGTATGTTGTGTTTGTGTAACACTTTTATAAAATATACGCGAGTTATTCGGGAAGACCGGGTTTATCCCATTCTGAATAACTGATACGACGATAAGTCGAAGATGAAGACGATGGTCGAAGACCGGAAGTCTTCATGTCGTTTGGGTAATTACTGATGATCTTGATTGGGCTGTACACCCAAGAAGATGGAAACAATTAGTGATCGTCCAGACGTACTTGGAGATCGATGGATATGCGGGGTACTAGGTGCCTCCGGTTTCGTTCAGACCCAGGACGGACTTGTAAATGGACTGTGTGTCTGACATCGGATTTCATTCTGTGTGACTGATATCGGTTGCATAGGATGGTTTGCCTGTGTGGCATGCTAAGATGCAAATGATCAAGGCTTCTGTTGAAAAGCAAAGTCTTGTGGTGATGATCAAAGCACGGCCTTTGTGGCGTAGCTTTGTGTAACGTTTACCTCGTGTGTTTCACACCAGGTATGAACCAAAAACGGGAGACGGACCTCAGGGAGGACTTGCGTTTCTTTCTAGTTAGAAGTGGCGTCAGTGGTTTTACACGCCCTGACGAGTTTGACTTATGTGGTTGTTGCTGTTGCGAGGCGCCTCGGATTGATCGGTCGTTCTCGAACCGATGGAGTCATTTAGTTGGCTCATTTACGCCCCAAAGGGCGGGGAAACGTAGTGTTCAGGCATTTTAATCCACATCGGTGGACCGGCCCTGTCGCTCCAAGGGTCGATGCGCTCTGACCCTGTGGCTCGGGCTAGAGAGTCACAAATCGGTTGAGGACTATCTTTTGCCTCGGTTCATAGACGGAAATCCAATTTCCAAATACGTGATCCTGCGGTTTTATTTGTAGAACTAGTATGGCGACATGATATATGGTACCCATGCCGCCTATGATTGATACTTATGATTTGAAGTTGTTTTATACACTATGCACTTATAGTAGTATCAAATGATTTGTTTTAAAACGTATCAAGCATTCTTTGGCTGTTATAAGGGAAAACCCTATCCTCGACTGCGTTGCATTGTGTGATGGGACCTGGGTCTTATAACAGCTTCATTTTTCTTTATTTAGCATTGCGCTGTTTGTTTTATGCACTGGTATTCTTGGGGGGAAACCCGTTCCGTGTTATACGGCGTGGTCCCTTGATTTACCTTCTGATTTAAAATAAAGATTAACGGTTTTAGTTCTCACACCAGTCCCATGACTGACCTGGAGTTTATTGTTTTAACCTAAACTCTGGGTGCCCCTATTTCGACACGGGCAGCTAGTAGTTTTGGTTTTGCAGATTTATATTCACAGGATCCTGGTTTACAGCTGGAACGATATCCGGAAAGCTTTGTATCCGTATATCTCCTTCTAGTTGTGTATTGTATTATTTTCCGCTGCGATGTATTTAAATGTAATTTAAATCTCTGTTATTTCTGTGTAATATTTATTCATTTATACTCTGTATATTCTTGTAATCTGATGCATTGTTGTTATATACAATGAAATGTTCTTCTGTATGCGTTCTGTTGTGGCTTGTTCTCGAACTATCCGTCGCTTTCCTCTACGGGGAAGTTACGGGTTTTCACAATTACAAAATCAAAATCAAATCATCTCAAACGTTTCTGTTTTCACAGAATTCTGATTTAAAATAGATTATGTAAATCAAATTGAAGTTCAAAACGAAATTTACGAACTATCGTGATGTTAGGGCTCAGTTTATAATTATATATAAATTATACGTTCACATATTATTTACTAAACAAATTATATATTGTAGATCCATTTAAAATTCTAAATTGATATTTAAATAATAAAATATATGAAATATCTGACTACCAGAAATCCAGGTCGTTACAATATGAAGGTGTTTTCACTGTATTATGGTAAAAGGCTGGCAGTAGTGGTACAAAGATACGAAAAATACAAGGTGTTGTATGGATATTTAAATAATAATAAGGTTAATACCTTAAGAATAAAAAAATGATATTACAATTTAGCATTTATATTAACAGTTGAAGTTGCGCATGTAAAGGACAATATAAAGGTATTTTCACTGTATTATGGTAAAAGGAAGTAGTGATACAAATATATAATGTTTTGAGCATTTAGTATCTATTAAAAAAATAACTGGTAATGCTTACTTACGAGTCAAAATCTTGTTGTGGGCATGGTGGCTGTTTCATCTGCCTTGTTCCAATATTTTTGTTTATGATGTTGTTTTAAGCCAATTTTTGAAAGATGATTATTTCAATCTTTTTTCTCTATATCAGAAAAAAATATAGCTTTTTTCCAATATACATCCAAATATATATTTATATATGATAATAACAATCTTACCATCGTCAGAATTTCCTTATAGTGTTAATTTGATACATAGGTTGATCTTCTGGGCCTCAATGAATCATTGTGGTTCCATTGCATTTTAACATAATCCAAAGTCAGTAAAGTCCAATGGTTGATGTAATACAAGGGAAAGAATATGGTTTCTGCATATTCGTCTATGACAATATTTTGGACCATTGGGTTAACCAACGTTTGAACAACATTTTCAACATCTGTTTGTATGGAACGCTGCAAATAAACATGCAAAATATTAATTTGTTTCCACTATTTACAATTTTAAAGTAAAAGTTTTGTTTACCGTCATGATTGTACTGAATATGTAGTTGTGTTTGTATGTATTTGCATTTGAAGTAAACCATTCAATAACCTGCATTATAAGAATAATGTTAGCTTAGTATATTATTTTAACATGGAATTTGCTTGTATATAAATTTGTTACCAGTACGTTGCATTGTATATAAATGATGCTAGGGGAGATAGCATTTTATTACCAGTATGTTGTTTAATTAAAAAACATCATAATGCTACGATACTTTAGCATTTTATTAACAACAAATTGCTTAAATATAAAAACCAAAATGATAGGAGAGTTTAGCATTTTTTGTAATAGCATGTTATATACCCAATTAAAAATCAAAATGGTGGTAGAAGCTAGCATTTTTTGAAAAACATTTTGTATTATCAGAAATATTATTATAATGCTAGCAAAATTTAGTATTTTTCAATCACCATGTTATTAAAAAAATCATAATGCTAGGAGAACTAGCTTTTCACGAATAGTGTGATGTTTATTTAAAAATTTATCATAATGGCAGCAGAAAAAAGTATTTTAGGAACAACATGCTGGTTTATAAAAAAATTCCAAAATACTATTGAAGGCTAGCATTTTAAAAAATAACAATCACAATGCTACAAGTTAGCATCTTAGGAACAGAATATTGCTTAATAATTACAAAAAATTACTTATTGCAATTTACATTTACCTGACCATCTGTAAATTCTTCAAATGGCAGTTCTTCTAGCATGGAATGTACAATTGTTATCCCTCCTCTTTCAGTATCATCATTTCGCCATGCTATTGTGCTATATTAATATTTTAATTTCAAAATATTAAAATAACACAGATTCATTTAAATAAATTTAGATTTTAACGAGTACAAAAAACTTACTTTGCTTTGTCTCCACATGCAAAGAATGCCCTGATTATGTTCTGTTTGTGTGAATATAGGAGTTGTAATATCAGACTCTTTACAATATTTCTTTGGCGATATACTTTCTTTCTTGGAGAATATTTGTCAACATCCAGAGGCTGTTTATCTTGAACTTCATCATCTGTACTGACTTCTTCTTTCTCTTCTTCAGTTTCTTCGACTTTTGTATCGCTTTCATCACTTCCATCTTCATCTTCATCCTCATCTTCATTGCTTGTTTTTTCAATATCTACTTCACCATCAGTTTCATCTTCTTTTTTATTCTCCTATTCCTCACCTTCGTCTTCGTTCTCTTCATTATGTGTTTTATTCTCTTCACTTTCTTCTTCATTCTCGTTTTCTATTTCATCATTTTGTTCCTCCACCATTCCACTGTCCTTTTCATCGTTTTCGGTTTTTTTGTGGTATACTACTTTATACTAAAATTGAGAATCAACTTTTGGCTTCCTCTTTTTCCCTTTTAATCTTTCAATCATTGAACTTGGTGTTACTTTTTTAAGCCATTGGCTTCTTCTTCTCACACTCTTCTCTTCTTGGTTTTCCACTTTTTTGTACTCTTCCTAAGTCTCTTTATCTGGTGTGCTTAGAAGGTCGAAAGAAGGAGGGGGTAAATTGCTCTATAAACTTCTGAATAATCAGATTTTGTTGTTCCTTATCAGATTCTTGGAGCACTGATTTTAGCATGCTAATTTCTTTTTCTTTCTGAACTAATTCGTGTTCGTTTTTTTTTCCTTAGCTCCTTTTCTTCCTCCAACTTTATTTTCATGTCCTTCAATTCATTCTCCAATTGTCTAATATGACATTTTTGCAATTCAATTTGTCTGTCTTTTTCATCGATTCCTAACCCTTCATTTTCACCTTCACTTGTAATCTCTTTTATTTGCAAAAGTGCTTTGTTCTCTGATTCATCAAGCTAAATCGTCTCTTTATATGTTATTTTCTTAATTCCAAGTGAAATATGTAATCGAACATAAGAAGTGTTTCAGTCATAAATTCATATATCATTTCTAATATTTTGAAATGCTAAGATGTTCTAGCATATTAATAAATACACATAAATATATGTAAAATTATTTACCGAATTATGAATACTAAGTTTTGAGTGATAAAGGGATTGCTACAAAACCAATTGCATTATTAAAATGGTAGCAGAATTTAGTATTTTTGAATCACCATATTAATCACAAAAAAAATCATTATGCTAGGAGAATTAGCATTTCACATGCAATGTGCTGTTTATTTAAAAATTTATTATAATGATAGGCTAGTTTAGCATTTTATTAACAGCAAATTGCTTAAATAAAAAAATCAAAATGATAGGAGAGGTTAGCATTTTTGTAATAGCTTGTTGACTAGTCAATTAAAAATCAAAATGCTTTCAGAAGCTAAGTGTTTTTTGGACAACATTTTGTAATCACCAAAAAAAAATCATAATGCTAGGAGTACTAGCATTTCGCATACAGTGTGCTGTTTATTTAAAAAGTTATTATAATGGTAGGATAGTTTTGCAATTTTTTTGTAGCAAATTCCTTAAATAAAAAAATCAAAAAAGGATAGGGGAGGTTAACATTTTTGTAATAGCATGTTGACTACTCAATTAAAAATCAAAATGCTTTTAGAAGCTAAGCATTTTTTGAACAACATTTTTAAATCACAAAAGAAATAAAATCATATGCTAGGATCATTAGCATTTTGCATACAAAGTGCTGTTTATTTTAAAAAAAATATTATAATGGTAGAATAGTTTAGCATTTTTTTAACAACAATTTGCTTAATAAAAAATCAAAAAAGGATAGGAGAGGTTAGCATTTTTGTAATAGCATGTTGACTACTCAATTAAAAATCAAAATACTTTTAGAAACTAAGCATTTTTTGAACAACATTTTTTAATCACAAAAAAAAGAAAAAGAAATTCATAATGCTAGGAGTATTAGCATTTCGCATACAGTGTGTTGTTTATTTAAAAAGTTAATATAATTGTAGGCTAGTTTAGCATTTTATCAACAGCAAATTGCTTAAATAAAAAAAATCATAATGATAGGAGAGGTTAGCATTTTTGTAATAGCATGTTGACTATTCAATTAAAAATCAAAATGCTTTTACAAGCTAAGCATTTTTTGAACAATATTTTTTAATCACCAAAAAAAATCATAATGCTAGGAGTACTAGCATTTCGCATAAAGTGTGCTGTTTATTTAAAAAGTTATTATAACGGTAGCAGAAAAAAGTCATTTGGGAACAACATGCTTGTTTACTAAAAAAATTCAAAATGCTAGTGGAGGTTAGCATTTTAAAAATTAACTATCACAATGCTACAAGTTAACTACTATATATCCAATATTAGACAGAAAATTACAAAAGCAATTGCATTATTAAAATTTTAACAACATAAAATATTATAATACCTTTTTATCATCCACATTTGCTAGGATCTCCTTTGACACAATGTTTTTCATTATGTTTAGCGACATTTTTACAAATCTTGGAGACCCGCTTATCCACTCTTTTCTTGCTTAAGTATATCAACATGTTCACATAGAAAATACTAAAAAAAAGAACAAAATATTATTTAGAATAAATTATCATACGTCTTATCATACTATATTGAAATTTAATATTACGAAGAATAAATTATTATTGATTTTTTCTTTCCAGTGGAAGAATGGAACAACTAGACATATTTCTTGGTTTATCCTTGAATTTTTTTAATGATTTAGTTAAATGATAATGAATACTTAATGCCCAAGAAATTTGATTTTTTTTTGGATCAACGGTGTATTGAAGATAACCCCAGTTAAGCATTCTTTGACTGTTAGGGAAAAGAAATGTTATAAAGACAAGAATAAGAATAAATCTTGGCAAATCATTTTCCTCTTATGGAATTTCTTTTTCAATTTCTGTTTCTATTCTTTTAATAACAAGATCTTCGGTTATATGATCTACGTTAATAAAATTTCTTGAAACAAACCTTTGACAATTTTCAAGGGTGCATGATAAAGACACTCTAGGTAATGGAAAAATATTTCTCCCATTCACAGACAAACCAAAAATTAATGAAACATCTTTCGTTGATAATTTTAATTTTCCCCCCAATAGAAAAACATTCCTCCTCAATTGAATAACAACTGATTAAATCATCTAAAATTTTAGAAGATTTTCTAATTTGCTTTGCTCCAATGTTACTTGAAAAAAAAAGCATTTATAAATTCATAAAAAGGAGTCTGTTTTTAAAAAAAATTAATTGATTAATTGAAAAAACAATTTTTTTATTTTTTTCAAGATTTTTAACCAATAATACTAGACTGCATCGGTATTGGACTGTATGCTTTTTCTTTTTTTGGCTCGCAGCTTTTTTCCGCTTTTTGCTTTTTTAAGAATCCGATATTTCCTGCAAGACGGAAATAACAAAACAATATAAATTGTATTAAAATATAGAACTGTATTATAATACAATATTAAAGAAATCATTTTATGCAATATAATGTTAGATTAATTAGCATTTTCATACATTATAATGCTAGGTTAAACTGGCATTTTCACATACTGGTTAAGGCTGGGTAATGCCCTATAATGACAGGTTAACCTAGCATTTTCTTAAACTTTTCAAGGGCTCGGCCACTCCCTGTAGTGCCAGGTTATCCTGACATTTTCAAATGTCGTTTGAGGGATTGGTCATGCAATGTAACGACAGGTTAACCTAGCACTTTCGTAAAATTGTCAAGGGCTTGGCCACTCGCTGTAGTGCTAGGCTAACCTATCATTTGCATATGTCAGTTAACGGCTCGGTCATGCCATGTAATGACAGGTTAACCTAGAATTTTTAATAAAATTTTCAAGGTCTCGGCCACTCGCTTTAGTGCTAGGTTAATCTGACATTTTTATATGTCGGTTGACGGTTCGGTCACGCCATGTAATGATAGGTTAACCTAGCACTTCCGTAAAAATGTCAAGGGCTCGGCCACTCGCTGTAGTGCTAGGTTAACCTGTAATTTTCATATGTTAGTTAACGGCTCGGTCATGACATGTAATAACAGGTTGACCTAGCATTTTTAATAAAATTTTCATGGGCTCGGCCACTCGTTGTAGTGCCAGGTTGACCAGACATTTTCATATGTTGGTTGACGGCTCAGTCATGCCATGTAATGACAGGTTAACCTAGCACTTTCGTAAAATTGTCAAGGGCTTGGCCACTCGCTATAGTGCTAGGTTAACCTGTCATTTGCATATGTCAGTTAACGGCTCGGTCATGCCATGTAATGACAGGTTAACCTAGAATTTTTAATAAAAATTTCAAGGGCTCGGCCACTCGCTTTAGTGTTAGGTTAATCTAACATTTTTATATCTCGGTGGATGGCCCGGTCATGCCATGTAATGACAGGTTAACCTAGCACTTTCGTAAAATTGTCATAGGCTCGGCCACTCGCAGTAGTGCTAGGTTAACCTGTTATTTTCATATGTAAGTTAACGACTCGGTCATGCCACATAATGATAGGTTAACTTAGCATTTTTAATAAAATTGCAAGGACTCGGCCACTCGCTTTAGTTCTAGGTTAACCTGACATTTCTATATGTCGGTTGACGGCTCGGTCATGCCGTGCAATGACAGGTTAACCTAGTACTTTAGTAAAATTGTCAAGGGCTCGGCCACTTTTCATTTTCATATGTCAGTTAACGGCTCGGTCATGCCATGTAATGATAGGTTAACCTAGCATTTTTAATAAAATTTTCAAGGGCTCGGTCACTCGCTTTAGTGCTAGGTTAACCTGTCATTTTCATATGTCGGTTGATGGCTCGGTCATGCCATGTAATGACAGGTTAACCTAGCATTTTTAATAAAACTTTCAAGGGCTCAGCCATTCTCTTTAGTGCTGGGTTAACCTGACATTTTTATATGTCGGTTGACAGCTTGGTCATTCCATGTAATGACAGGTTAACCTAGCACTTTCATAAAATTGTCAAGGGCTCGGCCACTCGCTGTAGTGCTAGGTTAACTTGTCATTTTCATACGTCGGTTAACGGCTGGGTCATACCATGTAATGACAAGTTACCCTAGCACTTTCGTAAAATTGTCAAAGGCTCGGTCACTCGTTGTAGTGCTAGGTTAACCTGTCATTTTCATATGTCCTTCAACGGCTCGGTCATGCCATGTAATGATAGGTTAATCTAGCATATTTTAAACTTATCTAGAATATTCTGCACTTAATTAACCTAGCACTTTCTTACACTGGTTAAGGGCTCGGTCACGCACTAAAATGCTAGAGTGCCCTAGCACTTTCATACATTGGTTAAGGGCCCGGTCATACGCTCTAATTCTAGGGTGAACTAGCACTTTTATACACTGGTCAAGGGCTCGGTCATGCACTTTAATGCTAGGTTAACTTGGCACTTCCATATACTGGTCAAGGGATCGGTCATGCGCCATAATGCTAGAGTAGCCTAGCACACTTTCATTCATTGGTCAAGGGCTCGGTCATGTGCTCTAATACTAGGGTAACCTAGCACTTTCATACACTAGTTAAGGGCCCGATCATATGTCATAATGCTAGGGTAACATAGTACTTTCAGCCCTAAATACAGATAAATGCCAAACTAATGCTATAAATACAGTTCAATGAACTAAATATAGATGAATTCTATAATGCTAAATTAACTTAGAATATTCTGCACTAAATTAACCTAGCAAATTTTGCACTATATATCAATGCTAAATTAAACTATAATATTATGCACTAAACTAAACTAGCATATTATGCACTACACATCAATGCTAAATTAATCTAGCATTTTATAATAGATTTATGTTCGTTTCCCCCAATTAAATAGTACATAATTTATAACTACAGCTACGCCAACTATACACACTCAATTTAAGTAATTAAGTTTCATTTTGTCAAAATATTCTTATACCTGATCTCGTTTTTCCTTCTCCTTCTCCATTGTCTTTCTAGCCTTATTCATTGCTATTGATAATTTCGACGAAACCCTAGTTTCTTTTGCCGGTGGTGAATTTGGCGATTTATCTGATGACGATGACCTTAAACAACGAATTTCCATTAGACGATTAAATTTGCATTCGATTTCGAATTATTTTTTCTCGACGAAACCCTAACTAACTTTGAACAACTGAAGAAATGAAATGATAGAATGTGGAAAGATGGAAAATGCTAAATCGATTTAGAGGGTTCGTTTTAACTTTTAATTTTGTACCGCGGGTCCTTCAGCCCAATTACCAAAAGTTGCGGCCCAGGCAATTACTTTTAAAATAACTATGTCCTTTTGCGTAATTTACTCTTTTTATAAAAGTTAACCAAGTTGTATAAACATTCAGTAAAATTAATTAAGTTTGTAAAATTTAACCAAGTTTGCTAAAATAAATGAACTACATTTTAAATCAATTTATAAAAATTAACTAAGTTAAAGAAAAAATTGTAACGACCCAACGATTTGGGCCCCGAAAATCGACATAAATACATTTACCGTACCTCATGCCGACCTTCAAAACACCGAAACACTGGAACGTTATTAGAAAGAAATTAGAGGGTGAGATAAGAAAGAAATATTAGAATAGAAGAAGAAAAAGAAGAAACACCACAACACAGAATAAGAGTCTCACATCGCAGCGGAACAAAATATAATATCGAAATAAAACTTTACTGTGAGCTTTTAAAATACTTACAATCATCAGAGTACATCACACATCTGGACAGTGATAATAACATGTCCTCATACACAATACACAGCGGAATAAATACTAGATACAATACGTCTGAACACCTTCAGCTCGTCTTTAGACTTCGCAGCATCTGATAACCTGGACCTGTACGCCTCAGGCTAACCCGAGCATTTATAAAACACCGGGTCAGTCTAGTGAACCAGAGTGAGAAAAACTTGCACAGTATTAAGGTAACACACAACTTGATTTTAAAGTTAAAATCTTTTCAAAGAAAAGGTTAATCGTAAGACTAAATCCACACATAAATACGAATGGTTTTTACCTTACGATAACCCCAACCATTTTTTGAAATCAATATCTTTTCTGATATTATAATAGTGTCTAAATATAAGTAAATATCAATCTAGCGGAACGCTTGCATCTCACGCTCCACATACAAAGTATACAATCAAAACCGCGGGCGCTTATTAGAGATTGGATTCCGACTATGACAGGGTATGGGACCACCTATCGTTAGTGTATCTCTAGAGGCGAATACACTGGGTTCAACAAGAACGTCTTGCAACCCGACCCTCACATGACCGACCACTCATTTCTCTTGAGTGTATCGAATGTATATCACCAACGGTTGGGCTCAAACCACCGTTTCCCGGAAGGGACAGCATCGAAATAGATTAAAGAAGCAAAAAGAATTTCTCTAAATAGGTGATTATACACCCTAATGGGAGCGACCCACATAGCCATGCTGCCTGCCCGATTTTTTCCATTTCCCGGTTGATGAGGCTTGAGGTTTAGATTAACTTTTGGAACATCTGGTCACCATTTACTTTGAATGTCACATCGTCAGATCTGCCAGATATCACTAATTGACATCCACAAAAATACTCTAGTTATTTAGCTAGAGAAAACCATTTCTCCGCCATCGACTATGGTACATTTGAAGAAATCAACGTACGTAATCCCTTTGGAAAATACTCTGTCAGACATCCGTCCATACAAGTCATCCAGGAACAGGATGAACCAAGGCACTTTCCTACCACATCCAAGGAATCACCCTATCGATTTGTAGCGAGTAGTCCTTGCAATCCGCAGATTCCAACCACGACAGAACCACAGTATATCTCTAGTTGCAACATCAGAGATCATTAATAATTATTCCGTTTTTGAAGATCCATGGTCTTCAACTCCCCATCTCGATCATCTTCTGATATCTCACGTATTTTTTGGTCGGAATGGTTTTCGAATATAAATTCGATCCTGGTCTTTTCGTACCAACAATCGTATTGGCCAGATTTGATAGTCGGTTATTAACTATCAAAATAAACAGTGTTTCAATCATGACTATCCAATGAATTCACTGGTTCAGTATTCCGCATCACTTGGCTTTTTTAATTACAACAAATGTAATTTAAATCTCTTAAATATTTCGATGTTATGAATATAACTTTTCGCTTTTTATTTAACATAAGATTATTCTTTAAACAAGTTTATTTTATTACTGAGGAAAATCCTATATCATATTGAGTTTTCTACTGTACTTTCAAAAACATTAGCCACATTATCATTTAATTTCGGGAACCCAATTAAATTTATTACTCGTAAAACGATGTTACGAGATATCTTTTATTTATTTCTTAAAAACAATAATCCATACTTATTCTTATAGAATAAAATTCAATTTTACGTTTCCTTTTCTAACTCACAATTTCGTTATAATTTCATGCAACCCTTTTTATTTTCCCTTTCACTTTGGGATCCCTATTATATATTTTTCCCAATTTTCGTTAAATGTTGCATTATTATTTCTTTAATGGAAATATTAAATTAGTTAACCCCTATCACCATTACCAACTAATATCCTCCTCAGATAATCCTGAAGCCGTTCAAGTTGGGGTATTTTAATTACCTCTTAGACCTTGATAAACAACGTTCATATCTTAAGATAAATACCAGTTGTAATCCAAACCCGATACTTCATTGCAAAATCAATACAAATTCCATTTCACTATTTTATTCAAAATATGGTTTCATAGAACCTCCTTACTCTTTGAAAATCTCTTTCTCTAATATTCCCATTCTTCTTAATTCAACAATTAAGTAACTTTCTTTATAAAACATCACTTTTAACTCGACCCCTTTAACCAAGCTCGTTTATAATTCGGATTTGGTTATCAAATCCTATGACCTACTTATTTCACCAAATTCACCTTTACTAATTCCTTTTCAAATCTATTCAACCGTTCCTACTTTGGAAAATCTTATTTAATTCCCCCTTCTTACTTAATCCCACTACTAAGTAACGTTAATTTAAAATTAACGATATAACACCTCATCACTTTGATATCCCTTGTTTAAATAAATTCTGGTTTAATCTAATCCTTTTCTGCTCTCAATTCCTTTTTACTTAATTCAAATATTTAAGTTACATTTATTTAAGTTATCACTTAAATTTACTTTTTATAACTTCGTTATAAAATTCGGGTTTTAAATATAAAACCTGTTCATAGACTCCTTTCACCATTCATCTAGATTTCATTTCGATCTCGATTACAAAGTAATTCGCTAAATTATTATTAATTAAAATAATAATTTACTTCAATCATTAACTACTTTCATAGTTAATTCCCTTATTTACTAAAATAAGTAGTAAATTTCCATTTTAAATCTTATTAAAATTAAATACTGTTCATTAAACTATTTTATTCAAACCATACTATTTTAATAATCAATCTCAATTATAACGGTCAATTTAATTAACTTAAAACGCGGTTATTTCATTAACTGATTCCAATTAGTTCTCACTTTAAATTAATTAATAATATAAATAAATTCCATTTAATTGTTTCAAAACAAAACAATTACCCAAACTTAAACGTTAGGTAAATTTCTAATCACTTGTTTATAAATCTGATTAACATCAGAATTATTTTATTAAATCAATTAATAATTAATTATAAACTTAATTAATAAATAATAAATATTTATTACCTTTCAATAAACTTTTATTCAACATAATATATTTCAAAATCTATTTCTAGTTATAAAATAAATTTTATAACTTCACCTCTATCGATTTGCCTGACGGTAAATCAATATTGATAAAACGATTGATTTTATAGGCATATGTTGCTAAATACTCAACCAATACCACCCATTGGTTTAAACTAAACAGATGTTGAATATTCAGTCAATAATCAACAACCAAATCAATCACCCCATAAGATCAGTTCGTATATGATGATATGAAAATAAATAGTATATTTGACGAATCCCGTTGGACTCCTCCAACCTGTTCTTCCCTGTACCCAAAAATGGTTATCTCAAATCAATTATTCAGTTTCACTTAACTGATAACATTAAATAATGACCATTTAACCTCAACCACCAGCAACTCAAACAATTCAACCAATTAAACATGTTATTTTATAAACGTGACCAACAAGGTAAGTACCTTTATCAGAACCAATCATTAGAATAACGATTTGGTATTAATACTGAAATTTAACAACGGTTTAATTTCGTCGGTTATATCAAAAAATAAATATATAACTAGCAAACAGTCAACCATTGGCAAGCAGAGCATACAAAATAAAAACCCAATTTATAAAAAATATAAATGGGAAAACTGAGTGAGTTTAACTCACCTTATTTCATTTGGCATTGAAATGATACAATTTCAGTTAAATTAAACAACGTTTAATTTAACCCAAAATTCTCATCTGCTTCCAGCTTTGTCCATGATGATTCCAAAATACAATGTTCATCACCTCAATCCCGATGCAAATTTGTTTGGCTTAATTCTGTTAACACTAGTACGAGTTATATAAAAAGATTTAATTTATGGTAAAATTATAACTAGCAAATCCTTAATTAATAAATATAAATTCTTAATTACTATGGTTAACGCATACGGGCTGATCGAATTCCCATGAGTTCTCGTTTTTGTTTCCAGAATACAGCTCTTCATTCCTGTTCAAGATTCATATCAGCACTATGTTATTATTATTTTTCCTATAATATGTTTCTTGATTATAAGATAAATTAAATTATTTACTTAGTTAAGGGATTAAACAAGGCCAAATCACTTTAGTTACGGTCAGACAAGCCAACAACTTCTTCCTTCCCTCACGTGAAGGCTACTGCTTTCCCTTTGTTTAGTTCTTCAACCCAATATGTGCCTATTACCAAAACCACGTTTTTAAAGCTTATACATTAATTAAATCATTGTTATTCAAATAATTAAACACTAATTAACTAAATAATTCTATTAATTACATCATAAGGGTAGGCCGATCTTTCTCTTTCTCCTTCCAGGTCTTCGACTTCAGTTCACAACGCGTTGCATCCTTAAGGTCGATCTATGGTGCTCCTCCGGTCTATCGGAGTTGATCAAGGCCTCCCAGAAATTGTGCCGAAGACACCTTTTCCCAGTCATGGTGGTCTGACTCGACCAGTCGTCCCCTAAAGCCAACAAGAAACCCAAATCCTCCATGACCAACGGACAGAATTCCAGTCTGCCCAGTACCCAGTTTTTAATCTCGACCGTTCAAGAGGAAGCTCTCCTCGAGCCTAACCAATTGGTATTAGAACAATTCCTGAATTGTTTTAGTGGATTTCGAAAAATTTGGAGGTGAAATTTGTGTGATTCTTGGCCGTTCAGAATTTAGAAGATGGAGGCGCTGGTTGTGGTCTGTTGACCATGAAGAACAGTTTGACCAAATTTGATAGGGTTTGAGTATAAAATGGTATATATAGTGAGGACAAATCATTATTTTATTCCAAGCGAAACTTCATGCTGAAGTAACACATAAAACTGACCACAATTGACTTTTTTCTGATAAAAAAGTAATCCTAACATAGAAAAATATTCCGGACCTAATGGGACAGGTCTCGTCGAATTTCGAGGTCGTTTGAAAAAAAAAATTCCTTTATAAAACCAGCGAAAAACACGCGTTTAAATTTTCCACGATCACTAAATAAATCCAATCAAATTGAAACCTTGAAATCCTATAATAATTAATTAATACGAACCAAACGGCACCAGTTTCGTCGCATTCTGAGACTGTTTTCCGGGTAGGCTATTTTGACACGCACCGCAATGCCATTTTAGACACCAATTTATCCGATCTTCAAAAATAACAAACTATATACCTATCCTAACTATAATCGACGCTACGAACTCAACGGAACTGGTTTCGTGGATTAATTTGATTGTTTTCTCAAGTTACACTCAAATATCCCTTTATTTAATTAAATTAATTTAATTACGTGCTATAGAAAATAACTGGGCGTTTACGACTACCGTGGTCACATACGACATCGGTTTGCTACGCAATTCAACACCGTACAATAATTTAATGTTACGGTCCCAACGAAACTGATTTCATCGAAAACGAAGACCGTTTGCAAAATGGCCATTTTAAAGGCCTAAATTTTAATATCGATTTTCATAGCAACTATTTTAAAATTTGATTTAGCCATACTAACAATCTATAACACGAAATCTGGATTTTTCTCTTTCATATGAAAATTATAGTCAACATGATTACAACGTTTCTTGTTTTACAGAAATCCGACTTATATTGGATTCTGTATACTCAGTTGAAGTTCAAAACTCCATATTACGAACTGCAGCGCTATTTCGAGCTTGATTTATATTATATATAAATTATAACATTCAAACTTCATTTAAATAACGAATTAAATATTAAAATCCAATAATATTCCAAATATAATATTTAAAATATATAAATTAAATTAAATATGTGACTGCCAAAAATACGGGTCGTTACAAAATTTAAATAAGTTAAACAAGTTTATATAAATTGAATAGTCATCCAAATATTGACAATATTTAGGAAAAGTAAATAAATTTATAAAAAATATTAAATTTATAAAAATTAAATAAATAGAATATTTATAAAAATTTACCTAATTTATAAAATGTAGTTTTGAAATTGAGTTTATAAAAGATAACTAAGTTTATAAAATTTAATTAAGCTTTTAAGGAATTTAATCAAGTTTTATAAACATTTGATAAAATTAACTAAGTTTGTTAATGTAACCAAATTTTTATAAGAAAATAACTATGTTTTTATAAAGTTTAAGTAAATTAACAAAAACCAAGTTTTATAGAATTTAAATAATTTTATAAAATTAATCAAGTTTTAAGCAACTTAAATAAATTTATAAAAATTAACTATGTTGTATAACATTTTAAATAAAATATTTTTTTGATGTAAACTAAATAATTATCAAAATATTGACAAAATTTTAGGAATAGTAAATAATTTTTTCAAAAATAATAAAGTATATAAAAGTTTGTCATATTTAACTAAGTTCAATAAATATTGACCTAGTTTATAAAGACTATCAAATTATTGTAGTAGTTAACTAAGTTTCATAAAAATTAATTAAGTTTATGAAAAAATAATGAAGTTTATAATATTTAATTAAGGTTTGAAAATAAATGAATCGTATAAAAATAACGAAGTTAATAAATTTTAACTAACTTTTATAAAAGTTGATTACTTTGTATAAAATTTAATAAATTTGTTTTGCAAATTTTTCTTTTAGAAAATTGGCTATTTTTTAGTAAACTTAGATAAATTTATAAAAATTAACCATATTGTATAAAAAATTAAATAAGATAAACAAATTTTACATAAATTAAATAATTATTTACAAAATTTTAGGAACAATAAATAAATTTATAAGAACTATTATGATTTATAAAAATTTATAAATGTTATTTAAGTTTTGTGAAAATTGAATAATTTTATAAATATTAAGTAATTTTATAAAAATTAACTAATTTTTTTAGGCAAAACGACTGGTTTTTATAGTGATTCGTAACACTTTTTATTATAACAAATAATAAATACATGTAAGTACAAGAGATTGACAGAATACCTAATTACTATATACATATACATACATACATACATACATACATATATATATATAGTTTTAGAGTGGATCGTCCACCACAACTAAACTATCTTATAGTACAAGAGCTAAAACCAATATAATAAGATGCTCCACACAGGGAACCTCACTAAACTACAGCCCAACATACAATGACATAACTACACCTCCCAAGAGGCTATATCACATTTCAAATTGAAATACATCATCCAAGGTTTGAAGATATCATCACTAAACTTACGACGCAGCCTACAACCATCTTACATGTTTCTACATTTGACCTTTTATCACAAACCATTCGACATAACCGCATGACCATTCACAATCTGACTTAATCAAGTAAGCAGCATATACAGCTGCAACATAAACAATTAGTGTGTAACCCGTGCGTTGCACATGATAATATTATAAAATTCAATTTTTAAAATTTTAATGTAAAAACGAACATTATTATACAACATACGATAAATCAGGCAAATAAATGTAATATAAATTATCGTTGTTATTTATATATGGTATCTGTTATGTAACTTATACTTCTTTGAAGTAAAACAACAATGTTATGTTCTTACTACTATAAGCAAGTATTCATGTTGAAATTGACATGTTTTGATTATTTTAGATGAATTAATAAATATAATTTAAATTATTTCTTTTATATGTCAAATTTGAAATTATGTAATTTGTTAAAATAAATCAACTTAAGAGTAAATAATAAGAATAAAATGAGAAGGATCTTATAAAAAATTACAGAAAATTTAATATGGAGTTGTTTGAAGTTAAAAATGGAAAATCTTGAACATTGCGTGTGATAAGTTTATTGTTTATGTACATAAAATGATTATAGCTACGATAAATTTATTGTTTATGTACAAAAAATGATTATAGCTTATTTACAAATGAACTTTGTTGTTATTGTTTATGTACATTAATTTATGTGTGCGATCTATATATCTATATAATTAAACACATATTTTATTGTTATTTTTATTGGTATGTGTGTGCATACATATACGGCTAATATGTAGATTATATTAAAATACTTTAGATTTGAGATTTCATAAGTCATTTAAATACATGTATCTAAACATGAAAAATTAGGAAACAATCGGGGAAGTTGTACTTAACCATATAAATGTTAAAGTATGGATGTTTGTAGTTAAAAATAGAATTCTACAATGTAGATAAACTTATTAAGATAAATGAATAATAAATTAGTTTTGGTAGTTTTATTCATATATATATATTATTTAAGATAGTTAAATTATGTATCTTTATATTAAGATGAAAAATATATTAAGATAAATGTATAACATATTAAATTTACTATTATTGTTTTACATATATCATTTAAATTGTCTGGCTTTTTTAACTTTATATTTGAAAAGAAAATTGATTTCGCCTTCTTTCTTTATATGAATATGATATACATTTTAAAACATCATATTTGACGTTAATTAGATGAATTAACAACATTTACTAATTGAATTTATTTGGTAAATTCAAAACCATATAATTAATTTAAACATATTGGCTTAAATTTACAGTGTTGGAGTATTTTGTAAATTACCAAATAAATTTTGAAATATGAGTGCTTCATGTTAACATTCCAATGTTACACAAGATAAATACACCAATGTAAATGAGTTAAACTTTGAACTTGTGATTGTTATTATGTGTATAATTTATGTTATGTGATTGATGTGTTTAAATATTTGAATCACTATTTTGTTATGTGAATATAGTTAAATATGATGTAATTTATTAGGCGAACTAATGAACAATAACTCGCTAAAGTTACTTAATTAGTTCTAATACTATGTAATTAATTATAAATTATGGTATTAAATGTATAACATCAAAAAAGAATTGTGAAAGACTTAAAATTATTATAGAAAATTTGAAGTGTAGGCATCTTAAGCTAAAATAATATATTTTTTTGTCATTTGTTAGTGTTTGAAAGAAACATTGGTTAACTAAACTTACTTAATTTTGATTTTTGTAATTAATTAAAATGTGTGAACTTAAATATAAAATTTTAGGAGGTAATAATTAAATTATATGTAAACAATCATGTAGACTTTAGAATATCCATATCAAAATGTAAAACAACGAAATAGTAGGAAGATGGATGTACAAATTCAGATGATGCATGAAAGATGGATGTGCAAATAGCATTGAAAGCATACCCATCGAATGAGCAGCATGACATGTATTTCTTCTTATGAAAACTAAGTTATAACCCATGTTTTTTCATGAATGAAATAATTAATGTTTACTTGTTTGAATCTACGAATATCTGGAGGGTCTACCATCAATTCAGCCTTCCTGATAATTGTTATCATTTACTTTTCTTAAAAAAAATGACTGAGTTAAAAATTTATTTATGGTGTAGTTTCTCGATAATTAATCAATATAATATTTTACTATAGTAATTCCAACGAAAATTAAAAATGGCCACATCAGATTATAATAACTATTGTATGTTCACATAGATAATGCAACCACATATGCACTATTTAATTTCATACCTTTCTTCAATCTTTTTGTGGTATTTTCGGAAAACTGCAGGCCAAAGTACAACATTGAATGTTGGGCATCATGTCATCAAAAAACCATGCGTAAAATAACTAAAATAAATTATAAATATACTTCTCATCCTCATCAACACTAGTGTGAGTGAAGAACGAAAGCAATTATGATGCAATTTTATTTAGTGTATGTTCATTGCCAATTGAAGCCAATTTGATTTTGTACAGCATAAATATCGATTGCAAGCAACATCATATTGCAAAACGGAACTTGGGTTTTTAATTGACATGAATGAAAAGTCATTTCTATGATCTACCACTGCCCATTTTTATCCTAAGCATTTTAATAGAAATAGCAATCTAATAATACCGTATTCATTGCTACCATTTTTTTCCTAGGCATTTCAATACAAACAACAATACATGATGCCATCTTCATGTGCTCCTTGTGGATCCCAAGCTGGTCATTGGAACTTCTCTCCAGCTGTGAACATGTCCAGCTTGCACCAAACCTAACAAACATATATAGGAATATAATTTAGTAATCTATTCAATAATAATATGTTACATACTAATTATGCAGAGTTTTTGTATTCAAGCATGATTGTATTATTGTTATGTAACTATTTTGTATCAATTTCCAGTTAACCGCAACAATGTAATCAATATAATAATTGTATGCAGACCATAAAAGGACGGGGTGTGACATGGGTTCACCACTGAGATTAGATTGCATTAACTGTCCCTTTAAGAATTAAGTCGGCAAAACCTATGGGTCAAAGGAGCTTAGGATATTTTGAATACGTTAAAGAAAATAATTAACTACTGAAGTAATTAATAATCTGGTAATTCTAATTTTCGTATGATGCTAACAAAATTCACAGCATTTAGAAACCAAAACGTAAAAAATCATAAATAGGGGAAATGTTTCGAATGTTAAAAACCATAAATTTTTTAGAAGTAGCAATTCCATTAATAATACCATCTGGAGCAAATAGTTATTGATATAATCATTCCCAAAAAAAAACCTAAAAAAATAAAGAAGTAAAAAACATAAAGTTTTCCACTGATGTCATAATATGTACTTGTAACACCCCACGTCCATTAATATCACTCACTAAGGGAATGCATTAATATTCATGGAGTATTATAAGAGTATAGAATAGAATATCACAAGACAGATATATAAAATGGTACTTAAGAAAATTCAAATTTTATTCATTGCAGCGGAAAAGAAAAACATGTCTGGTTACATCATCAAAACCATATACTAACGCTAGGTACACAAATATCCATCTTGTACAAAATTATTATCAGAGTACATAAAAGTAAATTCATAATCCCACTCCAAATAGCCACAATAAGAAAGGGATAAAGCTGAGCATTACTGTCAACACTTCCAAGCACTTCAAGAAGAAGGAAATCCAAGTCAAGCTTCACTAATCCCACCCTGAGGACCTGGGAGGAAAAGAAAGAAAAGAGGCGAAACAAAAAGCGGTCAGACATATGTCTGGCGAGTCTAGTGACTTTAACAATATAATCAGTAAAGTAACAGGATAAGAACGTAAACTAGATATAAGAGATGACTGTAACATAAGCAGATATGACAAGGTAAACAAGATATAACGTTGATTGTGCTTCTAATCAATATAAGATAATTCCTATGCCGCACCAATACTAGTTCCATACTGAAAGTTGATCCCTCTTACTAAACATAATAATAATGGTAGTTTCGTGTACTCCTAGCTGCTGTCATAGGTGTCGCCTGCTCCTACCTCCACTAGTTATACCCACTACCCTCCCCATTCGATCGGCTCCCTAACTCATACATACCCGTGCGGGTCCCACAGTAAGGTGTATCACTCCCTAAAGTGGCAATCTGATACTACTAAAACACGATGCAACAACGTCTTACCTACCAGCCCGGACCCACGCACGCTCATAACTCCGTTGGACTTGCGTTGCTAACGCTAACTCTTTATTGACCTCTTACAATCAAACCAGTAAGCGTGTCCCATCTCGACCTAGTTCGAGCTCACATAGATACTAAAATGGGTTACTGGTTGAAAAGGGTCCACCCACTTGACACAAGCTTCCCTCCAAAGCTTGGTCCCCACAAGGAATTCCCACTTAACCCCTCTTTATTCCCATGTCTAATCACATGTTTCACCTTTGTTAAGTGCTTCTAGTTATATTTCACATGTTACCCATGTCATCCGCTTAACCCCCATGTCTTACTACATATCTTATCTTGGTTAAGTGTTCATTAATTCAGTATAACCGTAATCTTGCAAGACCTCCCACATTAAATTGTTGTTTTGCGGTTGCTGGATATGCTGGGTGGTTCTGTGCAGTCTTATACCGCAATCCTAATCTAACCTCGTGTCTTTGCATTATTACGTATATAATTTTCTGCCTTTGAGCGCTCACATTAGATTACAAAATTGCGGTTGCTGGATGCGCCGGGCGGTTCCGGGCAGTATTATATCGCAATTCGAATCTAACCTCGTGTCTTTGGCGTTCATTATCACTTTTTGATTCAAGTCCCAACTTTAAATCTTGGATTAAATTATATCCCAATTACCCATAATTTCCAATCTAAATTATGTTCATAATTTTAATCCAAATTAGGCCTATAGTCTTATGTATACATGTTATGCCAAATTATGTCCAAATTAATTTGTGTTCATCGATATTAACAATTCCTGCCAAAACTCATGTATACAATTTATATCTAATTATGCCCAATCCAACTTATGCCAAGTCTCGTGTATACAATTTATACACAATTATGCTCAAATTGATTTATGCCAATAATCTCATTTTATTACAAATTTCCCCAACTTTTCTCAATTGTTCAAACGTTATTCGTACGCAATTCTCAACGTAATGTGTTAGGCTCGAAGTTAACCTAATCTCATAAAAAAAGGAAAAGAAGAAGGGAAGAGAATCGTGTCATCAAAACTGGCATAAAAGAGACATATGAAACATGTATTGGAATAGAATAATAAAATAGATCCAATTAGGCATGTGATAACAGTGATCTGGGTATGAATCTGAAAGATAAGAATTTACGAACTTGATATGATTCATCTTACATACATGTTTATAAAATCCAATTTATAATCCTATCACAATCACTTTTTAATTAAGTATATGTGAAGTAACATAGACTCACAACGATAGGATTTAGAAGAGAGAATAGATCTGAATCTGATTTCTGAATTTGATTAGCTAAATTGTTGTTGTAGAATTTGATTCTTATCTTCCAATTTGAATACTCTAATTCTGGTTTTCTTTGGAGAAGAGAAGAGAGCTAGTTTTAATTTAGATTAGGGCAGCATGGAGGCGCCATGGATGAATGACAATGAGATAAGGGTTAGTTTTAGGGGTATTTTATAGATGCTCTCGGTGAATTAGGACCATTAGATTAGATTAGGATCCATCGGAACCATCCAAACCAGAAAGACACATCATCCAGTCAATCCCAGAATGACACATCATCCCTAGACGTCAAAAAAACGTCTATCAGATCTGGGCAGATGGGGGGGCAACACCTATGTCCACACCCCTATAGCGGGGTCGACACCTATGTCGACTCCCCTAGGGGGGTCGACACCCTAGAGAAGGAGATTTCCCGCTCACCCACATTTTACTGATTTTGATTTTTGAACTCGTTTTTGATTTTTAATTATTATTTTAATTTAAATTCTGCTAATTCTAGAATTCTTCTAAGCTTCATAACTTCTTCATACTGTATCCGTTTTAAGCAAACTCCGACTCTATCCCAAGCAGAATTCCGAGACGAACGCAATGGCACAACCCATTTCCCATAATTCTTCTTATAAAAATTAAGTATTCTTTAATTGTCGCTTATGTCGTGTTTTAAAATTACGGGGTGTTACATTCTCCCCTCCTTAAAGGATTTCTTCCCCGAAATCTTCAAGTTAAGAAGAATGTATCCTACCATCCAATCATCCATCAACACATCCATCATCCACAAGCATCCATTGTCCTTAAAAGCTTTCTAATGCTATATGAACGTATGCAAAAGTGTGTGTATATGTTCATTATCTAATGCAAAGATCAGGCGGTCTACTGATTCAGTTGACCTCCTTAACGCAAAACATTATAGTGCCATGCGTCTATTATGTATGCTAAAGAATCCTAATGATACATATCATTTCTATATGAGTGCACAACCATTCATTCAAATGCAGCATCCATATGATAACACATTCAATATACATCCATTAACTTAAATATGCACACTGATTCATATGCAATATGAAAGTTATTGAGCCGATCTAGTGCCTAATGTATGTGTAAATGCATCCACGAGAAACCACTAGCAAACACTTACATCCACTTGCATCCACTAAACATAACATGTCTCAAAAATAAGTTTACAACCATAGGATTTTCTACCTAAAGATCGAGGATATAATCGAGAGGATACATTAAATGATAGAACAAGTATAAACAAAGCGGTAGAAAAAGGAGAAGTTAAGAACGTACCCTCAAAAAGGAAAGGGTACGACGCGCGTATCTTCTCTTCAGTCTCCCAAGTCGCGTCTCCTTGATCGTCTCCCCACTGGACTTTAACCAACTTGACCTCTCGGTTGCGTAACTTCTTGACCTCTGATCCAAGGATGCATGTAGGAGCTCGTCTAATCATGGCATCTCGCTCCACTTCCACTTCCCTAAGCATGCTCAGCTCTACTACTTCCACGGTATCATGTAAACACTTCCTCAAATGTGACACATGAAATACGTAATGAACACCACTAAGCTTCTCAGGAAACTTCACTCTGTAGGCCATCTGTCCAATTCTTTCTATAATGGGGAATGGCCCAATGAACCTTGGTGCCAATTTCCCTACAGACCCAAAACGAACTACATTCCTCAATGGTGATACTTGGATAAAGACCATGTCTCCAACACTGGACTCAAGATCGGTCCTTCTCCTATCAGCATATGACTTTCGCTAGTCATGTGCCGTCTTCATGCGTCTTCGAATCAAGTCTATCTTCTCTGAAGTTTCCCTAATCATCTCGGGCCCAAAAAAAACCTTATCCATAGATTCCCACCAACAAGTCGGTGATCGGCAAGGTCGTCAATATAGGGCCTCAAAAGGTGCCATGCTAATACTAGTCTGATAGCTGTGGTTGTAGGCGAACTCTACTGATGGAAGATGTTCCTCCGATGTCCCTCCAAAGTCGAAGATGCATAATCTCTAGAATTCGATTCACTCTTTCTGTTTGGTCGTTCGTCTGAGGGTGATAAGTGGTGCTCAAACACAATTGCGTTCCTACCGCCTCTTGTAAGCTCTTCCAAAACTCACTAGTGAAAATGGGATCTCGGTCGCTTACGATACTAGAAGGTAAGTCGTGTAGACGAACTATCTCTCGGAGATAAATAGATGCTAACCATGTCGCTGTTCTTTTACTCTTAATGGGAATGAAATGAGCGCTCTTGGTAAGTCTATCTACTACTACCCAAATCCCCGTATTACCCTTCCTTGACTTCGGCAACCCATCGGCGAAATCCATGGAAACACTTTCCCATTTCCACTGTGCATCCTCTAAAGGGTGAAGCAAACCACAAGGCTTCCTTTGCTCAGCCTTGACTTTCTGGCACACTAAGCAACTAGAAACGAAATCAGCCACATCCTTCTTCATTCCGGCCCAAAATAAAACTCGCTTCATGTCCATATACATCTTGTCTCCACTGGGATGTATGGTCAGCTTTGAACGATGTGCTTCTTCAAGGATTGCCCTTCTCAAACTCTTGTCTCGTGATACACAAATTCTCTCATCCCTACGCAACCAACCTTTCTCATCTATAATATACCTACTAAGATAGCTCGAAGACTCCCCTCTTATGAGCTTGTCTACTATCTCTATCAGTTGTGGGTCATCTCGCTGTGTCGCACCTATCTGTTCCAAAAGCGTAGGTCGCACCTCTAACGATGCAAACAAACTGGGTACATAACCGACAGAGGTCTAAAGTCAAAGGTAGAGATATAATCTAAAACTCTGCCGCTCGATAAACAAAGGACTCAAAGTCAACTTCTTTCTACTCAAGGCATCTGCTACAATATTACCCTTTCCAGGGGTATATGCAATCTCAAAATCGTAGGATGCTAAGAACTCCATCCACCTCTGTTGCCGTAAGTTTAGATCTTTCTGAGAGAACAAGTATTTTAGGGACTTATGGTCTGTGTACAACTCAAACCTCTCTCCAAGCAAATAGTGACGCCAAGACTTAAGCACAAAAACTATGGCAGCTACGTCTAAATCGTAGGTAGGGTAATTCTTCTCATGGGTCTTTAACTGCCTTTTACCATAGCATATCACCCTTCCCTCTTGCATCAAAACTGCGCCAAGCCCTGTCCCGCAAGCACTGGTATACAATGTGAACGGTTTACTCATCAGGCAAAACTAAAACTGGAGCTGTCGTCAATGCCCTCTTCAAACGTTGGAAAGCATACATCACAGTCAATATCCCACGAAAAGGTCAAATTCTTTTTTGTCAACTGTGTAAGTGGGGCTGGTATCTTAGCAAAGTCCTTAATAAATTTTCAATAATAGCCTGCCAAACCAAGAAAACTTCTTACTTCTGTTGCGTTCTTAGGAACCTTCCAATCTTGGATTGCTACCACCTTCCCGGGATCCACAGCGATCCCTTCCATGGAGACCACGTATCCTAAGAACCTCAGTTCCTTCCTCCAAAAATAACATTTGGAGAACTTAGCTTTGAGTTGATGTGCTTGAAGGGTCTTTAAGACTTCCCTAAGATGTAGGGCCTGTTCTTCATCGCTTCTAGAGAATATCAAAATATCATCCACAAAGACCACCACGAACTTGTTTAGAAACTCCCTGAACACCGTACTCATCAAGTCTACAAAATATGCAGATGCATTCGTCAAACCAAAACGCATGACGAACCATTCGAAGAAACCATCGGGAAACCTAAAAGCACTCTTATCTATACTATCCTCAGCTACCCTCAACTGATGAAATCCTGTAGCTAAGTCCAACTGCGAGAAAACTGAAGCACCAACCAACTGATCGAACAAATCATCTATCCTCGACAATGGGTGTCTGTTCTTCTTTGTGAGCCTATTCAGCTCCCTATAGTCCATGCACAATCTAAGCGAACCATCAGCCTTTGTAGCAAAAACAACAGGAGCACCCCACTCCGAGAGACTTCTTCTTATGAACCCTTTCTCAAGCAACTCTTTCACTTGTTTACTAAGCTCCCTCCTTTCTCTTGGAGCCATGTGGCGCACCGGCAATGCAACTGGCTTTGCATTGTCCACCAAATATACACGGAAATCTATCTCGCGTTTTGGAGGTAAGCCCCTAACCTCCTCAAAGACATCTGCATACTCACAGACTACTTGACCAGATTGCAAATCATCAATAGATGTGTCAAGAGATTCTAGGTAACTAAGCATAACAGAACCCTTAGGGTTACAAGAAATATTGAGAGTATTACCCAAACTAGCCAACAGTCTAACTACCATCTTTTCACAGTCGAGAATGGCAACATACCTGGTTAGCCAATCCATTCCTAGAACCAACCCATAGCCCGTGAAGCCAAGCACATAAGCATTGCATTCGAACACAACGCCATACACATATATTCTCAAATCCTGACATAACATAAAAAGATGAGTCGTACCCCCAATAGGATTTGAGACTACAATGGGATCCATAACTAGACTAGTATTTAGGTGCAGTGTTTCAACTAATGAAGAAGATATAAACTAATGTGAAGCGCCAGAAACAAACAAAGTTCGAACAGGATGATCAAAAAGGAAAATCAAACTTTCAAGAGAAATGTTTCTACCTCTCTCCTGTCCTGGTGCCATGAAAGCATGAACTTTCCCTCCAGAAGTTGGTCTTGTCCTTTGGCCTTGCCCTTGTCCTTGCCTCTCGGGCAATCTTTAATCATATGTCCTGCCTCACCACATTGAAAGCAACCCGTCTTCTTCTTCTTCCTACGGTCCTTGCTTAAGTGGCCTGGTGTTCCACAATTAAAACAACTTTTCTTCCCTCGGCCTTGTTATCCTTACCACTTTTCTTTTGTTGTTGCTATGCTTTCTTTGTGTCCACTTTCTTATCTTGTGCCTTAACTACATTAGCACCTTTCTCCTCTTCGTGCATTAGCGTCATGTCAACAAGTTTCTTGAAAGTAGCCCCCATAGGAATGTGGGACATAGCCAACCCGTGTAATGGTTCATTCAAACCCTTGACAAATCTCAAAGCCTTCTTATGTGGTGTATTGACTAATTCCATAACAAATCTTGCTAACTGGTTAAACTTGTTAACATACTCCTTCACAGACAAACTCCCTTGTTTCAAAGCCAAAAACCTCTCCATGTATAAACTCTCCTCTGCTTGTGAATGAATTTTCAAATCGAACCTTCGTCTAAAGTCTATCCACGTCTCCACTGGACGTCCTCCATGAATTACTTCCCACCAAAATGAGGCTTCGTCCTTCATCAACAAAGCAGCTAGCTGAACCTTCCTTCCATCGTCTATCTTAAAGATACCAAACACATCCTCCACTTCCTTGAGCCAATTCCGAGCCTCAACAAACGTCTCAGTTCCATAACACGGCTTTCCTCCCATCACATGGAAGTCTTTGAATATTTTAGAAAAAGCATCTACACGGGGAGGAGGAGAAGGAGTGGCTGTAGGTGGGGTAGGAGGAACGTCTGTTGGGCCTGCAGTAGTGGCCCTAGCCTCCAGATACCTTTGGAACCATCCCGGTATCTGTAAGCCCTCTGGAAGATTAAGACCCTCAGACATGCTAAAACGAAAGAAAAAGAGATTCAAAATAGAGAATCGAGAGATAGATATATGGCTTTTGGGGATTATGTTTTTCATAATAAACCGTTATCTTGAAAACACCTTCTTTAAAACATGTTTTTGAAAATACTTCTTTCTATAAATGCTTTTGAAAACGGTTTTTCAAAATCTTTTATCTGTTTTGGTAACCTTCAGCTTTGATACCACGTGTAACACCCCACGTCCATTAATGTCACTCACTAAGGGAATGCATTAACTTTCATGGAGTATTATAAGAGTATAGAACAGAATATCACAAGACAGATATACAAAATGGTACTTAAGAAAATTCAAATTTTATTCATTGCAGTGGAAAAGCAAAACATGTCTGGTTACATCATCAAAACCATATACTAAACCAAGTACATAAATATCCATCATGTACAAAGTTATTATCAGAGTACGTAAAAGTAAAATCATAATCCCACTCCAAATAGCCATAATGAGAAAGTGATAAACCTAAGCATTACTTTCAACACTTCCAAGCACTTCAAGAAGAAGGAAATCCAAGTCAAGCTTCACTAATCCCACCCTGAGGACCTGGGAGGGGAAAAGAAAGAAAAAAGGCGAAACAAAAAGGGGTCAGACATATGTCTGGGGAGTTTAGTGACTTTAACAATATAATCAGTAAAGTAACAGTATAAGAACATAAACTGGATATAAGAGATGACTGTAACATAAGCAGATATGACAAGGTAAACAAGATGAACAAGATATAACGTTGATTGCACTTCTAATTACTGTAAGATAATTCCTACACCGCACCAATACTAGTTCCATACTGAAAGTTGATCCCTCTTACTAAACATAATAATAATAATAATGGTAGTTTCATGTACTCCTAGCTGCTGTCATAGGTGCCGCCTGCTCCTATCTCCACTAATTGTACCCCCTACCCTCCCCATTCGATCGGCTCCTTAACTTGTAGATACCCGTGCTTGTCCCACAGTTGGGTGTATCACTCCCTAAATTGGCAACACAATACTACTAAAAATGCACGGCTTGTACCTACACGATGCAACAATGTCTTGCCTACCAGCCCAGACCCATGCACGCACATGACTTTGTTGGACTTGCATTGCCACCGCTAACTCTTTATTGACCTCTTACAATCAAACCAGTAAGCGTGTCCCGTCCTCGGCCCAGTTCGATCTCACATAGATACTAAAATGGGTTACTGGTTGAAAAGGGTCCACCCACTTGACACAAGCTTCCCTCCTAACTTTGGTCCCCACTAGGAAATCCCACTTAACCCCTCTTTATTCCCATGTCTAATCACATGTTTCACCGTGGTTAAGTGCTTCTAGTTATATTTCACATGTTACCCATGTCACCCACTTGACCCCCATGTCTTACTGCATGTCTTATCTTGGTTAAGTGTTCATTGATTCATTATAACTGTAATCTTGCAAGACCTCCCACATTAGATTGCGATTTTGAGGTTGCTGGATATGCCGGGCATTTCCGGGCAGTCTTCTACCGCAATCCTAATCTAACCTCGTGTCTTTGCATTATTACGTATGTAATTTTCTGCCTTTGACCTCTCACATTAGATTACAAAATTGTGGTTGCTAGATGTGCCGGGTGGTTCCGGGCAGTCTTATACTGCAATTCGAATCTAACCTCGTGCTTAGGCGTTCATTATCACTTTTTTGATTCAAGTCCTAACTTTAAATCTTGGATTAAATTATATCCGAATTACCCATAATTTCCAATCTAAATTATGTTCATAATTTTAATCCAAATTAGGCCTATAATCCAATGTATACATGTTATACCAAATTATGCACAAATTAACACTACTCCATAGATGGCCTATGGCAACCCCTGAGAAATGACGCAGTAGGTGCCAAAAAGTGTTGGTATAGGCAAAAAATGATCTGTGGGAACACTTTTTTGGGGTTGCCTTTTGCCGCGTTGCCTTAGAGTCAAAGGCAACACATTTGCGACCCTAAGGCAACATCATCACAGGTGTTGCCACAAGTACTAAATTTACAAAAATGTGGGGTCCACTAAAATCTGTAACTCGGGTTTACGGAATCCTGTTGTGGCTATTGCCCGGGTTCATGGAATCGTGTTGTGGGACCCACATGCATTAATCTATGCAACACTTTGACCATCCAATGGCAACACCATATCATAACAATGGCAATAGTTCACATTACATACAACAATATTATATAAGAGCTATGGCAACATTAAATCACATACTGCAACATTACAGAATTTAACATCACACTGATCAATTAAACTACTGATTATCTCGGATTCCCAAGCGACACAAATATTAGTACTTACAAACATACTTACAAACGTTGCCAGAAAAATCATGTTCACAGAGCATACTTACAAACACAGCTAGTACATACTAAATATCAATTCATGTTTACTGCAGTTGCGCACAAAGATCCCCAATATCATGACTAAGAGCGTGAGCCTCCACTACGTTCACTGCTTTTAGTTTCAGTGCCTTCACTGCGAACTGTCGTACAAATATCCCCAATATCAATGTGCACGTGCGGGTTTGCTTCACCCAAATTCTTCAGCATCCTTGTCAAATTCTCCTGAACTTTTTCATCCACCTTTGCATCAAATTCACTTTAGACCATCTTGTCCACCTTTGCTTCGACTGCGTCGCTATATCTTCCCTATCTTCGTTGCTAGCTCCTGTATGTATGTGCCTGCTGTTGGAGCAGCATTTGAAACTTTTGGAGACTTGGTGTGTCGTCCTATAAGCCATGATGGGCCGTGCGACTTTCCATCAGAAACAAGTTCATGAACAACTCCATCATTGCTTCCTTCACCAATTTCTTTTTCAATCTTCTCCTGCAAAATAAAGCAGTTTTAATATTTGACATTAAATAAAATTAACAATTTTTTAACAAGTTTCTTACACAAGAATTGCGGCATATACACACTGAAATCCAAAGTAAAAGATAACACCCATTGCTATGATCGATCCTGCTATCAGTTTCAACAAAACAAGATCTAATTCTACAATAACGATGATCATGTGCAAAATGAAGCATTGTTTTTGACACCTGATTGAAGAGAAAATAAAATTCCTTACAATTCTATAGTTCATTATTGAAGCATTAGTCTTGTACATCTTTCCTTCTTTCCGCTTGCGAGTTTTAACATAAAGTTCTCCATCAGATTCCTTGGAATGATACAAAAAATATTAGACAGTAAAAGGATATCAAACCAATTGTTCTAGAACATATATCACTAATATTGCTAAACAAGTTTAAAAAGGATAATTAGTTTATTCACAAGTTAAACAAGGATACTGCATTCGAGTTAAACAAGCATATCTCCATATGACCTATATTGTTAAACTAGCCAACCATAAAAATAAGCAAAATACATACCATTTTATGCCGAATTTGGGAAAAAAGTTTTGGACCAGCAGTGTGTGTGTCGGTATAGGATTTCAAATTTGCAAAAATTTGCAAGGGTCTTGGACTAAAAACAACATGAAATAAATATGTTTATCTGACCGATTTGAATGAATAAAAAGGAAAAAAAAATCTGTGATAAAACTTAAAATTATACCTGGACTTTTTTATCTCCCCAAAACTGCAAGATTACTTTAAAATCCTGAAGTGGAATTTCGTCCGGCCTATTTTCAAGCCTCTCTTCATTAGTTTCATAAGCCGTATAGTGCCTTTTTAATACGACTCTTGTACCCCCTCCAAGCATCACGAATTGACCTCAAACCCAATATTCGTATTCATTCGGAATAATACACCGTTGCTTAAATACAAATCAAACATTGAAAAGAACAGTCATGCTACTTTTGTGACAAGTTTCATGTATTTAAGTGAAATTCAGCTAAGTTTGCAAATTACCTTCACATAGCTCCATAGCCTGTCTTTCAAACTTGCAGGAACATCAAACCAAGACTTGTAAGTAAGTGGAACACTCCTCTTCAGTGTTCCTAAAAATAGCTCAGTTCAGTCGTTACTTGGTCATCGTCTGAAATAGGTTGGCCCCAATCATTCATTTGGATTACAACTCTTTTGTCATATGGCCTTGAATGAACTTTATCCATCTTTGTTTTTCCCCTGAGCCTTCTGAGAGCTCCGACTACCGTTACAAAGTACATAAATAGTAATGAGAAGGCTAGGCAAAACATAAATGAGAACTTAAACTATTAAAATCAGAACTCAATCAAATACTACCTTCATCTTCTGCTACTTCATCTTCTTCGTTTTCAATATTTGTCGAGACATTTCCGACAACAGCCTTATTCCTTACACTTCTACTACTATTAATCTTCTGGCATTCTCGCATAGCCAAATAAGCCGCCGTTGTTCCTATCCCTTCATTGTGTGGTAACTCAAAGCTACATGGACCATCAGATTGTGTACGAACTGGTACTTACCCTGCCTTCGGAGTCTCATTATTATCAGTTGCAGATTCAACATTGGCCCGTGAAGGAATTGTTGGTCCAGACTGAGGCTTTGTAACCCTATCTTTTTTGGTTCTCTAAAATACACACATAAAAACAATAAAACACAAAAATAATGAAGCTAGTCTATGATTACCAACATAAAATTAAATCTTCAACTATAACGCACCTTTGCCTGATTTTTTGAAGTATCATCTTCAAATTCTGGAACATAACCTTCGCTTTCCTCATCAAGCATATTTGATTTTGCTTTATTTTTTCCACATTCATTTCTCATTCTAGAAACTAATTTAGGCATCTCAAGTTTTTCAAAAACAGTATTCTTCTCTAAGACATTTTTGTCTCTCTCCCTTTCGTACTCTGTAAGCGGTAGAGGTGGCGAAGGTGATAGATCATCATTTTGAAAGTAATCAAACAAGACATTATTGTAAATATTAGCAAAATATGTAGATTATATATTAGATGATCAGATTGTAGTCTTCTTACCAGAAACTCATTTTCATCTGTATTTTCCTCTTCATTATGTGGAGAATTATTGAAATCCAATTTACTCTTGACACCTTCTGAGTTGATATTCAAAGTTGCATTGCTAACTTCTGCTGGATTTTCCTTCTCTGGTATCTTCATCGAACTGCTGATTCTAGTTGACTTCTTGATGACCCCCTTTTTCTTCTTCATATGTGGACTCTCAGCGGTTTTGCTGATCACTTTTGGATTGTTCGTAACTGGATTATTTAGCCGTGCCGGCTTTCTAGGAGTAAAGACTTGATTGGTCTGCTTATTGTTGATAGGTGAAATCACAGAAGCTTCGCTGATCACTTGGGAATTGTTTAGCTGTGTTGACTTTCTAGGAGTAAAGACTTGATCGGTCTGCTGCTTTTTTGCTATCTGTTGTAGATGGTGAGCGGCGACAAACTGCCGTTTCTGTGATTTCGTAGCTGCAACATACAAGTTCTTTATTATTCTACTAAGTGCACTAAAAATCAAACAAGTCCTAAATGAAAAACATATTCAGCAAAATGACCAAATTCATCAACATAGTACAAATGAGAAGACATGTTTATACCTGGAAACAGATTCTTCCTCGGGCGTACGATGACATGTGGTTGCATTTGTTTAATTGGCTCGGTACCATCCTCGACGACAGTGTCGACATAGAAGTCAATGTAACAACCATTATTTTTTATTTGCATCTTAAACAACAGCTCTACATAATCGACCACCGATTTCCACCCACTCGTTGGACCTTTCCATGCATGTATTCCTCCAATTTCGGTGTAATCTAGCTCTTCCTTGACAAACTCCATCAGTACTGTGTACGAAAACCTATCCAGATCAACTTCCTTGACAATAGCCTCTTCTCCACCAATATATCCATTCTTCCCAAATTTTCCCTTATGGTGGAACCTAAGATTTGCCTCCATCCTACACAAAATGGAGAAATTTGCATTCGATTGAAATAATTACAAAATAAAATAAACCAACTGTGTTATAAAATAAAACAGTCACTTCACTAACATGTAATATAGGTAGAAACAGTAAAAAAAAGATACAAAAAGAAGCCTCAAATATGATACATCAGTTTCAACATATAATCAAGGAAGAAACAACATTTTCTTACTTAAATAGCTTGCAGTTATTTTCCTTGAAACACCCAGGTTTTGCAGTTATTTTCCTTTTCATTTTTTTCCCAATATAGCATGCAGTCATTTGGACATGCATGTATTTTTTGGTAATCGAGGCCTAAATTTACACACAAATAACATGCAGCCATCTAAACTTATGAAGTTCTGCCCATATTTTTTTCTCATTCATCACTAATTTACACACAAATAACATACACAAATATTATTTAGCCATGACTATAAGGCAAAAAAACAAAATAATATCATATAAGCAGTGCTCAACATAAGTTTGTCAAAAAATAAACATAATAATAAAATCAGGAATATGATTACGCCTGAATACACAAGCAAATCTGTAAATTAGGCAACACGTACAACAAACAAATTAGGAAATACTTGAAATATACATTGAGTGATACCTTAAGCAGCAGATTAAATCGAAGCCCTAACTGAAATTTGAGACCCAAACGAACCCCATTGAAGACCTAATTAAAACACCGAAGCCCTAATTGAACTTGAACTCGAACTTGCCGTAATCGAACCCCAGTTAAGCTTGTAAACTTGAACTTTTAGCCCTAATTGAAATTGCGAGTGAGAATCTTTGACAGATTGAGCGGCGACGTATTTTGTTATGTTTTCGATTGAAACCCTAATTGAAATTTTGGCTAAGTTTTTTGCCGCTTTGTTTATTGTTTTTTGTTTTTGCTTCCCGCGTTAAAGATTATTTCACGTCACGTGGATTGGTATCGTGGACCATTGGATCGCAATCACCCGGATTGATAAATTTATTCACGTGGCTACTACAACACCTTGGATTTTCTATGGTAACACTTTGAAGCATGTGTTGTAATAGACAAAAAACAACATACCTATAGTTACATTGTAGCTAGCAACACCTTGAATTTTTGTTGCGATAGGCCATCTATGGCGTAGTGTAATTTGCGTTCATCGATATTAACAATTCTTACCAAAACTCATGTATACAAATTATATCTAATTATGCCCAATCCAACTTATGACAAGTCTCATGTATACAATTTATACACAATTATGCACAAATTGATTTATGCCAATAATCTCATTTTATTACAAATTTCCCCAAACTTTTCCCAATCGTTCAAACGTTATTCGTACGCAATTCTCAACGTAATGTGTTAGGCTCGAAGTTAACCTAATCTCATAAAAAAAGGAAAGAAGAAGGGAAGAGAATCATGTCATCAAAACTGGCATAAAAGAGACATATGAAACATGAACTGGCATAGAACAATAAAATAGATCCAATTAGGCATATGATAACAGTGATTTGGGTATGAATCTGAAAGATAAGAATTCACAAACTTGATATGATTCATATTACAGGCATGTTCATAAAATCCAATTGACAATTTTTAATTAATTATATGTGAAAGTAACATAGGCTCACAACAATAGGATTTAGAAGAGAGAATAGATCTGAATCTGATTTCTGCATTTGATTAGCTAAATCGTTGTTGCAAAATTTGATTCTTATCTTCCAATTTGAATACTCTAATTTTGATTTGCTTTGGAGAAGAGAGGCTAGTTTTATTTTAGATTAGGGCAGCATGGAGGCACCATGGATGAATGACAATGAGATTAGGGTTAGGTTTAGGGGTATTTTATGTACGCTCTAGGTTAATTAAGACCCTTAGATTAGATTAGGATCCATCAGAACCATCAACCAGAAAGACATGTCATCCAGCCAATCCCAGAACGACACATCATCCCTAGACGTCAAAAACACACGTCTGTTAGATCTGGGTAGATGGGGGGGTCGACACCCTATAAGGGGGTCGACACCTATGTCGGCTCCCCTAGGTGGGGTCGGCACCCTAGAGCGGGAGATTTCCCGCTCACCCATATTTTACTGATTTTGATTTTTGAACTCGTTTTTGATTTTTAATTATTATTTTAATTTAACTTCTACTAATTCTAGAATTCATCTAAGCTTCATAACTTCTTCATACTGTATCTGTTTTATGCAAACTCCAACTCTATCCCAAGCAGAATTCCGAGACGAACGCAATGGCGCAACTTGTTTGCCTGAATTCTTCATATAAAAATTAAGTATTCTTTAATTATCCCTTATGTCGTGTTTTAAAATTACAGCGTGTTACATTCTCCCCACCTTAAAGGATTTCGTCCCCAAAATTTCCAAGTTAAGAAGAATGTATCCAACCATCCAATCATCTACTCATCCATCATCCACAAGCATTCATTATCCTTAAAAGATTTCTAATGCTATATGAACATATGCAAAAGTGTGTGTATATGTTCCTTATCTAATGCAAAGGCCAGGCGGTGTACTAATTCAGTTGACCTCCTTAATGCAAAACATGATAGTACCATGCGTCCATTATGTATGCAAAAGAATCCTAATGATACATATCATTTCTATATTAGTGCACAACCATTCATTCAAATGCAGCATCCATATGATAACACATTCAGTATACATCCATTAACTTAAATATGCACACTCATTCATATGGAATATGAAAGTGATCGAGCCGATCTAGTGCCTAATGTGTGGGTAAATGCATCCACGAACAACCACTAGCAAACACTTACATCCACTTGCATCCACCAAACATAACATGTCTCGGACACATGTTTACAACCATAGGATTTTCTACCTAAAGATCGAAGATATAATCGAGAGGATACACTAAACAATAGAACAAGTATAAACAAAGCGTTAGAAAAAGGAGGAGTTAAGAACATACCCTCAAAAAAGGTAAGGGTACAACGCACGTATCTTGTCTTCAGTCTCCCAAGTCGCGTCTCCTTGATCATCTCCCCACTGGACTTTTACCAACTTGACCTCTCGGTTGCGTAACTTCTTGATCTCCGATCCAAGGATGCATGTAGAAGCTCGTCTAATTGTGGCATCTCGCTCCACTTCCACTTCCCTAAGCATGCCTGGCTCTACTACTTCCGCGGTATCATGTAAACACTTCCTCAAATGCGACACATGAAATACGTCATGAACACCACTAAGCTTTTCAGGCAACTTCACTCTGTAGGCCATCTGTCCAATTCTTTCTGTAATGGGGAATGGCCCGACGAACCTTGGTGCCAATTTCCCTACAAACCCAAAACGAACTACATTCCTCAATGGTGATACCTTGATAAAGACCATGTCTCCAACAATGAACTCAAGATCGGTCATTCTCCTATCAGCATATGACTTTTGTCGCTCCTTTGCTGTTTTCATGCGTCTTCGAATCAAGTCTATCTTCTATGAAGTTTCTCTAATCATCTCGGGCCCAAGCAAAACCTTATCCGTAGATTCCCACCAACAATTCGGTGATCGTCAAGGTCGTCCATATAGAGCCTCAAAAGGTTCCATGCCAATACTAGTCTGATAGTTGTTGTCGTAGGCGAACTCTACTAATGGAAGATGTTCCTCCCATGTCCCTCCAAAGTCAAAAATGCATAACCTCAAAAGATCTTCCAGAATCCGATGCACTCTTTTTGTTCGGCCGTCCGTCCGAGGGTGATAAGCGGTGCTCAAACACAATTGCGTTCCTACCGCCTCTTGTAAGCTCTTCCAAAACTTACTAGTGAAAATGGGATCTCGGTCACTTGCGATACTAGAAGGTATGCCGTGTAGACGAACTATCTCTCGGAGATAAACAGATGCTAACCATACCGCTGTTCTTTTACTTTTAACGGGAATGAAATGGGCGCTCTTGGTAAGTCTATCTACTACTACCCAAATCCCCGTATTACCCTTCCTTGACCTCGGCAACCCATCGGCGAAATCCATGGAAACACTTTCCCATTTCCACTGTGGAACCTCTAAAGGGTGAAGCAAACCACCAGGCTTCCTTTGCTCAGCCTTGACTTGCTGGCACACTAAGCATTTAGAAACGAACTCAGCCACATCCTTCTTCATTCCGGCCCAAAAGAAATCTCACTTCATTTCCTTGTACATCTTGTCTCCACCGGGATGTATGGTCAGCTTTAAACGATGTGCTTCTTCAAGGATTGCCCTTCTCAAACTCTCGTCTCGTGATACGCAAAGTCTCCCATACCTACGCAACCAACCTTTCTCATCTATAGTATACCTACTTATATGGCTCAAAGACTCCCCTCTTATGAGCTTGTCTATTATCTCTATCAGCTGTGGGTTATCTCGTTGTGCCATACCTATCTGTCCCAATAGTGTAGGTCGCACCTTTAATAATGACAATAAACCGGGTACATAATCGACAGAGGGTCTAAAGTCAAAGGTAGAGATATACTCTAAACTCTGCCGCTCGACAAGCAAAGGACTTAAAGTCAACTTCTTTCTACTCAAGGCGTCAGCTACAACATTACCCTTGCCAGGGGTATATGCAATCTCAAAATCGTAGGATGCAAAGAACTCCATCCACCTCTGTTGCCTTAAGTTTAGATCTTTTTGAGAGAACAAGTATTTTAGGGACTTATGGTCTATATACAATTCAAACCTCACTCCAAGCAAATAGTGACGCCAAGATTTAAGCGTAAAAACTATGGCAGCTAACTCTAAATCGTGGGTAGGGTAATTCTTCTCATGGGCCTTTAACTACCTTCCACCATAGCATATCACCCTTCCCTCTTGCATCAAAACTGCGCCAAGCCCTATCCCGCAAGCATCGGTATACACTTTGAACGGTTTACTCCCATCTGGAAAAGCTAAAACTGGAGTTGTCGTCAATGCCCTCTTCAAACGTTGGAAAGCATCGTCACAGTCAACATCCCAAGAAAAGGTCAAATTCTTTTTCGTCAACTGTGTAAGTTGGGCTGATATCTTAGCAAAGTCCTTAATGAATTTTCTGTAATAGCCCGCCAAACCAAGAAAACTTCTTACTTCTATTGCATTTTAGAAACCTTCCAATCTCGGATTGCTACCATCTTCGCGGGATCCGCAGCTATCCCTTCCTTGGAGACCACGGGTCCAAAGAACCTCACTTCCTTCCCCCAAAAATGACATTTAGAGAACTTAGCTTTGAGTTGATGTGCTAGAACCGTCTCTAAGACTTCCCTAAGATGTAGAGCATGTTCTTCCTTGCGTCTAGAGAATATCAAAATATCATCCACAAAGACCACCACGAACTTGTTTAAAAACTCCCTAAACACCCTACTCATCAAGTCTACAAAATATGCTCGTGCATTCGTCAAACCAAAAGGCATGACGAACCATCGAAGAGACCGTCGAGAGTCCTAAAAGCAGTCTTATCTATACTATCCTCGGCTACCCTTAACTGATGAAATCCTGTAGCTAAGTCCAGCTATGAGAAAACCAAAGCACCAACCAAGTGATCAAACAAATCATCTATCCTTGGCAATGGGTGTTTGTTCTTCTTCGTGAGCTCATTAAACTCCCTGTAGTCCACGCACAATCTAAGCGAACCATCAGCCTTTGTAGAAAAAATAACAGGAGCACCCCACTTTGAGATACTTCTTCTTATGAACCCTTTCTCAAGCAACTCTTTCACTTGTTAACTAAGCTCCCTCCTTTCTCTTGGAGGCATGTGGCACACCGGCAATGCAACTGGCTTTGCATTGTCCACCAAATATATACAGAAATCTATCTTGCATTTTGGAGGTAAGCCCCTAACCTCCTCAAAGACATCTGCATACTCATAGACTACTCGAACAGATTGCAAATCATCAATAGATTTGTTAAGAGATTCTAGGTCGCTAAGCATGACAGAACCCTTAGGGTCACAAGAAATATTGAGAGTATTACCCAAACTACTCAACAATCTAACTACCTCTTTTCACAGTCGAGAATGGCACCATACCTGGTTAGCCAATCCATTCCTAGAATCAACCCACAGCCCGTGAAGCCAAGCATATAAGCGTTACATTTGAACTCAACGCCATACACATATATTCTCAAATCCCGACATAACATAGAAAGATGAGCCGTACCCCCAATAGAATTTGAGATTACAATGGGATCCATAACTAAACTAGTATTTAGGTGCAGTGCTTCAACTAACGAAGAAGATATAAATGAATGTGAAGCGCCATAATCAAACAAAGTTCGAACAGGATGATCAAAAAGGAAAATCAAACTTTCAACTGAAATGCTTCTACCTGTCTCCTGTCCTAGTTCCATGAAAGCATGAACCTGCCCTCTAGAAGTAGGACCTGTCCTTTGCCCTTACCCTTGTTCTTGCCTCCTCGGGCAGTCTTTAATCATATGTCCTGCCTCACCACATTGGAAGCAACCCATCTTCTTCTTCTTCCTACAGTCCTTGCTTAAAGGGCCTGGTGTTCCACAATTAAAACACTTTTTCTTCCCTTAGCCCTTGTTATCCTTACTACCTTTCTTTTGTTGATGCTGTGCTTTCTTTGGATCCACTTTCTTATCCTGTGCATTAACTACATTAGCACCTTTCTCCTCTTCATGCATCAGCGCCATGTCAACAAGTTTCTCGAAAGTAGCCCCATAGGAATGTGGGACATGGCCAACCCGTGTAATGGTTCATTCAGACCCTTGGCAAATCTCAAAGCCTTTTTATGTGGTGTATTGACTAATTCCATACCAAATCTTGCTAACTGATTAAACTTGTTAACGTACTCCTTTATAGACAAACTCCCTTGTTTCAAAGCTAAGAACCTCTCCACGTATCTCCTTTGCTTGTGAAAGAAATTTCAACTCGAACCTTCATCTAAAGTCTATCTACGTCTCCACTGGACGTCCTCCATGAGTTACTTCCCACCAAAATGAGGCTTCGTCATTCATCAACCAAGCAGCTAGTTGAACCTTCCTTCCATCGTCTATCTCAAAGATATCAAACAAATCCTCCACTTCCTTGAGCCAATTCCGAGCCCCAACAAACGTCTCAGTTCCATAAAACGGCTTTCCGCCCATCGCACGGAAGACTTTGCATATCTTAGAAAAAGCGTCTACACGGGGAGGAGGAGGAGTGGCTGCAGCTGGGAGAGGAGGAACGTCTGTTAGGCCAGCGGCAGTGGCCCTAGCAAGGGGTGGGTAGCTTTACCAAGAACTTGGCAAGGCTACCCACTTAAGATTGTCAGATATGGCTAATGCTTGGAAAGGGTTGATTGGATTGGGACGTGAATCCCTTCATCAAGATCGTTCAGTACAATTGATGTTCGATAAGTGTCCGACAAGGTTATGGATCGTCAAGTACGGTTGTTCTTTAGCAAGGGTTGAGTGGGTTTGAACATGAACCTATTCAATTAGGTTCGTCAATTATGGTTGATGGTTAGCAAGATCTTGGTAAAGCTACGGATCTTCAAGTATGGTTAATGTTTGGTAAGAACCTGGAGAGGTTATGAATCGATGAGTATGATTGATGCTCAATAAAAGCCTGATGAGTCTATGATCGCCAACTATGGATTATGTTTGGAGTGAGAGGATTTGTAATGTCGAGTGGGACAACGCTCAACAAAATCCCGATGAGGCTAGCATTATCAAGTGAAGATGGTGCTTAGCACATGAATGTGATGATCACTTAATACAGACTATGCTCGGCAAGGGTCTGAGGAGACCAAATATCGACCCGCTGAGGTAACGAATTTTAGGAACCGACCCGATGTGGTCGCGGGTATTACACATTGACCTATAGAGATCACAGACTCTGAAGCCAGCTCCCTAGAAATGTTAAGATATATAAATGGTCAGGTAAGATCATGGAATTCACTAACGGTTCGAAACAGGCATGGAACTCATGAATAATTCTAGAGGTTGCAAACACCGAATTATAAAAAACAATCCTTCCACGGAAAGATAGGATTTGGAAGGCAAGTATTAACCCATCCTTTCACAAGGCCATTATGTTTTTGATTTTGATGCTTGGATAGCTCGGTAATTGAACGTGGATGATTGCATGAAGCCACCGACATTTGAACTCACTAGGATATCACATTGGAATTAATTGAATCGATACTCATAATTTTACTACGTAGGGAGCGGTACGACTCCAAAACATAGAAATAAAACTGAGATTTCGCCTAAATGAGGGATCAGTACCGCTCAGAGACACAAGATTACAAGATTCATAAATCTAATTAAAGCTACATTAATAATTCATATCCTTGAAGTCAAATCAAGTAACCTAGAGCATAAGCATGAAGATCAAACACAGGAGGACCCATCCTAGATTCATATCACAGGATGCAACCCCAAGGGGTCGACACCAACCCCTCATAGGTGGGGCAATTCGGCTTTACGTCCTCGCCAAGTCGTTTCGCCTAGGTGGGCCTTCTTGTGATTCTCTAGAATCTGACTCGTCTTCTCAGTTATAAACAGACCACTAAGACTTTGAAAAATGGAATCTTCTTTTTTCTTCTTTACATGGAAGCTCTGCATTCTTTGAAGACAATAACACCTTATTATATCTACTTTCATACAAGACCACAGTGTTTGTGATCAATGGTATAAATATAGACTGCTTCAAGTGAACATAGAACAATATTTGTTGAACCACTATAAAAATCATATCATTGTAACTGCTTTCTAAGTATTTCTTCGAATGTTATGTAACTTCTTTCTTGTTATTTTCTGGATTTTATCCATGGATGCATTGTGATCTTAGGCTAGATTGACCAAAACTAAGTCTAACAAAGTTAGCCCATGTAAACCGATTTTATCCATGTAGAAGGATGGAGCCTTCAGTCAGTAATGGAATTTAGAAAGCCTAAATTTAAATTCAACTAGGTCGGTAAAAAATGAGGTGCAATTGAGTTAACTCTTTAAATGTGTGGACAGAGCAAGCTTGCATATAGGAAGAAGTCGTATCCAAAATCATGTTGACGTTATGTATTCCAATAGTGAATCGATGTAGTTGATATTAAGCAAAAATAAAAATCGAGAACATGAGTATTTTTGGAATTCAAAGTAATTCATTACTAAAGAATCACCGGTTCTTTAAAACTCAAAAGCAAGTCATTATTTAAGAGACTTTGTTGCTTTGCAATCCCTTTTTCTTATTTTCTGGATAATCTTCGTAGACTTAGTTTGAATCTTGTAGCCTGAAAGTATGACATTGGATGATGGTTTATTTCTCAGTTGTAGATTTACTTGTATTTTACATTGTTCTAAGTATTTCTAACTTCTTTATATATATTTTTCCTTTAACAATGTGGCGATGATGAAGTTAGATGGCCATAAGCCTTTTCCAGTGAATATTATCTTAATGAATTTATTCCCCCAAGTTTCTCTTGACCATAATTCTTATTGACCATACTTTTATTTTTCTAAAAGGATTCTTATGGTACTATGATGGCGGGGTTTTGTTCCCAATATTCTAAACCCAAAAGAATTTCTTTGTGGTACCAGTGCAACTATAGCTCTTAGCGGTTCTATAACGGTGGAAGTGCAAAAAGTCATAGAAGAGATAAAGTAAGGAAATAATGAGGATATAATAAAGGTGGAAATATGTTCATTAGGTGTAAAATTGAGTATCTAGAATTAGTGAATTATCACTCTCACATCATTTGTATAGAAGAAACCAATACTAATTAATTTTATATAACAAAACCATAGAATTTCATTGTTATGTACACAATATTTAATGAATATAATCGATTTCTACCTTATATTTGACACCTAACCTTAATATTAGTTCTTTATACTAACTACATGGATACGTTTAAAAGAAAATTAGCCAAACCAACCTTTATATATTAATGTTAATAAAGCGTATGCAAAAAAATCTTAATTTAATGGATTAGTGGAAAATAGAAGGATTTAACAAGGCTTATGTAACGACCCGCATTCTACGCATTGAAGGATCATAGAATATTTATTTCTTTCACATATGAAGTCGTATGGTCATGTAACTTTGGGAGACGACTGTTGGGGTCATTTCTCATGTTCATGATTTTTTCCGATTTTTGAATGACCGTTTTTCCCCTAGCTGATCTTGTTCTGGCCATAACTTTTGATTGGTAAGGAATTTTGACCTGAAACCACTTCCATTAGTTCCGGATGATGGTTTACCTTTCCGTAGAGTGGTCATATGTGAAAAACGGACTTACCATTTGGGAGATATGGACGAAATAATGTTTAGAAGGTGAAAAACTGCTTAACCAGGCTAAATGAGGTGATTAGTGAATGGACCCATAACCCATTTCGGGATTAAGGTTATGGGGAGGCTGAAATGAGTTAGGTTTTCATTCTATTTCAGTTTTCTAGCCGCCATTTACCTCTTAGAAACCCTAACAATGGCCTCCACCTTCTACTTTCATCCCAAATCGCTCTCTAATCAAGGATTAAGCTTAGCAACATCAAATCAAGGAGAAATAGCACCATTTCGTAGTTAGAATTGTTGTTAGACATTGGTATTCGCCCAAATCAGAGGAGTTTCAGTTCTGAAAGTTTTAATTGTGGCAAAGGTGAGTGATTAGCCTTGTTTTTACACTAATTAAGGTTAATTAAGGGTAATTAGTGATAATTAGCGAACTTAAACATTATTAAATTCTGGAAAAATGTTTAGAAATGCTTAAACACAATTTGAGACCTCTGTTGGAAGTTTGGGTTGATTTGGTTGTTTTGTTAATCCTATCATTAGATTTGCTTAAACATTATTAAGGGGAAAACATGGGTTTTGGGTATATTTGATCCATTTTTACTTATCATATTGTTGTTTTGGTGTTTATGGTTGATTATACATGTTGCTATGACTGTATGATATGCTTTGTGATTGATTAGAAAAGTTGGAATTGTCGAAAATGCCGTCGTATGGCGTAAAACAGCCGCTGGAAAATTTGCAGGAAATAGTGCAGGGATCGGATCGGATCGCCCTCCCACACTCATCACGAACCGGCGATGGAAGCTCGATACAGACCGCTGGCACCTGAAGTGTACCACGAACCGCGAACCCGAAGCGATGAAGGCTCGACCCACGAGCCAATGGAGAAGCCCGACCCGATATGCTGACGATGGCACGATCCGAACCAGTGTGGTACCACGACCCAGCTTGAAGCATCACGATCCGACCCGGTGGGAGACTGCTTGGTGGACCATGAACCGACCTGACCTGGGAAGAACCCATGACCTGACCCGAACAGGGCTAACGACCATGGACTGAACGTGGAAAAGAGGACCGATCCAAATGGAAGCTGTTTTCTGAACCGATCCGGAGGAGACCAAAACCTAAGATGTAAAGTTAGTCCAAATGGGAAGTAGAACTCAAGATCAAACTGGGAACCAACGAGTTAACTTCATGGTTGGACTTTGCTGTGGGACGTGTGCTAAGGAGTTATCGATGTCCATAACTTTGATTCACCACCGAAAGACGAATGTTAGGCTACGGATCAGTGCAGTGGGGTAGTTATTACTTCATGGGGCAGAGTGATCGTAGCATGGCTATGAGCCAGTGCAGTGGAGTTATCATGACTCCATGGGGCAGAGTGGACATAACAAAGTATTAGTGGTTACGGATCAGTGCAGTGGAGCCGTCACGACTCCATGGGCTAGAGTGATCATAACAAAGTATTGGGTGATTAAAGTGGTGGATATCGTATGCTTTACGCACTGAGTGAGAGATGTGAGGATGGTTGCTATGCTTGATTTTTTGACATCACTATGACATGCACACCCCCACCCCCGTATCCTTTACACCATATGTCAGTGGCACCTTAGAGTATTGTACGGTATGTTGTGCTAACTCTTTGGTTGTAGGTTTAGGTTCAGGTATGGTTTAGAATACCTGTTATTGTTCTGTTTTCCTGCTTATCGCTCATACCAGACTTTTGTCTGACCCAGAGTTTTATGTCTCTTCTTATTACTCTGGGTGCTCTTAAACAGGCAGACTAGAGGCAGGTCAGGTGACTATGCACGAGTAGTTGTGCCGTAGATGAGCAGGAGTCTTCCACGTATGATATATATAGATATTCTCCCTGTGTCGCTGCTGGTCACTACTTTGGGCATTAGTAGTGTACCTTCCTTAGTTTGCTTTAGAGACAGTTTTTAAAAGTTGTAATAACGATGATGTGGATCATAAGCTGTATTTTAGATTTCCGCTGCTATGATGATTATGGTTTAGTTTTCAGCTTATGCACTATCTCGCCTGTTTTATGTCAAGTATGTTATTATTATATTTTATTCCATGCGCTGTGAGACATTCTATAGGTTCCTTGCTAGTTCAAATTCCTTTCTTTTCCTTTCTTTGGCGATCGTCCTGTCCTAGTCGGGCACTGGTACAATGCACTTTCATTGGAAATGTCGGTTGGTGCAGGGCGGGTCATCACATTTTTTCCCTCCCCCCCCCCCCCCCCCACCCCCCCTAAGAAATTTCGCCCCCAAAATTCCTTAACTAAGAAACAAGCAAAGGATCCTGCATGCCTATCAACCATTCACAACAATCAACATACAAAAACAAACAAACAAGCATATCCTAGCATGCAAAAAACTAAGTTGTAATTAAAATCTTACCAGGTAAAGAGTTCTGGATGTGATTTTCTTATGCTCTCCTATGTTTCCCAAGTACAGTCATTCTCATTCTCGCCCCACTGAACCTTGACTAGATTCACCGCTTTCCTTCGAAGTTTTTTCGTATCGTGCTCGACAATACGAATCGGCTTGCGGTTCCCAACTGCCTCGGGTTCTACTTCGATATCGTCCAAATGATCAGGTGAAATAGCCACATTGGGGTCGTGCACGAATTTCCTTAACTGGGAAACATGAAATATGTTATGAGCTCCCGCCATCTTGTCTGGCAACTCAACTTTATATGCTAAATTCAAAACTTGTTTGAGAACTGGGAATGGTCCAACAAATCTTGGTGTTAACTTGCCTCTCCTTCCAAATCGAATCACACTCTTTAACGGAGAAACCTTGACAAACACCAAGTCGCCAATGGAGAATTTTATATCTCTTCTCCCCTTATCAGCATAACTCTTCTGTCTATTTTGAGTAGCCTTCATTCGCTGTTGGATAACCTTAATCTTATCTGTAGTTTCTCTTATTACACCCGGCCCAAGCACGAATTTCTCACCGGTTTCTAGCCAACATGATGGTGAGTTGCACGGTCTTCCGTATAAAGCTTCATATGGAGCCATACCGATACTGGACTGATAACTATTATTATACGCAAACTCTACTAGATGCAAATGGTCATCCTAGGATCCACCAGAATCCAATATGCAAGCTCTCAAGAGATCTTCTAATATACGATTCACCCTCTCTGTTTGACCATCAGTTTGAGGATGATACGCGATACTGAGATATAATTCTGAACCTCGAGCCTCTTGTAAGCTCTTCCAAAACCCACTAGTAAACAACGGGTCTCGGTTACTCACAATGCTTTTAGGTATTCCATGAAATCTCACTACCCACTTCATATACAGTTCTGCTAACTTAGTTGTTGTTCTATTCGATTTGACTGGTATAAACCTTACACTCTTGGTTAATCGATCCACAATCACCCAAATACTATCATGGCCCGATCTAATCCTCGGTAAACCATCTATGAAATCCATCGAGACTTATTCCCAATTCCATTCGGGAATTTTCAATGGTTGTAACAAACCATTAGGATTCCTTTACTCATCTTTAACTAACTAGCAATTCATACTCTTGGAGATAAACTTCCCAACGTCTATCTTCATCCTTTTCCAGTAGTAGGACTGCTTCATGTCTCGATACATTTTGTTACCACCGGGGGTGCATAGTCAGTTTTGAGTGATGACGTTCTCTAAGAACTTCATCTCTCATTCCATTGACATTGGGTACAGCTAGTCTATCATTCTTTTGAAGCCATCTTCCTCGATCAAGTCCATACTTGTTCATCTTTTCATTGTCGATGCCCATCTCTACCTTGGAGATGATTTCCAATAGATTAGGACTGTCCCTCTGACTGGAACCAATCCTCTCCAACAAAGTTGGTTTGATCATCAAACTTGTTAACATTTCTGGATCCAATCCATACTTAGGTCTGAAATCATATCCCACGATATACTCCAGTTACTTCCATTCAGGAAACATAGCACCTAAACTGGCATGTCTCCTACTCAATGCATCAGTACATCACCTAGTCTGGTACCACATGCATTTGTGTATACCGTCATCTCTTCGTTCTTTATTACCAGGATCCTACAAGTGATAGTCTACTCAAGGGAATATAACAGGAACATACATAGCAACCATAGCATCCAACAAACATGTCCTATCTATCACCTGCTAAAGCCATACACACGTCGATACCTACTTGACTGGTCCAACCAATCCCAAGGATAACGGAATCCCCTCCTCCATACATACGTCGATGCCTACTTGACTGGTCTAACCAATCCCAAGGCTAATGGAAGCCTCGCCTCCATACGGACTACAGTACGTCCAACGTACGTTTATCCTCCAAGGATAACTATATCACGTCCAACAAATCCAAGGTAACGGGCATCCCCAGATACCCCTGCTTCTAGTCCGCCTGAAACACTCGAGTCCCACCCAAGTCTATCCATTATCTTACTGCCCCCTCGAGTTCAACTCGAGCCAATCCATTTCCTTCAGCCTTCTCGAGTCCAACTCGAGTCAATCTATTACCCATAAACTTAGACCCAGTTTTAAGTATCCATTACCGACAAACTCTAATCCAGCGTGAGTCATTTCCCTATTCGTTGCATCTCCCAGATCACCGAACACCTATTTTCTTTTACGAGTTCAAGTCCAACTTGCATCGTCCTAATCCTTCGTTGCATCTTCCATGATCAACGAACACATCCTATTCCTTCAAAAAGAACATCAGCATAGGGTCCTAAACAATCCATTACTTTGCATCCTTCTCGAGCCCCACTCAAGTCATCTCATAACCCTATCGAATCTAACTCGTATCAGCCCATACCATTGAACAGTTTTACCATGTCATGGCTGCACATCACTCCTCGAGTAAGCTGAGATATCATTCAATGGAAATCACAACAACTACTTATATCTCACGCAAACCATCCTAGTCGAACTCGACATTCCCTAAGCACAAGCACCAAAGGCCTAAACCAATATCAGACAAGCACTCAAGGAACATCTCCTTCGAATTCAAACAATCTACGTGAGATGATACTAGCAAAACAACTAAGTAATCAAAAGCAAACATACTTCCATAACTCGATAAGACCACATTACAACAAATCATGCAAAGACTAGTCGAACCACCTATCGGGTTCATCACTACTAAAGGTCTATCGACTATCTCAGGTTCCAATCCCAACTTATCTACTAGGTCACTAGATATGAAGAAATGGGATGCCTCGCTATCAACAAAACTAGAACAGAAACATCATAAATAGAAAACCATACCTCGAATAACGATGCCCTTTCCCTTCTCCGCCGCAGTTGGGGCATTCGACAAAGAAAGAACAGCGTTGATAACATATGCTTTCACGATCTACTTCTCTTTAGGAGCTTGTGGACATTTATCCTTGTGATGTCCCACTTGGCCGCAATTGAAGCACTTCCTTTCCCCAGGCTTTTCCTGATAATCTCTAGCATAGTGGCCCTTCTTGCCACAACTAAAGCACTCTTTATCTTTCTTGTCCTTCTTCTTCTGACCACCCTTGGTCTGATCCTGTTTTCTCTTATTATAAGACTCCTTCTTACCTCCACCGCTTGCTTGCGGCTTTGGTTCCTCTACAGATGCAATAGCAACATCGGCCTCATATTAGGAGCATTCCCATTATTAGATCCTCTACCGGTACCCCTCGTATATCGGCTCATCGTTCAATCTGTAAGGAGAGAATGATTAACCATCTCTTCAGTGGTGCCAGTGCAGCGCGACTTCATCCTTAAATATACTAATAGTATATATATAGCTTTTGAAAACCAAAATATCACAAATATGCGCTCTCATATACGTACTATCTCTCCCTGGTGTTTTTCCTAGGTTAACTACGCAACCTAGAGCTCTGATAGAAAATGTGACGACCCGCCCTGCACCAGCCGACATTTCCAATGAAAGTGCGTTGTACCAATGCCCGACTAGCACAAGACGGTCGCCAAAGAAAGGAAAAGAAAGGAATTTGAACTAGTAAGGAACCTGTAGAATGTCTCACAGCGCATGGAATAAAATATAATAATAACATACTTGACATAAAACAGGCGAGACAGTGCATAAGCTGAAAACTAAACCATAATCATCATAGCAGCGGAAATCCAAAATACAGCTTATGATCCACATCATCGTTATTACAACTTTTAAAAACTGTCTCTAAAGCAAACTAAAGAAGGTACACTACTAATGCCCAAAGTAGTGACCAGCAGTGACAAAGGGAGAATATCTATATATATCATACGTGGAAACCTCCTGCTCGTCTCCGGCACAGCTACTCGTGCATAGTCACCTGACCTGTCTCTAGTCTGCCTGTTTAAGAGCACCCAGAGTAATAAGAAGAGACATAAAACTCTGGGTCAGACAAAAGTCTGGTATGAGCGATTAGCAGCAAACAGAACAACAACAGGTATACTAAACCATACCTGAACCTGGAGCTGCAACCAAAGATTTAGCACAACATACCATTCAATACTCTAAGGTGCTACTAACATATGGTGTAAAGGATACGGGGGTGGGGGTGTGCATGTCATAGTGATGTCAAAAAAATCAAGCATAGCAACCATCCTCACGTCTCTCACTCAGTGCGTAAAGCATACGATATCCACCGCTTTGATCACCCAATACTTTGTTACGATCACTCTGCCCCATGGAGTCGTGATGGCTCCACTGCACTGATCCATAACCACTAATACTTTGCTATGTCCACTCTTCCCCATGGAGTCATGATAACTCCACTGCCATGGCTCATGGCCATGCTACGATCACTCTGCCCCATGAAGTAATAACTACCCCACTGCACTGATCCGTAGCCTAACATTCGTCTTTCGGTGATGAATCAAAGTTATAGACGTCGATAACTCCTTAGCACACATCCCACAGCAAAGTCCAACCATGAAGTTAACTCGTTGGTTCCCAGCTAGATCCTGAGGTCTACTTCCCATTTGGACTACCTTTGCATCTCGGGTTTTGGTCTCCTCCTAATCGGTTCGGCAAACAGCTACCATTTGGATCGGTCCTCTTTTCCCTGTTTGGTCCATGGTCATTAGCCCTGTTCGGGTTGGGTCGTGGGTTCCTCCCAGGTCGGGTCGGTTTGTGGTCCATCAAGCAGTCTCCCACTGGGTCGGATCGTGATGCTTTAAGCTGGATCGTGGTACCACACTGGTCCGGATCGTGCCATCGTCAGCAGATCGGGTCGGGCTTCTCCATTGGCTCGTGAGTCGAGCCTTCATCGCTTTGGGTTCGTGGTACACTTCAGGTGCCAGCGGTCCGGATCGAGCTTCCATCGCCATTTCGTGATACATGCTTCGCGAGTGGGGGAGGGCGATCCGATCCGATCCCTGCACTATTTCCTGCAACTTTTCCAGCGACTGTTTTATAGTATACGACGGCGTTTTCGACCATTCTAACTTTTCTAATCAATCACAAAGCATATCATACAGTCATAGCAACATGTATAATCAACCACAAACACCAAAACAATAATATGATAAGTTAAAATGGATCAAATATACCCAAAAACCATATTTTCCCCTTAATCATGTTTAAGCAAATCTAATGATAGGAATAACAAAACTTAACCAAATCAATCCAAACTTCCAACAGAGGTAAAACAGTGTTTAAGAATTTCTAAACATTTTTCTAGAATTTAATTATGTTTAAATTCGCTAATTATTACTAATTAACCTTAATTAGCGCAAAAAGGCTAATCACTCACCTTTGCCACAATTAAAACTTTCAGAACTGAAACTCCTCTGATTTGGGCGAATACCAATGTCTAACAACAGCTCTAACTACGAAATGGTGCTATTTCTTCTTGATTTGATGTTGCTAAGCTTAATCCTTAATTAGAGAGCGATTTGGGATGAAATTAGAAGGTGGAGGCCATTGTTAGGGTTTCTAAGAGGTAAATGGCGGCTAGAAAACTGAAACAGAATGAAAACCTAACTCATTTCAGCCTCCACATAACCCTAATCCCGAAATGGGTTATGGGTCCATTCACTAATCACCTCATTTGGCTCGGTTAAGCAGTTTTTCATCTTCTAAACCTTATTTCGTCCATATCTCCCAAATGGTAATTCCGTTTTTCACATATGACCATTTTTCGGAAAGGTAAACCATCATCGAGATCTAACGGAAGGGGTTTTAGGTCAAAATTCCTTACCAATCAAAAGTTATGGCCAAAACAAGATCAGCTAGGGGCAAAATGGTCATTCAAAAATCGGTAAAAATCATGAACATGGGAAATGACACCAATAGTCGTCTCCCAAAGTTACATGACCATACGACTTCGTATGTGAATGAAATAAATATTCTACGATCTTTCGATGCGTAGAATGCGGGTCGTTACAGCTTCAATGACGCAATGTGACACGATGTCATGACAGAGACAGAAACGTCTAATAAGAGATTGAATGATCATACTTTAAGAACCAATGGTTCTTGAAGTAAACTTTTCTAATTAAAGTTACATTAGCAAAAATGAGCCACGATAAAAAAAATTGCATACATAAATTTCAAAATAGACAGATAAATGCTTTTCAAATTTGTTGATATTTAGTTATAACTCCTTTTGATTACAAGGATTTTTTTTTAAATGCTTATGATAAATTTTTTGAACGAAGTTGCTTGCTATGATAAATAATTGTGTACATTATTATATTTTTTCAAGGTACAAAATTTACTTCATCGGATCTTATTCAATAAAATGAGATATTATTCTTATGAGGCTTAAAAGCCGTAATTCGTGAATTGTTGGACTTTATAGTCAAGAACATGCTTTTCTATAAGAACTCCTTGTTAAATGATCTTTTACAAGGTATTGTGGTATAATAGGAAGAATCATAATTTTGTATATTTCTATTGGCTTAGGAAAGTCTGACTTATGAACTTTGGAATTTGACGTCATTCTTGCAAAAGTAAGAATATATAAACATACTTGGAACGAACTATTTAAAATTATATACAAGAAGCAATCCTTATGTATAAAACTAATTGATTCAAATTAATCCACGGGGGCGCAGTCGATTGAGCGACATTCTTTGATGATATTTCATATAGCTGAATCCACCTCTTACTTATATCTTCGGCAGTCATAGTTTGATTGATGTCGTTTAGCATTTCTTAACATATTAATTCTTAAATTCCCAATGTTCACGACATAATTTAATCCATCCCTTATCTGCATGATGTCACAATATCATCAGTTGTTTAACTTATCATAGTATCTGAATTCATTTTAATAAAATTGTAGTTTGCTTGAGTTCGTAGTACTTTCTTAACTCAAAACCTTGTATAAGCCTTGAAATCATGCAAACTTAAGACTGTGCCTGAGCCTTGAATTATTTTTGTTTTAAATTTAGTATAATTATTCAAAAACTGACACACATATTAAAAATTATATACATATTTAAAACTTAATACATTTTCAAAATTCCCAGCAAATAAGGACTTGTGTCGTGGTAACAATGGCGCGAGTTCGAAACCCAGAATGACATTTTAAGGGTTTACCAAGTGCATACGCTACGATTAGCCACTTATGTGGTACCGCGGACAGGGCTAGGTGCACTAAGGTATCCTTATGACCACCCAATAGGGAGTGGGCAAACGTATGTGTTGTGCAAATGTACGCATTTTCCGGAAGCGTTTAGACCAAGAGCTTAGTCACCCATATCACAAAGTGATAACTTTGATAGAAAAAAGTATGGATATACAATCAAAACACAAGATATTTCACCCAACAACCCTCTTTATTGATTCACAAAAAATGAAGTTTATTTATACTTATGGAATAAACCCAAAATAAACAAATTACAATTAAATCAATAACCTAATTGAGAATGGAAAGAATATCCAGATGACTAATATTGCTGGAGAAGAAGCACAATAAAGAACGACGATAAATCTTTGGGCCAACTACTTTGGTCACAATCCCAGTCTATTAATCCAATCTTGAAAGCTGCTTATACAGGATAATAGAAAGCCTAAGAAAATATCCAATTTCTTTCAGAAATATCACAAAATATATTCTGAAAAACTTTGTCAAAACAAGAAAATGGCAGCATAGACGTTTAACCGGGGTGGTCAGACATCTAACTCAGCTCTTGGATTACAAAACCCCTTCAGGTTAGATGTTTGACCCCTGCTTTATTCAATTCCTAACACTTAAGCACCTATCTTCCACCTTCGGTCTCCAAATCTTTTACTGTCTTCAATGTACATGTGATTGAATATCAGAAATCATAACATTCCACTTTGATATGAAATCACGTCAACATTCCAACAATCACCAAATGAGTCATCACTGGCCCTTTCACACGAGCACTTAAACTTAGGAGTAGGGATGTCAACATGCCTTAGGCAATTTTTGAAATTTGGATTTTTGAAAACAATGTAAATGATGTTGAAATAAATCAAGGTAACTCTATAGTTTAAAAAACGTTTTTTTCTATATAATAAAATAGTATAATGGAGTAAATATATATATCTTTAAAAACATATATTTACATTCTATAAAAGTTATACAAAACATAATTTAAAACTAGGAATATACATATAAAAACATTAAAACTTAATATACAAGACTATAGATATGAATATAAGGAAATAATAATGTTGAAACTTAAGTAATCACATATAATTAAAACTAAAATATAAGTAAAGCAAATCTAAAATATTTATATAAGACAAAACTAAAATATAATTAATCAAATCTAAAATATTTAAATTAGGAGTTAGATTAAAAATCCAAGAAATAAATTTAAATATTAAAAAATGTATATATTTTTTAAATAGGAAATAATTTTTAAATCAATAAGAATAGGAAATTTATAAGATAAAAATGATAAGAGATTTGAAATAAAGATTCAGTGCTATTACAAAGTTTTAACAAAAAAATTCAAGGCAATAATTCAGCGTGATGCTCTAAACCATGTTAATGGCGACTTGGCCCCATGTTTATCTTCAATTCTCTCCTTTTCCTCTTCACGTCGGATCTTACCTCCCCCACTCTCTTCCTCACACCCTCATTACTAGCAAGCTTTCGTCATCGTGTGGTTCTACTTCTCGTTTCCCCTCCAGATCTATACCACACACCTATTTTTCTCGACTTGCTGCGTTCTTTCCAATGGCTAGCCCTTCTGTTTTTCTTGCCTTTTAGCTCTCATATTTCTATGACACGTGGTATGCCTCGCTGCCACTCTATTTGTTTGGTTTTGGGCCTTTTTCAGCATCATTTCGCAACCTCTTGTGCGACCAACTTGCTGTATTTTGATTGCAAATCTTGACAAACATCGTAATGCTAACCTCGGTGCCTCTTGATGGTCTGAATTGAAGTTCTCTTCAACGAGCTTGTGAGTTTTGTTCAGTGAAGTTTTTCTTAGTCGGTTCTTTGTTTTTATTGTTTTGGTTGGGTTGTTGTTGGATTTTGCTTTAATACTTGGCTTATGAGTTGGTGGAATGGTTGTACGACTTATGTATTTGGTTTTTCTTTGTGGTGGTTGGTTTGTATTTTTTCTCATCATCTCGGTTGGTTTACTCTTTGGGTGGTAGTTGATTTTTGTATATGTTATTGGAGGGTTTTACTCTTGTTCATCAAGTAATGCTTTCCACTCTATGCTCATCCTGTTGTGGCTTGTCAGTGTTTGTCCTAGTGGTTGTCTTTGCTTGTTGATTTAGTTAGGTATGCTTTGTACTTGTCCCCATCTGCTGCATCGGCGAATGCTTCAGCATCGAAGGTAGTAAGAAATCTTATTAGGGTTATGTACATATCCTACAATTCAACTTTGTGATTACTTTACCGGCTCTACATTACTGTTCTCACCACTGATACTTTGGTAATGTTATTATGTAATAATATGAAGTGATACTATGTTATGTGGTACTATGTTTTTGTCTACTTAGTGTAGTTCACTAAAGCTAGAGTGATGTAACATTTTTCAGTTGGTGGCCTTGGCTGTTGTTGAGAGGTTTCACTTTGTTCACGTCTCTTATGTTTTTGCAATTGGGAAGGTTATTTGGTTAGTTGATTAACCATGTCAATGTCTTTGCAATGGCTATTGAAGAGCTCTTGTCAGGTTTCCTGATGAGGCATGGTATTCTATGAAGACATTTTAAGGGATTTTTGTTTGGTCATGTTGCTATACCATGAGGTGTCTTGTGTTATGTACTAGCTTGATGTCTTGTAGTTGTTCTAGGCATGGCTCAAAAAATATTACATGTTGTTCCTAGTTTCCTACGACTTCTTGTCCATGTTGTAATTTATTTATCATGATATAAGTTTTTTTGTCTCCCTTCGTGGAGTACAATGTGTGATTTATTCCTTGCATGGAGTTTGAAATTGTAGTTTAGATTTAATTGTCTAGGTAAACTTGTTTAGTTGAAGTGGACGGTCCACTATAAGACCGTCTGTCGTGGACGGTCCACCTTAAAAACCAGTTGTAATAGGTTGGTAATGTACCGATCTCCTATAATATTTGTAATTATTGTTTGTTATAATAATAAGTGTTAAGGATCACTATAAAAATCAGCAGGCCATACCAAAAAAATTCTAGACACTATAGCTTGCCTTGTTTTCTTGAACTCTTATTACTCATGAGTCTTCAATCTTGAACTGTTCTTCTTTGTAGTCTTCAATAATCAATACCTGTACATAATTCATACATACACACATACATTTGTTTCTATATGATAGCATTAGCATATATACTTTATAACAATAATAGTAAACAAAGTTGTTGTCATCAAAATTATCATCTCAGTCCCTAATAGATGCATCTCTGAAATATTCATCCATATGATGTCCAGACGTTATGTAGCTTAACATACGTAAACCGTTGAGATTTTGATGTGGGGGAAATTATGAGTTCTCGTGCTCCATTTACTCTATAAGTGAAATATGGTTAGTTTGATGAAGTTTGAGACATATTTTAGAGAAAACATCTGGATCCATCCGAAATTGACGACGGAACAAAGTTATATCGTAGGTTTGATTGTCAATGATGTACTCCCGCATCATCTTTTCATGTCCATCCTTATAGTCCCTCTTGTATCTCTGTCAATCCGTCCGGGTATACTACCATGACGGTTATTCGTTGGTCCTTCACAAAGAAAGTAAGAATATCCCATTGATGCTTGTTGATTTCGCAGCTATACCGCCTCATCATCCATTTCTAGTTTGTTTTCATATGTTTTGTTCTTGCCTTCATAGTACTGGTAGTAGAGGTTTGGAACCATGATTGTTAAGGACTTTGAAATACTTGATTACCAAGGAGTTTGTGTTATTTTTGTTGTAGCTTTCTACAATGGTAGTGCAGGAATATATCATGAAGAATGACAACTATTTTAATCTCATTGCATGGCTACAACAACCACTCATTCATTATCCCAACATCGCTACAATAACTACTTATCATTCATTATTCCAACATGGCTACAACAACTACTCAATTATTATCCCAACATGGATATAGGAATCACTTTATCTTTTTCATTTAGTGGACAATCATTCATTATCACTAAGTGGCTACATTGTATTGAGTGAACGGTTCATTTTGAAAGGTAGTAAATGTTGCCGAGTGTTAAGAAAAATGTGCGTCGTGGTGATAGTGGCCGACTACGTCCAGACACCATAAATATCGTGGCTACAACGTATTGAGTGAATGGTTCATTTGGGAAGCTAATGAATGCTGCCAAGTGTTAAGAAAATGTGCATCGTGGCTATAATGACCAACTGCGAGTAGATACTATAAATATCATGTCTACAGTCTCTATAAAAAATGTGGCTACAATATATGTCATGTCTCACATTTGAAACATTTTTGACTTAGTATTCTTAGCGCTTATAAATTATCAGTTTTCCTATCAATTTATACATAACTTGATGAACTAAATTGTCCATCATTAATTGGTCTTATTTGGATTTACTTGTTCTCATAAAAGCTTATCTTGAAGTTAATCGCATGCACGATATTATATTGCATAATGGAGGGGGAGTAAGCTATGAAATGATATAGAACATGGTGATAGAAAGTTACAACAACCATCGTGATTGCTCCGCGAGGCACTCATATTTAGAAATCCATAAATCATATGGTGATTTTGCGGAAGCTTATAATCATTATTGCGACATTGTCGAAATTTTGAAGAAGAAGAGTTTTTCAAGAAAATCATACTACTTATGATTTGCATTATCTTTAGAGTACAGAAAGGAATTTATTGGACATGAAGCTTATTAACTTCGCTATAGTTAGCTTACGCGATATGGCTCTGAATAAGCATTGCCGTTGTAAAAGATTTTCTTTTTTGTACCTTTATCGTGTTTTGCATTTTATAATGCTCGGTAGTTTATGTTGTATGTTTTACATTATATCACGTTATGTTTAACAAATATTCTTGTTTAATCCATAGCATTATTAGTTAAGCATTTAAATATGGTTACTAAACTACCTAACCGCAGTTTTTTTGGAAATTTTAACTTAGATATGTATCAAAATGTACATGGCCAAATCAAGATTTGTGACTTTCATCTGAAATTTATATTCCAATAAATCCTAAAAATCTTGTTCAAATAATTCTGACATTTAATGGATCTTATATATAAATTTATACCTTATTTCGGATAATTATGAACTACCATTCTACGAGGAGCTCGTTTTAATTATATTTAATTTATTAGTTCAGACTTTTTAAACAGAGGATGACCCGACTTATCTAACTCATTCAGAAGCTATTCTGAATTATATAACGTATATTATCGATGGAACATTTCTTAAAATATATCCTGTTTAATCCATCGCATTATTTGTTGATGAAAATTAAAAACCATATTATTAATATATTCAGCTTAGTTAAGCATTTAGTTATGGTTAACAAACTACCTAATTGCGATTTTTTTAATAGAAATTTTGACTTAGACATATGTCAAAATGTACATGACCAAATCAAGATTTGTGACTCCCATGTGAAAGTTATATTCCAATAAGTCCCGAAGAATCTTGTTCGAAAGAATTCCGACAGTTTATGGATCTTATATATAAATTTGAACCCTATTTCAGATAATTACGAGCTACCATTACATGACGAGCTCCTTTCAACTATATTTAGTTTATTAGTTCAAACATATTAAACAGACGATGAACTAACTTGTCTTACTCATTTGGAAGTTATTCTGAGTTATCAAACATATTTAATTGATTGAATGTTGCTGAAACTATAGCCTGTTTAATCCATAGCATTTTTTTTGATGAAAATTCAAAAACCATATTTCAATATATTTAGTTTAGTTAAGTATTTAGGTACGGTTAACAAACTACCAAACTACAATTTTTTAGAAATTGAACTTAGACATATCTGGAAAGGTACATGATCAAATCAAGGTTTGTGACTTTCATTTGAAAGATATATTCCAATAAGTCCGGAAGAATCATGTTTGAAAGCATTCCAACATTTTATGGATTTTTTATATAAATTTGAACCAGATAATTACGAACTACCACTACGCGACGAGCTCATTTTAACTATATTTAGTTTATTAGTTTAGACTTTTCAATAGCGTGCAATGCGCAGTCATTTCAACAACTTGCAGTGTGTAGTCATTTCAATAGCTTTAGCAGTGTGTAGTCATTTCAACAGTATGCAGTCATTTGTCATTTCAATAGCACGTAGTGTACATCATGCAATGTGTAGTCATTTCATTAGTTTTAGTAGTGTGAAGTGTGTAGTTATTTCGACATCTTTATATGTAAAAATTTGCTTTCATACAACTATACAGATTGAAAACTTTGGATAGAATAGCTCGTTTTGGCACTGTTTCAAGTTCAATGTGTCCTCTGTGTGATCATTAACCTGAATCCATTCAACATCTTTTTTCCAATGCGATTGTTCATCTTTCATTTGGCTATCGTTGAAACAGAAATTGGATTTGCCTTTTTACATTTTTCAAAACCTCAAAGAAGAAGCTAGATTTCTGCATTCTCAATTTAAACTAAAGGATTAGGTAAGGGATTTAGCATGTGGAGCATTCACTTCTGCGATCTATTTTATTTGGAGGGAAAGAAATTTAAGGATTTTTCAGGCAAAGAGAGTGCAATCTGCCGTCATTTCTTTGAAGATTGAGAGAGAAATTCACTTTCTGGTGCGTAATAATGGTAGTAGATCATCTCGTAACTGGAGAAATGAACAGATTTTGAAATGATGGGGCATTGAATTGAAGGATACAAGTTAATGTTTTGATGAAGAGTTCAAAATTTTTTGAATCGGCAGGAGTTGACTTTTTTGAAGGGCCTTTATTAGGCTGATTAGTTTGGGCTTTGATTATATTTTTCTTTATGTTTTAAGTTTGTTTTGGACAGTCTTACTTTGTGCATTGTTCTATGATTGTATACCAATTTTACAAGTACTCTTTTTCTCTATAAGACACCCACTTAGGTTAGGGGGTTACAGGGTTTTAACGAGGCTTATAAAGGAGGTTTTGATTGGTTTTTGCAATAAAGTGAACCAATTTTCAAGTATACACACACACACACACACACACACACATATATATATATGTATTTATATTTATGGCATGTAATCTATGCCTTGCCCATAATTCTTCATTCTAATAAGCTTTTCTTCCTCAAGCCTTTACATACTCAAAGCTTCATCTGTTAATTCTAATTGGTGGCCAGCGCACAATCCTTCAGGTAGTCCATGCACCGATGTAAATTTGCTTATCGAATACCAATAGCAACACTACGAGACATCCATCGCGAGTTTCTAGATCTGAACCAGCTTATACTTCAAGAACCTGTTAAACCTCCCTACGAATAGGAGGGTGATCAGGTTTTAATTGCTCAACCTCCAATTCAACAAGTGACAAAACAAATTTCAGTTGTTCAACCTCAGTACGAACAAAATGTACATCAAGCTTTAGTTCTTCAACATCCATACGACCAAGATGTTAACTCATATCCTTTTTTTGCCACTACAATAGTGGACGTAGTGGTAGGGGCTAATGGAGAAAATATTGGTCGTAGTATCCAGTTATTCCCATTATGGTCAAACGATTGCAGCTACTCTGAGTGGGCTGACGATCATTTATGTCAAAGGGGCATTTCTTACGCTAATGATTTGGAACAAGAGATAAGGCATCTTAGAACTGCTTTAGAAGCCCTCTAGATTAAATGTAACTAGTAGTTATCTTATGTATTTCTTCTCATTAATATTTTTTATATCCTAACTATTAATATCAGTTTCCTATGTATGCCTAAACGAAATGTAATTCGAAATGATGAACTATTGATTTGAGAAGTTTAGTTGGATGGCAAATATGATCAAGAACAGTAATGATTTCAAGAGCAGTAATGACTATAATAAACAAAATATATTATTGGAAATGAAAATAAACTAAAAGGTTATGATTATTCGGGCTGGGATGTAATTTTCAAATAAGAATTCTAGCTCTCTACAACAAAATGTAGCATCGGGGATTAAATAAAACCTTTAGTTGTATGTACCTTATTTTAGTACTTAGTTAACAGATATGACATCTACACTGAAATGACATAACATAAACAACAGTGAAACACAATATAGCACACGAATAATAATGACATCTACACATAAATCAGACGACATAAACAATAATGACATATAGCACAACTCATGAACAATAATGACATATAGCACAAATCATGAACAATAATAACATCAATACATAAACCAAATACAATAGATCTGTAATACATCAAGGCAAAAGAATAAATACATTTAACCAAATGAACCACAAAACGATCATCAATCTATACATGGTCGTGTCAGACATCAACAACGTCTCTTGTCGTCGTCATCCCGATCACTGTTGAGACCAAGTAAATGCCCGTAGTACATTTTGCATGTCAGTAAATCTTTTGCACTCTACCTCCAGTTGTACCTGCAATCGGGCTGCTTCCCTACTTGGCAAAATAGCTCACCATCATAGTAGTCTAGGTTACGCCTATGCTCTACGTATCCTTTGTGTCTGATCCCCATCTACATATCATAAAGATTGACGTATGGTATCCAGGTCTGATCCGGATAATGATCATGTGACGAGTGATGAATCACGTCAGCATAACAGTTTGGTCCTATTGTAGATACTGTCACAGTCCATCCAAAGTTAGTAGCCGCCACTGATGTGATGCATGGTAACCCTGGTTGGGCTGGGTAATTCCTTAATAACAGGGGGATATATGCCATGTCGTATAAAAGAAGATCGACTAAAACAATTGATACTGCATGGGTAATGGTATCAATGGAACCGGTGAAAAATCTATGCCAGATGTCAACGTATGACCGACCAGTAATAACAAAGCTCTCGACCGTCCACCAACATGCGGCTCTTGCAAGGTCTAGCTGATCTGATCGGTAAATCATACAGTGATAAGTATGAAGGTACGAATCATTGAGAATAACAACAAAGTCGTATAACTGTCTCCAACATACCAATAATTGCCTAAAGCTGAGGACAATATATGAGTGGAATCTCCTCCCGGCAAGCATCCTGGCAATCTCTAAAAAATCAATCCTAAAGGATATACTATCATGAAACAGATGTCATATAATCTAGTTTATGTACATCCTTAAATCCATATAGTTGTGGGCAACCAAGTAATCATGACAGGATTCATTATACCTGGGCCCTCTGTTGTCCGTGGTCCAATATGAAAGACGAAGGAAAAAAAAGTAGACACGTCAGAAGTCCAAGTGGTGAAATGAAAATTCCTGGAATACTCAAAATACCTGTACTGTAATAACTTTCAAAATCCAAATAATAAAACCTATGAGTTTGAAATGGTGCACTATATGTCAAGGGATCTGTAAAAGTACGCAAGAATACACGTACCCCAATCATATAAAATAACATCATTAAAATGCAACTCAGATACCACCTCAATAAAACCAATAGCCAAACTACTGCTCGACGTGCTGAGACAAAGGTTACCAATGAGGTATAGGATAAATAATCATGCAAGCTCTAGTTAATCATCAGGATAGTACTGACTAAGTATGATGTATATAGTCGCATGGATAGCGCTGACTCTAATAATACCTCCGACCTAATATGACGTATCAGAAGTGTCAAGATGAGGCAGTAAATCATGGACAAGTCCAAGATCACGTCATCAAGCATCATCAAAAGGGAGTGGTGAATGTTTGGCTACTTCTATCCTACAACCGGCAAGCATGAAGAAATCAAGTGGTATATTCCCTAGCTCGCCGCAAGGAAAGTGAAACGTGTGGGTGGTTTTATACCACCGTAAAGCAATAGCAGCGCAAAGTTGCACATCATCGTGTATAACATGATTGAATCTTGAAATTATATAGTGCATAATAAGATAAATTACATAGTGATAAATTAATTAATAATTATGGTAAAATGGTCATTACGTTAGCTAACAAAATATTCGAATCTAAGGCCATGTGATAACGCTATTACTCTATTCTTGTCTACAAAACTTCCATGAAAAAAAACTAAGCGTGTTCGCTAAAGAACTACATGAACGAATATTTCGTCACTGTTAAAGTTAAATGCAACGTCATACTATAAATTAGTCATATGACAATCTATTTCAAATATTCTAATCATTTATAAAAAATACTTGCAACCAAGCTTGTCTGTGTGCTGACTTGTACTTCTCTTTCTGAAAGCGCGTGAAAGTTGGATAGCATAGGCAATTTTGCCCAGAAATGCCTCAAGGTCGACTTCTCTAGCTAAAGTCTGTCACACGCCCCTACGTGTCTTGCCCACTTGACCACCTCTGCAGCCTCCACGTCTAACGCCTTTTTTATGCCTCCGCCTTGGTTCTCTAAATTTTCAACGGCTTCTAAGAGTTCTTCTATTGCATGCTCGTGGATGTACGGTGCAATCCTCTATTCTTCGCTACTCCAGCCTACGCCTCGGCTACTGCCTTCTTCGTACATGAACTTTTTTGACAAAATTTCTTAGCATTCTAAACATCACTTCGTGTGTATATCTCGAAGTGGCCTTTAATTTGGATAAAAGCTAATGGATTTGGAAGTTTTAAGGGGAAAATGACGAAAATTCTTTCTTCCCTCAGCTGGAAAAATGGAGGAAGGGGGAAGAAAATGAAAAATAGGATGGCGTCTGGTTTAGGATATAAATTTATAACAGCAAACACTTTACCGTTATAGATTTATAACATCAAAGTCTTTGTCATTGTAAATTTATAACATCAAAAAATTTGCTGTTGTAAACACTGGCTCGCTATGAGTCCAGTTTCTTGGTTGCTCCGCTAGTTCGTTTACTTGGCAACGACGAAAGAGAATGCACTGAACATAATGAATTGTTGGCAGGCCCACCCCATAGGCAAGGCCCAACCTACCTTTGATGGGGAACATGGTAGGAAGAAGCACGTTATGAATTTTTTAAATAAACTTATACAATATAAGATTTTTTAGTAAAATGTTTATGTTCAGCGGCAAGGTCATTCATGTGCAGGGCCGACCTATTGGCAAAGCATATAAGGAACAGCTTTGGGCCGTAAAAATTCCAGGGTGCCAATTTATAATCAAGATCGTACAGCAATGATTCTAGGGCACTAGCAAGCATCGACACCATGGCTTAAGAGAAACGTGATTCCAATTCCAAACACCGACTGATGGCTACTCGATGACGGCTGTGGATGCTCCAATTCTAAAGGGCGATTATTCCATATTTTGAAACCCAGATCGCTATGAGCAACGAAGTAGAGGCTCCATAACTTAAATTAACATAATCGCATTTCTTCAGTCTTGAAAAGGTGCAAATTTATTTTTCATCTTTAGCGATTGTCAATTGGGCATAAAATTTTGATATTCACTACCTGTAACCTTTCACTGGCAATAGGTGTAGGATTGGTTCTCCATCTTCATATTATTCTCTCCTTCAGCACGAAAATTTGGGTTGTTTTAGTGTTTTGTAGAATTTTGTTTTTTCTTGCTTTTGAATAATTTCACAGGCTTTGCAACTGTGTTTTGTATTGTTTTTTTTTCTCGATCTTGAATGAAACATAGGCTATGTGATGAGTGCTTTGAGTTTTTAGCCTATCATGTTCATTCGTTTTGCAATTGTAATTTGCTTTCACTTGGTTTAATAAAATATTGCACTAGACAATCTATTAATTGAAAATAGAGAAGATACTCTTAAAATGGAGCAAAGTACTCATTAACATTGTAACTGATAACTAAATGCGAACATTTTGATGGAGCAAGTACCACTACACCAAACAGGCTATTTTATCACACTTATTCGGTCGACAATTGTCACACTTATTATTGTGACTATATCCCAATGATTATTACCATTATTTGATGTCCTAACGGTTAATTCCGTGGTCCAACTCAGCTACCCTGGGCAAAACAATCATTTCCCTATTCTCCAGTTTATCGCGCTTCATACGAAGCAAATCACACAAACCCTTTTTTATTGCTTAAAGAAAACGATTAGGTTTCATTTCTCCCAAATCGATTGCGGCTAACTTTGGATCTCGTCTCGTCTGTTGTTGGAATCGATTCTCTTTCATTGCTTGTACAATACGATTAATCTTCTGTTCGAATCGGTTCTTCTGTGGTCAAGGTACGGTGTTTGCTTTTTGTATGATATAGTTCAGTGATTGTAAGTATGCGGTCTCATTTTATAGATCTATTGTCTAATTCAGTTTGGGATTAAAAAGAGGTGTTTCTCGTCTGTTGTTGGGATTATTAATTTGCATGTGATACGATCCTGAAACTGATTTTGGTTTTTGTTGTAATCTTCTCATGTTTTGTTGTGATCCTGGTTGCTTTGAATTTGTGTTACGTTCTAGATGATCTTCTTCCATGGCTTGTTACTGCAGAGAGGTTGTGGGGGTTTTGTGGGTCGAATATGAAGGGAAATGGCAGGCGCTGACCGCGCGGTGATGGTAGGGTGATGGAGATTGGGGTAGTGATTTTATGTAAGTAGCAGTGCGACCCAGAAATGCAAGAAAGAGGGAGATCATTGTTTATAGATTAGCAAGAAAAAGTTTATCAGGTTGAGAAGCAGTGATTAGAGAGGACAGAGAGTATCAACAAGAATGAGGTGTACAACATAAAGAAAGAAGTGAAAATAGAGAACATCATATGATGAAGAAGAAGAGAAATATAAAGGTGGAACAGAGAAGTAATTTCTTTTTATTGCAAACTCAATGAATGCTTTACATTGTTTCCTACCTCCTATATATACAGCATGCTTAAAAGATCAATTCAACTAGCCGTTACATGCCACATCACCAATACTGAATATTGATGAATAAAATGAATAAGAAGTTCACATATTAACATCTGGAAACATGCATGTATTAATTTCTCTCGCTTGTTGTTTGCTATGACAATTTGGCATGAACATTGCTTGTGCATTTGTTCCTTTTTCTTAACATTTGGCCTGCACTTGTTTGGTCAGAACAGGAAGTAAAATTCCTAGTATGCGTTGATTAGTAAATTATGGTGCAATTCCTTATATGTGTTGTTGTGCAGGGTTGTGGTTTTCTTGCTTGCTTTTGCATTTCTATATAATTTTAGTCATTTAATGTTTTTTTTTACAGAGGGTGAGCTGCTGCTATAACAACAGTAGTAGTGTCAAATGTATATATGACTTGTTCAAGAGCTTTCAGAAGTGTATAAATGACTTGTATATTTGCTGTAAGAACACATAAGAATGAAATAAGAAGAAGAATTTGAAAAAACTGGGAACCTTCTTTTCTCTTCCCTCTACCAAATATTTGGTTGTTTGTACTCTAACTAAAACATCAGCAGCCTATGCTATTTGAGCTAGTTTTGAAATCTGTCTAGCTCAATATGCAAGGAAAGTATTTGTAAATTTCAAATAAACTACGATATGTTAGATGAAATTGGTTAAATGAAACAATTTCAAATACTATAAATTATTTACCTACTTTTGTCAATAACTAAGCGTAAAGTATGAAGATCCTAATAAGGTAGCAATCACGTTGAACATTTCTAAAAATACCTGTTATACTTAATTAGCTTACTATAATTATTCGAGAGAAAAACAAGTTAGTGATTATTAGTTTACTATAATTATTCAAAGGAGACGATGACCTTTGTCTTTAATGTTAAAGAAGTCTTACTCTAACTTCAGCAACCATTAAATATCTATCTGCACCTTTTAAAGTCCTTCTGGTTCTTTTTTTCAGTTCTTAATTTTGCTTAGCAATGCCAGAAATTAACCTCAATTTTAACTTACTTTCCAATCGATTGGCCTTTTTTGGACTTATCAGTTAACTATAATTCACGCTTGCATTTTTTGTTGTTGTAGTTTAAGATGAAAGAAGAAGTGAGAGAAGGTGCACCGCTTCAACAGTGATGTAAGTCCTAAGCATTTATGATTAATTTGAACAAAATTAAAAGGTTTTAATAATTTAATATGTTGTTGATAAGTCTGTTTGTATCCACATCCAATAGCAGAAAATGAACCTTACCTTTGATAGAGTGAGTAGAGCCTCACGTATTGTTTTGTTGGAGCTAGGATATTTGAGGATGACGGTACCATAAGCATAATTTGATAGAGTTTGATTCATTGACGTTATATAACAAATGAAAGATGAGATTATGAGTAATAGGATGTTATCATTATGTCATTTCGCAACCATCATTGAGTAACCTTCTTTTCATTTCTACATTACTGGCTTCTTTTAGGCATTAGAGCTTGAGAAATTAGCAGATTCTTTTTTCTCAAAAGCTTGTTAAAAATTACTTTGGCCTTATTATATAGGCTCACATCTACATGCTATACATGAAAAATAAAGTAATGAAACTAAATATGTTAATCTACCCAGTAAAATTAATGTGGGTTTCTCTTTAATCGGTAAACATATTTATTAAAAGAACAAAAGAATAGAATTTTTCTATGCCGAATGGGTAGGAAATTGTCATCTTGCCACATTTTTCTGAGCAGATTTCCAAAACTGCTACTGAAGTTGAAGTAGTTAGCAGCTGAAATAATGTCAAAAATGCAAAAGTTAGTACTATTTTGTAGCGTGATCTCATTGTTGATGCCGTATGAGACTAGTAAAAAGAAATAAAGATATTATGTGTGTATATTAATATAAGCTAATAAATCATATGGACCTGAATATCTTTAGCTAAAGCAGGTAGTTATGTTTGAAAATTATGTGTTATCAGTGAGCATAGCTACTAGAATGTTCTGTATAATGTCACCTTTAAGGGCGAGATATGAGCCTTTTATTACAAAGGCAACGATTTTAACCTCTGTTAGAATGCAAATTATCAAACAATGTTTGTGTTTCTTGTGCATGTTTCTATTGGGTTTTTTATTATTGCTATTAATTACCATAGTGAGGCACAGATAGATATAAGATGATGCATAAATAAGGACTACTTAGAAATTTTATATACATTATTTTCAACATTTCAGAGTGTTCTGTATAATGTCACCTTTAAGGGCGAGATATGAGCCTTTTATTACAAAGGCAACGATTTTAACCTCTGTTAGAATGCAAATTATCAAACAATGTTTGTGTTTCTTGTGCATGTTTCTATTGGGTTTTTTATTATTGCTATTAATCACCATAGTGAGGCACAGATAGATATAAGATGATGCATAAATAAGGACTACTTAGAAATTTTATATACATTATTTTCAACATTTCAAGTGTTGGATTTTTCCGCATTGCAGATTCAAGCTAAATGCAAATTGTCTAGCTAGCTTACTTCATATTTGTTGCTGACCACTTTTAATGCACATGAGTAAGATAACAAAACTATTTTTATTTATTTTCATGGTTGTTGATGATCATTTTGAGTACTTACTACATATATTGGTCTTTACAATACAGCCAGTTTGCTGGATTTTCTTGCCTTCCCAGCACCGTCTCTAGGCAATGACCAGATTCACGATGGGTCGTGTGAAGCGGTTTTTTTGTAGCATGCAAGGGTTCCTCTGTCGCCATGTGTTATAGTATTTTCGTCGTTAGCATTAATGACTTGTATGGTGTCCATAAATGTAGGATCAAATTCATCAGTTTAAAGTATAGCTAAAAAAAGAGTATGCATGTATATGTGTTTTTATGTAAATAAGTAGAAGTATATTTCAATGCATGTTTGCTTTTATAAAATTTTGCAAACACTTAATTTAGAAAGGAAAGTAATTAATCAGGTTTACTTTTCTGACCAAATATGTGATTTGCATGTTAACAAAATGTCAATGGGAATTAGTATAATGGTCATTAGCTGTGTAGCAATTTAATTCTCTCATCATAAATGATATTTTATTTGAAATGAATTACATGTGAATGATATATATATGTATGTATGTATATATATGTATGTATGTATGTGTGTGTGTATGTATGTGTGTGTGTGTGTGTGTGTGTCTATATATATATATATATATATATATATATATATATATATATATATATATATATAATGCCAAATATGAAAGCAAGAATGCCACTTTTGAGTATATACTTTTTGTTATAGTGCAGTAATCTTCAAATTACGTTGTTCTAAAAGTAACCTTCTCTTTTTAATTAATTTTATTTATCGCAAATTGAGAAGGTAAGAAATGTCCATAAATGTAGGATCAAATTCATCAGTTTAAAGTATAGCTAATAAAAGACTATGCATGTATATGTGTTTTTATGTAAATAAGTAGAAGTATATTTCAATGCATGTTTGCTATTATAAAATTTTGCAAACACTTAATTTAGAAAGGAAAGTAATTAATCAGGTTTACTTTTCTAACCAAATATGTGATTTGCATGTTAACAAAACGTCAATGGAAAATAGTATAATGGTCATTAGCTGTGTAGCTATCAAGGCCGTCGAGGAGAAGACACGTTGCAGTCAAAAGATCAAACCTCTTCTCAAGAAAAACGAGGTAGGGAAAGAAGTCCGCCGAAAGAAACCAGTTCTCGAGATAAACATAAGGTTTCCGATAAGCGGCTTAAGAAGGGTGATACAGCCGTCGTGCCCGCTCGTCCTAGGGATACTGAGCTAACATATCGCGCACCTCCACCATTTGATGCTGAAGCTAAAGTCAAGCAGGCATATTTGGAGCAACAATTTCCTGAACACTACTTTGAAAACCTGACTTTCTTACCCGCTCTCGAGCCTATTTCCTCAAGGTGGGCGGACGAGGAAAAAGCGAAAATTGATGCAGTTGAAAAACAATATTCGGAGATGTTCAAGTATTCACGTAACCTCTCCAGAATTATCCGAACTCTGATTATGGATACTGAGTCGATGAAAAATATTGCAGCAGCTGACGCTAAAGCCTTGAAAAATTTAGGGAAAGATCTCTAGGACACACAGGCCCAACTTGTCGTTGCTCAGCGGGATGCTACTAACTTCAAGCAGCAATTTGAAGAGCTATAAAAACGTTATCATGACTTGCTCGAGTCTCACAATCAAGAGCGCTCAGAGTTGAAAAAGCAAGCAGAAGATGCAAAGTCGGATAATGCTAAAATGCAACTTGCCTTTACCGCTCTGGAGCAAGAGAAAGCTGAGTTAGCGAGAAAGAACGCTGAATTGGAGAAGAGAAATGTTGACTTGGCTTCCAAGTTGGTGGAGGCTGAGAATAGGGCTGCCCTAGCGGAGGGTAATGTTGAAAGTGTTATCAAATCCGCCGAAGAGACCTGCAAGCAGCTGTCAGAGGATGAGGAGGAAGTGCATGGTTTCGGCGAACTAATGATCGAATTCTTTGCGTATATAATCCACCGCCGGAACATCTCTTGGATCGAAGATTATCCGTCTACCTTGGTCCAAGTATGGAGTCAAATCGTTGAATGGGAGAAAGAGGAGCTCAAGGTAGATTCCATCGACGAAGACAAGCTTATGGAAAAATATTTAAGAGATGATGAACCAGAACGCCTAGCCGAGGGACGCCGCCTCATTGCTGCTACTATGGAGGAAGAGAAGCGGAAGGCTAAACAAAAGAACATCTTTGAGGCTGGTTCTTCTTCCACTGCCCCTGAAACCTCTGAAGTAGAGGGATATGACCCTGAAAACCCGGGGATCCCTCGGGTATCTCTTTTAGCCCCCATACCCGAAACGGCGTCGGAGACGGCAGTCACTCCAGCTGAGAAGTCATCGAAAGGTATCTCTACCTTTTCACCTCAATTCGTCAAAGCTGTCTCCACTTTTCATCACATAATCGGGCAATCAATGAAGGATCCTTTATCTTCTCCTGAGTTGATAACCGTCGCTTCTCATTCTGTAGGTGTTGAACCGATCGAGAGGATTGACGTGCCCCAGGGAACCACCGCTGGAGCAAAACCCGCGGAGAAGGCTAAATGGGGAAAGGACAAGGCTGCCACTACTGATTCAGGAGAAGGAACTGAACCGTCTAAGGCTGATGCTCCTCACGATGATGAGATGGTAGACGTCTTGAAAGATGATGCGGCAACGAGGGACATGAGGAAGACCCTGAGGTGGACATAGTTGGGGAGTCAAAAAGCGCTGATGACGTCACTTTGGCTGCGCTGAAAGCTGAGCAAGACAAACATATGCAGCTTAAAGTTGAAGACCTAGACCCCGAAAGCCTTAAGCCTCTTGCAGTGGTGGATGCTGGATCAAGGTTAGTTGTTAAGCTTTCGACTAGGTCTATTACAGAAGAGCTTGCTAAAAAGTCTTCTCTTGATTCCAATGTTTCAATTCCTAGGAAGAAATCAACCGATTCCAGCACCTCGGTCACAGGGAAGAAAAAACCAAGGCGCATTCTAATTGATGCTGAAAAGGAGGTAAAGGATGCTCAGAAGGCTGCTAAGACTCCAAAGTCCAAATGATGAAGTGCTTTGTTTTACTTTAGCATTTAATTGGCCCGCAATTGTTACAGTGAGTGCGGCCCTCACATCTTCTTTTTTGCTTGTTTTCCTTATACAAACTCACACGTTTGTAAATAAAAATAATTTATTTCCTGCAATGCCTGATAGTCATTAGTTCAATACTTAAATGAAAGTATACAAGTATATCAAATTAAAGTCATATAATAAAGTCATTGTTGGAGGAAACATGTATGCGCATATATGCCCCCAGTCAATTTCGAATAACTGAGCAAGAACTATTCAAGATTGACTTAAATTATAGAGTTCAAATGTCCTCGATTCTCTGACGGGGGCCATATTCCTTTCATCATTAATGCTTGTTCTTTCTGGCATATTTATACTCTCCTGTCTCATATCCAGGTTAGAGTTTTCGCTGAGGCGGTCTCTCATCTGGGTGCACCTTCACGCCTCAGAGGACGTCATCTTCCCGTCCTTTATACTCTCTCTCAATTCTTGAGAGTTAGAGTTAAGAATGTCGTCTTCCCATTCTTCTGTATTTGGTCATACAGTCAGTCATTGTATTTACTCCTGCACATGGGTCATCCCCAATCTTCTAAGTTTAGTCTAACATTTCGTGTTTCACAGTCATGATAGGATATTTGTCGATCGTATAAATAATGCAGGTAAGTAAATGACACAGGATATTTTTATAGTGGTTCTGCTAAGTCGTAGCCTACGTCCACTTTATAATCTTTTGTTAATATAAACGGGCTTTTATAGGCAAGTCATGCCTTTTTACAGGGTTCATAAAAAACAAAAGAAAATACAACATCTCTAATTTAAATATCGCATCAAGTGCTGGGCATTCCAAGCCCTATGCACTTCTTCACCATCTACGGTCGTTAACTTGAAAGCTCCTGTCTCAAGTTTCCGTTGGACGACGAATGGTCCTTCCCACTTTGGACCGAGATGAGGAAGGGATGGAAAAACTCGCTTTAGCACTAAATCTCCTGGCTCAAAGGTTCTAAAGCGAACTTTCTTGTCATAATAGCGTGCCATCTGACGTCGATGTCTTGACGCACGCAAGTCTGCCTCGTCCCTTTTCTCTTCGACTTCATCAAGGGACTCGAGGAGTGCCCGATTCGTCATCGGGTCATAATATGTCACTCTGTGGGAGGGAACTTCAAGCTCTACCGGGATTACCGCTTCTGAACCAAATGAGAGAGAGAAAGGAGTATGGCCGGTAGCTGTCTTAAACGTTGTCTGATATGCCCATAAAGCCAAGGGCAATTCATGCACCCATTTTGCTTTTGCACGCTCCAACCGCTTCTTGAGGATGGATTTTATGACTTTATTTATTGCTTCTACTTGCCCATTCGACTGTGGATGGGCGACTGCAGTGTACCGCTTGTCAATCTTGTATTTCTGGCAGAAATTTCTGAATTCGGCGCCATCGAACTGGGTTCCATTATCAGTTATAATGGTCCTTGGAATCCCAAATCGGCATATGATATTTCTAACCACGAAACTTATCACCTTTCTCGCTGTGATTTTGGTTAAGGGCTCAGCTTCCACCCACTTCGTAAAATAGTCCACGGCGACTATTGCATACTTCGCTCCACCTTTGGCAATCGGTAGTACTCCGACGATGTCAATTCCCCACATGGCAAACGACCACGGACTCACCATCGACTTGAGCTGGGTCGGTGGTGCTCTGGGGATCTTGGCGAACCTTTGGCATTTGTCACAGCGTCGTGAGTAATCAGCTGCATCTTTATTAATAGTGGACCAGAAATACCCATACCGCAATACCTTTTTTGCTAAAGTCTGACCCCCCCCCCCCCGTATGATCTCCACACTCACCTTCGTGTACTTCCCTTAGTACACGCTTGATGTCGTCGTGCGCTATACACCGTAACAGGGGCATAGAAAATCCTTGCCGATAAAGGGTATTATCTTGAAGGACGTATCTGGTAGCTTTGCGAACTATGGCTCGCCTCTCACTTTTCTTTGGCGGGAGTACTCCATTTCTAAGGAAATTCTTGATTGGGGTCATCCACGACTCCCTCCCCGGTTCTGCTTCGAAGGCTAACTCAATTTCCATTAACTCAAAGCTTGGCGATCCCAACGTCTCAATTGGAACCATTTCGGTTTCCTCCGGATTGTCGGAACTTGCCAGCTTCGCCAGCCGATCCGCCTTCTGATTTTCAGCTCTTGGAATATGCGTTATGTTATACCGTTCCAGGTTGCTCAACAGCTCCTTCACCTTTCCAAGATAGGTAATAAGTCAAGGTCCCCGGGCTACAAACTCCTTTCGCACCTAGCAGACGACTATTTTGGAATCGCAGAATATATCTAATGCCTTTATTCCGAATTCCTTAGCAAGTTTCAGCCCGACAATCAGGGCTTCATATTCAGATTCATTATTGATCGCTGAAAATTCTAGTCGCAGAGCATAATATAACGATCGTCCTTCGGGAGTAACTAAGACGACTCCAGCTCCGGACCTTCGGTCGTTCTTGGCTCCGTCTGTATATAACTTCCATGAATATAATTTTAATTCTTCCTCTGATTTGACCACCTTATCATCGATCGTTTCCTCCTTCGGAATTGTGAACTCTGCTATAAAATCAGCCAAAGCTTGCCCCCTGATCGATCTCCGCGGTGAAAGTTTAAATCAAACTGACTTAATTCAATATTCCACTTGATCAACCGTCCTGATGCTTCAGGTCTTTGCAACACCTGTCTCAGAGGTTGGTCAGTGTATATGATTATTGGGTGAGCTTGAAAATAATGGCGAAGTTTCCGGGAGGCGATCAGAAGGCTGTAAGCAAGCTTCTCAATCCTTGGGTAGTTACGTTCTGCGGCTGCCAATTTCTTACTTACATAATATACCGGTCTTTGCACCTTGTCTTCTTCCCTGACCAAGGCGGTGCTAACGGCATGAGCCGACACTGCTAGGTAAACAAACAGCTCTTCATGATCCACTGGCTTCGACAAAATTGGTGGTCTCTCTAGTAAGTCCAATAGATTTCGAAAGGCCTCAACACAGTCCGGAGTCCATTCAAAATTTTTCTTTCCCCTTTATATCAAGTCAAAAAACGGGACGCATTTGTCTGTTGCTTTGGAGCTAAATCTACTCAATGCAGCCACTTTCCCTGCAAGACTTTGGACATCCTTGATTCTTCGTGGTTCCTCAATGATTCTTACCGCTGCTATCTGACTGGGATTAATTTCAATTCCTCGAGAGCTCACGATGAAACCTAGAAACTTTCCAGATGCCACCCCAAACGAGCACTTCAAAGGATTTAGCTTCATTCGATACTTTCGCAGGATACCGAACATCTCTGCCAAGTCTTGCGTATGGCTAGATGACTGTCTCGATTTGACAAGCATATCATCCACATAAACCTCCATAGTCTTCCCTATTTGTTTATAAAACATCTTGTTCACCAAGCGTTGGTAGGTAGCTCCAGCATTTTTCAATCCGAAAGGCATGACCACGTAGCAGTACAACCCCAAATTTGTAATAAAGCTCGTGTGCTCTTGATCGGGCACATGCATGGGAATCTGGTTGTATCCGGAATATGCGTCCATAAAAGAAAGAAATTCATGTCCCGCCGTCGAATCCACAAGCTGGTCTATTCTGGGGAGTGGGAAGCTATCTTTCGGGCAGGCTTTGTTCAAGTCTGAAAAGTCAATACACGTCCGCCACTTTCCGTTTGACTTCTTTACCAAAACAGGATTCGATATCCAGTCGGGATATGTCGAATCTCTAATAAATCCATTCTCTTTCAACTTCTCCACTTCTTCTTTCAGAGCTGCCGACCTCTCTGGGCCCAACATACGTCTCTTTTGCTTTACAGGCGGGTGTTTTGGGTTTATACTTAGCGAATGACTCATGATGGATGGTGACATCCCACACATGTCAGCGTTGGTCCAGGAAAACACATCCAAGTTTGCCTTCAGAAAGTTAGCCAGTTCTTTGGCCCGGTGCGGATCCAACTAGGATCCAATCTTCAAAACTTTTGCTGGATCAGCTTCATCAATGGGTATATCCATTGTCGTTTCGTTAGGAGTTGTCTTTCTATCCTCAGGTTCCTCATCTTCTCTGGGATCTAGGTCCTCAGGCATTCCCTTGGGCAACTCCTTCGGTGCTGATCCCTCTAATTGCTACGCCGAGCCCTCCTTTGGGGGAGGTGAAGTACTTTTAGTATCGATGTTGAGTCCCTTCATCAGCATCTTTAATTCAGCAATATAACAAGCTCGTCCGAAGACTTGGTCTCCTCTCATCACTCCTGTTCCGGCTTCAGGTGGGAACTTTAGCAATAAACACAATGGTGCGATACAAGCCCTGAACTCTGCAAGGGCAGGCCTTCCTAAAAATGCGTTGTTGGGCGAATCGATATCTAGCACTACGAACTGAAGCATTCGTACTCTTCGACGATCCCCTTGTCCCAATGTTACGGGCGATTCTATATACCCCATTGGAGCTGTCGATGCCCCATTGAAGCCTCGGATCCAACCTTCATAGGGCTTCAAATCTCCAGAATCGAGTCTCATCTGATCAAACGACTTCTTAAACAAAATGTTGACAGAGCTTCCATTGTCTACTAGTACCTTATGAACCAGTGCCGGCCCAATAGTAGTGGTAATAACCAACGGATCTTCGGTAGGTGATTGGATTCCGGTATCGTCTCTGCTACGGAACACCACATCATCGAACATTGTCCTCTGCTGTTTCACAGGGGTGATATCTTCCAAATCATTGCATTCGTCCACATCTATGTGTTTAACTGCATTAACGTATTGGTCCATTGCTCTGAAACTGTGGATGGCTGGATGGTGTCCACCTACTATGGTGTTAATGACAATCCCTTTGCCCTTTTGTTGCGCTGTAGGCTTGGGAGCAGACTGATTCTGGTTTGGGGCTTGTCCTCCTTGCCCCATGTCCCTTGGAGCAGCCTTATACTCATCCAGCTTTCCTTCACGCGACAACTTCTCAACCACATCTCTCAAGTGTCGACATTCGTTCGTTGAATGTCTGTGGGTTCCGTGAAATAAACAAAATTTTCAAGTAGCAATTTCCTTCTCTGTCGAATCTCGTGGTGGTGGTTTTTTGTATTGCAAAACATTATACGTGTCCAAATAAATGTTCTCCAACGTGTCATTCAACGGTGAATAATTTTCAAAAGTCTGAAACTGGGGTCTTTTGTCAGACTTACTTCCTCGGTTCCTGTTTCTCCTATTACCATTCCCATTACGGTTGCTGCTGCCCCCGTTTCCATTATTATTGTTTCCATTCTTGTTTCCAACATTCACTTCGACTTTCCCAGAGCTTTCTCCAGACTGCTTTACAGCAACATTACTCCGAACAGCTTCTTTTGAGGTCGCTTCGGACTTCCTCTTTCTGTTTGCCCGTGCTTCCTCCCGTCTTAACTGAATATTGGCCTTCTCATAAAACTACTCTCTTGTGGGAGGCGGTTTCCCAGAAAGATAATCTCCAAACTCTGAATCAGGATCAACTCCCTCCGTTAAGGCCATCAATATGGTAGGCTCATGAGGGTCGCTGACTTCTGTCACAGCTAAATTGAAACGGTCTAGGTACGACTTCAAGGACTCACATGGTGCTTGCTTAATTCTCGACAATTCGATAACAGTCTAAGACTTTCGGGCGTGAAGTCGGAATTGATTCATGAAACGTTCACTCAATTCTTTGAAATTCGATATCAATCGAGGAGGAAGTCGGGTAAACCATAGTAATGCTACGTCTTCTAAGTAAATTGGGAAAACCTTACACTTCACAGCGTCAGGAGCAGCTGCAGCATTCATAAACCATGCGTATCGCATCAGATGTTGTCCCGGGTCAGTTCTCCCGTTATATCTGTCCATCTGCGGCAAATTAAACCGTTGGGGAAACTGAAAGTTAAGAATGTCGTCAGTAAAGGGAGTATGGCTTCGCTCAATACCGTAATCTTCATTGGTGTAATTTCGACTCTCAGACATGATCTGGCGCACCATAGCCCATACATCAGCATTGGTCAAGGGCCGTTCAGGCTCCCTGGCCCTGATATTCGGGTTTCCTCTAGGCTCCTGATCAAGGGACACCCTCCTTCTTCTAGCGGCTTCTGCTCTGCTTTGCTCTCTACGTTCCCGGTCGATCTCGGGAGGAATGGGCTGAAGCATTTGTCCCTGAGTGGGGTTGGTAAGGTTAGGATCTCTAGGCAGAACATGAGATCCTCGCATTGGTAACAGCATAGGCTCTCTCAGGCTCGGGTCATTGGGTCCTAACACACGAGCAGCGTCTTCGCGGGATCCCAGAGATCCGAAAGTCATTTGTTCCAAATTCAGAGGTCGTTCAAGCGGCCTTCTTTCACGAGGTCGCTCCTCCTCTGAGGAAGAAAACCGATCCACTGTGGTGTGATGAACTGGGGAAGGGGTCCTTTGCCTGCAAAGCTCGTCGATCTCCCTACTCATGGTTCTCATATTCTCTTGCATCATAAGGTTGGTGCGCTCTGGATTCTCATAGCCTCCCTAGTGCTCTCAAGCATGTCGAGAAGGCGCGAAAAATCTCCTTGTGTGACAGGCGCAGACGGATTGATCTGGTCATTAGTCCTGGTGGCTGGAGTCAGAGCATTTGGAGGGGCTCGAGTAGAGGTTCCAGCATCACCTAGAGTCGGGTTGGATCGGAGCAAAGTAACCTGGCCGGATCGGTTCGGGTTGGGGGAGCGCACTTCTTCAACATCTTCTATTCGGGTCGGATCGGAGCTTTCCCTCTGCGCTCGGTTCGTATTTCCTGAGCCAGTCCGATCTGCTCCCGAGCTGTGCCCATGAGACCTCGTCACGACCGCGTTTCGCTGATCTTCGCCAAGTTCGTTCCCTCAACTGGTTTGAACTTCCTTGTCTTTTCCTTTGGCCATAATTCTTCAGCAATCAACCAGCAAGTACTTAATAGCGTCGGAAATTGGGGATTAACTTCTTTGAACTCAACGGTCCAAAAAATAGAATGATAATCCAGAAAAACAGAGAATTCAAATGATTCTCAGTGAAAGCACCAAAATGTTAGACCAAAAAGTGGTTCTAACACCCAAACTGACTAAAATTACGATAAAATGAGATCAAAAACAGAAAAGAGACACAAGATTTATAGTGGTTCGGCGTTAAAGAGCCTACGTCCACTTTATATCACTTTGTTTGATGATGTAGATGAAAATACAACAAGATATTCACTCAATCTTACTCATTCTTCATATACATTCACTCAATTATATTCAAAATACACTTTGAATGATGATTTGGATTGTTTGGGAGTGCTGGAATTCGGTTCTCAAGGGTACTCAAACTCTCAAAATGCCAAAAAGTCCCCTCTAAATGCCTCTTGGTGGGGTATTTATAGGCGAAAATCCTTCATGAATTCGGGTCGGATCGGGCACACGTGTCCTCCATTCCATGACTTTCGGGATCGGATGAGTTCTGGTGTTGCCAGCACATCAAGTTAGTGGCCATCATGGGTAGAAAGTGGGTGTAACTGCCCCGAATATCCAGGAGATCGTGGAACGGAGTAGCAGGGTGCACTGGGTTCGGATCGGATAAGTCATGTAATGGGGTTCGGATCGGAGCATCATATCCGATCCGGTCCGGTTCGAGTTCTATCTTTCCTCACTTTATCTTGTTTTGCTTTTCTCTGACTACATCCGATCCGATCCGGTTTCTAGGCAGATTATTCTCTAATACTTGATCTTTTAGCTTTGTGTAGCCTATTTCGCAAAGTAGGCTAACAAAAATATTTTTTGTACTTCTGCAAGTTGGAAGATCAGAAAATTATTCATAAAGAATTAGTATTATTTTTGTTGTAACTTGATTATTGTTAAGCATAAAGTTATTTATTTTCCTTCATATTTTCATTATTTACAACAATGCATAAATTAATTTGATGGTTTAATAAATGAATAGCGATTGTTTTTATATGAGACCTTTGGTTACAAACTCGTTTTAGGCACCAAAAAGTCTAGGACCGACCCTGTTCACATGAGAGCGGCATGAATCCAGGTTCAAATGTCATTGGGATAAAATTGTTTACATGTTTAATTTTGTTTCTCCAACTTTTTTATGGGCCTGTATACTTCAGCACTTTTCTTGCTGTCCACTAATCAGTCTTGGGCAACCCAGTTTGGCTGGTCCTGATTGTTGGTAATGGTCTAATACACGCTTTTTATTCTTAGACATTGATATTTTATTACTAAAACCATGTATTCTTCCATAATATGCTAACTTAGGACCATATTCTGATAGAAGATATGTCCAATGTCCATGGCTGAAAATAAATTACAAATATATACTTTATAATGTAACGGTACTTGGAAAATCCAACTTAGGACCCTAAGTCTGAATTAATGAGCAAACTCCCATTTTCATTGAAAAAGACAGCATAACAATGTAGTAATGTGTTCTTGTAGAACAAGATCAGACGCCAAAAACAGGCACAATAGCTGACAATCTGCCTGTAATTTTCCAGGTAGTGTTTAGTCAGAGCACGTAGAGTTCCATCATGCTAAGATTCTGCATTGGCTGACTTAACAAAGTATGATAAGAGTTTTGAAGAAAATTTCAACCATATATCAACATGCTATTTTTTCTTCAAAATTTCTCCTTAAAACATGACATATGCACTTGAAAACGGTAGGCATATGATACCGCATACATATCCAAAAGCCATACATAAAGGATATACTAGTAGGAAGGACATGGGTTATAGTCTTGTAGAGGATAATAGTTAGTTCACTCCGTACGTACTTTCTGATGTAACATTAGCAAGGAAAGATAAGAGAAGGATTGAAATAAAACTAGTTTGGTTTTTGGATAACAGTGGAAGATGTGTAAAGTAAAAAATAGGAGTCAGTTGAGTAGTAGGTTGTATTAAGTAATCCTATGGCTGTTAGCTGAAAGGCAGGCAGAGTAGAGTAGGTACACGTGTACAACATGTAATATTATATAAACAAAACATAAGCAGGAAAAATTAAAAAGTAAACCGTGTGCATAGAAGACTGAAGAAAGTTGGGTACATGTTAATATGTTATCATACCGCCAGCAGGTACCAGACCAATTAAAATTCATAAATATTGTCACCTTTGATGTTAATAGCAGTATACCATATAAGCAAGAGTAAAGGCACTGATGTAGTTGGAGCAATATGTATTTGCAAAATATAAGCAAGAGTAAAGGTACCAGACCAATTAGAATTCATAAATATTGTCACCTTTGATCTTTTTTTCTGTATTTGCATGCCAATCCGGTAAGGAGATTGGGCTCTCATCTTCAGTATCCTGAATTTTCGTAGTTAACGGGGAGACAGTGAGAGTCTTAAATAATAGGGAATTAAAAGTAGTTAAAAGAAATTAGGTGTAGTTGGGCAAAACGTAGGCGACTGTATTTTGAGGGGTCAGTACAAATTTCATGAGAAGAAGTGTATAAATTGGAAAGGAAATGAAGAGAGAAATGCAAAATATATCCCACATGAAGGAGATCCTACTGGATGGCCTCTTCCTCATTCTTGGGGATGATTGATCTGCCATACTTAGCTGCCTCTGTATCATTGTCCAACTGGTAAATGGGGAAATGACTATGCTAGAAGGCCCGAAGGATTTTTTGTCAAAATATGCAGATCTTTATTTGAAGGGCTAAAAATAAGGGGGAACTCCTGAAAAATAGGGGAAAGTGCAAATCATGCGGTGGAAAATGTTTTTGTCACTTTTCCTGACCTATTTTCCGGGCATTAAAGCATTTTCGATAGGGAAAAGCAATTAACGGTTTAATTAGTAATTATATGCAACAGTCAGTTAGTCGTAGAGTATGCACAAAGCAGAGATGTTGTATTGTTTTAGGTATCAATGGTAATTCATGAAAGGAAGAAAACGGATGCAAATATCATAAATTCTGTGCATATAGCACTAAGTCCTGGGCAGAGCTTATTACTGTGCAATCACACTGGTTGAAGTCTATGTTTCCCACTCCATTAAATTAAGCAAAAGGTTAGTAGAAATTGTAATAATGTGAAAAAGAAAATCTATTTTCCTGGCATTATGTATGGACATAACCTATATTCTTAATAGCCAATTTGAAAGCCAAAAAAATTATAAAATATAAAATAATCAACTGTGTTGGAAAAGGTAGTTTAAAATTTTACTTATTTGTAGAATTAAAAATATTCATTACTTTTTTCTTCTGTCAAGGATATCAAATTAAAGTATAATGTCATGTAATTTCTATACGAAATAAAATATATATGATTCAAACCTGAAGTGGGAGATCCACAACAAATCAATGGTAAAAAGCTTAGAAAACATCTGATTAATGGTTTTAACATACTTATTGTCAAGAAAGAAAACTGCTGAAGGTGGGATTATCTTAAGCTGGATTAAATATGCAAACTAATGTGTTGATAATCAGTAACTTACAAAATTATAGATATGTGAACCCATACTTGGTTGAACATTGATGACAACTACATAAATGTATGAACTTAACAAATCAATGCAACTGCAGTTAGCAAATATAAGAATGACATTCATTAATTCCACCAATTGGTTTTAGGCAGATACAAAAATCTAATATTCATCAATACATGAGTTTGAAGCTACCATTCAACTTTTTAAGTTTAATTTGTGACGGTAGTAAAACTGTTTCACACTTCAACAGGCACAAGTTAAATAATTTATTAAAAAGAGCATCCAAAGGTCTAAATATATGGAATAGTAATGTTCACCTAATCAGTACATAACCCATAAGGGGAATGCAAATGGTTATTGAAGCTAATGCAGTGAAAGAATTGGTATGTGCCTAAAATGAGATGACCGTCAAACAAGGGGCTAATACAGGGAAAATATCCCAGCAAACCTTACATTGGCATCTATTTGTTCATGATTTTTATATACCCAATATATCATTAGAATTCAGTGCAAAATCGGCTGGTAAACTCAAAAGCATGTACGGATGAGATTCTTCCAAGAAACATGAAATCACACGTAACTGGTTATACTTGAAACATACATATATTTTCTGAAAACCTGACATAAATGATTCAAAATCTTTTGATCTTGTTGTATATTTTCAACATTGCCTTCAAAGCTTTTTCTAGAAAGAAAGGAAGAAGCAAGAAGAATTGTCCCTAGTCTTGGAAATTATAAAACTATGGTCAGTATCCTAGAGCTTATATGACTCTAAGTTCTCTAATAACTGTAACAGTCATTACAGTATACGAGTGGAAAACTGATCTTGCAAGCTCAATAATCTTCTTCCGCTACCGAATAAGAAGAAAGAAAAATATTTGATTATATAATATTCAAAAAGATGCATTACCTCGAAATCTATAGCCAATGTCCATGCACATGAACACATTTCCTTGATGGTTAACACATCTTACATCCCCAAACACATCGAATGACAATGTATTTCTAAAACTTCATTCATTTCTGCACAATATAACCCACACAAAGAAAAACAGCCCGATACCCCAATTTAATTCTTCAATGCCAATCATCATATTCTCTTCATCACTATAGCATAGAATCACACCAACTTGGAGGCATAATTTTCCGTCTCTTTCTCTTGCATATCAGGAAACTTCAATATTCAGTATCTAAAACGCCCCAAAGAAATAACATATCAAAAGCAAAAACAAACATTCTGTTGAATATATTCTAGGTGCTTGGATAATATTTTCTAAACCAACCAGTCTTGTTTCTGTAGAATGCGCTTCTATTGCTCCTATCCACACATGATGTTGTGTGACCAGTGGACAATGGTTAGAATGAATGTCCTTCCCTTTCTTGAGCTGAAATGCTCAGTAAATTGCACATTTTGGCAAGAGGAATTAGAGTTGTTGCTCCTTTTTCCTTAAAATCCCCTCTTTCGAATAAAATTCTTCTGCCATCGAATCAAAAGTCTTACTTGTATCAGTAACAACTGAGCCTTCCTGACGTGCACTATTTTCCAATCAGAATATATATACTGTTAAGTGCATGACTCAGTCTGAGAAGCTCAACGTATGGAACTCTACTCTGTACCACTCTAACGATAGAATCTACATGCTAAAATCTTGGATTTAGTCTATGCAATATGGTCTTTAAAGTTCTGATCCCAAATTGGGGAGGTGTAACGTGGGGATGTTTGAATTAAATCTACGGATCATCCTTAACGTTGCATATAAATACACAAACTATGTAAATATCAAATGCCAACATTATCATAAGGGTAATGCATAACCTAAAATTAATTTCTCATTGGCAACTCCATTCTGACCATGCTGGCTAACATTTTTAGTTCTAATTCTTTTTCTCCGTGTTTTATGATGGTCAATCTATAACAAATTTGACCTGTATTCATTATTTATGGAAAAATAGATGGAGGCTGTTAACGTTATTTTGATACCAAAACACATTCAAGGTTTTGGTTGCATCAAAATTATAGATTTCAGACTATTGCTACAAATCCTTTGACAAGACCCAACAAGTTTTAAATAAACAACCTTCAATTGTTAACCAACAAGTTAAAAACAGTTAAACAAAATAATGTAAATCGCAGTACCGATCATTATTTAACCATGGATCTACGTTTAAAGCCTGAGCAAAATAAATCTAACGCCAGGTTTATCTTAAGTAAATAAAGGGACAGGAGAATAGGAGATTATTACGTGGATCGAAAAAAAAAAAAATCAATCGACGGGACGGGAGCAGAGAGCAAAAGAAATAAATAGGAATTATCCGCAAAAAACTGTATAGCGTCGAAGAACGTCAGAGCAAAATTCAATGGAGATGCGGGGTATCGATCCCCGTACCTCTCGCATGCTAAGCGAGCGCTTTACCATCTGAGCTACATCCCCAGTTGTTACAAATTCCTTTAAATAAATTGGAATTATTAAAATTAATGTCGATGTCAGAGAGAAGGAAGATGCTATAGAGGTGAGGTCCGTGAGGAAGAATGGTAGACTACAGGTCGGCTCGATTAGCCATGAATTCGTAGTAGTCAACGTTTAGGAATCAGCTTTTACGAAGAGGAAGGGCGCAGCCAATGAGAAGAAGACGACGAACGAATGGGATTTTGAAACCTTCCATAAAACTCTCCCAAAATTTATTTGATTGTAAGAGCATCTCCAACAAAAGGACGATTCAGCTCTTGAATCATGAATCAAAGGAGAAATCGTCCCCAACAAATATTACAATCAGTAATATTCAATAAAATATTACGGGTTCAATTTAGAAGTAAGAATTGACCCGAGAGCCGATTTTATCGGCTCGCAACAATTTCTCAAAGAAAAAAAAAAGGCGCGCGCATATAAAATCGGCTCGTCACATAAGGAGAAAATTGAGAAATACGTGAAGTTCTCCCGCGCCGATAAAATCGGCTCGTCACCGTTGGAGAAAATTCGTCTTCTTTCCCGTAATCTTACAGATCGTGATATTCTCTCCTTGAATCCTGTTGGAGATGCTCTAAAATGCCTCATTTTGATGAAGGCCGTCAAATTATTTTAGGCTTCACAACGTAAATTGTAAACCACAAAATTTTATCTGCCTTATAATGTTTGAAATTAGATCTATAAGCAAATAATTTTGAATGTTGTATTCGAAATCAGTTAGGATTATCATTTTCAATTATCAGATATCTACATTAACCGATGAAGATCAATATTGAATAATTATCATATTTATTCGCTGACGGTTGATAGATCAAAAAATACGAATAAAAAATTAGGTTTTGATGTTAACTTTTTTTGTCATGTTAGTTATATAAGTGTGTAAAATAAATAAATAAAATGACAATAGATGATTTCATAGAATTAATATGCATTGAATGTATATAATAGAAACCATTAGCTTAATAAAAAAATAAATTGTAACACTTTATCTCCACGCTCGTGCTACCTAAGTGTATTATAATGCAATATCGTCAGAAAAATACAAATAGTGAGGCTATATGTAGTAGACACATGATTTTTTTTTTGACAAACACCGGTTTGTACTAAAACATCATATATGTCATATAAGTGCAAAAATATAAACAAGTGTACCTCCATAATAGAACAATACATAACACATAGTAAATATAAAGATGGAAAAATTAATTGCAACAATAAATTTATAACACAACAATGTCATAAGTTACAAATATTTTTAATATCAATTATTTTAAACCCATATAAATTATTAGAACTTATGTAAAAAGACATATCTAGAATAAATTAGTAGGAACCAATCGGTCTATGTATAATGATTGAATCTTCCATACAGTACAACTTCAGCATGTGCCATGAAGTCATCAGGGAAATAAGATTGACTTGTTTTAATGCCTTAATGCAATATCATAAATAACGGATGATAACGTATCCAATTTATAGTAATTATTCATCATATAATAGTTGATTACAAAAGTTGTATAAGTTCAAACAGTATTTATGTACAAAGTTGAGTAATAGAACAACAAAATGTTTGTTAATTCTAAACTTTGATCAAAATGCCCTTTTTCTTCTTCGTTGAGCCAAAATATGGAGCAGTGTCCAAAAATAGCTTCAATGTCTAATAAATTCTAAGGATACCCAAAAAGTCCTAAAACAATGAAAAAATCCAAGAGAATGTCCGAATGTTGTAAGAAAACGTTTGTGCAACGTTTAGAAGTCCCAAATCCACTGTTTGAGTCAAAATTAGCTCAAACACCAAGGGTGCTTTGGAAGCACTTCACCAAACGGTTGGATTTGAAGCAAAGGAGCCACAATCACCAAAAAGCAAAGTAAAAGACAACATAATTTATAGTGGTTCGATCTTAGGTTGATCTACGTCCACTTTGGAAGAATTTCATTACAACATTGATGGTTACAAGACATAGAATCTCTCTTTGTACATTCATTTTCTCTTATTACAAGTAAATCTCACATAGATCTATGTAAATTGGTGGAGAAATGATTGGACCAGCGGAGAAGTGGTGAAATCGGTGGAGGAATGATGTGGATGGGAGGAGGATGAAGGAGGATCTTCAATCTCTAAGACACTTGCTTGATCTTCATGGAAGCCATGGTGGATTATCTCTTAGATCTTTACTTAGAAGTGTTAGATGATGTTATGATCACTTGAAATGAGAGAGGAAGCAATTTGGCAGCCCTTCATGGTCGTGGTGATCGATCCCCTTTATGGTCGAAGCCACGACCTATTTATAGGTGAGCTCCTATAAAGAAATGAACTGAAATTCATATATGCAGGCTGCAGGTTGCTCGTCTCTTTAATTACGAAAATGTCACCGCCTAGTTGTAGCCAATTGTTGACAGTTGTATCCAGTTGTCTCGTGCGAGCGACCTTTCCAGCATTCGAGCGGTCCTTTAGATGCATGATCGTGCGAGGAGGGAAGGTGCGAGCGACCAGGATAGAAGATGATTGGAGGACCAGGGATCGACCGAATAGGTGGAGTTTGCGACCCACCAGGATAACAGGCGAGCCCCATTCTACTTGGCCTAAAGATGACGCCTGGTCTTCGGGTGTACGACCGACAATGCCAAAGGATGTGCGAGCGGTCATCCAAGATGACCAGGAAGATGTGTGACTGACCAAGATTTAGTATAGGCCTTCCCCTGATAGACCGACAGGTGGAGCCTAACTGGAGCAGTAGTATCTGACCAAGGGATGATCGAGTGACTAAGAGATGGTTCAAGGACCAAGGGGTGACCGACCAGGGGGAATGCAAGCGAGTTCTGAGATGATCTTGAGCGACCGACCATAATGTTTGGACATTGCTCTTGTATGAATCAGTATGAGGCTTGTGTGAACGATCGCATGGTTGGTCTGTGTGCGAGCGGGCTCTTCATGAGTGTCAAAACCATGTTATGTTCGACCGTCCTCTGCTATGAATGACCGACCCTAATGTCATGCTTGACGCTTATTGTGCGCAAGCAACCTTTACTTCTGACTTGATTCGCATATGTATGACCGACCTACATATGTACGAACGACCTGAGCGTGCGTGCCTTATGACGCTCGACCAGTATGAGTGCTTGTCTCCTGGTATCAACACAGATTTAATTATTGAATGTGCGTACGGTTCTTAAGGAATAAACATTTGCCCCTCGAAGTTTGTAATTTTTAATTTGTAAAAATTACATGCTTCGAAATAAATGAATGTGGCACCATTCGATGGATTAAATCTAGTTTTCCACAAGTCGATTGCGTTTGGGAGTGACTCACACATTCAAGATTGAACAGGCTGATGGTCGCTCACACGAAGACATAACCAACTGAGTCTGAGGTCGTTTGTCTATATCATGATCGGTTGATCCTTACTGATCGGGTTAGCATACACTCGCACTTATGAACGATCGAGCTTCTCCTGGTCGGGTCAGTGTGCTAACGTAATCGAGCAGATCACTTGGGCCTGAGCGAGCAGACTGGATCTGAATGGACCGACCGGACTGACGTGTCGCTTCGGTTTGAATATGTCTCCTTGATCAAGCGATCAGGAAAATTGAGTGAACGGGCCTGATTATTTACTTGAGATTGCGTAGACGATTCGAATGATCAGTCCAGGCTCGAGCAAACGATTCCGAGCGAGCCCATTCACTTTCTGAGCGAGTCTATTCATCTTCCCGCCTTTTATACGCTTTTTCAGTCTTCATTTTTACACTTTTTTCAATTTCTTCTGAAGGAACTTGTTAATGGCGACGCTGCTCTCTACAGAATTCCTTAACTCAATCCGATCCCTTTTATATTCCAATCATATCAACCCTTCAAATCTACGATTCGTCGTCGCGCTCATTATTTCTAGCAAAGCTCCTCACCTTCAGAACCAATCGAAGCAACCCACTCTTAAATCCGAGGCAATCTGCTCGCTTACAGGTGAATTTCCTTCTTTAACTCTGCTTTGGGTTCGTTCTGAAGTGTGAATTTAAGAACTTCTGGGATACAGTCTGTACGTCTTGGATATGAATTGAGGTTTTTTTTTGCGGATTTCTAAGGTTTTGATAACTAAAAGTCTTTTGGTTTGAATTGAAATGCTCTTAGAATTTTATATGTAATCATTTGATGATTATGAATCATACATAACCCCTTGGATTTATGATTCTAGTGCCATGCCTGTAAGTTGTTTGTTGAAATGTCTTAAACAACTTTTCGATGCATACTTGGATAATCATGTTGTTTGATAATATATGTATTGATCTTGTGATCATATGCGAGTGGTCTGAACCAAGCTTTCTGCTCTTGAATGAGTACAAATTTTAACTGCACATATGATGTTTGATTAAGTGCCCACACCGTAGAACCTTGTATAAACTTGGTATCGTTGTCGTAGTTCCATGCTTTGATTGATGTTGGTATGTTGGCTTTTGCAAACTTAAATTGGAGTAATTTTTATAGTGCCAAACCATTAGCAACTTCACCTGTGTTTTTAGCTTACTATGGGTTTGCTTTGCTCGAGCCAGTGCGGGTCATTCCCACTTGGTTCTTGCACAGAGTCGGTCATGCGTGACCCTGCTATATTCGAGCGTGTGCGATCCTTGAATTTGTACCAATATAGGTGCTTGGTTCTTGGTAATAACTTATGCATATTGGTAAACATCTAAGTCCCACACTATAGTGACTAGGTAATTTTTTTTTGGTCTCATACTACATTCGGGAGCTTTTGGTCCTGCAACTCCTCGACATCCTTGCTCGTCCACTATGGTCGTTCGTACTTTAATTTGGCATGGGTCGTTCCCGTTCGATTCCTATAGGAGTTCGATCACGAACGAGCCCGAACTGATTGAGCATAAGCGGCTGACTTTTTTGAGTTGAATGTGCATGGCTAAGATTCGATCGTACACACTAGATCAAGATTTGAGCGACCGTCTTGAGTTGTGCATGCACGACCGATCCAAAATTGACCTTGCGCGACTAGGACTTGATTGAATATGCACGACCAGGCTAGAGTCCTTCATGTACGACCAAATGTGGGCCGTGTGCGACTGACCAGGTCTGGTTCGTTCGTGCTCGACCTAGTTTGATTGGTACATTTCTTGAAGGCTTTTCTTGCATTAAAGCTCCTATCATTTGTGGAATTTTCTTTGCACTGCTAATCTGCAATGATTAAAACTTGCATATACTTCTGAGGTTATAGTTTCAACACTGGTCACTCGTCCCAATAGCAGATTAGTCTAAAACTCATAGAATAACTTATAACTTGACTCGAATGGCACACTTATGCAGGATTACTCTTATTTAATCATTTGTAATCCAATTGGGCACTCTCTGCACAAGTATCACCACTCTAGAATCATTGAGACTTGGAACTAATTTAATCAGGACATATTGATTGTGAATCCCAAGCCTCGTATGTTATTTTCTTTAAACTAAGAAACACGTACCTGCGACTTTCTTTTTAAACATACCTATTTATGTAGAAATGCAAACTAGAAATCAATTTCGTCAAACTCCAAAGGAAGGAACCACGTATGGGGAAGCTGGGAGTTTTGACCAGGTAACTAGGACTTCGTCAACTGTTGCCCCTGGGATGAACTTTAGTCAGGTCTTTCCCGAACCCCGGGCTCTTGACAGAGTGCCTTCTGACAGTCATAAAACAACACTTCTTTTTGCTTCATACCAACAAATGTGTGCTCGGTTCAGATTTTCAGAAGACGAAACTAAGTTTCCGGGGAAGGATGATTTGCCCACTACAACAGAAATTGTCATTTATAGCGGCATATAGCCGCTATTAATAAGTACTATAGCGGTTTGATAAACGTTATATGTAACACCCCACCTCCGCCAACATCACTCTTGCAAGGACATTAGCTTTGGAGGGGCATTAAACAAGGTAAACATGCATGCAGATATCACAAGACAGAACATATAAGTAAAACAGAGTAAATAAAGCAGCGGATAAAACTAACGTTTCAAAACCATAGTCAAGTTACATCAAAGTACTTGGTCATTATTTGCCACAAAACATAGTCTAGAAACATAAACTGAAAACTGGAAATATCATAAAGTAACTATCCCCAAGGTAGAATAAAGCCATAGCGAGCTCAAGTCCAAACCGTACATGAGCTATCCAGAAAAGCAGCTAAAGATCCAAGCTAAGTACCAGCGTTCCCACCCTGTAAACCTAGGGGGGGAAACGGAAGAAAAGAGACGAAAGAAAACGGGTCAGTCAAAAAGACTGGTAAGTCATATCTAAAAACTAGTAGATAGGACTTACCAGTCTTTTTGACTGACCCGTTTTCTTTCGCCTCTTTTCTTCCGTTTCCCCCCTCCTCCAGGTTTACAGGGTGGGAACGCTGGTACTTAGCTTGGATCTTTAGCTGCTTTTCTGGATAGCTCATGTACGGTTTGGACTTGAGCTCGCTATGGCTTTATTCTACCTTGGGGATAGTTACTTTACGATATTTCCAGTTTTCAGTTTATGTTTCTAGACTATGTTTTGTGGCAAATAATGACCAAGTACTTTGATGTAACTTGACTATGGTTTTGAAACGTTAGTTTTATCCGCTGCTTTATTTACTCTGTTTTACTTATATGTTCTGTCTTGTGATATCTGCATGCATGTTTACCTTGTTTAATGCCCCTCCAAAGCTAATGTCCTTGCAAGAGTGGTGTTGGCGGAGGTTGGGTGTTACATTTGGTATCAGAGCCAGGTTAACAAGATTCGAGCAAAAGGTTTTTAAAACTCACCTTTTGGAAAACTATTTTCAAAACCAATTAAGTATTTTCCAAGAAAAGTCTAGTTTATTTTAAAAGGCTATTCCCCAAAAGCCATTAGCACTATCCTTCGTTCCTTCGTTCTGAATCTATCTTTTTCTCTTTCAGTATGGCCGATCGCTTTAACATCCCGAAAGGCGTACAAGTACCCGTCTGGTTCCGGAGATTTATGGAGGCAAGGGCGAATGAAGCCGGCCCCACTAACATTCCTCCTCCTTCCCCCGTCGCTAACATCTCGCCTCCTCCCGTAGCTGAGGTTCCTCCTCTCCCTCAGCATCCGCAAGAGGATTTCGCAAAGCTTTGCAAAGACTTTAAGGCGATGGGTTGCAAGAATTTTGTCGGAACGAAGGCTTCTGTGGAGGCAAGAAACTGGTTAAAGGAAACTGAAGACCTCTTTGCTATCTTTGATGTGGAAGATCGTAGGAAAGTTCTATTGGCGGTATGGCTATTGAAAGGGGAAGCTGCTTATTGGTGGGTAGGCACCACCACTACTAGACCAATTGAGACTTGGGATGACTTTAGGAGAAGGTTTGGACTAAAGTTTCTATCATCGACAAAAGAGGACCTTCGGATGGAGAGGTTCCTATCTCTAAAGCAAGGGGACATGACCATTGGAGAATACGTGGATAAGTTTAATCAACTTGCTTAGTTCGGTCTAGAATTGGTAAACACAGCTCGGAAGAAGGCCCTACACTTTGCTCTAGGATTGAATGAGTCATTGCGCGGTTTGGCCATGTCTCATATACCCCTGGGGGCGACCTTCGAGAGTTTGGTGAATATGGCCCTACTTCAAGAGGAAGATAAGAGTGGCAAGAAGGAGGTCAAGGCAAGAAGATAGACTCCGGGAAAGGAGGAAAGAACGACAAAGGGGATATGCAACTTTTGTGGGATAAAGGGGCACATAGCCAAAGATTGCAGGAAGAAGAAGAAGAGGAAGTTGGGCGAATGCTTTCATTGTGGAGAGACTGGACATTTCAGCAAGGATTGCCCCAAGAGGCAAAGGAAAACTCAGCAAACAGGACCCTCTGGAGGGCAGTTGCAGGCTCTCCTCACTCTTCCAGCTTTTGATCGAGGTAGTGTTTCTATAAAAAGTCATGTTTACATTTCTGATTTCCCTGTTCATACCTTATTTGATTCTGGCGCATCGCATAGTTTTATTTCTGATCTTGTTGAAAGTTTGCACCTAAGTACTAGTCTAGTTGAGGTCCCGTTAGTGTTTCAAATCCAATTGGGGGTTCCGCCCATCTACCTGTGATTTGTGTGGATTTGAAAATTTCTATCTTGAGCATAGAATTCATGTGTAATGCTTAGGTTCTCGGGTTTATGGGATACGGGTTGATTTTGGGGTGTGGATTGGTTGTCCAGTTATGGAGCCATTCTTGACTGGGAGCATAGGGTAGTGAGGCTCATGACTCGCCTCGGTAATACCCTAGAAATTTCTTGTAATCCTAGAGGTCCCGTCATGTTATGTTATCTTGAATTTCTTGACTCGTCCATCGATGATCTGCAACCTGTAAGGGTGACCCGAGACTATCCTGATGTCTTTGAAGAAGTTAAGGGGGTTACCCCCTAAGCGGAAGATAGATTTCCGCATTTATTTGGTTGATAATACCAAGCCAGTTACATTGCCCGTTAGGCACATGGCCCCACGTGAAAGAAGAGAGCTCGATAAGCAAATCAAGGAGTAGCTTGAGAAAAATTTCATTAGGCGAAACATTTCAGAATGGGGTGCTCTAACGGTATTCGCTACTAAGGCGGATAGTCCATTTTACTTAAGCATGGGTTAGAGAAATCACCCTAGTAAGTACATTTGGCAACGTGGATTGGCACTTGTTTTCAAGAGATAGTTTTCTGCGTGGGATACCGTATAGTATGTAAACGAGATCCAAGATTCACTAACGAATTTTGGAAAGCTTGCATGAAACCATGAGTACGCAGTTGGGTGGAAGCCAAGTATTTTAGGCAAAGAATAAGTGGAAGGGGAATGAGAGGCAACGATGAAATGAGTTCTAACTCATATTTTGGAAATAAGAACTACGGAATTGCGAAGTTAAAAGACGGTCAGGGCACGATGGGATTAAGCACAAGAAAATGCGGCTTAGAAGACTGAAGACTAGATACGCGCATTAAATCTCCTTCTAAGAGTATATCCTTGATCCCTATTGTTCCGTAGAGCTTACTCGCATGCTATCTTTTAAGTATATCCTCTCGGTCCTATCCTCAATCTTAGTTCTGTTGCAAACCCCATAAGGGTATGACTCGCCTATTTGTGATATATGGTTGGGGTGAAGATGTTCGTCACCAAACTGTTTGGGCTTTATAGGATATGGGTAATAACTGATAGACTTACAAAGAGAGCCCATTTCATTCCGGTGAAAAGCAAGAGGACCGTATCATGGCTAGCGTCTGTTTATCTTCGAGAGATAGTGCGGTTGTATGGAGTTCCTTCTAGTATAGTTAGCGATCGTGACCCAATTTTCACTAGTCAGTTCTGGAATAGTTTGCAAGAAGCGATGGGTACGCGATTGAATCTGAGTACAGCCTATCACCCCCTGACGGATGGCCAAACCGAAAGGGTGAATAGAGTGCTAGAAGATCTTTTGAGACTTTGTGTTCTTGACTTTGGTGGTACTAGGGAAGACCGCCTTCCTCTTGTAGAGTTTGCTTATAATAACAGCTACCAAGCAAGCATAGGAATGACGCCATTCGAAGCTTCGTATGGGAGGCCGTGCAAGCCACCAACATGTTGGTGAGAAGACGACGGATAAGCTTATAATTGAGCCCGACATGATAAGGGACACATCCGACAGGGTTGAATTAATTCGAAGGCGGATGAAAACGGCCATGACGGACAGAAATCCTATGCAGACAAGCGAAGGACAGACTTAGAATTTAAAGTTGGAGATATGGTCTTTGTGAAGATTTCTCCTTTGCGAAATATGGTTCATTTTGGGCGGCTGACACCAAGGATCGTAGGACCCTTCCCTACTATAGAAAGAGTTGGGAAGATGACTTATAAGGTGGAATCGCCCGAGAAGTCGGCCGGAGTGCATAATGTCTTTCATGTCTCGCATCTCCGGAAGTGTTTGCACAGATCCACCAAAGTGGTTGAACCAAGTATTCTTGAAGACAAGGAGGTAGAGAAAGAGGCGACCCCGAGACGAGCTCCGATTCGTATCATGGAAACGGAGACAAAGAAGCAAAGAAGTTAAGCTTGTTAAGGCGCAATGGAGTGAAACAGAGGAAGACGCAACTCGGGAAACCAAGGAGAAGATGCGTGTGCTTTATCCATTTCTTTTTGAGGATACATTTTCAATCTCTTTTCCCAGTTGGTATATCTTTCTTTTGCTATCCATGTTTATCTAGTTTATCTTGTTTCGTAAATCTTGTCATGAGAACCTTAGATAGAAACCCTTTGGATGAAACATGTATTTGAAACATGTTATGCTTGATGGTTGCAAGTGTTTGCACGTGGATACTCGTGGATGCATGATACACATTAGGCACTAAGATCGGCTCACACACTTTCATGTTGCATATGCATGAGTGCTTATACTTATTCATGGATGAAACTTGTTATGCTATCACGTGGATGTTGCATATGGATGAATGTTATGTGCACTCATGTAGAGTTTATAAATTATGTTAGGAATTTGCATACATATGGACTCATTTCACTAACATGCTTTGCATTAAGGAGGTTTACTGTATCAGTAACCGCCTGATTTTTGCATTAGATAAGTACATATACACACACCTTTGCATATGATCATACAACATTTTGAATCCTTTAAGGACAACGACTGCACGTGGATGATGTTTTGAGTAGATGGATGATGGATAGTAGGATACGTTCTTCCTAACTTGGAGATTTCGGGGACGAAATCCTTTAAGGAGGGGAGAATGCAACAACCCGTATTTTTGAATAACATGTTATAACATAAATCAAGGCAGAATTAAACTGTAAAATCTGAATCAAGGGAAACGGGCTATGCCATTGCATTCATCTCGGAAAAATACGCGAAATAGAGTCCGAGTTTTCGAAAATCGGAGTCCGTATGACCGAGATATGGCCTCGCGAAGTTTCACGAAAAATTCAAATTTCAAAACAGATTCAAATCTCAGAAAATCAGGGTAGGCGGGAAAAATCCCGCCCAGACCAGGTCGACCTGGGGGTCGACCTGGGAGTCGACCTGGGTGGGACCAGGTCGACTGGGGAGTCGACCCCAGGGTCGACCTGGGGGTCGACCTGCCTGGTCGGACCCAGGCACCCTGGTGCACCTGTTTAGCTGTTTTGACCTATTTTGTTGGCTAGTGACGGGATTTGATGGCTCTTATTGAATCTAGGGTTAATCCTATGGCTAATACTATCCTAATCTTCTATAAAAAGAGCCCTAAGCCTAGCCTAAATCATCATTATTCATTCCTACAACTAAACTATGCCAAAATGATTCTTGACCATGGCCTCCATCTTCATATCATGGCCTCCATCCTCTTCATGAAAGTTTGAGTGTTCAAATCAAGTAAAAGAGCCCTCTTTCTTCCTTAAAGAATTCATCTTTCTTCATAGCAAATCAAAGAAGCATCTTATTTTCTCAAAGCTTGGATTGGATCTTATTTTATTTGCGGATTTGCTAGTGGCTTCGTCTCAATCTTTATATATATTAATTCTAGTCTTCATAGCATTGTAAGCCCTATACTACTCTTAGATTCTAACTATGAAGTTAAATGTGATATGTTGCAAGTTGAGTTTGGGCCTAAGTATGATATATGCTTTGATCTTATCATGTTATGCATGAATATATTCTATGCATATTCGAAAACCTATCACCTTGACCTTGTGGGCTAAAAGCTTCAAGCTTTATATTAAAGGTTGCATTTTGGCAACATGGAAGTTATCATATCCCTTATGATAACTTGCATGTGAGGCTAAATGCGAACTTCTAGCGACTTCTACATGTCATTTATCACCATGTATCACTTATATACTAAGTTTGGTTTTATGCATACTTTTGAAGCCTAATAATGCTATATGCGAACTTTTAGCCATCATCCTATGTCCTTCATAATCATGTTTCACCTATTTGCTTAAGTTGATATTATGCATGTTTTGAGGCCTATGATGTAATATGCAAGCTTATGAACCTATTTATGCCTCATATGCCACCATGATTAACTTGTGGCCAAAGCACCCTTATGCTATTTGATATGTATGAGGTCAAGTCACCTTTTATGCTATCATACGTGTTGAGGCCATATGCTAGTATGTTGAACCCCTTTTGGCCTCAAATATCACCATGTTTAGTTTGTGGTAGTTTTTCCCATCTTATGCCCACCTTGTCATATAGTTATGTTCCCTCTTTGATCCATTTGCGTTGATACGAATTTACGTGCGATGGGAATACGTTATGGGTAGTTGGGCAAACTTAATAACATGAGAACATGACTTGAAAATAAGACATGAAAGTTTGACATGTGTTTATGCTTGAAAACACGAACGTGAACATGACATGTAGAAAACATGAGAATGGCCAACTCGAGGTTGGGTTGAGTTTGTAGCATAAATCTACCCGGAACCGACCGGCTTAACTAGTGGCTACAAGCAATAGGACCCAATGTGAGTAGTTGGTCATGTCGCACTTAAAACCCGAGGTTAGACTAGGTTGTGGTGTAAAGCTACCCGGACCCGCCCGGCTTAACTAGTAACCACAACAAAGTCTAATGTGAGAGGTTGGGGTGCATTAAGTTAATTAACGCCACATGGTAGGGTTAAGTCATGGATTACTGGAATATACTTAACCAATTAAACACGATGGATTAGTAGGGTTAAGTCATGGATTACTGGAATATACTTAACCAATTAAACACGATGGATTGGTAGGGTTAAGTCATGAACTACTTGAATACACTTAACCAATTGAACACGATGTATTGATAGGGTTAAGTCATGAACTACTTGGACACACTTGACCGACTCAATACATGGTTAGGATAGGGTTAACCACACTTAACCCGCTTGAAACCCTAGTTACGGGGTCCTTTTCAGCAGTAACTCTCTTGATAGTATCATAAGACCCTAGGACTAGGCTAGGGTGGGGCACGATTACTGGGCTGATTGTAAGAGACCAAAAGAGACGGCTGAATGGTGCACCGGTTGTTCAGGCGGACCATGGTCGTGCACATTAAGTCTGGAGTTGAACATGGGCATCGGTAGGTTTAGACTGTGCATCCTGGAATTGTGTCTGAGGGTTGCACCGTAGGGCCTGATACACCCTAGGGTGGACCTTGCACAGTCAACTACATTTCATGATTAAGCCGTATGACACCGATACACGACGAGTTAGGCTTATAGGGAGCCGATCGACTAGAACGAGTAGTTGGACCTTGATTTAGGTCATCTCCTGATGTGGGCCAGCTTTGGGCCAAGGGATCATTTCTTGATTATACTTGACATGGATTAGAATGCTAGAACACCCGTGGTGCAAAACTTAACCTTGCATATGCGATGCCACACTTGATCTATCTTGTTAACTTTTCACCAGGCTAGTTATCACCCTATGTTTCATCTCTGCTTCACATGGCCAGTTAACTTTATTAGTTTTTATACTAATAGTAGATAGGACTTACCAGTATTTTTGACTGACCCGTTTTCTTTCGCCTCTTTTCTTCCGTCCCCCCCCCCCCCCAGGTTTACAGGGTGGGAACGCTGGTACTTAGCTTGGATCTTTAACTGCTTTTCTGGATAGCTCATGTACGGTTTGGACTTGAGCTCGCTATGGCTTTATTCTACCTTGGGGATAGTTACTTTATGATATTTCCAGTTTTCAGTTTATGTTTCTAGACTATGTTTTGTGGCAAATAATGACCAAGTACTTTGATGTAACTTGACTATGGTTTTGAAACGTTAGTTTTATCCGCTGCTTTATTTACTCTGTTTTACTTATATGTTCTGTCTTGTGATATCTGCATGCATGTTTACCTTGTTTAATGCCCCTCCAAAGCTAATGTCCTTGCAAGAGTGGTGTTGGCGGAGGTGGGGTGTTACATTATATATCGACATGTTATAAAAAAACCATTGAATATTTTTAACGCAAAAACAGCCGCTATAAAAGAGAACGACTTTACAGCGCATATTTTCCGCTATGTTACTTAAATACAATAGCTCATCCTGGCCGCTATAATACATCTAAATCTCAATGAAAATGAGAATCTTTATAACGCAGTATAACCGCTATAACATATTTATTCGATAGCGGCTATATGATGCTATTAAATCAACATGTTATAATACTACTAAATCCTTTTACAGCTTATCCATTAATAATAAATCAATATTACTCTTCATAACAATTTAACAAGCAGCGTATGAAAGAAAAAAATAATAATTAATGCATATTCATGATAACAAAATAAAGTATTAACTAACAAAAAATATTTTCAATCCGTTAGTTATCAAATTCAATACATATGATTTCAATTCCATATTGATGTCAACTTGAGTACATAAAAGACAACATAATTCATATATAAAGTCTACAAATACCAAATGCATCGGTAAGAACTTCAACTGCTAAAAGCCTATCTTTTTCCATCAAATAGTTAATATTGAGGGTTTTGCGTAGGTTGAAGCTGGCTATTTACATAACAAAAATGCTACTTTGACCGCGAATGAGTTTGTGAATTACTGCAGAAGCAAGAGCAGGCGCACGATGTTCTTTCCCTCATGAATTTCATCCGTGAATTTCAAGATCCGACCTTTTTCACCGGGAAATCGCCGGTCGACGTAGCATTGTCCTTTACATAACATCCAGCTTGTGGGAATTGAGTCTGTGTTGTTGTTTCTATTGCTTGTTGATCTAGCTGGGCTTCTCATGGTGGTAGGGGTAATGTTCCAGTTTCACCATTCTGATCTGTGCCAAAAATATTTTACAAGCGATAAATCAACTTTTAGTCTAAATTTTGATAGCATCATTTACTATTAAACTGCATAAATATACATACAAGTAACACGTAAGAATATACAAAATGACATGATCATTTTTCTATAATGGAATTGTCTGATAGCTACCGCCAAAATATAGGAATAAATAAACGAGATCATTATACTTTTCATGCTTATAGCTGAAAATAGATGATGAATATTGTTTGTGCCATGGCTTCATGTAGCATTACAGAAATTTTGGATGAATTATCAAAGACAAGCTACAGGAATATGTAATGGGCAAAGGTTTTCATGGGCAGTCATCTTGTTGACAATGTAGATTCTCGATCATGTAAAATATGAGAAAGTGAATAAACATGTCAGGGGAGTCTTAGATCCAGTTTAAGAAATCTAAACAGTATAAGTACTACAAATATAATATAAGCATAAATCAAATGGTTAAGTAATATAGAGTAATTGAAATACTTGAATGAAATAAATTTTAAGATAGACATCGAACTAGTAGAAGTGGCATGGGGATAAATGAAATAATGTTCTATTAACAGCACGAATTTTTTTTGCCATGTAAGATTTATGGTGATAACATGTTAAAGCCAGGATAGGAATGAACATTGACAGAGCTCGTTATTTCTCTAATAAATTTCATATCATTATGTTTGAAAATTAAAGGTATAAAAGTTGTTAGTAGGAAGTGGTTTGGTTAGAAACAACAATTATCAACTTACTAGAAGCAATAGACATTCAAAGATTCATGGGTTAAAACATTGTTATAAAAAATCTTGAAATCTTACGATTTAAATCCAGATTCGGATCGGATATTTTCTGTTTCAATTAGATTTACGTATTCTGATCCAAACACATCAAAAACCACAGTTGAGAAAAATCGTTCAGCAGATACTTACATATTCAATATGTTTATCGTCCACAATTTTAGTTCTGGTATTTTCTAGACAAAATAAGAATGGAACTTGAGGGAAAAATGGATTTTTAAAATTAATTTGTGAAGTTCAAACTTGATAATCAATTTTGAAGTGTGTACAAACCTAAAAACATGAACCTTCTAATTTTATGATTTACTATTTAAATCCCGTTTTGATTTAAAATTTGAACTCTATAATTTACGATTTGAATGCCATTTTTATAACCTTGGGTTACAGTATTTAAGTCTTGTTGAAACCCTCATCTTTAACAATTGATAAAATGTATCAATGACAACAATGACATAATTACAGCAAGCTATATAAAAAAACAAACTACTTCGTACTTACTGTAGTCTGAAGCTTGTATTTGATTATTCCATGATGAATTTCCTGTACCTTGACCATAAATTGCATGCTTGGAGTTTTGAGATTCATTTCCATTAGCTACAAAGGACCTTGCCCAAGTACCCCAACAGTAACCCGTATAAACATGGAATAGTCTTTGATTCAAAACTATTAGCTGCCGATACCAAAATAATAATCACCAAGTTCACCCAAGCCAGGCATCACTCTGTCATCTTCACTTAATGTTGCATCTACTTCCAAAGTCAGAATTTTCAATGATGAGAAGCATTTGTAAGTATAGTGTATTCCTTTAAGTGCCTGTTTCTCAGGAAAATGAATAAATCAAATGGAGTTTGACTTCCAGTTTAGCTACAGGCTTCAGTAAGAAAAGAAAACTCATAGACGTGAGGTGTTTTCTTCTTTTGAGAACAACTTTTTTTATTAAAAGTTCTTTAGCTTGGTTTACTGAATTTCATGTACCAAGAGAAGGGCCAAGAAACAAAACATGTCTTCATATATATCAGTTGGAAGCTTCTCATGTATTAGCTGAACCAAAAAATAATACTGATCTCCTAGACATGTATGAAAGAATCCTTTCACTGGGCTTTGGGGCTGGACGATTTGAACCACTTGTGTTTTATTTTTCATCTTGAGGAGCTTTTGAATTTTTGTCATTCATGTTTCTATGAATTATAAAAAATAAAGGTAGATTATATTATGTCATTTGTTACTAATTAACATTACTTGGGGGTCATCTGAACAGTAGTTTCCACCTTGAAGATAAAATTCAAAGTCATAAGATCTGCTAATGTATCCTCAATGGAAAACTTAACTATCACAAATAAATTAGAAATTTAATGGAATAAGTAGGTAATGGGTGATAAAAATGACACCACATCCATATTTCAGTAATCTTACATTTCATAACTGCAGATAACAAGATAAATGAAAAACATGTACACATTTATTTCAGCTGTCACCACCTACCGGAGAAATGGGGGAAACATTAATCACTATCATAGAAAATAAATGGTATGTTATAATTTTTTCTTACTAATAATCTAGGTAGTGTGCTTGGTATAGTAGCTCTTTAATTTTGTATAAATTGCTAACTTCAATGGTCAGACATGACATTCGACAAACTTAGGATATTTTTAAATATCAGATGAGTGTATGATATATCCACCTACATCATAAATTGCATGTTTAATTTGCTAAAAATTATAATCCAATCAAAAAATTATAAATATCATAGTTTATAGGCTAATGAATTCATCATGAAATTAAACGTTCAGTAAACAAATTAGAAACAGAGCCCATCACTATAACAAGTAAATTTTGTTAAATAAAAATAGGTGTAATTAGTTGCTAACAAAGGTTTTCAGCAAAAAAACCTTATGGACGGACTTCAATTTCTAAAGTACTTTCCGAAAAGTATAGGGATCACAGTTTCCCTAAAATGAGCGTAACCAGTGTAATTATGTAACATTTGGATGCTCACTGCACCTTAGAATTGAATAGTTTTATAGAAAATTTTACCTAACTTCGACTAATCCTCAACCTACTCCAAAATAGTCTTAACAATAACTTCACAGACATGTATCGCCAATGTAATCATAAACCTACCGGAACCAAGATCGATTCAAAATGCATTCAAAATAAGGTTTAGTTTCTTGATTGATGTGCTAGCCATAAAGTCGATCTTCCATCTAATCGCAACATCATACCAAAATGAATACTTGAAATCAGATTAAACAAATTACAACCTATACTCAAAATCAGATTAAAAGAAAATATTGGGGTCAAATACTGAATCGCAATTTCAATGTAAAGATCAAATTGAAACAAAATAAAAAAAAACATGTAGCTGGCATCGCGATTTTAACTCAGTGAACAGAAAACGAAAAGAAAAAAATGAAGAACAAAAAGAAGCAGTAACGAAAAACTTGAAATGTCACAACTATAATTTCTCAATTCTTTGTGCACACGTCATCTGTTTAAATATCACAATTTTTGTGTCCAAAGGCATTGCGATCCATAACATATATTTTTGTCCATACATAAGAGATAAGTTCCATCATGAGGAAATTGGTGTTATAAGATTACCTTTTGCCTAGCTCGTCTGATACTCTGCTCTACATCTTCAGAAGCTTTGGCAACATCTTACAAAGTGCCTTTAAGTTACATTTACAAAGAATGATATTAAAACCATGATGTAGGCTGCTGCATGAATTATAATTAAAGATAATAGGAGTAAACTTACTTGAATGTTCTCCTTTGTCAACCTGAATAACAATGAGGCGGTAAACAAGTAACAGAACAATTAGAACAGAAAATTGCAAGACAACTCAATATATAAAAAGTTACAACCATGGAAATATAAGGAATGGTTAGTTATTCCTGTTTTGTTATGAACTTAGCCAAATTTTAATAGATGAGAACTTACAGAGAAATTTCAGCGAGTAATCTGTCGCCATCAGTTCTTGGATTTAAACCCAGTGGGGACGAAACGATGGCACACTCTATTGAATTCAAAGACTGCATAAAAATTAAGACTGTCCTAGAATATGCGAGTTCTAGAGCATTGTCTTGAACCAAAATAGTCCTCAACTTATCATAAACAAAGCACAGTCTGGAAGAATTCAACACATGGGTTATTTTCTTCACAATTCACTAGAATGTTCTTCTAAAAACCTACACATAAAACAGTAAATGAAATTTACAAGAGCAAAATGTAACACAAAAACAATTCCAGTTTGACCAAGAAATAGAGATGAAATCCAGTGATAAAATTCAGTATTATCTTTATATCTCATTTGATCCCAAACTTCATTCATCATGTGCATTGATTTCAGTGAATTTTTTAATCGCGAGCAGCATTCATAATGCAAATTACTTACCAAATCTTGTTTGTTCTTTATATCCTCCATAGCAACTTTGTCATGCTCTACTGGACCGATCTTCCACCTCCTAAGCAAAAATAGAAATAAGATAGACAACAAAGCTACCACTATGAAGAAAACACATTTAACTAACATGTAATAAAGCAGTAGCATCCAAGCATAGACGAATAAACTTGCAAACTGGTATTCAAAGTAGGACACAAGTAGCAACCAAATATAAGTTAACATGTAGGACAGTTGAATCGCTCTTCGGATACCCTTTTATAAAATTTAACACATGTTTTCAAATTGAGCAAGTAGTTGTAGCAAAGCGTGAATTTGACATTAAAACTAAAAGGATGAATATATGTACATGAATTTGGCAGTAAATTAAAAGAATCAATATATCAAATATTATACCTTTCGAACGTGGATTCACAATCAAACCAGACCTTATACTGCTGTGCTTGATTCAAATAACCGATAATTAGTCTTGGTCATTTCTCAACAACCTGCAAGCCTGTAAGATAACTTACAATCAATACCTATCCAACAATCAAAGTAACACAATTTGAAAATGCTGCAAATATTAGCACTAAATTGCAATAACATGCAAAGAGCTTCTTGCAGGACTCACAGTTTATTAAACTCCATCTTTACAGTCTTAAAGTATATCAAAATTATCAAACATCGGCATTTTGTCATACTTACTTTCATAGACAAAAAATGGTGACACTCATGTTGCTGTTTTACAGTACAATTTCATATGGGTTTCGCAAACAATAAAAGCATCAAAAGTTCATTCTTTTCTTACAAAATACCATAGATAATTAACTAATATCCTACTTCATGAAATATCAAATGGAGACATTAGACCTGAAATTAGCTCATAAAAAATTATATTAGCGTACAAACATTTATGTCACAAATTCACCAAGTGAAAATCCAAGTAGCAACTTTTCACTGGCCTACATATAGTATATTCTGATTCAATTATTTAAACATGTTTGTAACTGAAATTAGAGTTGATTCTGTAGTTGATCTATAAACTTATAAAGTTCGAGTAAGATAAGCATGCTTTATCTTTCAGATTTTCTTTTTTCTTTTTTTGGATAATAGAAAAAAGAGAGACTCAAATTTACGAGTATCAACATTTAAAACAGAGCTTAGACAAGTAAACAAAACAGAAAGAATGGGATCTCCCATATCTCTGTTTTGATTATATGCAAACAAACCAAATAAGCTTGATGACCTTGATATTTACGCTTGCTTTAGCCTTCGGTATTAAAAAAAGATGTTATAGAATATGGAATGGACAATCAAAAAATCAGAAAAGTTGGTTAATCAATAAACAGTGGAGTTACTGACAGTTTGCTTCTTCCTTTGTTGTGTACCCATATCTTAAAAATGAGACAGATGAGTTTCATTGTTTCAAATCTGAAGGTTAGATTCGTAGTATTTAAATTGGTAAACAGAGGAACTTAATATCAATGTTCCAGAAAAAAAAGATCTATGCCTCTTTTGGTAGTGTTTAAATGTGAAGTTAATGTTATTTATCAAGAAATGGATTCCAAAATTAGTGTTTTTCTTTCTTTTATTTCGTTGTTTCTCAGCAGCCATGGTAAAAATAATCTTTTTTGTTTTTAGAGTTAATGGAACTACTTATACTTTGAAGTAATCTTGTTTATTTCATTAGCAAACATAAAAGCATATACATTCGATGTTGAAATTCATATAAAGTAGAAATATGTTTGTATTTCATTTATAATTTATCACATTTGTAAAAAAAACACATTTCTATTGATATCCACCTAAAGTGAAGACATAACATTGAAGTAGCTTAGAGTGTAGTACATTACTAATATTTACCTGAACTGAACGGAAGTAACTCATATGCTCCATTGCATTAAAAGCATAGGTTGAAACCAAATGAGTACCGAAAACCAGAAATTTGCAGTCATGCCAATTATAGGAGTAATCAAAGACCACAATGTTAAATGACCAGTAATGGAAATAAATATTCCAAACTATAATCTAGAAAACCTCACGTGATGCTAAGCCTGGTATGATAAAAAACACTAAACTAAATTCCACATATATTTATCTACGTAACAAAGGAATAAATAAGCAGATTACACCTCAAATCTAATGAAAATGTCAATTGTGCCGTGGTGTAACTACACTATTTATTAATTACCCTATGTATTAATAATCAAAAACATTAAACTGAATTCCATATATTTATCTGCACGGTTGATTTTTCGTTAATAGTAGAATCTCACACTAAAAGTGATGCAAAGATTGTGGATTAGATCAACGGAAATTCTAAAGATTTATTGTGAGAAATGCTAAGCACATGCTTTTTTGGAAGAGTGAACTTGTATTTGTCACCAGATTTAAAAGAGCATGAAACTATCAATAATTAGGTATATATTCAATGATTGTATACTCATTTTCATCAGTCAGGTGGATAATATAAGCACTATTAATATTTCTCATGTGAAAGACACCGACTCATGTAAATGGATTAAATTTAAAAACAGTACGCAAATGTTCAGATAAAGATTTTGAATCAGTGACCATGTACCATTTTGATGACTCAATGACGATTGAGACATGGCTTCCCCTCTATGCTTCGTCCTGTAATCATAACCACAAAAATTAATTCAATTTAATGATAAAAGAAGTACAATACTGGAAAACCGTACGACAAAAACAAGCATGTTTCTCAAGGATGAAATGCAACAAAATAACCCTATAATTTCCCCCTTGATCCCAACATAAAAATCAGACACTATAGTAGCTTGACTCCAGTCCACGGTCATCATAATAGATGATTGTAAAGAAATCAAAGTTCCACAAGTTGCAGGTATACTTATCATTTATTTGTTACTTATGAACCATTTTGCGCTTAACTTATTTAATATGCTGCCAGCAGATTATTACATTATTTTGAGCAGATTACTTGATTTCAGTAATTATTCCAGAAATTATAGTGTGATATATTCCTAAGGCATTATAATATATCATCAGTGATCACTGGCTCCTTCTTATCTTCTTATCATGAGATATTTTACAATTTAGTTGCCCAGAAAAGGAAGAAATATAGTAGTTAAAACTTTCTTCAAAATCCAAAGTCAGACCGTCACAACAACTGCTTCTACTTCACCATCTCCAACCAGTTCTGCCAAGTCGTACACCAAAATACAACAATCATCCTCTACTCACGACTCGAAGAAACCACACACCGATCATCTGTCACCCACAATCACACGCTACCAAAAAAAACCTGCTATCACAACCAGAACGTCACTTGTACCACCTGAACATCAGTTCTAACCAACTAACTACCCACGATCATCCCAGACCAAACATCCAGGCCATCAAACTTTATATGTACACTTCTAGTTCGCACACAACTAATCTCCTGCAACTGCATCCCGCCATCATCAACAACCCAACATCTCCTACAATACCATCACAACCGAAGCCATAATGTCTGCTCTATCACGCTACAGAAAACCCTACCCAAAGGGCCAAACCCATAATCACCAAACAACCGAAACTCTGTTAGGTCCCCACCAACCATCCACATACACTTCATAACAAACACCCAAAATTGAATCAATGCAAAACCCTAGAACTCGACCTATGGAATCAAATTCGAATCCACAATCGCAATTAACTCTAATAACACAACTCGAATTTCCTTTAGCGAACCAATACTCAAAAAAAAATCTTGCATATAGAAAGAGAAGCATGTGCTTTACCTAAAAAACCGATTAGATCAACAGAAGAGAAGATGGCTGCTTCGTGTTGTGGTTCTTCTTCTGCCATTAACTGGAATACGCGAGACCAAAAATTTGGTTAGATGGCCAGCAAAGACCTAGGGTTTAAAATCAAAAGGATTTTAGAATCGCGGTAACTACATGAGGTAACTTGTCGTCGGGTACAGATTAGGGTTCAACTTGGCGCCATTGCAAGCGTCATGCAGGTGGCGTTTGAGGGTCGGGGAAGAGGGTTAGAATGGTGATAATTTCATGGAGAATCTGTGTTAGGATTAAATAATTCGGGGAAGAGAGAATAGTGAAAATTTTGAGAAATTGGCGGTCATCGAAATAAAATCCCGCTTCATATCCGTTACAAGCCAATTCCTAGGAAAATTAACCAGATTAAAAAGAAAACAATAACACAATGAAATAAACCGTTATGTATTGGCGTTATTGAAATATACTTTTCTTGTAGTGGCCTGACCATCCTCCTCCTGGGTATGTTACAGTTAATCACCATATGCTTTCAAGTGGAGCAGTCCCCCTTTTTTATCCCTATTTAGAATCTATCTTACGACATCTGGCCATTGCTCCGTACCAGTTGCATCCTTGGTTATCATATTTTAATGGGACTCTACGTGCTTTTCACGAGAGTCAAACAACGAGCGCCTTTATTTCAAGATATATGTTCCTTGTATGCCTTTAAAAGAAGGAAGACCAATCGTCCCTCTTTTATTTTTATGGAAGGCAAGTATCGCAGAATTATCACCGGCTTAGTGGACAGTGTCAAGGTGTTTCCGGATCAATACTTTTATGTTCGATGCCCTGGTAACTTCTATGGCCGTTGGATGGTAGGAGGTAATCACTCTTGCTTTGAAGTTTTCTACTTTCTTTTTAAGCATTGATTCTTACATTCTTTCTTCCTTTGCAGTAATTCCTTCGGATGAAGGCATTGTTCTCGATCAAGCCCTTCTTGATTCTTTGACAGCTATTGATAAGACCGAGAGAAGTAGACAATTACTACTTACGGAAAAGACCCTTCGTCAATGTCAATTACTTCACCCTTCACGGTCTATTGGGAAAATCCCGACTTATAAGGATGGTGCTACCGGCAAATCCTCTACTAAAAAATCTCCTTTGAAGAAATATTCCGATCTCGGAGGTAGTAGTCAAGTCTTACTAAAACCTCTATTGCCCTCTATTATTGAAGAAGATACCTCTCACCGTGAAGGTAAGGAGGTTGAGGGAGGCAGAACTGTTGTGAGGGATGAAACAATTTCTGAAAAAGTTGTTGAGAATCCCATTGTCCTGTTTACACAAGAAGAGGGTTCTACAGGAACTTTTGGAGGCTTAGGTGATTTAGACACCGCTAAAGATCTTATTTTGTGTGATATTATGACTTCTGACCTTGCAATTTCAGCCAAACGTCTAATTGGGAAATGGCTTGGGAACTTGTCCAACGTCCTAGGAAAACAGCTACCGATATATGACTCTTTTTAGGTGAGCCTCTTGGTCTGTTATTAAATGTTCATAGAAACTTTCTTTTTACTCTTATTTGCATCTTACATTCCCTAATACTTCGTATAAGTTCCTCTTGTTCTGCCTCAGTATTTTCGATCTTAGGTATTGATACTTTTGCGTTTTACTCTTTTCCAGATACAAGCATGAAGCACTCTTTATTGGATAGTTTCTCTCGACATATTGGATCTATTGACCCAGAAAGCCTTTTACAGGCTCGCCTTTCTCGTCGTCCGAAGCGTTCTTAACATCTACCCGTTCTCAGCCTCAACACACTTTTGAGACCTCATTGACTAACCCTCGAAGGAAGGGAAAGCATGATTATGTGGAGATACCTGAAAAGGTAATGATGGCAAGGACTAGAAGAAAGGAGAGAAGAAGAGAGACAGAGATGAGCGAGACGAGGATGAAACTCAGAAACGTTATAAATCATCTGAACTTATAAATCCTGACATTCCCATTCCTCTTGAACAATCCATCATCCCAACTTCTGCTCAGATCCAGATGATTCATGATAAGCCTCCTTATAAAATTACGCCTGGAAATTTGAAGCTTAGGGATCGTTTTGGAGGTTGGTACTTAAGAGGAATGTACTTTGATTTGGATTTACATCTGAATGATAGGCGGGATGCTGCTAAGGGTCTGGTACTATAAAAAGCTATATGATTACCCAATTCGATACTGCTAAGAGTCAACTTGAGACACGATTAGACACGACCATAAGCAATACTGACCGACAATTAGAGAAGTGGGCCAATTTTGGCTACGAGTTTCAAAGGTTGAATGCCCAACAACTTAATCATATTGAGATTTTGGAGAACAATAAAGATGGACTGGTCCATTTGATCAGGTCCCAACAGTCCGAAATCGCATCTCTAAAAGGTGGCAGTACTAGGGTAATCAGCTTGGAAGCTAAGAATGAGAAGCTTAAAGTGTAGGAAGAGTGCGAATGAGCCAACCCTTTTGAATGCCAAGCTTGGGGTATTTATAAGTAAGTTTTGGTAGTGTCATCCCGAATTTCGTATCCCCCATAATTTCGTATCCCTAGGGGATATGAAATTCGAATCTAAATAACGGAGTTGAAAAACCAAAGCCAAGTTGAAAAATCTCGATTTGCTGAAAAACTGATGAAAACGCATGTTGCACAACCAAAAAACGTTGATAAATACGGTAAAAACGTGTCCAAGATGATTTTTCACGTTACCAGGTTCCAACATTTCGAATCCCAAAAAGTTGTGGCAAACGCGTGTCGCTCAAGTGAAATGGCCTGATCCACATGTACCAAATCGATTTGCCAAAATCGTTTTGCAAAAGCCAATTAAATTTCGAATCCCTTGATCAACCATGCATATTTCTTATCAAAAAACTATGGCACAGACACGGGAATATTTCGAATCCCCCTGGTGTGCTCAGTCGCTTTTCGTATGCCAGGATTTCGAACCCTTCTTTGCCACGATTATGAATCCCTTGTCAGATACGAAGAAAGTCATGCCAGGGCAGGGTTGTGACACGAGAATTTTGTATCCCTCCTAGGATACGAAATTTGGGATTTGAAATCCACCTTGCCAAGCCAGATTGCCAGAATGCGAACGACCCGAGTCATAGACGTGGTTTTCAGCCATTTTCCCATGCCGATCACTTCATTTTTTCACGCCAAGCCAAATAATTGACCACTTTACCAGACATGATCAGCCAAGCACGAACACCTGAAAATTGAAGATTTTCACGTATCGATCACCTATTTTTGAACACACCAAACCAAAATTATTCCAACTGCTAGATTTTGATGTCGTGAGTCGCGCAAACTAATTTTTGTGATCGTGCCATGCCGATTAGCGATTTTTGAGTGCGTGACACTGCTTTTTACCAAAATCCATATATTTTTCTACAACGATTTTTGCCATGTGATTGGATCGATACACTCAGACATTTTGAGCTGATCGGACCGAGTCGATCACGTATTTTTACCATGCCAGTTTTTCCAAGTCCATTAACGATGATTGTACGAATCGATTCCATTTCCAACCTTTTTCCAAACACGTCGCAACTTCGACCAAATCGCTTTGTGTTATCTGACGACGTTCTCGAGACTTGAGCTCATCGCTAACCAAAATCTTGATGTGTGACAGTTTTGAACAAAAAACATGTTAACATTTTGTCCCTTAAAACATGTCTTGCTTGATTGAAGGAAAATGTGTTTTGCCAAAAAACCAAAAATCCAAAAACCAAAGCCAGAAGATGTCTGAAGTGAACTCCTATAACAAGAAAACCGACAAGCGACGATCGCGTTGGATCGTATTAACCTGAAATCCACGATCGCTCAGGATCGTACTATCCATAAACCAGAAAACCAAAAAGCCTGAAATCCAATGAAATGCGACGATCACTTCGGATATAATCGGAAGATTGTAGAAGTCCGATAACCTGAAAACTAGAAAATCGGTAGTCAGGAAATTAGGGAAACCCAAAATCCGTAAGTCTAGAATAACCAATAACCATATAGCTAGATATCCATATGATTTCAAGGCGGCCTTGCCAAGACAAGACAACCAAGAACAAACCAGAGAATTCCGATACGGCCTTGCCGGGACAATACAACAAAGGACAAGCCAGTGAATTCCAAGACGACCTTGCCGAGGCAAGACGACCAGGGAAAAGACATTGAATTCCAAGACAACCCTGTCCTGATAAGACAATCAAAGATAAGCTAGGTGAGGTCCAAGATGGCCTTGTGAGGCAAGACGACCGAGGATAAGCCAGGAGAGGTCCAAGACTACCTTGCGAAGAAAGACGACCAAGGACAAGCCATGGAACGAAGTCCTTAGAGTTTACAATCCAGCTTCAGATTTCATACTCCACAAGCAAGAGTCCTTACTTTGCAAAGTAATCTTATCAAAGTTACAAAACTTTGGAGTTTTTAGTAAAACCAAAAGGAAAACCCAATGGTTCATCATCCGCAAAGAGAATCTCTAGGGACTAGCCTGTCCCCGTACATGGGCATGCAGACTTAGCCATTTCTGATTTCAAATTCATTCGTGAAGGAGACCGAATGGTTTATTATTTGCCAAGAGCATGCCTAGTATCTCGTCGGTTCCTGGATGGGTAAGTAAACTTAACCACTTGAGTCCCAAAACCGAAGTTATCTCAAGACGGCCCTCGACCAAGAGCAGCCAGAAAAGTTCAAGGTGGCTTCATCGGAGTAAGACGATCAAGAATAAGCCAAAAAAGTTCAGGGCAGACTTACCGGGGTAAATTGACCAAGAATAATCCAAATTGTCCAAGGCGACCAAGGAATGCCGTAATAGTTCCAAAACGACCTTACTAGAGTAAGACGACCAAGGAAAGCTACAACCAATCCATTTTATTAATAACCAGGAGGTGATGGTGTATTGTCGATTAAAGAGCATGCCTAGGAATTATAACAACTCTCGTACATGGGTAGGTTGACTCAACCATATATAATCCAAAAAGCCAAATGAGATAAATATGGAGGGCCGGAGCCTACAAAGCCAAATCCATGGGTTGGAGCCCGCATATCAAAATCCAGAGAAAGCCAAGAGAGCTAAACCATAATCCCAAGAAATCTAAAAGCCGGGAAATCTAAAGTGAGAAGGCCATGAGTGGGAAGCCCATTATCTGAGAGCCATAAAATCCAGAGGCCAAGAAGCCAAAGAAAGCCAAATCCAAAGCCTAAGCACCAAAGGCTAGAAATCAAAAATACAAGAAACCAGAGAAAACCAAAATCAAGAATCCAAAACCAAGAGACTAGAAAGTTAAGCCCAAAATCCAGAAAACCAAGCAGAACTAAGAATGCAAAGTATCCACGAAGCCAGAAGAACAAAATCCACAAGTTACAAGATACTTATTCCTAGAAGACTTGCATCCGAGACACCAGAGTCAATAAAGGGTTTAGTTGATCACAATGCCGCCGGGACAAGTGCTGGTCCCAGGCCTATCTTGATTTCCATGAGGGGGTTGTGTTTGTCCTAGCACCACAGCCTGATTCTGAACAAATCTTGCCCACTCTCCACGCCTGACACGCTCCTAAATAATATCCTTGAGATGTCAGCACTTGTTTGTATTATGACCATCGGGATCATGAAACAAGCAATGTCGTCCAGAATCCCTTTCTCTTTGAGCTGACTATCTTACAAGAGGCTTCTTGAAAGAAGCAGTGGGATGAACTTCTCAATAAATTTCCTCAGGGGTGTGAGTAAGTTTTGAGTAAGTCGAGAACTTAGGTTGCTTCCAAGCCAAGTTGTAATCATTCCCCGAAGAAGGTTTATTAGCATCAGATTCCGTTGCTTTACCAGAATCGGACGGTTCCCCTCCGTTAACCGCATTAGCTTCAAGAACCTTTTTGTTAGTCCTCGTATCCTCTTCCCGAATGAATCTTTCAGCTTTAAAATTAAACTCTCCGAGATCCCTCGGGGGTCCCGATGCAATGAAGTCTTAAAGTCAGATTTATCCAAGACCCCAGAAACTACGGCCATCAAAACCATAGGTGGATCGGGTCTATCGAACGAAGCCACCGTAATAGTAAATCGTTTCAAGGACTTACGCAAAAGTCTCGTCCGACTTCAACTTAACACCATTTAGAGTCATAATGCTTTTTGGGCTAGCGATGTTGACTCTAAATTATTCCACAAACCTGCTAACCAGATCATTCCAAGAAGTGATAGAATCCGTCTCCAGCTGCCTGAACCACATAGCTGCAATATCTGTCAAGTAAAGCGGAAAACACATTGTCAAGACACTTTCTGAAGCAGAGAGAACTTCCATATGCCGAATGTACCGCATCAAGTGAGCAATCGGATCCTTCCAACCATCATAATCTTCCAACACCGACAATTTGAAATTCGGTGGATTAAGAGAATTCCAAATATCAAAAAAAAAACAGACTGTGAGTACATTCAAGTCCGAAGAAGAAACACTGTCTTGAGTGAATCGACGAATAACACTCGCAATTTGAGATTCATTACTAAAAGATAGCAACTGATTCAAATTATCCAAAGCGACAGTGGAGCCCCCAATGTTATGTCCAAATAAAGAATCTGTTGATTAGCGAGAAGAATATCTGGTTGAATTCCAACCTAAGAAGCCGCATTGGGCACAATTCTGACTTTCGGAACTGTGGGAGCACTACCATCCAAAGATGTGTGCACTGGCGCTTGAAAAGCATTACTAATGGCGGAGCCCGCAACTTGACCAATCAAAGCGTCATGGGCTGGAGCGATGTCAGGATAAAGGGTGCACTCGAGTGTAGCAGGATCGGTGTCCTGCGGATTAGTTTGCGGGGTTTCCCCAAGTCCCGAGTCATAGTTTGAGGACTGCTGGTACTTGTTCCAATAATGTTTGCCTGGCCAGTCGACCTTTTAGAGTTTCCAATCCTAACCTCAATCCGAGCCAGAAAGGTGGTAAATGGTTCTTCCTACCGTTCGAGCTAAGCATTCAAATTTATAGCCAAATTCTTAACCATCTCGTCGACATCGACACGAGGGACGTAATTTGAGGGAATTATAGTCAAAGAAAGTTCTTGACTTCCTTCACCTCTTGTACTTTGAGCTTCAGCAATAGCTTCGAGCTCCTTACGCTTAACAATAGCGAAAAGAAGGTAGCAAATAGGCCGGTAAACGGATGCAAGCGGATGCGGATAGTGCTGTATCCATATCCGTATCCAAAAATAAAAATCTTTATCCGAATCTGTATCCGTAACCGCAGATACCTACTAAATAATATTCGTATCCATATCCGCGAATATTTTCGGATATCTGAAAATATCTGTATTCTGCTTAGCAAATACGGATATTTTCGGATATCCGAAAATATCCGAATTCGAACTTAAAAATATATAAGTTAATATAATGCGATGCATATTTCATTTGGTACTAAAAAATAGCTAAAAAAAATTGAAATAATATATAAATAATAAAACATACTGACTTAACAATAGCTCACTCAATCACATAAAATTCAATCAATAATATTTCATCACATAATCCATACATTGATCTAAACGCATACAAATTAAAGCAAATGCATACAAAAAAATACCATATAATCCATACGATGTGATTCAATTCCCAAACTAACCTATTACTTTCAATTCAGTACAGATTAAATATGAGATGATTAGAAACCATAAACAAACGGCTTCCTCCAAATCTAACCTCTAGTGAACTTTGTCACGGCCTTGGTACCTTCAGGCACAACATCTTCGGTTAAAGGATGACATCTCCATGAAATGTTAAATGCAACCTGAGCTAAGCTGGAAAAGCACCGTTTATTTTGGAAAATGCTCAAGTACTAATATTTATTGCACCATCAGCAGTAGCCTCAAATACTCGATACAATTTGCTCTCTTCCTACTCAAATAAAAATAAAAGCATGCCAGCTTTCACCTTACCCACAAACTCAGCGTACCTAGAAGGCAGGCCAAATATCTGCTTCTGTAACGTTTCTGGCATTAGAACCATATGATGTTGCAGGAAATGAAAAAAAATTAGAGCATTGTGGTTTACCTTCATTATCAATTTACGTGCCAACAGAGTATATAAGGTTTAGCTTCTACTTGATCGACGGTGGGCGGTGGCTTCGAAAAGGCGGTGGCAGCAAAACATGGACTGGCGGCTGCTTGCGGCAAGACATGGATTGGCGGCTGCTTGCGGCAAGACGTGGCATGGACGAGCTCGAAGCCTGGAAATCTCGCGTTGAACTCGAAGCCTGAAATTTTCGTTCCTTGCGGCTGCTTTTTTTTTTTACCTGCGAGATGATAGAAAATGAAATTAGGGTTTTTGATTCTCTTCAGATTTGTTTGTAAACGCTAGGAGAGTATCGTTGGATTTCATCCAATGGCTTAGGTAAGGTTAGGGCTTTTGTATAAGGCACTGCAGGCTGCAGCGTGCGGGTTAGTGCTGCTTATGGTTTTGGGTTTTGCTCATTTTTTGTTTGGCCTGTGTATTGTGTAGAGTTCATTTTTTTGTTTGTCCCGTGTATCTGTTTATAAAATAATAGATTACTATAACATAAATATAAAAATACAAAACTATATATTTTTCATAGCGGGCGGATATTTATCGGATACGGATATTGTCATATCTGTATCCGTATCCGCTAAGCATTTCATATATCGGATATCCGTATCTGCTTTTCGGATATCGGATATTTTTCGCAATTTCGGATGTGGATACAGACGGATTTCAGATATCCATTGACAACCCTAGTAGCAAAGTCGATGTCGAAAACTGAAACCAAAGTCGAAGATGAAATCCGAAGACAAATCTGAGAATCCAATCCAAAGCAGAAGTCAAAGCTATGTGCCTCCTTCCTGGCATGCCAAAGTGTTGACGTGGGGAATTGTCGCTATTCGCGCATGCCAATGCCCGAGTGTACGTTTTGCAGAAAACCGATAATGCAAACCCAAAGCAATGAAATGCAGGGAGAACATGACTTTTTATAGCGGTTCAACATTAACGCCTTCATCCACTTTATAGAAATCATTCATCGAATAGTAGTAGCTTACAATGTTGTACAAGTTCGGACAATATTTGTGTACAAAGTTGAGTAATAGAGCAACAAAATGTTTGTTAATTCTAAACTTTGACCAAAACGCTGCCCTTCTTCTTCGTTGAGCCAAAATGTGGAGCAATGTCCAAAAGTAGCTTCAATATCTATGAAATTCCTAAAATACCCAAAAATGTCCAAAAGTAGTGAAAAAGTCCAATGAATGTCGGAATGTTGTAAGCAAATGTTTGTGCAACGTTCAAAAGTCCAAAAGAAGTCCCAAATCCATAAAGATGATGAAGGCAGCCATTAATGGTGCATGAGACACTACAACAAAACTTCCCTTTGGTTACAATAATTGGTGCATTTCAAACTCATATGCATCCATTAATTTCTCCCACTAGTTATTCATCAAATCTTGCTAAAATTTTCGATGGCCGCTCAAATTTCAATTTCCTTTGACATTCACCTTTTTCCCCCTCCTCTCAAAAGTACGATAAATGAAAAAAGCCGTCTTCTTCCAATCCCTAGAACACTCGTTTTCATCCCTGAAAGTCATCTTCTTCCAATCCCTGGGAAACTTCTCTTCATCCTCGGTTTCTCTCTTCTTCCTCATCCAAAATCCCCAAAAACATCTTCAATCCATTGTCCCTGAGATCCCTTTTCTTCCTCATCCAAAATCCCCAATATTAGGCAGTCAGTCTTGATTCTGATTCATAGAGTTCAGGTGTTCATACTTACATCAAGTAGAGAAAAAATTATAGCAGAAGCTAATTTTTTGGTGTACAAAAAAAATTAGGTTCATCGTGGCTTTAGCAAACTGTGTTGAAGGACAATATGGACCAAAGAGGGCAACTGATGATTGATGAGAGTTTTAGAGTTAAGGGATGGAAGAATGTTTTTACAATTGATGAAATTACTAAGTTCCTGTAAGTTTATCTTTTTGTTTCATTTCCCCAACTTTCTTATTATTCTGCCTTTATGAGAGCATTATTCCATATATGCTAAAAATAATGAAGAGCATTTAAAAAAAATTGATGAAAGATTTAATTTTCCAATTACTGTATGTTTGTATAATGGCTTAGTCTACATCATATATGAAACAAATTTGTAAACATAATCAGAATTGATGGCATTATAAAGTTTAAGCAACAAAATTTGATGTCAACCGGACATTTTTTTTATTTTTTATTCCATGCTATATATTTATTTCATTTGTATTGATTTCTAATTTTCAAAATAGTAATTTTGGTTAAAAAAATTTAAATTCATAAACTAACATCCTCTGTTGATCCAGTACTAATGTCTGATACTTAAATTCGCAAATCATAAAGGTTGACTCGCCTTTGTAAAGAAAATGATGCCTTAAGAAATGATTGATATTCACTAGTCAATTATTTGATAATAAGAGTATAGTAACCGATGAAAAATAAACAGTGGAAAAAAACAAGCTATCCAATATCCATATATGTCTCATTTGCAAATAAATTCATATACGTTTTAGCAAATTTAGTCACGTAGTTACTAGAAGCTTATTAGATATGTGAACCAAACTATTGCAGCAAAGAAGAATGTCGGAATTTATGAATAATCATCATATAATTGGTATAATGCAGGGGTTAAAAAAGGCATCTAGTTGGTGAAATGTGAAGAAAATTACTTTCCTCCTTGAATACTTGATGTAATTATTCCTGTTACAAAGTAAGTTGTTCTCTTAACTCTACATTTAGTACGATATAATATATAAATTAATAAAAATTGCCACCTAAATATGATTATTTCGTTTCATCCATATTACATCTACATCTTATAAAACCAATAGAAATTTTGCTTCCTCTACGGACAGTCAATTTTTATGGCTACAATAATGAGGTGCAAATGGGTACTTCTTAACATACTAAAGAAGCTTATTTCTAGTTGGTGATCTATAAAGTGGGTGCAAATGAACAGAATTGATAATATTGGTAAGGTTGTTTAATAATGGCTATGTCATTAGCTGTGGCAACTTTTCTTAACAATGATAGTGGTTAACAAACAAGCTTTCAATGAATTACACATTTCTATGGTAATAATACAAGAGCAAAAATAGCAGGAAGAAGAAAAAGACGATGGTAACACCGAGGATAGTAATTAATGAGAGCAATATGGTGGTACATGGGAAAGCAGTAGTGACGAATGTGCCAGAAAACATAAAAATAACGCCAGGATCTGGCAGTGGATTGGTTGAAGGAGCGTTTATCGATGCCACTGCAGCTCATACCAAAAGCATCCACGTCTTCACTCTTGACAAATTTGAGGGGTTGATATTTTTGTGTTGTTTTCGTTTCAAACTATGCTGGATGACCCAACGAACGGGGAAGAGCACAGAGAAGTGCCTTTGGAAACCTAATTTATGTTGGTTGAAAGCAAGGATGGTAACGATGAAACCATTTATACTGTAATTTTGCCTTTGCTTGAGGGTCAATTTCGTGCTGTGCTTCAAGGAAATGAGCAAGATGAGATCGAAATTTGTGTTGAAAGTGGATGTGGAAGTGTAGAGACTAAGCAAGGAAATTACTTGGTGTATATGCATGCTGGAACTAATCCTTTTGTTGTCACCAGTCAAGCAGTCAAGGCGGCCAAGAAACATTTGCAGACATTCAACCACAAAGAGAAGAAGTTGCCTTCTTTTCTTGCTGGTTTGGATGGTGCACGTGGGAAGCCTTCTACATTGATGTTACTACTGAGGGTGTGCATGAAGACATCAAAAGGTGGCACACCTCCACATTTTGTTATCATAGATGATGGATGGCAACAAATTGGAAGCGAGGACAAAGATACATCCGACAATGTAGTTTAGGAAGGAGCCCAATTTGCAAGCAGACTGACTGGATTGAAAGAGAACTCCAAATTTGAGAACAAAAGTGATGTCACTACTCCAGGACTCAAACAACTAGTCCAAGAGGCAAAAACCAATCACAATGTAAAATATGTGTACGTATGGCATGCCCTAACTGGGAACTTGAGCGGAGTAAAGTCCGATGCATCTAACATGAAGGACTATGAGCCATCCCTGGCCTACCCGGTCCATTCACCTGGGATCCAGGGCAATCAACCCGACATAGTAATGGACAATTCACCATCCAAGGCCTAGGCTTGGTCTATCCCATAAAGGTCTACTCCTTCTACAATGAACTTCACCAGTATTTAAGATCATGTAGAGTAGATGGGGTGAAAGTGGATGTTCAGAAAATTATAGAGACCCTTGGGTCAGGATTCGGAGGACGTATGTCTTTGACACATGCTTATCATTAGGCTTTGGAGGAGTTAGTCTCTAGGAACTTTCCATATTATGGATGCATTTCCTGCATATGCCATAATTCAGATGGGTTGTATAGCTCGAAGCATACATCGATGTTAGGGCTTTGGCTGATTTTATTCGAGGGAACCTGTTTCTCATACAATTCATGTGTCATCAGTTGCGTATAATACTCTGTTTCTTGGGGAGTTTATGCAGCCTGATTGGGATATGTTTCATAGCCTTCATCCTTCTACAAAGTATCATGCCGCGGCTCGAGGTATTGGTGGTTGCCCCATATATGTTAGTGACAAGCCAGGACACCATAACTTTGACCTACTAAAAAAACTGGTCTTTCCAGATGGGTCAATTCTTCGAGCCCAGCTCCCAGGCCATCTGACCTGTGATAGCCTTTTCAACGACCCTGCTCGAGGTGGCACCAACCTGTTAAAAATATGGAACATAAACAAATGCACTAGGGTGGTAGGAGTATTCAACTGTCAAGGTGTCGGCTGGTGCAAAGTGGAAAAAAGTCACATTCATAATGTCGATCCCTGCACTTTAACTGGACATGTTGTTGTATATAACGGTGTTGTATACACAATTATATGATTTTTGTTTGATGATAACAACCAAATATATATTAATATAAATGTGTTTGTACTGTACTGCTTTATATATACACAACATACAGGAATATAATATTTATGTTTAAATAAACTGTACAGAAATTTAAATATTCACATAGTATTTTATTTAAACGAAATATTTTATTTCAATTTCAAACAGTACATCTTTTATAACTCCTCTATTTGACATTCTTCATTTCATTCATATACAAATATTCTCATTACATCTCTGTCATTCACTCTTTACAACTCTACAGTACACTCTACACTCATTTGTACAAACATTTATACATTCAGAGACTCAAATACAGACACTTTCACTGTTCTTGTTTTCTGCCTTCTTGTCTTCTGCCTTCACAGCTTTCAGTCCAGTCACTTCAGTCTAGTCTCATCTTCTTACCTGTCACATGAAACAGAAACACACAGTACACTGCAATAGAAATTATACATAATATATGCGGATAAAAATTTTATTTTTAAAATTTTATTTGCCTCATATTTCTGGTGTGTTTCTCATCATTTTCATGACTTGATCTGATTCATGTGTGTCTAGTCAGTTTGTTATGTATAGTACAGGGACAGGAAATCTTTTCTGATCGACTGCATATATACACGTGTATATATATATATACACACGTGTGCACTGCCTCGCCAATCCAGTGTGCAACTGAGGAGTAGCCACGTGGACTATCTCGACTCAGTGCACACTCAAATGGACAGTGCAACAGAAATGCAGATATACCGGAAGACAAGTAAATATAGCATGGTCAAGCCGAAGTGAAAACCAACATATCTTGGCAAAAATGAAACAATGCAGCAATACATATGTGTGTTGACCAAACACAACTCAAAGGCTCAAAACAAAGTTGGTCAAGGCAACTCAAATACATACATGAATGGTTCAGCATCATGAGTGGCATGCAGACTCAAGCAAATGGATGGAATATCAATATTCATGATTCTGCAGTGTGGCATAACATGGTGGGAAATATCAATGAGTACATACTTTCAAGATGACATGTTTTCAACAATTCAGTTCAGTTTTGTTTCTCGAATGCAAAGGAAAACACACATGTTCGATCAAGTAAACAAACAATGAAGCATACATTCATGTGTGTTCATGAAACTATGGTGGTGCAGCCAAGAAGTGAACAACTACATCATATGGAGTTCAAATAAGTCTGTTTATTTATGTGCAGTTTGCAAAAACAGTGCTGCAAGCAAGGTACAAAGCCATGAACATGAAAAACCTAAGGTCTGCCAAGTTTTCAGAATGGTTCGAGAAAGTGGGAAAAATATCATGTGCTCAGTCTTTTCCAAGTGTCAAGAACTAAGTGGAAATATAATCAGAACAGTTTTAAATTTGTATCATGATAGGTGCAACTACACATTTTTTAAACAAGTGATGCAAGTACACAAAAAGGCCGAGCACCAAGTCAAGTTCGAATTCAAAGTATAATGCAAACAGAAATGGACAAAGAATTGCAGGTTTTATGTTAGGCAAAAACAGTGCAAATGTTTTAAAAGGTTTGACAGTTTTCTGGCAAGTGTTAAATCACTGTGAATATAGTTTGGCAAGTATTTTCAATTCAGATTTCACGAATTAGTTTTTGGCAAATGTATCTTTCCAGTTTTTTCAATGACCATACAAGGCAAATCAGTGCAAGCATATTGATGTACTCATGCATATGCATAAAGCCAAGGAATCAGTATGGTCAAACAAAGGCAGTAAACAAATCAGAGTGTGTACATATATGGCAGTATGTGTATACAAAACAAAGAATCAACAAAGACTTCAATTAGCACTCATGTTGAAATTGGTTTCCAGATTTGGCCATAAACTATTCATTTTGATTTTTTTTAGAAGTGAAAACAAATCATACAGTGTGCCATATTTGAAACAATCAATCAAGCAAATTCAGGTGAATATGGAATAAGCAAATGTGGCAAGCAAACGAACAATTTCCTGTTTTTTTCACAAGTTTTACATGGTAATAAATCAGAGGGTAAGTTGCAGAAATCACAATCCATATTTGGCAAGAGATAAATCAATTTCAGAAAAGCATTTTCGGCAAGTATTTTAAAACATTCCATATTCAATTCAACAATTCAAGCCGAGAATCAAAAGGGGAAACCACAAAAATCGGGTCAAGTCAACTAATATAGAAATCAGAGAATTCATTTCATGGATTTCAAAATCCTATTTATTCACCCTCTTCATCACAGGCTATTTAGATAGAAAACCACAAGCAATTAGAAAAGGAAATTCGAAGAGAAAATACAGGAGTACTCACTTTTATATCCATAGTTTTCTATCGACACAAATCTCCCTAAATCAGAGAAAGCCAAATTCATCTTGAAGCAAGCTGTAGGATTTCGAAGCGCAGGAGAGCAAGAAAGCTTCGAGCAACAGAGAATTCAATTTCGTTTTATCCAGCATCGTGATTTGATTTGGGAAATCAGAAGAAACCCTAGCAAATTTCAGAGCCGCCATTTTTCTCAACAAAGCAAAGAGAAGCGGGCAAAAGAAGAACGAGTGCACCAATATTGAAAAGGGCCGGCCAAAAGTTTAATTAAAAAGGGGATGACCCTTATTTTCTAAATCCTAGGGTTTCTTGTTTTTTATTATTATTTTGTATTCTGTTTTGTATTTGAAAATCCATCAATCAGTTTCTAGTGTCTGTAAAATACTAAGAAAACCAGTTAGGGTGTTAACTGGTAGTTTACTAGTCTGTAAAAAAAATAGGGTTACTGTTTACGGGTCTGTACTTATGGGAAATCAAATCTAGGGGTTTATATCAGTCTACGGTTTTGAGCGTAGGGTTAGAATAGGAGCAGGGTTTGCGAGTGTACATGGTCTTTTATGCGGGATCTGTTCTATCACCTAGTAGAAACCGTAGAAATGCAGCAGTAGGAAGGGTTTAGCCGAAGCTGGGAATATCTGTGTGTGATTTATTTTCTTCATTTCTATTTCTGCTATATTCTGTGATCTATTTATTATTATATATATCTCTTTAGATTTTTAATTCAGTTAAAAATGTGATAAACCCTATTCACCCCCTCTAGGTTTAATCTAGATCCAACAAATGGTATCAAAGCAGGTATTTTCGTTAACTCTAAAGTCATGGGTAACCCTAGTTATCAATCCACCAAGAGTCAGTCCAATAATATCCCACCTATTTTCAATGGAACGGATTTTTTAAATTGGAAATTAAAAATGAAAATTTATTTAAAATCTGTTCATATTAAGTATTGGAATATTATTATTAATGGAGGAGATCTGTCAGATAAAAAGTGTAAAGCTATCAATAATCGTGCTATGAACATTATTTTTTCTTGCCTTAGTATTGATCAATTTAAACTTATCTTCCATTGTTTAACTGCGCAGGAAATTTGGAATACTCTGAATAAGAAGTATGGAAAAATCGATAACAGCTGCTCAAAACCCGAGAAAGTCAACTCAGATCCAGAGTTCTGTTTAACAGGATTTACAAATGAAAATTCAGAAGGATCAGATGATGGAGAATCAACAGATGCTGAAACAGAAAATTTCTCATACGAAGATTTAGCTTATATGTGCGTTGATTTGACTAAATCTGTTGATAAACTCCAATCTAAAAACAAATCTCTAAAATCTAAGAATTCTGAGTTGACCAGCAAAATGGATGATTTGGAATTACAACTAGAACATTTTAAACATTCTTCAAATTCTGATTGCAAAAATTGTTTGAAATTGAAAACCAATCTTGTTCATCTCAATAAAAATATTCAAAAGTTTGAAAAAGAAATTCTGATCTTAAAAGAAAACAAGATTGAGTTATCAAGTTTAAATAATCTTTTACAAAAGGAATTTGAAAATTTTAAGACTGATATATATTCCAAATTTGAAATTGCTGAAAAAGAGAATTTGTTGAAATCTGATTTGATTTTGAAAGAACTTGAAAATGAGATTGAAAAATCCAAGAAATTTGAGTTTGAAAAACAAAAACTTTTTGAATCTGAGATTGCTGAGTCCCAAACCAAAATTAATTTGCTTAAAAATGAAAATTTGGTTTTAAAATCTGATTTTGAAAGATGTAAGATCACTAAAAATCGTTGTTTAGACCTATTGAAAGAAAACGGTGATCTCAAAACTGAAATTCAACAACTTGAAACAATTTTGGCTAAATTTTCAAATGGTGAAAAATATTTGAATATGTTGTTGAAAAACCATTTTTTTGTTGGAAATAAACGTGGTCTTGGTTTTGGGAAAACAAATGATTTTGAGAAGCTAAATTCTTGTGATTTTGAAGATTCCTTAAACTGCTTCAAGAAGGATCGTTTTGGAAATTTGAACTCTAAAAATTCCAAAGGATTTTTAAATCACAAACAAAATCAGAATCTGTTTTATAACAATCCATTTAAACAACCCTGGATCCCAAAAAGATATTAAATGAATTTTGGAAAAACTAAACAAGTTTGGGTTCCTAAAGGCATAAAGATAGATTCGAATGGGATGTCATACAAACAGATTTGGGTACCAAAAGATGTTAACATAACTGTGAGTGGTTTTACTAATTTTGTTAGACCACTCAATCCCCTAAACTATTAAGTACCAAAGGAGGCTGAGGAACTGTTGTGCAAAAAGAAATGTGAAGCAAAGTTGTCTATACTTTTATATCATTCACAGTTTCTTCAGCCAAGATCTGATGAGTTAGAGATTCTGGTTTACACTGATTTCAGGTATGATCTCTGAACTTGTCTTTGTATATTCTCTCTGTTTTTATTTTCTGTGTTTATTCCTTCCTCTACCCCTTCTATTTTTCTTCATTTTTTTTAATTTATCACTGCATATTTTTTTGTTTCTTTATGGGCCTCATTAACTTCAAATATTAGAACTCATTTTTTTTTCTGGAAATTCGCTTTAGTTGAATAGAACTCTAATGGTTTAATTATTTCTAGATCTTGAATTTAATCTTGTAAATATCTGCAATTATTTTGAAGTTTATTTTTTTTCTGAATTCATAACAGTGTTGATGCATTAATATCATATCTTGAACACTGTCATTTCGAATTCTAAAATTTTGAAGATCTGAATAATTAATGAAATTTCACACACTTATGCTGTGTTGAGTTTCTTCCAATTCATTTTGGAAACGCTTAAAATATTACACTCATTACAGTACACTGCTTCTTATCATTCATGATAATTTCATTGATTTTTGAATTGTCTTGAATCTCAGTGATACATCTTGAAATTCATTTTGTATTCGTGATCACTATGGTTGAAATTTGTTTATTTGAAATCATCTAAAATTCTTGATATTTTGAATATCACATAACACTTAAATTTCAAATTATCAAACTTGTGTGAATAATTCATTATATCTCGAACTTGACATGGTTTCAAGTGATTTCAAATAAATTAATTTTTTTTTGGATCATGAATACCTTTCAGACTTGATGTAAATGATCTGAAATTTCCCTTGTGATTGTGAGAGATAATTTTTGAAAATTCTTCGAAAAGATGGTCTTAAATCTCCCTATTATTTCATGGTTATTTGATATAAATATTTGTTTGTTTAAAATCATTTGAAATTATTGGTTTACTGAATCTCACACATATCTTGAATCTGAAATTAATAATCTGGTGTGATTGATTCACTGAATCTTGAGAGTTTCATATTCCTCAAATGATTTCAAATAAATAGTATCTTTAATCATTGGATCATGAATCATCTTATGTGACCGTCGTCTTGACTTGTCTGCTTTGAACTAATATCTTATGCTGCTCTGATATTGTTTTGAAAAATATGTTGGAAATTGCTTGTTTATGATCTGTTTGCTGCTCTGATACTGTTATTAGATAACTGCTTATTTTTGATCTGTCTGCTGCTCTGTGCTAAATTTGTCTACTTGGGCTTTAAATTTCTGTTGTCTGTGATATCATGGTTTGTCTCCAGTGTCTTGTTAAAATCCTCATTAATAGAGACACCAAGTGTATCAGAAGTGCCTTATATTTGTCTCACTCATTTGTACTTAGATTCTAATCTTCACCTTGTATAGATCTACACACTCTTTTTGACTTGTACAAATTTATCCCTCTTGGCATGTATAGATCTTCATATTTCACTTGTAATTGATTTTCAATTTTAAAATTATTTATTGATTATTCATTCAGAAATTGAAATCAATATCCAAATTGAACTGTATTTATAATTCATCAAAATTATTAACAGATTTTGAAATTGTGATGAATTGTGACTGCAGTATATTTCACAACAAGAGGAGATTTTATTTAGATTTTCATGATGGTTGAACATATATTATAATATCTTTGAACTGGCAATTATTTCACGACCATCTTCATTCTCTACCATTATTCTGCCATCCATCATGTTTTTTTATTAATGTGGAGAGTTTATTTAAAAAAAATCTTTTTGAATAAAACAGTGAAAATATTTGTGATGGAATTGTGGTTATGTTATTATTCTGAATTAGCGAAAATTGAAATTTTTTCAATGATCTCGGTACAGTTGATAATATTTCATAATATTATTTATTTAGAAATTTATTTCACAGTCCATTTCTGTACCTACCACATTTCTATCATTCATACTGGTTTTATATACCGAGGAGTTTTTCTATTTTGAAGCTGAAAATAATAAATATAATTAATATATAAGTGTGTCTTTAACCTCATTTAAAAATCCAAGCTCTGGTCATGCATGGTTAAGAGACAACTTATAATTTAAGCTGCGACTGACCTCATTTAAAAATCCAAGCTCTGGTTATGCGTGGTCAGTGTGGTCTTAAATAAAATAAAATAAAAGGAAAAATGTGCTATAAATAGAAATTAATTTGGAATTCTCCTTGGTGTGTAAAAACAAATCTATCAATCCATATTCTAACCTGTGAAATGTGTTGAAATCTTATGACGTATTATGATTTGTTGATTGATGGGTATTGGGATTTGAGATTATTCGATTTTGTCACTTAAATTGAATTATTAACTATAGTCCAAATCCATCACTGTTTTTGAGCCTTTTTTTTTATAAAAATTCCTTTGAAAATAATTGGAAATGATTTGTTTTTAAAACTCTCTCCATTATGTATGAAATTCATCGTAAATCCGTCATTTTCTAAAATGTGAAATATGCCGCCTGTTCTCAGAATATTATGATTTTTGTTTGACTGATTGAGATTTATGATGATTGTTCTTCCTCTGAAGCTGAAATTATATTTATTAGTCACTTTTCATCTATTTTTTAAATTCTGTATCCTTTTGATGATAAAGAAAGGGGGAGAATGGATTGAGATTTTGATTTATGAGTGAATAGTTTATAAATATTTTTAATTTGAAAATTAATTATTATTCATTTAATTTCACTCATGCACAGTTATAGGGGGAGTTTCTGTTGTAGGGGGAGCATTCAAATAGGGGGAGTAATATATTTCATTTTTTCAAACACATTTATATTCAAAATCTTAAATATTTGTTTGCCATCATCAAAAGGGGGAGATTGTTGTATATAACGGTGTTGTATACACAATTATATGATTTTTGTTTGATGATAACAACCAAATATATATTATTATAAATGTGTTTGTATTGTACTGCTTTATATATACACAACATACAGGAATATAATATTTCTGTTTAAATAAACTGTATAGAAATTTAAATATTCACACAGTATTTTATTTAAACAAAATATTTTATTTCAATTTCAAACAGTACATCTTTTATAACTCCTCTATTTGACATTCTTCATTCCATTCATATACAAATATTCTCATTACATCTCTGTCATTCACTCTATACAACTCTACAGTACACTCTACACTCATTTGTACAAACATTTATACATTCAGAGACTCAAATACAGACACTTTCACTGTTCTTGTTTTCTGCCTTCTGTCTTCTTGTCTTCTGCATTCACAGCTTTCAGTCCAGTCACTTCAGTTCAGTCTCATCTTCTTACCTGTCACATGAAACAGAAACAGACAGTACACTACAATAGAAATTATACAGAATATATGCGGATATAAATTTTATTTTTAAAATTTTATTTGCCTCATATTTCTGGTGTGTTTCTCATCATTTTTCATGACTTGATCTTATTCATGTGTGTCTAGTCAGTTTGTTATGTATAGTACAGGGACATGAAATCTTTTCTGATCGACTGCATATACACACGTGTATATATATATACACGTGTGCACTGCCTCGCCAATCCAGTGTGCAACTGAGGAGTAGCCACGTGGACCATCTCGACTCAGTGCACACTCAAATGGACAGTGCAACAGAAATGGAGATATACCGGAAGAAAAGCAAACATAGCATGGTCAAGCCGAAGTGAAAACCAACATATCTTGGCAAAAATGAAACAATGCAGCAATACATATGTGTGTTGACCAAACACAACTCAAAGGCTCAAAACAAAGTTGGTCAAGGCAACTCAAATACATACATGAATGGTTCAGCATCATGAGTGGCATGCAGACTCAAGCAAATGGTTGGAATATCAATATTAATGATTCATCAGTGTGGCATAACATGGTGGGAAATATCAATGAGTACATACTTTAAAGATGACATGTTTTCAACAATTCAGTTCGGTTTTGTTTCTCGAATGCAATGGAAAACACACATGTTCGATCAAGTAAACAAACAATGAAGCATACATTCATGTGTGTTCATGAAACTATGGTGGTGTAGCCAAGAAGTGAACAACTACAGCATACGGAGTTCAAATAAGTCTGTTTATATATGTGCAGTTTGCAAAAACAGTGGTGCAAGCAAGGTACAAAGCCACGAACATGAAAAACCTAAGGTCTACCAAGTTTTCAGAATGGTTTGAGCAAGTGGGAAAAATATCATGTGCTCAGTCTTTTCCAAGTGTCAAGAACCAAGTGGAAATATAATCAGAACAGTTTTAAATTTGTATCATGATTGGTGTAACTACACATTTTTTAAACAAGTGATGCAAGTACACTAAAAGGTCGAGCACCAAGTCAAGTTCGAATTCAAAGTATAATGCAAACAGAAATGGACAAAGAATTGCAGGTTTTATGTTTGGAAAAAACAGTGCAAATGTTTTAAAAGGTTTGACAGTTTTCTGGCAAGTGTTAAATCACTGTGAATATAGTTTGGCAAGTATTTTCAATTCAGATTTCACAAATTAGTTTTTGGCAAATGTATCTTTCCAGTTTTTTCAATGACCATGCAAGGCAAATCAGAGCAAGCATATTGATGTACTCATGCATATGCATAAAGCCAAGGAATCAGTATGGTCAAACAAAGGCAGTAAACAAATCAGAGTGTGTACATATATAGCAGTATGTGTATACAAAACAAAGAATCAACAAAGACTTCAATTAGCATTCATGTTGAAATTGGTTTCCAGATTTGGCCATAAACTATTCATTTTGATTTTTCCAGAAGTGCAAACAAATCATACAGTGTGCCAAATTTGAAACAATCAATCAAGCAAATTTAGGTGAATATGGAATAAGCAAATGTGGCAAGCAAACGAACAATTTCCAGTTTTTTTTCACAAGTTTTACTTGGCAATAAATCAGAGGGTAAGTTGCAGAAATCACAATCCATATTTGGCAAGAGATAAATCAATTTCAAAAAAGCATTTTTGGCGAGTGTTTTAAAACATTACAGATTCAATTCAACAATTCAAGCCGAGAATCAAAAGGGGAAACCACAAAAATCAGGCCAAGTCAACTAATATATAAATCAGAGAATTCATTTCAAGGATTTCAAAATCATATTTATTCACCCTCTTCATTACAGGCTATTTAGATCGAAAACCACAAGCAATTAAAAAAGGAAATTCGAAGAGAAAATACAGGAGGACTCACTTTTATATTCATTGTTTTCGATCGACACAAATCTCCCCAAATCAGAGAAAGCCGAATTCATCTTGAAGCAAGCTGTAGGATTTCGAAGCGCAGGAGAGCAAGAAAGCTTCGAGCAACAGAGAATTCAATTTCGTTTTATCCAGCATCGTGATTTGATTTGGGAAATCAGAAGAAACCCTAGCAAATTTCAGAGCCGCCATTTTTCTCAACAAAGCAAAGAGAAGCGGGCAAAAGAAGAACGAGTGCACCAATATTGAAAAGGGCCGGCCAAAAGTTTAATTAAAAAGGGGATGACCCTTATTTTCTAAATCCTAGGGTTTCTTGTTTTTTATTATTATTTTGTATTCTGTTTTGTATTTGAAAATCCGTCAATCAGTTTCTAGTGTCTGTAAAATACTAAGAAAACCAGTTAGGGTGTTAACTGGCAGTTTACTAGTCTATAAAAAACTAGGGTTACTGTTTACGGGTCTGTAATCAGGGGAAATCTGATCTAGGGGTTTAGACCAGTCTACGGTTTTGAGCGTAGGGTTAGAATAGGAGCAGGGTTTGCGAGTGTACATGGTCTTGTATGCGGGATCTGTTCTATCACCTAGTAGAAACCTTAGAAATGCAGTAGTAGGCAGGGTTTTGCCGAAGCTGGGTATATCTGTGTGTGATTTATTTTCTACATTTCTGTTTCTGCTATATTCTGTGATCTATTTATTATTATATATATCTCATTAGATTTTTAATTCAGTTAAAAACTGTGATAAACCCTATTCACCCCCCTCTAGGGTTAATCTAGATCTAACACATGATTGTGCACAAGATGTGGATTCCATCGTAGAACCCACCGGTGATAGCTGGAATGGACAAACTATTGTTATCTATCTGGTGCACTCATTCGTTTGCCGAAGGGTGGCATACTTCTTGTTATGCTCAAAGTTCTTGAATATGAACTCTATCAAGGTAACTTATTCTTGTTGAAAATAAATGAAAAAAAAGAATTACACATTTCAAACTATCCACAGTCTTATGTGAGTAAGTTAAATTTAGTAGATTAACAACAAGGTTTTAGCATTGATGGGCAATAAGTGAAAAGTGAAAAGATATAGATCATATGTATGTATTGAACAAAAATGGTTTGTAGGCAAATATTTTAATCTTTCTACGCCAATAACTATGAGGGATAGTATAAGGTACCTGAAAGTCAACTAGTTGCAACTTCAAACCAAAAACTTCGCGGATTTTGTAACACCCCGAATTTTAGTTAATGCTAAAATTCACTAATTACAGGATAAATAATCTCAGATGTGGGAATTAGGGGAAACGGGCTGCGTCATTGCGTTCGTCTCGGAAAAATACGCAAAATAGAGTCCGAGTTTTCGAAAATCGGAGTCCGTATGGCCCAGTTATGGCCCGATGAAGTTTGCAGAAAATTCAAAGATAAAAACAGATTTAAAAATTCAAATTCAGATTTTAAAATAGAAGCAGCGGGGCCAGGCGGGAAAGTTCCCGCCCTACCCATGTCGACAGGGCTGTCGACAGGCCTGTCGACAGGGGTGTCGACTTGCCTGTCGACAGGGGGGCGACGCCCAGTAAAACTGGGTGCACCAGTTTGGGTTCTTGGGCTAGCTTGGAGGGCTGGTTCTGGAAGCTTCTTGGATCTGACGGGTCTAAACCAATCTAGGGTTAATCTAAGGGTCTAAAATGCAACCTAATCCTATAAATAAGACCCTAACCCTACCCTAATTCATTCATAATTAGATTTTATAACTAAACTATGGCAAAATGAAACTTGATCATGGCCACCACAAATCAATGAAGAGGAAAGCAAGCTAATCAACCTCTCTAATCAACCTCAAATCCATTCTAAGCATCTTAATCTTCTTCATTTGGAGTGCAAATTGCTAGTTGTGAGTTTCTATCACTTTAACATCATTTGTTAAAGCAAGTAGATTAGGTGTAATGAGACTTATGGTCTTGAATGCGGATTAGTGAGTTTGAATCATTTGTAATGATATGTTACTCTATGTTTTTCTATGTTTATGCATATTTAATAAGTTGGTTTATGCATACTTGATAAGTGGATTTATGCATAATTAATAAGTTGGTTTATGCATACTTGATAAGTGGATTTATGCATAATTAATAAGTTGGTTTATGCATACTTGATAAGTGGATTTATGCATGATTAATAAGTTGGTTTATGCATGTTTAACAAGTGGGTTTATGCATGTTGAATATGTAAGTTTATGCAAGTTTAGTATGATGTATGTTATGTTTACATGATGCTAAATATGCAAGTTGTGGGCTATGTGATCATATACATGTTATGCAAGTCCATGATGATATGCTATGCAAGTTACATGTATGTTAATATGCAAGATATGCTATGCAAGTTACATGTTTGTTAATATGCAAGTTCATGATAACACATTATGCAAGTTTAAAAGTTAATATGCGAGTATGTGAAAGCTTATGCAAGTATGTGGATGCTTATGCAAGTACGTGAATGCTTATGCAAGTATGTGAATGCTTATGCAAGTTATGTATATGCTTAAATGCAAAGTTTAACATAATATGCAAGTTATGCATGCTTATGCAAGTATGTGGATGCTTATGCAAGTTATGTGTATGCTTAAATGCATATTTAACATGTTATGCAAGTTATGAGAATGCTTATATGCAAGTTCAACATGTTATGCAAGATATGTGTATGATAATATGCAAGTTCATATGCAACATGTTATGCAAGTCATGTGTATGATAATATGCAAGTTTGGGGGTTAAATGTAGTTGGGTTAATATATGCTCATATATGCAAGTTGACATCCTCTTAACCCATGACAAAGTACATGCTAATATTTGGTTTAACCCATGATATTTGTGATGGATCTTTCCCTTTATTATGTCGTGAAATGAGAACGATTTACGTGGGGAACGATGGGGTAATAAATATGTTAATAAAAGTATGATTGGGTATGATAAGCATACCATAGAAAAATAAATTAACATAAGTGGGAATTTACCTATTGAGTTAGGTCTACCCCATGGGAATTTACCTATTGAGTTAGGTCTACCCATGTTATGAAAAATGTGTAATTAATTAGGGATAATTAATTGTGGGGGTGATTAATTAGGTGTAATTAATCAACTAAGACACGAGGTTGGACCCTTTTGTAGCATAAGACTGCCCGGAACCGACCGGCAAATCCAGCGGCTACAAATGATTGGCCCAATGTGAGAGGTCTTAGTCATAAAGTAAATACATGATTGAAGTAAAGACACGAGGTTAGACCCTTTTGATGACAGAAGTCTGCCCGGAACCAACCGGCATATCCAGCAGTCATAAAAGACGGTCTAATGTGAGAGGTCTTTATGAGGTCATGATCTTAATTAATGAATTAAGAAACACTTAACCATAGTAGCATGTAGTGGGACATGAGGGTTAAGTGGGTGCCTTGGGTGGCAGGTAGTAACTAGTGGGGGTGCCTCGGGTGGCATGAGGAAACTAGTGGGTTGCCTTGGGTGGCAATAGAAAATACGATTAGAATACTTAACCAAAGTGGAACATGTAATTTAAAACATGGGTGAAGGGTTAAGTAAGTGCCATGGGTGGCATGTGGAAATCTAGTGGGTGCCTTAAGGGGCAATTGAAATAGGATTAGATGACTTAACCAAAACTTAACATGTAAGTGGGCATGATTATAAAGAGGGGTTAAGTGGGATGCACTAGATAAAATTGCAAGCTTAGGTGGTAGCTTGTGGGGGCCCATTTCAACCAATATCCCAAACGTATCCTTGTAGGCTCGACTTAAGTCGAGTGACGGGACACGCATATTGGGCTTGACTATAAGAGGCCAAACCGGGTTAACGGTGGCAACGCGGGACCAACGGGTTTCATATGCGTGTGTGGACCCGGGCTGGTTGGTAAGTCGTTGTTGCATCGTGTAGATATAAAGCCGTGCACCGTTGATATTATCAGGTGGCCACGTTGGGGAATGATACACCCCAATTGTGGGACCAGCACGGGTATCTATAGTAGGGAGCCGATCGCTTGGGAGTAGTGGGTACACCTAGTAAAGATAGGGGCAGACGGCACCTGTGTAGGGGTACAAGAAACTACCGGGTAAAAATTACTAAGTACACTTAGTGGGATCAACCTTTAAGTAGAAATTACTCTTGGTGGGTAGAACTGGTGTGGTGCAGTGTAGGAATTACCCTCGGGTGGATAAGTCTGGGGCGGTGTAGTCTAGTAATTATCCTTGGGTGGATAAATGCGTCTTTACGGTTATCTTGGTTTCTCTTAAGTTTGCCAAGCTGCTTAGTGTAGCCATTCATCCCCAGGCGTTACCGTATATCAACTTATGTCTTCTCTGGTTACTTTAATGATTGTATTGTTAAAGTTATAGGACTCACTCAGACTTATGTCTGACCCCGTTGTTTTTATCTTTTTCCCCCAACCCCAGGTTATCAGAGTGGGCTTAGTGCTAGTGGGCCTTGATCGGATTGCTGTATCTATCCTTTGGAGCTTGGACCGTTGAAGTAAAGCTCAGTTCATCTTTCCTTTTATGGCTATTGTTTACTTAGTGGGATTATGTACTTATTTTTATCAAGATGGATATTTTGTACTTGACTCTTGTATGGTTTTGTGATGTAACCAAACATGTTTTACTTTCCGCTGCAATTGAAATGATGATTTAAATTTTCAAGTATTACTCATATCTGTCTAGTTGTAATTTTTCTGTTCTATATCCACTTAAAATACTCCACCAATGTTATGGCATTCCCTTAGTGAGTGTCCGTAGCGGGCGTGGGGTGTTACACGTGGTATCAGAGCTTGAGGTTACCAGAACAGATAAAATTTTTAGAAAAACTATTTTCTAAGAATATGTTTGAAAAGAGTATTTTCAAAAACATGTCTTTCAAGAGAAAAGTTTTTGAAAGAAAAGCATAATCCCCGATAGCCATATCTTTATCTTTCGAATTCTCCGTTTTGAATCTTTCCCTTTTTCGTCTCAGCATGGCTGAAGATCTTTATCTTCCGGACAATGTAGCGGTACCAGTATGGTATAGAAGGTTGTTAGAGGCTAGGGCCGCCGCTGCAGGTCCAGCTAATGTTCCTCCTTCACCCGTTGCACTCGTTCCTCCTCGCGCGGATACTTTTGCTATGACTTGTAGGAAGTTTAAGGCTATGGGAGGAAAACCTTTTGTGGGAGCTAGGGATTGGCTTAATGAGACGGAAGAATTGATGGAAATCTTGGAAGTAGAAGAGGGAAAGAAAGTCAGGTTAGCCGCTTGGTTAATGGAAGGGGAGGCCTCGTCCTGGTGGGAGATCACTAATGGAGAACGCCCGATTGACTCTTGGGTGGATTTCAGGCATAGGTTTGAGGCAAAGTTTCTCTCAAAAGCGGAAGAAAATATGCATAAGGAAGAGAAGGGTCCCAATGCTAATAAAGCACCCGAGAAGAAAGGAGATCAGGAGAGACCTCAACAGCAACAGCAAAACAAGGGTGGGAAAGGCAAAGGTGGCAAGGGAAAGAAGAGGTGCTTCAATTGTGGGACACTAGGCCACCTAAACAAAGATTGTCGCAAGAAGACTAAGACTGGCTGCTTCCACTGTGGCGAAGCAGGGCATTTAGTGAAGGATTGCCCTAAGAAAGGGCAAAGGACGGGGTCTACCTCAGGAGGATAGGTGCAAGCCCTTATGGCACCAGGTCAGGCTAGGGGGCAAGTACAGGCTCTCGCGGTTCCACCGATTTGGGAAAGAGGTAGAACTATTTCTATTGAAAGTCTAGTTTTCTCTGATCGATCATCCTGTCCGTACTTTATTTGATTTTGACGCATTGAATTCATTTATCTCATCATTGTTAGTAGAGTCACTGCACTGAGACACCAGTTTGGTAGAGGATCCCTTAGTTGTTTCAAACCCAATTGGGGCTCCATGATGTGTTTGGGTTTGAAAGTTTCTATACTTAGCGTTGAGTTTAGAAGTGATGCTTGTTGGGCTTCACGGGCTATGGGTTAGTTTTGGGCATGGACTGGTTATCCAGTAGGGGTGCCGTTCTTAATTTTGAAGGGAGAGTTGTAGGCTTATGACCCGCTTGGGTAACACTCTCGAGATCTCTTGTAATCCCATAGAATCTGTTATGCTAAGTTATCTAGAATCGCTTGACACGACGGTCTAGAGTTTGCGATCTGTTAGAGCAGTCCGGGAATACTCGGATGTGTGTGAGGAGGTGAAGGGCTTACCTCCGGAGCGGGAGATTGACTTCCGAAAAAGTCTGGTAGATAATGCCAACCCAGTATCTTGGCCAGTATGCCACACGGCTCCTCGTGAGAGGAGGGAAATCGATAAGCAAGAAGGTGGTTTGCTTAAGAAGGGGTTCATAAGACGAAGTATATCGGAGTGGGGTGCTCCAGCAGTTTTTGCTGCGAAGGCGGATGGGTCCCTCAGACTTTGTGTAGGCTAAAGAGAACTGAATAAACTCACAAAGAAGAATGACACCCATTGCCGAGGATTTACGATCTCTTTGATCAGTTAGTGGGCGCCTCAGTATTTGTGCAGTTGGACTTAGCCACGGGGTTTCGTCACTTGAGAGTGGTTGAGGATAGTATAGAGAAGACTGCCTTTAGGACTCCGGATAGATTTTATGAGTGGCTAGCAATGCCATTTGGTTTGACGAACGCCCCCGCATATTGGTTTGATGAGGAGGGTGTTCAGGGAGTACCTAAATAAGTTCGTGATGGTCTTTGTGGACGACATCTTGGTCTTTTCTAGGAGCAAAATAAGTTTTCGTATGTGCTCAATAGGGTGAGCAAAGCCAGTTATGGGAAAACGGTGGTTTTAGAGCGAGACTGGCAAGGACATCCAAAGTTGGTTAAAGGCTTAATTGATTGGCCATTTTTACTAGTATCATCTCACGTAGGTCGCCTGAACTCGAAGGAGATATCCCTTGGGTGTTTGTCTGATATTGGTTTAGGCCTTTGGGGCTTGCATTTGGGGGATGTCGAGTTCGACTAGGGTGGTCTGCGTGAGAGATGGACAGTCGCGATGATTTTTGATAGGATTCTTAGCATCCTATGAGATAGCGTATACCCATGGCAAGGGTAACATGGTAGCGGACGCCTTAAGTAGAAAAAGGTTGTCCTTGAGTTCATTGTTCGTTGAACGACGGAGCTTAGAGTCTATTTCTATGTTTGACTTTAGACCTTCCGTTGACTTTGTACCCGGATTGCTAGCTTCTTTGGAGGTTAGACCTACTCTTTTGGGGCGGATTGGAGAAGCACAGAGGGACGACCCACAGTTGGTAGAGTTGGTGGGGAAGCTCATAAGGAGGGAGTCGTCCAGCCATTTGAGTAGGTACACCCTAGACGATAGGGGGTGCTTGCGTAGAGACGGTAGACTTTGTATACCGAAAGACGAGGGTTTGAGGAAGGTTATTCTTGATGATGCGCACCGTTCTAGGATGACCATTCATCCCGGTGGGGACAAGATGTACCAAGACATGAAGAGGGTTTTTCTGGACCAGTATGAAGAAAGATGTGGCCGAGTATGTCGCTCGATGCTTGGTGTGCTAACAAGTGGAAGCGAAGTAAAAGAAACCCGGAGGGTTGCTTCACCCGTTGGGAGTTCCGTAATAGGAAGTGGGATAGTGTCTCGATGGATTACCGAAATCAAGGAAGGGTAATACGGGGATTGGGCTTATGGTTGATAAACTTACGAAGTGTGCCCGTTTCATACCCGGGAAGAGCAAGAGCACTATTCCATGTCGAGCTTCAGTTATATTCGAAAGATTATTAGATTGCATGGTGTACCCTCCAGTATGGTGAGCGATCGAGATCCTATCTTCACTAGAGAGTCTAGAGAGTTTTGGAAGAGTTTCCAAGAGGCGGTAGGGACTTAGTTGTAATAGAGTACCGCATATCATCCTCAGATAGACGGCCAGACCGAGAGGGTGAATCATATTTTAGAAGACCTTTTGAGGCTATGTATCTTGGATTTTGGAGGTACACGGGAGGAGCATCTTCCATTGGTGGAGTTACCCGACAGACTTAGTAGTGTACATGATGTATTCCATAGGAGGAAGTGCCTACATGAGACCGCAGAGGTGGTAGAGCCGAGCTTACTTAAAGAAGTAAAGATAGAGTGTGATGTGATTATTCGACGAGCTCCTACCCGCATCCTTGGGTCAGAGAATTAGGAAGTTGAGAAACAGAGGGGTTCAACTAGTCAAAGTACAAAAAGGGAGATGAAGAAAGAAATGCTACCTGGGAGACGGAAGCGAAGATGCGTTCGAGGTACCCTTTTTCTTTCGGAGGGTATGTCCTTTTGCTTCTCCTTCATCGCATATCTTGTGCTTATCTTATTCTTAGTATGTCCTCTCGTTAGTACCTTTGACCTTTAGATAGGGTAAACCTATGGTTGAAACATGTGTTTGAGACATGTTATGGTTGATGGATGCAAGTGGATGCAAGTGTTTGCTAGTGGTTGCTCGTGGATGCATATACACACACTCTAGGCACTAGATCGGCTCAGTCACTTCATATTGCATATTGCATAAAATGGTGTGTAGAAAAATATATTTATGGATGTATAATGGTTGTGTTATCGCATGGATGATGCATTTTGGTGAATGGTTGTGCACTCATGTAGATATTGTATGTGTCGATAGGGTTTTCTCGCATACATAATGGATGCATGGCACTATCATGGTTTGCATATGTTCATACATTAGATAGGGAACATATACACACACTGTTTGCATATGCTCATACATCATTAGAAACTGTTTAAGGACAATGGATGCCCGTGGTTGATGGTTTGAGTAGATGGTTGTTTGGATGGTAGGATATGCGTTCTCCTTAGCTTAGAGATTTCGGGGACGAAATCCTTTAAGGAGGGGAGAATGTAACACCCCGAATTTTAGTTAATGCTAAAATTCACTAATTACAGGATAAATAATCTCAGATGTGGGAATTAGGGGAAACGGGCTGCGTCATTGCGTTCATCTCGGAAAAATACGCAAAATAGAGTCCGAGTTTTCGAAAATCGGAGTCCGTATGGCCCAGTTATGGCCCGATGAAGTTTGCAGAAAATTCAAAGATAAAAACAGATTTAAAAATTCAAATTCAGATTTTAAAATAGAAGCAGCGGGGCCAGGCGGGAAAGTTCCCGCCCTACCCATGTCGACAGGGCTGTCGACAGGCCTGTCGACAGGGGTGTCGACTTGCCTGTCGACAGGGGGGCGACGCCCAGTAAAACTGGGTGCACCAGTTTGGGTTCTTGGGCTAGCTTGGAGGGCTGGTTCTGGAAGCTTCTTGGATCTGACGGGTCTAAACCAATCTAGGGTTAATCTAAGGGTCTAAAATGCAACCTAATCCTATAAATAAGACCCTAACCCTACCCTAATTCATTCATAATTAGATTTTATAACTAAACTATGGCAAAATGAAACTTGATCATGGCCACCACAAATCAATGAAGAGGAAAGCAAGCTAATCAACCTCTCTAATCAACCTCAAATCCATTCTAAGCATCTTAATCTTCTTCATTTGGAGTGCAAATTGCTAGTTGTGAGTTTCTATCACTTTAACATCAATTGTTAAAGCAAGTAGATTAGGTGTAATGAGACTTATGGTCTTGAATGCGGATTAGTGAGTTTGAATCATTTGTAATGATATGTTACTCTATGTTTTTCTATGTTTATGCATATTTAATAAGTTGGTTTATGCATACTTGATAAGTGGATTTATGCATAATTAATAAGTTGGTTTATGCATACTTGATAAGTGGATTTATGCATAATTAATAAGTTGGTTTATGCATACTTGATAAGTGGATTTATGCATGATTAATAAGTTGGTTTATGCATGTTTAACAAGTGGGTTTATGCATGTTGAATATGTAAGTTTATGCAAGTTTAGTATGATGTATGTTATGTTTACATGATGCTAAATATGCAAGTTGTGGGCTATGTGATCATATACATGTTATGCAAGTCCATGATGATATGCTATGCAAGTTACATGTATGTTAATATGCAAGATATGCTATGCAAGTTACATGTTTGTTAATATGCAAGTTCATGATAACACATTATGCAAGTTTAAAAGTTAATATGCGAGTATGTGAAAGCTTATGCAAGTATGTGGATGCTTATGCAAGTACGTGAATGCTTATGCAAGTATGTGAATGCTTATGCAAGTTATGTATATGCTTAAATGCAAAGTTTAACATAATATGCAAGTTATGCATGCTTATGCAAGTATGTGGATGCTTATGCAAGTTATGTGTATGCTTAAATGCATATTTAACATGTTATGCAAGTTATGAGAATGCTTATATGCAAGTTCAACATGTTATGCAAGATATGTGTATGATAATATGCAAGTTCATATGCAACATGTTATGCAAGTCATGTGTATGATAATATGCAAGTTTGGGGGTTAAATGTAGTTGGGTTAATATATGCTCATATATGCAAGTTGACATCCTCTTAACCCATGACAAAGTACATGCTAATATTTGGTTTAACCCATGATATTTGTGATGGATCTTTCCCTTTATTATGTCGTGAAATGAGAACGATTTACGTGGGGAACGATGGGGTAATAAATATGTTAATAAAAGTATGATTGGGTATGATAAGCATACCATAGAAAAATAAATTAACATAAGTGGGAATTTACCTATTGAGTTAGGTCTACCCCATGGGAATTTACCTATTGAGTTAGGTCTACCCATGTTATGAAAAATGTGTAATTAATTAGGGATAATTAATTGTGGGGGTGATTAATTAGGTGTAATTAATCAACTAAGACACGAGGTTGGACCCTTTTGTAGCATAAGACTGCCCGGAACCGACCGGCAAATCCAGCGGCTACAAATGATTGGCCCAATGTGAGAGGTCTTAGTCATAAAGTAAATACATGATTGAAGTAAAGACACGAGGTTAGACCCTTTTGATGACAGAAGTCTGCCCGGAACCAACCGGCATATCCAGCAGTCATAAAAGACGGTCTAATGTGAGAGGTCTTTATGAGGTCATGATCTTAATTAATGAATTAAGAAACACTTAACCATAGTAGCATGTAGTGGGACATGAGGGTTAAGTGGGTGCCTTGGGTGGCAGGTAGTAACTAGTGGGGGTGCCTCGGGTGGCATGAGGAAACTAGTGGGTTGCCTTGGGTGGCAATAGAAAATACGATTAGAATACTTAACCAAAGTGGAACATGTAATTTAAAACATGGGTGAAGGGTTAAGTAAGTGCCATGGGTGGCATGTGGAAATCTAGTGGGTGCCTTAAGGGGCAATTGAAATAGGATTAGATGACTTAACCAAAACTTAACATGTAAGTGGGCATGATTATAAAGAGGGGTTAAGTGGGATGCACTAGATAAAATTGCAAGCTTAGGTGGTAGCTTGTGGGGTCCCATTTCAACCAATATCCCAAACGTATCCTTGTAGGCTCGACTTAAGTCGAGTGACGGGACACGCATATTGGGCTTGACTATAAGAGGCCAAACCGGGTTAACGGTGGCAACGCGGGACCAACGGGTTTCATATGCGTGTGTGGACCCGGGCTGGTTGGTAAGTCGTTGTTGCATCGTGTAGATATAAAGCCGTGCACCGTTGATATTATCAGGTGGCCACGTTGGGGAATGATACACCCCAATTGTGGGACCAGCACGGGTATCTACAGTAGGGAGCCGATCGCTTGGGAGTAGTGGGTACACCTAGTAAAGATAGGGGCAGACGGCACCTGTGTAGGGGTACAAGAAACTACCGGGTAAAAATTACTAAGTACACTTAGTGGGATCAACCTTTAAGTAGAAATTACTCTTGGTGGGTAGAACTGGTGTGGTGCAGTGTAGGAATTACCCTCGGGTGGATAAGTCTGGGGCGGTGTAGTCTAGTAATTATCCTTGGGTGGATAAATGCGTCTTTACGGTTATCTTGGTTTCTCTTAAGTTTGCCAAGCTGCTTAGTGTAGCCATTCATCCCCAGGCGTTACCGTATATCAACTTATGTCTTCTCTGGTTACTTTAATGATTGTATTGTTAAAGTTATAGGACTCACTCAGACTTATGTCTGACCCCGTTGTTTTTATCTTTTTCCCCCAACCCCAGGTTATCAGAGTGGGCTTAGTGCTAGTGGGCCTTGATCGGATTGCCGTATCTATCCTTTGGAGCTTGGACCGTTGAAGTAAAGCTCAGTTCATCTTTCCTTTTATGGCTATTGTTTACTTAGTGGGATTATGTACTTATTTTTATCAAGATGGATATTTTGTACTTGACTCTTGTATGGTTTTGTGATGTAACCAAACATGTTTTACTTTCCGCTGCAATTGAAATGATGATTTAAATTTTCAAGTATTACTCATATCTGTCTAGTTGTAATTTTTCTGTTCTATATCCACTTAAAATACTCCACCAATGTTATGGCATTCCCTTAGTGAGTGTCCGTAGCGGGCGTGGGGTGTTACAGATTTTCAAGATAGTTGATCCTCAAACCCAAGCTATTTGGTCAATGATTGGATTGCACTTGTATCCAGGAGAAAGGCTGGAGTGGTTAGAGGACATATGTCATGATAGGAAAATCCTACAAAAAGAGGAAAATAATAGTGATCAATATAATCAGATGTGTAAAATGATGAGAATAAAGAAAAAGTTGGAACTAGTTAGTACATTTTATTATGTTGGTGTTTGATGATGAAAGGTAGAGAATAGTGTAACTTTTTATGAAGTGTTTCATCCAGTTTATTATATAGTGGGTAACGTACCTGCACCCTTTTTAGCCTCTGCAGATTAATAAAAAAATAAGTAACTATTGTCCTGTAATTTATGTCCTTTCACATTTCTTTCAGTTTCAGTATAGCGATTAATACACAAAATATTTCTTTCAAGCAATATGTAACCATGGTAATAGCAAGAGATAGGTGCATGTGAATAATTGTTTGTGTGAGCAATACGTAACACCGGACATGCATTTATAGGAACCTCCCATTTAAACCATTGTTGATGGTGAGAAATATATAGCATCAGATACATATTCACTGGAACTTTCCATTTATGTCGGACTGATTAATAGAATATTTGTTCATCTTTCGGGACTGGGTTGACTTATGACCCCAACACATGCCATGTTGATGATCCGTCACTTCACGGTGAACTAGTTGACTGTAGTGCCAACACGGCAGGCAGGTCCGCACTTTATCTTGCGGACAACAAGCTAACAAGTCTGTTTTAATTGTAAGTATAATGTATGGTTAGTTGAAATGGATACATAGTAGAGGAATAATAAGAGAACACATGCGCGAGTAAATACTAGAAATAGTGAGGCTGTTAGAATCAACACTTTTTTGTTAATATATGGATATTATTTCTCCTAGGAAATGAAATTACTAATTATTATGTGAAATAATATTAAAACTGATGTCGTAATAATTGTCTAGGTCATCATTAAATTTTGTATTGTTATGATATGTTTAATGTATATAAAATTTCCATACTATTTCTTTTTAAGGAAAAAAATTAGAATTTGTGTTATTTTTTGCAAATTGAATATTTAAGTTCCAACATGCTTGTAGCACAAATATTTGAATTACATAAATCAACTGGGTTTCTTGTTTAAAATTACAAATTTCAGAATAGGATGATTGGATAAAATATTGCAAAGAAATATCATACACGACTTATGTTAAAATATAGTAAGAATCGTTTTTTTTTGTCATTATCCATTCATAAAAATTGATGGGTTCCACTAATTAATTAGTTTCTTATGATGTATGGTTGTATGATCCTTTGTGGGCATGCAATAAGGAGACAAATTGCATGATTTGTATTTAATTTTTCATAAGGAGTCTAGAAATATTCGTAACTAGTAGAAATATGAAAACAAACTTTTTTTAATTATAACTCATGAACAGATATGATAACTCATTTTTTGAAAAATTATTTTAATTTTTATAAAATTCAAACATTTGTACGTGTAAATCACTATTTAAAAGCGGTTGAGAAACGGACTTTCAGCATTAAGAAAGAAAACGTGAATAATACATTCACATATTTTTTCGTTGCAATTATTTTCCATTGTTATCAGTTTTTATAATAGGATGAACAAAATCTATATATACTTCCAAATATGTATATTTCATAATAAAATAGTTATACTATTAACAAGAGAAGAAATTAACTTATTTTATTTGAAAATGTCTATTGAACCATAACAGTTTTAATAAACTATTAAATATTCTAGAATCATTTGATGTTGTTTCCCAATTGTCTGTAGAGATACGAAAAAAGTTTGGAACGTTATATTAGAAGTGAAGAGAAAAATGAAGATGAATTCACTATGCTTAATGGTACCTGTTTGATTTCCAAATACTTCTCTGTATACTATTTAAAGTACACTATACACAACCATCTCTTTAATTTTCCAACATTGACTATAATAGGGAAACTTGAGTTGATAATCTTTTAGAAATTAGTTTCTTTGCCTCTTTTCCCCAATCTTGATTCCAGGCGTACCTCGGCATCTTGGTTTGTGAAAATAAAATGCATAAAACATCAAAAGGCAGTTTCCGTCATTATCTTGATTTTTAAGTAAATGCAACACAGGTCTGAGAAGTTTAACATGCTTAAATGTGAGTAGCTATAAGTACGAAGATCATTTTGTGATTGTGGATGGAGGAGGTGGCTAATGTTATTTACCACAACAATTGAGTAATTGTACAGGATTTGAAATAATTATCAGCAATAATAAGTGTGCAAAAATATGTTTGAAACTCTTATTTGATCGCATGTCCTATGTTTTATGTTGTAATCACAAACATTTATTTACTAACATTTTGCAGTTATAGTCTGACTTTGGTATTTTTAAGAAAATTGACATTCAAAAGTAAGGCATGTGATTATTTAGCACAGTATGTTTTTTAATATCATGCAGTATCATCTTATAATCAATATTCTCTTTTACTTCTTTTCTATTTTGAAATTTGGTACTAAATGGGATAAAGCCATTGTTACAATTGCAAACTTTCTCGTTTTTAAACCAAAGTAATAAAAAATGAAATGAGCTAACATTTGAGATGTCTAATGATAATGTTTAAATGCATGCGTGGTTTGGGTTTTTCCTCGAGGACTTCCTTAAAGTTAAATGGCATATAATTAGAGGGTACAAAACAATTATGAAATGCTCAGTGTTAAACGACGATTAACTGTCTGAAACAGAGTATTTTGTTTTGATAAACAAAAAAAAGTATGACTTCGGGTTGTTTGGATTATAATACAGGCTCTGTGGTGTGGCCAGATGGCATTGAACCCAGACTGTGCTACCACTGGAGGGGAAGTAAGCGATGTAGTTTGGACTCTGTGGGAAGTAGTGGAAGTAGGCGAAGTAGCTCAGGTTGTAATTCAGACAGTTTCGTTCGGTTCTGGGTTGTTCGGGGTTGAATATTTTTAAGGTAGTGAACGAGAACTCACTGGGATTGGCCAGGTACACTAATACAATCTTTTAGGGAGTATATTTCAAAACCTATAGCACTTAGCATTAATGGGCTAATGAATCCATATACTGTGGAACTTTGGTGATATTCATTCATGAATCCGGTTTTACACCTACAGGTTCATTAGCTGATTTATGCTAATACAAAACTGACTTCATGAATGAATATTAGTAAAGCTGTCGTATATGGTTCGTTAACTAAACTGAATTCATGAATGAATATCAGCAAAGTTGTCATATAGGTTCACTAGCTAATTTGTACTAACGCAAAACTGAATTCATGGATGATCATCAGCAAAGTTGTCACATATATGTATAGGTTCACTAGCTGATATGTGCTAATACAAAACTGAATTCATGAATGAATATAAAAAAAGTTGTCACATATACATACAGACATATACACATAGTACATGCATGAATATGTATGTACGTATAAAATTCAAAATCAAGTAATCAATTTCCAAGATTCTTTTAAACATATTAAAAGATATGATTTCAATCCTTTAGTAATTATCAATCAATATACCCATTAGCAACTAAACTGTCTGAATGGTTTAGGCTACCAATTAATACAATGTTTGTATGTTAGATAATATACAAAGAGGATATTTGTGAAGAGTTGAATGGACTTGAGTGGGTTTATATAGCATGATGATTTCGATTGTGTAGGAGGGAGTAAGTGTGAGAATTTGTCGTGCATATGTGCCATGGGATTTTCCTCTTTGAATATTTTGGGTAGATGATTTGGGAGTGGAATTTTCCAATGTGTGCATCTATTTATCATGTGTTTATCATATTAGGTTTACTACTGCGTGATGGATTTGAATTATACACTGGGTGTACTATGACGGGATGAATTACTTCCTAATTGTTCTTTTTTATCAGTATTCATCAATCATAAAACAAAACCGTCTATCAATATGTTTTCTTCAATTTATGCATGCAAATAATTTCGTGCTTTGCCTCTGTTGACACTGTAGCTTTAGTTGAACTAACTATGTAGTAACATTGTGAATAACCTTATTTTGACACATCCGTGTGCCATAACCCAATGTTTCTATGCAGTAACAAAGGATGAATTACTATGCAGCAACGTAGGATGAATTACTATGCAGTAACATTATTAATTGTTCAAAAAGAAAATATTGCTCAATATAGAGCATTTTATACATTTATGTAATTCTGACCGTTGACCGTTATACTAGTATGTAATTCTTACCGTTGACCATTATACTTATATACATGTAGTTAGATTACCAAAGTGAAGAGCAGCTGCATCAAAGAATCGATGGTAATTAAGCTATGAACAAGACTTTAACTATTATATATTATGATATTTTGTTTGTACTAGTCGTGTAGACTTGTTTGTAAGCAGTTGTGGTATGTTGATTCACTTATTTTATCGAAATACTACCATTGAGATGATTATGGATGTTATATTTGATATTGCGAGTAATGTGTTTTTTAAGAATTAAAATATGGTGATTATTGATTTTAGTTTGAAAATGATACTTATATGATTATTTGTTTAATATTTCTATTATATATAAGTGCTTGATGGAAATGTTACAAGCCATTAACAATAAATAACCGCAATTAAAATGTGACGTACATCTGTAAGTTTTAGTAGCATTGAAAAAGTGCTACAAATGTTATTTACAAAAGATATTGTAGCTGAAATGAAACGCAAAAAGAAACATATAGTAGGATAGATTAAATGCCATGAAAATATTATAGTAGCATTGAAAAACCACTACAAAAAAATACAAAAACGATGCAAGTATCACTATAGTTGCATTTTTACGCCGTTGCCAAAAAAAATTAGTAGGGTTTCTGGAACGCTACAATATGTTCATTTTTGGTTGCGTTTACTAAAACGCAACAAAAACTTTCAGACTTTTAGTTGCATGTCGTGTAGCAGCGTTTATCGGAACGCTACTATAAGCTTTCGTAGCGTTTTTACAACGCTACTAAAGGCATTTTCTAGTGTAGTGAGAGATTCAATACCATATGCCAAAGTGTTGGAAGAGTGTGAAAAATCCAACCCCTATGAATGCCAAGCTTGGGGGTATTTATAGGTCAGTATTGGGAGTGTCAGCCTGAATTTTGTATCTTTGGGAGATACAAAATTCGTATCCTAAAAACGGAGTCTAAAAACCAAAGCCAAGTTGAAAAATCTCGAATTCCTGAAAAACTGGTGAGAACACGTGTTGCGTAGCCAATAAAATTTGATCAACACGGTAAAAACGTGTGCCAGGATGATCTGGCGTGTTACCAGGTTCCAACATTCTGAATCCCAAAAAGCCGTGGCAAACGCGTGATGCTTAAGTGAAATAGCCTGGTTCGCATGTGCTAAACCGATTTGCCAAAATCGTTTGGTAAAAGCCAGTTAAATTTTGAATCCCTTGATCAACCATATTTCGTATCAGAAAACCATGGCACAAACACATGAATATTTTGAATCCCCCTGGTGTGCTCAACTGCTTTCGATCCCAGGATTTCGAACCCTTCTTTGCCACGATTTCGAATCCCTTTCCAGATACAAAGAAAATCTTGCCGGGGTAGGATTGTGACATGGGAATTTTGTATCCCTCATTGGATACGAAATTTAGGATACGAAATCCCACCTTGCCTAGCCAAATTTCCAGAACGCAATTGGCCTGAGTCGGAGACATGGTTTTCAGCCATTTTCCCATGTCGATCACTCCATTTTTTCATGCTAAGCCAAATGATCGACCACTTAGCAAACGTGATCAGCCAAGCATAAACACATGAAAATTGATGATTTTCACGTGTCGATCACCCTTTTCAGCTATTTTTGAGTGTGCGACAAGGATTTTTTTTTTTACTAAAATTCATATATTTTTCCATGATGAGTTTTGCCATGTGATCGAACCGATACGCTCAAGCATTTTAGCCTGATTGGACCGAGTTGATCACGTATTTTTACCATGCTAATTTTTTCGATTCCATTAACGACGATTTTACAAATCGATGCTATTTACAACCTTTTCCGATTATGTCGCTACTTCGACCAAATCGCTTTGTGTTTTCTGAAGACGTTATCGAGACTTAAGCGCGTCGCTAACCAAAATCTTGACATATGACAACTTTGACCAAAAAGCGTGTCAATAATATACAATACTATACAAACTTCAAAGATAATTCAATCACGATCCAAATCACAATCAATGGTAAAGGTTATTTCAAACTATTAAATCATTATACGCTATGGATATAATGGGAATTGACAACACTTTAGACTTGACCAGTCTTTAGTATAACTAACTTATCATAAGAATAAGATGTACCTCAACCTACTTGATGTTACAAATCTTAAAAAGGGTGAAGAAGATACAAGTCCCACATCGCTAAAAAATAAGTATGTGTTCATGCTTAAATAGTAGATCCTCAATTCCTATATTGGCCCTTAGGGTCAAATAATTTGTGTGAAGGGGAGTAGCTATATGGCTATGGATTGACACACACACACGTAACGCCTTTCATCCTTCCTGCACCACACCGAACTATGTCGGGTCAGGAGCGGATCCAAAAAGAGTGGACTGTGTTATGTTTTTTGCTACATAAAAATGAATAGTTTTTCGCTATTTAAATTCAAATAGAAACAACCGTTGCAAAAACATAAATGAACGCAATTGTTTACAAATATAAATAGTCGTTACGAAATGATTGGGCATGAAGTTTGCCATTGGAAATGACTTTTGCAGATCAAATGATGTAGATGAAGAAATGCATGTATTCGCAACGAAAATGACCATTGTGAATCACTGTTACAAGCATTTCAATTGTTAAAGAGATGCAACCTTTTTTCGATAGAAACAAGTGTTGCAAATGCAAATTGAAGCGATACGGCTTCTTCAACGGAAACGACCGTTGCGAATTAGCCTATAAATAGAGAAGGAATCGTGATAACTTTCCTCACAGAAACATTTCTGAATTATCTCTTCTTCCCCTCCATTTCTGCAAAATAAAAACAGTCTTACATATCACACAGAATATCATATATATCACTATCTTGAGCAAATCACGTTTGTTTTATCGTGGGAGACATTGAGTAAAGTCTTAAGGAAATTGTCACGACAAGTCTCAAACGAAATTCCTTCTAAATCCCGGTTAGATTATTTTTCCTTGTAAATTTAAACAAATATATTGCTCCTATCTTTCCTGTTATAAAGTGCATCATTTCTACTTTATAGTAAAACGATATTTATCATTATTGTTTAACACAAAATGTAACGACCTGAAATTTGAGTCAATTTAAAAACAAGAATTTTAATATGTAAGTGGAATTTTAAAACAACTAAATATTGAATTTGAACTTAAAAACAATTGAAAATGATTTCTAATTTTATTTTATATTTTTTAAAAATTAAAATAAGGTTAGTGAATCTTCAAAATCAAATTAAAAATAAATATATTGAAATTCGATAATTCAGCATTTTATTTCAATAGCATAAAAATATACATTTTGCATACGATCTCGGATTTCGACGAAACCGGGTCCATCAGATCTGGAACGTTAAATTATCAAAAGATTCCAAATTTCATATTAATCGGAGTTAGTATGTGAGCATGCGCAATATAAACGCGTATTGAAAAATCAGTTGAAATTAAATAATATCATAGAAAATGGCCATTTTGCAAATTGTCTCTGAATTCGATGAGACCAGTTTCGTTGGATCCATATCTATGAAATATTGCAGGAATTTAAGTTTCATATCGATTGGACTTACAGTTTGATCGTACGAGTTGAAAACGTAAAAGGTCTTTTAATTAAACATGAGCTTAAAATAAATCAAATCGTTATTATTTGCCACATCCTAAAAAATTATCTCTCCTTAACACCTTACTAATGTTTGCTACACTTCACTCAAGCATCATTACATAGAAAAATAATGATGCTTTTAGCACTTAAAATAAGAAAATAGCACAAAGAATAAGAAAAGTATAATTTAATAAACCATGGAAGGAAAATTGTCTTAAATCTCATACTTCACTTATAAGCTATCCTCTCTCATGGAGACACCTAAGCGTGACATAATTGCACATAACACCCTATCCCATGTGTAGAAATAGAGGCCTCTCACTCTCAATTCTTTCCTTTTCATTTCCTCTTCCTTCTCTTCTCCTTTTCTTCCTTCTTTCCTCCCATTCTCTCTCCACCCTCCACCGGTGGGCCCCACCCGCACCCAACATCAGCTCCTCCCCTTCCCCCCGCTACCACGTCAGCCCAAACACCTCCCCCTCCTTGTCGTGGACCCCACTACCTCCTAACACCCCTAAACCACCTCTATACCCTCTTAAACACTTAACGACAATATCTTTACACCCCTCCTCCCCATTACACCCCAACCTATTGACCCCATAGCCCAAAACAGTGCCCACGTGGATGCCACACCCCCTACGCAAAGGATCTGGCCTTTTGTCTTTGAAACCAATATATACCCATACATATTCAAGTGTAAGTTTATAAAACCCGTACGCGTCGAAGCCTTATCCGTGGAAAAATTGATATTGCACGGTGACACCGAAAGGCTGCCGTATTTGACCTAAATAGCAGAGAAGTCCTACATTCTAAGTTTAAGGAGTGGATAATTTGGTAAGAAACTACATACTTAAAATATTAAATAATATAGGGTTAATAATATTAAATCACGTTCGGTTTAATAATGATTAGTGAAAAAGATCTAATTTTTAAGTGATAAACATATGACACTTAAGTTAATGACACCCTATGATGATGATTGTGTGGATATTGGATGATTGATTGTGGATATAAATCTTATTAGGTTGATTGAATACTATTCTAAATAGTAATAGATTAATGGATATTACTTTGCTAGTTCATAACACTTTGTTTGGTTGACGTTGAATGTTATAATGATTTTTTATGACACGGTATTTGACACCGTAATTAATTATACCCAAAAAGTTGGATTACGGGGTTAAAGGTTAAGTCTCTATTCAATAAAGTTATTTAATTGAGTATGTTATTAATTAAATAATAAGTGAAAAATAATAGTTCGAATTTAGTATCCGACTTTTGATAGAAACTAAGTTAATGTTATTACGATAAACACTCGTAAAGGAAGAATTTTATTTGAAACAATTTTCAAGTAATTAAGGCAAGTTTAAGTTTTTAATAAAAATTGAATAGTAGCTTTGAAAAAAGTAGTTTGTTCTAGGTATATAAGAAATGTTTTAACTGGATTTTCTTTTCCAAACTATCTTATTTGCTTTTATAATGGACTTCATGAAAGTTTCAGTTTCAAAAGTTGAAGTTTGAAAAATAATATTACTTTAATGATTTAAATAATATTATAATATTAAATGATTGAATATTGGAAATATAGTTTCCGAAAATTATTATATATGTATATAATTTAATAATTATTTTAGAGGCAAATCGACTTGATTTTTAAATATAGTCGAAGTTTGGTCTGAATAGAACTAGTCGCGCAACGGTATTTCGTGAATTTCGACCATTAACTTTAAATTGACGTACTGAAAGATCCGACCATTGGGTTTTTCCGAAAGGAAAAATGTTTGATTAGAAATGAAAAGAGTTTTCAAATGCAAAGAAAAGTTTTATAATCCAACGATTAGATCTGGATATAAGTTCAAATCAAATTTGAATAAAAACCACGCTAGTGTAGTTTAGGACTCGAAATGGGATTTTGTTGAAATGTGCCATTTTTAAATTATTAAAAATAGGTAAAAATCATTATAAATTATAATAAATGATTTGAAAGAGTTTTGAACCAAATATATGAGTTTTTGAATGATAAAAAGTTGTTGACTGGAAATAAGTTATTTTGCAATGCCTTTTGTAATGGTTATAAGTAACGTTTTGAGATTAAAGGTTTTATTTTCCTAAATATAATCTAAACCTTATTAAACATTTTTATAAGCCTAATAAATAATTTTTAAGATGAATTTGGAAGCTCAACGGCTTAACCAAGTTTAAGAATAAGATCAATTCTTATGAAACGATTTCTATTTAAAAGAGACTTAATTGAGGATCCGATAATCTAAAACGATTTTATTTGTATGCTAATTATTTCTGAAAGACCAGGTTCAACCCATTTTGAATAATTATACAACGAGTCAGAAGTCGAAGATATTGAACACGGTGAAAGACTGAGAATCTTCACATCGAATGGACTGCTTGCCGATGCCTTGGTAGCTTAAAATATAAGGTTATAAGCAGTAGTGGTCCGAACGTACTTGTTGAATGTCTATGTATGCAAGGGCCTGTCTCCCTTATTTGACAAGGATTAAGGTGCCTTCAGTTTCATTCACAACCCAGAACGAACTTTTATTGGATGTATGCCATTGTATTTTATAATGTATTGAGTTTTTATTAAACATATTTCAATGAGTGGTTGAGAGGTTATCTCAACTTAACAGCCTCTTTGAGACGTACGAGCCAAATGTTATATGATTAGTGATTATCGATTATATGTTGTGAATTGACAGTGTAGAATGCTAAGTGCTGATGATAGACGGATCAAAGCTTTTGTTGCAAATCAGAGCTTCGTGGAATGTGACTTCATGACCTCACAATCGGTAATGAGCCGAAACAAGATGAAGTACATCAGAGTTAAAGACTAACATTTCCTTCTATTTGAGAAGTGATGCCATGGTATGGATCCCAGGCAATTTACTTATGTGGATGATGGAATGAGGTACCTCGGATAATGTCGACAACGACCAGGAGACGTCATGTTCAGGAGAAACTCGAACTACACCTGGTATAGGTGTGTCGGCTCTGCCGATACAGAAGGAGTATTTGTTGATCTTGGGACATCCCACTAGAGGTGTTCCAAATCGCTGTAAGGAAGATCCTTTGCCATGGTCATTGATGGAACCTAACTTCCAATACAAACCTTTACAGTTTTAGTCATAACCTATGTATGTGGACGTAATATATGGGTACCTACATCTGCTAGGATTGATATATTTATTTTGAAAAGTTTTTAAAGATAAACATTAATGATAATATCAAACGATTTTCAGGTATCAAGCATATTTGGTTACCATACGGTAAAACTTGCTCCTAATGGTGTGTGTTTGTAGTTTGTGATGGAATGCGAGTCTTATGGTAGCTTTATTTTCAAAAAGCATTACGAGTTTTAGTGCATTGGTATTTATAAGGAGAAAACTCGTTCCGTGTTATGCGGCGTGTTCCCATGATTTACCTTATGATCGTTATAAACACAGCTATTTTTGGTTTCACACACCAGTCCCATGACTGACCCGCAGTACAACGGATATGTTGATATCCCAAGGATTGAGAGGATGGGTCGCCATATCTGGTATCAAAGCCGAGGATTAACTGTTAACCGGCCCTTTGGTCCGGTCACCAAAAGTACTCAAGACACGCTCGACTCAACATATCTCGTGATATTATAGCCCGGAGGTGTCGCCAATATCATCCGAGGGCCAGTATCAGAAGACTCGAGTCTGGCCACTCGTAGAATGTCGCATCCCTCGGACGCAACCTCCATCAGTATCCGTCCGCATCCGAGCCGAAGGCGAGCCGTGCTCTGATTCATCTGATTTTCTCAGTGCCGGAAGCTCATATTCCTTCACTTCGGACCAGCAAAATGGTGAATTCCTTCACTTCGTGTTGAGGAGCTTCAACGCCCCAAAAGAACCAACATGCCTCGACCAACAGCCCTCGCCAAGCATACTTCGCACCTAGCCGGGTGCGAAATTTCGTACCTTGTAGGTGCGAAATTTCGCAACCAGCAAGTGCGAAATTTCGCACCCAGCAGGTGCGAAATTTCACACCCAACAGGTGCGAAATTTCATACCCTGCAGGTGCGAAATTTCGCACCAGGCAGGTGCGAAATTTCGCATCCTGTAGGTGCGAAACTTCGCACCAGGTAGGTGTGAAATTCCGCACCAGGCAGGTGCGAAATTTCGCACCTAGCAGGTGCGAAATTTCGCATCTCGGCCCAGGTGCGAATTTCTGGTGGCCGACAGCTGGAAGCGCGAATTTCCTGTAGATGGTCCCATTTCTACCTACCCCTACCTAACCACTTCCTATAAATACCCCATGGCCTCACACTTCAAAAGGGTTGGATTCTTGAGCTTGGAAACCTCCATAAAGCTTCATTAATGGCATCTCCTCTTTGAGGAAGAAGAAGGATAAAATTGCCTTTTTCCTTATTTATTTAATATATGATTATTATGACATCATATATCATGAAAAGTGAATGTAATGAGATATCATGAGATAGTCTCAACCTTGTAATATTCCAAGTGATCAATAAAATTCCAACGACTCTTCAAAGTGGACTTAGGCCCTCACTGAGGTCGAACCACTATAAATTCCTTGTGTTATTTACTGCTTATGCTCTATTTTATATTTTTGTCTATGCGACCATATTTATAATTCCTAGTAATTGGGAATCTTTGGTGTTTACGACATTTTTTGCCATCAACATTAACCTTAGTTGTGGAGTATAACCCATCAGAGATAGAATCAACAATATTCTAGAATGAGTGACTCATTAGAGATAGGGTTAGTAACACCCTAGAATGAGTACAACTTGATAGAACACACACTTGCTAAATCAGTTTTCATTCGTATTTATTCTATGCTTTACTATATTCCCTATGATATTTTGTTTGCTTGCCAAACTCTAGGGCTGTAACTCGAACGGACCGGACCGGGCCAAAAGGCTGCCGAACTCGGACCGGACTTTAGTTCGGACGGACAGGTGTCCGACTCGAATTGATACGGGCTATGACTTCAATGTTCGGACTCGGTCCGTACAAAATCTGGACAGTCCATGTCCGTACCGTCAGTCTTATTCGGACCGGACGAACTCGGACAAAATCGGACGGACCACATGATTATAGACTAAAAATACTTCTAAAAATATACAAACCAACATTGTATACACATGCAGCACCATTGCAACCATAATACATAATGTAACCAAAAGATTGGGCTGATTGGCTCATTAAAATGTGATAAAAACTAGTAGAATAAAATGATAATACGAGAGGTCCAGATACAACATTTAAATAGAAAACACCAAGAATGATGACCATGAAATGCATGCATACACGCTGCAGCATATGTAAGTCAAACAAATGACCATGAAAATATCTACATGCAGGTCTTCATAAACATTTCTCTCTAACATCTCTCTTATCCTTGGGATTTGCTTGTTCACCATCTCCTTCTTTCATAACTTGTGCATCATCATCAGCGATGAGTATTTCTTGAGATTGTTTGTCACCCATGTCAGCATTATCACCTAAAATTAATGCAAAAAAAAGATGAAATGATACTGAAGTAATTGATAAAGAAATATATAACTAAAAATAACAGTATCTAATATTAAGGAAAATGGTGTAACAAGCTATGACAGAACAACTGAACAAGTTTGATGCTTGCATTATCTAATATAAAGTCATGCATTCATGTTTGCAATATCTAATAAAGTCTGATGCTATGAAAGAAGTTCATACCAAACTATATAATATGATAGATTGACAGAATCTCAAACAAAGTTTGAAGGTCATAGAACAAAAAGCAAAATGTTTGCTGTTATGATAGAAAAAAAAACTCAAACCAAAACTCAAACATATGGTCTTGGACCTGCAAATTCCATGAATAAAAACTCAAACTCAAACAAAAACTCGAACAAATAAATCTCGTTAACAAAAAACAATCAATTTTTGTTCAGATTTCGAAATAAAAATGACATATTATGCTACCAGTAGGATGTGATGAAGAAGCCATGAAATCTCGGTCAGAATCACAAGAAAGAAGGCACTTTTAACTTGATTATGTGATGGATCCTTTAAGCTCTACTTGAGTTATATTTATAATAGGCAGCTGAAATGAGAAATTAGGGTTGAGAATTGGGGCTGATTTTAAATGGGAGATGGAATTAATGAAATTGACGATTCGTGTAGAATAATAGATCATGCTTTTTTGGGGAAAGATGAAATTAAATTAAATATTTGTTGGAATTCAAAGAAAATCATTATGAAAGATTTTCGAATGGAAAGTTGGGAACCAGGAAGAACTGAAGAGAGGAGAAACGGCCAAAATCAAAGTTTAATGTGTGCTGACGTATGAAGTTTGACTATTGATATAATATAATATTGAATTTATTACCTGTTCACGGACCATTTCGGTTCGGACAAGCTTTGTTCGAACTCGGGTCGGAATTTTCGAGCGGACAGAGGCACTTGTTTGAATTTTGCTCGTTTCATTCACGGACAGTTCTGCGGTCGGACCAATTTCCGAGTCGAACACGAACGGACATCGGGCTGTTTGGTTTGATTTACAGCCCTACCAAACTCTTTTCTTACTATGTAAATAGTGGAAAATGAGTGGAAGAAGAAGACTAGGTGGGGGAAGAGGTAACACTGTAACTAATATTCAAACCTCCGTAGTAGTAGAATTAGAAGCAGTTGTCCAACAACAACCGGAGCCAGATCTACAAGATTTATCAAAGAAGTACAAGAATCTTGGAGGGAAATAGTTTCTTAGAAAAGAATCAGTTGTTGAGGCACAGGAATGGTTGAATGCATGTGAAAAAAAAATTGAAAGGCTTGAAGCTTAATGATGTACAGAAGAGGTATTTGGCAACTTGGTGATTAAAGGATGAAGCCTTAATCTGGTGGGAGACGATCACATTGGAAGAACCCGAAGAAGACTTCTCTTGGGAATGCTTTAAGAAAGTTTTTGAATGCAGGTTTATACCATTAGATGGAATAGTTCGCTTATACTATGAGTTTTCCAACTTGAATCAAGGAGAGATGACTATCAGGAATATCTGAATAAGTTTAATGAACTCTCTCATTTTGGACCAGAACTGATCCTTAATTCAGTCAAGAAGAACGAAAGGTTTATTAAAGGGTTGCAAAGGAAGTATCAGAATAGAACTATGACTCATGTGAAATCAACCTTTGTAGATATGGTGTATCGCTTTGAATCCCTGGACAAACAGAATGTTGTGGGAGATAAAGGTAACAAAAAGGACAATTCGTTGAAGAAGAGGAAATTTGGAGACAAGAAGTCGGGGTCAGATAAAGAGAAGAAGAAACCCAAGGAGGATTGGGTGAAGAATGCCACATGCATTAGTTGTGATGAAAAGGGACATTTGTCAACTGATTGTAAAAATCCAAATAAGCCAAAAAGAAATGACTAAGAACCCAAAAAGAAAGCTCAAGATACTAGAGAATCTTACAACTATCATAAGACTGACCACACTGCAAAGTACCGTCCATTGATGATGAAGACAGAGGTAGCACATGCTTATGCCATACAAGATATACCATCAACGTCGTAGGGTGGAAAGGGAAAGAAAGTTCTTGAAGGTAAACATTCTATTAAAATTATTCCAGTTAAAGCATTATTTGTTACTGGTGCCTCGCATAGTTTTATATCAAGCAAAAAGGTTAGGGAATTAAGTCTAAAATCCAAATATATTGAGAAGCCCGTTTGCATTAGAAATCCGATAGGAGGTTCTACCAACTTATGTGTACACAGTAAAGTGCCTATTTCATATTCCCATTATCGATTTCCCTTAAATTTGATTATCTTGGATTTCACCGAATTTGACATTATACTTGGGATGGATTGGCTACCAAATATGAAGCTACTGTTGATTGTTTGAAAAGGATTGTGAAGGTAAAAACACGATTTTGAAATTTTCTAGAGATACCATGTGTATGCCCAAATTCAAATACAGATAATTTTGGGCCGCTATAGATGCTTCCCTCACCACTATAGAAACCATTTCGGTTGTTAAAAGATTTCTGGATGTGTTTGATGAAGTTAAGAGTCTTCCTCCATGAAGGGAGATCGACTTTAGAATTGATTTGGTTCTGACTGCAAGAACCGTTGTGCATGCGATTCGGAGAATGGCTATGAAGGAGAAAGAGGAGTTGAGTAACCAAACTCAAGAGCTTTAGAAGAAATGTAACGACCAGGATTTCGCCCGACCCGATCGATTGAAAGATCGACCAAGATCGTTCAAAACCCGAATATGTTAACTCTGGGAATACAACACATTTGAACAAATAACAGAAAACTTTTATAAACATTATAATAATGTTACATCAGTGTACAGAATATCACAGTACATCGATATAATACAACGGAAGATTAAATTATAACAAATGTAATACACAGCGGTGGAACAATTAAATTAACATGGCGGAATACTACCAATGCTCTGGACACAACTCTAAGCTTCGATCTAGAATGCTGCTCAATATATCTGCAAAATAAGCTACTCGACTGCCCGTGTGGAAAAGAGGGCACCCGAGTTTGCAAAGTGAAACAAACTACGAGTCAGTCATGGGATTGGTGTGAGAAATCTTTACTTAACTTAACTAGTAATAAGGCTAATCACAGGACCACGCCTCTAACGCGGAACGGGTTTACTCCATTGGATTGCCAGTGCATAAATTAAAGTAAATCGTTAAACAACGCAATGCTTTTTAGAAAAATGAAACCGTTATAAGACCCAGGTCCCATCACACAATGCAACGCAAGCCGGAGGATAGAGTTTTACCTTATAATGCTCAAAAATGCTTGATACGATAAAAACGGATTTGATATTATTATTAGTGTATATATGTTTCAAAAACATTTCAATCATAATGTATTAATCATAGACGGCATAGCTACCATATACTATGTCGCCATACTAGTTCTACAATCAAGACCGCATGGGGTCGTATTGGAAATTGGGTTTCCATCAAAATTCAAGGCTAGGAACGATCTCCTTACCGATTCGAGACACTCTAGCAATGTCTCATGATTCGGATGCTGGCGAACCCTTGGTTACAGCAGCGTCGGTCCACAAATACTTTAGTGGATTGGCAATTCCTGAACACACGCATCCCGGTCCTATTGAACCTATAATATGGTCATTGGCGACTAAAATTGTAACAACCCGCATTCTACGCATCGCAGGATCGTAGGATATTTATTTCTTTCCCATATGAAGTTTTATGGTCATGTAACTTTGGGAAACATCCATTAGAGTCATTTCCCATGCTTATGATTATTGTCGATTTTTAAAAGATCATTTTGCCCCTAGCTGATCTTGTTTTGGCCATAACTTTTGATTGGAAAGGAATTTTGACCAGAAACCACTTCCATTAGATTCGTTTGATGGTTTACCTTTCCGTTGAGTGGTCATAATAGCCAAACGGACTTACCGTTTGGGAGATATGGCTGAAATAAGGTTTGGAGGGTGAAAATCTGCTTAACCGGACCAAATAGGGTGATTAGTGAGTAGGCCCATAACCCATTTCGGGATTAGGGTTAGGGGGAGGCTGAAATGAAGTAGAGAATCATTCCATTTCAGTTTTCTAGCATCCACTTATCACCAAGGAACCCTAAAAATAGCCTCCAACCTCTAAATCACCTCCAAATCATCTTTTGATCAAGGATTGAGCTTAGCAACATCTAATCAAGGGAGATCTACACCAAATCAACATTGGAGCTGCTGTTTAGCATTGGGATTTGCATCAAATCAGAGATTTATTTCAGATTTTAGTTTATTTGGGGCTAAGGTGAGTGATTTGCATAGTTTTTCACTAATTATGGCTAATTAAGGGTAATTAGTGTTAATTAGCGAATTTATACACTAGTAAATTCGGGAAAAATGTTCATAAATTCCTAAATGATGTTTTAGACCTCTGATATGAATTTGGGTTAATTTGGTTAAGTTTTGCTAATCCTATCATTAGTTTCACCTAAACATGCTTAAGGGGAAAATATGGGGTTTTGGGGTATGTTTGATCCATTTTAACCTATCATATTGATGTTTGTGGTTGATTATGCATGTTTCTATGACTGTATGAAATGCTTTGTGATTGATTTCAATAGTTAGAATGGTCGAAAACGTCGTCGAATGGCGTAAACACTTGCTGGAACAATTTCAGAAAGCAGTGCAGGTTTCGGATCGGATCGGATATGGGGCTCGGATCGGATATGTTGAACTGGGCAAGGGATTCGATCGGATCGGAACCTGACACTTGAGAAAATTGGCAAAAAGGAAGGCCACGCTAACTGAACTGGGATCAGATCGGATTAAGGAGGCGGGTCGGAGCGGAAGGACGAAGTGGAGGGGAGATGGCACCCGACCCGAAGTGAGGCACCCGACCCGACCCGAGGAGAAACACCCGACCCGAACCGTACCAGAAGAAGAACCGACCCAAAGGAGGACACCCGACCCGACCCGATGGCTTGAAGGGAATCCGACCCGACCCAGTATTGACCAATAACCCGAGATGCAAAGGTAGTCCAATATGGGAAGTTAGAGCTCAGGATCCAGTTGGGAACCAATGAGTTCACTTCATGATTGGGCTTCGCTGCGGGACGTGTGCTAAGGAGTTGTCGACATTCATAACTTCGATTCACCACTAAAAATGAATGATGGGCTACTTATCAGTGCAGTAGAGTCATTATGACTCGAGGGGCAAGGTGATGGTAGCAAGACTACGTTATCAGTGCAGTAGAGTCATTACGACTCGAGGGGCAAGGTGATGCGTAGTAAGACTATGAGCCAGCGCAGATGGGGTGAATAACTCCATGTGGCAAGTGGACATAGTAAGGATTGGTAAGGCTATGAGCCAGCGCAGATGGGGTGAATAACTCCATGGGGCAAGTGGACATAGCAATGGATCAGTGGCTACGTTATCAGTGCAGTGAAGCCATTTATGACTTCATGGGGGCAAAGTGATCGTAGTAAGGGTGGGTGATCGAAGTGGTGAATATCGTATGCTTTACGCACTGAGTGAGAGATGTGAGGATGGATGCTATGTTTGATTGTTTGCCATCACTATGACATGTACGCCTCCCCCACCTCCGTATCTTTACACCGTTTGATATGGCACCTTAGAGTGTTGTACAGTATGTAGTGCTAACTCTTTGGTTGCAGGTCCAGGTTCAGGTATGTTTTAGTCTACCTGTTATTGTTCACTTTAGATGCTTATCGCTCATACCAGGCTTTATGTTTGACCCAAAGTTTTATGTCTCCTCTTATTACTCTGGGTGCTCACACGAGCAGACTAGAGACAGGTTAGCTGGTGATGCGCGAGTAGCTGATTCGGAGGTGGGCAGGAGGCTTCCACGTATGATATATATATATATTCTCCCTGTGTCGTTGGTGGACGCTACTTGGGCATTAGTAGTGTACTTCCTTTATCTTGCTTTTGCTTTGAGACAGTTTGAAAAGTTGTAATAAGCTATATTTTGGATTTCCGCTGCTATGATGCTTAGTTCTGGTTTTTAGCTTATGCACTGTCTCTACTGTTTTATGTCAAGTATGTTATTATTATATTTTGTTCTATGCGCTGTGAGACATTCTACAGGTTCCTTGTTAGTTCATTTCCTTCTTCCTTTTCCTTCTGACGACCCGTTTCGTGCTAACTGGACATGTGTACAACGCACTTTTGGAGTAAATGTCGGTTGGTGCGGGGCGGGCCGTCACAAAAATAAATATGAGGCCTCGAAATCCATCATCCACATAAGTAAATGTCAGGGCTGGTAAGTCGCTGACACCACTTCTAGCTAGAAAGAAACGTGTGCACTCCCTGCGTTCCCTTGCTTTGTTTCTGACCCTTACCGGGGTGTGAGGCTCGCGAGATAACGTTATACACAAACCTATGCCAAAATAGGTTGTGCTTTGATCATCCCATAAGGCTCTACTTTTCAACAAAAGCGTTGATCATTTGCATCCTGGCATGCCACATTGACAATTCCCGCCACGTGATCGATAACTACTAATATATAACCTCTGAGCTCGTACGTCTCAGAGAAGGGTGTTAAGCAAGAGAATAAATTCTCCGCCACCACAGATATATATTAAATAGAAATCAATTTAGTTACATGGAATGAAATTCAATGTCAGACACACATCCATTTACAAGGCCGTTCTGTGTCTGAACGAAACCGGAGACACCTTATTCCGCCTCCCGTATGTCCAATACAGAAGTGAGGTGCTTGCATATCCGAACAATCAACAAGTAGGTCCGGACAAATTACCACTTTAACCCTTTACTGGGAGCTACCCAATGCCAGGCGTCAGTAGTCGTCCATTCGATGTGAAGATCGTCGGTCTTCATCTACCGTCTTCAATGTCTTTGACTTTAATCGTCGTAATAATTATTCAGAATGGGTTAAACCCGGTCTTTCCGAATAACTCGCGTATTTTTATAATTAAAAATCAAGTGCTATAAAGACACATCCAACACCTCATTCCAAATTAGAATATTCTTTAAATAAAATATTCATATTATGATTAGGGAAAGGTTCCCATCAATTTATCAAAGGTAAATTCTTTTAAATTTATTCTTCATTCTTCTCTTTAAAGGTTCATTAAAACTCCAATTTGATTTTGATATCAAAAATCATTACTATACGATTATTCCAATTAAAGAAATAAATCTTATCTTTAACTGGGTTAAAGAATCAATGTCATTTAAAATCATTTTTCACGATAAACCCAAAATCATCTTCCATTAAATATGGAATTTTCACATAAATCAAATCAATATATAATCAGTATAAATTTCCGCATCAGACTAATAATATAAATGGAATAACGGCAAAGCCTTTTAAATTCCATATATAGTATCAATCTTCTTTTACAGAAACCTATCTCGATTATTATCAAATCGAATTTCCATTTAATTCCAATTTAATATATTAAATTGGAAAACTTGACTTCGGAAAATACCTTTTTAAATTTGAATAAAAAGATTTATAAATTCCAAATTGTATTTACACTGTTAATTGGGTTAAAGAACAAATGTCGTTTAAAACACAGTTCACAGTAAACCCAATTCACATATCAATTTATTCCAATACTAAATATAATTTGAAACACTAATAATCTTAGTTAAAAGATTTATTCCTACATACGGGGTTTAAGAACAGTGTTATTTAAGACACCATCCACGACAACCCAAAAACCCAATTCTTTATTTCAATGTCTTTTAAAAATATTCTTTATTTAAAAGAAATTCTTTGTTTAAAATATTCTTTACATAAAAGAAATTCTGAATCGGAAAGCGACTCAATCATTTACCATATAACTTCGGTTATATGGATTTCATACATCGTATGTAAATGACAACAATTGATAAATAATCATCAAACCATCCATTCAACATCCAGAGTGAAGTTCACAACTGTGTGAGCATTATAGTGAGATAATAACGCTCATAGCAATCTGTCAATCTATTGATTGACATACAAATAAATATTGGGACCAGTGTATGTTAATTATCATCCCAATACCGGTGTGGGGTTTTCAGCCAACAACAGTTCATATAAATAAATAATTGGTTAATGAATTTAACCAATTTTAATACTGCTAACATGTTGATGATGATGAACAAAACATGATATTTTATTCCTAATGCTGAAATAAAATATATTTGACTCGTATAATTTCCTTATACATTTCTAATGTCTAATAAAATGTAATTTATTTATATGACATTATTGCGGATGACAAATAAAAGATAATTTTCATTATACTTTATTTGTATGCAATTATTCTTAACTTTAACACATAAAAGAAATAATCTTATTTGAATATGTTTTTCAATGTATAACCTAACACATAAAAATGTTTATTTTAAATTGCATACAAATTCTAATGTATGCATTAACATATAGAAATGTCACTTTAACTCACCTATACATTCTAATGTATATTTTGACCAATAATATGATTCTTATATTTGAATATAAATTCTGATGTAAGTTTGAAATAAAATGATTTTTATATTTGCATATAAATTCTATTGTATGTTATGCAAATAAAATGGTTTTTATATTTGCATATAAATTCTATTTCAACAAAATGTATAAAAAGTGATACATCCATTTTGCTGACAATTCTATTTACCAAACTGAATATTTTTGTTTATAACACAAACCTGTTTAACAAAATACTATTTATGCTTAACTCTTTTATTTAACCCAAAAATGTGCTTTTTGGGTTATTTCAAATCTAATTAACAAAAATGTAAATTTTGTTTTCAACAATCATATTTAACAAAATGTAACTTTTGTTTCAACTATTGTATTTTTGACAAAAATAAATATTTTTGACAAAAATAAATATTTTTGACAAAAATAAATATTTTGGTTCAACTAAGCTATTTGTCCAAAAATGTTCATTTGACCAAAAATGTAACAACCCGTATTTTTTTGAATAACATATTATAACATAAATCAAGGCAGAATTAAACTGTAAAATCTGAATCAAGGGAAACGGGCTGTGCCATTGCGTTCGTCTCGGAAAAATACGCGAAATAGAGTCCGAGTTTTCGAAAATTGGAGTCCGTATGACCGAGATATGGCCTCGCGAAGTTTCACGAAAAATTCAAATTCAAAACAGATTCAAATTTCAGAAGATTCGGGGTAGGCGGGAAAAATCCCGCCCAGACCAGGTCGACCTGGGGGTCGACGTGGGAGTCGACCTAGGGGGGCCAGGTCGACTGGGGAGTCGACCCCAGGGTCGACCTGGGGATCGACCTCCCTGGTCGGACCCAGGCAACCTAGTGCACCATTTTGGCTTTTTTGACCTGTTTTGTTGGCTAGTGACATGATTTGATGGCTCTGATTGAATCTAGGGTTAATCCTACGGCTAATACTAACCTAATCTTCTATAAAAGGACCCCTAAACCTAGCCTAAATCACCATTATTCAATCCTACAACTAAACTATGTCAAATTGGTTCCTCTCATGGCCTCCACTCTCATGCTAAAATTCCTAGGTCTATCTATATGAGAGATTTTGAGTGCATACAAGTATTTTCAAGCTTGTATGAATGTTCTTAGTTTGCATTCAAGTCAAGTTGCAACATTTCTATTACAAAGCAAGGGTTTTTATTGATTTGGCTCAAGGGTTTTTCAATTGGAGCTTTCATATTTGGGTTTTTGGTGCTTGCATAAGGGCTTCGTCTCAATCTTTATAATAAATATTCATTTGTGTCTTCATAGCATTGTAAGCCCTTTTCTACTTTCTTTTTATTGAACTCTAAAGTTAAATGAATGATGCAAGTTTGGGTTAATCATTATGATATGCAAGTTTGGTTGATCATTATGTTATGCAAGTTTGGTTTGATCATCATGATATGCAAGTTTGGTTGATCATTATGTTATGCAAGTTGGTCTAATCATGATGTATAACACATGTTGCTATGTTATGCAAGTTTGGATTGATCATTATATACATGTTATCATGTTATGCAAGTTAAACTTGAGTTTGTGAGCATAAGGCTTCAAGCTTTATATTAAAGGTTGCATTTTGGCAACATGAAAGTTATCATATCCCTTATGATAACTTATATGTGAGGCTAAATGCGAACTTCTAGCAACTTCTACATGTTATTTATCACCATGTATCACTCATATGCTAAGTTTGGTTTTATGCATGCTTTTGAAGCCTAATAATGCAATATGCAAGTATATGAACATATGTACATTTCATATGCCACCGTGTTAAACTTGTGGCTTCAACACCTTTTTGTCATGATTATGCCAAGTTCCCTATTTTACCCTTTATGCGTTGTTGCGATTATGTAAACGATGGGATTACGTGGGGGTTGGGACATGAACATGATTTTTATAACATAACGTGATATGTTAACTTGTAATTATGTTTTGGAAACATAATGGACATGACACTTAGAAAATATGAGTGTGGCCAACTCGAGGTTGGGTTGAGTTTGTAGCATAAATCTACCCGGACCCGCCCGGCTTAACTAGTGGCTACAAACAATAGGACCCAGTGTGAGAAATTGGTCATGTTGTGCTCGAACCCGAGGTTAAACCAAGTTGTGGTGTAAAGCTACCCGGACCCGCCCGGCTTAACTAGTAACCACAACAAAGTCTAATGTGAGAGGTTAAAGCACATTAAGTTAATTAATTAATGCCTCCTGATTAGGGTTAAGTCATGGTCCACTTAATATTTAATCAATTTGGGCTTGATGGGTTAATCGGGGTTAAGTCATGAACCTGGGGTACACTTAACCAATTTAATCCACGTTTGGATCGGGTTAACCACATTTAACCCGTTAAGGAAACCCTAGTTGCGTGGTCCTTTGCAGCAGTAACCCTCTTGATAGTATCATAAGACCCTAGGACTAGGCTAGGGTGGGGCACGATTACTGTTCTAACATGTAAGCGACCAAAACGATGGCTGAGTAGGTCCAGGCGGACTATGGTCGTGCACATAGTCCGGAGTTGGAGAATCAGGCACGGGTACCAGTAGATCTAGACTGTGCATACTTGATTTGTGTCTGAGGTTGACACCCTAGGACTTGATACACCCTAGGGTGTACCTAGCGCAGTTTAACTACATTGCATGTTTGGACCGTATGACACTGACACTTGACGAGTTAGGCTTATAGGGAGCCGATCAACTAGACCGTGTAGTTGGACCTTGATTTAGGTCACCTCATGATATTGGGCCAAGCTTGGGCCAAGGGATCAATTCTTGTTTTTACTTGACATGTTAGAATGCTAGTACACCCGGGGTGCAAAACTTAACCTTGATTATGCAATGACACCTGTATCTATCTTGTTAGTTAATCATCATGCCAGTATGTTGTTATCCCTATGTTCATCTCATCTTCTCATGCCAGTTAACTTTACTAGTTCATGAACGGATAGTAGTAGGGCTTACCAGTCTTTTTGACTGACCTGTTTTCTTTCGCCTCTTTTCTTCCGTTCCCCCCCCCACCTCAGGTTCTCAGGGTGGAAACATTGGAGCTTAGCTTGGATCTTGATAGCTTGCTTACTGGATTTGCTCATGTACGGTTTTGGACATTGAGCTAGCTATGGTTTATCACTTCACTTTGGGGATAGTACTTTATGTATTTCAGTTTTTCAGTTTATGTTTTTCTCTAGACTTTGTTTGTTGGAAAATAATGATCAAGTACTTTGTTGTAACTTAACTCTGGTTTTGAAATGCTAGTTTGATCCGCTGCTTTATTTACTCTGTTTTACTTATATGTTCTGTCTTGTGATATCTGCATGCATGTTTACCTTGTTTAACGCCCCTCCAAAGCTAGTGTGCTTGCAAGAGTTACCCTGGCGGAGGTGGGGTGTTACATTTGGTATCAGAGCGAGGTTTACAAGATTTGAGCAAAAGTGTTTTTGAAACTTACCTTTTGAAAAACTATTTTCAAAACCAATTAAGTATTTTCCAAGAAAAGTCTAGTTATTTTAGAAGGCTATTCCCCAAAGGCCATAGCACTATCCTTCGTTTCTTCGTTCTGAATCTATCTTTTTCCTTTTTCAGTATGGCCGATCTTAACCTTCCCGAGGGAGTGACCATTCCCGGATGGTTCCGGAGATACTTGGAAGCTAGGGCCAACGATGTGGGCCCAGCAAATACCCCCAATATAACTGAGGTTCCTCCTCCTCCTCCTCCTCAGAATCCGCAAGCAGATTTCGCTAAGATTTGCAAAGACTTTAAGGCGATGGGTGGCAAGAACTTTATTGGGACGGAGACTTTTGTGGAGGCAAGAAATTGGTTGAAAGAAACTGAAGATCTCTTCGCCATCTTTGATGTGCAAGATCATATATAGGAGGGTTTTATTGGAAGCATGGTTATTAAAAGAAGAAGCTGCTTATTGGTGGGAGGTCACCAATGCTACGAGGCCTATAGAGACTTGGGCCGACTTTAGGACAAGATTTGGGCTTAAGTTTCTATCATCAGCTGAGGCGAATTTGTAATTGGAGAAGTTCATATCTTTGAAGCAAGGGGACATGACAGTAAGGGAGTATGTGAATGAGTTTAACAAGCTCGTCCAATTTGGTTTGGACATGATTAATACTCACCAGAAGAAGGCTTTACGCTTTGCACGAGTGTTGAACGAGCCACTACAAGGTTTAGCCCTATCTCATATACCCATGGGGGCCACTTTTGAAGGACTAGTAGACATGGCATTGCTTCAAGGAGACGATAAGAATGGCAAGAAGGAAGTCAAGGCTAATGAGACCCAAGCCAAGAAGACAGACTCCAAGTGGGGAGGAAATCAGAGCAATCAGAACAACAAAAACAACAAGAACAACAAGGGCAACAAGGCCAAGGCAAAGGATCCAAGAAAATGCCACTACTGTGGAAATGTTGGGCACATATCTAAAGACTGTAAGAAGAGGAAGAGGAAGTCTGGCGAATGCTTTCATTGTGGAGAGACCGGACATTTTAGCAAGGATTGCCCCAAGAAGCAAGGACAAAGGCAAGGGCAGAATCAGCGTGCAGGACCTTCTGGAGGGCAAGTGCATGCTCTCAACGCTGCTCCAGTTCAGGATCGAGGTAGTATTTCTGTAGAAAGTCTTGTTTATATTTCTGATTATCCTGTTCGCACCTTATTTGATTCTGGCGCATCACATAGTTTTATCTCTTCTGACATTGTTGAAAGTTTGCACCTAAGTACTAGCCTAGTTGAGGATCCCGTTTTTGTTTCAAATCCAATTGGGGGTTCCGCCCATCTATCTATGATTTGTGTGGATTTGAAGATTTCTATCTTGACCGTAGGATTCACGTGTAATGCTTATGTTCTCGGGTTTACGGGATATGGGTTGATCTTGGGCATGGATTGGTTGTCCAGATTTGGAGCCATTCTCGATTGTGAACATAGGGTGGTGAGGCTCTTGACTCGCCTCGGTAATACCCTAGAAATTTCTTGTAACCCTAGAGGTCCCGTCATGTTATGTTATCTTGAATCTCTCGACTCGTCCATCGATGATCTGCAATCTGTAAGGGTGGTCCGAGACTATCCTGATGTCTTTGAAGAAGTTAAGGGGTTACCCCCTAAACGAGAGATAGATTTCCACATTTATCTAGTCGATAATGCCAAGCCAGTATCATTGCCCGTTAGGCACATGGCCCCACGAGAAAGAAGAGAGCTCAGTAAGCAAATCAAGGAGCTGCTTGAGAAGGGTTTTATTAGACGAAGCATTTCTGAATGGGGTGCTCCGGTGGTATTCGCTACTAAGGCGGATGGTTCGCTTCGTCTATGTGTTGATTATCGAGAGTTGAACAAGCTGACAAAGAAGAATAGGCACCCGTTACCGAGGATTGATGATCTCTTTGATCAGCTGGTTGGTGCTTCTGTTTTCTCTCAGCTCGATCTAGCCACCGGATTCCATCAGCTTAGAGTGGCTGAGGATAGCATCGATAAGACTGCGTTTAGGACTCCAGATGGATTCTTTGAATGACTTGTCATGCCATTCAGATTGACTAATGCACCCGCCTACTTCGTAGACTTGATGAGTAGGATGTTCAAGGAGTTCCTTAACAAGTTCGTGGTTGTCTTCGTGGATGATATTCTGATCTTCTCAAAGGACGAGGAAGAACATGCCAGACATCTCAAGGAAGTAATGGATATGCTTAGAGCGCATCAGTTGAAAGCCAAGTTCTCCAAATGTCATTTCTGGAGAAGGGAAGTTCGGTTTCTTGGACATATAGTTTCTAAGCAAGGCATAGCGGTGGATCCCGTGAAAGTGGTTGTGGTTCAAGATTGGAAGATTCCTAGGAATGCAACCGAAGTAAGAAGCTTTCTCGGTCTGGCGGGCTACTATAGGAAGTTCATCAGGGACTTCGCTAAGATTTCAGCCCCTCTTACTAAGTTGACGAAGAAGAACTTGGTCTTTGCATGGGACTTGGAGTGTGAGCTTGCTTTTCAAAAGCTCAAAAGAGCCCTTACCTCAGCTCCAGTTTTGGCATTACCCGATAGTGGTAAGATGTTTACCGTGTACACAGATGCATGTGGCACGGGGTTAGGAGCTGTTCTGATGCAAGAGGGAAGAGTGATATGTTATGGGGGTAGGCAACTTAAAGTTCATGAGAAGAACTATCCCACTCACGATTTGGAGTTAGCAGCGATCGTCTTTGCACTCAAATCCTGGCGCCACTATCTTCTAGGCGAAAGGTTTGAGTTATATATTGATCACAAGTCGCTCAAGTACCTCTTCTCGCAAAAAGATCTGAATCTAAGGCAGCAAAGCTGGATGGAATTCTTGGCATCTTATGACTTCGAGATAGTTTATACCCCTGGCAAGGGTAATGTTGTGGCAGATGCACTAAGCAGAAGGAGATTGACTTTGAGTCCCTTGTTCATTGAGATGAAAAACTTAGAATTCTTGGCAACCTTTGATTTCACGACGGCTGTTGAGTCGATGACGGGTTCATTAGCATCCCTTGAGCTTAGACCCACACTTCTTGATCAAGTTGGGGCTTCGCAGAGGGAAGATCCACAGATAGTCGAAGTTATGGACAAGTTGATTCGTGGTGAGACGTCTAGTCACCTTTCCAGATATACTATTGATGATAAAGGATGGCTAAGGCGTGATGGGAGATTATGTGTTCCTCGAGTGGGATATTTAGTCCTTAGAGTTCTTGAAGAAGCGCATCACTCGAAGATGACTATACATCCTGGAGGGGACAAGATGTATAGGGATATGAAGCGTATTTTCTTTTGGGATGGAATGAAGAAAGATGTGGCAGAGTATGTTTCAAAGTGCATGGTGTGCCAACAAGTGAAAGCCGAGTCAAAGAAATCAGGTGGGCTATTACAGCCATTGGAGGTTCCGCAATGGAAGTGCGAGAGTATTTCTATGGATTTTGTGGATGGATTGCCTAGGTCAAGGAGAGGGAACACAAGCATATGGGTCATAGTTGACAGACTTACGAAGAGTGCTCACTTCATCCCAGTAAAGAGCAAGCGGACCGCATCAGGGCTGGCATCTATTTATCTCCGAGAGATAGTACGGTTGCATGGAGTTCCTTCTAGAATAGTTAGCGATCGTGACCCGATTTTCACTAGCCAGTTCAGGAACAGTTTGCAAGAAGCAATGGGTACGCAATTGAATCTGAGTACGGCCTATCACCCTCAGACGGATGGCCAAACCGAAAGGGTGAATAGAGTGCTAGAAGATCTCTTGAGGCTTTGTGTTCTCGACTTCGGTGGTACTTGGGAAGACCACCTTCCTCTTGTAGAGTTTGCGTATAATAATAGCTATCAAGCCAGCATAGGGATGGCACCATTTGAAGCTTTGTATGGAAGGCCGTGTAGGTCACCATCTTGTTGGTGGGAGACAACAGATAGACTTATACTTGGGCCCGATATGATACGGGACACATCCGAGAAAGTTGAATTAGTGAGAAGAAGGATGAAAGCGGCCCAAGATAGACAGAAATCCTATGCTGACAAGCGAAGGGCAGATTTGGAATTCGAAGTGGGAGACATGGTTTTCGTGAAGGTTTCTCCTTTCCGTAATGTGGTACGTTTTGGAGCAGTTGGGAAGCTGGCACCAAGGTTCGTAGGACCCTTCCCTATCATAGAGAGAATCGGAAAGATGGCCTATAAGGTGGAATTGCCCGAGAAGCTAGCCGGAGTGCATAATGTCTTTCATGTCTCGCACCTCCGAAAGTGCTTACATGAATCCGCTGAGGTGGTTGAACTAAGCATTCTTGAAGACATTGAGGTAGAGAAAGAAGCAACCTTGAGAAAAGCTCCGATTCGTATCTTGGGAACAGAGATCAAGAAGCTAAGGAATCGAGAAGTCAAATTGGTGAAAGTTCAGTGGGGTGAAGCCGACGAAGTTGCAACTTGGGAAACCGAGGAGAAGATGCGTGGGCTTTATCCATTTCTTTTTGAGGGTACATTCTCGATCTCTTTCCTAATTAATACATCTTTCCGTTGCTATCTATGTTTATCTTGTTTATCTTGTTATCTCGTTAATCATGTCATGAGGACCTTAGGTAGAAACCCTTTGGATGAAACATGTATTTGAGACATGTTATGCTTGATGGTTGCAAGTGGTTGCAAGTGTTTGCACGTGGATACTCGTGGATGCATGATACACATTAGGCACTAAGATCGGCTCACACACTTTCATGTTGCATATGCATGAGTGCTTATACTTATTCATGGATGAAACTTGTTATGCTATCACGTGGATGTTGCATATGGATGAATGTTATGTGCACTCATGTAGAGACTATGAGTTATGTTAGGAATTTGCATACATATGGACTCATTTCACTAACATACTTTGCATTAAGGAGGTTTACTGTATCAGTAACCGCCTGATTTTTGCATTCGATAAGTACATATACACACACCTTTGCATATGATCATACAGCATTTAGAATCCTTTAAGGACAATGACTGCACGTGGATGATGTTTTGAGTAGATGGATGATGGATGTTAGGATACGTTCTTCCTAACTTGGAGATTTCGGGGACGAAATCCTTTAAGGAGGGGAGAATGTAACAACCCGTATTTTTTTGAATAACATATTATAACATAAATCAAGGCAGAATTAAACTGTAAAATCTGAATCAAGGGAAATGGGTTGTGCCATTGCGTTCGTATCGGAAAAATACGCGAAATAGAGTCCGAGTTTTCGAAAATCGGAGTCCGTATGACCGAGATATGGCCTCGCGAAGTTTCACGAAAAATTCAAATTCAAAACAGATTCAAATTTCAGAAAATTCGGGGTAGGCGGGAAAAATCCCTCCCAGACCAGGTCGACCTGGGGGTCGACCTGGGAGTCGACCTGGGGGGGGCCAGGTTGACTGGGGAGTCGATGGGGGTCGACCTGCCTGGTCGGACCCAGGCAACCTGGTGCACCATTTTGGCTGTTTTGACCTGTTTTGTTGGCTAGTGGCGGGATTTGATGGCTCTGATTGAATCTAGGGTTAATCCTATGGCTAATATTATCCTAATCTTCTATAAAAGGACCCCTAAACCTAGCCTAAATCACCATTATTCAATCCTACAACTAAACTATGTCAAATTGGTTCCTCTCATGGCCTCCACTCTCATGCTAAAATTCCTAGGTCTATCTATATGAGAGATTTTGAGTGCATACAAGTATTTTCAAGCTTGTATGAATGTTCTTAGTTTGCATTCAAGTCAAGTTGCAACATTTCTATTACAAAGCAAGGGTTTTTATTGATTTGGCTCAAGGGTTTTTCAATTGGAGCTTTCATATTTGGGTTTTTGGTGCTTGCATAAGGGCTTCGTCTCAATCTTTATAATAAATATTCATTTGTGTCTTCATAGCATTGTAAGCCCTTTTCTACTTTCTTTTTATTGAACTCTAAAGTTAAATGAATGATGCAAGTTTGGGTTAATCATTATGATATGCAAGTTTGGTTGATCATTATGTTATGCAAGTTTGGTTTGATCATCATGATATGCAAGTTTGGTTGATCATTATGTTATGCAAGTTGGTTTAATCATGATGTATAACACATGTTGCTATGTTATGCAAGTTTGGATTGATCATTATATACATGTTATCATGTTATGCAAGTTAAACTTGAGTTTGTGAGAATAAAGCTTCAAGCTTTATATTAAAGGTTGCATTTTGGCAACATGAAAGTTATCATATCCCTTATGATAACTTACATGTGAGGCTAAATGCGAACTTCTAGCAACTTCTACATGTTATTTATCACCATGTATCACTCATATGCTAAGTTTGGTTTTATGCATGCTTTTGAAGCCTAATAATGCAATATGCAAGTATATGAACATATGTACATTTCATATGCCACCATGTTAAACTTGTGGCTTCAACACCTTTTTGTCATGATTATGCCAAGTTCCCTATTTTACCCTTTATGCGTTGTTGCGATTATGTAAACGATGGGATTACGTGGGGGTTGGGACATGAACATGATTTTTATAACATAACGTGATATGTTAACTTGTAATTATGTTTTGGAAACATAATGGACATGACACTTAGAAAATATGAGTGTGGCCAACTCGAGGTTGGGTTGAGTTTGTAGCATAAATCTACCCGGACCCGCCCGGCTTAACTAGTGGCTACAAACAATAGGACCCAATCTGAGAAGTTGGTCATGTTGTGCTCGAACCCGAGGTTAGACCAAGTTGTGGTGTAAAGCTACCCGGACCCGCCCGGCTTAACTAGTAACCACAACAAAGTCTAATGTGAGAGGTTAAAGCACATTAAGTTAATTAATTAATGCCTCCTGATTAGGGTTAAGTCATGGTCCACTTAATACTTAATCAATTTTGGCTTGATGGGTTAATCGGGGTTAAGTCATGAACCTGGGGTACACTTAACCAATTTAATCCACGTTTGGATCGGGTTAACCACATTTAACCCGTTAAGGAAACCCTAGTTGCGTGGTCCTTTGCAGCAGTAACCCTCTTGATAGTATCATAAGACCCTAGGACTAGGCTAGGGTGGGGCACGATTACTGTTCTAACATGTAAGCGACCAAAACGATGGCTGAGTAGGTCCAGGCGGACTATGGTCGTGCACATAGTCCGGAGTTGGAGAATCAGGCACGGGTACCAGTAGATCTAGACTGTGCATACTTGATTTGTGTCTGAGGTTGACACCCTAGGACTTGATACACCCTAGGGTGTACCTAGCGCAGTTTAACTACATTGCATGTTTGGCCCGTATGACACTGACACTTGACGAGTTAGGCTTATAGGGAGCCGATCAACTAGACCGTGTAGTTGGACCTTGATTTAGGTCACCTCATGATATTGGGCCAAGCTTGGGCCAAGGGATCAATTCTTGTTTTTACTTGACATGTTAGAATGCTAGTACACCCGGGGTGCAAAACTTAACCTTGATTATGCGATGACACCTGTATCTATCTTGTTAGTTAATCATCATGCCAGTATGTTGTTATCCCTATGTTCATCTCAGCTTCTCATGCCAGTTAACTTTACTAGTTCATGAACGGATAGTAGTAGGGCTTACCAGTCTTTTTGACTGACCTGTTTTCTTTCGCCTCTTTTCTTCCGTTCCCCCCCCCCCCACCTCAGGTTCTCAGGGTGGAAACATTGGAGCTTAGCTTGGATCTTGATAGCTTTCTTACTGGATTTGCTCATGTACGGTTTTGGACATTGAGCTAGCTATGGTTTATCACTTCACTTTGGGGATAGTACTTTATGTATTTCAGTTTTTCAGTTTATGTTTTTCTCTAGACTTTGTTTGTTGGAAAATAATGATCAAGTACTTTGTTGTAACTTAACTCTTGTTTTGAAATGCTAGTTTGATCCGCTGCTTTATTTACTCTGTTTTACTTATATGTTCTGTCTTGTGATATCTGCATGCATGTTTACCTTGTTTAACGCCCCTCCAAAGCCAGTGTGCTTGCAAGAGTTACCCTGGCGGAGGTGGGGTGTTACAAAAAAGGTGTATTCTGATTCAGCTAGTCTATCTTGACAAAAGTATGTATTTTGACAAAAATATATGGTTTGCTTTAACTAATCTATTTTGACAAAAATGAATATTTTGACAAAATGTATATTTTGATTTAACTAATCTTTTTCAACAAAACAATAAAGATAATGATTTTGTTTTGTTGACAAATTCATCTCAACAAAACAATAAGAATGATAATTTTATTTTGTCGACAATTCTAATTCAACAAAACAAATGAAAGTAACATATTTGTTTTGTCAAATCTAATGCAACAAAAATGATAATGTTTGTTTTTAACCATTATAGTTTGACAAAAGTGACCAATTTGTTTTAACTATGATAATTTTGACAAAAGCGACAAATTGGATTCTAACTTTGGTAATTTGACAAAAGTGACAAAATGGGTTTGAACTATTATAAATTGATAATGGTGAAAAATTGGGTTTAACTATTTTAATTTGATAAAAGTGAATGTTTTTGTTTCATTCTTTTTAAGTGAATAAAATGAATATTTTGTCTTATTCCTTTAAAATGAAAAAAGTGAATATATTTGTCTTAATCTTTTAGAATGACAAAATTGAATAATTTTGTCTCATTCTATTTAAATGATAAAAATGTGTCTTTTTGTTTAATCATTTTTAATGAACTAAAAATGCCTCATTCTTTCTAGTGAACAAAAATGCATCTTTTTCTTTTATTGCAACAAAATGACATATAAAACTTACCTTTCTATTTACTTTTTTTTATTGAAACTAAGATGACACTAAAAATATATCTTTTAATTCTAATCTTTTATTTATAATCTATAATGACAAACAAAAACCATTTTATTTAATTTAACAAAGTTACAACAAAGATGAATTCTTTTTATCATAATCTTTTTATTTTATCTAATTTAAAAATAAAAATGATAATTTTAATCCTATTCTATTATTTACATCAAAATGTAAATAAAAATGTAACTTCTTAAACTATGCTTTTATTTGTATCTAAAATGCAAATAAAAACATAACATTTTAATTCATGATTTATTTGCATCAAAGAATGCAAATAAAACTTTTAATTTCATGTTTTATTTGCATCAAAGAATGCAAATAAAAATTCAATTTTAATTTCATGTTTTATTTGAGTCAAAGAATGCAAATAAAAATTCAACTTTTAATAGGATATTTATTTGCATCTAAATTTGCAAATAAAAAAAATGCAATCTTTTTCTACAATATTTATTTGTATCTAAATTTGCAAATAAAAAAAAAATGTAACTTTCATACTACAATCAAACAACAACAAAGGTGATGTTTTTATCAATCAACACACAAAGTGATATATTTTATATTGAATTGAAAGTTCTAATTCAATTCAATAACATAAACAAAGTAATGTTTTTATTAATCGACAATTCTAATTCAATTCAATAATATAAACAAAAAATGATATTTTTCATTGAATTGACAATTCTATTTCAATTCAATCATATAAGCAAAATTCAATTCAATAATATAAACAAAAAATGATATTTTTCATTGAATTGACAATTCTATTTCAATTCAATCATATAAGCAAAATGATATTTTTCAATGTATTGACAATTCTATTTCAATTCAGTAAATATGAACAAAAAGATATTTCATTTTTGTTTAATATACATGATTCACAAAATATTGGCGAAGAAAAAAAAATTATTTACTTTAATTTTACCAACATATACAGATCTATAATTTAACTAATAGATCTATCATACATGCAAAATAAACAGATCGATCATCCAAAATTTCATCACAGCGCATAACTAATTCATTAACATACATAAAATTATTTAACAACGAGAAAAATAATTAAATTGATTAATTATTTAAAATCAGAAATCTCAGATCGATTTGTCTGAATTTTCAAAGTGCTCCGTTCCAGATCTGGTTTGTTCCATGTTGTAGATCTCGATCACACGATTCCAACACAACTGAAATTTCAGAGTTTCGATTTCATATGAGAAAGGTACAATATTTTAATCATTGATTACTTAAATTAAAATAATAATTAAATTATTTACTTACATGTCTACCCCTCTTCTATCCTTCCTCTTCCTTCAGTAATCTTGTCACCGTGAAAACCCATAGCTCCATCGCTAGGGTTCACCACCGTCGCTTCTAGAAGCCACCATCACCCGATCCAATGTCGCCACCCTGAAGTCCTTGAGCTGCTCCACTTTAGCTTGCCTTCCTGGTGAACTCGACGGGCCCCACCCTCCTAAAAGGGCGTGCGAACAGCAGGACTTTGAGCCTCTGAATCTCGAAACTCATGCAACAGAAACCCATCGTCACCGTACCAAATCAAGGAGCTCGAGGAGTGCTTCCATTTCCGTGAAAAAAACATACTCTAATTCGCGATGATTTGGAAGAGATTAAGGTTTTGATTCGGGATGAAATTGGCCATTGAAAAGGTTAAGGCGGCAGCCTGGTTTGAAATTAGGGTTTAGGGTAAATCTTAGTTAGGGTTATTTATATTATTATAATATTAAATTCTTTAATTTACAAATAAACCTGTTACTTCTCTGCAGCTCCAATTTCATCCCAACGAAAATTATCCCTAGTAAAATACCCCCGTTCCGGACGTAATGGGCTTGGTCCCGTCAGTCCAAACGAACATCTTCAGCCTGTTTTATTTAATTTAATATTTAAGTCATTTATTTAATTAATTCAATCTTACATTTAAATTCACCCGGGCCACATACGACCTCTAAAAAGTCTAGAAAAATTATTTCTAGCTATGTTTTGATGATACGGTTCTAACAAGACTAATTTCGTCGAATTCTGAGACCGTTTGAAAAATGGCCATTTTCTGGTCGATTCGATTTGACTAAAACTAACAAAACACATTTTCTTTTGCCACGCTCACCTATTAATTCAAAAAATTATGAAAATTGAAACTTAGCAATAATTTGACATTCTGGTTTCAACAAAAGTGGTTTCGTCGAAAATGGAGGTCGTTTGAAAAATGGCTATTTTTATTTTAAAATATATATAAAAATTCTACGACTATTCTGAATTTTAAACTGGACAAAACTTTTGATTCCCGCTATGAAATTTCAATTTTTCGGATTCGTTGGAAAGATATTTTTAAATAGATTCTAATATTTTTAGTTTCACTAAAATCCGATTTATTTTGCATCCTGTACAGTCGGTCAAAGTTCAAATTCAAATTTTCAAACTACCGCGCTATTTCTAACTCCTTGTATAATTAAAATAAAATTTATTCGTTCTAACTTCAATTTAAATAAATTTTTAGTCGTTATTATTTAAAATAAATTATTTTAAATATTTAAAATCCATTGAAATTTCTAAAATAAAATTTTTAAATTGGTTCAGAATTTGCGGGTTGTTACAATCTCCCCCACTTAAAATCTTTTCGTCCTCGTAAAGGAATGGAGACAAAAGTTGTTTATTTAGCCAACTCAACTTTTAATTTTAATCAATTTTCAGTTCAATTCAATACTAAATTTGATTTAGTTAAATTTATCATTCTTTTATATATTGGTTAAACTAATTATCATTCCAATATTTTAATTAGTTAAACTAAACTAATTATCAAACATCACAACCAACAATCAATTAGGTGATTAACTTTTCAAATATATATATATCTTTTGTATATAGTCAAAAATCATATTTTTAGTGCAAATCACAGTAATAGACCCTATCTAGTTTTGGTTCTCACATCAGTCAATGGAAATATATAGATATACCACTTTCGAAACTCGAACATAAATTCTGATGATGTTTCGAACCACCATCAGAACATCTCCGGGCTACCAAAGTGTAATTCTATATCTATCTAGTATATTTGAGGTTTCGAATACATGCTGGCTAGGCGTATATACAAAATCTTTATATACTCGATTGTCCAAAACAAAACAAAATAATATATTCAAATACGTATAATAAGATTTTAAATTTTAAAAACTAAATTTGTTTTCATTTTTATTTTAAAAATTAATACTCTTCACACTCGTTCTAGGATACTACTGATCCCATCTCTAACAAGTTATTCTTATTGGATATTACTAATCCAATCTCTGATGAGTCTTTTGTTCAGTTCTAACGAGTTATACCCCAAAGATTTGAGCAAACCAGAGCTCTGATACCAACTATAACGACCAGGATTTCGCTCGAATCGATCGATCGGAAGATCGATCAAGACCGTTCAAAACCCGAATACGTTAACTCTGGGAATACAGCACATTACACTACAACAAATTCACCCTATTACAATGGTGGAACACCGTTGTAATATACTTTTTACAACGGTGATGCAACCGTCGTGTATTAAGAAGTTGTAATAGATAAAAATCTTTTACAACTTTTTTGCACCGTTGTAACTATGTATATTTTACAACTGTTTTTCACTGTTGTAATAAACTTTATTACAACTTTTATGCACCCTTGTAGTAATACCTACTACAACTTTTACGCACCGTTGTGAATTCATAATTTTTACAACTATTTCTATCGATTTGTAATACACGTTATTATAACTTTAATTGAATAAATTTTGCAAATGCAACAAAGGCTGGATAAACAAAAGACAAATTGATATAAATTCAAAACAACGGATCCGTTCATACAAAAAACGTTACAACTTTATATTCAAAATACAAAACTAATGAATCATACATCATCATAGTAATATATCAATTCTTCATTACAAATAATGATTACAAATCAGTACCATCCAAAAACTCTGCTTCAACTATCAGCCTGCTTCATCTTTGCACTTCCTCAACATCCCCACCACCACGAGACACACCACCTGCATAATCACAAAACATGCACATATATAAACATAACCTTAAGCTTGTTCTAAACATAAAATGGTGGACATATTAATGCATAACTTACTCTATTTTTATAAGAAAATCAATAGAAAGCATAGTTAACGCATATGTAAATGGATTTTAACTATGTTGAGCATTATAGGAAATAAGTAGATGTTATTATTGAGTGTACTTTACATTGTGAAAATGTCCTTGAAAGGTAAGCTTCACATGACAATATTTTAGTTGTGCAGCAAAGATGCAAGTAACATTGATTATCTTTTATCAAATCATGGCCAAAGCACTACCATCATGTTGGTTAATGTGCCAGTGGCAAAATCCAAGTTTTAAGAACCCGGTTAATTTCATATAAGCATGAATTGCAAATTTCGGTCTCGGATTCGAACAATCATGACCCCAACAGTTCAAGTCCTTCCAACTATTATGAAGTGGCACAGGCAACATGAAACCAGGTAGCTGTAGGACCGGTTTGTGTGTCCCACTTCAGCATCAAAATTCAATAATTGAATTGTGTGTGCTCTGTTGTTTAGCTGTTTTAAATTTGAAGTTACAAGACTAAAATGTAGCAGTTCATGGAGAAATTTGAATTTCTCTAAAGTTGAATGTGGATCAATTTACTTCTATGCAGTCGAATGTTATGATGGATAAGGTGTTCTGATTTGTCAATATATTAGGAACTTCGATTCACTACAACAAAAAAGGCCTTTAATAGCGAAATATGAGCAAAAACTAAGATTCTATACCTGAATCTAAACAATACAGTTGACAGCAAAAACCTAAAGATTAATCATATCTAAATAGCATGCAACACTTATCTTGTACGTGAGCTTATAGATGAACTAAGCTTGTAAAGAAATCAATGATCAGAAGACTCTACATTGTACAAAATTAACATCTGCTTATATACTACCATATGACGAATATAGAAAAATTAACAAAGAATGAAAAGAAAATTACCGTAGCACAAAAAACTTATGTAGCAAAAAAGGAGGAAAATGTCATGTGGGAACTGGGAAGAGAAGCGACTGAGCCTCTTGGTCCATGCATGGCTGAATCTGCAGCAAGACAATTAGGCGTTGCTCAAACCACGATGGAAATCATGAGAATTGTTAAAAAGGACCGGTTGATTGTGGTGGTCTTACCTTCTACCTCAACCACTTTTCCCATATTCAAAGAGCCAATATTAGTCTACAGCTTCAATGGCCACAGTTTCTGTTGTAAAGCAGAACAACAACATTAGTACAAATGTTGGAAAAGAAACAACTGTTTGCAAAACCAAGCAAAGCAGCAAAAAAAAAATACACCATACAGACAACAATAAAATAACAGAGACCTCCAAAACCAAGCAAAGCAGCAAACCCTAAGCCAAGAAAAGACTGCCAACATACAAAGCAACAGAAAACACCCCGAAGCTCTGAAAACCAAACTTAACCTCCAGGAAATACTGACCACCATAACGTACCCTCATCTCTTTGATCATCATTAACCTGTGTTGTACCCTGAGTTACCATATCAAACATACCCTCATCTTCCTTATTAATATCAGTCTTACCAGTAACACAAGCTTCATTATGTTGCTTCTTTTCTTCCCTCATGTTATCTATCGAGATTAAGGGCTGACTTTGCTTCTGAAATTATCTGGACTACCACCAGAATTCTGATCCAAATGTTTGTACTGAGCATCTATTCTATGAATATTCACTTCTTCTTCCATATTTTACTGCATATAAATATTAGAGATTAAAAGAGACCAAACTGGTATAAATCACAAAATACTATGCAGAATTAAAATTGAATTCGTGTATATGATAGTTATATAAATGGAAATAGCCTGGATAGTGGATGATGTTTTGCATTCAAATGAATACTTTATAACTTAATGAATTAGTTTTTATTGTTTCAGCAAACAATAAATACTGTAAATTACAAAACAATTATAAAACTAAAATTATTAATTAAATTTGCATCCTAGCAACTTCTAACCTTCTACAACTTGCAATAACTTCACGGCAAGCAGCAACAAGAAAATCAACAACTGTCAAAGCCCTTGACTGCGAGAATATGAGAGTGAGACGAAGCCTATGGTGATTGGTGTTTGGAGGAGCGGAGACCTACCTGAAGAATGCTAGCTGATACCATATTTATACACTTGCAATTTGATTGAACAGAAAATTCAGCTTAAAAGATAAAATATGAATCAAAATATCCGAACACCATGTAATAATAAGTTTCTGCTTTACTCACTCAAAACACCCAGAGCAGAAAAATAGCAAAATATGAATAAAAAAAGGAGTAAAAAGTCAACATTAATAAAATCATGGCATATATGCATCAAGAGGACTATAGCTCTTTCACCCAGTGATATAATCTGAAGAGCACTATAGCTCTTTCACTTCAGCGTACAACCAGTTATAACTAATATGAAACAATAGTGATGCTTTCAAATAACAAATACAATTTTCTTCTATGTTATGTTCTGGCCTTAAGAATTATAACTTCTCCGAAAATCAATATAAAGTAAGAGGGAAGAAAGAATATATCAAGTAGATAAATCGACACACTTTTCCTATTTAGACATGCTCTTTCCAACTTCAATATCAATATCATTGTTACTTGGACACAATTTAAGCATCCATAATACTTGCAGTATTTCTCCAATGGACCACGGTTTTGCGTAATGTTAGCCAAAATCAATTTCAATACAATCCATACAATTAAAAAAGCCAAATCTACTAACTCTTTAACTTTTTGTGTTACTAACTCCAACAATAAAACACATAACATTAAAACCTGATAATAATTATTTGTGCATTCTACAAACACCTGTTATGCTAAAAACAAAAAATAAAAATCATTTTTTAGCAATAACTAAACAAATATTTCTATAAACATACATACTACACTAGATCTGACACATTAATGGATTTATTTTGGAACAATTCTAGACCATTAGAAATATAATGAAAATTATTAATTTATGAAAAAACCAGTAAGCAAAGTCCAAATTTAGTGTAAGCCATATATTCCAAACTTAGACAGCCACATATCTTCATATAATTCCAAAAATCTGACAATAAGTATTAATCAGAGATAACACACGAAAAACCATTAATGGTTAACCCTACCATTCACATGCCTGTCTTCTTCTTATTCTAGAGTTTGTGAAAATAACTTGCAATATATAAACATTAGATTATAAATAAGCGACTTAAAATAATGAATATGAAGATTAGAAAATTCACCTCAAATTGGCTTTCCAAAGGGACTGAATCGACAATTTTGGAGCAAATGGCATTTCTGGTTATTAATCGAACTCATAATTGGATTCATCGTTGTTTTTGAGAAGAGGATATTAGCGCTTAAGCGAACTGGATGTTGCTGGCAGAATAGGGGATGAACAAAGTTTCATCGGCGATTCATAGGTATTTTGGATTTCAATTAGGTTTAAAGAATTTTGGGGAAGACTGGTAATTTTAAGGGTTTAATGAGAAAGAATGAAAATGGGGCGGCACGAAATAAGCGCGACTGGGGGTGGAGATGCGAGAAGTGAAGCGTACGAGATGGAGGCGCAGGTGGAAGAGAAGCAAGTTTTTTTTCCATTTTTAGGTTTCGTTGAATGGAGGGAAGATGAAAATTTCAGTCCACACTGAAAGCGGCCTTGCGTGGAGAACGAAAATTTTGGTACAGAATGAAAGTGGGCTTGAGGGGAAACAAAACGTTGTTGATATTAATGGTTTTATAAAAACAATATTCATTTATACACAAGATGAATAGAATTTTCTATTTTTTTAGTTATTATTTATTTTCAAACAATTTTTTTTTAATTATTAGTTACTATTATTAATTACTTATTTAAATTAAAGAAAATCTATCAAAAGCACGAACAAGCGGTTATTAACTGCTGAACAAACAAGTTGCCAAAATTATATTTATTAAAATTGCGGAAATTGTTACTACCAAATCAAATATTATTTATTAATAATAGTTATTAACTTTTACTTATTTCTACTTAGTTATAAACGACTAATAATTATTAAAAGCATTAACTATTAAAAATAAATTACTGCTTATTGAATATTAATTATTTAATAATAATTAATAAATATTATTGAATCCTAAGTTTATTGTTAATTATTATTAAATATTAATATAATTATTTACTAAATATAGATATTATAAACATGAAGTTTGTAATAAGCATCTATTACAACTAAAAAAATGAAAAGTTGTATTTTATGTTTATTACAACTTTAGGGAATTGACTGTTGTAAAAAACATTTATTACAACTGTGCTTTTCCCACAGTTGTAAAATTAAAGTTGTAATATAGTGTTTTTGTTGTAGTGTTAGAACAAATAACAAAAAACTTTTATAAACATTACAATAATGTTACATCAGAGTACAGAATATCAGAGTACATCGATATAATATAGCGGAAGATTAAATTACAACAAATGTAATACACAGCAGCAGAACAATTAAATTAACACGGCGGAAGACTACCAATGCTCTGGACACAACTCTAAGCTTCGATCCAGAATCCTGCTCAATATATCTGCAAAATAAGCTACTCGACTACCCGTGTGTAAAAGAGGGCACCCGAGTTTGCAAAGTGAAACAAACTACGGGTCAGTCATGGGACTGGTGTGAGAAATCTTTACTTAACTTAACTAGTAATAAGGCTAATCACAGGACCACGCCGCTAACGCGGAACGGGTTTACTCCATTGGATTGCCAGTGCATAAATTAAAGTAAATCATTAAACAAAGCAATGCTTTTTAGAAAAATGAAACCATTGTAAGATTCAGGTCCAATCACACAATGCAACGCAAGCCGGAGGATAGAGTTTTACCTTACAATGGTCAAAAATGCTTGATACGATAAAAACGGATTTGATATTATTATTAATGTATATATGTTTCAAAAACATTTCAATCATAATGTATTAATCATAGACGGCACAGGTACCATATACTATGTCGCCATACTAGTTCTACAATCAAGACCGCATGAGGTCGTATTGGAAATTGGGTTTCCATTAAGAGTCAAGGCTAGGAACGATCTCCTTACCGATTCGAGACACTCTAGCAATGTCTCAGGATTCGGACGCAGGCGAACCCTTGGATACAGCAGGATCGGTCCACAAATACTTTACTGGATTGGCAATTCCTGAACACACGCTTCCCGGTCCTATTTAACTTATAATATGGCCATTGGCGACCAAAATAAATCTGAGGCCTCGAAATCCATCATCCACATAAGTAATTGTCAGGGCTGGTAAGTCGCTGACACCACTTCTAGCTAGAAAGAAACATGTGCACTCCCTGCGTTCCCTTGCTCCGTTTCTGACCCTTACCGGGGCGTGAGGCTCGCGAGGTAACGTTATACACAAAGCTATGCCAAAATAGGATGTGCTTTGATCATCCCACAAGGCTCTGCTTTTCAACAAAAGCCTTGATCATTTGCATCTCGGCATGCCACATTGACAATTCATGCCTCGCGATCGATAACTACCAATACATCACCTCTGAGCTCGTACGTCTCAGAGAAGGGTGTTAAGCAAGAGAATAAATTCTCTGCCACCACAGATATATATTAAATAGAAATCAATTTAATTACATGGAATGAAATTCAATGTCAGACACACATCCATTTACAAGTCCGTTCTGGGTCTGAACGAAACCAGAGACACCTTATTCCGCCTCCCGTATGTCCAATACGGAAGTGAGAATAAATTACCCCTTTAACCCTTTACTGGAAGCTACCCAATGCCAGGCATCAGTAGTCATCCATTCGATGTGAAGATCGCTGGTCTTCATCCCCCGTCTTCAATGTCTTTGACTTTAATCATCGTAATAATTATTCAGAATGGGTTAAACCCGTTCTTTCCGAATAACTCGCGTATTTTTATAATTAAAAATCAAGTGCTATAAAGACACATCCAACGCCTCATTCCAATTTAGAATATTCTTTAAATAAGATATTCATATTATTATTAGGGAAAGGTTCCCATCAATTTATCAAAGATAAATTCTTTTAAATTTATTCTTCAATCTTCTCTTAAAAGATTCATTAAAACTCCAATTTGATTTTAATATCAAAAATCATTACTTTACGATTATTCCAATTTAAGAAATAAATCTTATCTTTGACTGGGTTAAAGAATCAATGTCATTTAAAAACATTGTTCATGATAAACCCAAAATCATCTTCCATTAAATATGGAATTTTCACAGAAATCAAATCAATATATAATCGGTATAAATTTCCGTATCAGACTAATAATATAAATGGAATAACGGCTAAGCCTTTTAAATTCCATATATAGTATCAATCTTCTTTTACAGAAACCAACCTCGATTATTATCATATCGAATTTCCATTTAATTCCAATTTAATATATTAAATTGGAAAACTTGACTTTGGAAAATTCCTTTTTAAATCTTAATAAAAAGATTTAAAAATTCCAAATTGTATTTACACTGTTAATTGGGTTAAAGAACAAATGTTGTTTAAAACACAGTTCACGGTAAACCTAATTCACATATCAATTTATTCCAATACTAAATATAATTTGAAACACTAATAATCTTAGTTAAAAGATTTATTCCTACATACGGGGTTTAAGAACAGCGTTATTTAAGACACCATTCACGACAATCCAAAAACCCAATTTCTATATTTCAATATCTTTCAAAAACATTCTTTATTTAAAATAAATTCTTTGTTTAAAAATTCTTTATATAAAAGATATTCTGAATCGGAAAGCGACTCAATCATTTACCATATAACTTCGGTTATATGGATTTCATACATCGTATGTAAATGACAACAATTGATAAATAATCATCAAACCATCCATTCAACAACAAGAGTGAAGTTCACAACTGTGTGAGCATAAAAGTGAGATAATAACGCTCATCGCAGCCTGTCATTCTATCGATTGACATACAAATAAATATTGGGACTAGTGTATATCAATTATCATCCCAATACCCATGTGGGGTTTTCAGCCAACAACAGTTCATATAAATAAATAATTGGTTAATGAATTTAACCAATTCTAATACTGCTAACATGTTGATGATGATGAACAAAACATGATATTTTATTCCTAATGCTGAAATAAAATATATTTGACTCGTATAATTTCCTTATACATTTCTAATGTCTAATAAAATGTAATTTATTTATATGACATTATTGCGGATGACAAATAAAAGATAATTTTCATTATACTTTATTTGTATGTAATTATTCTTAACTTTAACACATAAAAGAAATAATCTTATTTGAATATGTTTTTCAATGTAAAACCTAACACATAAAAATGTTTATTTTAATTTGCATACAAATTCTAATGTATGCACATATAAAGATGTCATTTTAACTCACCTATACATTCTAATATATATTTTGACCAATAATACGACTCTTATATTTGAATATAAATTCTAATGTAAGTTTGAAAAAAAATGATTTTTATATTTGCATATAAATTCTATTGTATGTTATGCAAATAAAATGGTTATTATATTTGCATATAAATTCTATTTCAACAAAATGTATAAGAAGTGATACATCCATTTTGCTAACAATTCTATTTACCAAAATGAATATTTTTGTTTATAACACAAACCTATTAAACAAATACTATTTGTGTTTAACTCTTTTATTTGACCCAAAAATGTGATTTTTGTGTTATTTCAAATCTAATTAACAAAAATGTAATTTTTGTTTTCAACAATCATATTTAACAAAATGTAACTTTTGTTTCAACTATTGTATTTTTGACAAAAATAAATATTTTTGACAAAAACAAATATTTGGGTTCAACTAAGCAATTTGTCCAAAAATGTTCATTTGACCAAAAAGGTGTATTCTGATTCAACTAGTCTGTCTTGACAAAAGTATATATTTTGACAAAAATATATGGTTTGCTTTAACTGATCTATTTTGAAAAAAATGAATATTTTGACAAAATGTATATTTTGATTTAACTAATCTTTTTCAACAAAACAATAAAGATAATGATTTTGTTTTGTTGACAAATTCATCTCAACAAAACAATAAGAATGATAATTTTGTTTTGTCGACAATTCTAATTCAACAAAACAAATGAAAGTAACATATTTGTTTTGTCAAATCTAATGCGATGAAAATGATAATGTTTGTTTTTAGCCATTATAGTTTGGCAAAAGTGACCAATTTGTTTTAACTATGATAATTTTGACAAAAGCGACGAATTGGATTCTAACTTTGGTAATTTGACAAAAGTGACAAAATGGGTTTCAACTATTATAAATTGATAATGGTGACAAATTGGGTTTAACTATTTTAATTTGATAAAAGTGAATGTTTTTGTTTCATTCTTTTTAAGTGACAAAAATGAATATTTTGTCTTATTCCTTTAAAATGACAAAAGTGAATATATTTGTCTTAATCATTTAGAATGACAAAATTGAATAATTTTGTCTCATTCTATTTAAATGATAAAAATGTATCTTTTTGTTTAATCATTTTTAATGAACTAAAAATGCCTTATTCTTTCTAATGAACAAAAATGCATCTTTTTCTTTTATTGCAACAAAATGACATATAAAACTTACCTTTATATTTACTCTTTTTATTGAAACTAAGATGACACTAAAAATATATCTTTTAATTCTAATCTTTTATTTATAATCTATAATGACAATAAAAAAACATTTTATTTAATTTAACAAAGTTACAACAAAGATGAATTCATTTTATCATAATCTTTTTATTTTCTCTAATTTAAAAATAAAAATGATACTTTCAATCCTATTCTTTTATTTACATCTAAAATGTAAATAAAAATGTAACTTCTTAAACTATGTTTTTATTTGTATCTAAAATGCAAATAAAAACGTAACATTTTAATTCATGATTTATTTGCATCAAAGAATGCAAATAAAAATACAACTTTTAATTTCATGATTTATTTGCATCAAAGAATGCAAATAAAAATACAACTTTTAATTTCATGTTTTATTTGCATCAAAGAATGCAAATAAAAATTCAACTTTTAATTTCATATTTTATTTGCATCAAAGAATGCAAATAAAAATTCAACTTTTAATTTCATGTTTTATTTGCATCAAAGAATGCAAATAAAAATTCAACTTTTAATAGGATATTTATTTGCATCTAAATTTGCAAATAAAAAAAATGCAATCTTTTTCTACAATATTTATTTGTATCTAAATTTGCAAATAAAAAAAATGTAACTTTCATACTACAATCAAACAACAACAAAGGTGATGGTTTATCAATCAACACACAAAGTGATATATTTTATATTGAATTGAAAGTTCTAATTCAATTCAATAACATAAACAAAGTAATGTTTTTATTGAATCGACAATTCTAATTCAATTCAATAATATAAACAAAAAATGATATTTTTCATTGAATTGACAATTCTATTTCAATTCAATCATATAAGCAAAATGATATTTTTCAATGAATTGACAATTCTATTTCAATTCAATTAATATGAACAAAAAGATATTTCATTTTTGTTTAATATACATGATTCACAAAATATTGGCGAAGAAAAAAAATGATTTACTTTAATTTAACTGACATATACAGATCTATAATTTAACTAATAGATCTATCATACATGCAAAATAAACAGATCAATCATCCAAAATTTCATCACATTGCATAACTAATTCATTAACATACATACAACTATTTAACAGGGAGAAAAACAATTAAATTGATTAATTATTTAAAATCAGAAATCTTACATCGATTTGTCTGAATTTTCAAAGTGCTCCGTTCCAGATCTGGTATGTTCTATGTTGTAGATCTCGATCACACGATTTCAACGCAACTGAAATTTCTGAATTTCGATTTCATATGAGAAAGATACAATATTTTAATCATTGATTACTTAAATTAAAATAATAATTAAATTATTTATTTACTTGTCTACCCCTCTTCTATCCTTCCTCTTCCTTCAGTAATCTTGTCACCGTGAAAACCCATAGCTCCATCGCTAGGGTTCACCATCGTCGCTTCTAGAAGCCACCATCACCCGATCCAATGTCGCCACCCTGAAGTCCTTGAGCAGCTCCACCTTAGCCTGCCTTCCTGGTGAGCTCGACGGGCCTCACCCTCCTAAAAGGGCGTGCGAACAGCAGGACTTTGAGCCTCCGAATCTCGAAACTCGTGCAACAGAAACCCATCATCACCGTACCAAATCAAAGCACTCGAGGAGTGCTTCCATTTCCGTGAAAAAAACATACTCTAATTCGCGATGATTTGGAAGAGATTAAGGTTTTGATTCGGGATGAAATTGGCCATTGAAAAGGTTAAGGCGGCGACCTGGTTTGAAATTAGGGTTTAGGGTAATTCTTAGTTAGGGTTATTTATATTATTATAATATTAAATTCTTTAATTTACAAATAAACCCGTTACTTTTCTGCAGCTCCAATTTCAGCCCAACGAAAATTGTCCCTAGGCAAATACACCCGTTCCGGACGCAATGGGCCAGGTCCCATCAGTCCAAACGACTATTCTAAATTTTAAACTGGGCATAACTTTTGCTTCCCGCTATGAAATTTCGATTTTTCAGATTCGTTAGAAAGATATTTTTAAATAGATTCTAATATTTTTAGTTTCACTAAAATCCGATTTATTTTGCATCCTGTACAGTCAGTCAAAGTTCAAATTCAAATTTTCAAACTACCGCGCTATTTCTAATTCCTTTTATAATTAAAATAAAATTTATTCGTTCTAACTTGAATTTAAATAAATTTTTAGTCGTTATTATTTAAAATATATTATTTTAAATATTTAAAATCCATTAAAATTTCTAAAATATGTTTTTAAATTGGTTCAGAATTTGCGGGTTGTTACAAGAAAGGTCTAATCAGATCTAGTTATTCAAATTGGGAAGCGGGGGTAGTATTTATTCCGAAGTCTGATGGTTCCCTAAGACTGTGTGCGGACTATAGAGATTTGAATAGACAAAATCTTAAAAATAAATATCCTCTCCTTCGCATCAATGGTTCGTTAGATCGCTTGAGTGGAGCTCGAGTATTTTCAAAGATGGACCAAGCTACGTAATTTCACCAGCTAAGGATTGTGGAAGATTGTGTTCATATGACTGCTTTCAAGGGACCTGATTTGTTATATGAATGGTTAGTAATGCCTTTCGAATTATGCAACTCCTTTCTTATTTTGTGGATTTAATGAACCTGGTATTTCGAGAAGTGTTAAATAAATTTGTGCTGGTTTTTGTTGATGATATTCTCATCTTCTTTAAGATGGAAGAAGATCACGCTGGACGTTTAGAAGCTGTTTTGGAAATTCTAAGAAGGAATGCGTTGAAAGAAAAGTTATCCAAATGACATTTCTGGGACAAGAAGTTAAATTTCTCGGGCACGTAGTGTCGAAAGAAGGAATTTCGGTGGATCCGAGTAAAGTTTCTACCATGTAAAGTTGGAAGCAATCTAGAACCCCTACGGAGGATAGAAGTTTCCTTGGTCTAGCAGGTTATTATCAGAGGTTCTTGAAGGATTTCTCAAAGTTATCTTGCCCTTTGACGAAGCAAACCAAGAAGAACTCCAGGTTCCTTTGGTCTGCAAGATGCGGAGAAGTTCTTCAGGAATTGAAAAGGAGGCTGACCATTACTTCAGTACCAACAATTATTGATGGCAACAAAGGATTGACTGTTTATACAGATGCGTGTAAAGAAGGCGTTGGTGCGTGAAACTACAAGGAATTTCGCTCGATCCGAATCAGTCGCTAAACCGATCAAGACCGTTCCAAACGCCTGACTGTTTCGAGAACACGGCAAAATAGAACGCAGACGGAAGAACACTTCATTGTATATTACAACAATTCCATCAGAATATACAAAGTATGAATCAATATTACACAGAAAATATCAGAGTTTTAAATTACATTTAAACACATCGAAGCGGAAAATAATACAATACACAACTAGAAGTAATACACGGATACAGAGCTTTCCGAGTATCGTTCCAGCTGTAAATCAGGATCCTGTGAATAAAAAATCTGCCAAACAAAAACTACTAGCAGCCCGTGTCAAAATAAGGGCACCCAGAGTTTAGGTTAAAACAATAAAATCCAGGTTAGTCATGGGACTGGTGTGAGAACTAAAAACAGTTATTAATCTTTATTTTAAAGTTAGATAAATCAAGGGACCACGCCGTATAACACGGAACGGGTTTCCTCTCAAGAATACCAGTGCATATAACGAACAGCGCAATGCTAAATAAAGAAAAATGAAGCTATTATAAGACCCAGGTCCCAACACACAATGCAACGCAAGCCGGAGGATAAGGTTTTTACCTTATAATAGCCAAAGAATGCTTGATATGCTAAATTTCATGTTTTATTATTACTATAAGTGTATAGTATCAAAACAATTTCAATCATAAATATCAATCATAGACGGCATGGGTACCATATATCATGTCGCCATACTAGGCTCTACAATCAAAAAGGCAAAGTCACGTATTTGGAAATTGGATTTCCTTTTGTGAACCGAGGCAATGGATCGTCCTCTACCGAATTCGAGACAATCTAGCCCATGTCTCTGGAACAGCCGCAACTGCCCCTTGGAGCGACAGGGCCGGTCCACACGGAGTGGATTATAGTGCCTGAACAATACGTCTCCCCGCCCTATGGGGCGTAAATGAGCCAAAGAATGACTCCATCGGCTTCACATAGTCACCGATATATCCGAGGCGCCTCGCAACAGCAGCAACCACATAAGTCAAACTCGTCAGGGCGTGTAAAACCACTGATGCCACTTCTAGCTAGAAGGAAACACATGCCCTCCCTGAAGTCCTCTCCCGTTTCCAGTTCACAACCGGGGTGTGAGGCTCGCGAATTAACGCTATACAAAGCTGTGCCACACAGGTTGTGCTTTGATCATCAACCACAAGACTTTGCTTTTCAACAGAAGCCTTGATCATTTGCATCTTAGCGTGCCACATAGGCAAACCACTCTATGCAACCGATATCAATCACACAGAATGATATCCAATGTCAGACACACAGTCCATTCACAAGTCCGTTCTGGGTCTGAACGAAACCGGAGGCACCTAGTACCCCGCATATCCATCGATCTCCAAGTTTGTCTGGACGATCACCAACTGATTCCCTCCTCTTGGGTGTACTACCCAATCAAGATTATCAGTAATTATCCAAACGACGTGAAGACCTCCGGTCTTCGACCACCGTCTTCATCTTCGACTTATTGTCGTATCAGTTATTCAAAATGGGATAAACCCAGTCTTTCCAAATAACTCGCGTATATAATAAACACGTGTTACACAAACACAACATACGCCTCATTCCAATTCATCAGTCACTAACCGTAAATTAACAAGAGAATAATTCCCCAAATATTAACCCCGAAGGCCGAAACCAACATCAGATCAATATCCAGAAAACCATTCTGCTTAGCCAACCGACAGTTAGTTTCTAAATTTCACATTCTTAGGGAAAGGTTCTCATTAATTTTATCAAAGATAAATCCTTTAAATTTATTCTTTAATCTACTTTTGAATATCAATTCAAACTAGTCGGGATTAGCGAACCACACCGAAGTGATCATTTATTTTATTTCCCAATCCCAACCTATTTATCCCATGAAGTAAAAATGGTCGTACTTCATATCTAACACCACGATGTTATCGATAAATTCAATTACCATTTCACGTTCAAATCCAATTAAAGATTTAACTATCGCCTAGAGCAAAACAGGTGATACTCCATTTTTGATCTTTTCAATCTAATTAAAGATTCATTAAAACTCCACTTAGTTTTAATCTTTGACTGGGTTAAAGAATCAATGTCATTTAAAACACGGTTCACGATAAACCCAAAATCACATTCCATTTCAATCAGTCCCTAACCGTAAATTAGCAAGTGAGCAATTCCCTACGTATTAACCCCGAAGACCGAAACCAACGTCAGATCAGTACCCCAGAAACCATTCAACTTAACTAATCTCCAGTTAGTTTCTGATTTTCTTAACTCCTTTGGGTCTAAGAACAGTATTATTGAAGATATCGTTCGCGACAACCCAAAATCACATTCCATCAATTTTCAGGTTAAAGAACAAGTGTTATTTAAAACACTGTTCACGATAAACCCAAAAATCAATACCAATTCAATTCCAATTAAATATTATTTAATTGGTACACTTCATTAAATCTAAATAAAAAGATTTAATCTTTTTTTCAACTGGGCTTAAGAACAGTGTTAATGAAGACACCATTCACGACAAACCCAAATCACATTTGATATTAAATACAAGGCTCTGAATAGAAAATATACCGGCTTATATTCAATATCAAATTCTACGACCAACAAATATCGTATTGGAAATAACAATATATATATCTTTCAAATTTCCATAACAACATCTGTATAATTACGAAATCCAACATCGAACTATTCCGAAGATGATTTCAATTCAAATCCATTCCAATTCAATTATTGGAAATCCTGGTTATTTTCACAACCATTTCAAATTCAATATATTTATTTTAAAAATAAACAAATTATTATTCTAGTTCAAAACTAGTTCATTTCGATAAAAATCTATTTTTATCTTTTCAAATATGGAATTTTTCATCCCAATTCTTCACAAATCATTTCTTATGATTTTACACAAATTATTGATATTTTTAATAATTTTATCAACGCCCGTACAGTCGATTTCCATCAACGGCCATCGAACTGCACTTACAGCGACCTTTTTCAAATTTGATTTGGACATAATTACAAATCCAACCTTTAGATTTCTAATCTCTAATATTCGTTAGAAATCGCTTTTCGATATGAACCCAACGGTTCCGGTTTTAGGAGAATCCGACGGTCGGATCTCCCGCAATGTCCGTTCGAAGTCAATGGTCGAAATTCGCGAACTGCCGTGGCGCGGCGCGTTCTATTCAGGCCATTATATTATATATATAATACATATAATATATACTTCGTCAATTTTCTTTTAAAACGTATTTTATAAATCGTTTTAAATTCGTTTTCGAAATGATTTCAACTTCATATTCAAATTCAAATCAAAATTGAATTTTTCAATATAAATTCGTTTTGATTTCATTTCAAATCGATTTCAATTCAATTTCAATCTGTTTTAAATTCAATTCAAAATGATTTCAATTCTATTTCAATTCAATTCGAATTTCAATTCTATTTGAATTTCAAATCATTTCAATTTATTTCGAATTTCAAATCAATTCCAATATTCATTGAAAAATGAATAAAATCGATATAAATATCGATCACGTCAAAATGACGTCAATCTAACCAACACGGCTTCATATATTTCTATTTTCAAATATTCTGTACCAAATATTTCTTTTTCAAATATTTCTATTTAAATATTTCGTTTCAAATATTCTATTTCAAATATTCTATTCAAATATTTCGTTTCAAATATTTCTATTTCAAAAATTCTATTCAAATATTTCGTTTCAAATATTTCTATTTAAAAACTGGAATGAGGCCCAATCAATTACCATATAATGTTCATTATATGGATTTTCTACAACACATGTATAAAATAACGACGATAAATAATCAACCATCATCCAGAGTACGTTCTACACTGTATAATCATCAAATATAAATATTAAACGCTTATGACAGTCTGTCAATCAATCGATCGACATACAACTAATTATTGAGACTAGTGTATGTCATATATCATCCCAATACCCGTGTGGGGTTTCAAACAATCTAACACTGATTTTATTTGTGCAGTTGGGCGATGTGTAAAATTTATCGTCCCAATCAATATCAGTCAAATGTGTGAATATAAACAAATCGTCATATTTGTTTATATTTATTTATTCACATTCATGTTAAAAATTATATTTTCAACTATAAAATGTTTTTAACTACATAAATATTTTATTTCATTTCACATCACATCACACAATCAACTACACATCAAAATCAAACAAACAAGCATACAGGCCATCCATGGTCTGTGGACGACGGGTGTCGGGTGCTACTAAACACCGTCTGCATCCTAGTATATATTATTAACTAGAAAACAAAATTAAAAGGTGAGAAGTTCTCACAGAGGGTTCCACTCCGCCGTGCTTTGCTTCTGAACTGCTGAACCGTTTGGATCTGCTTGAAATTCTAATGCAGTCCTTTTCACGCTGTTCATAATAAAATTTATATTTTTATTATCATTACATGCACATAAAAATCGAATTTTTATCGCTACTTCATATATATAAAAATCAAATTTTTATTCTCTACACTATATAAAAATTATATTTTTATTCTCTATACTATATAAAAATTATATTTTTAGTACACTCTTTATATAATCAAAATCATATTTCCTTTTCGCTCTTCAGATAATAAAGATCATATTTTTGTTTCACTCCATATATTGTAAAGATCGTATTTTTATTTCCCTTTATATATACTAAAGATCATGTGTTTATCCTCGCCATTTTATCTTTTCAAATAAATGTATTTTATATTTTCAAATCAAAGTGTTTTCATATTTTCAAACTAAGAAAAATCATTTCTTTGTATATTTAAAAAAATCCAATCTTTTTATAAAGAAAAATCACATCTTTTTGTAAAGAAAAATCAAATCTTTCTATATAAACAAAATCATTTCCCTTGGCGAATAAAAATCATTTCCTTAAGCGAATAAAAATCATTTCCTTTAGCAAATCAAAATTATTTCCTTTTATAGATAGAATCTAACTTATGTAATGCTATATATAAATAATAAAAACTGAAAATAGAAATCAATGTAAACTTACTTACATCGGAAATGAGGTGGAGCGGGATTTTGTGTTTGCTGGAGAGGAGAGAGAAAGGCCCATGGGGGGGGTAAGGGGATCGGAGCGGAGAGGCGGATGCGGTGGCAGCACAATGCGATGGAGGTGGATTTAATCGAGGGCGACGGGGTGCGATGGCTCGATGGGGTATGGGTCTCGATTTGGACGGAGGTGGAGAGGAGAGAGAGGGGGAGGAGAAGAAGGAGAGGTGCTGGTCATCTAAGGGGCGACGACGATATGCTGGAGGCGCGACAGGAGGAAGAGCGACGCGATTTGGGGGTGGATCAGGAAGCTTTGACCGTGGATTCAAGAATGAGGGGTTTGACTTTTCTTTGGCCTCTAAAAGGATATATATATTTATTTAAATAATATTTAATTTACTTTAAAATTCAATATCGTTACGAACCCCAAATCAAACCCAACGACTGTCGCCTCTAGGGTAATACCCCCATTCCGAACACAATGGGATATGTATGGTAAGCTGATTTAACTGTTTCGATCAGTTTTCGTCAAAATCAACATATAACTCTATATATTGAATTTGAACGCGCATTTCAATTTACTGGGGTCACATACTAACTCGAAAAATTTCAAAAAAATATTTTCTGGCTTCGTATTGCCGATACGGTCCTAATAAAACTAGTTTCATCAAATTCTGAGACCATTTGAAAAATGGCCATTTTCCAGTCGATTAAAATCAACTGAAACTGGTCAAACGCGTTTTCCCTTGCCACACTCACATATTGATTCGAAAAGTTACGAATTTTGAAACCTAGCAATAACTTAACATCTCGGACCCAACAAAAGTGGTTTCGTCGAAATCCGAGGTTGTTTGCAAAATTTCCATTTTTAAGGGCCAGAATTCCATAGCGACTATTCTGAAAATTCATCTAGACATATCTTTTGATTCCTGCTATGAAATTTCAATTTTTTGGATTTGTTGGAAAGATATTCACAATTAGTTTCTATTATTTTTGGTTTTGCTAAAATCCGGTTTATTTTGCACTCGGTATGTTCAATTGAAATTTGAAATCGAATTATCGAACTATCGTGCCATTTTCAATTCCTTTTATAATTATAAATCAATATTTATATTCTAACGACGACGTATATAAATATATACGTTCTAATTCTATTCAAAATAAATTTCTCGTCATTATTATTTAAACTAATTCATTTTAAATAATCAAAATTCGCTAAATTGCCAAAATAAAATTTTTAAATTGGCTCGGATTTCCGGGTTATTACAATCTCCCCCACTTAAATCTTTTCGTCCCCGAAAAGGAACAAAGCCGAAAGTTGTTTTACATACCAACTCAACTTTCAATATTTTCATTACGGCTTAAGTTCTTCAACTTTTCAGTTTCTAAGAACTTTTCAAATTTTTCAAAAATTTGGCTAACACCCTAAATTTTCGAAAAATTTCGCCATAACCTCCCCTGCACCGGGGACTTCGGGATATTTCATATAGCCTCCCATGGCCTTCTTCAATCCAAAAGAAAAGGAAAAATCCAAGCGGCTAGCCAAGCGGCTCACAAAATCATCATCACCCAAACAAAATAGTAAATGATGGTAAACATGTACCTATTTGTCAGGAAAACAATTTTATTCTTATGCTCTAGCCTTCTTGCCATGACCTGTACAATGTAAGTACATGTACATGCAAGCATATGCGACTAATTTTCAATACAATTTACTATTTGGTTCAAATTGGCTAAATGGTTCAACATTTAATTAATCAAACAATAATCAAACAAGACAACCAGCAATCAATTGTTGATTAGCTTTTCAAATTCATAACTTTGATACATAGTCAAAAATCATATTTTTGATGCCAAATCGCAACAATAGACCCTATCTAATTTTGGTTCTCACACCAGTCAATTGGAAATATATAGAAACCTCAATTTCGTCACTCGAACATAAATTCTAATGATGGAGCTCCATCATCAAAATCATCTCCGGGCGATTAGAGCATAATTCTATATCCATCCAGTATATTAAAACTTCGAATACACGCGGATCAGACATATATGCAAAATCTATATATATTGGATTGTCCACGTCAATATAAATAAATATTCAAATACGTATAAAAGGATTTAAATTTCAAAAAAAAAATTGTTTTTATTTTCAAAAATATACTCTTCACACTCGTTCTACGATACTACCGATCCCATCTCTAACGAGTCATTCCCATTGGATATTACTAATCCAATATCTGATTAATTCTTTCGTATGGTTCTAATGTGTCTTGTCCTCTGAGCTTTGTAAACCAAAGCTCTGATACCAAAATGAAACGACAAGGAATTTCGCTCAATCCGAATCAGTCGCTAAACTGATCAAGACCGTTCGAAACGCCTGATTGTTTCGAGAACACGACAAAATAGAATGCAGACGGGAGAACATTTCATTGTATATTACAACAATTCCATCAGAATACATGAATATACAGAGTATGAATCAATATTACACAGAAAATATCAGAGATTTAAATTACATTTAAACACATCGAAGCGGAAAATAGTACAATACACAACTAGAAGTAATACACAGATACAGAGATTTCCGAGTATCGTTCCAGCTGTAAATCAGGATCCTGTGAATAAAAAATCTGCAAAACCAAAACTACTAGCTGCCCGTGTCAAAATAAGGGCACCCAGAGTTTAGGTTAAAACAATAAACTCCAGGTCAGTCATGGGACTGGTGTGAGAACTAAAAATAGTTATTAATCTTTATTTTAAAGTTAAGTAAATCAAGGGACCACGCCGTATAACACGGAACGGGTTTCCTCCCAAGAATACCAGTGCATATAACGAATAGTGCAATGCTAAATAAAGAAAAATGAAGCTATTATAAGACCCAGGTCCCATCACACAATGCAACGCAAGCCGGAGGATGGGGTTTTTACCTTATAATAGCCAAAGAATGCTTGATACGCTAAATTTCATGTTTTATTATTACTATAAGTGTATAGTGTCAAAACAATTTCAATCATAAACATCAATCATAGACGGCATGGGTACCATATATCATGTCGCCATACAAGACTATATAATCAAAACCGCAAAGTCACGTATTTGGAAATTGGATTTCCTTCTGTGAACCGAGACAAGGGATCGTCCTCTACCGAATTCGAGACAATCTAGCCCATGTCTCTGGAACAGCTGCAACTGCCCCTTGGAGCGACAGGGCCGGTCCACACGGAGTGGATTATAGTGCCTGAACAATACATCTCCCGCCCTATGGGGCGTCAATAAGCCAACAAATGACTCCATCGGCTTCACATAGTCACCGATATATCCCAGGCGCCTCGCAATAGCAACAACCACATAAGTCAAAATCGTCAGGGCGTGTAAAACCACTGACGCCACTTCTAGCTAGAAGGAAACGCATGCCCTCCCTGAAGTCCTCTCCCGTTTCCAGTTCACAACCGGGGTGTGAGGCTCGCGAATTAACGCTACACAAAGTTGTGCCACACAGGCTGTGCTTTGATCATCAACCACAAGACTCTGCTTTTCAACAGAAGCCTTGATCATTTGCATCTTAGCGTGCCACACAGGCAAACCACTCTATGCAACCGATATCAGTCACACAGAATGATATCCAATGTCAGACACACAGTCCATTCACAAGTCCGTTCTGGGTCTGAACGAAACCGGAGGCACCTAGTACCCCGCATATCCGTCGATCTCTGAGTACGTCAGGACGATCACCAACTGATTCCCTCCTCTTGGGTGTACGGCCCAATCAAGATTATCAGTAATTATCCAAACGACGTGAAGACCTCCGGTCTTCGACCACCGTCTTCATCTTCGACTTATCGTCGTATCAGTTATTCAGAGTGGGATAAACCCGGTCTTTCCGAATAACTCGCGTATATAATAAACAAGTGTTACACAAATACAACATACGCCTCATTCCAATTCATCAGTCACTAGCCGTAAATTAACAAGAGTATAATTCCCTAAATATTAACCCCGAAGGCCGAAACCAACATCAGATCAATATCCAGAAAACCAGTCTGCTTAGCTAACCGACAGTTAGTTTCTAAATTTCACATTCTTAGGGAAAGGTTCCCATTAATTTTATCAAAGATAAATCCTTTAAATTTATTCTTTAATCTACTTTTGAATATCAATTCAAACTAGTCGGGATTAGCGAACCACACCGAAGTGATCATTTATTTTATTTCCCAATCCCAACCTATTTATCCCATGATGTAAAAATGGTCATACTTCATATCTAACACCACGGTGTTATCGGTAAATTCAATTACCATTTCACGTTCAAATCTAATTAAAGATTTAACTATCGCCTGAAGCAAAACAGGTGATACTCCATTTTCGATCTTTTCAATCTAATTAAAGATTCATTAAAACTCCACTTAGTTTTAATCTTTGACTGGGTTAAAGAATCAATGTCATTAACCCAAAATCACATTCCATTTCAATCAGTCCCTAACCGTAAATTAGCAAGTGAGCAATTCCCTAAATATTAACCCCGAAGGCCGAAACCAACATCAGATCAATACCCCAGAAACCATTCAACTTAACTAATCTCCAGTTAGTTTATGATTTTCTTAACTCCTTTGGGTCTAAGAACAGTATTATTGAAGATACCGTTCACGACAACCCAAAATCACATTCCATCAATTTTCGGGTTAAAGAACAAGTGTTATTTAAAACACTGTTCACGATAAACCCAAAAATCAATACCAATTCAATTCCAATTAAATATCATTTAATTGGTACACTTCATTAAATCTAAATAAAAAGATTTAATCTTTTCTCAACTGGGCTTAAGAACAGTGCTAATGAAGACACCATTCACAACAAACCTAAATCACATTTGATATTAAATACAAGGCTCTGAATAGAAAATATATCGGCTTATATTCAATATCAAATTCTGCGACCAACAAATATCGTATTGGAAATAACGATATATATATATATATATCTTTCAAATTTCCATAACAACATCTGTATAATCACGAAATCCAACATCGAACTATTCCGAAGATCATTTCAATTCAAATCCATTCCAATTCAATTATTAGAAATCCTGGTTATTTTCACAACCATTTCAAATTCAATTTATTTATTTTAAAAATAAACAAATTATTATTCTAGTTCAAAACTAGTTCATTTCGATAAAAATCTATTTTTATCTTTTCAAATATGGAATTTTTCATCCCAATTCTTCACAAATCATTTCTTATGATTTTACACAAATTATTGATATTTTTTATAATTTTATCAAGGCCCGTACAATCGATTTCAATCAACGGCCATCGAACTGCACTTACAGCGACCTTTTTCAAATTTGATTTGGACATAATTCCTAATCCAACCGTTAGATTTCTAATCTCTAATATTCGTTAGAGAGCTCTTTTCGATATGAACCCAACGGTTCTGGTTTCAGGAGAATCTGACGGTCGGATCTCCCGCAATGTCCGTTCGAAGTCAATGGTCAAAATTCGCGAACTGCCGCGGCGCGGCGCGTTCTATTCAGGCCATTATATTATATATATATATAATATATTTAATATATACTTCATCGATTTTCTTTTAAAACGTATTTTATAAATCGTTTTAAATTCGTTTTTGAAATGATTTCAACTCCATATTCAAATTCAAATCAAAATTGAATTTTTCAATATAAATTCGTTTTGATTTCATTTCAAATCGATTTCAATTCAATTTCAATCCGTTTTAAATTCAATTCAAAACAATTTCAATTCTATTTCAATCTAATTCGAATTTCAATTCTATTTGAATTTCAAATCATTTCAGTTTATTTCGAATTTCAAATCAATTCCAATATTCATTGAAAAATGAATAAAATCGATATAAATATCGTTCACGTCAAAATGGCGTCAATCTAATCAACACGGCTTCATATATTTCTATTTTCAGATATTCTGTTCCAAATATTTCTTTTTCAAATATTTCTATTCAAATATTTCATTTCAAATATTCTATTCAAATATTTCGTTTCAAATATTTCTATTTCAAAAATTCTATTCAAATATTTCGTTTCAAATATTTCTATTTCAAAACTGGAATGAGGCCCAATCAATTACCATATAATGTTAATTATATGGATTTTCTACAACACATGTATAAAATATTGACGATAAGTAATCAACCATCATCCGGAGTGTGTTCTACACTGTATAAGCATCAAATATAAATATTTAATGCTTATGACAGTCTGTCAATCAATCGATCGACATACAACTAATTATTGGGATTAGTGTATGTCATATATCATCCCAATACCCGTATGGGGTTTCAAACAATCTAACACATATTTTATTTGTGCAATTGGGCGATGTGTAAAATTTATCGTCCCAATCAATATCAGTCAAATGTGCGTATATAAACAAATCGTCATATTTGTTTATATTTATTTATTCACATTCATGTTAAAATTATATTTTCAACTATAAAATGTTTTTAACTACATAAATATTTTATTTCATTTCACATCACATCAAACAATCAACTACACATCAAAATCAAACAAACAAGCATACAAGCCGTCCATGGTCTGTGGACGACGGGTGTCGGGTGCTACTAAACACCGTCTGCATCCTAGTATATATTATTAACTAGAAAACAAAATTAAAAGGTGAGAAGTTCTCACAGAGGGTTCCACTCCGCCGTGCTTTGCTTCTGAACTGCTGAACCATCTGGATCTGCTTGAAATTCTAATGCAGTCCTTTTCACGCTGTTCATAATAAAATTTATATTTTTATTATCACTACATGCACATAAAAATCAAATTTTTATCGCTACTTCATATATATAAAAATTAATTTTTTATTCTTTACACTATATAAAAATTATATTTTTATTCTCTATACTATATAAAAACTATATTTTTATTACGCTCTATATATAATCAAAATCATATTTCCTTTTCGCTCTTCAGATAATAAAGATCATATTTTTGTTTCACTCCATATATTGTAAAGATCGTATTTTTATTTCGCTTTATATATATTAAAGATCATATCTTTATCCTCGCCATTTTATCTTTTTAAATCAATGTATTTTATATTTTCAAATCAAAGTGTTTTCATATTTTTAAACTAAGAAAAATCATTTCTTTGTATATTTAAAAAAATCCAATCTTTTTGTAAAGAAAAATCACATCTTGTTGTAAAGAAAAATCAAATCTTTCTATATAAATAAAATCATTTCCCTTGGCGAATAAAAATCATTTCCTTAAGCGAATAAAAATCATTTCCTTTAGCAAATAAAAATCATTTCCTTTTATAGATAGAATCTAACTTATGTAATGCTATATATAAATAAAAAAAACTGAAAATAGAAATCAAAGTAAACTTACTTACATCGGAAATGAGGTGGAGCGGGATTTAGGGTTTGCTGGAGAGGAGAGAGAAAGGCGCGAGGGGGGGGGGTAAGGGGATCGGAGCGGGGAGGCGGATGTGGTGGCAGCATGATGCGATGGAGGTGGATTTAATCGAGGGCGACGGACTACGATGGCTCGATGGGGTACGGGTCTCGATTTGGACGGAGGTGGAGAGGAGAGAGAGGGGAGGAGAAGAAGGAGAGGCGCAGGTCATCTGGGGGGCGACGGCGCCATGCTGGAGGCGCGACAGGAGGAAGAGCGACGCGATTTGGGGATGGCTCAGGAAGCTTTGACCGTGGATTCAAGAATGAGGGGTTTGACTTTTCTTTGGCCTCTAAAAGGATATATATATATATATTTAAATAATATTTCATTTACTTTAAAATTCAATATCGTTACGAACCCAAAATCAAACACAACGACTGTCACCTCTAGGGTAATACCCCCATTCCGAACACAATGCGATATGTATCGTAAGTTGATTCGACTGTTTCGATCAGTTTTCATCAAAATCAACATATAACTCTATATATTGAATTTGAACGCGCATTTCAATTTACTGGGGTCACATACTAACTCGAAAAATTCCAGAAAAATATTTTTTGGCTTCGTATTGCCGATACAGTCCTAATAAAACTAGTTTCGTTAAATTCTGAGATCGTTTGAAAAATGGCCATTTTCCAGTCGATTAAAATCAACTAAAACTGGTCAAATGCGTTTTCCCTTGCCACGCTCATATATTGATTCGAAAAATTACGAATTTTGAAACCTAGCAATAACTTAACATCCCGGACCCAACAAAAGTAGTTTCGTCGAAATCCGAGGTCGTTTGCAAAATTTCCATTTTTAAGGGCCAGAATTCCAGAGCGACTATTCTGAAAATTCATCTGGACATATCTTTTGATTCCTGCTATGAAATTTCAATTTTTCGAATTTGTTGGAAAGATATTCACAATTAGTTACTATTATTTTTGGTTTCACTAAAATCCGGTTTATTTTGCACCCGGTATGTTCAATTGAAATTTAAAATCGAATTATCGAACTACCGCGCCATTTTCAATTCCTTTTATAATTATAAATAAATATTTATATTCTAACGACAACGTATATAAATATATATGTTCTAATTCTATTCAAAATAAATTTCTCGTCGTTATTGTTTAAAATAATTCATTTTAAGTAATCAAAATTCGCTAAAATTGCCAAAATAAAATTTTTAAATTGGCTCGGATTTCCGGGTTATTACAGTACGGTACTAATGCAAGTAGGAAAGGTAGTTGCTTATGCTAGTAGGCAATTGAAACCGCATGAAAGGAAGTATGCAACTCATGATTTGGAATTGCTTGCAGTTGTATTTTCTTTGAAGATCTGGAGACATTATTTTTTGGGTGAGAAGTTTGAGCTATTTACTGATCACAAATCGTTGAAGTGCATTTCACTTAGAAGGATCTGAATATGAGGCATCAATGCTGGTTAGAGTTTCTAGCAGCATACAATCTGGATTACTCTATACATAAGGTAAAGCTAATGTTGTAGCAGATGCGCTCTGTAGAAGGCATGCCATTATTGCTCATTTGGTTGTCACACCCACTTGATTGAGAAGGTTATTATCCATCAAAAGAGCGAAGAATTTATCCAGAATATTTGCAGAAGGATTCAATAAGGAGAGATCTTGAATTTAAAAATCAATGATCGAGGTCTTGTAAGACTAAAAGGGCGAAACTGTGTTTCAGGCATCCCAAAGATCAAGAGAGAAGTATTTGATGAGTGTCGTAAATTCAAGCTAAGTATCCATCCAAGAATCCACAAAATTTATCAAGATTTGACTCGTACATTTTGATGGAAGTCGATGAAGAGGGATATCTCAATCTATGTCAGCAGATGCCTAACTTGTCAACAAGTTAAAAGCGATCAACAAAAGGTTGCTGGATTACTTCGGCCATTGGAGATTCTTGAGTGGAAGTGGGTCCAAATATCGTTGGGTTTCCCCGAACCAGAAGAGGTAATGAAGGAATCAGGGGTATTATAAATCGGCTGACAAAGAGTGCCCATTTTCCTCCAGTAAAGCCGACGAGAACAACTGACAGTCTTGCGCAGCTGTATATAAAAGAGTTTGTTTGATTGCATGGGATACCCAGTAGTATAGTAAGTAACCGAGATCCGATCTTTACCAGTCATTTCTAGGGAGTACTTCAATCAGTATTGGGAACAAAGTTAAATCTGAGTACTGATTATCATCCCGCAACATATGGGAAAACGGAAAGAGTAAATCGAATTTTAGAAGATTTATTGAGGGCTTGCATTCTTGATGTTGAAGATTCATCGAAAGATCGTCTACATCTAGTAGAGTTCTCCTACAACAACAGATGTCAAGCAAGTATAGGTTTGAGGTGTTGTATGGTCGACCATGCAAGTTGCCAGCATGTTGTATTGAGTCAGGAAATAGACTTGTATTGGGTCCAAATATGATTCGTGAAGCAACTGAGAAAGTGGACTTCATTAAAAAGAAATTGAAAGTAGTTCAAAGTAGGCAAAAGAGTTACGCCGATCAACGGAGAAGAGACTTAGAATTCTCTGTGGGTGACCAGGTATTTCTAAAAATTTCTCCACTTAGAGGAGTCAACAGATTTGGAAAGACTGTGAAGTTATTGCCCAGATATATTGGACCTTTCCCAATATCGGAAAGGATTGGAACCTTGGCTTACAGAATTTAGTTGCCATAATGGTTTTCAGGTGTGCATAATGTTTTTCATATTTCCCTTCTTCGAAGGTACATTAATGATCCTGATTTAATCATTGAAGAAGCTGAACAACAAGATTTAGAGATCACACCAGAGTTGACAGTTTCAAGTGAACCTTTAAAGATTATCGGCAAGGATGTAAAGGAACTGAGAAACAATATGGAAAAGTTAGTCAAAGTGCAATGGAGAGGTGATACGAGGGATTGCACTTGGGAAACATAAGACAGTATACAAAAGTCTTATCCTTGACGTAGAGTGGACATCTCAGAATAGCTCATTTGCGAGGTAAACTCATTTCTTGAATACTACTTCTATTCAGTATCTCTTTCGTTTCAATTTCGAGGGCGAAATTCTTTAAGTGAGGGAGATTGCAACGACCTGAAATTTGAGTCAATTTAAAAATAAGAATTTTAATATATAAGTGGATTTTTAAAACAATTAAATATTGAATTTATACTTAGGAACAACTGAAATGATTTCACATTTTATTTTACTTTTATCTAAAGTTAAAATAAAGTTAGTGAACTTTTAAAATCAAGTTAAAAATAAATATATTGAAATTCGATAACTAGCATTTTATTTCAATAGCCTAAATATAGACTTTTATATTAATCGGAGTGAGTATGTGAGCGTGCGCAATATAAACATGTGTCGAATAATCTGTTGTAATTAGTCCGCAGCAGTAGCCCAGCGGTTAAGGACTTGCACCAAGGTAATAGTGGTGCGGGTTCGAAACCCGGAATGGTATGCTAAGAGCTTACCATGTGCATACGCTAAGATCAGCCACTTATGTAGTGCTCGTGGACCGGGCTAGGTGCACTAGGGAGGGTTTTACAACTCCGGTCGGTTCCCCTCCTGAACAAATTCAAAAAAAAAAATCAGTTGTGATTAAATAATAATGTAAAGAATGGCCATTTTGCAAAAGGTCTCCGAATTCGATGAGACCAGTTTCATTGAATCCGTATCTTTGAAATATGGTAGGAATTCAGTTTCGTATCGATCGGACTTACGGTTTAATCGTACCAGTTAAAAACGTAAAAGGTCATTTAATTATACACGAGCTTAAAGTAATTCAAATCATTATTATTTACAACTTCCTAAATAATGCTCTGTCCTTAACACCTCACTAATGTTTGCTACACTTCACTCAAGCATCATTACACACAAAAATAATAAAGCTTTTAGCACTTAAAATAAGAAAATGGCACAAAGAATAAGAAAAGTATAATTTAATAAACCATGGAGGAAAATTGTCTTAAAGCCCATACTTCACTTGTAAGCTATCCTCTCTCATAGTGACACCTAAGCATGGCATAATTGCATATAGTACCCTAGCCCATGTGTATAAATAGAGGCCTCTCACTCTCATTTCTTTCCTTTGCATATTCTTTTCCTTCTCTTCCTCCTTTCCTCTCATTCTTTCTTCTCCCCTTTACCCGTAGGCCCTACCTGCGCCCAACAGCTACTCCGCCCATTCCACCCTTGTTGCCACGTCATCCCACACACCTCCCCTCCTTTCCGTGGACCCCACCATCTCTTAATATCCCTGAACCACCTATAAACCCCCTTAAACACTTAAAGGCCACATCTTTACACCCTCCTCCCTAATGCACCAAAGCCGTGGATCCCATAGCCTAAAACAGCCCCACGTGGACCCCGCACGTCCCTAGGTTGCACCCTCTAAGCAAAAGATCCGACCTTATGCCTTCGAAACCAATATATACCTATATATATGTATTCAAGTATAAGTTGGTATTGATTATTAGAAGACTTGGCTCATATTCTAATCAAAGAATGTGTTTTAGAGGTGTTGACTTGCCTGGTAGATTGTTAGGGAGTTATTCTTTACTAGCTTCTTTTGGTTACTTCGTGCTCCTGGAGTCAGATTCAGATGCATATTTTGTGGAGTGTGGTGAAAGATAGGTTCAGTTTCATGCACAAAGATGTGCAGATAGCGACAAAATACATAAGAGAAGCTCTTGGCCCGGATGTGGTGCAGCGAGTTGCACGCTACAGTGGGGTGGAGGCCTCACCATGGGACGAATTTATGTTAGTTAGGTTTAAATTTTCTTTTATTTCTTGTTTTTTTTACGTTGTTCTTTTAGTTTGTAACGGTTAGTATGCAAACCTGACCTCTGTACTGTTTTTTTCTAGATAATAAAAGCGAACCAATTTTCAAAAAATATATTCAGGTGTAAGGTTATAAAACCCATACGCGTTGAAGCTCTATCCGCGGAAAAATTGTTATTGCACTATGACGCTGGAAAGCTGCCGGATTTGACCTTAATAGCAGAGGAGTCATATATTTGAAGTTACGAAGGAGTGGATAATTCAGTGAGAAACTATGTACTTAAAATATTAAGTAGTTTTGGATTAATAATATTAAATCACACTTGGGTTTAATAATGATTAATGAAGTAAAGATCTGATTTTTAAGTGATAAACATATGACACTTAAGTTAATGACACCCTGTGATGATGATTGTTTGGATATTGGATGATGGATTGTGGATATGAACCGTTTTGGGTTGATTGAATACCATTCTAAAAAGTAATGTGTTAATGGATATTACCTTGCTAGTTGATAGCACTTTGTTTGGTTGATGTTTAATGTTATAATGAATGTTTATGACATGGAATATGACACTGTAATTAATTATACCCAAAAAGTTAGATTATGGGATTAAAGGTTAAGTCTTTATTAAGTAAAGTTATTTAATTGAATATTTTATTAATTAAATAATAAGTGAAAAATAAAAGTTCAAATTTGATGTTCGAATTTTGATAGAAACAAAGTCAAAGTTATTATGATAAACATTCGTAAAGGAAAGAAATTTATTTGAAACAGTTTTCAAGTAATTAAGGCATGTTCAAGTTTTTAATTAAAAATGAAGATTAACTTTGAAAAGTGAAGTTTGGACTGGGTATATAAGAAATGTTTTAACTGGATTTTCTTTTTCAAACTGTCTTATTTATAATTATAATGGACTTCAGGAAAGTTTGGATTTCAAAAGTAAAAGTTTGAAAAATAATCTTATTTTAATGATTTAAATAATATTTAAATAATTGAATATTTGAATCTGAAGTTGAATAGTGAAATATAGTTTTTGAAAATTATTATATATGTTTTATATAATCAATTTGATAAGCCAATGATTTTTGTCCGTGTTTCAGAATACAGTTAACCAACATGTTAGCTAATCGATTACGATAAATTGAATCGGATTTTGATGTTTTTTCTTCTAATAAATTATTTAGGGGCGATTCAACTTGATATTCAAATTTAAGTCGAAGTTTGGTCTTAATAGAACTAGTCGCAGAATGACAGATCGCGAATTTCAACCATTGACTTCAAACTGACGTACTAGGACAGCCAACCGTCAGATTTTCCCAAAATAAAAAATGTTTATTAGAGGTGAGCGTTCGGTCGGTTCGGTTGGTTTGGAGGTTAAAAAACTCAAACCGAATTGGAACCGAAAATTTTACAAACTGAACTGAACCAAATCAAATTAATTTCGTTTAATTCGATTGGTAACCGATTTAACCGAACTTGAAATATGTATCATTATTCAAACTACGGATTCACTCAAAGTAGAACATAAATCCATGTTTGGAAAAACTTTATATAGTAAACTTATGATAAGATTTGATTTGTTTGCAATAAATGCCTTTGTGTTATTTAACTAAACTAATTATTTAAAGTACCACACTACTGTAAAATTAGATAATAAATTAGAAGTTCGGCTAAATCGATAACTGAAAAATATATTTCACAAACCGCATTCAAACAGATTTAGTTTTAAAACCGAACGAACCGACCGAAATGAACCGGTTTGGTCGGTTAACTCGGTTTGAACCGAATGTTGCTCACCCCTGACGTTTGGTTCGAAATGAAAATATTTTTCAAATGCAAAGAAAAGTTTTATAACCCAACGATTATATTTGGATATATAAGTTCAAATTAAATATGAATAAAAATAGCGTAGTGCAGTTTAGGACCCGAATTGGGATTTTGTTAAAATGGACTATTTTTAAATTATAAAAAACAGGGAAAAATAATTATAAATTATAATAAATGATCTGAAAGAGTTTTGAACCAAATATATGAGGTTTTGAATGATAAAAGCATATTAACCAGAAATAGGCTATTTTACAACGACTTTTGTAATAGTTATAAGTAACATTTGAGATTAAAGGTTTTATTATACCAAATTTAATCTAAACCTTAGTAAACCTTTTTACAAGGCTAATAAAGGATTTTGAAGAGTATTTTGGAAGCACAACAGCTTAACCAAGTTTAAGAATAAGATCAAATCTTATGAAACAATTTCAAATTAAAAGGGACTTAACTGGGGATCCAATAATCTAAAAGGATTTTGTTTTTAATGCTAATTATTTCGAAAAGACCGGGTTCTGTAACGTCCCGCATTTTTGTCGGTTGGTATTTGAATATTTAAATAAGTTTAAATATTGAATTTGTAATATAAGTGGATTTATATATTAATTAAAACGAAGTTGAACGTATAAAGATATATATTAATTATAATCGAGCCCATAACGACGCTGCAGTTCGTAATTTAACGTTCTGAACTTCAACTGAGTGTACCGGACTCGTTTTGAATCAGATTTCTTCAAAACGAGAAACGTTGGAATCTGTTGAACCATATCTTTCTAACAGAAGTGGAAAATCAAGATTTCGGCGTATAGATTGCAAGATATGTCCAAATCAAATATTCAAAAAGTCGCTGTAAAATCACTTATCGACCGTAACAGGTTATTTGAATATAACTTGATATCGAGTGCAAATCGGGACAAGGTTCTTTTGAGGCGCAGCGATAATTTAATTTTTAGAATTTTTCTGTAATTTTTAATTAATTAAATATGCAACTTTCTATTTGGAGTATTTTGCACCCTATATCGATATTTCGGGATTTCACAGAATAAGTCAAACTACCGGTATTATTATATTTTTGGGACCGTGACACCTCGTTGATCATGACTATACTCTAGTTTCTGTCCGTAAGAGTTCGTTCATGAACGGAATTCACCGTAAACGGAGTTTGCCTAGTCAGATACACTATATCTTAGCTAAGAAGCAACGTATATTTTAACATGTAGTCACACTCACGTACACATCAAAGAAACACATAGCTTTATAATTTATTTCCCATCCCATAAATTATGGCATGATTCTCGTTGTATACCTTTAGCGAATTCTTCCTGTACAATTTCTTTTCTTTGCATCTAAGATATTTCTTATTAAATGCTCTACCAGCCTACCTACATAGTTGTGCCTTTCCTCAAATAGAAATGACCATATATTTCGTGTAGAGTACATGTCCTTCTCGCTTAAAGGCTAAGTAAAATAATTAACCACTTTACTCCTACAGAACCTACTCTAGGCTAAGCATGTACAATCAAATCAAAGACACCTTAACACCATACTTGCATTAACCCATCCCTCCACGCTCCTATGCTATCTAAGTCTACAAACCTATAACTTAACAACGAAGGCTTCCAAGGCTATAAATACAACAAATTCGTTCTCCGATGAAGATAAAAACCCAAACATTAATATATACAAGAACGCATGGAGCAGATCTCAGCACTAAATAAACCGAGCTCACAGGCAACTGGTGGATCCTTGTTAGACGAAGCGATGAGAGGAGTCGGGTAGGCTCTAGCCAACCATGGCGAACGCGGAAAAGAGGAGTACGGCTCTCTGCATGGAGGAAGGGAGGGAGTTGCGAAGGGTTCGGATGAGTGGGATGGGAAGGCCGCTTCTTTTTGCGTGAAATGATACTGGACGGGGGCTTCTGCATGGGAGTTCGGGTGTATGGGGGAAGTGTGCTCCGGTCTTGGAAAATGTGGTGACAAAATCTAGAAGCTGTTGGGTTCTTTACTGTTGCATGCGGTGACGTTGCATGAAATAGGGGTGCTGGGTTAATGAACGAGAAGAGAAAGAAGTGAGGTGGGGAGAGTAGTGGCGAATGTAGAAAATGAGGAAGGAGAAGCTTGTGAGGGGTACTGCATATATATATTTTCACGTGGAGATATGGACATGATTATGATGGGTTTCCAGTATGTGAAGGGTGAAAGCATGCGGATGTCGTGGAGATCAAGGACGTGAAGAAGAATTTGTGGAAAGAACGATAGGAGAATGGGCGTGTACTGCATGTGGCATTGGCAACAATATAAGGTGGTCACGCATGCGTTTCATGTGCAGGAGAAGGATGAATGCGGAAGATCAACACGTGCATGTAGTGTATATATGTACGGATGGAAAGGTGCAAAGTGAAGGAGGAATTCAGTCGAGCTTTAACAGGACCAGCGGCTTATAACAGTGGATTAAGGGAAGTTAAGTAAGGAGGGAAGTGGAGTTTAATACTTGCGAGTTGAGAACTGAACGAATGGGAGAGGAAGCAGCATAAAAGGGGAGGAAGGGAGCCTATACATGCACGGAAATGAGTGTACGTAGCTATGAAAGTGTGTTAAAAAGCAAAGGTGGCGTTCTGTTTATTTATGGTGACAGCGGTTTAAAGTACTGGGTAGGAGACGAAATTTCAGCAACATTCTAGAAGTATGCGAGACAAGCTCGTTAGCACCTGGTTCGAGATAACCGTGAAGTAAAGATCTTGCTCTTCGATTCGATGTGTTCATTGTTGACTGAGCATAAAGGGGGTTGTGTGTCCTGTAGCGCTTTACATAGAAGCAGAATATTTGGTTCAGCAAGGAAGGGGTGACGTATAAGTTCATGGAAGAAGCTATGGAACGTGAGTGTGACGAGAATAACAAGTCGCGGCAACGTTAGTTTGGAACTTCAGGTGATGGGTCGAGATATAAGGAATTGTGAACGGTCGGGTTCGGTGGAACCGTACGGAGGCAGGCTATGTTGGGAAGCCGGATCAGAACCATTTGGAGCTTACCAGAAATTATGGCGAAATAAAACAAATGATGTGAATCAACGGACGCAAATCGTTATTTAACGGTTAACGCGCAAAGGTGAGTAAATTTACTCACTCTGATCTATTTTAAAATATTATAATATTTTAAATGTTTTTTTATGCTGTGTGATGGTCGATTAGGTAGATTTCAATTAAATTGGTTAAATATTATATATCGTTGTATATGTACACATCACCGGTTGGATACTGATTTCCGTCGATTTTAAATATCCCCTAGTATTGAATCAGTGATAATTGTTTGACTAACATCTGTGGATGCGGAAACCGGTTGGAGGAATCCGACCGAATTCCTCGATATTTATATGTATTGTTTGTTTTGTATGCACTGGTTGAACCCGAATTTATATTTAAAACCCCATAAGAATATTTATGTTGAATGGATATTCAACATCTGTTCGATAAATAAATAAATGATATCGATTTAGAAAGTGGTGACAGTCAACCGTAAAACCATCGTTTTGTTAAAGAGTTGATTGGCCGTCAGGCAAATCAACGAGGTTAATTATAAAAATTATATTTTTATAATTAAAAAGAAGATTTAAATTTATAATAGAAGTTCTATTATAAACCAGTATTTTAGAGTTCGTTTTTATAAAATAAATAAAAACGATTGTTGATATTTAAATAAGTTTATAAAGCAGAAATTATCCGATGATTAAGTATTTGGATAATTATATTTAAGATAAACAATTTTAGAAATATTATTAGATTAATTATATTAATCTAATGAGAAGTAATTAAGATCAGTTAACGAATTTACTGATAAAATGAAGTTGATTTAATCAACTGTTATTTGGAAAATGATTATTAGATTAATTGGCCTTTAATTAATCTAATGAAAACAGTTTAGAAATAAAGAGATTTAATTACCTTTTAATTTAAGAAGTTATCAATAGAACTGTGGAATAGAGAAAGCGAAAAGTTAATATGGAATATAAATAATCGTAAAACAACCGAGTTCAAAATAAAGATGTGGTATTATAAAACCATATTCCAAAATAAAACAAGGAAATATGATTTGATGTATATTATAAGTAATAAGGAGTTTAGAGTTACGAACGTATATCTGTTCTAAGATAAGGACGTTGTCGATCAAGGTCTGAGAGGTAAATAGAATACCCCAACTTGAACGGCTTCACTATTATCGAGGAACGATAACAGTTGTAACGGAAAGAGATGTCAAGATGTGTATAAAAGGAATACGGCAGCGTATTGCCAGTCTTAGAATTATAGCGATAAAATAACGCTGTTGATAAAATAAGTGTGACTGTTATGTCAAGATTAGTTATAACAAAGAATATTACAGCGTATGACAAGTTGAACTATAGAAATAAAATAACGCTGTTGATAAGGTAAGTGTGACTGTAATTAGTTATAAGGAGAATATTACAGCGTATGACAAGTTTAGAACTATAGCGACAAATTAACTGCTGTTGATTTGACTTAAGCATGACTTTTATATATAGCAGCACTTCCTAGGAAATGTAACAGTTTGGTTTGAAATCCACTTATTCTAGAGTAATAAGTAACGACGTTTGTTCAAAGAAATATAAGAAAGAGTTTAGAAAAAGAATTGGGGAATCGTATTAGAAACTGATGACAGCATTTCGATGTTCGAAATGTGATTAGAATTAAACCATTAGGATTTGGAACTAGAATTCGACGATGTCGAATGTATTAAAGTAAATTATTATAGGAATTATAATCTGATAAGATAATTAACATTTAGTTTAAACAAATAAATGTAAATAGGATAGGAAATCAGTATTTAGTTATCAACTGGATATTGCTCGGATAAGCAGTTGACTTAGAAATAGAGTTTATAAAGTGGATTGGGAATATCAAGTATGAAAAAGAATTCGGTAAACGAGATAAGTGTAATCATTACTTGAATAAAGAGTTAATTAATAAAGGTATTCAGATTCTATAACCTGAATGGTATTCACATTTGTAAGTGAATAATGTTTTAAAAGTAAACGGTTGGCCGATTAAAATATTTATAATGAAATTGGAAATATTTTTCCAATGAAGATAGGGTATATGATCCAAGTATAGAAACAAAGGAATGTGAAGAGAATGAAAATGTTTCGAACGTAAATAACGAATATTTTCTGGAACGTAGGAGAATAAGAGTTTATAAAACTGGAAATGTTTTCCAAGAAGTAAGGCTAAACAGGAGTTGAGAAATATCTGGTAAGATATGAGCATTCGAATAATAAAGTCGAATGTTAAAATTAAAAATACCCGTGGTTGTGTGATGTTAGTTATACATTAAAATGGATGTTGTTTTTACTCCGATAGTTAAATAACCGACTATCGAAGTGTTTTGACCATCGTTGTCAATACGGAGAGACCGGTTGGATATGTTATCTGAAAACCACTCCGTATAGGCATAAGCGCTGCGAATTAGATATGCTGAAGATAATTGAAGACGGAGTTAAATGCAAGGGTCGTCCAGTTCCAAAATGGTGCTTTCTGTTTGTCCAGTCCCTGGACAACTTGTATGGACGGATGTCTGACAGAGTATTTCCAACGGTCACGCCGTTGATTTTACGAATATACCAAGTTGGTGGGGAGAAGGTAACTTCTCTTTATTCTACACCCAGTGTGCATTTGTGTAATCAATGTGTGATTACGGATTTGACGATGTGACATTCAAAGTGAATGATGATCAGATGTTCTGAAGATAGACGTAGCCTCTAGCCTCACAACCAGGAATGACAGAAGTTGGGCTAGGCAGCATGGCTAGTTGGGTCATCCCCAAGCAGGGTGTATTGTCACCGATCTAGAGAAAATTCATATTTATACTTCTTTTCGATTCTGTATCTTCGGATGACGGTTGGATGGCCTGCAACCGTGGTGGCAATATATTCGCGACACTCAAGCTAAATGAGTGAGCGGTCATGTGTGGCCGGGTTGCAAGACGTTCTTGTTGAACCCTGAGTGTATCCCCTCTAGAGTACGCTATTCAGAAGGTGCTCCCATACCTTGTTTGTTGAAATTCAATCTCCAATAAGTGCCCTGCGGTTTATGATTTTATACTATATATATGTGGAGCGTGAGATGCAAGCGTTCTGCTACTTGATGATTTAATTGAGTAGACATTATTATAATATCACTGAAGTTTGATATAAAAATATGTTGGGTTATAGTAAGGTAAAAACCGTCCATGTTTATGTGTGGGTTGGTCTTACTATTACCTTCTTGTTTGGAAAAGGATTTTCAAAGTTAAACAGTATGGTTGGAATTTACTCACACCAGTCCCATGACTGACCCAGAGTTTATTTTGTTTGTTTTCCCTAAACTCTTGGGTGCCCAAATTTGTACGGACAGTCAAGTGTTTCAGGCTTTGCAGATTCACTTGGAGGAGCTCAAAAGCAGGAAGCTTCACCATTAGTTATGTAGAGTTATTTCCGCTGTGATATGATGTATTGTACTCTGATAATGGTATGTATATACAATACAGTTTTGTATTCAAAGTTATGTTATATAATACATCTTAGTTTGTTCCGCTGCTAGTTTCGTGTTACTCTGATTCTGTTCAGTTGTGACCTTCTTCTTCTTCTATTCTATTAGTTCTATCTTTTCTTTCTCACCCTCTAAATTCTTCTATTAATGTCCTGGTGTTTTCGATGCTTGAATAGTCAACAGTGTGTTTTTATGTTGATTTTCTGGGTCGAAAATCCCGCCGTTACGGATGGTATCAGAGTTGAAGGTTAAGTGATTACCTTGGCTCTGTGGCGTGACTCAATAGAGATGAGGTCAGTAGTACCTTTGATTGAGTATGAGTGTATATATACGAGAGCGTATTTGCAAATTAATATAAAAACCGTTTTATATTGTGTTGACTAGTCAGTCGAGTGGTTTATGAATTCTGGTCGAAACAGTAATGCAAACTGGATCGATAGGTGTTTCTAAACTCTTGAACAGTGTAATTCGACATGATATTGTTTTGAAAGCTGGGTAAAAATAATAATTTTACCCAAAGTGTATTTTGATATAAAAAGAAGTATATATCTTGATATTAATATAATATATTGGATATGTGATCATTATTATGATCGAACATGATTATAACTGAGTTGGTTATATAAATAACCAATTGAAATATTATATAAGTATAATATGCAAAATCAGATGAACTAAATCTGAATTTAGAAACCAGAATTAAGTTAAAACTCTGGAAACTTGGAAAAGAATTGAATTTGAATTAAATATATGAAATTTTAAGATCCTGGGTGGATTCAAAGATGTTTTTCCAAGCATTTTGAAAAGGATAATTTTGATGAAATGGAGTGATTTTAAATGAATTTTTAAAATAATATAGTATTGAACTCACTTCGCTGGCTGGGAAATAAATTCCGATGGTGATCCGGACATCATCGGTGTTCATTTTCGAGTTGCTAAGTGACGGATTACTACCAAAGATTTTGTTTTGTATTGTTTGAGAAACAAGTTGTCAGAAATTCAAATGTTTTGAATTATATATGATTTCAAACTGATTTGAAATAAATCCCAGGATTTTGAATTCTGAAATAAAAATTTAACTTATGGAGTTAAAATGGTAAAAATGGAATTTAAACAAAGATAACAAAACTGGACTGAATTTGGAAAGATCCAGAATGAAAATTATAAAAGAAAAATATTGGAGATTCGAGTTATTAAAAATGAATTGATTCTTGGAGAATAAGAATCGAATTTTGAATTAGAGATGGAGATAACTGATTTGAGAAATAAATCAGTAAATGGAATGTCGTAATAAAACTTAACAAGGTTAAGAACTGAGAGTGGAATCGTAGTTGAAATTGAAATTTGGCTTAGTAAAAGCGAAAGACTGGTTTGAGAATGGATTGATGGGAGATCAACCAAGGATGCTTGGATATGCTGGTTTGATAGCAGATGGCAGAGATAGAGTTGAATGCCCAACAGAGAAGGTACACGTTTATATACGAGTATGAGATTTTTTATGAGTCAGTCTGGGCAAGCCGTTTGGCTGTTTGATTTTCTTTTGGATTGAAGAAGGCCCGGAGTGGCAAGCTGTTGTAGTACCGAGTGAGCCGCGCAGAGGAGATGCTGGCGAGATTCTCTGAAAATTTAAGCTGTTAGGAAATTTTCAGAAATTTTGAAAATATTCGAAATAATAAGGAATTAATATTTTAATTGGAAATAATCAGTTCAGTGGAAACTGGAATTATGAAGTAAACCAAAAAGATTTTTAGCCATGTTATAACAGAGATTGTAGCATTTTCCCTATCTTAGCAATTTCGAGGACGAAATTATTTTAAGGGGGAAGGTGTGTAACGTCCCGCATTTTTGTCGGTTGGTATTTGAATATTTAAATCAGTTTAAATATTGAATTTGTAATATAAGTGGATTTATATATTAATTAAAATGAAGTTGAACGTATAAAGATATATATTAATTATAATCAAGCCCATAACGACGCTGCAGTTCGTAATTTAACGTTCTGAACTTCAACTGAGTGTACCGGACTCGTTTTGAATCAGATTTCTTCAAAATGAGAAACGTTGGAATCTGTTGAACCATATCTTTCTAACAGAAGTGAAAAATCAAGATTTCGGCGTATAGATTGCAAGATATGTCCAAATCAAATATTCAAAAAGTCGCTGTAAAATCACTTATCGACCGTAACAGGTTATTTGAATATAACTTGATATCGAGTGCAAATCGGGACAAGGTTCTTTTGAGGCGTAGCGATAATTTAATTTTTAGAATTTTTCTGTAATTTTTAATTAATTAAATATGCAACTTTCTATTTGGAGTATTTTGCACCCTATATCGATATTTCGGGATTTCACAGAATAAGTCAAACTACCGGTATTATTATATTTTTGGGACCGTGACACCTCGTTGATCATGACTATACTCTAGTTTCTGTCCATAAGAGTTCGTTCATGAACGGAATTCACCGTAAACGGAGTTTGCCTAGTCAGATACACTATATCTTAGCTAAGAAGCAACGTATATTTTAACATGTAGTCACGCTCACGTACACATCAAAGAAACACATAGCTTTATAAATTATTTCCCATCCCATAAATTATGGCATGATTCTCGTTGTATACCTTTAGCGAATTCATCCTGTACAATTTCTTTTCTTTGCATCTAAGATATTTCTTATTAAATGCTCTACCAGCCTACCTACATAGTTGTGCCCTTCCTCAAATAGAAATGACCATATATTTCGTGTAGAGTACATGTCCTTCTCGCTTAAAGGCTAAGTAAAATAATCAACCACTTTACTCCTACAGAACCTACTCTAGGCTAAGCATGTACAATCAAATCAAAGACACCTTAACACCATACTTGCATTAACCCATCCCTCCACGCTCCTATGCTATCTAAGTCTACAAACCTATAACTTAACAACGAAGGCTTCCAAGGCTATAAATACAACAAATTCGTTCTCCGATGAAGATAAAAACCCAAACATTAATATATACAAGAACGCATGGAGCAGATCTCAGCACTAAATAAACCGAGCTCACAGGCAACTGGTGGATCCTTGTTAGACGAAGCGATGAGAGGAGTCGGGTAGGCTCTAGCCAACCATGGCGAACGCGGAAAAGAGGAGTACGGCTCTCTACATGGAGGAAGGGAGGGAGTTGCGAAGGGTTCGGATGAGTGGGATGGGAAGGCCGGTTCTTTTTGCGTGAAATGATACTGGACGGGGGCTTCTGCATGGGAGTTCGGGTGTATGGGGGAAGTGTGCTCCGGTCTTGGAAAATGTGGTGACAAAATCTAGAAGCTGTTGGGTTCTTTACTGTTGCATGCGGTGACGTTGCATGAAATAGGGGTGCTGGGTTAATGAACGAGAAGAGAAAGAAGTGAGGTGGGGAGAGTAGTGGCGAATGTAGAAAATGAGGAAGGAGAAGCTTGTGAGGGGTACTGCATATATATATTTTCACGTGGAGATATGGACATGATTATGATGGGTTTCCAGTATGTGAAGGGTGAAAGCATGCGGATGTCGTGGAGATCAAGGACGTGAAGAAGAATTTGTGGAAAGAACGATAGGAGAATGGGCGTGTACTGCATGTGGCATTGGCAACAATATAAGGTGGTCACGCATGCGTTTCATGTGCAGGAGAAGGATGAATGCGGAAGATCAACACGTGCATGTAGTGTATATATGTACGGATGGAAAGGTGCAAAGTGAAGGAGGAATTCAGTCGAGCTTTAACAGGACCAGCGGCTTATAACAGTGGATTAAGGGAAGTTAAGTAAGGAGGGAAGTGGAGTTTAATACTTGCAAGTTGAGAACTGAACGAATGGGAGAGGAAGCAGCATAAAAGGGGAGGAAGGGAGCCTATACATGCACGGAAATGAGTGTACGTAGCTATGAAAGTGTGTTAAAAAGCAAAGGTGGCATTCTGTTTATTTATGGTGACAGCGGTTTAAAGTACTGGGTAGGAGACGAAAGTTTCAGCAACATTCTAGAAGTATGCGAGACAAGCTCGTTAGCACCTGGTTCGAGATAACCGTGAAGTAAAGATATGGCTCTTCGATTCGATGTGTTCATTGTTGACTGAGCATAAAGGGGGTTGTGTGTCCTGTAGCGCTTTATATAGAAGCAGAATATTTGGTTCAGCAAGGAAGGGGTGACGTATAAGTTCATGGAAGAAGCTATGGAACGTGAGTGTGACGAGAATAACAAGTCGCGGCAACGTTAGTTTGGAACTTCAGGTGATGGGTCGAGATATAAGGAATTGTGAACGGTCGGGTTCGGTGGAACCGTACGGAGGCAGGCTATGTTGGGAAGCCGGATCAGAACCATTTGGAGCTTACCAGAAATTATGGCGAAATAAAACAAATGATGTGAATCAACGGACGCAAATCGTTATTTAACGGTTAACGCGCAAAGGTGAGTAAATTTACTCACTCTGATCTATTTTAAAATATTATAATATTTTAAATGTTTTTTTATGCTGTGTGATGGTCGATTAGGTAGATTTCAATTAAATTGGTTAAATATTATATATCGTTGTATATGTACACATCACCGGTTGGATACTGATTTCCGTCGATTTTAAATATCCCCTAGTATTGAATCAGTGATAATTGTTTGACAACATCTGTGGATGCGGAAACCGGTTGGAGGAATCCGACCGAATTCCTCGATATTTATATGTATTGTTTGTTTTGTATGCTCTGGTTGAACCCGAATTTATATTTAAAACCCCATAAGAATATTTATGTTGAACGGATATTCAACATCTGTTCGATAGATAAATAAATGATATCGATTTAGAAAGTGGTGACAGTCAACCGTAAAACCATCGTTTTGTTAAAGAGTTGATTGGCCGTCAGGCAAATCAACGAGGTTAATTATAAAAATTATATTTTTATAATTAAAAAGAAGATTTAAATTTATAATAGAAGTTCTATTATAAACCAGTATTTTAGAGTTCGTTTTTATAAAATAAATAAAAACGATTGTTGATATTTAAATAAGTTTATAAAGCAGAAATTATCCGATGATTAAGTATTTGGATAATTATATTTAAGATAAACAATTTTAGAAATATTATTAGATTAATTATATTAATCTAATGAGAAGTAATTAAGATCAGTTAACGAATTTACTGATAAAATGAAGTTGATTTAATCAACTGTTATTTGGAAAATGATTATTAGATTAATTGGCCTTTAATTAATCTAATGAAAACAGTTTAGAAATAAAGAGATTTAATTACCTTTTAATTTAAGAAGTTATCAATAGAACTGTGGAATAGAGAAAGCGAAAAGTTAATATGGAATATAAATAATCGTAAAACAACCGAGTTCAAAATAAAGATGTGGTATTATAAAACCATATTCCAAAATAAAACAAGGAAATATGATTTGATGTATATTATAAGTAATAAGGAGTTTAGAGTTACGAACGTATATCTGTTCTAAGATAAGGACGTTGTCGATCAAGGTCTGAGAGGTAAATAGAATACCCCAACTTGAACGGCTTCACTATTATTGAGGAACGATAACAGTTGTAACGGAAAGAGATGTCAAGATGTGTATAAAAGGAATACGGCAGCGTATTGCCAGTCTTAGAATTATAGCGATAAAATAACGCTGTTGATAAGATAAGTGTGACTGTTATGTCAAGATTAGTTATAACAAAGAATATTACAGCGTATGACAAGTTGAACTATAGAAATAAAATAACGATGTTGATAAGGTAAGTGTGACTGTAATTAGTTATAAGGAGAATATTACAGCGTATGACAAGTTTAGAACTATAGCGACAAATTAACTGCTGTTGATTTGACTTAAGCATGACTTTTATATATAGCAGCACTTCCTAGGAAATGTAACAGTTTGGTTTGAAATCCACTTATTCTAGAGTAATAAGTAATGACGTTTGTTCAAAGAAATATAAGAAAGAGTTTAGAAAAAGAATTGGGGAATCGTATTAGAAACTGATGACAGCATTTCGATGTTCGAAATGTGATTAGAATTAAACCATTAGGATTTGGAACTAGAATTCGACGATGTCGAATGTATTAAAGTAAATTATTATAGGAATTATAATCTGATAAGATAATTAACATTTAGTTTAAACAAATAAATGTAAATAGGATAGGAAATCAGTATTTAGTTATCAACTGGATATTGCTCGGATAAGCAGTTGACTTAGAAATAGAGTTTATAAAGTGGATTGGGAATATCAAGTATGAAAAAGAATTCGGTAAACGAGATAAGTGTAATCATTACTTGAATAAAGAGTTAATTAATAAAGGTATTCAGATTCTATAACCTGAATGGTATTCACATTTGTAAGTGAATAATGTTTTAAAAGTAAACGGTTGGCCGATTAAAATATTTATAATGAAATTGGAAATATTTTTCCAATGAAGATAGGGTATATGATCCAAGTATAGAAACAAAGGAATGTGAAGAGAATGAAAATGTTTCGAACGTAAATAACGAATATTTTCTGGAACGTAGGAGAATAAGAGTTTATAAAACTGGAAATGTTTTCCAAGAAGTAAGGCTAAACAGGAGTTGAGAAATATCTGGTAAGATATGAGCATTCGAATAATAAAGTCGAATGTTAAAATTAAAAATACCCGTGGTTGTGTGATGTTAGTTATACATTAAAATGGATGTTGTTTTTACTCCGATAGTTAAATAACCGACTATCGAAGTGTTTTGACCATCGTTGTCAATACGGAGAGACCGGTTGGATATGTTATCTGAAAACCACTCCGTATAGGCATAAGCGCTGCGAATTAGATATGCTGAAGATAATTGAAGACGGAGTTAAATGCAAGGGTCGTCCAGTTCCAAAATGGTGCTTTCTGTTTGTCCAGTCCCTGGACAACTTGTATGGACGGATGTCTGACAGAGTATTTCCAACGGTCACGCCGTTGATTTTACGAATATACCAAGTTGGTGGGGAGAAGGTAACTTCTCTTTATTCTACACCCAGTGTGCATTTGTGTAATCAATGTGTGATTACGGATTTGACGATGTGACATTCAAAGTGAATGATGATCAGATGTTCTGAAGATAGACGTAGCCTCTAGCCTCACAACCAGGAATGACAGAAGTTGGGCTAGGCAGCATGGCTAGTTGGGTCATCCCCAAGCAGGGTGTATTGTCACCGATCTAGAAAAAATTCATATTTATACTTCTTTTCGATTCTGTATCTTCGGATGACGGTTGGATGGCCTGCAACCGTGGTGGCAATATATTCGCGACACTCAAGCTAAATGAGTGAGCGGTCATGTGTGGCCGGGTTGCAAGACGTTCTTGTTGAACCCTGAGTGTATCCCCTCTAGAGTACGCTATTCAGAAGGTGCTCCCATACCTTGTTTGTTGAAATTCAATCTCCAATAAGTGCCCTGCGGTTTATGATTTTATACTATATATATGTGGAGCGTGAGATGCAAGCGTTCTGCTACTTGATGATTTAATTGAATAGACATTATTATAATATCACTGAAGTTTGATATAAAAATATGTTGGGTTATAGTAAGGTAAAAACCGTCCATGTTTATGTGTGGGTTGGTCTTACTATTACCTTCTTGTTTGGAAAAGGATTTTCAAAGTTAAACAGTATGGTTGGAATTTACTCACACCAGTCCCATGACTGACCCAGAGTTTATTTTGTTTGTTTTCCCTAAACTCTTGGGTGCCCAAATTTGTACGGGCAGTCAAGTGTTTCAGGCTTTGCAGATTCACTTGGAGGAGCTCAAAAGCAGGAAGCTTCACCATTAGTTATGTAGAGTTATTTCCGCTGTGATATGATGTATTGTACTCTGATAATGGTATGTATATACAATACAGTTTTGTATTCAAAGTTATGTTATATAATACATCTTATTTTGTTCCGCTGCGAGTTTCGTGTTACTCTGATTCTGTTCAGTTGTGATCTTCTTCTTCTTCTATTCTATTAGTTTTATCTTTTCTTTCTCACCCTCTAAATTCTTCTATTAATGTCCTGGTGTTTTCGATGCTTGAATAGTCAACAGTGTGTTTTTATGTTGATTTTCTGGGTCGAAAATTCCCGCCGTTACAGGTTCAACCCATTTCGAATAATTGTACGACTAGTTAGAAGTCGAAGATATTGAAGATGGTGGAAGACCGGGAATTTTCACATCGAATGGACTGCTTGCTGATGCCTTTGGTAGCTTCCATTATAAGGTTATAAGTGGTCCGAACGTACTTTTTGATTGTCCGGATATGCAAGGGTCTCTTTCCTTTATTGAACGAGGAATAAGGTGCCTTCGGTTTCGTTCACAACCCCGAACGAACTTGTATTGGATGTATGTCTGACATTTTATTTTATAACGTATTGATTGGTTTTTATTAAACGTATTTCAGTTGGTGGCCGAGAGGTTATCTCAACTTAACACCTTTTTGAGACATACAATCCCAAAGGTTATATGGTTTGTGATTATCAATTATATGTTGTGAACTGATACTGTGGCATGCTAAGTGCTGATGGTAGATAGATCAAAGCTTTTGTTGCAAAGCAGAGCTTTGTGGAACGTGACTTCACGACCTCATAATTGGTAATGAGCCAAAACCTGATGAAGTACAGCGGAGATAAGGACTAACGTTTCCTTCTAGTTGAGAAGTGATGCCATGGTATGGATCCCAGACAATTTACTTATGTGGATGATGGAATGAGGCGCCTAGGATAATTGTCGACAACGACCGGAAGACGTTATATTCAAGAGAAACCCGACTACACCTGGTATAGGTGGGCCGGCTCTGCCGATGCAGAAGGAGCATTTGTTGATCCTGAGACATCTCGCTAGAGGTATTCTAAATCGCGGTGAGGAAGATCCTTTGACTTGGTCATTGATAGCACCCAACTTTCAATACGTACCTTTACTGTTTTCGTTGTAACCTATGCACGTAGACGTAATATATGGGTATCTATGTCTGCTAGAATTGATACATTTATTTTGAAAAGTTTTTAAAATAGATATTAATGATAATATCTAATGATTTTCGCGTATCAAGCATATTTGGTTACCATAAGGTTAAACTTGCTCCTAATGGTGTGCGTTTTCATAGTGTGATGGGATGCGAGTCTTATGGTAGCGTCATTTTCAATAAGCATTCGGAGTTTTTGTGCACTGGTATTCATAAAGAGAAAACTCGTTCTGTGCGTGTTATGTGGCGTTGTCCTATAATTTACCTTACTACATTTATAAACAAAACTGTTTTGGGTTTCTCACATCAATCCCATGACTGATTCGTAGTTTTGTTTTCTCTTACAAACTTAGGTGCCATTATTTCCACACGGGCAGCCTAGTATTCAAATTTGTAGTTAAGCTCATTTTGGGAGCTATATATGGAAGCTATTTGTGGAAGCTGGTTTTGGATTTGGAGCAAGAGCAGAAGCTGCATGTGTTCTTTCTGGATTCTCTCTAAAGATTCTATAATGTTATTATTTTGGTTGTGCACTTATTTCTTATTTCTGTTGTTCTGTATTATTGAACCTTATCGGTTGTATTAAATTCCAATGTATTCCTGGTGTAATATGTTGTACATCATGATGTTGTAATGCAATGTTTATTTCCACAGTTATGTAACGTGTTATACTCTAGAGGCATTCTTTCTTTGGAGCACTTCGAATGTTGATATTCCAGGGACCGAGAGGGTGGGTCGTCATACAACACCTTGTTGTTTTTGTTATCATTATTTGTCGTATATTCATCACGACAATAATTATTGTTGAATATCACATTCCAAAAAATACTGAAAATTTGATTTATAATTTTGTGAAAGGAGTTTATATTTGTTAAGTTCCTGTTTTGGTGTGCTAATCATATAACATCTTAAGATGTTACTGTTTCTACTAAAACAAAATTGGGGCATTTGAATTATTGTAAAATCCCAAATTTTAATAAGAAATAATTAAATATAAAAGATTAATAAACTAAACATTAATCAGAATAATAATCAAAATTAGACAAAGGACTAGCACCATTAGATTCGTTGTAATTTTCTGACCAATATAGACACTTGGTTTGCTAAAATAGAAATTAAAATGAGTTAGTTATGGAATAAAGAAGAATTCAGAAATTAAATAAATAAAATAGGAAGAACCAATGTTTGCTGGGCAACGCAGGCTAACTGGGTCGACATGTGTGTCGAACCACGGATCGACCCGTGTGCCGACCCAATATAGCGGGTGGGTTGAGCCAACTATAGAAGGTTGCATGTCTTGGCCTACATGCAAGCAACAGCATTGTTTATTTTACACTTTTAATTTTTAGTCAAGTTGGCATTGCTTTATTGATTTGGGTGATGACGTGGCTCTTTCTTATTGGTCGGTGACATGGCTGGACCATGTCTAATCTTAGATTTGAACGACTGAGGGCATGTAATGTTACTTATATATAGACTAGCAGAGCCTCTCTCATTTCCTCAAATTTATTCTCTCTTCCTCTTCTTCCCCAGGCATATCCTCAAAATTAGGAAAGGCCACCTTAAGGGGAGAAGCGAAGTTCTTAAATTTTTATATTTATTTTATAAACACTTCTGGAGGCGAAGGTTCTATTATATTTTAGAAGAAGGCTACGAGGGAAGCTTTGTTCATCAGATCAGTGAGTTTTTACGTAATTTTTAGACTAGTTATTTATGTAGGAATGTTTAGACAGTTATGTATTTTTAATTTGCAAGTTTTTAGTTTACTTTTCTGTAAGTTGTTGTAGTTTATTTACTGTCTATTTCTTTCTAATTGCTTATTGTTTATAAGTAACTCTCTTTTCTTCTTATCCCCTTCTTTGTTGTAGTTTATTTATAGTCATGTTTACGCCTATTTTTATATGCTTTTGTTTATTTTGAGTCTAAGCCTTAAGAGTAGCCTAGACCGTTTCCCTTTTTCTTTTAGCACTAAGCTTAGGCCTGAAAAGAGGCTAAGCCTTTATCGTTAACCATGCGCTAAATTGGAATAATATTAAAATTGATTGAAGTTGGAATTTTGGGCAAATTGAACTGATTAAGTATTGCAATCAGAATAAACTGTAAAATTGGGTGTAAACCCTTAACATGTAATCCGAGAACATGTAATATGGAATAGATTGAACTTAATTTGACATTAAGTAATATGGGGATGGGTTGTATAAAAAGATTACATTAATTAGAAATATTAATTACAACTTTAGGATATAACATGTGGTTATATTGGGCTTATTAATTAAACTTAAACGTGTTAAGTTAAATGTTTGAGATTAATAATCTAAGATATAGGGAGTCCGTTCCGGTAGCATGAGGCTGATTAGGGGAAGATAAGGGATCCGTAGATTAGGTCTGTTCCGTTAACACGAGGTTGATTGGGGAAGATAAGAGGCCTAATAGTATAATGAAATCCTAGTAAGGAATTGGGGACCAAGTCTAGGGGTGACTTGTGTCAATTGCATTTTTTAGTTGGAAACCCGCATCAGTTAGTATCCCTTTGTTACCAAGGAGTCTCACATTAGGTAGAGGCTAGGGCAGCTTTACTGAACTGGATAGTAAGTGGCTTAAGTGAGGTGTGTACGAGTGCGTTCCGATGAGCGTGCATTGTTCTGATTGGGGAAGATATGCCGCTGTAACGCCTGTGTCCTTTTAGTTGATGGGTTCGGGATTGATAACCCTGAATTCCATAGATGAAACAGGTTATCACATTTGGGTAAAGTATCCAATCGACGGGAAGAAATTAGGTAAAGCCTAATTATGATATTGTGGTAGTTAGTGCAGCAAATTTAGGATATGAATGAGAAGCCAATTTTTATTAGTGTTTATCTTTTATGCTATTTCACTTATTCTTTTCTTTCCATTATTCTTAGAACAATTTTTCTTTCTAAATACTTCCTTATCTTATGCTCATGCTAGAAATTACTAGAACTCATCAGACGTATGTCTGACCTAGTTCGTTTTTCTCCTTCTCTCTTCCTCACCCCCTTTCCCCTAGTACGCAAGGTGGAGGGTCTCAGCAGTGATTCTGGTTTATTTTGGTTCAACTTGGGTTTCAAACTCTTTCCGTATTCATGTATCGTTTCAGTTCTTATTTTCTGATCATTGTATTGACTTGTAAAAGGGATAACTTTTGTGGTTTTACTTATGTACTCTGATATTTTCCATGAGGCAGTATGTTTGTTTTATGATGACTATCTAGTATTTTGAAATGTAATAAGTGTTATGACTTGGTTTGCTTATTTTAATAATTGTTTTAAAAAGTTCCCGCTATATATTTATGTCTTGTGAATTTTAGTCTCTGTGTTGTTACTTTAAACCTAAGCACTTCACAAAACTTAACGCCTCCTCATATGGATGACATTAAGGGATGTAGGGTGTCACAATTATCAGTAAAGACTGCTACTAACAATAGGCTTGATCCGTTTAGAGGAGACAGTGATGACTTCTTGACATGGCAGAATCAAATGCTATTTTATATCACCACGTCGTGGCTATTGAAGTACATTAGGGAGGATGAACCAAATCTTAATGATGGACAGACAAGAGAAAAGGGCGCAAATCTTTTTCTCAAGGTTGATTTATGGAAATATTCATATTTCCTTTGCCCAAACTACATTCTGAACTATCTGGATAAAGTACTATACAAAATGTATTAGCCATACCAAACAACAAATTCCCTCTAGACTGCATTTGCAAATAAATACAAGATGCAAAATGTCAGTTTGAAGAAGTTCATAATAGATGAATTTATGGAATACAAGATGATGGATTCTAAATCCGTAATTACTCAAGTGCAGGATCTTCAACTCATAATCCATGAACCTAAATCGGAAGGACATCAAGATGGAGAATCTTTCCTTTTTGAAGCAGTAACAGGAAAATTACCACCATCCTAGAGAGACTACTCCAACTATCTGAAACACAAGGAAAAGGAAATTTCCTTGGAAGATCTCATTATCAGATAAAAAACTGAGGTAGAAAATCATGGAATAATTCAACAATAAGGCAAAGAGGCATCTGTTATAGTAGGATCAAAGAAGAAAGGAAACTTCAACAAAAAGAAAAAATTTCTAAAAAGAGAAAAGCACTAGAAAACCCATCCAAGGATAAGAAAACCAAGAAGTTCAAAGGTGAATGTTGGGTTTGTCGAAAGACTGGGCACTGGCTAAAGACTGTAGGCCCAAGAAGACGACTGCCAAATCGGCGACAAATATAATGGAAATTTTGAGTTCAAAATTGAGGAGTTAAACTTTTCAGCAGTTGTTTCAAAATGCAACTTAGTCCAAAACCCTGCACGGTGGTGGGTACACATAGGCGCTACTTGTTATGTCTTTTCAGACATATCCATGTTCTCTACTTATAAAAATTACGATCAAGAAAAAAATCTACGTGGGTAATTCTGCAGTCTCCATGACCGAAGGTAGTGGCATCATCATTTACTAATTTACATCAAAAAAAACCGTAACACTGAATGAAGTTCTTCATGTACTGGATATCCACAATAATTTTATCTCCGGACCTGCTCTTTCAAAGAAAGGATTCTGAACGGCCTTCGAGTCAGATAAAGTAGTTCTATCTAAGGTTGGAATTTATATAGAAAAGGAGTTATTTGCACGATGGCTATTTAAGGAAAATGTCGCCATAATCAACAATAATACTCTGTATTCTGATCGTCCTATTAATAAAAATGAAGTTTCTTATTTGGTTGAGCATAAAACTTTATTATGGCATGATAGATTAGGATATAAAAATTTTGAAAAAACGAAAAAAGTTATCTAACTTAGGATTAATTCCTAAATTCCAACTAGATAAAAACTACAAATGTGAGACATGGGTAGAAGCAAAAATGGTCAAAAAAGCAATTTCATAATGTTGATAGAAGTATTGAACCACTAGGCTTTGGTTTATACTGAATTATGTGATTTTAAATCATTACCTATAAGAGGTGGAAACAGGTACTTTATCACTTTTATTGACGACTATACGCGATATTGCTATCACTAGTACAGAACCTATCTTTTGCATCTCTTCATTTGCATCTGTTGTATTAAACAATAGATGTAAATTGTACAATTTGCATCTGCTTCTAATCGGCAACAGATGCAAATAAGGGAAAGCAAATATTACTTCAACCTTTGCATCAGTTGTTGTTAATGAACAGACGCAGTAGAGGGGAAATGAAAATGAGTATAGCTATTTGCGTCTTTTCATTGTGTAATTAGATGCAAGTAAGCGGTAGGATAAACTAATGTGCGTCCTCTCTTTTAAAATCAGACGCAACAAATAGGGGTGGGTTTCTTTCCAGTATTCCATGTTCCACTAGTTTCTTCTGTTGGTTAAGTCCAGTTTAATTTAATGGGACGAATACCTATATTTATAAAAAACACATAGGCAAATTCGAGCCAGCTTCCTATAATCTCTCTTTTTCCCTTCCGTTCCCAATTTCAGACGTTGTTTCTTCAATAAGATAAAATCGCTAACCCTAGCAATCTTCTTCCATCTCATCCCGCCTGCTTCGCGATTGGGATATAATTAGAAAATCCAATTCTAGCTTGTTACTTTTACTCAGGTACTTCAATTTTGTTTTGCGTAGTTTCTTCAGCTTGACGAGTAATGCTAACGCTTACCCTGAAGTCTTTTATTTTGACATACATAAGAATTTAGCCTAACTTTTGTTATTAACGTTGATGATATTTTAGGTTATTTATAGGGCTTTAAAGCCTGGTATATCTTTGATTTCAGTTTTACTTTGTTTAATTGTGTATATATGAGAAATATACATTCGTATACATATTTTGATTTTGCTCGATTTCGATTTTGGGTTAGACTTTTCTTCTGTTTGTTAGCTCTGGCTTGGCTTGAGTCTCTTAACTGTTTCGGCATGTTTTTATCCCATTGTATTATTTGATTTCGAGTAGATTTTACACTTGATTTCCCTGGTCCAAATTTGTGTATTTCGTCTCAGCCTTTACTCTGAGAAACTGTTCAAAAAATATGATACAGTTGATTTGAACAAATGCTGCTATGGATTATCTCATGCTACACTTTTTCACCATGAATAAAAAATGGCACTACATTTTTACAGTAGTGCATTTTGTTGTATATGCATCCTCTCTGTTCCAATTTTTACATGCATTTGCTCCCTACTTGAATTGTATTGTTCACAACAACTTTTTGAACTACTTCTAGTACTTGTTGTACACTATCTTTTGCACATGTGCTTGCCTTTGCTCTAGTCACATGTGTTTGTGTTTGTGCACTTGTGTGTTGGTTACCAGTTTTACGTTTGACCTAAACTAGTCTTGGTTATTCATGTGTAGCATGAACCATTTGTATACTAAGTTGCTTTATCTTGAAGTTTCTTTAATCCTTTGCACTTTTTTGTAGTATTTGATGGATTTGTTATGCTATTGGACCAGTGTAACTTGCCTTTGCTGCTTGTTCGATTATGTTGCCTAGTTGTTGGTCTGGTTGAATGGCACTTGCCTCATTTGTGCTTGAACTGGTTTGGTCTTGTTACACCTGAAATTCACAGTGAAATTCTAAACTGTGGTTGTTTTTATCTTGAACTGAGTTTGGCATTACTTCATTACCTGATCTGAAACTTGATTTTGGGTTTGTAATTTTGTCGCTACTACACTTATTGATTTTAAGAGTTTGTGGTTGTGGAACATGAACTAGTTGTTAGTTTATCTTTGTTTTTACATTGCACTGCCTATAATTTTTTTCCCTCAAACAAAAGAACAGATACTACACCTGCTTCCTTGTTGTTGCAATTTAACACTTTCTTCAACTTAAGTGCTTAGTTGAACTTAAGTGCTTAGCATGAATTCAAGTTGGCAATGCTTGTTTAATTTATGCCTACTTCACTGTAAACAAACACAACCTCACCTAAGCACTTAAGTTGAATTTATGCCTACTTCACTCCATTTTTCCATTTTATAGTCTGCCCTCATTGTTAATTTTCAATATAGATTGTTATCGTGTTTTATGTTTCCGAATCTAAAGTTGGAGTTGTTAAAATTTTGATTTTCATTTTTGTTCTATCTTATTTTAATTTGTGTACGGTTATAACTTGTAGGTATGAGTATTTTTCGTGCCCTGCGCTGGCTCATGCTTTCAAATGGGTTTTGATTTGGTACTTAGAAACTGATTTTAAGGAATATGCAATTAATATCAATTTACTCAATTCGTATGCATTGTTTGTTTGCATTGGTGCATTCATCTGTGACCTATGGTATTATTTTTGATATATGAACCAAAATTTACATTGTTCCATTAGTGCTTATCCTTTTAAATGAGAATATAATCTGTACCAAATTGGAACTACTCACAACAAGATCTGTAGAATTTTTCTTTCTTCCAAGTTACTTGTCGTTGCAAGTTCTAAGCAAACCTTAGCAATGAAGATGGATGACCTGTCCCAAGAAGGCACAGTTTCACTGAAACAACCGACATCAAAGAAGCGGTGGCACTGGTGACTCATGGTCATAGTCAATATACTATTTCTTTTAGTTGGTCAAACTGCGACAATGCTTCTTGGTAGATTCTACTATGATCAGGGTGGAAACAACAAATGGATGTCAACCATATTTCAGACTGCTACAATTCCAATCCTTTACGTTCCACTGATTTTTACTCACTTTAAAGATAACACTACCTCAACTAAAGCTCCATTTGCCAAAATATCCATTATATACATTGCTTTAGGAGTCATCATAGCCTTGGACAACTTAATGTATTCTTATGGCTTGCTTTATCTCCCTGCCTTAACTTATGCTGTGGTTTGTGCAGCACAGTTAACCTTCAATGTTGTATTTGCTTACTTCCTCTATTCTTAGAAATTCACTCCAATGATATTGAACTCAGTGGTGCTTCTCACATTTTCTGCTGCTCTTCTTGGAATAGATGGAAAAAGGTTAAAATGATTCTTCTTCATCAAATATTCCTAAAGGAAAACATTGGTCTGGACTGGTATTTCTTGGCAGGTTGCTTCTGTTGGAGTTGTGGGACTAATATTTTTGGTTTCTTCACTTTTTTCAAATGTGATGAGTACGTTGGCATTTCCAATTGTGCCAGTATTTGTGGTTATCTTCTTTCATGGTAAAATGGATGGATTCAAAGTAATGGCAATGCTTATAGCGATTTGGGGATTTGTTTCATACATCTATCAGCAATATCTTGATGATTTCAGAGCAAAACACTACAAAAAATATACCATGGACAACGGTATATCTCAGCGTTCAAAGTTCAACTGTTGTTTTAGCTCCTGTAAAATTAAAAATAGACGAAAATGCTGAGAAATGTCGAAAACATTAAAGCGGGAAGGAAAAAAGGAGCGGAAGGCTAAAATTCGTCTCCTTTGCTCCACATTTTTTCATTTTATTCCTGACCACAACCATCCTCCATTTTTTGTTATTTTCACTAAAAACTAAACTCACTCCATCACGTCCAATCCCATCTTCATCTAGTCGCAGTTCATCCATCACATCCGATCCCATCTTCATCTTGTCGCATTTCACCGAAGGTCCAATAACCGCACCTCGCTTTGCCTTCCTCTATTACACTATGCTCAACTCCACTGTAACGCACAACAGCGCCACCCAATTCGATTGATTACTTTTCCGGCTCAGATTTGAATGTTATATCAGGTAAAACCAACTGATTTTTATTTATTCTATTTGGTAATTTTTTGATGTTATCTCACATAATGATTCTTGCTTTCAACTTTGCATGCCCATAGGGTCTAGTCTAAAATTAGAAAAAAGAATCAGCCACAAATTTGATTGTTGTCTAGCGTAGTAATGAATTACTCAAGTTTTGAAAGTGTTTGATGCATGGGAGTCCATAGTATAGTGGATGATAGTTAGTTGTTGATGATTTGTGTATAAGGGTAGCTTGGGGGCAGACTTATCTGCGTTTCCTAAACCATAGTAAATAGGAGAATGTACAAAAATGTAGGCTTTTGAAATGACCCATTAAAGAGATGACAACAGATACCAAACTATTTGTGAGTACATAAATATGATATATATTATAAGTATAAGATCTGAGCCTGCGTATGACCGATGATGTGATACTATAATACCTATTGATATGAATCTCAAGTTGTACATAATTATAACGCATCATATATCTTCGTCTAACTGTGTCATTCATACTAACTGAGTTTACAAGCAGATTTTTTGGTCTGCGATCACAATGGAATAGGCTAGCTGAGTGTACAGAATTTAATCCTAAGTGTATATGACATAAAAAATATTGTACAATGATGGTGTAATAAATTAGCTGAGCTTACCACTGAAGATGCTTCCATAAGGGCTGAAAGCCAGTATCATCGAAGACAAATACAAAAACCTCGTAATTAATGTCTAATAATCAGTGTGTGTAATGTTCCCAAGTCCAAATTTTATATGTTCTTAAACTAAAAACCTCTTAATTAAACAATTTACTTCGAGTAAAATAAACATGATTTTAATAAAATATTTCCTTCATTAGCTCTTTTTTAAGTGCAGTTATAAAGATTAGTATAGCAGCTTGCAGAAAACATGCATTAATTACATAATGCTCAATTAGAAAAATAATTATTTTGAATATGAAGAATTGTGATAACAATTTGGTTTACTCGGTAATAATACTTTGAATATGAACATTCCCGAGTTTACAACTTAAAATTTAGAAAAATTATTGTTTATTTGATTAGCTTCGGTGGTTCGTTCAATAAAAATATTTTAGCTCAGATTTTTCATGAAAAGAGAATGCTGAAATTTGGCTCAACTTTTGGCTAGAATAAATGTTTCCATGACTCTTTAATGATTCTTACTTTACATATATAATATTAATGAATTAAATGAACTTGAAAATACATTTCAATGAAATCCTCTTTAAATTTTATAATGTATTCCACAATCCATATGCTAATTTAGATTGAATGACCGACGCTGGAACATAAATGTTTCAATCAAATCCATTCTATAATTTTGTAATCTTAATTTATGTTTGATTTACATTTTTTCCATTTGTGTCAAAATAATTGTTATTTTATGTTCTTACATTAATTTTTGAGTTGAGACAACTTCATAAAGAAGGAGAATTTTTTTACTGCTATTTTAATTGATTGGAAAATGGATAATAAGAACGTAAGAATTTTTTTTCTTATTCTTTTTATTGCATGTTCCATAAATGTCATTTATACTGATTATATAGCATGATGGTCGCAAATATATTTTCACCCTAAGCTCATAGTGCATTCTCTTATAGAAAAGTGGGTCCGGTTGATATCACCATGATTGGCGTAAGTTTAGGTTGATATTCTTAGTTCTTTGTGTCTGCATATATAACCATAAGTAATTTGACAATATTTATCAAGTCCCTTTTTTGGGGTTTAGATCCTATTAAATGTTCTCTTAACATTAAGTAATTGCTTACATGTTCATTTTTTACTTTTATTACTAGTTATATATATGTTTAGTATAATTTAATTGTTAGATGTCAAGCATAAGTGGAATGCTATGCCTGCCACTTTATTGGATACAAAAAGACTAAATACAAGAATGAACAACCATAGATATAGACAGCTCCTTTAATAAACCATTTGAACAATATTTCATCACCATTTTTCCTAACATAAAAATATCCATTCTGCTTTTTCAGTCACAATTGAAATGATTACTGAATTTACATTCCATTTATTGTTTCCTGCCATTATACCAAAAAAATAAGTTTATATATTTCATTATCACCATTTTTCTATGCAAACATTTTGTTGTGTTTGTGAAGTATGGACGATGGATTTCCGAAGACATAAGGGAGGTAAAATATGTAGTTGTGTTATCACATATAACACATATTTAGATGTTTGCTAATAGTATCTAGTTTACTTAAGCATTAACAGAAACGAGATATATGCAGGCTGGGATTTCTTGTAGAGTATCTATTGCATGTTGTAGTAATTGGATTTATGGTAAGAGAAGTTGCTGCAACTTAAAGGACTGCATGGTATTGGGAAATTCATGAAGAAGACTTATATTGTACGTGTTATGAAATTGGGTAAGCAAATGGAATATCATGCTAAATATTTAGAACATGTGTTATTACATACAATAGTATATTTCAGTGTCTGAATTGGCTTTTGATGAACTCAGGTAATGAATATTGTAGGCAAATGAAATATTCAGAAGCAATTGGCTTTTGATGAACTCAGGTAATGTATATTTCAATTTAACATATTTTTTGTTTATACATGAGGAATATGCTCAACGGTCTGGTCTTGCACCACCAGAATCAGGTCCCTTTACTTGAATTTCTTGATGTGTGAATGCTAACCATGTTATATGTGTAAATAGGATAAATAAATATGATTGGAGAATGATTTACCACCAGAAATTTCGGCCAGTGCCGTTGTAATTTGGTAACTTCCACCAACTCGACATGTGATATGCTTGTAAGATATTGTTTCTTCTCTTTCTTCTTGTATTTCAATAGGGCGTTCACGCATACCGTACAAATTTGCAAATCTTGTAGAGAAACACGATGACAGAATAGAAGCACTAGAGACATGGGACAATGGAAAGCCATATAAACAATCGCCTCTTTTGGCTCTCTATGTCGCTAGCTTGTTGTACGAGGTAAGGCTAACAAATTCTGAATGGCATTCTTTACTTTACTATTAACCATATATATATATATATATATGGCTTCTTGGTTTTTTCAATTCTATTCCTTAGTTGCATTATTTTTGTGTTGCCTGTAAGCCAACAGCAGCACCTAGGCTGCTACAGAGTATCTGTTGTGCCAACCAAGATTTTTTTTCCGGATAAATTATAAGAACATATTAAATTGAAGTAACTGTTCAGATTCCTTTAGTTTCCTTAATGAATAGTATTAATGAAATAAAATGATAATAACAATGTTTGGTGCAGCTAGTTTGTTTCAAACTTTAGACTATTTCATGGATGCTCATTATGTTTGACGGTTTGCACTATTTACTCCCTCTTGAGGGGAAAAAATCTAAAGCATTACTTAACACTTTCAAGTATGTCCGTAAAAGCTGAAAACCTTAGGACTACTACATATGATGGCAACGCCACTCCACTAAAACAAATATGAGATGCATTTAAGGCCATAACCATCGATAGTTCTTTCTCAACGCATACTTCAGGGGTAATTTAAGTGCAAGCTGATTAATAAAAAAATGAGAACTTCCTAATCTTCGTATATGAATGACCCATCATACGTGTAATCAATACATGGATGTGTGTAATCAGTTCTTGGATGCATGCAAGTTCGTACTTCATAGGGTCTCACCTTCTTGGGCAGCAAATGAAGTAATTTTAACAGGAAACAACTTATAACTATAAACATAGATTATAATAGTATTAGAAAACAAATATTAGCATGTTTATAATAGCATGCTATTGGCAGACTGTTATTTCCAACCTTCTCTTCTTTTTAGTTGATATAAGAACAGTCACAAGTAAGAGTAGCCCGTGATATAACAGTAATGCTAAACAATACCTCAAAAGGATGGTTAATTATAATTATTTTTCTTCTATTTTTTCCAAGTCCAGGCTGATAACTTGAGGCTACAGCCCCTACGCCAGCTTCGGCGCATTTTGACAAGAAGACAAGAAGCAAGGTGTTTTCTTGCAATAGGAGAGTGCTACAGCCTCCTCCATGTCCTCAGATCTGTTTTTGAGAATCTACTAACTTTTTATACCCGTTTAGTTGGTTTTGAGAATTTAAAACATGCACGAGTTAGAATGAAAGTTGGCTACTATTCTTTGTTTTGTTAAAAAAAAACACAGCCCTACCTATGTTTTTCTTAATTTGTAGCACGGTCATCTCTCCCAAAAGCCAAAGCGAAACAAGTACATCTCTCTCTTTAGTCGATACAGCTTCTATTGATTTACAACAAAGAGCATTATTTCTATATATGTGCATCCTGCAATACATTACAATGCCACCGTTTATGGTTGACGAAATGACACATTATATGATTTGTTAAACAGAGTCCGCGAGGAAAGTTAAGCAAGCTAAGCTGAACTTTGTGAAGAAAACTCCTAGTACAATCTCAATGTAGGCATCATAACAGAATCCTGGAGAGGTTGTTTTTTTCGGCAGCATTGGATGCAAGGTAGGTTGTGGTTAAAATTTGTCATTCTCGACTTAAAATGCTAGCAATTTCGCAGAACCTATTTTGTAAATGATAGCATTTTTGAATTTGACCTGGTGTTTTTGTTTTTGTAATCTCTGTTTTTTGTCTCAGTTTATGGCCCCTCAAACTGATTTTTGGTTGAAAATTTTGAAAACATTCCATTGATAAGGCTGAAAATTTAATGGCAACGTACCGTCTTTAGGGAATATTAGAGTAAGATTCATACATGAGGAAATCTAAACAAAAACGTATCGTGTAATGCATTTGATTTAATGACATTATTATAGAAATATTGGAGTTAGATTCATACATGCGAAATTCTATCATGTTAATAATGGTTATGACATTATGTTTAATGATATTTTTACAAGATGGTTAAACAAATATATTTATTGGATATGTTTGGATAAATGAAGTATAAATTATGTTGAATTCTTTTAATTAATTATCACTAATGATAAATTTTTAAAAAATACACTTGTGTCGTAAATACAAAAGGTGTGCATCAATTGTCGGATACTATGCTAATTAGTTTTATCATGTATGATAAATGAAAGTATGAATTTTTATATAACAGTTATTTGTTTTCTTTAAATCTAGGTTCTTGCTAAGGAGATTGTGAGATAAAGGCAGGAAGTGAACCGTCTTCATGAAAATAAAGCACAGTTGAATTTATTTTCAATGCATCTTGGTGAACAAGTTGGTAAATGATACATGAAGTTATGTTGTATAATATTTTAAGAACCGATCTGTTCAAGTTATTCTTTTGTAATTCATTAGTGGACCTAAATGTTATTGGGTGAAACACTTAATGTTCTCTGATTGTTAAATACCATGTTGTGTATCATTCAGAAAGTAATATTCTATATGAGCATGTTATATGAGTATTTCTAGTGTTCTTTTACTGTTGGGTAGTTTAAAGAGGTGACTACAAAGGATAAGTATGTGTCTGTTGTGGCAAGCCTAGGCTCATTTAAAAATAAATATAAAAACAAATTTTCATCTGATGTAATAATAAGGCAGATGCAAATGCATTGGTATTTGCATCCAATGTACGCTATAACAGACGCAAATATGATAAATTTACGTCTACTGTAATAGTAAGACAGACGCAAATGCACTGGTATTTGCATCTAATGTACGCTATAACAGACGCAAATATGTCAAATGTGCATCTATATAACAACAGAAGCAAAAATATTTTAACATTTGCGTCCATTGCATTTATATCCATATTGGAGCATACGCAAATAATGTGAAATATTGGACGCAAATACCCTGTTTTGTACTAGTGTATGTATATATTTTAATAAGTAAAGATGAAGCAATTACATCGTTCATAAAATATAAGGCTGAAGTAGAGTATCAGTTAGATAAAAAAGATTAAGATATTGAGATTTGATCATGGTGGAGAATATGAATCACCGTTAAACGATTCTATGCAGAAAATGGTATAATTTATCAAACAATAGCTCCATATTTACGACAACAAAATGGTTTTGCAGAGAGAAAGAATAGAACAGTAGAAGATATGATTAATGCAATGGTATTGATCTCTGGCATACTGATGAACTTGTAAGGGGAAGTCTTAAATATGTCTAATCACATATTAAACAAGGTTCTCATAATAAAACAGGAACAATACCATATAAGTCATGGAAAGGACATATATCGAGTTTCAAATACCTCAAAATGTGATGGTGCTTGGCAAAAGTTCCAGTTCCGCCTCCCAAGAAAGTCAAACTCGGACCAAAAACTGTAGATTGGTACTATATAGGGCCAGCCCAAAATAGTAGTACCTACAGATTTTCGGTATTCAAGTCTGATATAGCTGATATCAATGTAAATACAACCACAAAGTCAAGAGATGCCTCATTCTTTGAAGATGTGTTTCTACACAAAAAGAATGAAGGAAATTCTATCCTTAAAAGGACAAGAGAAGAATCAAGCAAGCCACACGAAGATGAAACTCATCGTGAAATTGAGGACATTGAACCAAGAAGAAGCGTAAGGACAAGAACTTCCAAGATGTTTGGTTCGGAAATTTTAACATACATGTTAGAACACGAACCTCAAACGTATAAGGAAGCAATGTTATCTTCTGAATCTTTATGTTGGAAAAAGTCATCAAAAGTGAAATTGATTCAATACTAAGTATTAAAACTTAGGAAATAGTTGATCTTCCACCCAAAATAAAACCGATTGGTTGTAAATGGATCTTCGAAAGGAAGACGAAACTAGATGGCTCTATTAGTGAAGATTGGTAGCCAAAGGATATCATCAAAAAGAAGGCGTCGACTTATTTGATACCTATTCACAAGTCACACGAATAATGTAACAACCCGTATTTCGATAACATGTTAAGACAAGAATCAAGGCAGAATTTAATTTTATATTCCGAATCAAGTAAAACGGGCTATGCCAGTGCATTCGTCTCGGAAAAATACGCGAAATAGAGTCCGAGTTTTCGAAAATCGGAGTCCGTATGACCCGATTAAGGCCCAACGAAGTTTTCAGAAAATTTCAAAGTAAAAACAGATTTCAAATTCAAGTTTGAATTTGAAAATTTGGGCCAGTTTGGGCCAGGCGGGAAAATTCCCGCCAGAGCACCCAAGTCGACAGCCTTGTCGACTTGGGAGTCGACTTGGTTGGACCCAAGTCGACAGCCCTGTCGACTTGGCTGTCGACTTGGTCCAGCCGGGCAGTTCTGCCTGGTGCACCATTTTGAGATTGTGTTGAGCTTGGGGGCCAGATTCGGTTTTAAGGGCTGAGATTGCAACTAGGATTTAATCCTATGGCCTAAAACACTTGCCTAATCTATAAATAAGACCCTAACCTAACCCTAAATCATCATTATTCATTCATACAACTAAACTATGGCAAAATTTTACCTCTCATGGCCTCCACTCTCTTCATAAAATTTCTAAATTGTTTCTATGAGAGATTTTCCATGCATACAAGTGTTTTCAAGCTTGTATGAGTGTCATAAGCTTGCATTCAAGTCAAGTTTCTATATTTGCATCATAAAGCAAGGGTTTTGATCATTTTGGCTCAAGGGTTTTTATGTTAGAGCTTGCATTTTGGGTCTAGTTGATTGCATAAGGGCTTTGTCATATCTTTTATGCCTTCATTGCAATGTAAGCCCTTTCCCTACTCTTAGATATTAACTATGAAGTTAAATGTTCATGTTGCAAGTTTGGGTTTGATCATTGAGTATGATTGTAACACCCCACTCCCGCTATGATCACTCACTAAGGGAATGCCATAGCATCGGTGGAGTATTTTAGTGAATATAGAACAGAAAAATTACAACAAGACAGATATAAATAGTACTTGAAATTTTAAAACATCATCTCATAACAGCGGAAGTAAAACATGTCTGGTTACATCATAAAACCACAATAAAGGTCAAGTACAATATCCATCAAAATAAAGAAGTACATAATCCCACTCTCATACAATAGCCAAACAAAACAAAAGATAACTGGATAACTGGAGCTTTACATCTATCCAAGCTCCTAAAGACTGGAACAGCAATCCGATCAAGCTCCACTACTGCTAGGATCCACCGTAGGACCTGAGGGTTGGGAAAAAGATAAAAACAACGGGGTCAGACATAAGTCTGAGCGAGTCCTATAACTTTAACAATACAATCGTTAAAGTAACCAGAGAAGACATAAACTGATATACGGTAACATATAGGGATGAATGGCTACCCTAAGCAGTCAACTAAACGAAGATAAAGGATAAAGACGCATCTACCCTCCCTAAGGTAAATTACTAAACTGCACCACACCAGTCGTTCCTAACTTAAAGGTTGATCCCACCCAAGGACTTATAAAATTTACTAATTAGTACCTGCGTACCCCTAGGTGACCAAGTAGGCGCCACGGGGCCCTACAATCCACTAGGTGTACACACTACTTCCCATTCGATCGGCTCCCTAACGTAGATACCCGTGCTGGCCCCACCGTGGGATGTATCATTCCCCAATGTGGCAACCTGATGAAACTAAAGGTGCACGGCTTATATCTACTCGATGCAACAACGGCTTACCTACCAGCCCGGGCCCACTCACGCATATGAAGCCCGTTGGACTTGCGTTGCCACCGCTAACCCGTTTGCCTCTTACAGTCAAGCCCAGTATGCATGTCCCGTCCTCGACATGGGTCGAGCCCACAAAGATACGTATGGGTTACTGGTTGAAATGGGCCTCCACAAGCTACCCACCTAAGCTTGTCCCTTTTTCTAGTATATCCCACTTAACCCTTTAATCATGTTTTAATTACATGTTCCATTTTGGTTAAGTATTCTAATCGTATTTTCTATTGCCACCCAAGGCAACCACTAGATTTTCTCATGCCACCCGAGGCACCCACTTAACCCCTCATGTCCCTCTACATGCTAATGTGGTTAAGTGTTTCTTAATTAATTAATTAAGAACGTAACCTTTGTAAAGACCTCTCACATTAGACTGTCTTTTATGACCGCTGGTTAAGCCGGTTGGGTCCGGGCAGCCTTATGTCATAACAGAGTCTAACCTCGTGTCTTTACATTAATTACGTATTTAGTTTGTGCCTAAGACCTCTCACATTGGGCTAACATTTGTAGCAACTGGTTAAGCCGGTTGGGTCCGGGCAGTTTTACGCTACAACTGAGTCCAACCTCGTGTCTTAGTCAATTAATTACACCTAATTAATCACCCTCATAATTTTATATTAATTATCCCTAATTAATCAAGTTTTCTTAACATGGGTAGACCTAACTTAATAGGTAAATTCCCATGGGGTAGACCTAACTCAATAGGTAAATTCCCAACACATAGTATGGGTACACCTAACCAAATAGGCAAATTCCCATACTATGTTTATTTATTTTGTGTTATGCATAATTATATTAATTTCACACAATCTTATTAACTTATGCATTTAATTACCCCATCGTTCCCACGTAATTTCGTTCATGATATAACACATATAAAAGGTGTCAACTTGCATATGAATGAACATGTTTCAAAGGTGCCATCTTGCATATTAACAAACACATAACTTGCATATGAACTTGCATAACATGTCACATAACTTGCATATAATATGTCACATAACTTACATATTCATTTTGCATAACAAACTTGCATATTAGCTTATAGACTTGCATAATGTGTCATCATGAACTTGCATATTAATAAACATGTAACTTGCATATTTACATACATGTAACTCGCATATTAACAAACATGTAACTTGCATATAAAGAAACATGTAACTTGCATATTTACATACATGTAACTTGCATATTAACAAACATGTAACTTGCATATTAACAAACATGTAACTTGCATATTTACATACATGTAACTTGCATATTAACAAACATGTAACTTGCATATTTACATACATGTAACTTGCATAGCATATTACCATGAACTTGCATAACATGCATATGATTACATAGCCCACAACTTGCATATTTAGCATCATGCAAACATAACATACATCATATTAAACTTGCATAAGCTTACATACTCAACATGCATAAACATAAGATTAATGCTAACATCATATCATATGATTCAAAGCTCATTAACCCACATACAAAACCATAAATCTCATCACATCTCATCTAATTAGTTTACCAAAAGATCATCAAAGTGATAGAAACTCACAACTAGCAACTTTGAACACCAAATGAAGAAGATTAAGATGCTAAGAAGGGATTAGAAGTTGATTAGAGAGTGATTAGTATGCAACCCTCTTCATAAAATTAGTGGAGGCCATGAGAGCTAGCATTTTGCCATAGTTTAGTCACTAGGTTTAATTATGAATGAATTAGGGTAGGTTAGGGTCTTATTTATAGATTAGGCAAGTGTTTTAGGCCATAGGATTAACCCTAGATTCAATCCAAGCCATCAAAGCATGTCTTGGGGAAGAAGTCAAGTGTAGGAACCATCTAGGGCCTTTAGATTAAAGATGGACCATGAGAACCATTCAAATGCAAAATCTGCACTTGAGCGAATCGGCCCACGGGTTGACAGCCAAACACCCTGGATTAACCCCTAGTCGACCCAGCGGGCTCGGGTCGACTTCAAAAATCGGCCGGTTCGGTTATTCCCCTCTCCCAATTCGCTGTTTTGAGCATTTTTGCATATTTATTTATTAAATTTTCAATTATATATATATATATATATATATCAATATATATATATATATATATATATATATCTACACAACCCATTTCACTTAATTAAGTATACTTTAATTTGGGAATTTTCGTGAAACTTCGCGAGGCCATATCTTGGTCATACGGACTCCGATTTTCGAAAACTCAGACTCTATTTCGCGTATTTTTCCGAGACGAACGCAATGGCATAGCCCGTTTCCCTTGATTCCCATTTTAGAATTAAATTCTGCCTCGATTTATGTTATTACAGGTTATTGAAAATACGGGTTGTTACATTCTCCCCTCCTTAAAGGATTTCGTCCCCGAAATCTTCAAGTTAGGAAGAACGTATCCTACCATCCAATCATCCATCTACTCAAAGCATCATCCACGAGCAATCATTGTCCTTACAAGATTCTAAATGCTGGATGGATATATGCAAAAGTGTGTGTATATGTACTTACCTAATGCGAAAATCAGGCGGTTACTGATACAGTAAATCTCCTTAATGCAAACCATGATAGTGCCATGCATCCAATATGTATGCGAAACCCTATTGACACATACAAATTTCTACATGCGTGCACAACCATACACAAAAATGCATCATCCATATGATAACACAGCCATGATACATCCATCAATCTAACTACCACATCCATTTATGCAATATGCAACATGAAGTGACTGAGCCGATCTAGTGCCTAATGTGTGTGTATATGCATCCACGAGCAACCACTAGCAAACAATTGCATCCATATGCATCCATCAACCATAACATGTTTCAAACACATGTTTCAACCATAGGTTTTACCCTATCTAAAGGTCATAGGTATTAGCGAGAGGATATACTAAAGATAAGATAAGTACTAGACAAGCAATAAAGGAGAAGTTAAAAGACATACTCTCAAAAAGAAATGGATACAAAGAACGCATCTTTGCTTCCGTCTCCCAAGTAGCATTGCTTTCGTCATCTCCCCATTGCACTTTAACTAGCTGGACTTCTCTGTTCCTCAACTTCCTAGTTTCTGACCCAAGGATGCGAGTAGGAGCTCATCGAATCGTCGCATCACGCTCTACCTCTACATCTCTAAGCAAGCTCGGCTCTACCACCTCCGCGGTCTCATGTAAGCACTTCCTCAAATGTGATACATGGAATACATCATGAACACCACTAAGTCTGTCGGGCAACTCCACCCTATATGCCATCCGTCCAATCCTTTCCTTAATAGGAAATGGCCCAACAAATCTCGGTGCTAACTTCCCAACGGACCCAAAGCGAACCACATTTCTCAATGGAGATACTTTGACAAAAACCATATCCCCAACCTCAAACTCAAGTTCCGTCCTTCTCCGATCCGCATAAGATTTCTGTCTATCTTGCGCTGCTTTCATCCTTTTTCGAATTAAATCAATCTTCTCTGAAGTCTCTCTAACCATATCCGGCCCAAGCAAGATCTTATCCGTAGATTCCCACCAACATGTAGGAGATCGACAAGGCCTTCCATAAAGAGCTTCGAAAGGAGCCATACCAATACTGGACTGAAAGCTGTTATTATATGCGAACTCCACCAAAGGAAGATGTTCTTCCCATGTACCTCCAAAATCCAAGATACAAAGCCTCAAAAGATCTTCTAAGATACGGTTCACCCTCTCAGTCTAACCGTCCGTCTGAGGATGATATGCGGTGCTCAAACACAACTGAGTCCCTACCGCCTCTTGCAAACTTCTCCAAAACTCACTAGTGAAAATAGGATCTCGATCACTCACAATGCTGGATGGTACGCCATGCAATCTAACAATCTCTCTAACATAGACTGAAGCAAGCCATGGAGCGGTCCTCTTACTCTTTACGGGTATAAAATGGGCACTCTTGGTAAGTCTGTCTACCACAACCCAAATTCCCGTATTGCCCTTCCTCGATCTCGGTAACCCGTCGATGAAATCCATCGAGACACTATCCCACTTCCACTGTGGAACTTCCAATGGGTGTAGCAACCCACCGGGTTTCCTTTGCTCCACTTTAACTTGTTGGCACACTAAGCATCTAGCCACATACTCGGCCACATCTTTCTTCATACCGGCCCAGAAGAAAACTCTCTTCATGTCTTGGTACATTTTGTCTCCACCGGGATGAATAGTCATTCTTGAACGATGTGCATCATCCAAAATAGCCTTCTTCAAACCCTCATCTTGCGGTACACAAAGTCTACCGTCTCTATGCAACCATCCCTTATCATCTATGGTGTATCTACCCAAATGGCTGGACGACTCCCCTCTTATAAGCTTCTCTACCAACACAACCAACTGTGGGTCGTCTCGCTGAGCCTCGCCAATCCGTCTCAAAAGAGTAGGTCTAACCTCCAAGGATGCCAACAAACCAGGTACAAAATCAACAGAAGGTCTGAAGTCAAACAAAGAAAGAAACTCCAAGCTTCGTCGTTCCACGAACAATGGACTCAAAGATAGCCTTTTTCTACTTAAGGCGTCTGCCACCACGTTACCCTTACCAGGGGTATACGCTATCTCGAAATCATAGGATGCTAAGAACTCCATCCACCTTTGCTGTCTTAAGTTTAAATCCTTCTGAGAGAATAAGTACTTCAATGATTTATGGTCGGTGAACAACTCGAATCTCTCACCAAGAAGATAATGGCGCCAAGACTTAAGTGCGAAAACAATCGCGGTCAACTCTAGATCATGGGTAGGGTAATTCTTCTCATGCACTCTCAATTGTCTCCCTCCATAGGCTATTACCCTTCCCTCCTGCATCAAGACTGCGCCTAATCCTGTTCCACAAGCATCGGTATAAACAACAAACGGCTTACTCCCATCCGGGAGCACTAAAACTGGAGCGGTGGTCAAAGCTCTCTTTAACCGTCGGAAAGCATCATCACAATCTACATCCCACGAGAAAACCAGATTCTTTTTCGTCAAGCGGGTTAATGGGGCTGATATCTTCGCGAAGTCTTTGATGAACTTCCTATAATATCCTGCCAACCCCAAGAAACTTCTTACCTCGGTAGCATTTCTAGGAACTTTCCAATCCTGGATAGATACTATCTTTGCGGGATCCACAGCTATCCCTTCCTTAGAGACCACATGCCCTAAGAATCGCACTTCTCTTCTCCAAAAATGACATTTAGAGAATTTAGCTTTAAGACCATGCGCTCGAAGAGTCTCCAACACTTCCTTGAGATGTAAGGCATGCTCTTCTTCATTCTTGGAAAAGACCAAGATGTCATCCACAAAAACTACTACAAACTTATTCAGATACTCTCTGAACACTCTACTCATGAGATCAACAAAGTATGCGGGGGCGTTTGTCAACCCAAATGGCATCACTAGCCACTCATAAAAACCATCCGGAGTCCGGAAAGCAGTCTTCTCTATACTGTCCTCCGCCACTCTTAACTGATGAAACCCTGTAGCTAAGTCCATCTGCGAAAATACTGACGCGCCAACCAACTGATCAAAGAGATCATCTATCCTCGGTAATGGGTGTCTATTCTTCTTCGTGAGCTTATTAAGTTCTCTATAATCCACACAAAGTCTGAGGGACCCATCCGCCTTCGTGGCAAACACTACTGGAGCTCCCCACTCCGATATACTTCGCCTTATAAACCCCTTCTCAAGCAACTCCCCTACTTGCTTATGAAGTTCCCTTCTCTCCCGAGGAGCCATGTGGCGCACTGGCAAAGACACTGGTTTGGCATTATCCACCAAATAAATTCGGAAATCTATCTCCCGCTTCGGAGGCAAACCCTTTACTTCTTCAAACACATCCGGATATTCCCGGACTACTCTGACAGAACACAAACTCTCGACCGAAGCATCGAGCGATTCAAGATAACTTAGCAAAACAGATTCCATGGGATTGCAAGAGATCTCGAGAGTGTTACCCAAGCGGGTCATGAGCCTGACAACTCTCCTTTCGCAATCAAGAACGGCACCATTACTGGATAACCAGTCCATGCCCAAGATCAACCCATAGCCCGTGAAGCCCAATACAAAAGCATCACATCTAAACTCAACGCTAAGTATAGAAATCTTCAAACCCAAACATATCATAGACAGATATATGGAGCCCCCAATTGGGTTTGAGACAACCAAGGGATCATCAACTAGACTGGTGTCTAAGTGCAGTGACTCAACTAACGATGATGAGATAAAAGAATGCGATGCGCCAGAGTCAAACAAAGTACGAACTGGATGATCAAACAGAAAAACCAGACTTTCAACGGAAATAGTTCTACCTCTCTGCTGAATCGGTGGAACTGAGAGAACCTGAACTTGCCCCCCTGACTGAGGTGGTGCTATAAGAGCTTGCACCTGCCCTCCTGAGGTAGACCCCGTCTTCTGCCCCTTCTTTGGGCAGTTTTTCACAAGATGCCCTGCTTCACCACAATGAAAGCAACCGGTCTTCTTCTTTTTGCGACAATCCTTACTAAGGTGTCCTGGTGTTCCACAATTGAAGCACTTCTTCTTCGTCTTCTTTTTGTCACCATTGCCTTTTCCGCCCTTGCCTTGTTGTTGTTGTTGCGGTTTCTTCTGATCCCCCTTTTTCTCTGGTGCCTTAGAATTCTTATCATCCTCATGCATAAGTGCCATGTAGACAAGCTTCTCAAAAGTGGCCCCCATAGGAATGTGAGTCATAGCTATTCCTTGCAATGGTTCGTTCAAGCCTCTAACGAACCTCAAAGCCTTCTTCTCCGGTGTATTCACCAACTCTATGCCAAACCTTGCTAATTGATTGAATTTGTTGACATATTCTTTCACCGTGAGATTCCCTTGCTTCAAATTCAAGAACTTCTCCATAAACAGATTCTCTTCCGCCCTTGAGAGAAACTTAGCCCCAAACCTTTGCTTAAAATCTGCCCAAGAGTCAACAGGGCGTTCTCCATTAGTGACCTCCCACCAGAATGAGGCCTCTCCCTTCATTAACCAAGCCGCCAACTTGACTTTCTTTCCCTCTTCCACTTCAAAGATATCTAGCAACTCTTCCACTTCCTTAAGCCAATCTCTAGCCTCTACGAAAGTCTCTGAACCAAGAAAAGGTTTTCCTCCTATAGCCTTGAACTCCTTGCAAACCTTAGCAAAATTATCCACTCTAGGCTGAGGAGGAGGAGCGGTTGTCTCTGGTGTAGTAGCATTGGCCGGACCCGCAGCCGCGGCCCTAGCCTCTTGCAACCTCCTATACCATAGTGGTATAACTAAACCCTCCGGGATGTTAAGATCTTCAGCCATGCTGAAACGAAAGAGGAAAGATTCAAAAAGGAGATTCCGAAAGATAAAGATATGGCTATTGGGGATTATGCTTTTCTTTTTCAAAAACTTTTTCTCTTAGAAGACATGCTTTTAAAAATACTTTCTTCGAAAATACTCTTAGAAAGTAGTTTTTCTCAAAAATTTTATCTGTTCTGGTAACCTTAAGCTCCGATACCACGTGTAACACCCCACTCCCGCTATGATCACTCACTAAGGGAATGCCATAGCATCGGTGGAGTATTTTAGTGAATATAGAACAGAAAAATTACAACAAGACAGATATAAATAGTACTTGAAATTTTAAAACATCATCTCATAACAGCGGAAGTAAAACATGTCTGGTTACATCATAAAACCACAATAAAGGTCAAGTACAATATCCATCAAAATAAAGAAGTACATAATCCCACTCTCATACAATAGCCAAACAAAACAAAAGATAACTGGATAACTGGAGCTTTACATCTATCCAAGCTCCTAAAGACTGGAACAGCAATCCGATCAAGCTCCACTACTGCTAGGATCCACCGTAGGACCTGAGGGTTGGGAAAAAGATAAAAACAACGGGGTCAGACATAAGTCTGAGCGAGTCCTATAACTTTAACAATACAATCGTTAAAGTAACCAGAGAAGACATAAACTGATATACGGTAACATATAGGGATGAATGGCTACCCTAAGCAGTCAACTAAACGAAGATAAAGGATAAAGACGCATCTACCCTCCCTAAGGTAAATTACTAAACTGCACCACACCAGTCGTTCCTAACTTAAAGGTTGATCCCACCCAAGGACTTATAAAATTTACTAATTAGTACCTGCGTACCCCTAGGTGACCAAGTAGGCGCCACGGGGCCCTACAATCCACTAGGTGTACACACTACTTCCCATTCGATCGGCTCCCTAACGTAGATACCCGTGCTGGCCCCACCGTGGGATGTATCATTCCCCAATGTGGCAACCTGATGAAACTAAAGGTGCACGGCTTATATCTACTCGATGCAACAACGGCTTACCTACCAGCCCGGGCCCACTCACGCATATGAAGCCCGTTGGACTTGCGTTGCCACCGCTAACCCGTTTGCCTCTTACAGTCAAGCCCAGTATGCATGTCCCGTCCTCGACATGGGTCGAGCCCACAAAGATACGTATGGGTTACTGGTTGAAATGGGCCTCCACAAGCTACCCACCTAAGCTTGTCCCTTTTTCTAGTATATCCCACTTAACCCTTTAATCATGTTTTAATTACATGTTCCATTTTGGTTAAGTATTCTAATCGTATTTTCTATTGCCACCCAAGGCAACCACTAGATTTTCTCATGCCACCCGAGGCACCCACTTAACCCCTCATGTCCCTCTACATGCTAATGTGGTTAAGTGTTTCTTAATTAATTAATTAAGAACGTAACCTTTGTAAAGACCTCTCACATTAGACTGTCTTTTATGACCGTTGGTTAAGCCGGTTGGGTCCGGGCAGCCTTATGTCATAACAGAGTCTAACCTCGTGTCTTTACATTAATTACGTATTTAGTTTGTGCCTAAGACCTCTCACATTGGGCTAACATTTGTAGCAACTGGTTAAGCCGGTTGGGTCCGGGCAGTTTTACGCTACAACTGAGTCCAACCTCGTGTCTTAGTCAATTAATTACACCTAATTAATCACCCTCATAATTTTATATTAATTATCCCTAATTAATCAAGTTTTCTTAACATGGGTAGACCTAACTTAATAGGTAAATTCCCATGGGGTAGACCTAACTCAATAGGTAAATTCCCAACACATAGTATGGGTACACCTAACCAAATAGGCAAATTCCCATACTATGTTTATTTATTTTGTGTTATGCATAATTATATTAATTTCACACAATCTTATTAACTTATGCATTTAATTACCCCATCGTTCCCACGTAATTTCGTTCATGATATAACACATATAAAAGGTGTCAACTTGCATATGAATGAACATGTTTCAAAGGTGCCATCTTGCATATTAACAAACACATAACTTGCATATGAACTTGCATAACATGTCACATAACTTGCATATAATATGTCACATAACTTACATATTCATTTTGCATAACAAACTTGCATATTAGCTTATAGACTTGCATAATGTGTCATCATGAACTTGCATATTAATAAACATGTAACTTGCATATTTACATACATGTAACTCGCATATTAACAAACATGTAACTTGCATATAAAGAAACATGTAACTTGCATATTTACATACATGTAACTTGCATATTAACAAACATGTAACTTGCATATTAACAAACATGTAACTTGCATATTTACATACATGTAACTTGCATATTAACAAACATGTAACTTGCATATTTACATACATGTAACTTGCATAGCATATTACCATGAACTTGCATAACATGCATATGATTACATAGCCCACAACTTGCATATTTAGCATCATGCAAACATAACATACATCATATTAAACTTGCATAAGCTTACATACTCAACATGCATAAACATAAGATTAATGCTAACATCATATCATATGATTCAAAGCTCATTAACCCACATACAAAACCATAAATCTCATCACATCTCATCTAATTAGTTTACCAAAAGATCATCAAAGTGATAGAAACTCACAACTAGCAACTTTGAACACCAAATGAAGAAGATTAAGATGCTAAGAAGGGATTAGAAGTTGATTAGAGAGTGATTAGTATGCAACCCTCTTCATAAAATTAGTGGAGGCCATGAGAGCTAGCATTTTGCCATAGTTTAGTCACTAGGTTTAATTATGAATGAATTAGGGTAGGTTAGGGTCTTATTTATAGATTAGGCAAGTGTTTTAGGCCATAGGATTAACCCTAGATTCAATCCAAGCCATCAAAGCATGTCTTGGGGAAGAAGTCAAGTGTAGGAACCATCTAGGGCCTTTAGATTAAAGATGGACCATGAGAACCATTCAAATGCAAAATCTGCACTTGAGCGAATCGGCCCACGGGTTGACAGCCAAACACCCTGGATTAACCCCTAGTCGACCCAGCGGGCTCGGGTCGACTTCAAAAATCGGCCGGTTCGGTTATTCCCCTCTCCCAATTCGCTGTTTTGAGCATTTTTGCATATTTATTTATTAAATTTTCAATTATATATATATATATATATATCAATATATATATATATATATATATATCTACACAACCCATTTCACTTAATTAAGTATACTTTAATTTGGGAATTTTCGTGAAACTTCGCGAGGCCATATCTTGGTCATACGGACTCCGATTTTCGAAAACTCAGACTCTATTTCGCGTATTTTTCCGAGACGAACGCAATGGCATAGCCCGTTTCCCTTGATTCCCATTTTAGAATTAAATTCTGCCTCGATTTATGTTATTACAGGTTATTGAAAATACGGGTTGTTACAATGATACATGCTATCATGTCATGCAAGTTGATGAAGTCATTATCTTGATCTTGTGGGCTAAAAGCTACAACCTTTATGTTGAGATGTTGCATTATGCAACATGAGAACTCTTATAACCTTTATGTCAACTTGCATATGAAGTCATAACCCTTATATGATGATATATGCGAGTTACTAGTCATCATTCCATGTCTTTTGTCACCATGATTCGTTTATGTGCCAAGTTTGGGTTTATGCATGTTTTTGAGGCTTAAGAATGTAACATGCAAGTTAATGAACACATTTGTGCCTCATTTGCCACCATGATTAACTTGTGGCTTAATATCCATTTTTGTCATGCCTTTGCCAAGTCTCTTCTTTTAATCCATTACGTTGTTGCGAACGTATATGCGAGTCTAAAAGCGTTGGGGTCACATTATGGGAAAACATAATGACATGAACATGATTTGGGTAAATGGGTATAAACATGACAACATGTAACGTTAAATATGACATGTGTTTATACTTGAAAACATGACTTGAAATATAACATGGAAGTTGACATGTAAGTATGCTTGAAAATATAAGCTTGGGAATTTACCTATTAAGTTAGGTCTACCCATTGGGAATTTACCTATTAAGTTAGGTCTACCCAATTGCTTGAAAACTTGTAATATGTTTTGGAAACATAATGGACATGACACTTAGAAAATATAAGTGTGGCCAACTCGAGGTTGGGTTGAGTTTGCAACGTAAAACTACCTGGAACCGACCGGCCTAACTAGTAGTTGCAAACAATAGGACCCATTGTGAGAAGTTGGTCATGTTGTGCTTGAACCCGAGGTTAGACCAAGTTGTGGTGTAAAGCTACCCGGAACCGACCGGCTTAACTAGTAACCACAACAAAGTCTAATGTGAGAGGTTGAGGTGCATTAAGTAATTAATGCCACATGATAGGGTTAAGTTAATTTGATTAATGACTCTTAATCAAATATGACATGGACAAATGGGTTAAGTAATTTGATTAGGCTAATGATACTTAACAGAACATGACAAGGTTGGGTAGGTTAAGTAATTTGATTTGCCTAATGACACTTAACCATTTTTATACGACTAGTGGACAGGGTTAAGTTAACCAACACTTAATCAATCCAACACGATAATTTGGTAGGGTTAAGTAAGTTTTCTTAATGACACTTAACCGAAGAATACAGTTAATGGATGGGTTAAGATTAGACTCAACTAGTCTAAGCATGGAAATCGGATGGGGTTAAGTTAGCCTAGACTTAATTAATCCCACTTGGTAGTTTAATGGGGTTAAGTTAAACACTTAACTAATCTAACACGATGATTTGAGGTGGTTAAGTGACCTATACTTAACCAATCTAACTCGTTAATTTGATGTGGTTAAGTTAACCAATACTTAACCAATCTAACGTGAAAACATGATAAGGCTAAGTCACGAATCGCTTGAATACACTTGACCGCTTTGACTAAGTAAATTGATAGGGTCAAGTTAATATATACTTAACCAATCTAGAATGATAATTAGACGAGGTTAAGTCGTGGATTGCTTAATATACTTAACCAACTTGACACATGGTTTGTAGGGTTAAGTCTTGGACTTGGATACTTAGCCAATTTTGACATGATTTGTAGACGGGTTAAGTCATGAACTTAAGTGACACTTAATCCATTATATAAACCCTAGTTCGGAGAATTAGGTGGATAAACCGTAATTAACAGGGATAATGGGAATGAGGCTAAGTGGTAAACCTTAGTTGAAGGATAACTAAGTAATAATTCTTAGTCAAGAAAATTTAGACCAGTTCATAGATAGATGAGTAACCTAATACGGTAGGTCATCGTTTAAGTATACGAGTAGGAGCTAGTATCTGATTTAGATAAAGGCTCCAGCGAACTGGGTAACGAAGCAGCGGCTTCGGGGAACGTGAGGATATTCTTGGGATCCCTCTGTGAGCTGCCAGGTGATTATACTAGGCTCATGAGAGGTTAAGGTCTGCGGTAGAAGAACCAAGAGTATGCCTTGGTTGCTATACGAGCAACCTAAAGAAGGGATGGATAAGGGATAGTCGACGATACACGGTCGTACCCTAGATAGCATTTTCGTCAGGCTACCTACCATCTTTGGTAAAGCGTGTACGTACGGAAAGGCAGAGAACACCCAAAAGACCATAATTGCTATCTAATTATGGTTGCGGTAAGGCTTGGGTGTGGGTTGGCCAGTGTTGTGTTCTTATACAGGATTTATCCTGTCTTGTCTTTCACTAGTTGAGGGAGTGGTCTCGTGGGACCATAGCCACGTATAGGAAAAACAGACCTTAGCATCTGCATCGGCAGATAAATCTAAAGCTCCCGACCGAGTCCTGTACTTCTTGATTTGCCCTGTGACAGGACTCGGATGGCACGATGTGATACATGTGCATACAGTCATGGAAAAACGATTCACGATGAATGCGTGGGAAAAAGGGTGCGGTTGACAGTTAGCGTAAATCCTAGTGGCCCTGGGTGGTTGAACCAAAACCGAGATACGAAAACGTGCAATAGGTAAGCATAATCCCTAGTAGTCCTAGGTAGCATAAGTCCTAGTTGTACAAACGATGATTCATGTTGAAAGACCCTAGTTAGATATAGGGTGACAGCCCAAAACGATCTTAAGGATCATGGAACTATGTTAAAGTAATATAGAATCTCATGGGAAAGCCTGTATGGCCTACGGCAAGGGACTGAACATTTACATGGAATAAAACATACGAGTTGAGTAACCTATATATACGATATACTAGGTTGACATGGACCATTACATGACTTTTAAGTAAGGGTCATTCATGGTTAACACATGATACGGTGGGGATACTAGTACGGTAGGTGCAGAGCTAAAAGACAGGATAGATACCATGGGATGTTATACGTGATAGATATCTTGGGGATATTATACTTGACAGGAACTTGACGATGGGATAACTTGTTTTATCTTGACACCGTAATTTATCATGACACCTTAGTTTATCTGAGTTCAGTAGTTCATCCTGTTAATTTGATTTAGCTTATCTATCTTGTCATCATGCTTATGTTCATCTCAGTTTCTCATGTCAGTTAACTTTACTAGTTTTTATGCTAATAGTAGGTAGGGCTTACTCAGTCTTTTTGACTGACCCGTTTTGTTTCGCCTCTTTTCTTCCGTTTCCCCCCAGGTTACAGGGAGGAAATACTGTTGTTTAGTTCGGACTTCTTCTGCTTGAAGGTCATCATGGATGGCTTGGACTTTTCTTGGCTATGGCTACTTTGCTGTTTTACTTGGGAAATAATTTATGAAAAAGTCTTTATGTTTCTTTACTATTGCAAGACAGGTTTTGATGTACTCTGATGTAAAAGGCTTTAGACCTTAATTATTAATGTTTATGAAAGTTCGATTTTACTTCCGCTGTTTTTATATGTTCTGTCTTGTGATATTTCTGTGCATGTTTACCAATAATGCCCCTCTAAAGCTAGTGCATTCCTTTGCGAGTGACCCTAGCGGAGGCGGGGTGTTACAAATAACATATATAAAAATGTAAATAGCAATTGCATCCATCTATAATTTAGAGATTTATAAAATGGATGTAAACACATCATTTTTTAAATGGAATCATGATGAGGAGATTTACATGGAGCAACTTAAAGGATTTATTTCCAAAGGAAATGAAAACAAGGTATGTAAATTAGTCAAATCATTATATGGACTAAAACATGCTCCAAAACATTGGCATGCAAAATTTGGTAGCGTCATGACGAAATGGAAGCCTGGTTACTTTCCTCAGTAAAACATTTCAGAATTACCTCTTCTTCCTTTTTATTTCTGCAAAATAAAAACAGTCCTACAAGTCACACAGAAGATCATACACACCATGAACTCGAGTAAATCACGTCTTTTGTATCTTGGAAAATTTTGAATAAAGTCTTAAGGAAATTACTAAGACAAACCTCAAACGAAATTTCCTTCTATATCCCAGTTAGATTCTGTTTCTTGTATATTTATGTACATATATTGTTTCTATCTTTCATATTAGAAGGTGTATCGTTTCCACTTTATAGTGAAACGGTATTTATTATTATTGTTTGATACAACACCTTGTTGTTGTCCTTGTTATCATAATTTGTTGCTGTACTTTCATTACGACAATTGTTACTGTTGAATAGCATATTCCAAAAAAAATACTGGAAATTTGATTCATAAACTTGTGAAAGGAGTTTATAATTGTTTAATATCTGTTTTGGTATACTAATCGTATAACACCTGATACTCACAACACTAAACCAGAATAGGAGGCTGATAGCACACAACATGCTCCAGGGACCCAGAACTACTCGCCTCCCGCATAGTACCATCCATTCCCACAGTCTGCTATTAACTTGAAGAACATCTTGACTCGTGTCCACTACATATTATAAACACACTGCAGGACTACATTGTGCACTAGTCATGACGCGATAAAAGGGGTCGTAGGGCACATACCCTAAAAACTACTAATCCTATGATGCGCATCAAAATACCTGACAATGGTGTCGTGGATCTGGGACATACCATCAGGTTGCTACACGGATTGTGGATAATCGTATTCTCACTCGAACTATAAAGAGAGCTAAACACAATGCGGATTAACATATAGTACCAAACCTGTAAATATATACATCTACATATATCGGCCAACATATGGCATGCATATGTCCCTCCATATCTACCATCGCCTCACCGCAACGAGTTCTAATAGACACATATGAGCATATCTCCATTTGAGTGACATTAATTTATAAAAAATAATCAAGTGAACAACATAATGACGTCTCATACCAACATATGTTAGTCAGATAATTGTTCAATGCTCGTGGATTACTCTCGATCTACATTAGTTTATTTTATGTAACAAGTGCAATGAATAACTGGATAAGTGTTATCAAAGTATAATACCAGACGGTATCACTAATTTGTTTATTCAAATTTTTATTCATGTAGAAATATAATCACACAAATTCAGTATAAATTATCACAAACTCATATAAAAGGATTTTATCATCATATTATATTAAATGCTAATCAAATTAGTATCAACGGTGCTTCAGCCATATAGTACAGTGTAATGTATAAAATGAAGTAAAACTAGAAAACCAAGGTATATTGATTAATTAAAAAGGCTTATATAAATAGGGCTAACAACTCAATATTCATAATAAATAAATTCCAGATTTTTTATAGAAAATTCAATACATAGATTTGGATGATAAAAAATAAATAAATATATTAATTTGAAAATTAACCGAGTTTAAATATAAGATATTTTATATAATCATAAGATTAGACAATGACTTAACTACTCATTAATATTACCTAAAAAGGGGTTTTGCACATCGGGTCCCTATTTATGAATTTGTCATAGAGAAGTCCCTATAGTAATGAATCTGTAAATCAAGTCCCTATTTTTTTGAATTAAAAAATGCAAACTAGTTTGTAGTTTTCTATTAAAAAGTGTAAGTTAATTCGCAGTTTTCAAAAAGTTCTCCGAAATTTGAAAAATTAAAATAATTTTATTCATAAATAATAATAATTGCCATTTAAGCATAATCTAAGTGAATAACTGTAGTTTTTCACCATTATTAAATTTTATAAAATTTTACTTTATACCTAGAAACTGCAAGTTCCATTCAATTTTCTATAAGAAGAGTGTGACGTCTCTTGCATTCTTCATTGTTTTAAAATAAATTCCCTAATTTACATAATTATTTTTACATGAACATTTCTTACAACAACATTTAAAATAAAGACCTGTACCTATTTTCTTATATCTAAAAACTCATTTTAATTTCCCAAAATGACTTATAAAGCTAAATAATACGTATAAAAAATATTTCGCAAAATCCTATCAAATAAGAAAGAAAAGTGCTACCGGAGTAGTCAAATAAAAATAAATAATTCAAATATATAACAAAAAAATACAAAATAATGATTCATTATAGTATATCGAATAATTTATAGACAAAAATCTTATAAATCTATCCAATTTCCTATTTAACAACTCTATTAAATTTACTTTATTTAGTTAAAAACTTCAAACTATATTTATATTCATATAAAACATATTACAATTTAATATAATGTTTATTGTCATCCATAGCATTAGCCCAACGGTTAAGAACTTTGCATCGTGGTAAAAAAAGTGTGGATTCGAAACCCAGAAGACACGACAAAAGCTTACCATGTACATACGCTAAAATCAAACATTTATGTTATGCTCGCTGAGCAGACTAGGTGCACCAGGGGGTTTTATGACTTCGATCGGTTACTAATTGAACAAATTAAAAAAAATGTTTATTATCGGTCGAGATGGGTCGATAAATTCTTTAGCTCTACTCTTAGAAGTATAGTTTAAAAAATATAATGTTTATTTTCTATGCACTATAAGAAACTATGGATCTACTTAAACCAAAATGACATAACTTGGGCGTAAATAAACGTGGTACTTGCCAAGTACTTACGCCATTTATATAGGGTGCGTTCGCAGTCAATTTTTACCACGCTAACATTGGCGTTCGCGTCGGACGCGTCCGACGCGAGGACACTTTTCCCCGTTCACTTGGAACGATGGGTGAAAGCTGGAAAATGAACCCATAGCGTCCGACGCGTCGGACGCCAGCCCATTTCCCAGGCGATTAGTGTGTTCACTTGTTCCCGTACCTTCATTAAAACTCACTTGTTCTATTATTCCAGGCGATTAATGCTATTAATGCTTCCGCATTTCACTTGTTCACTTGTTGTTCCCATTTCCCAGGCGATTAATGGGAAATGCGTTCACTTGTTCCCATTTCCCAGGCGATTAATGCTTTCGCATTGTTCCAAAGAAACTGATCCCATAAACACACGGTAAGTTAAAATTAACATTAACAAATAAATTAAATATAAATTACAATTAATAAATAAATTAACAAACAAATTAAACATAAATTACAATTAAACGCATAAATTAACAATTAAATACCCCGTTCAAATACCACGCTCAAATACCCCGTTCGCAGCTAAAAACGCATTTCCCCTTCGCTACAGTACCACACTCACATTCCCCGCTCAAATACCACGCTCAAATACACCATTTCCGTTCGCCAAGAACGCACCCATAGCATATGTAAAACCCATGTAGGTAAAGAAAAAACTCATGTTTTACCTATGTTAAAGGTGGGGTAGTTTTCAACGTCTTACTTATGTCTTTTCTACACTGTTTACACATCTTAAGTTATCCATGTCATTCCTACCCCACATGTTTGTTGCATCTTGCCTACACCTTTGTCATCAATGTTTTTCCTATGTCATCCACACGACTTTTATTATACTATAGTTATATTAGATTACCCATTCCTTAAAGCAATTTTGACATATTGAACTGTGTTTTTCTTATTAATATGCAACACTTTATCAACATAGCGCCGATATCAAATTATTCAACAAATAATATATAATACCAAACCATTCATCATCAAGCAATTTCAACCATCTTCTTCATATATATTACAAATTCAAACCAATATCAAACAAATTCTCATATGTTTAAAAGAACAATATTATGTGCATAATATATGACATTATATGAATACATTTTTAAGAATAAGAAAACATCCTCAATTCTTGTCATGACAAGTATTCGACTCTCCATCAATTTATTATAGGAGCATTTATATAGTAATTCATATTGGGTTTTACAAGCCACTCACGGAAGCAATATTCAATGTTTCTGCCATGTCCATGAGAACAAATACCAATTTGTTATAGTGACGCTAACCATCTTCGTTATAATAAAAGATGTGGCACCATCCCTTTTGTTTCTACCAAAATACATGACAATTAATAGAAAAGAAAATTCATCAAATAAATGGAAAAAGTGGTAGATTGTGGAAAAAAAGTTAACAGTTAAATCATTGGAAGGCCCTGTACTTTTGCTTTTATAACAATAAGTTATTTGTTCTATAACTTAAATCATGGCACTTTGCTTTTCATTTATCACCCCACAAATTTTCAAAACACTGGTTACTAGTTTAAAGTTTCCCAATTATCACCTAGGTAGTAAATATGAAGTACAAGGTGGAGGAAAATTAAATTGTGATTCTGCAATATAATAATTCTGATCTTGTAATCTCCAGATAACAAAAGACTAAACTAAGATTCTAGATGAACATCACTACCAATTAGTAAATAAGCTGAATTTTGAAACATAATATAAATAGTTACACTCCCCCGATCTAGTTGAATAAGTATTATGGTTTGCATGTGAACATAGACTTGCTTAAATCTTGAGAAACTAAGTTGTCCATTTCAAAGGCTTCTTTGAATGATTGCAAGCAACATGGCACTTATTTTATGGTAACGGTAAATTTGTCTTAGTTGATTTATTGAAAGGTCGATATTTGAGATGGAGCTCATGATTTTATTGCTCTATTACGACCTTCATTTTCTTTTGCCGATATTCTTGGTACATAAGTCTTTTTATGCATTTTCAACACATTTGAGGGCTTTATAACTTAACATTTTTTTTAACAATAAAACAGAACACTTTCGTTTTCTCCAACAAATGCAATAGTTATGAAACTTCAAAACGGTAATTAATTTAAAAAAAAATATAAACGATCCATGTTGTTCTCCACTGAGCAAAATAGGAAAAAATAGAAGGAAAAACATTGATCGATGGCGTGTTACATTTTCAATAGGAAATGATTTTTTTTCATTTGGGCTAGTTTTTAGAACTTATAATAAAAATATAGCACTTTCAAAAGTATATAAAAAAAGTAGGTTTGTTTTGGATGAAATGTGGCGTCCCAAGTGCCGCTAGTCTTTTTTTTAAAGGCGGTATCTCATATGCTGCCTGGTTTATTTACCGTTGGCGGCATTTGAGATAGCGCCAGTTGGCGCTATCTTGGATGACCCATAGATCTATTTGCATAACCAACAAGCATTCTTATTATTTCTTCACAATTCCACTTCCAAAAAAATACCCATTTCCCCATATTTTAATTTTTTTTTTTGGCAAAGTCTTCCGGGTTTTTACGTAATTGCAAATACCTTTTATTATAACCAACAATAAGATACAATATTATATAGGTGATTGTGCTTGACAATCAGCTAATTCAGTTTTAAAATGGACCTTCACCACCTACGCCATTTATTATGGCTCGTCCACGCTATCTATACAAGATTACAGTTCAGGAGCTGGTTAATGTACTAGACTACTATATTACATTTTCTTATTACCTAACTCTTCACAGAGGAAGACTAATAATACATTTCATACTACAAGAAGTAGTGAATTAATCAGTATATAAGAGAAAACAGTACAAGACCGTTTGAATTAAAGCCTAAAGTATACAACACTTTCTTGACAAGGCCATGGAGTATTGACTTCACGTGATCACCAGCAAAAGCAACGACCATCACATCCTCAACATTGATACTGTAGCAGCACAAAAAGTAGACAAGACCACAAAACTGCTACAGAAGTTATAAGAGCTCCACGCCATAAAAGAATAATGTATGAAAGGCTTCAGGTGGTTTGTAAGTCCCATGAGTTGGCCGAAACTGAAATTTTCCAGAGAAGGGAGGAGGAGCAGCTCACTAAGATGAACTCATGATTTGTATTAGAATATCTATCTCTAGACAACCCATATTTGCACTAACATATAACACTACTGAACTGCAACAAAGCAATACCGAGTAGTATTTACTCAGACAGCCAGATGATCACCAATGAACCAAGCTAAGGTTAGTGCATAAGCATCTCATATATAGCGTAATTCAAAGGAGATGGCCCATCTGTTGAGATTTGTGATACGCAAATCACAAAATTGTAGGCAACAAATTTTCTATGTGGATCCATTTTTGGTGGAGATATTTGTTACTACTTTTGTGTGATATTTGAAAATGAAGGCAAGGATTATTTGGTGCTTATTCAAATAGATATATTTGAGATATATGAGGATATATTTGAGATATATGAGGATAATTTGGGTGACAAGTTACTCTATAAAAGGCCTACATGATATCTTCATTATGGGGTGTAAAAATTTGCTATTGTTATTCATTATCTTTCTCCTCAAATTGTTTAGCCATTAGATATTCTCTACCTATTTCTCAATAATGTTATTGATTCAAGTTGTGTTTGTTTAACGATAGTTGAGATCGGTTGTAAACAATATTTTGGTGAATCAATAAAGAGGGTGGTTGGGTGGAATATCGTGTGTTCATATTTCCGATATTTTTTTGTGTTGTTGTTTGTTATTCAATCACATTCATCTTCAAGTGATTGGGTGAAAAAGATTCATTTTGTTTTTGGGTGTTTTATCAAAACTTCCGTTGCGCATAAAACCCCAACAGTTGGTATCGGAGCTCAGATCACCGCATAGCTTGGAGTGTTTGTTGGATTGAAAAAAAAATTGTTTTTTTTGTTTGAAAAAAATTGATTTTTTGATGTCGGAGATGATGAGGTTGTCGAAGATGGCTATTTTGAATAGGAGGAATTGGAGTATATGGAAGCCGAAGATGGAGGACGTTCTATATCTCAATGATTTGCATGATCCCATTGATGGAAATGGGGAGAAGCCCTCGAATATGGATGAGGGAAAGTGGAAGAAAATGGACAAAAAGGCGATTGCGTTGATTCGCCAATATTTGGATGATTCTGTGTTCCACCATGTGGCTAGTTGTGAATCCGCAAAGGCGTTGTGGGACAAATTAGTATCGCTGTACGAGTCAAAGAGTGCTACAAGCAAGGCTTTTCTGGTTTGAAAGTTGGTGCAACTTCGATTGGATGAGGAGAAGTCTATTGCAGAGCATTCGAACGAGTTTCAAGATGTCATCAATCAATTGGCAAACATGAAGGTCAATTTTGATGATGAGTTGCAGGCTCTTTTGTTGATGAGTTCTCTTTCGGAAAGCTGGGAGACTTTGGTTGTTTCATTGAGTAATTCCAATGCTAATGGAACTATCTCTTTGGAAATGGTTCGAAGTAGTCTTTTGAATGAGGAGCTAAGGAGAAAAGGGTCGGAGTTGAAATCGGTTCAAACTGAGGCGATGGTAGCAAGGGACTCAGGTAAAGATACAAGGAAGAAGAAAGGTGTTATCTTTTGTCATTATTGTGGTAAGAAAGGCCACAAGCGCAATGATTGCTATTCATATATACGAGATATGAAGAAGAAGAAGAAGGCGCAAGGTGATAATAATAGTGATGAGGCACAGGCAAGCTTTGCTGAAGGTACCGAAGGCAATTCTTCATGTGATGTCCTATTTAGTGTTGTGGAGCCTTGGAAGATGGATTCAGGAGCCAGTTTTCACATATGTCGAGATGTGAAAAGTTTTTCTTCGTATGAGAAGAGTGTTGGCATGATAAAGACGACCAATGGAGTAGAGCTACCAATTTGTGGAGTTGGAGCTGTTAGGTTTCGGATGCATGATGGAGTGGAGAGAGAAGTTGCCGGTGTGAGGCACATACCCACTTGTTCGCATAACCTCATATCTCTTGGTCAGTTAGATCGCCGCGGTTGCACTTATGAGACTCAAGGTGGAGTTTTGAGAGTGAAGAAGGGTGGTCGTGTGATGATGCGAGGAGTTTTGGAGGAGGGAAACCTATATAGTTTGGTCGGTTCAGTGGTCAACAGTGGAAGGCGGGTGACGGTTGAAGAACCTAGTCCACAACAAGGTGGAGAGGTTAATATGGTCACTGCTGATGGTCCTAAGGTGGAGGATCATGGTATCGACAAGGGTCTAGATGTTGATGATGCTCGAGGGATCCCGGAGATGAAGAGATCATGTCAAGTGGAAGACGGATGTCGAGTTGTGAAATCCACAAAGACAAGATGGAGGTCTTTGTGGTATTACAAACGCTTTTGAAGATCGCTATTGGCGTGGTGCACGATGAGGGAGGTGCACCATTTGTGGGCGATGGTGGAGGTTTGTAATGATGTTAATTGAGAAAAGAAGGTTGAAAGTGAGAGCTAAGTTGGCTAGTGTTGAGTGGAGGAGATGTTGTGATTTGGTATCAAGGTGGAGTGTTGAGATTTGTGATACGCAAATCACAAAATTGTAGGCAACAAATTTTCTATGTGGATCCATTTTTGGTGGAGATATTTGTTGTTACTTTTGTGGGATATTTGAAAATGAAGGCAAGGATTATTTGGTGCTTATCCAAATAGATATATTTGAGATATATGAGGATATATTTGAGATATATGAGGATAATTTGGGTGACAAGTTACTCTATAAAAGGCCTACATGATATCTTCATTATGAGGTGGAAAAATTTTCCATTGTTCTTCATTATCTTTCTCCTCAAATTGTTTAGCCATTAGATATTCTCTACCTATTTCTCAATAAGGTTATTGATTCAAGTTGTGTTTGTTTAACGATAGTTGAGATCGGTTGTAAACAATATTTTGGTGAATCAATAAAGAGGGTGGTTGGGTGGAATATCGTGTGTTCATATTTCCGATATTTTTTTGTGTTGTTGTTTGTTATTCAATCACATTCATCTTCAAGTGATTGGGTGAAAAAGATTCATTTTGTTTTTGGGTGTTTTGTCAAAACTTCCGCTGTGCACAAAACCCCAACACCATCCTTGTAAACGCCAAATGAAACTAAGCCATTGCAGACAGTGGCTTACATGTAAAAAAACTGAGCACCATAGAACCAAGTAAAATAATACCAAACACACAAATAAACGTCTTCGTCCATATTAAACATAACCAATAACAACGAACAACCAACAAGACAATCCAAGGTAAACATTGAATACCCAAACAAGTCGAGAAGTCCCAACATAGAATTATCGAGACGCGTAAACTAATCATACCAGAGGGAGTTGCAGCTAATGATGAAATTTCGTGTTGGTGCCAGGCTCCCTACAATAGCGATGTCAACTAGTTGAAGAACAAGAACAGACTGCGTGCAGTGGCTCAACCTTTTGAAGAATAAGCACAAATCAATTCATTTAATTTTCAAGGTATGGCTATTTAAATTAGAATTTTGTAATATATGATTTTGGGTTTGGTTCGACGGTTGGTTTGTTATAGATAATGAAAATGTTATTGTTTTGTATGTAGAATGTCTACTAAATGTATTCCTACCATATGTTATTATGATGGTGAATTGGTGGTAGACAATGATAACTTCGGCAAATATGTTAGAGGGTCGTATAAACCGGCAAAAATTGTTCGAGGTTGTAATTTGGTTTAGTTGAAATATTTGGGATATAAATCGACTGAGATTAAATCCGATGAATTTGACATTGAATTAGTATGTAACCGGCCTACGGTTTTTGGATCGAAAGCCATTAAAATAGCCGACGATGATGATGTGGATATAATGTTTTCAACGACCTCAACATCCAAAGAGCTTTTTGTTATGAAGAGAAAAGGTTTCAAGTAGTAGAATAAATAACACCAGTAGTAGACAACCATGAATGTCAAAATATTGATGAAAGAATTCGTTATCAAAATATAATGTCGAGCATTAATCCATCAAGCTTTAGTACTTCATCCTTATATTTTCCACCATGTACAAGATATCAATATGATATTCGGTACTATGAACCTAATTCGAATCAAGAAAGTTTCAGACATATGATGGAAAGCGGATTGATATTTTGGTTATTTGTTGGATCTATAAGCATATGTTATATTGCAGTTCTTAAGTACTTTGTTTTGTATGCAGTTTTGTTACTCAACAAATGAATCCTTTTTACTCTGTTGGACCATCAAATTATTACGTGACCCCTTTCATGCATCCTACACAATCTTAGTTACAACATATAAGTCAGAGGTATGTGAACGTCAATGTTTATCAACCCAAAATAGTAATTAAATTGTACCTTGCTCCATACAGCTTTATGTTGTCCACTACCGGTCTCTTCATTAAAACATGACCGACCAAAAGATAAGTACAAGACCAAAGATGTAAAATTCGTATTTGTTGTATTTTCATTTTGTACCATATTTAGAAAACATAATCATTTGCATTAACACCCGAACGAGGCTCAAACATCCACCGGTTGACCTTTGTTGCGCCAAAGCTCCCCTAGTGAGCTCTACGATGTGGTAGCTACAGCCACCACACCCTATGCATATTTTCTACATGAATCAAAGTCGGTGATTAGAGGGAACCAATGAAGAGCGACTATAGATTTCAACCTATCATAGAAGAAGCTCGGAGTAATAATGTGCAATATAATAACACGAGCTTTTTATTAAATCTATAGTGGAGTTGCATTTGGAGGAATATCACCTACCAATTGAGATTGGTACCAAGTACTCGCAACCATCTCATTACCCCACCAAGTCTCTTCGTAGGAGTCGTACTAACCAAATATCAAGCAATTCCTTATAATAATGTGAAATATCATATCTAATAACCAGATCATCGTCTATTGGCAAACTGAATAATACCGCCACATCTTTCAAGTAATCGTCATCTCACTTACTCGTAAGCGAAATGTGGATTTTTGGGTCTCTCAAGCAAGGCCGCGATCAAGTTGTGATCAAGTTGTGCTTACTCTACCTTGTGCACCAAGCCAAATCCGGATCTTTCCAGTAGTGCCAATACCTCTGGATGCTTAGACGTAACTTGCTTAAGCATAGATGTATGGTCAATAGTCCCTGCCGGATCACAAACCTCCATCTAACATGAATATAATCTTGTATAAATAAATGTATGAACTTCAACATAAACAAAATCTTGACAAATTAATCAAATAAGGTTAGTTCCATCAAATCCGGATTACTAGCCCTATGTTGTTCCTACAAGTATAGAATGCTCGGATCGACCGATTCAGGTTCCATATCTTCATATTCTATCAACAGTTATGATGCACCCATTAGTCCATTACACTACAACAAAAAGACCTATTACAACTGCATTTTTACAAGTGTCCCAAATTGATAGTTGTAGTAAAAGTTTTTTGCAACTCTATTTTTACGACAGTTGTAATAAACTTATTTTCAACAATTCTTTTATTTATCAGTTGAAGTAGATGTCTATTACAACCAATCTTTTTTGACAGTTGTAATAAATGCTTATTTTTAACAATTCTTCCCATTTGTCAGCTATTATAAATGTTCATTACAATTTTTTGTCCACCTATTGCAACAATTAATTAATATATTATTAAATATAATTAAATAATACTTAGTAAGTAAAAATTTAATAATCAACAAATACTTAATAATAAATGATAATTACCATTGAATAATAATTACTTTGAAAAAATAAATAATAATAATTAATTTGAAATAATTAATATTAAAAGTTAATAATTATATATTATAATCAATAATTATTTATAATTGATAGTTAATTTTTTAATAATGAATAATTACCAATAAATAATTAATAATGAATATTTTATTGTTACATTAAACAATTAAATTAAATAATAAATAATTGTTATTAAATAATTAAGAAGTAATAAATAATAATTACTGCTAATAATTGATTGATAATTAATCATTATGAAGTAATGTTAAATATTTATTAATTAGCAATTAATAATTACTAATATTTAATATTTACTGTATAATAACTAATTTCTGATAATTAAGATTAATAAGTAAATTTTTGAAATAAAAAAGTTATATTTATGAATTATTATATTAATGTTTAATAATTATAATTGATAATCTTATTTAACATTTAAAATTTCCAAAATTTAGTTTTTTTAACTATTTATTATAAATTAAAAACATTCATAAAAATCAAAAATTAAATTTCGAAATTTACTTGAAATTCACAATAGGGGAATAATGATTTTTTTTTTTTAAATTTTATAAAATGTTTAATATTTCATAAAATATCCAAAATTTTATAAGATATACCAAATTAACCAGTAAGAAATACTTATTGACTATATAATTAATACCATTACTCAATGTTTAATATTCAAAAATGTAAAATTTTGAGACTTTGTAAAATTAGTTTGAAAATGTTAATAAATTTAGAAATGAATTTCTTATATTATCACTAAAATTGAATAAACCTATAGTCTTATAAAATATTCAATACTTCAGAAAATTCATAAAAGAAATCAAATTTCAAATATTATTTAGTAGCTTCATTGTCAAATGCATTAATATATATATATATATATATATATATATATATATATATATATTGTATAGACTCTTTTAGTATCAAACTTTAAGTTTGGAATTTAAACTAAATTTGTACATTATATAAAGTGTGATGCTAAGGGCACACCGTTCCTCTTTCTAATACCATAAATAAAAATAATAAGCACAATAAATTTTACGTACTTCATAATACCACACATAATTCACATGGCAATCAACCACTATGAAAAATCATTATTGTACGACAAACAAACACCGACTAACACCGCTTTGTATGGTCATCAATCGTCAAACTACTACTGATCGGTGGTTGAACACCACGGAAAACAGTGTTGGTCTACGGTTGTTCGCCATAAAAACTAAATAAAAATAATGTATTTAGTAGCCCGTCAAAAAGTTTGGTATTAGGAAGAGTTTAGTATAAAATCTTATGGTATTTTTTAGTAATGGTACTCAGTAATGAAGACAAAAGAGGTTTCCTGAATACATATTCGCATCCATTATTTACACAGGTGCGTGTAAATGCGTTATGTTATATTTAGTATGATTTATAATTTACAATTAGCCGTTATGTTATATTTAGTATGATTTATAATTTACAATTAGCCGTTATGTTATATTTAGTATGATTTGTAATTTACAATTAGTCGTTGCAATGCTTTCCTATATATCATGTTTTTGTTTCATTACTCCTTGTACAAGAAATATATTATTTCATCAGTAAAATCTTCTGCTTCCTCGATATTCTTCTTGTTCTACAATTTGTTCTTCTTGTACTTCAATTTGGTATCAGTGCAAATTGCCGAAAGGCTTTCTATCAACCAAGAGTTGTTTTATTTTATCTGTCTCCTCAATTTTGTATTTATCATCATTGGAGATCTCACCAAAGGGACATCCAACTTGACTTTTTTGGATCATCAGTCGGAAAACTAGCCACACCTAGATCAACAGGCTGCTAGTTTATTAAACCTCTCCTAATCATAGGTATTTTTTGTAGCAGCTACAAATATCAGTCTTGACTTGCCAAGCACAAAGGCGGCTACAAGATCTGATGTTGTGTGCCAGGCATACATTATATACCTTATTATTGTTCTTAGTCTTTTGTATCATTTTACATTGGCTGCAATTTCCTGCTTTTGCCTCGCTTAATACTTTTTTGATCAACTATGGCTAACGATATTGAAGAACGTCTGCAGCTACGCTTAACACAAGTGCTGATCCACCACCAAACATCCCCAACTAATAAAACCCAAATGCCAAATTATTACCACATCTTTTGATGAAGACAATTATACATTATGGAAATATCAAGTTGAAGTTGCTTTAAAAGATTATGGACTATTGAAATACATCAATGGAACCATAACAATACCACAGTCATGAGTTTTAATCAAGACGGTAGCACCGTTTCAAATCCAGACAATTTTATATAGGATAGTCTATTATCATCATGGCTTATGTCATCTATAAGTTCAAATTTGTTATCACAGATAACAGGATGTACTAGTTCTCATGAAATATGGTCATCTATCGAGCAAATTTTTAGTTCTCAGTCTTCAGCAAGGGTAATGCAGTACAGAATGGATTTACAAAGCTCCAGAAAAGAAGGCATGAGTATGAAAGAATATTTAGGCAAAATTAAAAATACTTATGATAAATTAAATGCAGTTGGGTAAGTGATAGTGAGCAAATATTGTTTATCACTGGTGGACTTGATGAGGAATATGACTCATTAATAACTGTTATTGCTACTCTACAAAATTACCTAATTTACAGTTTGTTAGATCTACTCTACTTGCTCATGAAGGATGGATTGAACAAAGAAAAACCATACAAGGTAATTTTTCTGTCAACATGAAGCAGCTAAAAATAATCAATAAGGAAACAACTACAATAATGATTCAAACAGACAAGAAAATCAGTATTCAAGAGGTTTTCAATCACAAAGAGGAGGTTTTAAAGGAGGAATTCAACACAAAGAGGAGGTTTTCAAGCAAAAAGAAGGGGTTTCCAGCCTCAGCAAGGTCGTGGAAGAGGCCGATGGAATAATCGTGTAAAATGTCAAATTTGTCAAAATTATGGTCATATGGCAAATAAATGTTACTTTAGGTACAATTCAAACAACAATTCTCAAAACAGTCAAGGAAGTTTTTCTCAAAAAGAAGTACATGCAAATTTTGCTACAATAAACTCAAGCAAAGGAAACAATGACAGTTAAAACAGTAATGATGCAGACAAGGGTGATGAAAGTAATTTTGAGGAATGGTATCCAAACTCAGGTGCAACCCATCATATTAGTAATAATCTTCAGAATTTGAACATTAGAAGCAGAAATTACTCAGGTATGAAAAATTTACATAAGGGAAATGGTGAGACTGCAAATATAACACATATTGGCAAAGGTACTATTCTAGATAAAAGACAACTTCAACTAAATAACATGCTTAGGGTTCCTACCATAAATAAAAATCTTTTAAGTGTATCAAAATCTGCCAATGATAATTGTGTATATTTTGAGTTTCACCCAAAATTTTGCTTAGTCAAAGATATTCTAAATCATGAAATATTACTACAAGGTAGTCTACATGATGGGCTTTACAGATTTAACAACTTCAAGACTGGAAATTCAAGTGATGAACTCTGTTGCAACAATGTGGATGCTTGTAGTAATAATGATTGCAGTAGTAATAAGCATTGTAATAGAAATAATGTTTTAGATAATATTACTTTATGGCATATGAAGCTTGGACATCCAAAATTTGAAACTGTAAGAACTTTTTTATCTATTAGTAATATTGCTTTCAAAAATGCACCTGTTAAATAAACATGTACACATTGTCAACTTGGCAAGAGACACAAGCTCCTAGTTAGTAATTCTGAAACTAGGTATAACAAGCCATTGGAGCTTGTAGCTGTAGATTTATGGGGGCCAACACCTCTAGATTCATATCAGGGGCACATGTACTATCTTTCTTTTGTAGATGCCTATTCGAGTTATACTTGGATATATTTGCTAAAAAATAAATCTGAAACTTCTAGCATTGTTATAAAATTTATAATTTATGTTGAAAAGCAACTTAATTGTAATGTCAAAATTTTGCAACCAGATGGCTGGGCAGAATTCAAACCTTTGGCTGATTATTTTGCTAAAAGAGGAATTAAAGCAGAATGGTTTGGTTGGAAGAAAACATAGATACATTCACAAAGCTCATTACCCATGAAGTATTGGAATGAAGCCTTTTTTACTTCAGTTTTTCTTATTAACATGCTACCCACTAAGATCCTAGATAATAAAACACCATATGAGATGATATACAATGTTACAACAGACTATAAGTTTCTAAAAATATGTGGTTGTCTGTGTTTTCCATGTCTGAGAGATTATAATAAACATTAATTAAGTATGAGGTCAAGTCCATGCACATTTATTGGCTATGCTCAAAATCAAAAAGGTTATAAATGTCTTGACAAGAATGGTTGAATTTATGTCTTAAGACATGTGATATTTTATGAAAGTAAATTTCCTTATGCAGATAGACATAATTCTAAAGAAGACAGTAGAGTGGAATCTATTAAGACTATGGAGTTTAGACCAGTTACTCTTGAAATAATTAAAGACAATGAACATTCAAGCACACAAGCTGAGGATATAAGAGAAACAAGTATGCACATCAGTGATTCAGAAGAAAGAAATTCAGATGACACAGAAATAAGTCAAGATGATAATAACATGCACAACACTGATGATGATGGTAGCAGGCAAAGCAGCAGCAGTACAAGGATATCACAACAGGAACAACAATCACAACAGGCACAACAACATAAAAGCAGGCATTACATGACTACTAGATCAAAAAGTGGTATTTTTAAATCAAAAGTCTATAATGTGGCCATCACTGAAACTGAACCACTTAATTTCACTCAAGCACTAAAGTCAAGAAATTGGAAAAAGGCCATGGATACAGAATATGAAGCTCTTATGAAAAACAAAACTTGGGAACTTGTTGTACCACCAGCACACAAGAATGTAATTGGTTGTAGATGGGTATATAAGATAAAAAGAAAGGCTAATGGATCTATTGACAAATGCAAAGCTAGACTGGTAGCTAAACGTTATGCACAACAATTTGGTTTTGATTTCAATGAAAACTTTTCTTCAGTTATAAAGCCCACTACTATTAGGATAATTTTAACTGTTGCCTTAAATAAGGGGTGGAATATAAAACAACTTGATGTGAACAATTCTTTTTTGAATGGAGAATTAACTGAAGAAGTCTACATGCAACAATCTGAAGGATACAATTCTGATGATAAAAGGGTTTGCAGGCTTTATAAAGCAATCTATGGACTAAAGCAAACTTCAATGGCTTGGTATGAGAAACTCAAGATGACATTATTAAATTTAGGTTTTATTCAAGTCAAGTCTGACAACTCATTATACATGAAAAGGAGTGGGCAAGGAACTATCTTTATTTTAGTATATGTGGATGGTATGTTAATCACAGGAGATAAAGATCAAGAGATAAGTAAAGTCATACAATTATTGAATCAACATTTTTCTATTAAAGATTTAGGAGAGTTAAAATATTTTCTTAGGATTCAAATTATCTAACACAGTGAAGGAAAATTGATTTTATCCTAGGAAAATTATAATTCTGAAATTTTGCACAGGGCCAAGATGCAATATGTCAAACATCTACCGACACCAATGATAAGTAATCTACACTTAACTAAACATAAAGGAGAAGCCATCACTAATGCAAAACAGTACAGGAGTTTAATAGGAGCACTGCATTATGCAATAATCACTCGCCCAGATATTTGTTACAGTGTTAACAGGCTAGTCAGTTTATGCAAAATCCATTATCAGAACACTGGATTGCCTTAAAAAGGGCTTTGGGATATTTGAAAGGGACAAAGCATTTAGGAATAATTATAAAATCAGAGAGAAATTTTTCCTTACAGTGCTTTAGCGATGCTGATTGGGCAAATGATGTTGATGATAGACAATCTGTATCAGTATACTGTGTTTATCTTGGCAATAACATAATTTCCTGGTGCACTAAGAAACAACAGACTACATCCAGATCTAGTACATAAGCCAAATATAGAGCTCTCGCAAGTGCAACTACAGAAGTAGCATGGATTGAAACGTTGATGGAAAAATTAGGGTTGTATTTAACACGAGAATCTGTTATCTAGTGCGATAATAAAAGTACGATTTCTCTTTCCCTCAATCCAATCCAACATTCAAGGACAAAGCATTTTGAAATCGATCTTCATTTTGTGAGAGAAAGGACGCAAAATGGAAAGCTAATTGTTTGTTATATTCCTGATTACTATCAGCGGGATCATGCTCTTACAAAAGCATTATCGACCAAGAATTTTGTGGGACTAACAGAGGAGCTGAAAGTAGTTGATGGAGGCGGAAATGAAATAGGAAACCATAGTTCGAAATGAAGGGGCATAATGAAGACAAAAGAGGTTTCCTGAATACATATTTGCATCCATTATTTACTTAGGCGTGTGTAAACGTGTTATGTTATATTTAGTATGATTTATAATTTACAATTAGTCGTTATGTTAATTTAGTATCATTTATAATTTACAATTAGTCGTTATGTTATATTTAGTATGATTTGTAATTTACAATTAGCCGTTGCAATGCTTTCCTATATATACATGTCTTCGTTTCATTACTCCTTGTACAAGAAATATATTATTTCATCAATAAAATCTTCTGCTTTCTCAATATCCATCTTGTTCTTCAATTGGTTCTTCTTGTCCTTCAATTTTAAAAAGAAGAAAATGGGGCAGCAAAGTTATATAAATTTATGTATTGCTTTTCGTCGACTGACACAGAGATCATTTGGCTCCAAATATTTGAGTTTCGGCTCCAAAATCAACTTTTTGGCTCGAAATCAAAATTTTCCCTATAAGGTTACAGCCTAAGACTTTCGTCAGTAGCATTCCCATCTCATCTTCTTCAACCAACTAAAATCTTCTCTTTCCAAACTTAATCTAAAATATCGCTACGAAGAAACCATAGTCCAGAAACTCAGGTTCCGGATCATTGCAGCTAGAATCATCCTGGTTCAATTCCTTCAACTCAGACACCGACCTACCCACAGAGAAAGAAAAGGCTAATTCATGATGATCCATGACCTGTCTAGCTCCACCATCGCCATAACATCCATGCAAACCCCATTTGTGGCGTCCCTAGGCACGGATCGCGTCAGAAGCTCGAACCAGGCTCATGTATCATCTTTCGTCGCGGAGAAGACTGCATGCTTAAATCGTGGGGACGCGTCGAGGATTGGTGCAAGCGCGGTGGGTCCCATGACGGACTGGAGTACAAATTCGAACTCATGCCAGATAACAACAACATAAACAACGTTCACATATCTTTGGAAGATGGTGCATCGACAAGAGTAAGGGGTAATTTCGTGATAGATTTGACTGGAAATGCAACTTTAAGTAATACTCTTTCGCCTGGGTATAGTCCGCGAGGAAGCAGGGACTTTGGGTTTTGTCTGTGCCCATTATCGAGTTACAGAGGGTTTGTGATGAGCTCGAGTGTGGAAAGAGAAGGCAAGTGCAGCAAGCCAAGGGTGGAAATCGGTGTGCAGCATGTTGGATGCATGGAGGATGTCGTGGCTTCTGTGGCCTTGTCTGATATCATTGATCTAAGTATGGATGCCTGCAAGTTTTTTTCTCATAAACTTAGAAAGTAGTTTTTGTGTCTTATTGGTATTTTTGCGTTTTCTTAGTTGGTTTTTTTGATAGTTTGTATGTGATTGTACTATGATTTGGTCTGAGGTTTTAGGATATTTTGCCCTAAATAAAAGAAAAGAGTTTACAAAGGTTTGCCTTCCGTACCGCTATTGGGTTTGTCGTGAACAAAGCTGCTTCTAGCAGTACGTCTTCGAACACAAGGAAGCTTGCAGAGGAAACTGAGAACCTGCCCCATGAGAGAGTTCCAAGTAACCGAAGAAAACATCCTACAAGCCCGAGTGGTTAAAAAGCCCACTTAGTCCCAACCCGCTTAGCTTATCAATGAGTAGCCGTAGATCATACAAAAATACGAGTTAGAGAAATAATATCCAAACTTAAATGGATGCTAGGAGGGAAACTGTGAGGTAAGAAATAACTGAGATTTTTTTACCTAATGCTTAGCTACTTTAAGAAATGACGCATGTGGAAAACATATAAAAAGTTTAGTCAATTTAAGAAACTTCATCTATGGTTTTTCGTATTGTCCCTTACATTTTGTTTATGTATACATTCTCTCAAAAACCATAGAGATGCTTACAGAAGTTACTTTCATGTTTGTTGTGGGTACATTAGGATTTGGTTAGTTGTTTTAATTCAGTTCAGGTAGTCTTTAGTTGTACATTTTTATTACTTAATCACACTACAAAAAAAAATATCCTATTACAACGTCCATTTTACAACGGGCGCTGACTGCCCGTTGTAATAGAGTGCTATTACAATAGTAACTTCCTGAACCATTGTAATAGATGTCCGTACAACTATTTTACAGCAGACACAGGCTGCTCGTTGTAATAGAATGCTATTACAATAGTCGGTTTTGGATGGTTGTAATAGATATCATTTACAACGCTCTATTTACAATAGTTTAAAACTACAAGTTGTAATAGAGTGCTATTACAACAGTCATTTCAGGTCCGTTGTAATAAATGTCAATTTTACAATGTTCACAAAATATCTATTGTAATATATGTCAATTGTTGTTTTAAACAATATACAATTATAAAGCCATTAGAGGAGGAGAAAGAAGATACTTTTATTCATTCCCAAAATCAATACACTATTTACATTACATGAGCTCCTTATATAAAGGCTTGGGAGCTTGGAGTAAAACTTATCCCAAAAAGTGGGACTAAACAGAGTATGACAAAAGCATATTTACTCATATATATTACAACACTCCCCCTTGAATATGTGTATGTAAAAATGATAAGAATAATTGCCTCATTAAAAACCTTTTTATGAAAAACCCTATGGGAAAAATCATAAACAAGGAAAAGAGTACAATTTTTATTTCATCTTTAGGTAACATATTGACAATGTTCCAATGAAGGTTGATATTTCTAGATCAAAATAATGCCTCATTAAAAACCTTACTAATAAAAACCCAGTGGGAAAAATATTTGTGAAGGAAAAGAGTACATTACAGCATAATATATGCTCCCCCTGATTCGTAATGCATTATTCAAATAGTTTGGTGATGAAAGCGGCGCATACCAATTTTATATATCATCTTCTACAATGTTGATTTTGGAAGTGCCTTCGTGAATGGATTTACTGGATTTTCTTGACATTGGATTTGCTTCACTTCTATCTTATTGTTCCTTTTTGGAGCTCGTGTGTAAAAAAGAATTTGGGAGAAATGTGTTTTGTCCTATCACTCTTGATATATCTTGCTTGAATCTGAGCTACGCATGATGCATTGTCTTCATAAATAATTCATCTTTCTGTAGTTGAGGGAAGTTGACATGTGCTTCGAATATGTTCAATTAATTATCTTAACCAAACACATTCTTGACTTGCTTCATGTAGTGCTTGTATTTCGGAATGATTAGATGATGTTACTACCAATATTTTCTTTGTAGATCTCCATGAAATAACTGCATTGTTGTTTGTAAACACATATCCAGTTTGTGATTTTGCTTTACGTGGATCAGAAAGGTAACTTTAACACCCCTCCTTGAATATGCATCTTCAAATTCTTGAAAACTTTTATAGTAGCTAGAAATTATCCCCTTTGAAAGATTATTGCTCCCCCTCATAGTATATTATTTGCAAATATCTATTCGGATGACATAGATATTGTTTGTTGCCTCGTTAAAAACCTCTATTAGGAAATCCCATTGGGAAAAACCTTGATCGAGGAAAAGAGTGCAACTCTTGAAATTGTAAATACCATATTAAAATGATATTTCTTATAAGAGTTTGATACTTCAGGATCGATGTAATGCCTCATTAAAACCTTACTAAGGAAAACCCTATGGGAAAAATCTTATTAAAGGAAAAAGAGTACAAAAACATATTTTCAATAATTTACTACATTAAATGTAGAACGATACTTCTGGATCATTATAATTCTCCAGTAAAAACCTTACAAAGGAAAACCCAGTAGGAAAAACCTTAGTTAAGGATAAAAATACAGATTAACTTAAATAACATATTTGAGATGTTATTCCGTGATGTGGTGCTTGATTCTTCTAGATCAAGATAATTCCTCGTTAAAACTTTAAAATATTACTTTGAGGATGATGCTTCTGGATCCATAAATATGTATCCCATTGACAATATTACTCAAATGAATCTTGTATAGAAAATAAAATCAAGAGATAATAATCTTTAGTCTTCATACTTTCGATACTCATCATTTATTAACATTTGCCTCATTAAAACCTTCACAATGGAAAACCCTATGGGAAAAAACCAAAGTGAAGGAAAAGAGCACAACACCACAAGATAATTAATAATGAACTTTTCTTTAAAAACTTTTGTGTGCATTTTCATGCTTCAGACATGTTTTCTTATTTAAAGCACCTTTTGTTTGCGCTTGCTTGCTATACACTTCGAGTGTTTACAATTTTTTGCTTCAATCATGTTTGCACACTGCAATACATTTGTAATGAACAATAATAGTTTCATTACAGCAATACTTAAAAGCAGGAAGTAATCTACTCATCTTAAATTATATCAAGATTTTCGTTACAACAATATTTAGAAGCATGTTGTAATCTATATTCTATGTTCTTTGCATTCTTTATAATTACTAAAGTTATTTATATTCTTTAGGAACCTGTACACTTCAATGAATTTTGCATATCGCAATTATACTCAAAAGTATATTAAATGTTTCATTACAACAATGCTTAAAAGCAAGAAATAATCTACTCATCATGAATTATATCATGATTTTCATTATAACAATACTTAGAAGAATGTTGTAATCAACTCCCTTTATTCTTTATATTCTATATAACCGACAAAGTAGGTTATGTTCTTCAGGAACTAATATTCTTTCATCATTTAGTGTAATTTAACAAATATTCATACCTTCGAGGTTTATTCACTACTTTGCAGACTACAGGTCCACATTTCTCAATTAGAGAAGGATTCATGATGGCCAATCATGATTTAACATAAGCGCTTTACTTTTTATAAATTTATCATCGATGATTATATATTGTCAGTTCTAGATACAATTTATTGAGATCTCTTTATTGATCTATTTTAGGTACCTAAACCACTTCTTGGGTTATTTGACAATCATGTCATGGATCTCTTCAAGAGACTCCTTAGGTGTTTCTTCAAGAACACTCACTTCCTTTATCTGGCATCTTTATTACTTACTTTAAAAGTATTTCGAATTGACTTTTAAGCCAATCTTTAAATGTGGTTTATGCATTTTGATCCTTCAGGGATTCAAATATATATTGAAGCAAGTTTACAAGGGATATTATTTATAATTTCTTCGTGTGTCAATTATTTAACACTGATACTCAAAATGAATTTGTATCCCTTTATCCTCCCCCTCAACGTTGACAAACATTGTCTCACTAAATAATAATCATCATGGGATTCTCATTTTGATCCATTATCACATTGCTGCTAGCAAATATATTATATGTATATCAGTTGTAGGTGGATAACCCTTTAATTAGTCGATAAGATGCATTCATTTTTTTTACTTATTCTCTTTCATTGATCTAGCAATATTGGAGGAACTTATTATACAGATCATTTGAATACACATATGACTTCAGGTCATTCAACATTCATGTTGATTGAAATTTAAATCACTAAATAATATTTATGCATAATCTATAAAATAAGCTTATAACAAACTTCAGGTTGTTAGTTAAATATTTACAGATATGAATATATAAATATGTGTATCCATGTATTATAAATTTGCATAGTCTTTCTCATTTGAGTTAGTGATTTTAAAATAAATTATTACAAAGATCAAACTATTGATTTCAATGTATTGATCAATGTCATTACAAATTTTTCAGGATCGTATGATAATGTTCAAAACTTCTGGTTTGAAAATATATTTAACTTCTGGTCCAAATAAATATATGAACAACTTCAACTTGTTAAGTTGATGGAGTTTTGATATCGCTTCTGGGATATTCCATAAACACAATTTGTGGAGTTTTAATACATATTTTCTCTTTTAGGAGAAATTTATGAACTTTTCTACAAATATTTATCACTTTAATTGTAGAAATCTCTTCTGGAGATATTTTATTATTTTAAATAAACATATCTCTTCTAGAGATACCTTACCATTTCCAAATATACAAATATCCTCTAAAGATTTTTTTTTATCACTGCTTCTTTGATGAACTTATCTCCTCTAGAGATAAATATATACAAACTATTGAAATATCATATCAATATACAAAAATACATATCAAACTTTAAATGCAGTAACAAAATTAGATGCATTAACAAAAAATAAGATTCAAGAAAAGAAATCACTACTTCTGGAGTGTATGATATTCCTTTAGGGTTATCTATTATTTATGTAATTGCAATGCAACAAAAAAAAAATCTCTAACATCTCTTCTAAGATGTTGGATTTGCTATATAAAAATAAATCTCTAGAACATCTCTTCAAGAGATTAATATGCATATTATATCTTCAGGATATTCAGTTAATATAAATTGTACGTGAAAGATGTCAGTTAGATGAAACCCATTTAGATATTTTCTATTGAATCCAATGTTATTGTCATATATTATTATGTGTATGTCTCTTTTAACTTCTTCTGGAAGTAGAATCTTTTCAGATCACAACTTCAAAAAAGCTTCTGGCTTCTATTTCTTAAGTATTTTGATTTATTTATTTCCTTTAACTTCTTCAAGAAGTAAAATCTTATCATTTTACATAATTTCAACATATCTTCAGGCTACTTATTCATAAACTTCAAGTTCATTAAATTTTGTTTTTTATGAACTTTGGGTTCTCAAATTATGTGTAAACTCCTTGTTTAGAAGCTTATAAATTTTGACAAGTTAAGAAAATTATTGATATGAATTCAAGAATTCAGGTCTTGTGTTTTGAGTTATACAACTCCTTGTTATAATAATTTCTTCACACAACTTTAGGTTGTTGTTGAACCTATTTCTTCCATTATATCATATATTACTTGCCAAATAAATACATAAAAAATCATACTTATATCCATGTTCTGAGCATGAACATATAACAGTTAATTTACAATAACCAATGCATTTATGATAATAGTGACTACAATTAACATTTATATGGCCAAGGATATAGCTAATGTCGCAGTAAAATGATTTCATTACAAATATATGAATCAACTGAGAAATGGTACTTAAAGTAACACATCTTCATCCCAGGTTTAAGTCAATATTACTCAATGATAAAATTAAAATGAATATCTTAATAATGAAATTTATTTCTCAATAATTTGATTTCCTAAATCAAATAACACTTCTTGATATATATATATATATGTATGTATATATATAATCTTCATACAAATATAATAACATCTTCAGGATGCAACAAATGCTACATCTGTAATTTTAGCAAATGAGATCTATTGCATAAAAGATTTCTATCTCAATTAATAAATGCATTCAATAATTCATGGAAACTCAAAATTTTTGACTATAAAGGATTTACAAGTTCTCAACTTTTATTTCAAATACTACAAATTAAGTTTGTCGTGTATGCTTTCATTAATATTTCCATTCATTTTAGGTGCTAAATCAAAAATAACTTTGATAAATGAATTTTTTTCTTTTTTTTCTTCATTGCTTTTTCAAATCCTTTTCTATTACATTTCATTTGCTATAAGCAAAAAAATTAAATGCAATTACATGCTTTGAGGCTTTTATTTCATCTTTCTCATTTGCATATGAACTTCAGGTTCTTCATTTGCATATGAACTTCAGGTTCCTCATTTGCATACGAACTTCAGGTTTCTTATTTGCATACGAACTTCAGGTTCCTTATTTGCATACGAACTTCAGGTTCCTTATTGGCATATGAACTTCAGGTTCCTTATTTGCATATGAACTTCAGGTTCCTTATTTGACAAAATATGTTTACATCATGAGTTTTCAATTCCACTTCCGATGATAAATCAATATTTCTATTGAGTTTAAATGCTACATCATCATATTTTATACCCATAATATTGTTGGGTGTACATAAAAAAATCATATATATTTATCTTCAGTCTATCCATATACGAAAAGTAATAGTAGATCGGAAAGGATAAAACTAGATCTACCTCTACATCATCAATAATGTAAATAATATATATACAATCGAATCTCTATCAAATTCGATTTGGAAAATTCAAAATTAGATCCGCAAAGAAATGAAAGAATACATCTACACATATTTAGGATCAACAAAAATAATTAAATCTAAAAAGTTAGATCCATTAGAATATAATATAGATCTACAAAAAATATATAGGAAAAGAGATCTAGAAGTTTTAGTCAGATCTAAAAGAACAAAAGATATGATAAATTCATAGTTCCACTGATCAAATATTCTCAAACAGAAAATAATTGTATAACAAATATATAAATCCATGAATTGATACCTTCAAATAAAAATTACTTACATGATAGATCCATAGATATAGATCTAGAATATTTCAAACAATAGCTCTAATAGAATTTCGTGCTGATAACGTATTGTAAACAGTATACAATTAGAAAGCCATTAGAGGAGGAGAAAGAAGATACTTTTATTCATTCCCAAAATTAGTACACTATTTACATTACATGAGCTCCTTATATAAAGGCTTGGGAGCTTGGAGTAAAACTTATCCCTCAATGTAGGACTAAATAGAATATGACAAAAGCATATTCACTCATATATATTACAACAATTGTAATATTATTACTGACTGTTATATATAATATTATGTTACTAATCATTAATAATATTAGATTATTTATTAATATTTAATAATTAATCATTAATAATGATTATTAACGGTAATATTATATTATTTATATCATCGTTGTAAAAGTAATAATATCTACAATGTCTACCCAAATAGTTGTAAAAAAGTTTTAAATAATGTTTTCTGTGTGTTATTGTATACATATTAGATTTCATTCAATCATGTTATATTACTTATATTATTGCTTGTAACTATAATATTGCATTAATAATTACTAATAATTAATAATACTATATATTTATTACTATTTAATAATTAATCATTAATAACATTACATTAATCATTTATAACTTGTAATAATTAATGATTATTACAACGTGCTAAAGACGTTCGTTGTAATAGGTGACAATCAATAATTGATAATCACAATGATTTTTTAAAAATAATACTTTTTATTTATTAATATTTCATAATTAATCTTTAATAATATTATATTAATCATATGTTAATAATTACTAATTATAATACAGTGACATTAATTACTAATTAAAATATTGTATGACACTAATCATTAATAATATTATATTATTGATTAAAATTTTATAATTAATCATTAATAATATAATCATTTATAACTTATAATAATTAATTATTATAAATAAATAATCACTAATTACTAATTATTACATACAATCAGTATTCTAATAGGTTTAATTTTACTTTTTAGTTATTAGCAAATAATATTAAGTAATAAATTAAACATATAATAATTTATAATTAAAAATAAATGTCACTAAAAATTATTATTAAAAGTTAAAATAATATATACATATTAATTATTAATAGTTAAAAATTAAAATTAAATTATAATTAATAAATATGAAGTAACATTTGATAATTAATTTAACTAATTAATAAATACTATTAAATAATCAATAAAAACAAATAAATAATAATATACACTTAATATTAAATAATTTATATTAATAATTACTTATTAGTATTGATAACTTATAATTAATAATTCATTATAATAATGTATAAATAATATATATATATATATATATGTAATGATGTACAATTAATATTTAATAAATTTTTGTAGTTATGATTAGACTAATGGAGTATTAGACATTTGGACACAGTTCCCGCTTTGCATTATCATTCTCGCGCTACTGGAATAGTTGAAATTTTTGTGTTCCCTCTTAGTTCCTTCGCTCTTAACATTCACAGAAAATCTAAACGCGACATCTTCCCAATTCCCAAATTAGCAAAACCTTGGTCTAAATCTGACCCCTCATCTGTAAATAAATTCCTTCATCGTGAGCTCTCTCCATCCTCCTCTCCTCTTCTTCCTCTGCTCCGAATCCAAGACTAAATCAATCCCCTTACAACAAAATTATGGATTTGTCCCTCTCATGTTTCTTGCGAGTCGAATTCAATCAAGGCGATTGTGCAACAAAGGTAAGGTTTGATTTCGTTTTATGTTTTTGGTCCTTTCTTCTTCTTCTTCTTCTTCCCACTTTCCTTGACATATTCTCCCATAACTTAAAGTAAATCTGTCATTCGCTAGATTGATAAATTATTTTCTTTACAGCCTTGGCTTAATTAATCTGTATTGAAGTATATTCCGCAATATGTACAACTAGGATTGATTTAGCTGTGTTATATTTTTCTACGAATTAATTTCATTTAGACTGTAATTCCATAGATGGTATGCTGCGCAAATCCAAGAAGTGAGTGGTCAAACCTAGTTCTATAATCGCAAATAAGAGTTGACATATATGTTTGGTTTATGGATTGAGTTAGTTTTCATAGACTTTGTATGACTATATGTTATTTTAAACATTTTTTTAATGCTGTCGTTGAAGAGTTTATCTGCTGTGATTTTCTGGATTTATCCATATGATAGTGTCACAGCTTGAGGCGACTACACAGCTTCAAAAATTGCTTTCAATAGGTATAGTTCGACTGCACATCTTTGTTTCGCTTCATTTTTTGGCAGTGCTTTTTCATTTTGTTTTAATACCGTTGTTGGATCAATATGTTTGTTAGATGTTGATTCAGTTTCATTTTATTTCTTAATTTGGGAGTGGAGCTCTGTTTGTTGGATTGTATAATTTAAGGGGATTAGATAAACCATATCGGTTCGCTTTCATTTGAGATGTGAGTTGTGATCTTGTTTATCTGAATTACTGGTCCTAAGCTCCATAGTTAAGCAAGATGTAGACTATACATTAAGATGTAGAAATCATTAGTAATTATATTCGTGAACTAAGTAAACTGTCCAGTCGCCCATCCTCTTTTTTTAACACCAAAACGCTGCTCTCAACAAAGATACATGGGCATATACTTCCCCAAATTAGGTAACCATAAAATACTTCTTCCCATAAATTAAAAACATGACTATCTTACTGTTAATAAAATCAAATTAATAATAGTTTGCACCAAATACTGTTAACAGTATTTTTAAAGAATCCAACTAATTATAATTGTTTATAAATACTTACGGTCTCCGTGGTATTTACGGTGCCCGAGTGATGTAATGTCTCGACTTTTTCCGACTATTGACATTTGATTTTAATAAGGAAATCAAAATAAATGACGATTGTTTAAAAGAATAAAACAATTAAAAACATATATATATATATATATATATATATATATATTATGAATGTACATATGTGATTATGTTTGAAAACATAAGAATGCAACATTCAGGTATAAACCATAACATGAAATCTTTAGTACACATGTAGATGTAATAGCTCATATATAAGTATAGTTTTATACCATAACAAAGTAGGAATTTGCAAACTAAATACTTATAAAAATAACATGAATTACATGTATGAAAAGGGAGATTTTGTCACTTTAAAAATATAAGGACCTTGCAATATATAAAAAGACAAAACCAAGCTAGTCCTATGAAGTCAATATCTAATGAGATTTAACGTGAATAGTATAACTAAAACATAGGAGCAACATCACCTAAGAAGCCTCCATGCAACTTGCATATATAAAACAATTGTTAGCAAAATATCTCAATACTTAAGGGATAAGGAAACCATTATTTATTGCTAGAGAGTAGGGAGTAGGCGCAAGCATCATGGGTGAATTGACATACTTCTAGAAGCTTTTAACATAGGACAAATGATTGGATAAATATCTAAATAAACAAATAGATTGCTTCATGAGAGTATCCCTTGAAACATGGCATAGGAAACTAGACTAAAGGGGCGAGTCTAAGGGAGATAGTTACTGTAGTGAATAAGAAAAGAAAATGATTTTTAAATGTAAAGTTTTTGCTATAAATATGGGTTTAAACTCTGCAATCTTCTCACACCCAAAAACATTGAAGTTCAAGTAGCAGGGAACTGGAAAGCATTCTATGTGAGTAAACTAAATCTTAGAATTACTGTTCTATTTATTTGTTACTACCAGTATTAGTATAAGCTTTAGAAGTTAGACTGCATCATATACTAAGTTTTAAAACCAGTAAAGGTTAATTTCAAACAGTAGATTCTGTAAAACACAGAGGAAAGCTAATATGTGAGTAAACTCACTTTTACTTTGTTTAAAATATTTTTTTTAAAGATGTTATAGTTTATTCATAAGTAGGTAGTTGATTTTATGTGTCCTGTTTATATAAACATTGATTGAATGATTTATAATGCTCAAACATCTATAGCCAAACCTGATACTGCTCTGTATACCTTCAAAGTGAAAAACCAGTCACCACTACTATCCTGTAAAACCTATAACTTGAATCCAAACAGGTTTCAGGATTTGATTTATTTTCAAAAGTGGTTCATCTAAGATCCTAGGCTATAGAAAAATAGATTTAAGTCATTTAAATTTGTGTGGTTAGAAATAAACCAAATTTCATGTATCAACACCAAAATACAGGATTTTCAAATAACGTGAATTCAACCGTTGATCATATAGATGTGATCCTCACGCTAAATGATGATTTTTAACGTCCATTTCACGGTTTTTAAGTTTGTGTATTGTGAGATAAGAGGGATGAACGGAAAACCCATGCTTGGAAAATTCTGGCGAACCAATGAACGGAATCCGACGGCGTTAGGACCAGAGGGGCGTGGGTGGTTGGAGATCAAGGGAAAAATACTAGATAATTTTTCTAATGGAGGGATTTCGAGGACGAGCTCGATTTAGGTTTTTACTGTTGTTTTGGAGGTAGAGTTCGAAGCGAATCAGGTGAGGCCACCAGATGATCGAGTTGGCCGCAAACTGGTGTGGAGGTTCTCGTGGAGTCGTATCGGTGGTCGGAGGTGGTGGAAGCCCATCAGATGGCCGGAGTTGTCAGTAACAAACGGTTTTATGGTGAGCACCTTAAAGCGGATTCTGGTTTTAAGGGGGGTTGGGTACTGTTTTTGGGGAAGGAGGAGTTATGGGTCACCGTTGTTGGCTAGTGGGACGCAGGAGGGTAGGCGCATTTGTGGGAGGTGGTGCGGCCGCCGTCCAATGGCCTGAGCTGATGTGCAGGTGCACAGGAAGATGGTGCACAGTACAAGAGTGTACAAATTGAAAAGAAAAAAGAAGAAGCTTTGGGGTCGATGTAGTGGGTTAGCGGTGATCATGGAGGCTGAAGTGACTCGCGGGTGGTCTGGGTGTCGTCTGACGACTGGAGAGGTGGTGCACGTGGACAGTTGGTGCGTGTACAGGAGATGGGAAGTGGTACTTTGGGCGGTTAAGAAATCATGGTCGTGTCATCAATTTTGGAGGAGAAATCAGGGGAGCGGGAAAGTGGTACTTTGGAAAAGTGGCACTTCTGAAAACTGGCACTTCCGGTAAAATGGCACTTCCGGTAAACTGACACTTTGGTATTTCCAGTAAACTGGCACTTCCGGTAAACAGGCACTTTGGTATTTTCAGAAATCTAGCACTTTGGCACTTCCGAAGACTGGTACTTTGGCCAAAACGCAACCAAAGGAGATTCTGAACAAAGTTTTTAATTAAAATCTATTTTAATTAAAATTGAAAATAAATAAATAATAATAAAGAAGAAGAAATAATTAAACAAATAAAAAGAGAAATTTTATTTAAATGGTCATAGGCAAGTGGAAGGAAGACAATAGCAGAAGATCGAAGTACAGAAGCTCGACAGTCGAAGTTCGACGAGTTTAAAGATATAAATAGTAAGGAAATAATTAATTTAAATTATTAATTTAAATTAATTATGATTAATTAGGAGTAGGAAAATAATTTATGGAAATAACAGAAGAATTAAACATCGTATAAACAACAACGACAAACGAAGTAAAATACCGTGTGCAACGCACACGCTTTATCTGTTCATTTCTAAATGATGGTCGAAACTAAATATAATACTGTGTGCGACGCACACACTTGAAACAGTTCGTTTATAAAAGATAATTAAATTGTACAGATATGAACAATGTAAACATATACTGTTTGTTTGATAATTAAGAACATATAAACTGTATAAACTGAATTATACTCATGATAGGCTGATAGTTATTTATCGACTGTAAAAGACATTACGTACATCGTTTCGAAGAGACCGAAATAAATATTCCACTTCGACTCGAATTATATGACGCCTGTCAGAGATATTGAAGACTGAGATATGCAAGGGCTATTTCTAAATAGTACCTTCGGTCTGTTCAGTCCCAGGACAAATTTGTATGGATGGGTGTCTGACAACGTATATCAGTTAGATACTACACATCGACTTTACGTAAGTATATTATGTTAGTGGCGGAGAAATTCGTTTCTCTTAGCTTTATTGCCCGCAATATATTTGGGTAATCGAATGAGGGTTTCTGATGGATATGATAATGTGGCATTCAAAGTAATTGAAGAAATAATTTTTTAGAAGGATAAACGTGACCTCAAACCTCACAACCAGGAAATGACAAAAAACCGGGATAGGCAGCATGGCTAGTTGGTTCATACCCAAGCAGAGTGTATTATCACCATCCAGAGAAATTCCTTTTGTTTTCTCATCTCTTTTTCACTGTTGCAGCATTCGGTATCGGTTGCTGATCCTAACCGTGGAGGTAGTAATATATTCGTTACACTCGAGGTAAATGAGTGGACGGTCATGTAAGGCCGGGTTGCAAGACAATCTTGTTGAACCCAGTGTATCCTTTCTAGAGTACACTAATTGGCAGGTGCTCCCCTACCTTGTTTGTTGGAATCCAATCAGCAATAAGCGCTCTGCGGTTTGTTTTAGATTTTATACTATATACGTGAACGTGAGATGCAAGCGTTTCACTAGACGATTATTTATTTGATAAAAACTATCGTAATATCAAATGTTTTGATATAAAATATTTGGGTCATTATCCATATATTAGTTATGGATTGGTCTATAGATTTCTAAAGTTAAATGAATCTATCCAATATGAGAAACCTTATTCTTATTCCCCTATTTCCAAACCTTTTAACTGTATTTACTCATACCAGTCCCCTGACTGATCCAGAGTTTATTTTTTGTGTTTCCTAAACTCTTGGGTACTCATAACAATTGTTATGGGTAGACAAGTGATCCAGGTGATGAATGGAAATCCTTTGAAGTATTTTGGACCAGGAAGTCATGGAGTCAGCTTATCAGTTTTATCTATATCTAAGTATCAAGATGAATGTTTGTGTTGGCCCAGTATCCATGTAAGATGTATGAATTATTCTATGATGTAACAAACTCTGATATGTAATATATGATGTGATATTATATTTGTTAAATTCCGTTGTGAGATTCTGATGTTCTGTTATTCTTCTATTTTATTAGTTCTATCTTTTTTGTCTCATCTTCTAAATTCTTTCAATAATGACACGACTTTCGAGGTACCGAAAATCGCGCCATTACAGTTGGTATCAGAGCTATTGGTTGAGTAGTAACCTTGGCTCTGTGGCGTAACTCATTAGAGATGGGGTTAGTAATACCCTAGATTGAGTTGAGTATATATATACAAGAGAGCGTATTTTGAAAATTTAAACTATTATAGTATAGGTCAACCCTAGTTATCGACTTAAGTTATCCCTAAAAAAAATCTTTCGATTAAGTTTGATTATCAAGCTGTTATAATCAGATAGTTGAAAATGAGTAGGACGACCATAAAAACCAACGGAAGGAGTCAAAGGATTTGGGTCAACCGCGGGATAAGTCAAATAGAGTTAAAATTGAATTGAAAGGTACCTTTAATTTTAGACAAAGGAGTTTAAATAATAGGGTCAGCCTCAGAATAATTTAAATAACGTTGAATTAGATTTAGAAATATCCAGTGAATAAAATTGGTATTCCCGGTAATAAAAACCAGACCAGAATTGTTAGTTGGATATAGACCCATATGAGTTAAGTAATTGATTTTATAATAAAATCAAAATTTTGGGTTTAAGAAATAAGTTGACTGAATCTGTTTGGAAGGTATGGACGTATAAGAATTTGATTCAAAAAAATTAGAATCTACACGTAACTTTATAATTTCGGGGATGAAATTCTTTTAAGGGGGGTGGACTATAATGTCCTGAATTTTTCCGACTATTGACATTTGATTTTAATAAGGAAATTAAAATAAATAATGATTGTTTAAAAGAATATAACAATTAAAAACATATATATATATATATTATGAATGTACATATCTGATTATGTTTGAAAACATAAGAATGCAACATTCAGGTATAAACCATAACATGAAATCTTTAATACACATGTAGATATAATAGCTCATATATAAGTATAGTTTTACACCATAATAAAGTAAGAATTTGCAAACTAAAGCCTTATAAAATAACATGAATTACATGTAAGAAAAGGGGCATTTTGTCACTTTAAAAATATAAGGACCTTGCAACATATGAAAAGACAAAACCAAGCTAGTCCTATGATGTCAATATCTAAATGAGATTTAACGTGAATAGTATAACTAAAACATAGGAGCAACGTCACATAAGAAGCCTCCATGCAACTTGCATATATTAAACAATTGTTAGCAAAATATCTCAATACTTAAGGGATAAGGAAACCATTGTTTATTTCTAGAGAGTAGGGAGTAGGTGCAAGCATCATGGGTGAATTGACATACTTCTAGAAGCTTTTAGCGTAGGACAAATAATTGGATAAATATCTAAATAAACAAGTAGATTGCTTCATGAGAGTATCCCTTGAAACATGGCATATGAAGCTAGATTAAAGGAGTGAGTCTAAGGGAGGTAGTTACTGTAGTGAATAAGAAAAGAAAATGATTTTTAAATGTAAAGTTTTTGCTATAAATATGGGTTTAAACTCTGCAATCTTCTCACACCTAAAGACAATGAAGTTCAAGTAGCAGGGAACTGGAAAGCATTCTATGTGAGTAAACTAAATCTTAGAATTGTTGTTCTATTTATTTGTTACTGCCAGTATTAGTATAAGCTTTAGAATTTAGAATGCATCATATACTAAGTTTTAAAACCAATAAAGGTTAATTTCAAACAGCAGATTCTGTAAAACATAGAGGAAAGCTAATATGTGAGTAAACTCATTTTTACTTTGTTTAAAATCTTTTATTTTAAAGATGTTATGGTATATTCATAAGTAGGTAGTTGATTTTATGTGTCCTATTTATATAAACATTGATTGAATGATTAACAATGCTCAAACATCTATAGCCAAACCAGATACTGCTCTGTATACCTTCAAAGTGAAAAACCTGTCACCACTACTATCCTGTAAAACCTATAACTTGAATCCAAACAGGTTTCAAGATTTGATTTATTTGCAAAAGTGGTTCATCTAAGATCCTAGGGTACGGAAAAATAGATTTAAGTCATTTAAATTTGTGTGGTTAGAAATAAGCCAAATTCCCTGTATCAACACCAAAATACAGGATTTTCAAATAACATGAATTCAACCGTTGATCATATAGATGTGATCCTTACGCGAAATGATGATTTTTAACGTCCATTTCACGGTTTTTAAGTTTGTGTATTGTGAGATAAGAGGGGATGAATGGAAAACGCATATTTGGTAAATTCCGGCGAACCAATGAACGAAATCCGACGTCGTTAGGACCAGAGGGGCGTAGGTGGTTGGAGATCAAGGGAAAAATACTAGATATTTTTTCTAATGGAGGGATTTCGAGGACAAGCTCGATTTAGGTTTTTACTGTTGTTTTGGAGGTAGAGCTCGAATCGAATCAGGTGGGGCCACCAGATGATCGAGTTGGCCGCAAACCGGTGTGGAGATTCTTGTGGAGTCGTATCAGTGGTCGGAGGTGGTGGAAGCCCATCAAATGGCTGGAATTTTCAGTAACGAACGGTTTTATGATGAGCGCCTGAAAGAGGTTTCTGGTTTTAAGGGGGGTTGGGTACTGTTTTGGGGAAGGAGGAGTTATGGGTCACCGTTGTTGGCTAGTGGGACGCTGGAGGGTAGGCGCGTTTGTGGGTGGTGGTGCGGCCGCCGCCCAATGGCCTGAGCTGATGTGCAGGTGCACAGGAAGATGGTGCACAGTACAAGAGTGTACAAATTGAAAAGGAAAAAGAAGAAGCTTTGGAGTCGATGTAGTGGGTTAGTGGTGATCATGGAGGATGAAGTGACTCGCTGGTGGTTGTCTGGGTGTCGTTCGACGACATAGAGAGGTGGTGCACGTGCATAGTTGGTGCGTGTACGGAGATGGGAAGTGGTACTTTGGGCAGTGAAGAAATCATGGTCATGGCATCAATTTTGGAGGAGAAATCGTGGGAGCGCGAAAGTGGTACTTTGGAAAAGTGGCACTTCTGAAAAGTGGCACTTCCGGTAAACTGGCACTTCCGGTAAACTGACACTTCCGGTAAACTGGCACTTTGGTATTTCCGGTAAACTGGCACTTTGGTATTTTCGGAAATCTGGCACTTTGGCACTTCCGAAGACTGGTACTTTGGCCAAAATGAAACCAAAGGAGATTCTGAACGAAGTTTTTAATTAAAATCTGTTTTAATTAAAATGGAAAATAAATAATAATAAAGAAGAAATAAATAAAAAGTGAATTTTTATTTAAATGGTCACAGGCAAGTGTAAGGAAGACAATAGCAGAAGATCGAAGTACAGAAGCTCGATGGTCGAAGTTTGACGAGTTTAAAGATATAAATAATAACGAAATAATTAATTTAAATTATTAATTTAAATTAATTATGATTAATTAGGAGTAGAAAAATAATTTACAGAAATAACAGAAGAATTAAACATCGTATAAACAGCGATGACAAACGAAGTAAAATACCGTGTGCGACGCACACGCTTTATCTGTTCATTTCTAAATGATGGTCAAAACTAAATATTATACTGTGTGCGACGCACACACTTTAAACAGTTCGTTTATAAAAGATAATTAAATTATCTAGATATGAACAATGTAATCATATACTGTGTTTGATAATTAAGAATGTATAAACTGAATTATAATCATGATAGGCTGATAGTTATTTATCGACTGTAAATGACATTACGTACATCGTTTCGAAGAGACCGGAATAAATATTCCACTTCGACTCGAATTATACGACGCCTGTCAGAGATATTGAAGACGGAGATATGCAAGGGCTATTTCTAAATAGTACCTTTGGTCTGTCTAGTCCCAGGACAAATCTGTATGGACGGGTGTCTGACACGTATATCAGTTAGATTCTACACATCGACTTTATGTAAGTATATTACGTTGATGGCGGAGAAATTCGTTTCTCTTAGCTTTATTGCCTGCAATATGTTTGGGTAATCGAATGAGTGTTTATGACGGATATGGCGATGTGGCATTCAAAGTAATTGAAGAAATAATCTGTCAGAAGGATAAACGTGACCTCAAACCTCATAACCAGGAAATGCCAAAAAACCGGGCTAGGTAGCATGGCTAGTTGGGTCATACCCAAGCAGGGTGCATCATCACCATCTAGAGAAATTCCTTTTGTTTTCTCATCTCTTTTTCACTGCTGCAGCATTCGGTATCGGTTGTTGATCCCAACCGTGGAGGTGGTAATATATTCGTTACACTCAAGCTAAATGAGTGGACGGTCATGTAAGGCCGGGTTGCAAGACGTTCTTGTTGAACCCCACTGTATCCTCCCTAGAGTACACTGATCGGTAGGTGCTCCCCTACCTTGTTTGTTGAAATCCAATCTCCAATAATCTCTCTGCGGTTTTAGATTTTATACTATATACGTGAACGTGAGATGCAAGCGTTTCACTAGATGATTATTTATTTGATAAAAACTTTTGTAATATCAAATGTTTTGATATAAAATATTTGGGTCATTATCCATATATTAGTTATGGATTGGTCTATAGATTTCTAAAGTTAAATGAATCTATCCAATATGAGAAACCTTATTCTTATTTCCCTGTTTTCAAACTTTTTAATTGTGTTTACTCACACCAGTCCCCTGACTAACCCAGAGTTTATTTTCTGTGTTTCCTAAACTCTTGGGTACTCATAACAATTGTTATGGGTAGACAAGTGATCCAGGTGATGAATGGAAATCCTTCGAAGTATTTTGGACTAGGAAGTCATGGAGTCAGCTTATCAATTATATCTATATCTAAGTATCAAGATGAATGTTTGTGTTGGGCCAGTATCCATGTAAGATGTATGAAGTATTCTATGATGTAACAAACTCTGATATGTAATATATGATGTGATATTATATTTGTTAAATTCCGCTGTGAGATTCTGATGTTCTCTTATTCTTCTATTCTATTAGTTCTATCTTTTCTATCTCATCTTCTAAATTCTTTCAACAATGACACGACTTTCGAGGCATCGAAAATCGCGCCGTTACAAGGGATGTCTATGGCTTCACTGATTCTTGTGCTTACACACATATGTTATTTACACATATACATGTACGTTTTTTTTATATGTTATATATGCATATTTGTATGTATGAAAAATACATACATGTGTATACAGGCTAATATATATAAGTATACACTCTCTATGAAATCTCATAGGATCAGGTTTGTGTTTGTAAAAATTTTTAGTAGATACCCAGTAAACCTTAAACGTATAATCTAGATACTAGATAATAATAGTTGTTTTTACATATATTTTTGCTTGACTAATTCTTTACCTATTTATATAGGCTCGTGCAAGTTATAAAAGAATATGAGTAGCGTGTCTACAAACTACAAATGACCATCAGCGAATTTTTTGGCTTCTGATTCCAAATGTTGTAGTTGACTCTGTTCTTGAAGGTGAGTCAGCGTATGAGAATTGGGTCTTATTTCTTTGATATCATTATCATACAGTCGTTGCCAAAACTTACGGTGTCTTTTGCAGAACATAATTATATTTCATAAAATAACATTAGATTACTTGATGCATTGTGGTACACATGTTGTGATATAAGTTATTTACAAGTTAACACCTGAAATAAGTTGCACTGTGCACTACCACAAAAAACACTTTTTGCAACAGGCGATATCTGTTGCGATAGACCTATTGCAACAGGCCTGCGCCTGTTGGTATAGCCAAAGTTGCAAAAAGTCCGCAACATTTCCTGCCTGTTGCAATAAGATGTTGCAGTATACTTTTTTGCAACAGGCTTTTGCTGTTGCAGCAGATTGTTTTGCAACAGTATATGCCCGTTGCAATAGATTCATGAATCTGTAAAAAAAATTTTTTACAGCTTATAGATATTACATATTAAATGTATTCATTTTAGTAATCGTGTATATCATAAAATAAAATAAACAAATAAAAAATTTATTTTAACAAAGTTTTAATAGTATAAACAATTACAACAAAAGTTTCTACAATTTTCATATACCACTCATGTATAACAATTTCTTCTCTCACACAACACATTTTTTTCAAATAGAATATTTTCTAATCATATTTCTACTCTATCATACATATACTATAACAAGAAAATAAATATCATCAGTTCACTAGAACAAATCTGCAGTTCATGCTCCAAGTTTGTTGTCGATCATGAACATGCACATGCCTATCCAGGAATATGTTCAATATACTCTGCATTATTGTCAAGAAAATAACATTTTGTCAGTATATGGAATGCTTAGAATAAAGGTAATAGCACTATGCATAATTTCCACTCAAGCAAACAAGAAAAGACGAACCTTAGCCTTAGGAGAAAGCCAACATTTCATGTATGAACATAATCTGAGATAACAACAACAATAAGAGCATAATGTAATTAAGTGCAAGGATTCACCATTAAGTTTTCCCATAAACTTTAATGCCTCACTATGAAATTTTAATTTTTTTAAAAAAAATAGAAATAACACGTACTGAAAAACAATATATTAATCAATTTCTCCAAAATGCTCTTCACTAAGAGAGTGCTTAAACAGTATATGACGCCATGCAAATATCACGACACTATCTTTAAGAACTGATTCGACTCAAATTATCTTAGCCAATGTTTTAGACACACCTTAACATAGTAATACACCAAAAGAATAGTTGCTTTTCAATATCAAATGTGCCTACCTTAACGGTAAGGTCAGCTGCAAACACAAATAGAGACGCATTCATAACATGGTCTTACTCTCTCAAATAAGACATTGTAAGAGCCAGTATTTGTACCTCCAGGCTTTTAATTGATCGCTTTCCTGAGACAAATGTTGATTTGCTAAAGAATATGACGCCTTTAAAATCAACAACACAGAAATATGACTGCCCCAGCAAATATGCACACCTTACTGATTCAGATCTAAGCTTGCTTCAAAAATTGACAACTAAAATGGTAGAAAGTAAAATAGTCTCAGAAATCCAAGGAAGGAATTGAACAGCATAAGCTTGGCAAGGCAAAAGCCCTTTGGCGGCCAAGTATAATTTCAGCAAATTAAATGAAATTTTGATCTTTATTAGTTATACAATACAAGTGTAACAACCCGCATTCTACGCATCGGAGGATCATAGAATATTTATTTCTTTCTCATATAAAGTCGTATGGTCATGTGGCTTTGGGAAACAACCATTGGGGTCATTTCCCATGTTCATGATTTTTGCCAATTTTTAAATGACCGTTTTACCCCTAGCTGATCTTGTTTCGGTCATAACTTTTAATTGGAAAGGAATTTTGACTTGAAACCACTTCCATGGTTTACCTTTCCTTAGAGTGGTCATAATAGCTAAACGGACTTACCGTTTGGGAGATATGGCTGAAATAAGGTTTGAAAGGTGAAAAACAGCTTAATCGGGCCAAATAGGGTGATTAGTGAATGGGCCCATAACCCATTTCGGGAATAGGGTTACGGGGAGGCTGAAAAGAGATAGGGTTTCATTCCATTTCAGTTTTCTAGCCTCCACTTACCTCTTAGAAACCCTAAAAATGGCCTCCAACCTCTAAATCACCTCCAAATCACTTTCTAATCAAAGATTAAGCTTAGCAACATCAAATCAAGGGAGATCTTCACCAAATCAAGATTAGAGCTGCTGTTTAGCATTGATATCTGCGCCATATCAGAGATTTATTTCAGATCTAAGGTTTATTTGTGGCTAAGGTGAGTGATTTGCATAGTTCCTCACTAATTATGGTTAATTAAGGTAATTAGTGTTAGTTAGCGAATTTAAACATGATAAAAATCTGGAAAAATATTTATAAATTCTTAAATGATGTTTTAGACCTCTGATATGAACTTGGGTTAATTTGGTTAAGTTTTGTTAATCCTATCATTAATTATGTTTGAACATGCTAAAAGGAAAATATGGGGTTTTGGCTATGTTTGATCCATTTTAACCTATCATATTGATGTTTTGGTGTTTGAGGTCACTTTTACTTGTTCCTATGACTTTGTGGTATGCTTTGTGATTGATTAGAATACTTAGGGTGGTCGAAAACATCGTCGAATGGCGTAGAATACTTGTTGGAAAAGTTGCAGGAAAACGGTGCAGGCTTTCGGATCGGATCGGATGGATGGGCCCGGACCGGGCAAAGTATCACCGAACCGAACCATAGCTTAGCACAAGAAGAGGAGTGGCAAAAAGGAAGGCCACCATGGTTGAACTGGGATCGGTTCGGGTTAAGTAAGGGGGGACCGGATCGGATCGAGGTGAAGAGAAGGAGGATCGGAACGGTAGAGAAAGGGGAGCGGATCGGACCGTGACTAGGGAGGCCGAACCGAACTGATGCGACGAAGGTACACCGAACCGAACCGATAGAGACTGAACCATGGACCAAATGGGAGAAGATACTCCGAACCGAACCAATGCGACGTAAAGGACCCGAACCGAACCGAGATGCATATACATGACCGAACCGAACCGATCCAGTATTGACCAATAACCCGAGACGCAAAGGTTGTCCAAGTTGGAAGTTAGAGCTCAGGATCCAGTTGGGAACCAATGAGTTCACTTCGTGGTTGGACTTTGCTGCGGGGCATGTGCTAAGGAGTTGTCGACGTTCATAACTTCGATTCACCATGAATGATAGGACTACGTTATCAGTGCAGTAGAGTCACTATGACTCGAGGGGCAAAGTGATCGTAGTAGGACTATGAGCCAGCGCAGATGGGGTGTACAGCTCCATGGGGGCAAAGTGGACATAGTAAAGGATTAGTAAGGCTATGAGCCAGCGCAGATGGGGTGAACAACTCCATGGGGCAAAGTGAACATAGCGAAGGATTAGTGGCTATGTATCAGTGCAGTGAAGCCATTTATGACTTCATAGGGCAAGGTGATCATAGCAAGGTATTGAGGTGATCGAAGTGGTGGATATCGTATGCTTTACGCACTGAGTGAGAGATGTGAGGATGGTTGCTATGCTTGATTTTCTGCCATCACTATGACATGCACACCCCCACCCCCGTATCTTTACACCATATGTTAGTGGCACCTTAGAGTGTTGTACAGTATGTAGTGCTAACTCTTTGGTTACAGGTCCAAGTTCAGGTATGGTTTAGTATACCTGTTATTGTTCTGTTTAGCTGCTTATCGCTCATACCAGACTTTTGTCTAACCTAGAGTTTTATGTCTCTTCTTATTACTCTGGGTGCTCACACGAGCAGACTAAAGGCAGGTTAGCTGGTGATGCACGAGTAGCTGATTCGGAGATGAGCAGGAGGATCCTACGTATGATATCTACATATATTCTCCCTGTGTCGTTGGTGGTCACTACTTGGGCATTAGTAGTGTACCTTCCTTATCTTTCTTTTGCTATTGAGATAGTATTTTGAAATTTTAATAAGCTGTATTTTGGATTTTCCGCTGCTATGATGCTTAGTTCTAGTTTTCAGCCTATGCACTGTCTCACCTGTTTTATGTCAAGTATGTTGTTATTATATTTTGTTCTATGCGCTGTGAGACATTCTACGGGTTTCTTGTTGATCCTTCGTCTTCTTTCTTTTCTTATGATGACCGTCCCGTGCTAACCGGACATGTGTACAGCGCACTTTTGGAGTAAATGTCGGTTGGTGCAGGGCGGACCGTCACATTTGGTATCAGAGCTCTAGGTTGTGTAGTTAACCTAGGGAAAGACACTAGGGAGAGATAGTACATATATGAGAGCGCGTATTTTGATTACTTTGGTTTTCAAAAGCTATATATATATACTATTAGTAGTATGAGGATGAAGTCGCACTGCACTAGCACCACTATGGAGATAGTTAATCGTTTTCTCTTTACAGATTGAACGATGAGTCGAGACACGAGGGGTGCTGGTAGAGGGACCAATAATGGGAATGCTTCTGACATGAGGACAATGTTCACTAACTTCATGAGAGAGATGCTTAGGGAGGTGCAAGGGGCAGCTCCCAATCCCGGTAATGGTGGTGGTCCAGTAGTGCAGGCGCCTAGGGCCGATTTCGCCAAGTTGTGCAAGGATTACACTAACCTTGGTGGGAAGCCGTTCCACGGAACGAAGTCGGCCACGGATGTTCAGGATTGGTCGGATAGCTGTGATCGTATCTTCGACGACTTGGGTATCGAGGATGCGATGAAGAGAAGACTAGCGTCTCGTCAGCTGCAAGGGCGAGCGATGAATTGGTGGAATGCTATTAGAACAGCCACTCCAGAGGATCAGGTTACTTGGGATCAGTTCAAGGCTCGCTTTAGCGACAAGTTTATCCCGACTGCTCAGAAGTCAGAATTGTTTAGGAAATTCTTGGAGCTTAAGCAGAATGGTAGGTCAGTCTCGGACTATATTGCTGAGTTCGACACTTTGTCGTAGTATGGATTATCCCTTATCGATACTCCTGAGAAGAAGAATAAGAAGTTCATTACTGGTTTGGATGGATACTTGGGGGAAAGGCTTATCAACCACATCGATGAGACTTTTGAATCGATTGTGGGGAAAGCTTTGAGATCAGAGAGTATTTACCCTAAGTCGAAGACTGAGGTTGCATCTGTAGAAGGGCCAAAACCGCAAGCAGGCGGTGGAGGCAAGAATAACACTCAGAACAAGAGGAAGCAGAACCAAACTAAGGATGGCCAAAAAAAGAGTAAGAAAGATGTTGAGTGCTTCAGCTGTGGTAAGAAGGGCCATTATGCTAAGGATTGTCGGGCCAAGTCAGCGGATAAAAAGTGCTTCAACTGTGGCCAAGTGGGACATTTCAAGGATAAGTGCCCACAACCTCTTAAAGAGAAGCAGATTGTGAAAGCATATGCTATCAGTGTTGTTCCTTCGTCGAATGCCCCAATTGCGGCGGAGAAAGGAAAGAATGTCGTCATTCAAGGTATGCTTTCTATTCTTGATGTGCCTGTTCAAGTTTTGTTTGATACTGGGGCTTCCCGTTCCTTCATATCTAGTGACCTGTTAGTTAGGTTGGGACTGGAACCCGAGATAGTCGATAGACCGTTGGTTGTGACGAACCCGATTGGTGGTTCGACTAACCTTAGTATGATTTGCCGAAATTTGGTCTTATCGAGTCATGGATGTATGTTTGTTTGTGATTGCTTTGTTTTGGGCTTTACTGAGTATGGCATTATATTGGGGGTCTATTGGCTCCAAAGATACGGGGTGGTGGTAGACTGTAAGGGCTTTTTGGTGACAGTTATGGCGGATGATGGCCGGAGGGTAGTGTTTGGTAGTCTAACAAGTGATGGGGTAATGGCTAGTTTTATAAATTCCCTCGACATCCCGCATGATGAGTTGTCAGATGTGCCCGTGGTTGGCCAGTATCCGGACGTCTTCGAGGAGGTGACCGGGCTTCCACCACACCGAGAGATTGAGTTCTGTATTGATTTAGTGAAAGATGCCAGACCTATAGTGATGCCACTTCGTCATATGGCACCAAGGGAGAAGCGAGAGCTCGGGGTGCAAGTAAGCGATTTTTTGAAGAAGGGACTTATTAGAAGAAGTGTCTCCGAGTGGGGAGCACCAGTTGTGTTTGCCACTAAGGCAGATGGTTCCCTTCGTTTGTGTGTGGACTATCGCAAGTTGAATAAGGTGACGAGGAAGAATAAGTATCCTCTATCGCGGATAGATGATTTGTTTTATCAACTGGAAGGTGCAAGAGTGTTCTCCCAGTTAGACCTCGCGACAGGATTTCATCAGCTCCGAGTAGCAGCTGATAGTATAGCCAAAACGGCATTTAGGATGCCGTCTGGATTCTATGAGTGGTTGGTCATGCCATTTGGGTTGACCAATGCACCAGCATACTTCGTGGATCTTATGAATCGAGTATTCAGAGATCAGTTGAATAAGTTTGTTCTTGTGTTCGTAGACGACATCCTTGTTTACTCAAGGACAGAGGAAGAACACAAGGGACATCTGAGGATAGTGATGGAGGTGTTGAGAAAACACCAATTGAAAACGAAGTTTTCTAAGTGTCACTTCTGGAGGAGGGAAGTGAGATTCTTGGGCCATGTTGTTTCAGAGAACGGTATTGCCGTGGACCCTGCGAAGGTGGCTACGGTACTGGATTGGTCTACGCCCAAGAATGCAACAGACGTAAGAAGTTTCTTGGGGTTAGCTGGGTATTATCATAAGTTTATCCAGGACTTCTCCAAGACAGTGGCACCGTTGACTCAGTTGACTAAGAAGAATCAAGCCTTCGTCTGGGACGGAGTGTGTGAGAATGCATTCAAGAGCCTAAAAGAAAAGTTGATGCGTGCGCCAGTGTTAGTCATTCCTAAAGGGAATGAAGAGATGAAAGTATACACGGATGCTTGTGGTACCGGACTAGGTGCTGTATTGATGCAAGGAGGTAGGGTTATAGCTTATGCTAGTCGGCAACTAAAGCCGCATGAGAAGAAGTATCCTACCCATGATTTGGAACTGGCAGCGATCGTGTTTGCGTTGAAGATGTGGAGACACTATCTCTTGGGAGAGAGATTTGAGTTTTTTACCGATCATAAATCGTTAAAGTATCTCTTCTTTCAGAAGGATCTGAATCTCCGTCAATAGAGATGGTTAGAGTTCTTGGCTTCGTATGATTTTGATATCGCATATACACCTGGGAAAGGTAATGCGGTAGCCGATGCCTTGAGTAGGAGACATGCCAGTTTAGGGGCTATGTTTCTTAAATGGAAGCAAATGGAGTATATCGCAGGGTTTGATTTCAGACCAAAGTGCGAATTGGATCCAAAGATGTTGGCTAGTTTGACGATCAAACCCACCTTGATTGAGCGGATTGGTTCCAGTCAGAGGGACGATCCTAATCTATTGGAAATCATCTCCAAGTTAGAGATGAATATCGACGGTGAGGAGATGAGTTTGTATGGGCTTGATCGAGAAGGATGGCTTCGAAAGAATGGAAAACTAGTTGTACCCAACGTGAATGGTTTGAGAGATGAAATGCTTAGAGAATGTCATCACTCAAAACTGACTATACACCCCGGTGATGATAAGATGTATCGAGACATGAAACAGACTTACTACTGGGAAGAGATGAAAAGAGACGTTGGGAAGTTTATATCCAAATGCATGAATTGCCAGCTAGTTAAAGCCGAGCAAAAGCAGCCTAGTGGTTTGTTACAACCATTAGAAATCCCCAAATGGAAATGGGAGCAAGTCTCGATGGATTTCATTGATGGTTTACCTAGGACTAGATCGGGACATGATAGCATTTGGGTAATTGTCGATTGACTAAGAGTGCAAGGTTTATACCCGTCAAGTCAAACAGGACGGCAGCTAAGTTTGCAGAACTGTATATGAAGTGGGTAGTGAGATTTCATGGAGTACCTAAAAGCATTGTGAGTGACCGAGACCCGTTGTTTACTAGTGGGTGTTGGAAGAGCTTACAAGAGGCTCTAGGGTCAGAATTATATCTCAGTACCGCGTATCATCCTCAAACCGACGGTCAGACAGAGAGGGTGAATCGTATATTGGAAGATCTCTTGAGAGCTTGTGTATTGGATTTTGGTGGATCATAGGATGACCATTTGCATCTAGTAGAGTTTGCATATAATAATAGCTACCAATCCAGTATCGGTATGGCTCCCTATGAAGCTTTGTACAGAAGACCGTGCAACTCACCCTAATGTTGGATAGAGACCGGTGAGAAGTTTGTGCTTGGACCAGATGTGGTAAGGGAAACTTCAGAAAAGATTAAGATCATTCAACAACGGATGAAGGCTGCCCAGGATAGGCAGAAGAGTTATGCTGATAAGAGGAGGAGAGATTAAAAATTCTCCTTGGTGACTTGGTGTTTATCAAGATTTCTCTGTTGAAGAGCGTGATACGATTTGGCAGGAAAGGCAAGTTGGCACCAAGATTTGTTGGCCCATTCCCAGTTGTCGAACAAGTTGGGAATTTGGCGTATAGAGTTGACTTACCCGAGAAGATGGCGGGAGTTCACAACGTATTTCATGTTTCCCAGCTAAGGAAGTTCGTGCACGACCCAGACATGACTATTTCACCTGATCAGTTAGAGAACTTCGAAGTGGAACCCGAGACGGTTGGGAACCACAAGCCGATTCGTATTGTCGAGCACGATACGAAGAAACTTCGAAGGAAGGCAGTGAATCTAGTCAAGGTTCAGTGGGGCGAGAACGAAAATGATTGTGCTTGGAAGACAGAGGAGAGCATTAGGAAGACGTATCCAGAACTCTTTGCCTGGTAAGATTTACTTTGCAATTTAGTTATTCTGCATGCTAGGATAGACTTGTTTTGCATGTTTGATTGTTGTTTTATGGCTGATAGGCATGCGGGACCCTTTCATCTCCATGCGTTGTATCTAGCAGTATGATAATATAAATCAGATTACGAGCTCTTCACTACTTTCATCAAAAGTGAAGCACACTAATAAAAATTACAGTGTTATAACCAAGGTTCTAAAAATAGTATGGCGCATGTTAGACGGTAAGCACAAACTAGGGATTAATCGTCTAGGTTGGGATTTCGGTGTTTTATATAAACTCATGCATTTCGGAAGAAATTTTGGTATTTTGTTCAGCATTAACTGATGCACAATGAATATCATGGATTTTGTTGGATTTGAAAGCGACATTGAAACAAAATCGCAACAAACGTTTTATCGCTTATCAAAGACATCAAGCCTTAATTAGTGAATGGATGGTCTCTATAAACCGACTTATATATACATATATATATATATATATATATATATATACGATAAGGCAGTAAGTCTCATCTAGGTGGACTAGGCAAAAACCTAAGAGCCAAGGCTAGTCTAGTGCCAAGACAGAAGCCTAGAAGAATTTTCACAATGGAGACTTCAATTAAGTACCTCATTTTCCAATTTCTTTCTCTCTACCGCCTGATCACTTAATACTTGTTGAAATTTCTGCTGCTCTTTGACAGTAGAACTAATCTGCAAGTCGCACTCTTTCATCTTTAGTCGACCAGCATTCAATTAAGATTCAGCCTGTTTGTACTCTTTTTTTAATGATTGAACCTGCGCAGTCATGAACAATGTTTTCAAAACGGGAGTTGAACCATAAAGTTCAAACTTTAAATCGAAATTGGATAAAAATCGTTATATTTAGACAACAATTTGACAGACAGAAGTAAAAGCACAAACTAAATCCACCTACCCTCCTCCATGCCTCTAACATCTTCACCGGGTCCTTTAGCCTCATTTTAACATCCGCCCCTTCTCCCGTTTCAACTACTTTCCATCGTCCCAAGCTTCCCCCACTCTTGCTGTAACACCTAGTTGAATCTTTTTTAAATTCTTTGGACCACAAACGATAAACGCTGGGGAGATCGCGTCGTAGGAGGCCTGGTCAACGTTGGAAACCACAAACGACTCGAGGTCAAGATCTAGGATTTCGCATCTAATTCATGGGATCTTGGACCACCTCTCCCCGACAATTTCAGATCTGGTGACTCGTCCCAACAGTTTCGCGGCTTCCAAAAGATGAATGAGTGATCGAAGGGAAGAGGGTGTTCGTTTCATGGTCAATGTAGGAGAGGAAGTGAATCGGGTTTTATGTTTGGGACTTTTCAGAGATTAGGGCTTTGAGGAAATAAGGGATCTAGGATGAACAATAGTTCAATTTACAGCTTTGGGGTCTGAATTGCGAAGTGGGAATTTAAAAAGAGAAGCGGGATCCGTAAATTATTGGAGTTGTCTAGAAGACATATAATCGTACTCCAGACCCCTTGATTTTCTTCCTTAGATCTAAATTTAGGTTTTCCATTGTTAATCCAGCAAGTTAATAAAATAATATGCTTTAATAAAGTGGTAAACTTCAAATAGTAATTATACTAAAAACTAAACATTAAAAAATACTAATAATTAATTATTGATAATTTAATACTAATAACTAATTATATTCAATTATCAATTTTAGCTCATAGGTATACCCTAATTCTTAATCGATTTTATGAATATATATAAAATATGTTTTATACCTTATTACTAGAAATTATTAATTAATTATTAACTATTAAATATATTAGTTATTAATTTTGATTATTACTTATTACATATCAATTATTTATTACTTAGTAGTAACTATTAATTATTATAATGTAGTTTCTTATTTGTTAATTATTATTTAGTACTTCATGATTGTAATGGTATATTAAGTACTAAATGTTAATCATTATATATATATATATATATATTATTGATTATTAATGATTACATATTTAGTTTTAATTATTAAAGTATTAATTCATATTAATTAATAATAATAATTACATAATACTTATTATATATAACTAAATATTACTTATTACCTCATACTTTTGTATATTCAATAGTAATTATGTTTACCAAAGGTAGAGAAAAAATAATTTTTAAAAGTCTATTTTTCGCAACTGACTTTACTAGTTGTAAAAAAATACAGTTATCGCAAGTGGCGAAAACAGTTGTTAAAGATATTTATTCGCAACTGGCTAGAAAGCACAGTTGCAAATAATATGTTTGTTGCAACTGTTAGGGAAGCATAGTTGCTAAAAGTATGTTTTTGCAACAGGAAGGGAAGCGAAGTTGCCAAAAATATGTTTTTCGCAACAACAAGAAAATGTCTATTGCTAAATCTTGTCTATTGCAACTGCTGTAATAGGTCTGTTGCTAATTATCATTTACTGCAACTGTCATTTATCGCATGTTGCAAATAGCTAGTTGCAATAGGGTATTTTTCTTGTAGTGGTGTATGGTCTGCTTGGCAACTTTTATTAGAAATACGTATGCTATGTTGTTTTAACCTTATATAACAGAAAAGCCATTTGCAGAATATAATCGAACTCATTTGTATGGAAACAAATTTAAGGAACAAAAATATGACTGTACTTTTGAAATTTGACAGCCTTTTTTTATTTGATGACTTTCTATTAAATCATTCTCGAATAAAATTTCTGGATTTAAACTTTGAATGAACCATCTGCTGAAAATAAGCAGGCTTTATATAGAATGAAATTTACGAGGCCTTGAAGTAAGAAGGTAAAAACTAAAACTATAGTGAGAGTGTGAGTGACTGTGTACGTGTATACGAGTGAATAAGTATGTAGTGAGGAGTCAATGTATAAGAGTGAGATATAGTGAGGAAGTGTATGTACAAGTGATTGTGTAAACAAAGGAGAAACACTATGTGTACTATTTGAAGTGCAATAAATATTTATTTGAATAAATATTTGTTTAAAAATAAATTTTGAATTAAATATTCAATTCATGTAAATATTATTAATCTTATGTGTAATATTCAAATTTATTGCAACTTTCAGCATTTTACAACGGGCATTAATTGTTGTTATAGAAGATATTACAACGGTCATTACCTGTTGCAAAAAATATTACAACGGGCTGCTATTCCATTGAAGGAACATACAACAACAACATAAGATCGTTTTAAAAAGTATTACAACCGTCTGTTACCACGTTCATTGCCTGTTGTAAAATTGGACATATTGCAACATGACCTAATACAACGGGCAGGCTGGCTGCTGTAAAACCCCTATTACAACAGGCAATTGCCCGTTGTAATAGATCTTTTTTGTTGTAGTGTCAAAGAATGATGGAAAACGAAGACCATCTAGGCGGACACAACAAGAACGACAACAACATGATAAAAGAACATAACACCGGTAATTATTGTTTTACAAATAGTCAACCTTACTTAAATGTTTAGATGTGCAATTATTATGCCATATAATTCAGTATTTCTCTAAAATGATTGTATGCATAGTCTCGTGTTAGTACACTTGATTATATTGCTCCATAAGTTTCACTGAAAGTTTAGCCTGGTACATTAGATAAGTTATGTTCACTATCGATCGAATGCATAGAGTCATGAGTAGAAGCAAGTGTTGGCTATCTGAATGGATTGGGCTTTTCGAAGTTGAAATCATTAGATAAGACCAGGTAATTTGGTCCACTATGACCTTGTTTTAGCCTTGGTGGAGTTGAAGGAGGTACCAAAATGTCAAGGAGGTCGGTGTCTACATGAATATTTTTGTTCGGGCTATGTTTTTGGAAAGAGATATTATTATAGTTTGTTGTTAGACATAGGATGCTGGCCTATCTATGATGGAAAAGTACTCGATTAAGGCAGCGAATTTCAGTTAGATTAAAATAATAGCCTTTTAGTTTTAGGCTGCTTACTCAGTCAACCCTATTGTTTTTTCATCGAAACGACGACATAAGGGTCAGCCTTATATGTCCATGCTTAGATTTTTTTCGTTTGTATGCAAAACTAATATGTGCGTAAATAGAGGAAAAAAAGTTAACCTATAATGTATCGGTTGCTATCTCTATTGCTTTGAACCTTGTTTCATATAAGAACTGTTATCTGAACATATAATAGTTTGAACACAACAAGAATGACTATAACATGATAAAAGAATAGATCACTGGTAATTATTGTTTTACACATATTCATCCTTATTTAAATTTCTAAATGTGTAATTATTATGCCATATTATTCATTCGATTACAAGCATACTCCGATCTTGGTACACCTAGTTATATTGCTCCTTAATTTTCACTGAAAGGTTATGGAATAGCTTATGATTGGTAAATATCATATTTGGCTAAAATATCGTAACCGCTTTTTATCTATGCTAATACATTTTTTTGTTTTCTTAACCATAGGTGGTCGCTTGACGCTGTTATGTTTGAAATGCTAATGGGATATCCTCCATTTTGTTTGGACAAACCATGACAGCTTATAGGAAGGTGAGTCAAGTATAATTGCATTATATGAAATAAATTTAACTAGTTCTTATGGGCATAGTTATCACTTGATATATAGTGATAATAAAAAGAAGATTTGACATGGAGTCTAACTAGTGTACTTATCATACTTGATATTAATCTAGGATTCATATGACGTCGGATCTAGAAGTTTTCTTGTGGAAGCTGAATTCCAAGATGAGTGTCATTAGAAAAGCAGTTGGATCAACCATGGCTTGCGTAAAGGTTTCATTATCTTCGACTAATGTACTCCCGTACAGTGCATAGCTATTATTACAATGGTGCATAGTAGTTGTAAAAGATTTTAGTCTATTACAACTTCTTAATATATGATGGTGTAATCACCATTGTAAAAAGCTTTTGCAACTGTTTTACATGGTTGTAATATAGTGATTCTGTTGTAGTGTTAATTAATCAACAAGTACATAACTGACTTACAAAAAGCTATTCAAAAGTTGGAAACATTCCACATGTTTCTATACTTATCAAATGTCCTAACCCCTTGTCATTACCTACTTCGCAAAATTTTCACACCCAAGCAACAATTACATACATAGACTAGTTTACTTCAAAATTACAAGTTTTCAATGCACAAATTTAACTTAATCATACTAAATAAGACAAAGCCAACAAATTTTCGTATTTTCGACATACTTTAGGCCACATTCTCCTCCATCACATACTAAACATCCACATAATTCAATAAATTAACTTTTATCATTATTTCTATCTAATTTTCATACAAACTAATATAACCTAAACCCATAATCACGAATTTTTTTGATCTAAACAACAAACTGTGCATTATAGGAACTAAAAATAACATATCTATTCAACTAAAAAAGACATTAGAGTTGAAATCTCTAAACATGAAAAACCCTAAAACTAGAAAATTAACAACTTTAATCAAATAAAGTTAAGAATACTTACCAATAGGAGGCGTTTGATAAGATGAGGAGGCTATTCAAGTTAATTTAAGAGGAAAAATTGGTTTTTGGACTAAATTTGTAATGGGAGGACTATTTTGTTTTGAAAACATTTGGGTTTGAGAAAATAAGAAAGAGGAAGAAGGGTGATGTGGGGTTAGCAAATGGATGAGGGCGTCATCCGAGATAGCGCCAGTCAGGGCGTCATCCGAGATAGTGCCAACTGGCGCTATCTCGAATGCCGCCAACGTTAAAAAGACCAGTCGACATCTCGGATGTCGCGTTTACAAAAAAGAAAAAGAAAAAAACGGGCGGCATCTAGGATGCCGCCAGTTCAGCCAAAACAGACCTATTTTTATAATTGGTTTTCAAATTGGTCTATTTTTGTTATGAGTTTTGAAAACTGACCCAAATGAAATTTTTTCCCTTTTCAATACATATACTAAATAGAAAACTGGCACTACCAAAGTCCATTAAGCCTTAGCAATAATGATATACATTCCTGGCTACATTGGATTCCACTTCGACTGTGAATTTTTGTTTATATAATATTTCTTGTAAAGTGAAAAAAAAATAGTTAGGTCATGCATATGTGAGCTAAATGACTTATAACATTCGAATTTGCTTTAAACTCAATTCAACAAACGCGACATTCCATAAATACGTACATTGACTTTTCTTTAAGCATGCTTTTTCCATGAAAAAAATAATTAAAGAAAAAAATGTATTTTTTATTAATAAGAAAAATAAAAAAAGATGTGAATATTTTATGAAGATTTCATGTTGATAAGCATACCTTGAATTTAGGTACCCTAACGAGGCAGGCATACCCAAATCTAATTACTTCACCACCACCATTCCTAATGGGATAAACGCACTCAACTAGTTCCCCACCACTAAACTCCATTTATCAAAGGATACGAGGTACACCAATTAATCGGATTCCCCACAGTAAGTATATTTATATAAATTATGGAGAAAGATTATAGTCTTTTATGTCTGTATAACTTAGATAAGACTCTACATACACCTTTTATCCTTATTAATAGTTCTATTAAAACAATGTTTAACAAAATAGTAATACTTAAGTAATAAAGATAAAGCCTACGTTATACTACCATATCTACATTAAAAAAGCTTCCCAACTAACTTTCATCGTAAGGAATGATTTGTCATGCCTTTTTACACTACAAGAAAACAGGCTATTTCTGACGCTTGAAAACCGTCGACGGCCGTCGGAAGCCGTCGGAAATAGCCATCGCTAATAAAGACATCGAAAATCAAAGTTTCCGACGGCTATGGACGCAGCCCATCGTTCGCATTTCCGACGGCTACCGATACAGCCGTCGGAAACCGTCGCAGATTCGTACGTGTTAGCCGTAGAAAATACTGCTTTTTTTTTTGTTTCAGCTGCTACTTAGCCTTCCAACTACACTTCTCACATAAACCACTATCTCAAAATAGCAACTAAACATCATCCAATACATTGATTTAAGAATCAGATTTATTCTATTTGAATTGATCAATGCAACAACTAGACGAAAATAATACTCAGATTAGAACGAAATTAAAATATCAAACACTATGGTCAAACTCATCTAAGCTCATTTGAGAATTGTGCACATGTCATGGCAATGAAAGATAAACTGTAGGGACGGGATTGTATTTACCATCTTGATGTGCCTAGGTATAGATATTCAAACTTGTCAAATAAATAAAATTTGTGTGACAAATTTACTTCTTCCTTGGTATAGATATAACATTCAGCGCCCAATACTAAAAATAAAATAAAATAAAATGTATGTGCCCTTTACAAATTTACCTCTTCCTTGTTTCCCCACCCATATAGCTGACACAATATCCATTTGGAGTGATTGCCTCAACGATTGCATCATACCTACACATTCAGGTTGGACATATATGTTAGAAAACTATGGTGCAACATATCATTCGTATATGAGGGCATTACAAAATTAAATAAAAGCATATTTTCGGTATAAATTCTTTGATAAAATTAACATGCTACAAGCGAATTCAGATTTATGTCATTATTCAGGTACAAGAAGAAACAACCAATATGATATGCTTTTTCATATTCAATTCGATGTCAAGACTACCATATCTCTTTAAACCTAACAAAAGTTGAACAAGTATTAATGGTGATTTTGTGTCATATTTTCCTATAGTATGCTCTGCTTCCTTTACTATTTCAACCATATGAATTTTTTTCCTACTTTATCAATGAACATGGTTGCCGAACAAAAAGATAAAGCATCCATATTTCAATAAGAAAAGCTCAGGCAGTGCCAAACTATTGTGTTTCTTATATGACTACGCCACCATCCCAACTTGAACATTGTTTTACGGCAGCTAAGAGCTCTTCAGTAAGTGCAATGGCCTGCATTTTGCATACATCGCCTAATCAGTATATATACAATTATACCTAATCATCAGTTCGTGCAATCGAAATATGAGTTTCAAACTTACAGATTCAGCACGGACACAACACATCATGAATTTCCATGCACGTAAGGATACATATTAGACCTGCAAAATAATTAAAAATAAAGGGTGATGGGAATCTTTATAAAGCTAAGATGTACATACTACATTATTGTTTGTATCAAACATCTCCAAAGTTTTTTTCTCCACTTTACCTAGTATAAAGGGTACATTCTTCACATCCTAATGTCCATATAGAGCTATGACTTTTGTTAAAAGCATCATGAGGCCGCAAGACAGATTTCAACACTTAAAAAAATGAACTTCAAAATAAGTAAAACATGGAGAATTAGATAGCCAGATTGTTTTATAGACATGACCATTGTTTATACTAACTTATTCGCATAATTATATACTCAATGACCAAATAAAAATTCATTTCAAATAAGTGAATAAAATATAGAAAAAATACGCACATAATAGGATGTTATAACTCACTACAACGCTATTGGAACCAATTGCAGTCAATAGATAACCCTAATTTTCTAATTTCGGCAAATATAGGTTTAGGTAAAAACTTAATTTTTATGAAAAAAAAAGAGATTATACCTCAAATTACTTGCTCTAGAGGTCTGAATTGAAGCCGGGGAGGTTTTTACATGAAGAAATCAGTGTTTGGAGGCAAAAAAAATCGAATTTGGAGGTAATAGGGTTTAAAACCTATATGCTGGAAAAATAAGAGGAGCAAAAGAAATGGGGAAGAAAGAGTTCGGGTGACTATTTATCACGATAATTTCCGACGGCCCGTCTGAAGCCGTCGCAAATAGCCTGTTTTCTTGTAGTGTTATTTTTCTCTTCGTGTGTATTTGCCCATGCATTGTATTATCGATTTTCCTGCTTTATATTACAATAAAAAAATCTAATTGAATTTCTTTTTTTGTGCCCAACATATATAATATTTACAAAGAACTTTAATAGTGTTTAATTAAAAGGTTTTGATGACTCAACAATGTTATAGCTAATTGATCTCCAATTCAGATTAAACATAAGATAAATGATAGATAACTTGTGCATTCTTTAATGTCTCATACCTAAAGTAATGACCCGCAACTTTTACGTTTCTAAAAGTAAAATAATTAATAACTAATTTTTGTAGAAGATGAACTAAGTGCCATGTTTACGGGATTCGTTACTGACACTCCAAAAATGGTTAAGGAGTACCAAATGTTAAATTCGGTAAGGATTTGCCGTATACTTATTCACGAAATTCGGTTGGGGTGTGGTCGAGTTCCACCCTTAAATTTGACAAATGGACTGCCGAAAATGGGAAAAAAATGGAAAATGGGGGTGTATACTGACTTTTGTTTTCGAATGTGTTCCCTCCTTAAACCATTTTTGGGGTGCCAATAACAACATCCATATTTACACCTATTGTCAAATTTTGATATACAATTTTAACATATTTGAAATTACAATTTATAAAATATTGACTTTTTAAGTTTGAAAGATATATACACAGATATAACCAATAATTTTCATTGTTCTAAATTTGGAAATAAATTTGTGCCTAGTGTAGTTGGTTGAAGGTCTAGACTTCACTATGTGAGGTTATTGGTTTGACCTTCATTAATGAAACATTTCTGCACTTTATGAAAAACTAAAAAAAAAATGCATGTTCAAGGTGGGAATCGTGCGTATACGCATGTGTGTATGTGCATATAGAGAGTTTGATTATATTCATATCTACATTAGAGAGATGTAAGGTTTGTATTTGCCTATATATCTTGTAGTGGATTAATTTCAAGGATTGTTAAATAATTGCATTTAGTTAACATGCTTCCCAAATGTTAAATTTATATATGTATAAGCTGAGTGTACATTAACTTTAGGCGTCATAGGAAACTAACAAATAAGGTACGAGTTATATACATAATGTTTCCAGTTATGGGAATCAATTGCATGGTTTAGTAATCATTGTGCATGGATTGATAATATATCCAATTGAATGCTTATGGACGATTGTTTATTAACCTCATACATTGAGGGGTCAATTGCATGTTATTGCAATTCAATAAGCATTTATTGGTATAAATCTGAATTGCCCAGAATGTATATATGTGTATAAATGGTTAAAATTTCATATATCGTGGGTGATTACTATGCATATTAGAAATTAATAGGATACTAATTAACATATAAGATGATTAATCTATTTTGGTGGAGATTTATTTCCTAAAGTTTAGGAATTTATTCTTTTATATAAAGTGTAAGTTCCTTATATATTTAAGAAAAAAATTAATTTGTTACCCTTTTCAAAATATTATATTTAAATCCCTTTTATGGATGTAGAATAATGGATGAATAGATGCGTTCTAAGATCTTACTTTATTACAAGTAATTAGAGAGCGCTTGTGATCTAATTAAAGATTTCCTAAGGTTAATCTAATGCCCTAATAATTTCTAGCTCTCATATAAGTAGGCATGACCTGCAGCATAAACCTTAGCCTCTTCTTCTTAAAATTTCTTTATATTTCTCCTTTCTCAAGAAAAATTATAGTTCAAAAGTAAATTATAATTCAATCAAATAAATAGAGAAAAGGCTAATTATAAGAAAAGGAATGAAACAACCAAAGCTTTGGAACTACAAGGAGAGGACTAAAAAAAAAGGCGATAAGAGTGGAAGCTATAAAGGTAACCGATTATATTTTTCACTTACCAATTAATCAGTCTTAAGTCTTGAATCTTTTCAAAAAATTCGCCTAAAAATGTTATAATTTCTTTATGTTGTTTTAAATCATATATCTGAATTTTACATGATTTGGGTTTGATTTGCTATAATTTTGATTTCAAAATCCTTAATTTTTGTTCTTAGGGGTCTCAAATTTTATATCTTTGATCAAGATCGTTCGTATCTTTCGAAATTGATTGTTTGAATGTTATTACTATTAATGTATGTTGCATGCATGATCTCTCCATGCTTTAATGTGTGAGAACACCGATCAAATGGAGGTTTAGACTTAAGTTAAATCTTGGGGTTTAAAAGATATCTTTTGAAATTTATATTAGTGCAAGTAGATTCTCATATCAACAAAAGTGCAATATTTGAAGTAGCAAGGAACAAGTATGTACTTATAAAAGAAATGATGCACAAAATAAGGATTATTACAGTATTTTTTTATGTCTGATTACTAACATGATACAAATCACCTTTATGGATAAATATGGAAATTTATCATGTTAATGATGAATTGATGAAGTTCAATTTCAACCTATTAGGATGTAGTAAGTCCCAAAAGCTGAAAAATAAGAATAGAATGATATATGTTCGAATGATCACATATGTACACAAACAGAGTAATAAGCTCATACAACATAAAACCTTTAGATGTCTGATAATATATACAACTGATAGAGACGAAGAAATAAGACGACCCAAAAGCTGATAGATTGATACAGATCCAAGAAGACTCCAAGCACCATGTGTCATGAAAGGCTGTGGTAGTCAGGATGACCTGAGCATAAAGCAAAAAAACATTTGAGTCAGGACTAACATTTTCATTTAAGTAAATTTACTCGAGTGAAATGTTTATAGAAATGCACCATAACTTATGTTTGGAAGTCCATCCTCTAAGGTGAAACTAATACATATAATATAAGATGTTATTATTATAATGTCCATTGTAAATATATTATTGACAATAGCGTAAGCGGAATTACCATATTACCCTTACACCGTTTATAATACCGTAATTTATGCAGATACCGTAGAGTTCACCATAAACCGGTGGCTATCACAAGGTACTCCATAGGTACGGTACATATCAAAATCGTAAGGGGCTCGATCAGGATAAATATATCAAGGCACAGAGGCTATACCTAACTGTAGGATTTTATCGGATTGCTACCCCCGGGCTGGTGGTTACGCATTGCGGCAACTACCTCCTTCCCCAATAATACTCCCATATTCAAAGGGGCCCCAGATCAATCACGGGGTAAGAGAGATGGTATTGAAGAAGTGTGTTAGATAGAAGGAGCGACCTCATTTGGCTTAGGTATAGCTCATGTTTTAGTCATTTTAATTATAACCCGAAGGTCAAAGCAATACCATCATCGTTTTCTTATTTTATTCCAGCAGCGGTCGCCAAACCCATCTTACTTTGTTCTGAATTCTCTACCACGTACACAATTGTCAAAATGGTACCAATATTGACAAAGAGTATGTCAATACCGACTCTGGTCTCTGTGACAACCAATCATCTATTTCATACCATGGTCGTTTCATAAATCTTACTTAATAAAAGTCATAATTTAATATCATGATATTTTGCTTCTTTTATACATATTCAAAACGTTCACTTAGTCATCTTCTTATCAAATTGCTTAGTTATACATAACTTAGGAAATTTGACTTAGCTTGTTAAAGTTCATTATGGTTATATCTTTAAAAGTCTATTTCAAAATGTTAACTATAAGTATGTTTTAACATTGGTTTAACTTAAAGCACTCAATTCATTTATTTGACAAAGTCATGTTATATGTTGCTTTTACTTAACTCGAATTACACATACACACCCCATATATCTTTTTAGGAATCAATTCGACTTAACTTAATAAATCCCATGTGATCAATTTAAATATCATATCCACAAATATATATTAAAAATTCATTAATTTAAATCAATTTGTTAAATTTACTTTAACTCAAGTTATGAATTCCAAAATATTATACTTAGACAGATTTTAAAAATTAATTTAATAAATCTTGACCTAACTTCATTCTTCAACTGTATTACATGTATATAAATTATAAAATAAATTTATATTAAAATTTTAGAATAATTCATATAAAGTCTTAAAACCATTTTAATGCTTAAATCTTATCATTTATTATTTAAATATCAAATTCATAAAATCAATGTTGTATTTTAAACTAGTTATTAAATTATTTTATTAAGTATTATAAAATTCCTTATCTTTTATTAACTAGTATAATATTTTAAAAATCAAAATTTTGACATATACCTATAATTTAAATCTTTATATCTTAAAATTAATCTTTATTAAATTAGAATAAAATTAAGTTTTAATGAAAGTCTTAATTAACAAATTTTAAATAATTTTATTAAGTCAAAAATATATTTATAAATTTTAGAAATACTTGAAAATAGACCACGGTGTTCGTATGTGATTTTCTACCATGATCAAGTGATACAGATATATATCATTTCAATTCGTTTAATTTAAATTTTGGATATTTATCATTTCAATCCAAATTCCAAATTTTCATTTTTCTTTCCTTAAATCTATACAATCGTTCGGGTATGTATCATTTCAACGCATGGTGATTTCCTAAATATAAGGGAACTTGCAGTGTGAGAACAACACATAAAGCATTTCTGATATCACAAACAAATCAGCATATATCATAACAAAACATTCATACGGTTTTGTGTCATATATCGCATGTGTGCATGCTACATGTGCATAATCACATAATAGGTATTTATGCATTTGCTAAAGCGGTCCTAACACTTCATATGTCAATTTACATGTGTTAATTTACTTTGGTGATTGGTTTGTCGTGAGTTTTACTCACCTTTTATGGTATGTCAAGAAAGTGAAATCAGTGAAACTCAAACAAGCACTACACCAAAAGGTTAAATTGGAAACATTTGGTTTTCTTAATTTAAAACGCTACTATAATGTTGCTAGCTCTGATACATTTTAAATGTGCTTCTATATTTGCCTAAGTGTTGTTTCATCTTTATTATATTTTTTGTGTAGTGCTAAAAGCACTAAAAAAATTGCTAGTTGCTACCATGAACCACTGTTTGGTCGGCGGAAAACCATTGTACGCGTTTAAAAAAAGAAAATTTTCCGCTATGCATGGTAGCCTGTAGCACCATTGTCGGTGCTTTTAGCACCACACTATTTTTTTCCTTAAAATATCGTTCCGTCCAAACATTGGCTATTTTGCATACCCAAGCTCCAATATAATTATCTAGGGTTGTTATGGTAATGGTTACCGTTGCCGTTTGGTAAATACCGTTATCGTACCATTTTTACTGGTAATTCAGAATTGTTTACCGTTACCGATCAAATGGTATACCGAAAAATAGTATACCAATAATTTGGTAACCATTACACTGGTAATGGTAAATTACCGTTTGTCCATCAAAATTTATATCTTTGCATATTTTTTGTATACGGTGCATCTTTATTATACTATATGTAGCATTAGTTTATAAAAAAACATAAATGAGAAAAAAAATAAGTGTGCGTGAAATTAATTCACTTGATTATTGAACAAAATATAATAATTTACTTGATTCTAAATAAATGTAATAAAGCATATCGGATGAGTATACATGTTTTAAATTAACTGGTAAAATTACCGTTAGTTTTGAAGAAATTTTACCGATAATTACAATAAAAATGGGAAATTTATCGTTATCATACTGTTTTAACTGATATACCAATTTTAATCAAGAGTGGTTGACCATTAATGGTATGGTGATGAGAAATTTAACATTACCATAATAGAGGTGTACTCATGGAACCTTTAAAGCATTTCTTATTGTCGCAGAAACGTTTGTCATTTCCAAAAGCTAATGGAACATCTCTCTAGAATTATACTTTACCGGTGAATCAATAACATGGATGATTAGCGATGCTTATTACTTTTAGTGCTTTTATTTTTCTGAACCTTGGACGAATTCTCTGTTGCCCTTGGGTTCATAGAGTACATATTTTTGCTGTTATTTGAATAGCATTGCTCTATGAATACTGTACAATTCTTTGAATGTTAATATCTCAAGGTTTGCAGACTTCTTCTTTGTCCAAGTTGATAAACTTTATAAGAGCATTGAATCAAAAGTTATATGTTAAATTTGATAAGGTTAATTAAAAATATGTGGTTTTCTGAGAAATGGTATGGAGAAATTGTTATGGGTTGGAGGCGGATAAAAGTACTTTTCTTGATGATGGAGACTGGAGAGAGTTGAGGAAGGATAGAATACGGTAGTTAATGTGGTGGAGCTGCGTTTATTTAAGCTCACATGCTTCTGTTGTTCTACATCATTTATATATTTGTTTCGATTCAAGTAGCCACACTAGATAACGGTGTGTTTATGTGGATTTTGATGCTTTATGAATTTTATGAAGTTCGGTATAGAAACACAGGTTCTGAATATGTGGGTCAACCTGTAATCATAACTTTACATTTCTTGTTGTATCATATTATCAGACGTATATGGCTCTACGTTTGCTTTTCTAAATATCATGGCCTGCCCCTCTTGTTCAGCCAACCCCATCATCAACCCCTCGGATTCAACGCTATAGCATTGGTCGAAATAAGTCTTTCGTATGGTGCCGCCAGGCATAGAGCTATAGCTATAGCTTTAGTCTCGCACTATTTTCCACTATGCGCTATAGACTATACTGAGCCAATTCGCTGCGGCACAAGAGGCCAGCTTATGCAAAATATAGATCCTCAATGCCGCATCATACGTATGGTAGTTTCCAAGATCTCTGATCCAATATCATAAGAGCCAGACCCTACAACTGGCAGCTCTCCATTCCTTCCATTCAAAATCTTCTGTACATTTCTATTTGGTTTTTTGTGTTCGTTTTTTCTTGAGTGATACGCAAACATTTGGCAACATGCTCCTCAACGATTATCTATTGGTTTACTAAAGAAGACCGATTCTCTCCTCCTTCAAGCTTATGAATCCATTATATCAGATGTATGTAGGTCAACCTCTAATAACTTTACATTTCTTGTTGTATCATCATATCAGATGTATGTGGCTCTATATTTGCTTTTCTAAATATCATGGCCTGCCCCTGTTGTTCAACCAACCCCATCATCAACCCCTCGGATTCAACACTATATTATTGGTCGAAATAAGTCTTTCGTGTGGTGCCGCCAGGCATAGAGCTATAGCTATAGCCTCGCACTATTTTGCGCTATGCGCTATAGACTACACTGAGCCAATTCGCTGCGGCACAAGAGGCCAGCTTATGCAAAAAATATAGATCCTCACTACAGCATCATACATATGGTAGTTTCCAAGATCTCTGATCCAATATCATAAGAGCCAGACCCTACGACTGGCAGCTCTCCATTCCTCCCATTCAAAATCTTCTGTAGATTTCTAATTGGTTTTTTGTATTCGTTTTTTCTTGAGTGATACGCAAACATTTGGCAACATGCTCCTCAACGATTATCTATTGGTTTACTAAAGAAGACCAATTCTCTCTTTCAAGCTTATGATTCCATTATTGCCAGTGAACTTTAACGATTGTGACTCATTGAGAAGCATTTTTGATAACCTGATTGAAACTGCCTCTAAAGATGACTTGTAATGTGTTGTAGAATGCTCGATGCCATACTTCTTGCGTGCCTGTGATTTTGGCCTTAGCAGTGGTAAGAAATTCAATGCTTGGTTATTTGGCCTTTGCGGTTAGAAATGCAGGAGAGGACTAAGCCGATACCTAAACGGATATCAATTCACCTTGCATTGTCATTGATTCCTTAAAATAGGAACTGGCTCTAGTGCTGAAGCCATATTGAACTTTTCAACATGTAAGTCATCATGGGTGCTCTGAATCCTATTTGCATTATTTGTTGATGAATGGCTAATGTGGGTAGCATAATAGCTACCGTAATGGGATTACATAACTAGCAGATTATTCATTGATTCATTCTCAAACATCCAGGTTTTCCCGGTGTTTCATTGTTTACATAAAATACTTCAAAACTTTTTGATGAGAAAATTACAAAGGATATTCGCCTTGAGAACTGTGACTTGCTCTGGGGAAATGAATCAAACCATTGGGCAAGCCCACTAAACCCACGAGATGGAGAATCCCACTGGGCAGGGCAAAAGAAAAAGAAAAACGTAGTGTATAAGATCATAAACTAAATGTGAAACTTCTCCCGCTTCTCAAATTAGGTCTTCAACGGTGCTAAATTATCGTGATCCGGCTATCAATCCTGGTTTTGAAACAAAACATAAAATAAAATAGGGCAAGTCGCAAATCGGTTGACTCTACTACAACGACATTTTTCTTCTTGCTGTCTCCAATCTTGCCGTTTCTTCAAAGCTCAGGCTATAGAAAGATACCTTTTTTTTTAAACTGAAAATATGACAATGTTTTTTATTTTGTAGACGGACTTTGTTAATTATTATGCTCAAGGCCGGTCCAAAGAATCAGTTGCCCAATCCCGAACAACATTTTGTTGCCCACTGAAATATATCATATTTTTTTTTATATAAATTCTTTGCAAACACAAAATCGCATAAAAACAAAAATGCTAATATTAAACTTACATAAAGTTACTACATTTAGTAGACAGACCTAAGCAAGCAAGGGCTCTAATCCTAAACAATACAGTATAGAAGCGTTTATTATGGTAAATAAAAAGATGAAATGACCACTGCTTTTGCATAAGGATAATCAACTTGTTAGCATCAGAAATAAAATTACTAAAAATGGAACATCACTGGTCAAATATACAATTATGCAGCCCAAACATACCTGATATTTTAATGAATTTATTTAAAGGATGTAACTGGATGTATTTGAACAAAATGTTACTTTATCATGTTCGTGCCTAGTAAATAGTATCACAAAACTCAAAACAACACCTAAATGACTGGTAGAATATAATATGAAAGAGTAAATTTGATGGTGCAACTGTTTCAAAGTTGAACGATTGTATTAGAAAAAACGAGATAAATATTGTAGTGAATAAAATTTCCTCGTTCTTCCCAAGTTCCTGCAAAAGCACAATAGAATATATTATTTATATATATGTGTGTTATACGGGTTGTTCGTATACATCCATTGTTAGTAAATCATAGCAGTGTCATGCATTATCAATACACACCGGAAGAACTTTGAACCCATGATCTTGAAGAATTTGTCCTGGTTGATGTATATAGTGTACTTTTCGAGCTGTTAAACCTGACATATGCCAAATGAAATAAAAACGTATAACTCTCCTAATTAAGATATACCATGAATTAGAAAGATGTTAAGCAAAAGCCTCTCTATAGATATAAACAAATATTTATTTCACTTTAAAATATGATCTTAACTATAATATATTTTTACAAATTCAAAAGATCCATCCACAACAATTACCAATTCTTAATTTTACCTTAAAATATATAGTCGATTTTTCCATAACTAATATGTAGGAAAATGCTTCATCTAGCATTTTTTATAGTGAAATCTTCAATTAAATGGTTATAATCAAGTTTCTCCAAAAACTCGCTTTCAATTGAGATCATTGCAAGTCCATTTAATCGTTCTTGTGACATAATCGTTCGAAAATAATTTTTAATCAATTTTAATTTATAATAACTTCTCTCGGCGGAAGCAACTGATAAACTTGATTAAATTAAATTTGATTTAATCGTTCTTGTTAACTGTCCCTGTCATGGTTGCTTCCGCCGAGAGAAGTTTTTTTAAATTAAAATTGATTAAAAATTATCTTCGAACGACAATGTCACAAGAACGACTAAATCAACTTGCAATGATCTCAATTGAAAGCGAGTTTTAGATAAACTTGGTTATAACCATTTAATTGAAGAATTCGCTACAAAAAATACTAAAAGAAGCATTTTTCTTCGAATTAATTATGGAAAAATCAACCATATATTTTAAGGTAAAATTAAGACTTGGTAATTGTTGTGGATGGATCTTTTGAATTTGTAAAAGAAGTTATATAGTTAAGGTCATATTTTAAAGTGATATAAAGATTTGTTTATGTCTATAGAGAGGTTTTTGCTTAATATCTTTCTAATTCACAGTATATCTTAATTAGGAGACTTATACGTTTTTATTTCATTTAGCATATGTCAGGTTTAGCAACTCGAGGGGTACAATATATGCATCGACCAGGACTGATTCTTCAAGATCACAGTTCAAAGTGCTTTTGTTGTGTATTGATAATGCATGACACTACTACGATTTACTAAAAATGGATAATATAGGAACACCCCGTATGATACACATGTAAGTAACATTTTTTTTTTTTGTGATTTTACAGAAACTAATTGGGAAGAACGAGGAAACTTTATTCACTACAATATTTATCTCGCTTGTTCTAGTACAATCTTTCAACTTTGAAACATTTGCACCTTCAAATTTACTTTTTTAGATTTTATTTTACCAGTCATTTAGTTGTTGTTTTGAGTTTTATGACATTACGAGTGGAAACCCGTGCGTTGCACGGAAGCATAGAGTACGGGGTGTTGTAGTTTGCACGGAAGCATAGAGTACGGGGTGTTGTAGTTTGCACGCGCGTGGTCGTAACGGCATGCGCTTCGCGCGAAGAGCGTAACGGCACGCGCTTCGCACGTGATGATGGCACGCGCTTCGCGCGTAATCAAGACACGCGCTTTGCGCGTGATGATGGCATGCGCTTCACGCATGATCACGGCTCGCGCTTCGCGTATGGACCGTTGTGCCACAAATATTATGTAAACAGATATAAAGCTCTGTCTCATAAACCTTTTGCTTGCTGGGCTTGCAAGTTTTCCATGCATCTTTTTGAACATTAACATAAATACACTATGTGAAGACATTAATCATATAAAAATTTCTAGCTCTTACAATTTGCTAAAACTCCATGGAGAGAATTTTATTACATTTCGTGGAATAATTTCAAAAGGCATTGAAGTATATTAATAACATAACAGTTAAATGATATTTCTAAACAATTAAATGTGTATATGAATGATAAAGTATTTTTTTTGTTCTTGCAAATTAGACATTCCTGTGAAGTGTAATGTGATCACAACACTCCAATTTTACTTCATATTTGATGTTGAGTAATTAATGCTTCATAGGCTTGTGATATCATATGTTTGCATCCATTTACCTAATGAAAAGATTATTAAGTGCTAAATAAGATATACTGATAATAATATAGGTACCGTAATAAAAGGCAAACTCTGAATTAGTGCAAGTTGATTCATAAATAGCAATTCCTAATTGGTGGAATACTGAAAGTTGAAAACAAAAGTATGGTGTTAAATAATATGCAAAGAAACAAATATTTATGATTTTACATAGTTGCTCGACAACAACTTGGTCAAATTATATATGGGTGAAGAAGACAAATAACATTAAAAAACATAGTTTATATGAAATAAAGAAAATAATTATAGCAATATTTCAAAACTTTCTAAGGAGTTATATGATATTTTTAGGAATCCAAATTAGAAAATGGAAATCTAGCAAGAGTAAAAGCTCAAATCCTATTGAACTAACTATTTCTTTAAAAATGCCTAATTTTTATAGGTGGAATAAGAAAACACCTATATCAGAAAACTACAACATGTTGACCAAAATTTGGTAAGCCAAACTATCCAAAGTTGAAACCACAACGCCAATTTCGGATGCAAGACCTAGCATAAAGACCTCATTAAATAATGATTAATTTACATATTTTGGGCTAAATCTAATTGAAATTCAGTTTTTTTTAACCAAGAGAAGAATAATATGAGGAAGATATGCTAAAATGAAAGTTACGATAGTTTTCAACCTAGGATGCCATGTAACATAAGTACATAATTATTTCAAAAATATAAAGCTGATCCTTTAGTATCTAGTTGTATTCCTACTATGTTCATCAACTAATTTAGTAAATGCAAACTGTGTTCAATAATAGTGTATTCTCTTTATAAGTAAAGACGTTAAATATGCTAAATAATACGGGTATTAAATTTTATAGAAATTCAAAGAGTGCTAGAGAAAAACGTATTTTCTTTTTATATACAGACGTTGGATACGTTTGATAGAAATTCAAAAAGCATTAGAGAATGACACTCTTTGTTTTTAAGGAAAGACGTTAAATGTGCTAATCGTACGAATATTAAATTTTGATTGAAATACTATGCTATATTTAATAAACCTTTATATCCCTGCATGCCCTATTGCCTTATATCAAAGATTAAAATTACAGAAAATTATTATATACTTTTACCATGGATACTAATATCCACCAACATTTATGTAATGACAACGTTTTGAAATGTAGAACACATGTTTGGACGAAATTTAATGCCATAATCGTAAAAGCAATGACTTGTATTGAATTGTATAAAATTCAAACTCAAATTATCAAATATATCAGTTATGTTCTTTGTATTCCTTGGTTGCATTTGATTAAAATAGATTTGAATCAACAAAGGATATAATCAAGGTTTTATTGGATAACATTAATGTAAAGAAAGGAAAATGCACATTAAAGGAAGAGAAATTTAATTTCCCTATGTTGAAGATTACTAATTTTAATGTTCATAAAAAAATGAAATCAAACTCTAAGCCACTTGCCTGATAAAATTAGATTACAAACTGAACATCATTTACCAAAATCAAGTACCACTTATATGATGCATTTAAAGACTAAAAAATAAGTTGAGAGTATAAGGAAAATTTCATGTGGTCCAATATTTTAATGTCAAATATCAATTAACTGACAAATTTATCAAGCGGATTTCAACTTGCATGTTACTCCATTTCCTAAAACCTTAACTATTTAATGTAACATATATTTTAGAAAATGAAAACGGTATAGATCAATCTTTTATAGCAAGTTTTAATACATTATTATATTTCAGCTGTGCTGTAGACTATAACTTAATAAATTTCAATCACTAAAAATTCCATTCAAAAATAAAATAAAAAAACATGAAATGGTATTGGGCAAGAACTATTTTGAATTGTTTCCAGTTTTGATCAACATTTTTGGGGCAAGAAAACATACGACATACATTCAAAGGGCTATAAAATCATACAAATTGATTCCATATATCACGCAAGCTTTCAATGCCAATTCAATCCAAATAACTGCAAACAATCATGCAACAAAATCCACCGTTCCTCAATTATAGGGGATGTGTTTAAATTAGGATGGTGGATTTGTTTTTGCGGGATTAAATCTCAGCCGCTCTTTGTCTCCTTGTTTGTCTAAGGGTTTGTCTAGGGGGGGAATTTTATTATATAGATTTACACGGTGCAACAATTATAAAGTAACATTTTGTCCAAATACGTTCAGTTTCCTTCCTTCATGTAAATTTACTAAAATTTCGTGTATGCTTGGGCTGTATAATTGTATATTTGACTAATAATGTTCCATTTTCTATAATTTACTTTCTGATGCTAACAAGTTGGTTGTCCTTAATCAAAAGCAGTAGTCATTTCATCTTTTTATTTACCATAATAAACGCTTCTATGTGGTATTGTTTTGGATCAAAGTCCTTATTTGCTTAGGCCCTGTAGTAACTTTATGTAAGGTTAATATTAACGTTTTTATTTTTATGTGATCATATGTTTGCAAAGAATTTATATAAAAAAATTATGATATATTTCAGTGGGCAACAAAAATTTGTTTGGGCTTGAGCAACCGATCCTTTGGACCAACTTGGCGGTTGGTATAATTTAAATGGGCGAGATATTCTGCAAATCATTTCTACATTTCTTATAGGAAACAAATAAAAACTTATTATATATAAAATAGAAAAAAAGAAAGATAAAATAAGCATTTTGGTATGCATAAAAATAGATTCTAATCTGCGTTGCTTTTCAACCAAACAATTTAATTTTTAGTAATATTGAAAAATAAATAATTAAAATTAAAAGTGGAAGTTAATTGAATAATAGAAGAAAAAGCTCTATTTACTTACTCTAGAACTTTTTATTTGTCTACTACTTCTTATTTGTTATGTTTTTATTTATTTAAAAATAATGAATATATGAATCTAAACAAAAGATTTCCAATATATCCGGAAAAGAAGAAATATTAATCTTTGGTGAACAAAAGAAAAAAAGGCCAAGAGCGAAGCTGACCACTACTTATGGGAATGAAGTGAGAGTCAAATACTAAATGGTGAAGGTAATAGAGCAACTGTCCTCTGCCCTGAGCCATTTATGGTGTGTTTAAAATTCATGCAGGCATATTATATTATCTGAAGTATATGATTATAACCATGCTTTTATATACATGCAAGAAGTTGATGTTGATGTAGCTACTGAAATTTCTATTGAAGATGTTAAAATGCTGGAAGATTTTATACCTATGGAGAATGTTGGAAATGATAATTTTTTTTTGTATTAATGGGATTAACATGGAGGCAGCTCATAAAGAAATGTCAAGGTCTTGATTAATATTATTAATGTACGTACTACTTACGGTAGATTAAGTGTACATCTATTTTGGTTGGGGAACTTCAAAAAATGTACCTTGCTTAGGGAACCTGGAAGAATGGTGCCTCCTAGTTTTATAATCTTACACCCAAATCACCTTATATTCAAACATGATTACAGTTATAGGAAGTTCTTTCATCACTAGTTAATTCATGTATTTTCAGATTTCGACTCATATTCAATACAAGCATCAACATAATACTATATATGTACGTCTAGTGCAATCTGAATGTTCCAATAAATAAGATGCACCATGGCCTGCTTGAATCATATTGTGATATATCTTGAGGGTTGCAATAAGTATCAATATAGTGTATATGTCTTGAGTTCTAATTATATAATAATATATTTATAGCATCAAGCATGGTTGGCATTGTGATATGGTGTTGCAGAATTAAATCTTCATAGACATATGGCCATGCCTTCAAGCTTGAGTAATGAGTTCTAATCTCTTCTCATACAAGGTTCATAATAAGTTGTAACTTGTATGGTTAAGAATCACGACTCGGTTGTACAATAATTGTTAAAGTTAAAATCTTTGATTAGTCGAAATATTAAATGTTGCGTTTTAGGTGTACTATAAAAAACAAATTTTGCGCTGCTGGTGGGAAATTTTTGAAAAAATAACATAGGTGTCTATGTAGTTTTTTTATGTTTGTTATATAACAATGTCTACAATGTATAGAATGTTGGAAATATTCAACCTATTGGGGCCACATATGCTAAATTGGCTATCTTATGACTAAGTCCGAATACGTGATTTAGTTTGAAATAAATAACTTAGGACTTTTAGGGTACAATTATCATGTAATATAATAATGTGTGGATACCAGAGTGATAATTTTGGTTTGTTGAAGGGCCGAACTAAAAATATCACACTACTGTATATATAGGGTTATGGTCCCCGAATTACACAAGTTATCAGAGTGTTCTCTTACCTCTACTATAAAGACATATTTACAGATCTGAGCTTGTGTCAATTTGGAAGATCTAACTCAACCTAATTCTACATATCAGCAAACACCGATGGATTCAGGGATGGTTTCCGCTGATCTCTTTGATCTTATTCTGTTTATTCTCGACTGAATCAATATGGTTATATTCAGATCCGTAGCGAATTATTTTCTAACAAGTGGTATCAGAGCCAACCATTATTGATTCTATTGGGAAAATTTTGATTTTTTGTTTAATCATATATACATATGATGAGTTTATTAAAGTTTGTTACATGTTTTGCCATCTTACAACAAATTTGTATAATTGTTCCTTTTCATACGGCTCCTTCCCTATTTGCTGAAGTTTTATCAAAACTGATTGAGTTTATCTTATGTAAGCACCTGACATTAAAAAAAAAAAAAGTTTTTTTTTTTTGTATCAAACCATGCAAAGTGTTGTTCCAGTATGCGTTAAGGTAGAATATTAGTCTGGTGAATCATTCTTTTCATGATGGACATTCTCTTTTGGATTCATGCATTAAATTTCTTCCAATATGTTCAAAGTATTATGATTGTTTTATATTATAATAGTTGTTCAACTTTATATGGAGCCATGTACTCGATTATTCATGCAGCCGTCATTTTTGACCAAGTCTTGTATTTAAACTATTTTTCGGTTCTCATTATGTATTATGCGGATGGTTTAAAAGTTGCTTCATTTCAGCTGTAAGCAATTTTTTTTTTTTTTTTTTTTTTTTAACCTCGGCACTGATTCAGGTTTTGTTTTAATTTTTTTTAAATGGTCACGTTGTTATCATGCTATGCGGATATACTACAGACCACTACCCTGACATGTATTAATTCATTTGGTGACTCATTGTATTGAATCCAATACATCGTTAATAGGAACGTTTTTATTATTTGACCTGTTCAAGATTCAAAGACTTGGCTATCCATATATTATGGATATTATTTCGGTTTCCTTTTCTCTGTTGTTCGCATAAACCAAAGTTTTTTTTTTGTGAACTGACTTTAGAATTTTATTGGTCTTAACCATTATTTCAGTTTAATCTTTTGATCTGTTATGTGAGTTAAGATGCAAAGAAATTCAATTTTTTTTTTTTTTTGTGTCTCTTTACAGCTGTAAATATTTTACATTAGTAGTGAATTAACTTTAAAATAATATGTCACCAAAGTGACCTCTATATATTGGTTGTTCATGAAAATGTTTAATATTTGTGTGTAGTTATTCATGCGAATATTAGTCGGCCCAAAGGAAGGCTAATGTTTGGCCGAATCACTTACACATGTGTGATGATAGATACGTGACAATTATAAGGATTTAAGAGTGAATAATTAATCGGCCCAAAGGAAGGTTGTTATTCGACTTTTATTTATTGTCAGTATTTGATCGTTGCAACAAGAGTATCACTAGCAATTAATATTACTGTCCAAAGACTTGATATTAATGTTGTACAAGATATCTTGAAAAAGAGAACTACCAATTATTTGAATTTACTAATGTTGGTTTATAATGTAAGCATATTTAATTGATTCTTTTATTGATTACAGTTAATATGACTACGGTATCTGCCAATCTTAACAATATTCCTATTCTGGCTGGAACAAACTTCATTGGAAAGAGAACATATTACTTGTTCTTGGCTGCATGGATCTTGACCTTGCACTTAGGATGGACGCACCTACCCCTCTTACGGATAAAAGTTCTTCTGATGCTATAAAGAACTTTGAGAGGTGGGATCGTTCAAACCGCATGAGTCTAATGATCATAAAACGCGGCATTCCGGAGGCATTTAGGGGTGCGGTGTCTGAAAAGATAACCAACGCCAAAGATTTCCTTGCTGAGATTGAAAAACGTTTTGCCAAAAACGATAAGGCGGAGACAAGCACGCTTTTGCAACGCTTGATTTCCATGAAGTATCAAAGCAAAGGAAACGTAAGGGAGTACATTATGGAAATGTCAAATGTTGCTTCAAAACTTAAGGCACTTAAGCTAGAGCTTTCAGATGATTTGCTCGTGTATTTGGTATTAATCTCTCTTCCTTCACAGTATAACCAATTCAAAATCAGTTATAACTGTCAGAAGGAGAAATGGACTCTTAATGAGCTCATTTCATACTGTGTGCAAGAAGAAGAGAGGTTGAAGCATGATAAGACTGAAAGTGCTCATTTGGCCTATATCCCTAAGAGAAAAGACAAAAAGAGAAAGAAGGATAATGAAGCTGCTAAGGGTCCGGCAGAAAAGAAACAACAAAAGGAAACTGATGGTTGTTTCTTTTGTAAAAAGCCTGGACATTTGAAGAAAGATTGTACCAAATATCACGCTTGGCGTGTTAAGAAAGGTATGTTTTTTGCTTTGGTCTGTTCTGAAGTAAATTTAGCTACAGTACCTAAAAACACTTGGTGGATAGATTCCGGTGCCTCTACTCATATAAGTGTTTCTATGCAGGGCTGCCTGAGCTACCGAAATCCAACTGATGCTGAAAGATACATCTATGTGGGCGATGGAAAATCGGTTCAAGTGCAGGCTATTGGGCATTTTAAGTTATTATTAGGAACTCAGTTTTATTTGGATTTATTTGATACTTTTGTAATACCGTCATTTAGACGGAATTTGGTTTCTATTTCTAAATTGGACAAATCTGGATATACTTGTTCATTTGGGAATGGTATTTTTAGTTTATCAATAAATTCAAATCTTGTTGGAACTGGTTCTCTTAATGTTTGTGATAACTTATATATGCTTGATGTTAATACATCTTATAATGAAGCCTTGCATGTGGAATTACATGGTACTAAAAGGAAAGCTAATAAAGAAAATTCAGCCGCATTATGGCATAACCGATTAGGTCATATATCTAAAGCTAGAATTCAAAAGCTTGTGTCAGATGGCATTTTGCAATCCCTTGATTTTTCAGACTTTGATATTTGTATAGAGTGTATCAAGGGAAAGCAGACCAAACATAAGAAAATAGGTGCCAATAGAGCAACCGACGTCTTAGAATTGATACATACAGTTATTTGTGGGCCATTTCCTGAGGCATCATGGAATGGACAACAATATTTTATCACATTCATAGACGACTATTCAAGATATGGCTACCTATATCTTATACATGATAAATCGGAATCCTTGGACATGTTCAAGAAATTTAAGTTAGAGGTTGAGAACCAACTCAATAAAAGAATAAAAACTGTCAGATCTGACCGTGGCGGTGAATATTACGGTAAATCTGACGGATCAGGTGAACAATGCCAAGGACCGTTTGCCCACTTCCTAGAGGAATGCGGAATAGTCCCACAATACACTATGCCGGGTTCACCTAGCATGAATGGTGTTGCTGAGAGACGAAACCGAACCCTTAAAGATATGGTAAGGAGTATGATTTGTCATTCTACCTTACCAAAATCACTCTGGGGAGAGGCATTAAACACAGCAGTTTATATCCTTAATAGGGTACCCACTAAAGCAGCTGCCAAAACACCTTATGAGATTTGGACAGGCAAACAGCCCACTCTAAAGCATTTTCATATTTGGGGATGTCCAGCTGAGGCAAGGCCTTATAGGCCCAATGAAAGAAAATTGGACTCTAAAACAGTGAGCAGCTACTTTATTGGTTATTCTGAGCGATCTAGGGGCTATAAATTTTATGATCCCACACTAAGGAAATTTTTTGAGACGGGAACTGCAACATTTTTTGAGGATGTAGAGATTGGGGGGAGAAATAAAGTAAGGAACATTGCTTTTGAGGAGGAATCATCATATATGATATCCACTAAGGTTACTTCTTCAAATGATATGACGGTTATCGTGCCTGTCATTGATCAAGAAGTAAATATGGAACCTCAACAAGACAATGTTGAAGAAAATCCCTTTCAAGTTGAAGACAATGTTCTACAAGAACAAACTCAACAACCTCAACAAGAATTACCATTAAGAAGATCCACTAGAGATAGAAGAAGTGCCATTCCGGATGATTATGTGGTATTTCTTCAAGAATTAGAGGATCACAATGGATTGGTGGAAGATGATCCTATCAACTTGCACCAAGCCATGCAAGATATTAATTCTCAAAAGTGGATTGAGGCCATGAATGAAGAGTATAAATCCATGCAAGACAATAAAGTTTGGGACCTTGTCACTTTGCCTGAAGGTGCAAACCCCATTGGTTGTAAATGGATATTTAAAACCAAAAGGAATGCAGAAGGTAAAGTAGAAAGATACAAGGCACATCTTGTAGCAAAAGGTTTTACTCGAAAGGAAGGCATCGATTTTAAAGAGACTTTCTCTCCGGTTTCATCGAAAGACTCTTTTAGAATAATTTTGGCGCTTGTTGCACATTTTGACCTTGAGTTACATCAAATGGATGTTAAGACTGCTTTTCTCAATGGAGACATTGAGGAAACAATTTATATGGTGCAACCAGAAAACTTTGTGGTCGGAGATCCAAAGAATATGGTTTGCAGATTAAAGAAATCCATTTATGGACTCAAACAGGCATCTCGTCAGTGGTACTACAAATTTCATAATGTAATTACCTCATTTGGTTTCGAGGCGAACATTATTGACAACTGTGTGTATCACAAGTTTTGTGGGAGTAAATTTGCATTCTTGATTTTATATGTTGATGACATATTGCTAGCCAGCAATGATTTACATACATTGCATGAAACCAAGAGATTTCTTTCAAACAACTTTGAAATGAAAGAACTTGGCGAAGCTTCTTTTGTATTAGGAATCCAAATACACCGTGATCGTTCACGTGGTATTCTTGGATTGTCACAAAAAGGCTATATAGAAAAGGTGCTTGAAAGGTTTGGAATGCAAGATTGTAAAGTAGGAGATACCCCTATCGCTAAAGGAGATAGATTTTGTCTCAAACAATGCTCTAATAACATCCTTGAAGTTAATGAAATGCAGAAAATTCCTTATGCATCTATCGTAGGGAGTTTGATGTATGCTCAGGTGTGTACGCGTCCGGACATTGCGTACATTGTAGGAGTGTTGGGTAGATATCTTAGTAATCCTGGAATGGATCACTGGAAAGTAGCAAAAAGGGTTATGAGGTATCTTAAGAGAACAAAGGACTATATGCTTACATACAGAAGATCAGATCAGTTGGAGATCATTGGGTATTCGGATTCTGACTTTGCTGGATGCCCAGATAGTAGAAAATCCACTTCAGGATATATATTTCTACTAAGTGGGGGAGCCATATCATGGAAGAGTGTTAAGCAATCACTCATAGCTTCTTCTACCATGGAAGCAGAGTTTGTGGCTTGTTATGAGGCATCTAATCATGGGAAATGGCTGCGAAATTTTGTCACTGGGCTGCGCATTATCAATAGTATTGAAAGACCATTAAAATTATATTGTGACAATAAATCAGCAGTATTATATTCCAATAACAACAGAAGCTCAAGCAAGTCAAATTATATTGACATCAAGTTTCTTGTTGTGAAGGAGAGAGTGCAGAATGGTTTGATATCCATAGAGCATATTGGGACAAATTCCATGTTGGCGGATCCGCTTACAAAAGGATTACCACCCAAGGTCTTTCATGAGCATGTTGCTAAAATGGGTGTATCTTTTATTTAAGGACTTTTTGGTTCAAGGGGAGTTTGTAATAAGTTAGTTTTATGATGTTGCTCTATAATTTGGTTATGGACATACTTTAGTTTTTCTGATCAGAAATAAAGAAATAAAAGTCAATTTTCTTTTGCACTCCATTTGTTCATATATATATATATATTGAACATTTTGATCTCAATAAAGTAAAGTTGGACCAGTTGGAAATAGGCATGCAAAGATTACATTTCATGTAATTTCCATGCTACACATACATGATTGATCTATGTCATTTGGTTATGTTAGTATATGTGATCATTGATGGGTTTAGTTACAATGATAATGACGGAAGCCGCTTTGGTCCTATATTAACACAATCAATGGACGAGTTTGTTTTGGATATACCTTATTATTAAGATAGCTATTTGAGAGCTCATAACGTAAATACATTTATAAAATTGCATATGTGGCCCAGGGGGAGATTGTTGGAAATATTCAGCCTATTGGGGCCACATATGCTAATGTATTGGCTATCTTATGACTAAGTCCGAATACGTGATCTAGTTTGAAATAAATATCTGAGGACTTTTAGGTATAATTATCATGTAATATAATAATGTGTGGATACCAGAGTGATAATTTTGGTTTGTTGAAGGGCCGAACTAAAAATATCACACTACTATATATATAGGGTTATGGTCCCCGAATTACACAAGTTATCAGAGTGTTCTCTTACCTCTTCTATAGAGACATATTTACAGATCTGAGCTTGTGTCAATTTGGAAGATCTAACTCAACCTAATTCTACATATCAGCAAACACCGATGGATTCAGGTATGGCTTCCGTTGATCTCTTTGATCTTATTCTGTTTATTCTCGACTGAATCAATATGGCTATATTCAGATCCGTAGCGAATTATTTTCTAACATAGAATACAAGACTATTGATTGTTTTTTTTTAAATCCCGCATAACCTCAAAAACGAAGAAAAAAAAGGAATATTTACATTTCCTCCCCGTATGTAGAATAATAAAACCTTGTTTCTTGTATATTGACGTGTTCAGATGACAAAATATGGCAGCTGCATACGCAAACATTTTTACGTGCCATGATTGAAGAGTTTAGGTTCTATTTAACCGACCTGAACAATGGTGCATTTCATCCTATTTATTTTCTACTAAAATGCGCTAGTTGTTTTAAAATTTAATTTGGTGGTACAGTGTTAAGATGTGGATCTTATTACGGTTTATACAAAATGAACATACCCGTGTGGGCTTTGCATATGTACCTGGGCCATATTTGTTTTCATTGGCCCATAATTGTGTTGTATCATTATATATACTTCCGCACCATTTGCAAATCAAATTAACGGAAACATTATTACAAAATACATTCAAATCAGTTTTCTTTCATGGTATCAGAGCACTCAAGCCTAACGGCAATTTGAATTGATTTAAAATTGATAGAGGGGAGTGTTTTTGACTCCTCAGATTAGTTTCATCATTGGAGATCATACCTCTCTGATCTTAGTTGCATCTATTCCCACCTCGCTGTGCGTGCCTGGCCGGAAATCTCTTTCGCGGCGGCTACAACAACACTTTTATTGATCATCTGAGAATAAAATCTCATCATTTGATCTTCTTGGTACGGAATCATTGGTTCTTGCAACTTAAAAGAGACAAGAACCTCATCCAGAACATTATTTTACCCACTGTACTGCGTTGGCTGCCACCCTCTCGAGCAGGTGACCTCGCCACACGTCTTGCCAACATCTGAGTGAAACCTGATTGCCATACCAACCATGGCAGGACCCACGGATGGAAATTCTTCTGCAAGTTCAAGCGTGGGCATTGTTGAACCACCCAGCACCACTCAAACTCTTGTGAAGCCAAAGACTCAAGTGATAACCACCCCTCTTGATGAAGAGAACTACCTCTTATGGAAGTTCCAGATTGAAACAGCCTTGAAAGGTTACGACCTTCAAGATTATGTCAAGGGAACAAGGCATGTGCCGCCTGCAATGATCAACGATAAAGATGGAAATGTGACTAGCAATCCGGCATATATACATCATAAAAAACAAGATAGTCTACTGTCCTCGTGGCTTCTATCATCCATAAGCACCAGTTTATTATCTCAAGTTATTGGATGTAACACATCTTATGAAATTTGGTCCACGATTCAACAGATCTTTAATTCTCAATCGTCAGCAAGAATTATGCATTACAGAAGGGAGTTTCAGAATGCAAGAAAAGGGGATTCATCGATGAGGGAATATATTTCTAAAGTCAAGACTATGTGCGACAAACTTAAGGCAGTGGGACATTATGTGTCTGATAATGAACAAATTCTTACTCTTACAAACGGATTAGATGAAGAGTATGAGTCGCTGGTTACCTTTATTGCCACTCAACCAGTGTTGCCTGACATTCAAACGGTATACTCTGCATTATTAGCACATGAGGGCAGAGTGGAACAGAGAAAGGCAACCCAAACTGATTATAGTATTAATCTTGCATCAAATTCGAAAACTGCAACCACGAGTCAATCAAGAAACGCACCTGGTTATGGCAGAGGCAACAATCAAGGACCAAGAGGCAATCCAAATTAAAGAGGAAGAGGCAGGGGCAGATTCAACAATGCTCCAAGAATCAAGTGCCAGATATGTGACAAACCTGGACATTCAGCAAATCGATGTTATTTCAGGTTCAACACAGATGTGAACAATGCACAACAAGGGCAGTTTAATCAAAGAGCAGCGAACGTAAACATGGCACAAGCAAATCAAGGTAGAACAAATACAGAGAGCTCAACAATCGCAGGAAATAGTGATGAACTTGGCAAAAATGATGACTTCAACAGCGAGGACTGGTTTCCAGACTCTGGAGCAACCAATCACATCACCAACAGTTTGCAAAATCTAAATCTTGGGAACAAGAACTATTCAGGTAATCAAGTTATTCATACTTGTAACGGTGAAACGATGAATATATCACACATTGGAACTGGCTTAATAAGAGGAAGAAGAAATTTCTTTCTTAATAACTTACTAAGAGTTCCAAATGTTCAGAAAAATTTAATCAGTGTTTCACAATTCACTAGCGATAACAAGGTATATTTTGAGTTTCACCCACAACATTGTCTTGTTAGAGACTCTCTAAGTAAAGACGTATTATTACAGGGTAAATTGGATAATGGCTTATATCGATTCAAGAACTTGCAATCAAGTCTGGGAAATGATAAAAATGCTTGGTGCTGCAATGCTAACATTCAATTCGACAATAATGTGAACAAAATTAATTTTAATAATGATGTTTGTGATAGTGTTAAATTTGACTGCAGTAATATGAAGAATGACATTGATATTTGGCATTATAAACTGGGACACCCTAGTTATGATATTGTGTTGAGAGTATTGAATGACACTAACATTTCATACAAGAATTTACCTGTTTCTACTCCATGTACACATTGTCAAATTGGCAAAAGCCATAAGTTACCTTTTAGCAGATCTAAAACTGTATATTCCAAGCCTCTTGAACTATTGACAGCAGACTTATGGGGTCCTGCATCATTGAACTCAGGACAAGGACATAGGTATTACTTATCTATAGTTGATGCATACACAAGATATACCTGGATTTTCTTTCTAAAAGCAAAATCAGATACATGTGAAGTTATGCTGCAGTTTATCAATTTCATAGAAAGACAGTTAAACTGCAGCGTAAAGATCGTGCAAACAGATGGAGGAAGTGAGTTTCAACCCCTAAAAGGATTTTTTAATAATAAGGGGATAATTCACAGAACCACTTGTCCTTACACATCTGAACAAAACGGCATTGTGGAAAGAAAGCACATGCATATTGTGGATACTGGATTAACTTTATTGTCAAAGGCATCAATGCCACTGAAATATTGGAATGAGGCATTTGACACAGCTGTGTATTTAATAAACATTATGCCAACAAAAAAATTGCAGTACAAATGTCCTTATGAAATGCTGCATAACAAGAAACCATACTACAACATTCTAAGGACATTTGGATGCTTGTGTTATCCATGCCTCAGACCATATAATAACCACAAACTTTCCCTAAGATCCAGTAAGTGTACCTTTTTAGGATATGGAAACAATCAAAAAGGGTACAAATGCATGGATACTAAGGGAAAAATTATTGTTTCAAGACATGTTGTGTTTAATGAATGTGTTTTTCCTTTTGCAGAGACAGGGAACACTAATGAGCAAAGACAGGTTCACACAAAACTGGAAATTGGGACGGTTCCTGTATTATCAGAACATAGAATGCATACTAATGAAGATGACACATTACATCAAGTACACTCTACTCCAACTGTATCAAGTACAAGGTCAGGATACAGTTCAAGTGAGTACATGACTGATGATGAGCAACATGCAAGCAATAACAGAGGCACTAACAGCAATCAAGATAATGAAAATAGCAATCAAGGCAATGAAAACATTGGCACTGCATCAGATAGTAGCAACCAAGGCATTGGAAATGATAACACTACAACTGATGATAGCAGCAGTGACAATGAAAGACAACAAATGCAGACTCGACATCATATGGTCACTAGAGCCAAGAGTGGGATATTTAAGCCGAAAGTGTACAATGCAGCTATAAGAGATTCAAGTCCTACTGAGGAACCTTTTACATTCAATCGGGCAGTAAAGCACAGACAATGGTGTGATGCTATGAATGAAGAATATGAAGCATTAATTAGAAATAAGACTTGGAGCTTAGTCATACCCCCCAAGAATAAGAACATTGTGGGATGTAGGTGGACTTACAAATTAAAAAAGGATGCCAATGGGAATATTTCTAAATATAAGGCAAGACTAGTGGCAAGGGGTTTTTCACAACAGTATGGCTTTGATTTTAATGAGACTTTTTCACCAGTGGTCAAGCCTACAACTATTAGAGTTATTTTAACTATTGCCCTACGTTTTGGATGGAATATAAGACAACTGGATGTGTGCAATGCCTTCCTAAATGGTGAGCTAAGTGAAGAAGTCTATATGCAGCAACCTGTGGGTTACATTTGCAAAGGGAAAGAAAATTATGTATGCAGACTTCATAAGGCCATATATGGTTTAAAACAAGCGTCAAGAGCTTGGTATATGAAGTTAAAAGCCACACTTGAAAAATTGGGATACAAGAGAACCATTTCAGACAACTCTTTATACACTAGAATTACAGATGAAAGTACAACATATGTTCTGGTGTATGTGGATGATATTTTAGTTACAGGAAGTGATAAGAATGAAATTGATTCTGTTATAAATCATCTAGACCAGACTTTTGCAATAAAAGACATGGGTGAAGTTAATTATTTTTTGGGCATTCAGGTTCAAAGGAAATCAAATTCAGAAATTTTCCTATCTCAACAGAAATACACTGCTGAAATTTTAGCAAGAGCAAATATGGATGGTGCTAAATCTATCACTACTCCTATGACTAGCAACTTAAGGCTATCTAAAACAGATGGGGAAGCTATTGAAAACTGCACTCAGTATCGTAGTATAGTTGGGGCTTTACAGTATTTGACAATAACAAGACCTGAAATTAGTTTTAGTGTCAACAAGGTTTGCCAATTCGTGGCAAACCCTTTGAGCAAGCACTGGGCTGCAGTTAAACGAATCTTGCGTTACTTAAAAGGAACACTAGGCTATGGTTTAACGATTAAAGCTGGTAAAGATATAAACATAAGTGCTTACAGTGATGCGGACTGGGCCAATGATCCTGACGATAGGAGATCTACCTCAGGTTATTGTTTGTTCATGGGACCTAACCCATATCGTGGTGCACAAAGAAACAACCCACCATATCTCGATCAAGTACTGAGGCTGAGTATCGAGCGCTAGCAGCTGCAACAGCCGAGGTCATATGGGTAGAAACCCTAATTAAGGAATTAGGGTTAAGTATGACAAAGAGGCCAACGCTCTGGTGTGACAATAGGAGCACAGTGGGACTGTCAATGAACCCGATTCAACACTCCAGGATGAAGCACATCGAAATTTCGGCCTCCTCCCCCTAGTTAGCCTCATTAACTAACAAGTCAATTAAGACCTTCATTTAGTCAGAGAAAGGACTGAAGCTGGAAAGATGAAGATCGGTCATATACCAGCTTTTTATCAAAAGGCGGACATTTTAACCAAGGCGCTATCACGAAGCAATTTCGAAAGATTGAGGAAGGAGCTTAATGTGTTTTGCGGCGGCGCTGAGAAGAGAAGATGAAACCCTAGTTCATTTTGAGGCGGGGTGTTAAGATATGGATCTTATTACGGTTTATACAAAATGAACATACCCGTGTGGGCTTTGCATATGTACCTGGGCCATATTTGTTTTCATCGGCCCATAATTGTGTTGTATCATTATATATACTTCCGCACCATTTGTAAATCAAATTAACGAAAACATTATTACAAAATACATTCAAATCAGTTTTCTTTCATACAGATCTTTCTTAACTCAAATCGTTTGTTCTTCGGCAGTTTCTTGTTTAATGTCGTAAAGATGGGAGGGGCTGCAATTATAAAAATACATGATGTATGGCAAAAGCATGCTATATGAATTTCCTCTTAACATTCCTAACTATTTGGTTGCCCCAAAGATTGCTATTTGTACTACATTAAACCTTCCCTTAACCATTACGTTTTCTAAAACAACTACGTGGAAAAACAGTTGAATTCGTTTTCTGTATACTGGTGCAGTTAGTAAACCCCTATGCAAATATGCATTGACATTACTGCTAGTCTAACTGAGTTCAGAGGAGTTGATACCACAAAATATAAAGTCACTTTCTTGGTCCATAGCAGTCAGGACAGCTTTGGTTCTTTCTTCACTGCTGGTTGCTCTTATCGTGCCTTTCTGGTATGCATATATTGTCGTCCTATTAGATTTTTCTGCTACATTCGAATTTTTTTGGTCAAAATATGAGGATATGAGTGAAAAAATAGGAGAATCTCCTTCACAATTCAAACTAGATTTTGTCTCTGACCTCCTTTTCTAATAAAAAATTTATTCACACTCTAATATTGCTCCTATATCCCGTTTCTACTCCTCTCTGCACACGTGCACACATAGATACATATGCACACCTGCCTTTTATATATCTAATAAAACACACATATTCTAGATCTTGTGATGGAATTTGCAGGATCTGCCCTTGCTATGTTTATAGTTCGTTTTTTGTTTTCTTCCTCATTCCTTTATATTGTACATAAATTACTAGTATGCATTGCGAAACATAAGTTGATGATTTATGTATTTTGGAGACTTTGATCTTTCCATGTGTATGCTTCATAAGTATAGGTAGCGACAAGCTTACCTTTGGCCATGTAGGTGTGCTTCTTTTTTGGTTTGTAAGAAATTGTTTGAGTGACTCCTCGCTTGTAGATCATGTTCTGCAATATGAATTTTGTGTCAGTAATTTCAATTTAGCCCTAACCAATTCAAGAGAAATCAAATGGTAAATTAACAGAGTTTAGCGAAAGCATACCAGAATCTATTGAATTGATTGAACAAAAGTTATGATCTTTCAAGGATATAGTTTCTCCTTTTCTGGATTGTTTCTTTCTGACATGGAAGAAGAGAAATGAAAAGAGCGTACTGTTTTTCGGAGACGACAACCTTTTTTTAACGCATATAACTTAGTTATGTAATATTTACTATTTGGTCCCTCATCAAATTGTAAATAACATTTAATATTTTCTACCTTATATTTATTATTATAATAGCACCATACATTTTACATTTGTGCCAACAATAGGATTTTAAATTTCCTTTATTTAATTTTCGTATGTGCTCAACTCCATCTTTTGAGATATGACCTAAGCGATTATGCTATAAAAATGCCAAATTTTCTTTATTTAATTTACGTTTAGTGCCACGTGATTCTATATGCAAGGTTTCATTATAGGATGTATCTATTTCCAACAAATAAAGATTGTCATATGCACGTAAATACAGTTGCAATAACATTTGAATTCAAAGACAAAGTAAACTGATTATTTCCAAATGAACAACAATATCCAAATTTGTCCATCAAAAATATAAACCAAATTTTGTATAAATGACGGTACAACAAAAATGTCTTTTAAATCCAAATAAAAACTAGTTTCTAATAACAATCTAAAATGCACAATTACTTCCACTTCTACCGATTGTCCATCATACACAAGGATGTCTCTTTCAGCCTAACTTAGTTTTAGATAGCTCAGTCAACCCTGCATAGAAACACTTATGTGAGCAGCAACACCAGAATCTATCCACGAAGTGTTTATAGGTACTGAAGATAAATTAACCTCTGAACAGATAAAAAGCAAGCAACATACCTTTCTTTGCATGCCATGTGTGATGTTTGGTACATTCCTTCACATGTCCAGGTTCGTGAAAAAAAAACAATCATCTTTTCCCTTTTGTTGTTTCTTTTGATTTGGATCTATAGCAGCTTCATTTTTATATTTTATTTTCTTGTCTTTAACTTTAGAGGTGTTTGCCAAATGAGCACTTTCATTTTGTCTTGTTTCAATCTTTCTTCCTCTTTTACACAATATAAAATGAGTTCACTAAGAGTCTGCTTCTTCTTTTGACAGTTGTAAATGACCTTAAATTGACCGAGTTGTGGAGGAAGAGAAATAAGCGTTAAATGCACAAGCAAGTCATTCGAATGCTCAAGTTTTGGTGTCTTCAATTTTGAAGCAAGGTGAGACATTTCTATAGTGTACTCTCTTATGTTTTCCTTGCCCTTGAACTTCATGGAAATAAGTTCTTTAAAAGACTACTTGTTTCCCCTTATCTCTTTTCGCATAGCGTTTCTCGTTTTCAGCAAGGAAAGTTATGGCATCGACGATCTCTTTGGATATAGCACGCCTAAAAGCTTCAGGTATGCCGCGTTTGATGATCATAAGATTCATGTGATTTGAACGGTCCCACTTCTCAGAAATCCTCCTTTTGCGAAGGAGCTGGCATTTGTAAGAGAAGCAGGTCGATTCATCCTTAATGTAAGGTCAAGATTCATGCATACATTAATAATTAACATGTTCTCCTTTCTGTTCTTAAAGTTATTGCCATTAAGGACTGGTAATGAATTCAGATTAGCAAATACAGTAGCAACAACTGGAAATAAAAGATCATTACGATAATATAATTATATGCTTTTAAAGATTTCATATAAAACAAAAAATAATAATTCAAATAATGGTTAATCTCATCTCAAGATACCAAACACATTATTAATATCAAATCTCTGACAAAAATATTAATTGTAAACGGTACTTTTGTGGTAGCGATCAAATACTGACAATAAATCATGTCAAGCAATATGCAGTCTTTGGACTAAAATGTTGCTCACACGAAGTACTTTGTAATTGTCACACGTTTCTCACCACACATATGCATGAAATTCGGTCAAATACTAACTCTTCTTTGGGTTTGTTAATAAATGCATGATTTATATAAAAACGATCATTTTGATATTCTAATTAAATTAACCTACACAAAAGTGATCATTTTGGCGATATTTTGCTTTAGTTGATTTATTTAAAATATCAAATTTCCACAAAAATCAAAATTTGAAAATAAATTAATAGTTTTTTATATATATCCGAAACAACTGTAGTACATAGATATGTACATATGTGAACGTACATTATAAGTAATATTTGAAATGGTTATTATACAATTCTTGTAGAAATATGCTGAGTGATCAAACCGGAATTTTGAAATGCTTATAAACTGGATTTCCAACACGTATACATATAGCTATATAAACTGGAAGTAATACTTTAGGAGCAATGAATCGGCCAAAATGAAGTAATTTAAACGAGCATGAGAACTGAATACGGGATCCATCAAATTATGTAGTATATGGTGCAGGGGCACAGACCAAGTAAAATGAAAGTCTCTTCGTAATAGTTTGAAATGTCAAAATTGAATTATCTATGATGATTGGCTGAAGTGACAGATCACAAAACATTGAAGCAACAAATTCCTTGGCACTTAGGACAAAACACAACAATTATAAGTACAAAACTTAATAGTTATAGGTTCCAAAATAAGTCATACTAGCAGAACATTGAAGCAACACATTTTCTCCTTACGGCCTTTTAATGGACTTAAATATACGAAGCCATATCCATAGATTATTAAAATAGTAATGACCATTACATGCCATGGTCAACAATATACAGAAGCAATGGTTAAATGTAGAACCATACACTGCTTACATCATTTTTTTAATATACATATACTGCTTACAGGTTTAAATGATTAGATGTCGAACTATTGTCATCTACATACTCTGCTTACTGCTTACGTGCTTAAACGATTAAATGTAGACATATACTGCTTGATCACTTTTTTTTATTAAATAAACTTAACAATACACCAAAACTGCAAATTTAACACACAAAGATGCAGAGATTTGATAAGGCTTTAAGTCGTATCAAATTTCCTCTTGGCGATCGGCACCTCCCCAAACACGTAAGATCCAACCGTACATCAATATTGCTACGGATCAGTTCATTTGATACGGCTTTGGGCCGTATAAAATCCGTATCATATTGCCCCCCCCCCCCCCCCCCCTATTTTTCTCTCTTGTTTTGACACTTAACAAAATTTTCAACTTCCCTCTTTTTAATTTCCATGGTAACCGTAAACCCAAATTAGGGTTTTGGAACTCAGCGCACCATCGTGATTTGTCAGTAAACCATCCACCGCTCAAAGCCCAGTCCACCATTGTCCATCGTTAGCTCGCGCTACCTTCAGTTCACCGGCGAACCGATTAGTCATCTTCTTCTTTCTCGTCGCCACTAAAGGTGAGTATTAGCTCACGGTTAATTTTTATTCAAGTTTTTAGACCTGCTTTACGTGTTTAATTTGGATTTAAATTGGGTTTAATCAATCTACCATTTACGTGTTTTCCATTTCGATGGCTCTGACGTGTTTGATTTGAATTGGGTTTAATCGATCAACACCTTAATTTTTGTAATTTGCTTTGCTAGTTCGCTTGAAGTTGAGGTCTGAAACACTTTTTTCTTGGCCATTTTCATATGCTTACTCTTTAGGCTTGTTGCCATTCGCTTGAGATTTGTGCATTTGAATTGTTAGTTGGACCTGCCTTGTCCGTGCACATGCTGTTGTACATTTTTCCTGACTTCAGGCTAATCTGAAATGCTTTTGTGCAATGTCACTTTACTCAACTGAGAATATGCCATGTTTTTCCTGAATGCATGTGACATACCCTCTCCTTTGATTTCATGATGTTTTGCCTGGGTTAAATACCTGAACACATGTTTGTCGTTAAATATTGAGGCTTGTAACCAAACTTCATGATGTTACAGACCCTCTCCTTTGATTTCTAAATACATATTGTATTCTCCCATGTTACTTAATGGTTAGTGCCTTATTAGCAAACTTTGGACATCCTGGTTATTGTCATCTGTGGATACCCTGGTTACTGAGAATTATGCGCCTTGATATTTAATTTTGATCATGCATAGTTATAGATATAAAAGGCAAAATGCTTGAAATCACTGAAAGTCTGGCCGTATGCTTCATCTTAGTATACTCTTGCCTTGTGTTGATCATTTCTGTCTTTCAATGCCATCATTGCTTAATAGCCATGTTTGGATTTAAACTGATTCGACGGTAAGTCGAGTCAAGTCGACAAAGGTCCAGCTTGTCGACTAGTCGATTGGTCGTAGACTAGTCGATAGATATATTGTTGCCAACAATTATATTGTTGCAGTTCAATTCAAGTTTAAATAGAATATGCACTTTAACTCAATATTCAGTATTTCCATTCAATACGTATACCTAAAAGGAGGCAGAGTCGATGGCTCGATCATGATTATTCGACTAATCGAGCGTCGTGATAACAGTGATCCACTTTCATGCTTGCTGGCTTGAATTGTCATTTAATTTGAAGTGGTGTAATGTTTGCAGCCTTGTATTTACTGTTGCGTTACCTGTTCACTTTCATGTGTGCTTGGTCGTTGCCACACTTGAACTAGCGTATGTACGCATATGTCCAGAACCTGAAAGAGATGTGGGTTCAGATCCCACCAAGGCAATTGGTTATTTGCTTTGTTGTGTTTACTTCTTTGAGTTCTGTTTTTTTTTTAATTTGTGCTATCCAAACATTTTTGCAATGTGTGTGTGTGTGTATTGTGTATGTATGCAGTGTATGTGTATATGTCTATGTGTGTGTTGTACATGTCTATGTGTGTTGTATATGTATGCACTGTATGTGTGTGTCTATGTCTCTGTGTGTTGTATATGTCTGTGCGTGTTGTATATGTTTGTGTGTGTGTGTCTGTGTATGTGTGTGTGTGTGTGTGTGTGTGTGTTGTATATGTATGCAGGGTATGTGTGTGTCTCTGTGTGTGTTGTATATGTCTCCTGAGCACACATATATTTCATGTCGGAACAATTAAAATCCCTGTTACTATGAAATTCGGTATGTACTCTGTTTATGTTAGCGTAAGAGTGCATTTTGGATATGAATATTCTTACTCATTGTTCTAATGCAAATTAGGTTGCAAGTATATACGAAGATGATGCATGTCTATTCTGGTTAAGAATTTACTGGGTGATCCACCAGCGAAGCCTCACCAAGCTAAAGGCTTTAACTTTCTGGGAAAGAATTACTGGGTGATTCACCAGGTGGATGCACTTTAGTTCATGCCGCAGGTCAGATATTCATGCTTAATAGCTGAAATTTAATTAAGCATGAGTACCTGACCTAGGTGCGTGAGCTAAAATGCATCACTTGCTTGATCATCTAGTAAATTCTTAACCAGAAAGTTAAAACCTTCTGTTTGGTGAATGTATTAGTTCAGCTGAAAAGCGGATCAAAGTGGTCGATCGCCGAAGTTGCTAAAATACCGAGTTTACCTTCTTTATTGTAATGTAATTATGAAACATTATATATGAAAGTATGTATCTTCTTTCTTGTAATGTAACGAAACACCATGTATCTTCTCTATTGTATTGTAATGAAACAACATATATCATTATATATGTTGTTGGATTGGTATGAAATATTTCGTACAGTTGTTTCATTTACTGTAATAATTTGTCAAATAGAGTTTGCATGATATTTATTAGCCTTTTGTATATATTCGTATCTACAGATAATTTAGATACAGCTTATATGCGTATCTAGTAATAATTTAGATACGGCTTAAAGCCGTATATTATTTGCATTGAGATACAGTTTACAGCCGTATCTATTTATACTTTAGATATGACTTAAAGCCGTATTAAATTTTGATTTTGATACGGTGTATGACCATATCTAATATTTAAACACGTCATTATTTCATATAGCTTAGAGTCGTGTCTAATTGCAGTAGATACGGTCCAAAACACAGCCTAATTTGCATATATGGTGTAGTGGAACTAGGAGATTAAATAAACAAAACTGCAAATAATACATGGCTATGCTTTGAAAACTAAACCATAGGAACGAAATAGCCAAAGGTCTGTCCATAAAAATAAATATGAAGTTGCAATGTCTGAATAGGTTTCGATTTCTAGGTATATAGGCTGCAATCATAATTCTACAGGTGTAAAGTTAGCAATGTAAATAAACAATAAAAAAATGATTTCGTTTTCTGGATGGCTGGAAATATAGGCTGCAAAATTTCATGCATTTATATGACTGATTGCATCCAAACAAAATAGTTTGCAATGCAACCGTATAGTATAAAATGGGCTTCGGGATTTATACTGCAAATATGTACGAAAAAAAATCATGGAAGATCAAAACACCACTATAGAAAATCCTCACGAATTAATTTAGAGTTGCTCTGATACCAATTGTCACTAATTTTAATTTAGCCCTAATCAATTCAAGAGAAATCAAACGGTAAATTAACAGAGTTTAGCGGAAACATACCAGAATCCATTGAATTGATTGAATAGCAGTTATGATCTCCTAAGAATATAGTTTCTCCATTTTTGAATTGTTTCTCTTTGACGGGGAAGAAAAGAAATGAAAAGAGCGTACTCTTTCTTGGGGACCACAACCGTTTTTATTAACGGATAAAAATTAGTTATGCAATATTTACAATTTTGCCCCTCATTAAATTGTAAATAACATCTATAAATCTCTACCTTATAATATTATAATAGCACCATACATTTTTACATATGTGCCCACAATAGGATTTTAATCCAATTGTTTGTCGTTTATGTTTATCCATTTGCATTTTGATTATTACGTTAGGAGTTGTGGTTGTTATTGTAGGAACCTACTCTACAGTTTCAAAAATAACATATGAGTTGGTTCATTAAATTGGTTATCACTCAGTACTTATATTAATATATATTTGTGAGGCAACATATAAGTTCAAACCGTGTTAATTATACTCTTCGTCAATACAACGCATCAGTTTTTACAAGCCTATTTTTTATAGTCTTGAACGAAGAAGAAGCTAAATTCATTGTTTTATAGGTGTAGAATCAAACAAGTGGAAACAAAGTAAGAAGTGCGGAAGAAATCGACTCACAAGAAGACACAAACGTTCATATCAGGTGAATATCATGTGAAATATGGATAGTTTTACCATATGCTTGAGTCATTTTAATTTTTTTTTGTTGTACATTTGATAAGAATTGAGATTTCTTAAGCTAAAAGTCTTATATTTCATTCTTTAGCAAAAGCCATTTATACACAACGTCCCATTCTGATTTTGTGAACAAATCACATAATTAGGGAAACTACAAATTACATCTCTAAACTTGATTTTGTCAACAAATCACATAAATAGGGAAACTACAAATTACATCCTTAAACTAGATTTTGTTAACAAATCACATAAATAGGGGAACTACAAATTACATCCCTAAACTTCGCTGATTTCCTAATCATTGTCTGCTCACCATATAACATAATATCCATGATTTCGTAATATCCCCCCTCAAGTTTAGCACGAGGGTCATAGATGCCCAACTTGCCTAAAAGATATTCAAACTATTGCTTATCTAAAGCTTTGGTAGAAACATCTGCTAGCTGTTCAATAGTAGGAACATGAAAGGGAGCGATAAGACCGTCTTGAATAACATCACGTACGAAGTGGCACTCAACTTCAATGTGCTTGGTATGCTCACGAAATACTGGGTCTGCGTTATATGCAATGCAGACTGACTATCAAAAAATAGAGGTATAGCTTTAATATAATGGACTTCCAAGCACAACAGTAATCTTTTTAACCATTTCAGCTCACAAGTAATTGCAGTCATGGATCAGTACTTAGTCTCTATTGAAAATTTACCTATTGTATGTTGTTTCTTTGTTTTCCAAGAAATTGGTGATTGCCCCAAAAACACTATCCACCCGGTACGAAATCATCGAGTAAGAGGACAAGCTTCCCAGTTTGAGTCACACCACTCTATCGAGATAATTCACCGTACGAGCGCAAGAGAATACCTTGGCCTGAATTGCCCTTCAAATACCGAACAACTCGTATAGCAGCCTCCCAGTGCTCTTGTTGTGGATCATTCATGAACTGGGACAGTACCTAAACTGAATATGTTAAATCGGGACGAGTGACTACCAAATAGACTAAATGACCAACCAATCGCCCACTTAGTGGTTCTATAACGGCGGAGGTGCAAAAACCTATAGCGAGGATAAAGCAGGGAAATAGCGGGGATATAGCGGATGTGTAAAAAGGTACATTAGATGTAAAACCAGATATTTAAAATTAATTAATTATCATTCTCACATCATTTTTGCAAATGAAACAAATAATATTTAATATTATATAACAAAATCAAAGAATATCATGTTGCACATTAGATTTGACGATTATTATAGATTATTGACGTATATAGCGCATTTTTTCCTTAAATTAGATTTTTACATTAACTTTTTTAGTTTGTTTCAGAAGAGAACAAGTCAAATCATCCTTTGTATATTAATATTGCTAAAGAAGACGCTAAATAGCGTTGATTTAGCGGATGCAACGTAAAAGAGTGGAGCTAAAAGTGGATCTACTATTCATCAGCACTAAATAGAAATGTCGTAGCGGTTGAAGAGTGCTATGGGCTATAACGGGGATTTGGCGGGGCTTTAACTGCGTAGCCCGGATCTGAAAGATATAGCCTTGTATCCCGTGACAAACGTTGTTTTTTCTCTATTGGAGATGAAGCAGGCTCGGAACCTAACAGACCTGCTTTAGAAACAATATCAGGGCATATTTTCTCTGACATAAAAACAAACCTGCAAAACTTCGTGCTACTTCAATGCCAAGAAAAATTTAAGCACTCTAAGATCTTTCATATGAAAACTTGAACTGGGGTAATTTTTAAAACTGACCAATGCAGCAAAATCATTACCAGAAATAATTAGATCATCTACATATACAATAACATTGGTCTGTATCGGCCCCTTTGTATATGTAAAAGTGAGTAGTCAGAGTATAATTGAGAAAATCGATACGCCTTCAAAGCAGCCACGAGCTTAGCAAACCAACACCTAGGAGCCTGCTTTAAACTATACAATGATTCACGCAAACATCATACCAATCTTGGTTTATCAGAAGTAATGCCAGGAGGAAGTTTCATATACACCTTCTCGTCAAGATCACCGTGTAGGATAGCATTATGTACATCCATTTGATGTGACTCTTATTGTTTAGAAGCCGCAGTTGCAAGAAATGCATGCACAGTTGTCATTTTTTCCACTAGTGCAAAACGTCTCATCACAATCTAATCCTTCCACTTGATAATTGTCGTAGATTACCAATCTTGCCTTCAATCTCTCAATGGGGCAATCTGAGTTGTACTTGATTTTATATTCCCACTTGCTTCTTAAAGCTTTCTTTCTAGAAGGAAGGTTTTCCATTGTCCAAATTATGTTACCTCCAAAGCACGAATTTCCTTCTGCATGGCACTACGCTACCTTGCATCTTTCACATCCTCCTTAAAAGACCGTGGTTCTGCTCTTGCTGTCACTGCTGCAATATTTTTTTTTATGTATTTCGCAGAAAAATTGTCGCAACTAATAGTGTGCTATAGGATAAGGAGTACCTGAGGGAGATTGTGAAGAGGAATGAATTGAAGCGGGGATTGGACTTTTCTTGATCACCGTATGAGTCTCAAAATCACGCAATTTTATTGAGGGATACTTGACACGTAGTCCACAATTTAAATTATCATCCAAACCTGCACCATCATTTGAATCACCCGTATCCACTTCCCCTTGTAGCCAAAGGCAGGACTGGTTATGCCTCATCCAGAACAGGGGAAATTTTCAACTCCATGTTCTCATCATCAACATAGTCTGAAACATCAACAATACTCTTATCCATATGCATCTCAGGTAAAGGGTTCACATTTTTAGGTTCAACATCCAAATATGGGAAAATAATCTCATAAAATTTAACATCACGAGTGACAAAGAATTTCTTAGTATTTAAGTCAAATAAGTTTCAACCCATCTTACCAAATGGACATCCTACAGAAACACATCTACGACCAGTACTAGTGAATTTGTCACCCTTTGCCTTTCGGTTATGAGAAAAACATAGACAACAAAACACACAAAATTCTGTTAAGGATGGTGGATGACCAAACAAAATCTCATGCGGTGTCTTTTTGTGAAGAACATTAGAAGGAGTACGATTAGTAACATGAGCAGCAACTAAAACGCATTTCGCCCAAAAAGAAATAGGCAAACCACCTTGAAATCATAAAGCTTTTGCAACACTCAAATTATGTTTTATGTTTTCTTTCCACTCTCCCGTTTTGTTGAGGAGTACCCATATAAGTAGTTTGAAACAAAATCCTAGTTGAAAAATAATAATCCTTCAAATAGTTAAATTCTGTTCCATTAGCACTACAAACAATTTTCAATTTTTGAGAAACTTGACGATCAATCATAGCAATAAATGATATAAACATCTCAAAAACTTCAGTCTTATAAGTCAACAAATAAATCCACACAGCATGGGAAAAATCATCCACTATTGTAAGAAAATAATGAGCGCCACAAGAAGAAGGTTCAGCATATGGAACCTACAAATCATAATGTACTAACTCAAAAATATAAGTTATTTTATTTTCACTCAAAGGAAAACTATCCCTTGGTTAATTGGCAAAATGGCATATTTCACATGCTTTATTCAAATTATGTTTAGAATCCCACAAAAAAAGAAGCCATTTCACTAAAAAAATTCAAATAATGACCCAACCTATTATGCCATAATTCCAATGAAGACATGCTTGCAACTGTAAGAGCTTGAGCCGGTGTCCCTTCGCTGGTGTCCCTTCACATAAGTAGTAAAGACCATCTCGTCTTTCATCCATTCAAGTTACCTCCCTCGTCAATTGGTCCTGAATAACACACAAGTTAGAACTAAAAGTGACAAAACATTTTAAATTGTCATTCAGCTGTGACAACAAATTAGATTATAATTTAAGTTTGGTACATAAAGCATATGATAAAGAATAATTTTCTCATTTAATATAATTTAACTACTCCTTCCTTTGTGGCCATGGCATTTCCACCCTCAGGAAGTCCAACTGAACATGGAATTACATCTTTGACATCCTTCAAATAAGAAAGATTCCTTGTAACATGATTAGAGCAACCTGTTTCGATGATCCACTCAACATTTAAACGATTAGGACGTGAATGGACTTGTTTCACCTGCCATGGATAAGAATTGAGATTTCTTAGGCTAAAAGTCTTATATTTCATTCATTAGCAGAAGCCATTTATATACAATGTCTCATTTTGATTTTGTCAACAAATCACATAAATAGAAAAACTACAATTTACATTCCTAAACTTGATTTCATTAACAAATTACATAAACTGGGAACATACAAATTACATCCCTAAACTTGATTTTGCCAACAAATCACATAACTAGGGAACTACAAATTACATTCATAAATTTCACTGAATTCCTAATCACTACCTGCTCACCATATCACATAATATCCGTGATTTCCTAATAACATTATATAATTTCTTTACATTAAATGATCACATTAACATGGAAAAACAGAGATAGGGATACAATAACCTTAAAATATTCACAATGGTCTAAATCTAAGTTTGATATTTTAAATTTTAGCATGTGCTTTTGTACTTGGACTTTATTATTTTATTCAATCTCGCATTTTTCAACTAGAATAGTATTATGATTTGCATACCAACTCAAATAGTAACGTCGATGTTGATGATGTCATCTTTGATTGCAAGTTATTTTCTACTATTTCAAATATTTTATAACATTATTTTGGCTATCAGTAGTTGCTTCCTTCTTTGATTGTAGAATACAAGTAGAATTATATGTTGACTGTTGAACAACCGATGAAGTTATAACGCTTATAATAGAACATTCATTTTTGATGATGTAAGTCCATTATGGTGTATCCATGCTTAACATATCTGTAAGTTGGTTAAATTTTCATATTTTTTAGGATGTAGTTGACTTGTAGGCAGTTATTACAATTTCATGAGTATGATTTATTTTGGTATGTTATTTTTCTTTTATGTATGTAATTTTTGTTTAGTTTACAAATTTATTTTTAATAAACTTCTCATGTTCTCAGCAATCCTAAGGCAATTAGAAATCCGAATAGTAACCTTTTATCTATTTAGAATTAGATTTAAAGGTTCAAAAATATCGAACACTAATAAAGTTTTAAGTTTTACAATAAATTTTTGATTCCCATCACCTTCATTATTAAACCTATATTATATAGCAGATTGTTATATATATCACACTTTCTGTACTCTTGATCAAAATTTTAATAGAATGTTTGATCTTGTATTTCCGGGACATTTTCTAATTAATCTACCAGTGCTACTCGAGGCAGGGCTACATAATACCTAAATTTTGTATTTCAATCTAATTTTTTACTTTTGAATATAATATAGTCATGTCTGTGATGACTTATAGGACATGGTGAGAAATCAGTTTTTAATGTAATTCCAAAATTAAAGTTGTATCTTCGCTATTTCATATTTCAATGTTGCTCGATGTAGTGCATGCATATGTGTGTATATAATTTTTCGATGTGTTTATATATTTATTTTCAATATAAGATGAGAATTTTACAAAAAAAAATCGAATTATAAATTCAAAACTCTAAGTCAGTGTTGTATATTATCACTACATATAAGTGGACATTTATCTTTTGTAGGAAGTGTTGTGATTGTCAATTGGAAACACTTAGCAAGTATTGCAAAATTTGAAACATTAAGACAATGTTGCACTTTATTATTTTGAAACACTTTATATGTTCCAAATTGTTAATCTAAAACACTTAGTAGTAGTTTCTAGTTAATAAGATGAAACACTTGCTAAGTGTTTTAATTTGTTAATCTGAAACATAATACAAACACTACAAGAAACATTGTTATTTTCGATAGCATGTAGCGACGACTTCCGACGGCTTTCGACAGGCCGTCGGCGGCCGTTGGAAACCGTCGATTATAAACATGTTATCAGCCACCCGAGAGCTTTTCTGCTCTATTCCTTCATCCCCAAAACCCATTTTCCAGCACGAATTTTAAAACCCTACACCCTCAATCCGCGATTTCTGGCCTCCAAACACCAAAATGTTCACGTTCGATTGTCCCCATCTTCCATTCAAGCCTCCAGCAAGAGCAATTTGAGGTATAATTTCGTTTTTTGCCTTAAAGTTCAATTTTTACCTAAACCTAAATTTGTTAAAATTAGCAAATTATAGGGTTATTTGTTGATTACAATTGGTTCCTATGATGTTGTAGTAGGCTATATCATCATATTATATGTGTATTTCATGTGCTACACTGAAATTGAAAAATTTATGCCCAATATTTGGTTATTTGTGTATGTTACATCGAAAATTAGGCATGTTTTGGATAGGCTGTTGTAGGTGATCAAAACAATAATGGTAAAAAGCTCAAGTAATTACAAATTGGTTTGATAAGATTTCTTTTTTCAAAATTGTTGTAAAAGACCAATTAAATACAATGCTTATAGCTAATAGAAAAGACGAAGCAAACCATGTGTCAAATTTTAGAAATATAATGTTTAGATACCGAAGTGATGATTTTATTGTATTCACGGGTCAAACTAAAAATGTATGTGCGTGTGTATGTATGTGTGAGTATATGTTTCAATTTAGCTTGGTTTTTGTCGTTGTATAATTTAGGATATTTATGTACATGTACGCCACCGCTTGTCATTCTTGTATGTGTCAATTGACATACGAAAAATGAATGGATTAACTAGGAATAGTACATCGTGCAAATGTTGACTTATGCACAAAAAAACATGAGTCTAAATTCTAGTTATGCCTATTGAAACGATGATAATAGTAAATTGGCTTTAAGTTGATTGATATGTGAAGCAGATGTGATAAAATATTTTTATGTTGCAGTAAAACGTATTTTTATAGTAAAATGCGCACATCTAATTGACTAATATCCCCTAGATTGTTTTCGACCCCGTCCGACGGATGTTGTACATGATCGTTATATAAATAGTCGTTTTTGTCAAATTAAAAAACGACCATTTATATTCATATGGTACAATATTTGTTGGATTTGTTCTTGTATTGAACAAGTTATAAATGCAGTAAGCATGTACATTTTGTATACTACTTCGTTTCAAAAGATTCACAAGATTTCGGTTTAATTTTTCTTTTTGTTTCCTACGTACATGTGTACAATGCAGGAAACAAAAGGGAAATGCTGCCAAAATTTTGTTAAATCGTTTAAGATGAAGTAGTATACAATTGTAAATGTTTACTCTGTTTATAATGGGAAGAAGGATGCCTGACCATGTAAAAGAGTTGCAACAAAAAGTGCCAAATTAGCATTTTTTAACTTAGTGAAAATGTTATTTGCTTTCAACCGTTATATATACATGCGTTTTATGAAAATAATTCGAACAAGTTTTTTCGAATTTGAATTCTTGAAAATAAATATTAATTTTTAAACTTGTGACTAAATTTCTCAAATAGGAAAAATGATTGATTATTTTGTTTATCGGAGAGTTGGATGTACCAAAGAAGAGGATAGAGAGGTTCAATAAAAGAAGAATTTTATAATGGTATAAATGTCTTTGTTGAATTCGCATTAAGTAATAACGGAAGCGATCCTGAAATTTGTTGTCCATGTAGCAAGTGTAGACATTTGAGATATTTGTTACCCGATGTTGTGAAAGTCCACTTGTGCAAAAACGGATTCGTAAATGAGTATTATTTTTTGGATCATGATGGAGAAGTTGTATCAAATACACCGGTAGAGACTGAGGTAGAAAGTGCTATTGATGAAAATGTTAGTATGACCCGTATTGAAAATATGGTCGAATACGCGGCACGGTCAATGTTTCCTATGATTGCAGTTGATGACGATGATGGAAATGAAGAAGAACCAAATATTGAAGCTAAGAAAATTTATGATTTGTTGGATAATGCTAAGAAACCTATTTGGGATGGTTGTAAAAGCGGCACTCAGCTATCGGTAATCGCATAATACATTGCGATGAAGTCAAAATACAACATACTGAAGCTGAGTTTACAGCTATTGTACAAGCTGCAAAAAGACACATGCCGCCAGATAATTTAACGTGTGAAAATCACTACGAACTTAAAAAAACTTATGTCAACATTTGGTTTACCTTATAAGAAAATAGATACATGTTTAAAAGGATGCATGTTGTTTTGGAAAGATGACGTAAACCTTAGAAATTGTAAATATGTAATCAAGAGAGGTATAAACCAAGAAAGAAGAAGGGAAAGGAAGTTCCACTCAAACATATGCATTACTTACCTATTACTCCAAGTCTTCAAAGATTGTATGCATCTTCTGTAACTGCATCTCATATGAGATGGCATAAGGTGAGATCGAAAGAAGAAGGTACGGTTGACCTATCCAACCGATGGGGAAGCATGGAAGCGCTTGATAAAACTTATCCCAATTTTCCAGCGGAGATTCGTAATGTCCAACTAGGATTATGTATGGATGGTTTTTCACCATTTTCTCAATTTGGTTCTAAATACTCATCATGGCCCATTATCATCACACCTTATAATTTACCTCCATGGATATGTATGAAAACACAATATATGTTTCTTACTGTTGTTGTTCCTGGCCCGACGATCCGGCATAAGGAATTGATGTTTATTTACAACTGTTAATTGAAGAATTAAAAACATTGTGGAACAAAGGAGTAGAAACATACGATGTTTCGAAGAAGAATTTTTTTTCATATGTTTGCTTCTTTTTTATGGACTATAAGTGATTTTCCTGTCTATGAAATGATTTCAAGATGGAGTACTGCTGGTCGTCTGTCATGTCCATATTGCATGGAAGAGACACGAGCATTTTCCTTACTACATGGTAAGAAAATTTCATGGTTTGACTACCATCGATGTTTTCTCCATGTAAATCATCCTTTTAGAGTAGACAAGAAAAATTGTTGGCTAATAGAGTAGAAACCATACAACCTCCAACCCTATGGTATAACGAAGAAATATATGAAATGGTTCAAAATCATCCAAAGATATATGAAACTGGAGTTCAAAAAGAAATTGAAGGAAAATCGATTTATCAAAATTGGTGCAAACAGACTATTTTTTTGGAGTTGTCATATTGGAAACATCTTCTGCTTCGTCATAATATTGATGTGATGCACAATGAGAAAAATGTATTTGATAATGTCTTTAACATAGTTTTGAATATTAAAGGGAAAACTAAAGATGATTTGAAATCAAGGCGCGATATAGAAGAATTATGCGAACGTCCCGAACTTCATATAAAAGCAAATGACAGTAAAAAACCTAAAGCATGTTATGAATAAGATAATAATCAAGTTAAAGTTGTGTTAAAATGGTTAAAAGGATTAAGATTTCCTGATGGGATTTCATCAAACCTTCGTAGATGTGTTGATTTAAAAAACGATAAATTGAGCAGAATGAAAAGTCACCATTGTCACGTAATGATGGAGCAATTATTTCCGGTTATGTTCAAAGAACTGCTGCCGTTAAAAGTTTGGAAGGTATTAACGCAGCTTAGTTTGTTTTACAAAGATCTTTGTTCGACTACTTTAAAAGTGGAATGTTTACGCAAATTTGAAGTAGATATTCCAATATTGCTTTGCAAATTAGAGAAAAAATTCCCGCCAGGTTTTTTTTTAATGTAATGGAGCATTTACCTGTTCGCTTTCCAACTGAAGAATGACTTCGAGGTCCCGCCCAATATGGATGGATGTATCCATTTGAGAGGTAAATATAAACATGTTACCCATTAAGTTAATCGCACTTAAAAATATGAAATAATTTAAATTGATTTTGTATAGATATCTGAATCATTTGAAGAAAAATTGAGACAAAAAGCATGAGATGAAGACTCGATATGTAAATCTTACATCGAAGAAGAAGCTTCGTTCTTTTCCTCTCATTATTTCTGTGATAATGTGAATATATCATTTGAAAGTGTTCCTCGAAACGACGAAGGAGACGAACAAGAATCATTTCAAACACTTTTGTCTATTTTTAGACAACATGGTCAACCTTCTTGGAAATGTGTAGACGTATGGCTAGACAATAAAGATCTCCATGTAGCACACAGTTATATTCTTCTAAATTGTATTGAAGTTGCACCATTTGTTAGGTAATCTGAAATATCAATTAGTGCTTTATTCATTTCTACATTTTTGCATATGTATGATTAATGTAAAATTTTATTTCTATTTACAAAGTTTATCAACATGAACATCCAAACAGAGATATCGCGGTAAAGAATTTTCTGCTTGGTTTACAAATTCGGTTTATAAACCCAAAAATTGTGTTGTTGACGAAAAGTTGAAACATCTTGCAATGAGACCAAAAAGATTGGTCAAGACATATCTAATATATTTTGTTAATGGATATAAATTTAACACCAAAGAATACGGTGCTGAAAAATTAATGAACAATATTGGTGTATTCATTAAAAGTAGTGATGATCTTGAAAATCACATTAATGATTTTTATGGCATTTTAACACAAATTTTGCAACTGACATATTTATCAAGATCCGCAGAGGAGGTGTTTCTATTTAAATGTGATTGGTTTAGCAGTGTTCCAGGATCTGGGATTAATGTACATAAGGATTATAATCTGATTGAAATAAAGCATACATCGCACTATTACAAGTATGATCCTTTTGTACTAGCCAAACAAGCATTTCAAGTTTATTACGCTCCTTACCCGTCTCTAAAAAGAGATAAAACAGATTTGTCATCAGTTTTTAAAACGAAGGCCAGATTTACATTCGATGGGAAGAATATTCCAAACAAAGGAGCCTATCAGGCAGAACTCGAATAGAACAATGAAATACTAATTGAGGACGATCATGCAGATTTTGGGCCTCTGGTCGATGAGACAAATGTTTTAGTAGAAGCGTTTGAGAGTGCGGAGGAAGATATTGTAGAATCTGAGGCTGAATCTGAATCAAAAGAAGATGATGACTGATGTAGATCACGATGAGTATTATCTTTCTAGCTGTAATGTAATTATGAAGTACACGACGTATATTCTGCAATTCATGTAACTCTATTTAATTTTCAAATATTATGATCATTTCTTTTACATCTTTTATGTCATATGCAATTCATGTAACTCTGTTTTTCCTATTTATCTTAAATCTGCAATGTAATATGTTACTCCTTGGAATATGAGACCCAGTGAAATACAAGTATAAACAATTTCATTATGTTTTATGTCGTTTATTTAGCAGCTTATATCATTTGTGTAAGTTAGCCATAAAATAAATTTGAATATGATGTTATTGTTATCTTTTAAAATGATTTGCATGTGACAGGTATGTCATTTAGAGGGAATTCTTCGGGAGAGGGTTCTGGATCGCAACCCTCTAAGCGTCCAGTCATCTCCTTGGTCCCTACGAATACAGGGTAAAAATTAAACTTTATTTAGAATGTTAATTATTTTTTACTATAACTTATGTATATCACATTTAACGCAGGCTTTTCGATCTGCAACCTTCGAAGGTTATTTTGGACGTTTCGAGAGCTGCATATAGGGATCGGATGTTGGGATGTTGGCCTAAGTGGCATCTGATCTCACCTCACATACAGGAGGTCATTTGGCATGTTGTGCTAGTAAGTATTTTCTTATATATTTTTTACATTTTAATTTCTTTTAATCACTGATATATTTTACATATTTGATAGTAATGTTTGTTTAACGTGAAATACAGGCTGAGGTAGATATACAGACGCATGATTTACAGCTGGTTCGGACATACCGGATCAGAAAATGAGAAAAAATTATAAAGATGGCATATCAACAATGAAGAAAAGCATGAAAAAACCTCCATGGATGGGAGCAGCCGTTTGGGAAGGATTTCTAAAATATTGGGAAGGTGATGAAGCGAAGGTTAGTGTACTATTTTTTTTGAAATATAAAAAATATTTACTTGATAAGTAATATATCAAATTTTGAATGAACATGCAGAGTCAGAAAGAAACAGTGCAAATCGGAATAAAAATCCAGTCACACATCGAGGAGGATCGAAGTCCTTTCAGCAGTATCGGCAGGAATTGGTAAAATAATAATTAAATGCGACTTATATAAAAATTTATATGCTATATAATTTTGAAAATGTAATAATTGCGTGCAATAATCAAATTCAGGAGGCTGAGGGGCAGGGTCCAGTCTCATATATGGATGTGTTCACCCGTACGCATGCCATCGAGCATCTCGATTCAGAAGGGAACATCATATACACATGGCATGGCGACAAGTCTAGGAAGAGTCACGTAAGATTTCATTATATCTAGAATTGTTTGTAGCAATTGTTAATTATTATAATATAATATATCATGATATTAATTTTAGATACATTCTTATTTGGTCTTGCAGGAGAAGTTTATGGAGCAACGTTAGAAGCGTCTAGCTGAGACTGGACCGGAGCAGCTCACTACCGACGAGGAGGACATCATCTTCCAGTCAGTGATGGATCCAGCGGCACGGAGCAAACGTTATGGATTCGGAAATCAAGTGGTAAAGGCTTTTTACCTTAATTTAATTTTCAGTTTAGAAATAAAATTCAGATTATTGTAATGTTCCATCAAACGTCATTCTCCTCTTCACGTTGATATAACTACATTGTATATACTTGTCAAAACATTGGGAAACATTCGTTCGTAATAATGCAATGTTCCATCAAACATCTAACAACTTGCACTAACAATAATCAATTAATCGACAATTAAAGTATTGGATGATGCTCTTTGTTTTTATAGATTTTGTGGGGTTCGTTTCGTTTTACCTTAGTTTAATTTTCACTTGGTATTTAATAATTAAATCAAATATGAGTATTCCATTTTGATTATAGTTAAACCATGATATGTTAATCACCAAACCACCATAGTACATGATAAAAAGATTTTTAAATAATTGGTACAGTCCACCAGTCAGCAGGCACGGAGTAGACAGAGTAGAGCTGCTGCCGCAGAGATCGAGGAGTTGAGAGCTAGGGTGGCATAGCTTGAGGAGAAGAATCGTCGTCAAGCCACTGAGATGACTCAACTTCTAGATCGGCGCTTAGCGGAGTTTGCGCAACAGTATGGGTGCTTCCCTCTATCAGCCGGATCTGCTGAAGATGACGATGAAGAAGATGACGATCAGTGATGGTTGGATAGGTATGGTTTTTTTGTTGTTGGGGCATATGTACATATATGACTGGGTTACTATGACTATGTTATAGGTATGACTTTGGCTTAATAGTTTGTATATATTATTACCGGGGACATGTTTTGGTACGGTTGATGCTGTAGACTTGTTGGATGTTTTATTGATGTGATGGTAAACTTGATGTATTTTGTAAGTATTTATGTTGTTTTCTTGTTTTTCATGATTTTTTGGTTGATATGTTGTGTTTTGCATGAATTTTTGAGTGCTGGGTTATAGACTGATGGTCTAGTATGATAGTTTGAGACGAATATGTGGTGGAAGGCTAAACAGTAGCAGAAACATAAAAAAAAATTATGCAGCCTTTCCGACGGCTTTCAGGTACACGAATATACAAACAGTTTCCAACGACTGGGAACGGCGTATTGATTAATGATAGTAACTGTTTCCGATGGCTCTTGACAGCCATCGGAATCGAAAACCGACACCATTTGATTCAAGCCATAGGAAACGTGAATGACGGGTTGTGTCGTTAGCCGTCGGAAACCCTGTTTACTGATGTCTTAATTAGCGATGGGGATTTCTGACGGCTGTCAACTGTTTTCGACGGCCGCCGATGGCTGACTGCCGTTGGAAATCCGTATGTTTCTTATAGTGAAATGTTGCAAAAAATTACAACATACAATCCACAATACTTGTGAAGTGTTTCTAAAAGTTTTAGTAATATTTTATTATCGTTTCAAATTGGTCTTCTTCGTGTAGTGAGGCCAAGCACGACTATACCAAGCCTTGAACGAACCAAAAAAACGATGATACACAAATTTCATAGGAGCAAAACACAAACGTGTTTCTATCAAAAATCACACACCTAAGTCACACAACAGGCTCAAACTTGTGACCTCACGAAGAAGAGTCACATGTCAATCCACCCTGTTATGCAGACTTTTGGTTAGAACTAGGAAAATGGTTCTTATAATCTATAAAAAGGTGAAGGAGGGAAACACAACACAAGGTCATCGAGACATGCATGTGTACAAACTAAATCTAGCACTGCACACATCCAAGCTCCAATTACATTATAAAGTGCAGCAAATTCAAACTAAACGTAAGAAAAAATAATCGCATAGGAATATCAAGAGGTAGTATCAAAGCTTTTACGAACTTATGTATTTTTTTGTGAAGGAGATACCAAAACCAAAATTATCCATAATTCAGTTGTTTCGGCAAATTGAACATTGCCATTCGCGACCTATCACCTAACAAACTCCAAGATGATTTCAACAAGAAGTTCAAACTTTTTTTTAAGTTAATATATGTATATATATTAACACTACAAGAAACAATCAGTATAGCGATGGCAAAATGTCGTCGCCAGCCATCGCTATGTATACGGACGCTAAGCAAATAGCGTCAGCCTTAGTGACGGCTGTGGTCTCCTATATAGCAATGACTGGCACGTCAGACTTGCCACATGAACAAACCTTTTGACTTTCAACAGTCGTGACAAGTCGTCACCAACGGTAAGCATTTAAACCGTAACAAGCTGTCACCAACCGTCGCTAAGCCATACCAAATAAACGTCATCGACGGTCACTAGCCGTCGCTAAACTGGGTTAATAAGCTGTAACCAGCCGTCGCTAAACTGGATAAATAAGCCCTGACCAGCCGTCGCTAAACTGTGTGCATTTTTCTGTTTTCGAGCAGCCATAAGCCCTTCAATCCACACCAACTCAAATCTAACCAATTTACAACTCATATTCTATCACTTTCACAATCCATCACCTCATAGATACTCCAATTCACTACATAAACCAACAAATATGATACTAAACGTCGGATATACGACTAAATAGCTTGTAAACATAAATAAAAACAATACAACAGTCCAAAAACCAACATCAATCCACATAATATAAACAAACCATGCCATCGTCTCTAAAAAACAACATCACGTCCAAAAAACAACATCACGTCCAAAATAAAACTAGTTTATATATACAAAGCAAGTCCAAATCAAAGCAGACGACAAATACCTACTCATCCTCATCGTCGTCGTCCTCGTCATCCTCCTGGTCCTCCTCCTCCCCGGTAGCAGGCTCACTCGGCGGCACATGCACATGCTCCTGGAGATATGTAGCAATCCTTTTATCTAACATGGTCACAAGCCTATTCTTCTGAAAATCCTGTAAATCTGCCACCTGCTGTCGAATCATGGCAATCTCCTCCTTGTCCTGATGCCTCGTATAGGTGGCCTGACTCTCTGCTATCTGTAATTATTATATTATAAGCATGACTTGATAAATGTATTATAAATTTGTTATGTTTAAATATGTCAACACTTTAAACTTTTTATAGCACTTGGATATGTTTAAATTCTTTAATAAAAGGTTTTACCTCTATGTTTCCAAAACCGTAGCGTCTACCCCTGAGGGTCGGGTCGATCGATGATGGTGTTCCAAATATGATTGCACTCCTCCACGTCCGGCTCTTGACCTAACTGCCCCGCTCAAGCATTTAACTTTGCGTTGTATTTCTCCTGCGATAGAAAACAACTATGGAATGCATTAAATATACAATTTCTAAATAACAATGTGAAATACAAATTATTACAAATGCTAACCATCACTCAACGGGCGTTATTGTCCGTCCATGTATATGAGATGTTACCCACCTCGTCGGTCCGCGCGACAGCATGAGTCTGTGTAAACACCTCAGAAAGTGTAGGCTCTCGATGGAGAGATGACATCTGAAATGACACAATATATATTTGGAATTTATCAATACGATTAAAAAAAATTTACAACTATCTATAAATGTGATTTATCATTCGTACCAATTCGCGATGGTGTTGCGAGAAGGACTTAGACCCACCCCGATGCAAAGCAGGATTCTTGAGTCTGTTTGTCCGGTTTCGCTCTGAAAGCTCCGGTATATTTAATTATACAATTAATTAATTGATATACAAAATAGAAATTAAAAATAAGCTTAATTAATTTACCTTCACTTTTTTGTAGCCCACAGTTGCTGGAAATCGCCGTAGACCTCCTCGCTCATCCATGAAGGCCCCTTTCCCACTTTTTTTGCCTTGTATACGTTGCTTGAATAACAATTTCTCATCTTTTGATTCCACGCGGTGAGAAAAACATCCATATCTTCGTCCCTAACCCATACAGCAACCTATAAATTAACAAACAAATTGTATAACATATTTTATATAATTTTGTAAATGAGAAATATATTTATATTACAAGAACCTCCGCGAGAATGGCATTCCTAATATGTGCAGGAATATCTTCCCAGTGGGCCCACGCCTCTGTCCATCTGGCAATATATGCATTTCTAGACACAGATAAAACAAGTTCTGCAGGAATAATATTAAACCCCCTGCAGAAAGTACGATATTAACATTTAATAAGTTTTGAATACTTGTGACGACCCGCACTAGCCGACATTTACCTCGAAATGCGTTGTGCATTGCTCGACTAGCACGGGACGGTCGCAAAAGAAAGGAAAAGGAAGGAATTTGAACTAACAAGGAACCTGTAGAATGTCTCACAGCTCATGGAATAAAATATAATAATAACATAATTGACATAAACAGGCGAGACAGTGCATAAGCTGGAAAACTAAACCATAATTAACATAGCAGCGGAAATTCAAAATACAGCTTATTACAACTCCAACACACTGTCTCTAAAGCAAAGAAAAAGGTGCACTACTAATGCCTAAAGTAGTGACCAGCAACAACACAGGGAGAATATATATATATATATATATCATACGTGGAAGCCTCCTGCTCGTCTCCGGTATAGCTACTCGTGCATAATCACCTGACCTGTCTCTAGTCTGCCCATTTAAGAGCACCCAGAGTAATAAGAAGAGACATAAAACTCTAGGTCAGACAAAAGTCTGGTATGAGCGATAAGCAGTAAAACAGAACAATAACAGGTATACATAACCATACCTGAACCTGGACCTGCAACCAAAGAGTTAGCAGAACAAGATGTACAACACTCTAAGGTGACATTAACGTATGGTGTAAAGATACGGGGGAGGGGTGTGCATGTCATAGTGATATCAAACAATCAAGCATAGCATCCATCCTCACATCTCTCACTTAGTGCGTAAAGCATACGATATCCACTGCTTTGACCACCCAAATCCTTTGCAATGATCACTCTGCCCCCATGGAGTCGTGATGGCTCCACTGCACTGATCCATAGCCACTAGTCCCTTGTTATGTCCACTCTACCCCATGGAGTCATAACAACCCTACTACACTGGCTCATAGCCTTGCCATGATCACTCTGCCCCCATGGAGTAATAACTACCCCGCTGCACGGATCTGTAGCCTAACATCTGTATTGGTGGTGAATCAAAGTTATGGACGTCGATAACCCCTTAGCACACGTCCCGCAACAAAGCCCAACTCATGAAGTTAACTCGTTGGTTCCCAACTAGATCCCGAGTTACAACTTCCTATTTGGACTACCTTTGCATCTCGGGTTATTGGTCTTCTCTGGATCGGTTCGGTCCTTCTCTTCGTCTTCGGTTCGGTTGTGCACCATCCAGATCGGCTCGTGGTACGTACTCCGGTTCGTGGTCCTTGCTTCTAGTCGGCTCGTGGTGCTCTGGAGCTTGCCCGTTCGTGACACCCACCGGTTCGGGTTAGAAATCCAACGACAGCTCGTAGCAATCTGGTTCGTGGCTCCTTCCTTCATGGCATCGGTTTGTGGTCTTCTAGTGCGAATGGTCCGGTTCAAGTACTGGAGCGCTTCGTGGGTCCTTGATGCGAGCAGGTCAGTGGATCACGAGCGGTTCGAAGCGCTATGGTTCGTGATGCATCAGTTTGGAGGAGTGGTTTGTGGGTGGGCTACACGACCCGACCCGGTCCCCCTCCACCGATCTGATCCGGTTCCTGCACCATTTCCTGTAACTTTTCCAGCGATTGTTCTACGCCACACGATGACGTTTTTGACCATTTTAACTATTCTATGCAATCAAAAATCATACCAAACAGTAATAGCAACATGTATAATCATCCACAAACATCAAAACAACATTTAAACATGTTTATACGGATCAAACATACCCAAAAACCCATGTTTTTCCCTTAATCATGTTTAACAATAATTAATGACAGGATTAGCAAAACATATCCAAATTAACCCAAATTTCTAACATAGGCCTAAAATAATATTTTAGAATTTCTAAACGTTTTTCCAGAATTTAATAATGTATAATTTCGTTAATTAGCACTAATCACCCCTAATTAGCCGTAATTAGTGAAAAACAATGCAAATCAAAAACCTTAGCCACAAATAAAACTTAGATCTGAAACTATCTCTGATTTAGGGCGTTTTCCTATGCAACACAGCAGTTCCAACTCTGATTTGGTCGTGATTTGTTTTTGATTAGCTTAATCCTTGATTAGAGAGCGATTTGGGATGAAATTGGAAGGTGGAGGCCATTGTTAGGGTTTCTAAGAGGTAAATGGCGGCTAGAAAACTGAAATAGAATGAAAACCTAACTCATTTCAGCCTCCCCATAACCCTAATCCCGAACTGGGTTATGGGTCCATTTGCTAATTACCCTAATCAGCCCACTTAAGCAGTTTTTCACCTTCTAAACATTGTTTCAGCCATATCTCCCAAACGGTGAGTCCATTTGGCTAATGTGACCACTCACGAAATTGCAAAACATCATCTGAATCCAATGGAAGTGGTTTCAGGTCAAAACTCCTTACCAATCAAAAGTTATGGCCAAAACAAGATCAGCTAGGGGCAAAACGGTCATTTAAAAATCGGCAAAAATCATGAACATTGGAAATGACCCCAATAGTCGTTCCCTAAAGTTACACAACCATATGACTTCATACGAAAAAGAAATAAATATTCTAGGATCCTTCGATACGTAGAATGCGGGTCGTTACGCTCTCCTCCCTTAAGAAATTTCGTCCCCGAAATTCCTTAACCAAAACATACAAAGGATCTCGCATGCCTATCAATCATTTACAACAATCAAACATACATAACAACACAACAAGCCTATCCTAGCACGCGGTCTATTAACGAAGGAAGAAACTATCACTATTAAAATCTTACCATGCAAAGAGTTCTGGATATGTCTCCTTAATGCTCTCCTCTGTCTCCCAAGTACAGTCATTCTCATCCTCACCCCACTGAACCTTGACTAGATTCACTGCTTTCCTTCGAAGTTTCTTCGTATCGTGCTCGACAATACGAATCGGCTTGCGGTTCCCAACCGCCTCAGGTTCTACTTCGATATCATCCAACTGATCAGGTGAAATAGCCTCATCGGGGTCATGCACTAATTTCCTTAACTGGGAAACATGAAATACGTTATGAACTCTCGCCATCAAGTCCAGCAACTTAACGTTATATGACAAATTCCCAGCTTGCTCGAGAACTGGGAATGGACCAACAAATCTTGGTGTTAACTTGACTCTCCTACCAAATCGAATCACACTCTTTAACGGAGAAATCTTGACAAACACTAAGTCACCAAAGTAGAATTTTAAATCTCTTCTCCTCTTATCGGCATAACTCTTCTGCCTATCTTGGGCAGCCTTCCTCCGTTGTCGGATAACTTTGATCTTATCTGAGGTTTCTCTTATCACATCTGGCCCAAGCACAAATTTCTCACCGGTTTCAAACCAACATGACAGTGAGTTGCACGGTCTTCCGTACAAAGCTTCAAATGGAGCCATACCGATACTGGATTGATATCTATTATTATATGTGAACTCCACTAGATGTAAATGGTCATCCCATGATCCGCCAAAATCTAATATGCAAGCTCTCAAGAGATCTTCTAATACTCGATTCACCCTCTCTGTCTAACCGTCGGTTTGAGGATGGTACGCGATACTGAGATGTAATTTTGATCCTAACGCCTCTTGTAAGCTCTTCCAAATTCCACTAGTAAACAACGGATCTCGGTCACTCACAATGCCTTTGGGTACTCCATGAAATCTCACTACCCACTTCATATACAGTTCTGCTAACTTAGTTGATGTTCTATTTGACTTGACGGGTATAAACCTTGCACTCTTGGTCAATCGGTCCAAAATCACCCAAATGATGTTATGGCCTGACCTAGTCCATGGTAACCCATCAATGAAATCCATTGAGACTTATTCCCATTTCCATTCTGGAATTTCTAATGGTTGCAACAAACCACTTGGTTTCTTTTGCTCAGCTTTAACTAGCTGGCAGTTAATGCATTTGGATATAAACTTCCCAACATCTCTTTTCATCCCTTCCCAGTAGTAGGTCTGCTTCATGTCTCGATACATTTTGTTACTACCGGGATGTATAGTCAATTTTGAGTGATGACATTCTCTAAGAACTTCATCTCTCAATCCATTGACATTGGGTAAAACCAATCTCCCATTCTTTCGAAGCCATGCTTCTCGATCAAGCCCATACTTGTTCATCTCCTCATCGATTCCCATCTCTAACTTGGAGATGATTTCCAATAGATTAGGGTCGTCCCTCAGACTGGAACCAATCCGCTCAATCAAAGTGGGTCTGATAGTCAAACTTGCTAACATCTCTAGATCCAATTCGCACTTTGGTCTGAAATCGTATCCTGCGATATACTCCAGTTGCTTCCACTCAAGAAATATAGCCCCTAAACAGGCATGTCTTCTACTCAATGCATTAGCTACTGCATTGCCCTTTCCAGGTGTATATGTGATATCGAAATCATAGGAATCCAAGAATTTTAACCATCTCTGTTGTCGGAGATTTAGATCCTTCTAGGAGAAAAGATACTTTAATGATTTATGATCGGTAAACAACTCGAAACTTTCTCCCAAGAGATAATGTCTCCACATCTTCAACGCGAACACGATCCCTGCTAATTCCAAATCGTGGGTAGGGTATCTTTTCTCATGCTGTTTCAGCTGCCGACTTGCACAAGCTACAACCCTACCTCCTTGCATCAATACAACACCTAGTTCGGTACCACATGCATCTGTATATAATGCAATCTCTTCATTCCCTTTAGGAATGACTAACACTGGTGCACGCGTCAACTTTTCCTTTAGACTCTTAAATGCATTTTCACACCTTTCGTCCCAAACGAAAGTTTGATTCTTCTTGGTCAACTAAGTTAACGGTGCCGCTATCTTGGAGAAATCTTGGATAAACTTATGATAATATCCAGCTTATCTCAAGAAACTTCTTACGTCTGTTGCATTCCTGGGCGTAGACCAATCTTGTACCGTAGCCACCTTCGCCGGATCCACGGCAATACCATTCTCTGAAACAACATGGCCCAAGTATCTCACTTCCCTCCTCCAGAAGTGACATTTAGAAATCTTTGTTTCAATTGGTGTTTTCTCAACACCTCCATCACTATCCTCAAATGTTCTTTGTGTTCTTCCTCGTCACCTTATTCAACTCGCGGTAGTCCATACACAATCGAAGGGAACCATCTGCCTTGGTAGCAAACACAACTGGTGCTCCCCACTTAGAGACTCTTCTTCTAATAAATCCCTTCTTCAAAAGATCACTTACTTACACCCAGAGCTCTGCTGCTCCCTTGGTGCCATACGACGAAGTGGCATCACTATAGGTCTGGCATCTTTCACTAAATCAATACGAAACTCAATCTCTCGGTGTGGTGGAAGTCCGGTCACTTCCTCGAGGACGTCCGAATACTGGCCAGCCACAGGCACATCTGACAACTCATTATGCGTGATGTCGAGGGAATTTAGAAAACTAGCCATTACCCCATCACTAGGTAGACCACCAAATACTACCCTCCGCCCATCATCCGCTCTAACTGTCACCAAAAAGCCCTCACAGTCTACCACCACTCCATATCTTTGGAGCCAATCGACTCACAAAACAATGCCAAACCCAGTAAAGCCCAAAACAAAGCAATCACAAACAAACGTACATCCATGAGTCAAAAAGACCACATTACGACAAATCATACTAAGGCTAGTCGAACCACCAATCGGGTTCGCCACCGCTAAAGTTCTATCGACTATCACTACAAGAAATTTGACCTTTTCCTACCAATATTTTACTTACCAATAAATATGGGTAGGTAAAGAGAACCTTTATCTACCAATATTCAAAGGTAAAAAATTTTGGTAAATAAATATTGTCAATGTTATAAAATTGTTGAAGGATGATTATCTACCAATAATTATAGGTAGGTAAAATGTATTATCTACACATATATAGAAGGGAAAGTTTTTATGCGATTAGCCCCTACATTTTTTTCATATCATTTTAACATTTCGTTAAAAATAATGCTGAGTTGTGTGATGATGTGTCAAAAACGTATATTCTAGCAATTTTTTTGAATTGAAGATTTCAGTAACATATCCTAGCAATGTTTTTTGTAAAATCATTTCTTTATTAATTATTAATAATTATTTTGGAATATGAAATAATTAACAGTTAATGAAATGATAAACAATAATTAAATTGTAAATAATTAATGTTAAATAATCATTTATTAATAACTTATCATACATTATTATTATTTTCCAAACAATTGACTATAAAAGTTTTAACTTTAATTATTTTTTAAATGATTCACAATTTCACACTAATATGTCATTATCTGAAATGACTAAAACGTATTTTCTCTAGTTTATTGTAGAGTCGCAATCCATACCATCATCTTAGCGTATTTTAAATCAAATCTAACGGTACACATCTCAGTCCACATGATCACTTTTGTGATCTCAATCCACGTAATATCTTTTGATTGGCCACAATATAAACCACAAAAACTGCCACTACAAATAAATACCAAAATCTTGATGACAACTATTTATTATAATTTCTATGTCTACATATCTTAATAGGCAAATTCAATTTGTACACCTTAAATTGCTTTAGATACACCATGCCTTTTTTAAATCATATACACCACTTTTTACTTAGGATACACCATGCATATTACTAAACTATCCTCAAGCCTGAATAGAACAAAATAAGTTTCTCATTTAGTATCTTTCTGACGTGCATTGATCGAACTAAAGAATATTGATTTCTAAAATTAATGAATTCACTTTTGCAACTCAAATTCAAATCCTTAATTGGATTTATATTTATTTAATTATTAATATATTAGAATTTAACATTAAATTTTGAATAATAAAATATTAATCTACTTAAATTTTGACTTTAAATTAAAAACCAATTTAAATATAATAAAAAATTGAGAACTAAGTACACAGTGAACCATACTAATTTTAGTACTTCATTTGTAAATTTATTTTTGTGAATAATTTGGAATGCATACTGTTAGAACTAATTATACATGAATATAACAAGAAAGAATATGAATAAAATATAATGCTTAAATAGAAGTTAAATTAAATTCACTTGATAACACATAGAAATTTCAATTATTTTATAAAAGAATTTTAACGATTGTGTGTGATGTGGACATATGAAATTTTTATTATTTAATTTTATTTTGATTATTTTTAATAAGGAAAATTTTGTCTTTAATTTAATTAATTTTTTTAATGATGTAGGTAAAGTAATTTACGGTGTATAAATTGAACTTGTCATCTTAATATTACAAAGGTTAAATATGGCAAAAATATATAAACTCCGTAAAATTTCAAAATATCAAAAACAAAAAAGCTTGTGTAGACATAAATTATTGCAAATTATGTATAACACAAACTGTTATTATTGTTTATATTTAAAAATTTATTGTATGATATTTTTCCTTAACATATGCAGGTTTCCATTCTAGCTACCATCCAAAAAATCTCTTTTGATTGGCTGTAAGTTGGGACCAAATCTTGCATCGATATCTCCATAATTCAAAATGGCTCCTATTACGCATGTTCTCCTTTTTTTCATTTATTTTATCCAAAAACCGTCCCCCCCCCTAAAGCATGTTTCACCGTTACCTCCTCTTCTCCATTTATTTCTTCCCCAAATATTACCCCCTTCTCCTTTCCATCATTGTTCCTATTCCACTGTTCCTTCTCAAATTCTTTCCTTCTCATAGAATCTGCTACAACTTTCTTTTAATTCCCCAATTTCTTCAATCCTAATATTTATCCCTTCAAAAACTATCTATCATCCATCATTCAAGGTTGGGTCATTCTTCTTTCCTCCATGACACCAAATAGCCCTTCCTTACTATTTACGATTGCCATGTGTTGCGGGCGACAACTTTCTTCTTGCCTTCATCGTATGTTCTTCTACCTCTCAAACCTCTGCTACAACTAACTACCTTTGAGGTAATCTTCTGCTTTTGAATGTTTGTTGCTTAGTATATGATTTGTCACTTTTTTTATGATTTTATTTTCTATGTGTTTCCAAGTTTGATATTTGTTTGCTTTCATCTTGATTACTGTGTTTTAATTTTGGCAAAATGTTGATTCATGAGACTTAATTTCATTTTAACCATTCTTTGGTGTATATGTATCACCATGATACTTTTACCCATTTTTTCTTTTTTGTTATGTCTACCTACCATCATCTCTTGACTTTCTGTTCCGAATAATGCATACATGTTGCATTGCATATTACTGAATTTAGGCTCAAGTTGTTTTAAAAAAAAATTCCTTCTTTCCTTTGATTTTTAGCACAATTACTTTCTTTTGTTTATTTAGAAACGTACGAATCCAATGCTGATGATATGTTTACCATTTGGAAAAACATGGTTCAATTTTTAGATACAAATATATTGGACCTATATTTTTGTTTTTATACGTGTGTCAACCTGTTGCTGTTGATATAGAATTAAAATAACAAAATGAAATGAAGTGTCAACTTTGACTGAAAACTGTATTTACTTTACTTTTTGCCCTTTTATATTTTTTGATACTAATACATACTATTGTTGACTGAAAATTGTATTTACTTTATTTTTTGTCCTTTTATATTTTTTGACACTAATACATACTATTGTATTTACTTTTTGCTTATTTCTACTTATTTTGTGCCATTTATGTTTGTTATTAAGGTACAAACATCCTATTTCTATGTAGTACAAGCAAACAAAGGAGTTATTTTATACCATTTATGTTTGTTATTTTATACCATTTATGTTTGTTATTTCTACTTATTTTATACCATTTATGTTTGTTATTTCTACTTAGTTGGAGTTATTTTATATCATTTGTTTGTTATTAAAGTACTGACATCCAATTTCCATATAGTACAAGAAAACCAAGGAGTTATTTAATACCATTTGTGTTTGTTATTTTATACCATTTATGTTTGTTATTTCTACTAATTTTATACCATTTATGCTTGTTAATTCTACCTTTTCGGAATTATTTTATACCATTTATGTTTGTTATTAAGGTACCAACATCAAATTTTCGTGTAGTACAAGCAAACACAGGAGTTATTTTATACCATTTATGTTTGTTATTTTATACCATTTATGTTTGTTAATTCTACTTATTTTATACCATTTATGTTTGTTATTTCTAGTTATTTGGAGTTATTTTATACCATTAGTTTGTTATTAAAGTACTGACATTCAATTTCCATGTAGTACAAGAAAACAGAGGAGTTATTTAATACCATTTGTGTTTGTTATTTTGTACAATTTATTCTTGTTATTTCTACTTATTTTATATCATTTATGTTTGTTAAGTCTACTTATTTGGAGTTATTTTATACCATTTATGTTTGTTATTAAGGCACTGACATCCAATTTCCATGTAGTACAAGCAAACACATGAATTATTTTATACTATTTATGTTTGTTATTTTATACCATTTATGTTTGTTATTTCTACTTATTTTATACCATTTTTGTTAATTCATAATTGACTGTCTTTAACTTATCGAGCTAAAATATATCATATTCCTTCCCTTTTCCTCCAAGTTGAGACATGACGTCTAAAGCATTATGGAGCATCCTCTCACAGAATCTGGATGGGTCTCCATTTAAGGTTTGTAAATGTAAGCATTTGTGAAATTTCACTAGTTTTAGGAGTTTCCTTCTTCTATATTAGGTTATTTTCATACTTGTGTGTATTCAATCCATTTTATTTTCAGAAACATGACCTGAAGTAGCGATGCATCAAATACATGTACCTCTCCAAGGCAAGATACGATTTTAAGAGAATCACATAAGAGTTTTAGATTGAATATGATGCTTGTATCATTTATAATATAAAAATGGAAATATTGGCTACTTCCTTATTTGTTTATTGGTCTTTTGTAGACGAGTTCAAGCTGATATTATTACAAATTAGTCAATGATAGCAAAAAAAAAGAAAGAATTAAATTGTCTCTTTCCCAATTTATTATGCTATTTTACTATAACAGGTACGACAAACGACTGGACAAATTCTGGAGCAAGAAGCCAATGACTAAAACTAGAGCGATAGCATGAGTGACTATGTGCATGTATATGAGTGAATGAGTATCTAGTAAGGACTCAATGTATACGAGTGAAATGTAGAGAGGAAGTGTATGTATAAGTGATTGTGTAATAGTGAGGAAACAAATGTGTACTATTCAAAAATGCAATAAATATTTATTTGCATAAATATTTGTTATCTGTTTAAAAATAAATTCTTTGTTAAATATTAAATTCTTGTAAATATTTATTTATATTAAATAATGTCATATGGCCTAAAAATGATCATATGCACTAACCAAATGATGACACATGGACAAATTATTGTTTGACACGTGAACCAACCATTAAATGCCAAGTGTCAGACTTAATATATGCCATGTGTATACTACTACGACAACCATGTCAGCAGCCATGCAAGATGACACATCATCAGCCATGGTAGCAGCCATGTAGGTTGACACATCATCAAACACATTAACTGATGACTCATCATTTGAGTCATAACATAGTGGGGTCCATTGATTCTTTTACCTACCAATAACAATAAGTGCAGGTAAAAGCTCTTTCTCTACTAAGCTTTACCTACCAAGCTCTACCAATTCAATATTGGTAGCTAAAATATATTACCCACCATTATATTAGTTTTACCTACGCTTACAATTGGTAGGTAAAGGCCCCATTTTCTTGTAGTGTATCTCGGGTTCCAATCCCAACCTATCTACCAGGTCACTAGATATGAAGGAACGGGAAGCTCCGGTATCAAACAATACTTGAACAAGAACATCATAAACAGAAAGCATGCCTTGAATGATGATATTCTTTCCTTTCTCCGCCGCAGTTGGGGCATTCGACGAAGAAGGAATAGCATTGATAGCATATGCTTTCAAAATCTGCTTTTCTTTAGAGGGTTGCGGACACTTATCCTTGTGATGCTCCACTTGGCCGCAGTTGAAGCACTTCCTGTCCGCAGGCTTTGCTCGACATTCTTTAGCATAATGGCCCTTCTTGCCACAGCTAAAGCACTCAACATCTTTCTTACTCTTTTCTGAGCATCCTTAGTTTGGTTCTACTTTCTCTTATTCTGAGAATTATTCCTACCTCCACCGCTTGCTTGCGGCTTTGGCCCCTCTGCAGATGCAACAACGACTTCAGTCTTGGGCTTAGGATAAAGGCTCTCTGACCTCAATGCTTTCCCAACAATTAATTCAAAAGTCTCATCACTATGATTTATAAGCCTTTCTCCCAAGTACTGATCTAAACCAGTTATGAACTTCTCATTCTTCTTCTAGGGAGTGTCGATAAGTGATAATCCATACTTTGATAAAGTATCGAACTCAGCAATGTACTCCGAGACTGCCCTACCATTCTGCTTAAACTCCAGAAATTTCCTAAACAATTCTGATTTCTGAGCAATTGGGATAAACATATCACTGAATCAGGGATTAAACTGATCCTAAGTAACTTGATCCTCAGAGGTAGCTGCCTTAATAGCATTCCACCAATTCATAGCCCGTCCTTGCAGCTGACTGGATGTTAGCTTCCTCTTCATCGCATCATCGATCCATAAGTCCTCGAAGATGCGCTCACAACTATCAAGCCAATCCTGAACATCTTTAGCCGATTTCGTTCCGTGGAACGGCCACCCATCAATACTGGTGTAATCCTTGCAAAGCTTGGCGGCATTAGGAGCTGCCCTATGAACATCCCTAAGCATATCTCTTATGAAGTCAGTGAACATCGTCCTCATATCAGGAGCATTCCCATTGTTAGCTTCTCTACCAGTACCCCTCGAATGTCCTCTCATCGTTCAATTTGTAAGGAGAAAACGATTAACCATCTCTCCAGTGGTGTCAGCGCAGTGCGACTCCATTCTTAGATATACTAATTGTATATATATAACTTTTGAAAACCAAACTATCACAAATACGCGCTCTCATATACGTATACTATCTCTCCCTGGTGCATTTCCCTAGGTTAACTACGCAACCTAGAGCTCTGATACCAAGTGTGACGGCCCGCCCCGCACCAGCCTACATTTACCTCGAAATGCGTTGTGCCAATGCCCGACTAGCACGGGACTGTCGCCAAAGAAAGAGAAGGAAGGAATTTGAACTAACAAAGAACCTATAGAATATCTCAAAGTGCGTGGAATAAAATATAATAATAACATACTTGACATAAACAGGCGAGACAGTGCATAAGCTGGAAAACTAAACCATAATTAACATAGCAGCGGAAATTCAAATAACCGCTTACTACAACTCCAACACACTGTCTCTAAAGCAAAGAAAAAGGCGCACTACTAATGCCTAAAGTAGTGGCCAGCAACAACACAGGGAGAATATATATATCATACGTGGAAGCCTCCTGCTCGTCTCCGGTAAGGCTACTCGTGCATAATCACCTGACCTGTCTCTAGTCTGCCCGCTTAAGAGCACCCAAAGTATTAAGAAGAGACATAAAACTATGGGTCAGACAAAAGTCTGGTATGAGCGATAAGCAGCACAACAGAACAATAGCAGGTATACATAACCATACCTGGACCTGCAACCAAAGAGTTAGCACAACAAGATGTACAACACTCTAAGGGGACACTAACATATGGTGTAAAGATACATTGGAGGGGTGTGCATATCATAGTGATATCAAACAATCAAGCATAGCATCCATCCTCACATCTCTCACTTAGTGCGTAAAGTATACAATATCCACTGCTTTGACCACCCAAATCCTTTGCTATGATCACTCTGCCCCATGGAGCCATGATGGCTCCACTGCACTGATCCATAGCCAGTAATCCCTTGTTATGTCCACTCTGCCCCATGGAGTCATAACAACCCCACTGCACTGGCTCATAGCCTTGCCATGATCACCCTGCCCCCATGGAGTAATAACTAACCCACTGCACTGATCCATAGCCTAACATCTGTCTTGGTGATGAATTAAAGTTATGGACGTCGATAACCCCTTAACACACGTCCCGCAGCAAAGCCCAACTCATGAAGTTAACTCGTTGGTTCCCAACTGGATCCTGAGTTACAACTTCCTATTTGGAATACCTTTGCATCTCGGGTTATTGGTCTTCTCCGGATCGGTTCGGTCATTTTCTTCGTCTTCGGTTTGGTTCGGTTGTGCACCTTCCAGATCGGCTCGTGGTACGTACTCCAGTTCGTGGTCCTTGCTTCTAGTCGGCTTGTCGTGCTCTGGTGCTTGCCCGTTCGTGACACCCACTGGTTCGGGTTGGAAATCCAATGACAGCTCGTAGCAATCTGGTTCATGGCTCCTTCCTTCATGGCATCGGTTCGTGGTCTTCCAGTGCGAACGGGTCGGTTCGAGTACTGGAGCGCTTCGTGGGTCCTTGATGCGAGCGGGTCAGTGAATCACGAGTGGTTCGGAGCACTCTGGTTCGTGATGTAGCAGTTTGGAGGAGTGGTTCGTGGGTGGGCTACACGACCCGGCCCAGTCCCCCTCCACCGATCCGATCCGGTTCCTGCACCATTTCCTGCAACTTTTCCAGCGACTGTTCTACACCACTCGACGGTGTTTTGGACCATTTTAACGGTTCTATGCAATCACAAATCATTCCAAACAATAATAGAAATATGTATAATCATCCACAAACATCAAAACAACAGTTTAACATGTTTATACGGATCAAACATACCCAAAACCCATGTTTTTCCCTTAATCATGTTTAACAATAACTAATGATAGGATTAGCAAAACATATCCAAATTAACCCAAATTTCTAACATAGGCCTAAAATAATATTTTAGAATTTCTAAATATTTTTCCAGAATTTAATAATGTATAATTTCGTTAATTAGCACTAATCATCCCTAATTAGCCGTAATTAGTGAAAAACAATGCAAATCACTCACCTTAGCCACAAATAAAACTTAGATCTGAAGCTTTCTCTGATTTGGGGCGTTTTCCTATGCAACACAGTAGCTCCAACTCTGATTTGGTCTTGATTTGATGTTGATTAGCTTAATCCTTGATTAGAGAGCGATTTGGGATGAAATTAGAAGGTGGAGGCCATTGTTATGGTTTCTAAGAGGTAAATGGCGGCTAGAAAACTGAAATAGAATGAAAATCTAACTCATTTTAACCTCCTCATAACCCTAATCACGAAATGGGTTATGGACCCATTTGCTAATTACCCTAATCAGCCCACTTAAGCAGTTTTCACCTTCTAAACCTTGTTTCAACCATATCTCCCAAATGGTGAGACCGTTTGGCTAATGTGACCACTCTACGGAATTGTAAACTATCATTCGAATCCAATGGAAGTGATTTCAGGTCAAAACTCCTTACCAATCAAAAGTTATGGCTGAAACAAGATCAGCTAGGGGCAAAATGATCATTTAAAAATCGGCAAAAATCATGAACATTGGAAATGACTCCAATAGTCATTCCCCAAAGTTGCACAACCATACGATTTCATACAAAAAAATAAATATTCTACGATCCTTCGATAAGTAGAATGCAGGTCATTACAGTACTAAACATTTAAGAAATTAAAAACTTACCATGCGGGCTTGGGTACGAGTTGTACCACCGGACGTGTATCCGGTGCTGTACCGCTCGCACCTGCCTCCGAACTGTGGGTAGGTCGGCGTTTAGGAGACATATCTGTCACATAAAAGAAGAAGAAACATTTACAACATCTATTATCAAATAAACTCATACAACATATATTATCAAATGCAACTACAAGACTCATTTACATAAAAGAAGAAGAACCAAATAATAGATAACTGTAGCACATCATACAAGTTCACAACTAGCACATCATATAAAACATATCATTGTACATCATAGCTCATAACATAGCACATCATATAAAACATATCATTGTACATCGTATGTAAACAACTAATGATACAAGTAATGTTATTCTTCTTCATGTTCTGATTCAGTCTCGTTCTCATACTCTATATCGTTGTCCACTGTACTCTCAAATGCTTCTATTAATTCATTTGATTCATCGTTCAATGACCCTGAATTAACATCATTAGCAATTATTATTTCATCGTTTTGATTTGCATCCTTTTGATACGCCAAGATGAATATTTACTACCAAACTGAGAAAATGGTGAAAACCGGCTATCTGTACATAAATCAAGTCTGACATTACGGCTCTCTACGGCAAATGTAGGATATGTCCTATCAAAATGTTTCCATGCTTCTCCATCCAATGGATGTGTCAAAGTTCCATTTTCTTGTGTTCGCACACTATGTCATCTCATATGACATGCAGTGACTGAGGATGCATATAACCGTTGTAGTCTAGGGATGATTGGTAAATAATGCATTCTCGTATCTGGAACTTCCTTACCTTTCTTTTTTCTAGGTTCATACCTTTCCCCGCCACATTTTTTACAGTTTCTAAGATTAATATCATCTTTCCAATACAACATGCAACCTTTAACACACGTATCTATTTTTTGGTATGGCAAAGCGAAAGCTGACATTAGTGTTTCCACTTTCTAATGACTATCGCAAATCAGATTATCGGGTGGCATATGTCTTTTTGCAGCTTGTACAACCGCTGTGAATGCAGCTTCTGTAAGGTTAAATTTTGATTTCATGGTAATGTACTCAACGATTACTGATAATTCAGTTCCACTTTCAAAACCATTCCACAATGGCCGCTTAGCTAATGCCAATAAATCATATATTTTTTGGCTTCTGTGTTCGGTTCTTCTCCAATATCGACGTCATCGTCGTCAACCTGACCGGTAGGGAACATTGACTGTGCTGCATCTTCCACCATATCTTCTATTGGATTCGTCAAAAATAATTCCACCTCCAACGCTACAAGATTTACTGTAGGCGCAATAAGTTCTCCATGACGATCCCATAAATAATCATTTGGCACAAAACCTGATTTATACAAATGTACTATAACGATGTCTGGTTTATAAAACCTCATCAGTTTACACTCGAACTCCTCGTAATTTCGATTATTAGATACTGCAAATCTAAAAAATTCATTTACACCATTATAGAAATGTTCTTTCACTGAGCCTTTCATTCCAATTCTAACTTCATACATCCAACTACGGTCAATGTAATAATCGAACATTTTTCCTGATTCAAAAATATATGCCAGTGATTTCGATAACACATACATATATTATTATAAAGCCATTTGGGACTAAAGCTTTTACGCACCACACTGTTATATCTCGACAGTATTTCGAATTTCTCAACTAAACGATAAACTTTAAAACTTATCTTTCTGAAAATTCATATGTATTACCAAACTGTTTTAAAAAAAATTACCATTACCAAATTCATATGAATATTTTTACTGGTTTATACATACAATGAAAATGTTATTTTTATTGTTCAAACAGTTTATTCAACACATGAATATTTTTAGTGGTTCATACATACAATAAAAATGTTATTTTTATTGTTCAAACAATTTATTTAGCGAATGAATATTTTTAATGGTTCATACATACAATAAAAATGACTTTTTTATTGTTCAAAGAATTTATTCAACGCATGAATATTTTTAGTGGTTTATACGTACAATAAAAATGTTATTTTTATTGTTCAAACAATTTATTCAATGCATGAATATAAAGTGGTTCATACATACAATAAAAATGTTATTTTTATTGTTCAAAGAATTTATTCAACGCATGAATATTTTTAGTGGTTCATACATACAATAAAAATGATGTTCTTATTGTTCAAAGAATTTATTCAACACATGAATATTTTTAATGGTTTATACATATAATAAAAATCATGTTTTTATTGTTCAAAGAATTTATTCAACGCACGAATATTTTTAGTGGTTCATACATACAATAAAAATGATATTTTTATTGTTCAAATAATTTATTCAGCGCAACAACTATTTTATATAGTTCGTTTCAGAAATTTTCGGCATTACAACGACAGTGCATTGTAGCATCGGCACAGTGTCTGAGCACTGCTCCTCTTCTAACCTAGGCATTGCAACTTTATAACAATTTCATTTTCAACAATTACAAAACTCATATCCAACAACGTATATATACCAATCAACTTTAAAACTTATCTTTCTAAAAATTCCTATGCATTACCAAACTGTTTTAAAAAAATTGCCATTACAATAGCGCCATTTTGTAGCACCGGAATAACGTATATGCATTACCCCTCTTCTTAACTTGGCTTGCACCATTAACAACAATTTCATCCAACAACGTAATACCAACAACTCCTTTAATATGATTACCAAACCCATATACAACAAATTCAGAACCATAGCTTTTAAATAGCTATATCCAACAACGTATATACCAATCCCATATCCAACAATTACAAAACCCATATCCAACAATTACAAAACCCATATCCAACAACGTATATACCAATTATTCCTAAATCATTCCTAAATCCACATTTTAAGGTTTCCAATCATTCCTAAATCAACAATAATTCAACAATCATAATCTAATCACATAACATATACATTTAAATAACTATTGATTAACTATTGAAATTAGGGTATAAATTATACCTGTGGAAGAGAGGGCAGACGGAGAGACGGCTGGAGAAGGGGGGAGGCGTGCAGCGTCGTCTGGCACCGGCAGGGAGGAGGCGACGGTTGCGGCTGCGACAATCGACGGTAGGGTTTGATTTTTTTTCTGCTATCGGGTATTTGGGGGAGTAAAATCGAAATGAAGTTTTCCCCATAGGCTCGCGGGGTATATTGATTTTGGTGACAGTTGGCAACGACCAGCAACAACCACTTTTTTAAGCCGTCGCTGGCATCCGTAACCATATTGAATGTTCCTTGTAGTGTAAGAACATATATGCATATACATACATACATACACATATATATATATATGTGTGTGTGTGTGTGTGTGTATCATGTACAAAACAATCAAATCCTCTCAGCAAAAAAAAAAAAACCAGAAGCTCGCCAGAGATCTGGGCCACTTTTGGGGTTGCCTGCATCAGGTTAGAGGGAAACTTGGTAATGGAGATAGTGGTGGGAAGAGGAGCCAAGCCAGTTTTTTCTTTTCTTTTTCTAATACTGGCTTTCATTTTCAACTGGAAAAGAAAGGACAAGGGACGAGGTGGTTATGGGCGGTGGTGGAGGTAGGTGTGGGTATCCGGTGGTCAGAGCGACGGCCGGAGATAGCGTGGATGGATTATGGTCAGGGTTAGCTTTTAGGGATTTATTTTCTTTTACTTGCTTGGCTGAGGTTTTTAAGATGGGAGAAGGGAGAAGAGAGAAGATAAAAAGGGAGAGAGAGAGAGAGGGGAGGAGAAAGGTCTGAGGTCTGGTGTTGGTGAATGTTAAATGCAACGTAATATTATAAATTAGTCATATGACAATCTATTCCAATTATTCAAATCATTTATACAAAATACTTATAACCAAGGTCATTTATGTGCTGACATGTACTTCGTCTTCTGAAAGCGTACGAAAGTTGGATAGCATAAACAATTTTGATGTGCTAAGATTCAAGCCAAGAAATGCATCAATGTCGACTTCTCTAGCATAAGTCTGTCCCACACTCCTACGTGTCATGCCCGCTCGACCACCCATAAGGCCTACACAACTGCATCGACCGCCTTTATCTACGCTACTGCCTTGGTTCTTTAAATTTTCAGCGGCTTCTAAGATTTATTCTATTTCATGCTTGTGAATGTACGACGCAACTCCTGCCTATACTATTGCCTTCTCCGTGCATGGACTTTTCAGTGAAATTTGTTAGCATTCTAGACATCTTTTCATGTGTATACCTCGAAAATGGCCTTTAATTTGGATAAAGCTAACGGATTTGGAAGTTTCGAGGAGAACATGATGAAAATTCTTTCTTCCCTCGATTGGAAAATACGGAGGAAGGAGGAAGCAAATGAAAAATGGGACGTGTAACACCCCGTATTTCTGTTAATATTAATGTTCACAAATTAAAAGATAACTAATCTCAGATGTGAGAATTAAGGGAAACGGGTTGCGCCATTGTGTTCGTCTCAGAATTCTGGTTGAGATAGAGTCCGAGTTTGCATGAATTGGACTTCGTATGAAGAAGTTATGGTGATCGGAAGTTTCAGAAAATTCAAGACAGATTTCGAAAATTCAAATTTCAGAGTCAGATGGGCTAGGCGGGAAATTTCCCGCCAAGGCCAGGTCGACCATAGGGTCGACCTAGGGGTCGACCTACCCTCACCAGGTCGACCATAGGGTCGACCTTGCACCCCCTCGGGGCAGATTTGATTAGTGACCTGTTAATGACTGTGTGCTGACTTATTAGGGTTTCTGATCTGCTCTGATTGGATGGGATTGATTCTGGGTTGATCGGACGGCCTAAACTAATCCTAAACTCTATAAAAAGACATGTAGACTCAAACCATAAAATCAAATTAAAATTAGAACCATGGCCTCCATGCCGTCACCTTGCAACTCAGAATAGCCGCCACCAATTAGAGAGGAAGAAAGCTAATCATATTCAATTCAATTCAACTTTAACAACGAATCTACTTCGAAGGAAAGCTAATACTTCAGAACTCAGAATACAGAACTCAAGACCTTCTTTGAGTTGTGAGTTCGATTTCTTTAATAAAATAATTAGCAATTTAATTGGATTGAGTTATGATGCGGATTATATGGCTATGTTGTGAATTATTGGCCGCATGTTATCATCTATGTTGTAAAATTGTTATGTTATCATTTATGTTGTAAATTCTATGATGTTATCATCTATGTTGTAAAGTTGTGATGTTATCATCTAAGTTGTAATCCTATGATTATGTATTCATAATGTTGTTTCATATGCTAGTTTGGTTATGTTGATTCATATGATAAATCATATGTATGTATGCAAGTTTAGGTGTTGATTTAGATATGAATCATATGCAAGTTATTGAAAATTTTATGTATAACCTTACATGTCTCATGACATCTATTTTAGATCTAAAGTTAGGCTATGACATGTGTGAGTTATGTGCTAAATTCTACATGCTAGTTTACATGTTTAGATGTAAGTTTACACCATCGTTATGTTGCATAAATCACATATGCAAGTTTATGTAAATATATGTGTTTGGAGTATGAATCATGTTATGTAAGTTTGTGGTTATTGCCTATGCAAGTTTACACCTTTAGATATAGATCTATGACATACATGATTTATGCAAGTTTGTGACTATTACCTAAACAAGTTCACACCTTTAGATTTAGATCTCTGACATATGTAGTTTTATGCAAGTTGTGACTTTGGCCTATGCAAGTTTTAGATGTAGAACCCCATTCACACATGCAAGTTCACCCCTTATGTTTAGATCTAGTTTTATTTCTATGTATGTTGTGATGTTTTCTCTTTATTCTATGAGTTAGACTATTCGAGTCTAACGTATACTTTACGTTAAATGAACGAACGTCCAACATGGGGTAATGGGATAATAATAAAAGATTTAATATTGAGAATTGGCATAAATGTCTTAAATGGCATAAAATTAATTTGTGATGAAAAATTGGTATGATTTTACATACCATAAATAGATGGACATAATTGAGCCAATTATGGCCATAGTTAAATTTGGAATTAATTGATAATTTGAATAGGGAAATTAATTCAAATTGGGGAATAATTAATTTTGTGTAATTAATCGTCTAAGACACGAGGTTAGGCTCTTTTGTGGTGTAAGACTGCCCGGACCCGTCCGGCAAATTCAGCTGCCACAAATGTCAGTCTAATGTGGGAGGTATTAGGCATAAATTAAATGCGTAACAGTTGTAAAGACATGAGGTTAGGCTCGTTTGTGGTGTAAGACTGCCCGGACCCGCCCGGCAAATCCAGCTGCCACAAATGCCAGTCTAATGTGGGAGGTCTTTATGAGGTTACGGTCTTAATGTATTAAGAAACACTTAACTAGATAAACATGTAGTGGGACATGAGGGGCTTAACTGGGTGCCTTGGGTGGCATGTTGAATCTAATGGGTGCCTTGGGTGGCATTTGAAATAAGATTAGAAACACTTAACCAAAATTGAAACATGTAAGTGAACATGAATAAGAAGAGGGTTAAGTGGGATGTACTAGAGGGGACCAACCTTATGTGAATAGCTTGTGTCAAGTAATGGGGGCCCGTTTCAACCAGTAACCCATACGTATCTTTGTGGGATCGACCCAAGTCGATGACGGGACACGCATACTGGGCTTGACTGTAAGAGGCCAAAACGGGTTAGCGGTGACAACGCAAGTCCAACGGGTTCATATGCGTGTGTGGGCCCGGGCTAGTAGGTAAGACGTTGTTGCATCATGTAGCTATAAGCCATGCACTATTGGTGGTATCGGGTTTCCACTTTGGGGAGTGATACACCCCACTGTGGGGCCAGCACGGGTATCTACGAGTTAGGGAGCCGATCGCATGGGGGTAGTGGGTACACCTAGTGGAGATAGGGGTAGGCGACACCTATGAAGGCAACTAGGGGTGCACGAAACTACCATTATAATTATTAAGTTTTGTAGGCGAGATCAACCTTCAGGGTGTCTAGTGGTGGTGCAGTATAGTAATTATCTTATAGTGGTTAGGGTGCGCTTTAAAGTTATCTTTGTTCATCTTATTTCCTTGTTTACTTTGTCATACCCAATTGTTCACAGTCATTTCCTTATTTTCCAACTTATGCCTTAGCCTAGTTATTTATGTAATTATATTGTTAAAGTTATCGCACTCGCCAGACTTTATGTCTGACCCCCTTTGTTTCCAACCCTTTTCTTCCTTCCCTCCCCCCCCTCCCCAGGTGCTCAGGTTAGAACTAGCACCAGTGGAGCTTGATTTTGGATAGTTGTATCTCTGCTTTTAGAAGTTGCTTGGATCGCTGAAGTAAAAGTTCAGCCTATCTTATTTATGGCTATTTTGTACTGGGGTTATGTCTTTCAATTTATGTACTCTGATTTAGTCAAGGTGGATATTATGTACTTTGACTCTGGTTTTTGATGATGTAATCAAAATCATGTGTTTACCGCTACAATGAATAAAGTTTTAAATTTTTAAGTACTGTTTATATCTGTCTTGTTGTTAAGTTTCTATTCTATACTTACTTGAAACGCTCCATATAAGTTAATGCATTCTCGTTGTGAGTGACTTTAATGGACGTGGGGTGTTACACATGGTATCAGAGCTGAAGGTTACCAGAACAGATATGAATTTTGAAAAATTGTTTTTCAAAAACACTTTTATAAAGAAGTACCTTCAAAAGTATGTTTTAAGGGAAGTATTTTCAGGAGAAAAGCTTATTTTAGAAAGCATAACCCTAAAAGCCATATATCCTTCCTTTGGTTCTTTTGTATTGAATCTTTCCTTTTTCGTTTCAGCATGTCTGGAATTCCCGAAATACCCGAGGGGATGCCAATACCAGGATGGTTTAGGAGGTATTTGGAGACCAGGGCCACCACCGCAGGTCCAACAAATCCTCCTCCTCGTGTCGATACTTTTGCAAAGATATGTAAGGACTTTCGGGCAACCTTTTCACGGGACGGAGACATTTGTTGAAGCTCGAAATTGGCTAAAGGAGGTAGAAGAATTGTTTGGGATCTTTGAAGTGGAAGATGGAAGAAAAGTCCAGTTAGCTCCCTGGCTAATGAAGGATGATGCCTCGTTTTGGTGGGAGGTCACTAACGGAGAGCGTCCAGTTGATACATGGCCAGATTTCAGGCGGAGATTTGAAGCAAAGTTTCTCTCATGGGCTGAAGAGAATTTATACATGGAAAGGTTTTTGGCACTGAAGCAAGGGAATCTATCAGTGAAAGAATACGTCAACAAGTTCAATCAGTTGGCGAGATTTGGCTTGGACTTGGTGAATATACCAGAAAAGAAGGCCCTGAGATTTGTTAAGGGTTTGAATGAGCCGCTTCATGGGTTAGTTATGACCCAGATCCCCATGGGGGCTACCTTTGAGAGACTAGTTGACATGGCGCTCATGCATGAAGAGGAGAAGGGCGCCAATGCTAATAAGGCACCCGAGAAGAAAGGGGATCAAAAGAAACCGCAGCAGCAACAATAGAACAAGAAAGGTGGTAAAGGCAACAATGGTAAGGGAAAGAAAAGATGCTTTAACTATGGGACACCAGGCCATCTAAGCAAAGATTGTAGGAAGAAAAAGAAGACTGGCTGTTTCCACTGTGGCGAAGCGGGACATCTGATTAAGGACTGCCCAAGGAAAGGGCAGAGGACAGGGTCTACCTCGGGAGGACAAGTGCAGGCTCTTATGGCACCAGGGAAGGCAAGGGGGCAAGTTCAGGCTCTCGTGGTCCCACCGCTGCAAGAACGAGGTAGAGTAATTTCCGTTGAAAGTTTAGTTTTTCTGTTTGATCATCCTATCCGTACTTTATTCGATTCTGGCGCATCGCATTCGTTTATCTCTACATCATTAGTTGAAACACTGCACCTAAACACTAGTCTAGTTACAGATCCCTTAGTAGTCTCAAATCATATTGGTGGTTCGGCTCATCTTTCTATGATCTATCGGGATTTGAGAGTGTCTATCTTGGGCGTTGGGTTTGAATGCAACGTCTTTGTTCTTGGCTTCATGGGCTACGGCTTGATTCTAGGTATGGATTGGCTAACTAGATATGGGGCCATCCTAGATTGTGAAAGAAGGGTAGTTAGATTGTTGAATCGTTGTGGAAAGACCCTTGATATTTCTTGTGACCCTAGAGGTCCAGTAATGCTTAGCTACCTAGAATCCCTTGACACATCCGGTGATGATTTGCATTCTGTTCGTATAGTCCGTGAATATGTTGATGTCTTCGATGAGGTAAGGGGCTTACCCCCAAAACGCGAGATAGACTTTCGAATATATCTAGTAGATAATGCAAAGCCAGTTGCATTGCCAGTGCGCCACATGGCTCCAAGAGAAAGAAGAGAACTCAATAAGCAAGTGAAAGAATTGCTTGAGAAGGGGTTCATCAGACGTAGTATATCGGAGTGGGGTGCTCCAGTAGTATTTGCCACGAAGGCAGATGGGTCCCTTAGACTTTGTGTGGACTATAGAGAACTTAATAAGCTTACTAAGAAGAATAGGCACCCACTGCCGAGGATTGACGATCTCTTCGATCAGTTAGTTGGCGCCTCAGTGTTTTCGTAGTTGGACTTAGCCACGGGTTTCCATCAGTTGAGAGTGGTTGAGGATAACATAGACAAAACTGCCTTTAGGACTCCAGACGGCTTCTTCGAGTGGCTTGTGATGCCCTTCGGTTTGACAAATGCCCCCGCATACTTTGTTGACTTGATGAGTAGGGTGTTTAGGGAGTACCTTAATAAATTCGTGGTAATCTTTGTGGAAGACATCTTGATTTTTTCTAAGAGTGAGGAAGAGCATGCCCTACATCTTAGGGAAGTGTTGGAGTCCCTTTGGGCGCATAGCCTTAAAGCTAAATTTTCTAAATGTCACTTTTGGAGAAAGGAAGTGCGATTCTTAGGGCACGTGGTTTCCAAAGAAGGGATAGCTGTGGATCCCGCGAAGGTAGTGGCCATCCAAGATTGGAAGGTCCCTAAAAATGCTACCGAGGTGAGGAGTTTTTTAGGGTTGGCTGGCTACTATAGGAAGTTTATCAAAGACTTCGCAAAAATATCAGCCCCATTAACACGCTTGACGAAGAAGAACCTAGTTTTCACATGGGACGTAGATTGTGATGATGCGTTCCAACGTTTAATGAGAGCTTTGACCACAGCCCCGGTCTTAGTGTTGCCAGATGGGATTAAGCCATTTGCCGTTTATACCGATGCTAGTGGAACAGGACTGGGCGCAGTCTTAATGCAAGAGGGAAGGGTAATAGCCTATGGTGGAAGGCAGTTGAGAGTGCATGAGAGAAATTACCCTACACATGACCTAGAGCTGGCCGCTATTGTTTTCGCGCTTAAGTTTTGGCGTCATTATCTTCTTGGCGAGAAATTCGAATTGTTCACTGACCACAAATCGCTAAAATGCTTGTTCTCTCAGAAGGACTTGAACTTAAGGCAGCAAAGGTGGATGGAATTCTTAGCGTCCTACGATTTCGAGATAGCATATACCCCTGGCAAGGGTAACGTGGTGGCAGACGCCTTAAGTAGGAAAAGGTTGTCCTTGAGTCCGTTGTTTGTTGAGCGACGAAGCTTAGAGTTCATCTCTACGTTCGACTTTAGACCTTCCATTGATTTTGTACCCGGTTTGCTAGCATCCTTAGAGGTCAGGCCTACGCTTTTGGGATGGATCGGTGAGGTACAGCGAGATGACCCACAATTGGTTGAATTAGTAGAGAAGCTCAAAAGGGGGGAGTCATCGAGCCATCTCAGTAGGTATACCCTAGATGATAAGGGTTGGTTGCGTAGAGACGGTAGACTTTGTGTACCACGGGATGAGAATTTGAGGAAGACCATTTCTGATGATGCACATCGTTCGAAGATGACCATCCATCCAGGCGGGGACAAGATGTACATGGACATGAGACGAGTTTACTTTTGGCCCGGTATGAAGAGAGATGTGGCTGAGTTTGTCGCTAGATGCTTGGTGTGCCAACAAGTAAAAGCAGAGCAAAAGAAACCCGGTCGGTTGCTTCACCCATTGTAGGTCCCACAATGGAAGTGGGAAAGTGTCTCGATGGACTTTATCGATGGGTTACCGAGATCGAGGAAGGGTAATATGGGGATTTGAGTCGTGGTAGACAGACCTACTAAGAGCGCCCATTTCATTCCCGTGAAGAGTAAGAGGGCTGCTCCATGGTTAGCCTCCGTATATTTTCGAGAAATAGTTCGTTTGCACGGTGTTCCTTCTAGCATAGTGAGCGACCGCGATCCTATCTTTACTAGCGAATTTTGGAGGAGCTTGCAAGAGGCGGTAGGGACTCAGTTATGTTTGAGCACCGCATATCATCCTCAGACGTACGGCCAGACCGAGAGGGTGAATCGTATTCTAGAGGACCTATTGAGGTTGTGTGTCTTAGATTTCAGAGGTACATGAGAGGAACATCTTCCGTTGGTGGAGTTCGCATATAATAATAGCTTACAGTCTAGCATTGGCATGGCACCGTTCGAGGCTCTTTATGGACGGCCGCGTCGTTCGCCTACATGTTGGTGGGAGTCTACAGATAAGATCTTGCTTGGGCCCGATATGATTAGAGAGACTTCGGAAAAGATCGATTTGATTCGAAGGAGGATGAAGACGGCGCAAGATAGGCAGAAATCTTATGCGGACAAGAGGAGGTCAGATCTTGAGTTTGATATTGGGGACATGGTCTTTGTCAAGGTGTCTCCATTAAGGAATGTTTTTCGCTTTGGGTATGTTGGGAAGTTAGCACCAAGTTTCGTAGGGCCGTTTCCTATTAAGGAGAGGATTGGACAGATGGCGTATAGATTGGAGTTGCCCGAGAGACTTAGTGGTGTACACGATGTATTCCATGTATCACATTTGAGGAAGTGCTTGCACGAGACCGCGGAAGTGGTAGATCCGAGCTTGCTTAGAGAGGTGGAGATAGAGCGTGACGCGACGATTCGACGAGCTCCTACGTGCATTCTTGGGTCGGAGATTAAGAAGTTGAGGAATCGAGAGGTCAAGCTAGTCAAAGTGCAATGGGGAGATGATGAGTGCAATGCTACTTGGGAGACGGAAGAGAAGATGCGTTTATTGTACCCTTTTCTTTTCGAGGGTATGTCTTTTAATTTCTCCTTTATCGCTTAGCTTGTACTTATCTTATCTTTAGTATGTCCTCTCGCTAGTATCTTTGACCTTTAGATAGGGTAGTCCTATGGTTGAAACATGTGTTTGAGACATGTTATGTATGATGGATGCATATGGATGCAAGTGTTTGCTCGTGGATGCATATACACACACTTTAGGCATTAGATCGGCTCAGTCACTTCATATTGCATATTGCATATAAATGTGTGTGCATATTTAAGTTAATGGATGTATAATGGTTGTACTATCATATGGATGTTGCATTTTGGTGAATGGTTGTGCACACATGTAGAAATAATATGTATCGCTAGGATTCTTTCGCATGCATAATGGACGCATGACACTATCATGGTTTGCATTAAGAAGGTCAACTGAATCAGTAGACCGTCTGATTTTGCATTAGATAAGGAACATATACACACACTTCTTGCATATGTTCATACAGTATTAGGAATTTCATAAGGACAATGGATGCCTGTGTTTGATGGTTGAGTAGATGGTTGTTTGGATGTTAGGATATGCATTCTCCTTAACTTGGAGATTTCGGGTGCGAAATCCTTCAAGGAGGGGAAAATGTAACACCCTGTATTTCTTTTAATATTAATGTTCACAAATTAAAAGATAACTAATCTCAGATGTGAGAATTAAGGGAAACGGGTTGCGCCATTGTGTTCGTCTCGGAATTTTGGTTGAGATAGAGTCCGAGTTTGCGTGAATTGGACTTCGTATGAAGAAGTTATGGCGATCGGAAGTTTCAGAAAATCAAACGGACCCTAAAACCGATGTATTCTTCCATAATATGCTAACTTAGGACCAAATTTTCTGATAGAAGATATGTCCAATATACATGACTGAAAATGAGTTACACATATATATACTTTATAATGTAACAGTACTTGGAAAATCCAACTTAGGACCCTAAGTTTGAACTAATGAGCAAACTCCCATTTTCATCGAAAAAAATAGCAGAACACTGTAGTAATGTGTTCTTGCAGAACAAGAGCAAACGCCAAAAACAGACACAACAACTGACAATCTGCCTGTAATTTTCCAGTTAGTGTTTAGTCAGAGCATGTAGAGCTCCATAATGCTAAGATTCTACGTCAGCCGACTTAGCAATTTATGATAAAAGTTTAGAATAAAATTACAACCATATATCAACATGTTATTTTTCCTACTAAATTTCACGTTGAAGCATGATAATTAAAGCATGATGCGGGAGATTATTTACTAAAAATAAAAACGAAAATTATATCAGTGGATTAACTGAATAAATTAAGCAATAGCATTAACGTGTAATAAAAGAGAAATAGCAGGGTGTGTAACACTAGTGAAAACTGTGGATGTAAATAATTTTATCCTACTTTAAATCAACTTATTTTCCAAATTCGATCATTTGAGGGCATTCACCCTTAAGTTTGTAAAACATACACTTAAGATCTCTTTGTGCATGGATTCATATTAATATATATTTGAAACAGAAAATCTTTAAATCCAAAATATATGAAACAGCCAATACAAAAATTTTATATATGCACCTGAAAATTAAACTGTAGGCATATGATACTGTATACATAACCCAAAGCCATGTATAAATGATATATTTGGATTTTTGCTATCAAAAGTATATGTACGAAACCAATGTACATCATAGTTTATAGATTTGGTACCATACATACATATACATCGATACATACATATATACATATAGAAAGCTTATATATACGAATCATATATACATAAATTTGTCATGAAAATCTTCACAAGATATACATGCTCCGAAATATCGTATATGTACAGCATATATATTTTATTTAAGTATCCCTGCAAACCTGACATTGTGATAAGGGTATGAGTAAGGAAATCAGAGAAAAGAGTGGGGAAGAAGAAGATAAAAGGTAGGTAATTGTTTAGCAAAAACTTTCTTGCATTTCACACTGCATTCGATACATATTTGTAGCTGCATTCTCAACATCTTTTCTCCTATGTGGCAAATAGGATGCCCATTCTATATAGTAGTCCAAAAGAAATAACAGAAGGCAAATATAGAAAACATTTCTAAATGTGAAATAACAACTTTTGCAGGATAATGCACATACTAAATGGTGCATGTTATTCTAAGAACCTTCTAGGTCAATGTGTATGATTTTCTTGGGTCTTGTGAGTGTGTTGTCCGCACCGTACCATTACCAACCCCTGGAAAATGACCTTTTCCTCAAGGTCGAAGATGCCTTGTATGATGAATGTGCCTCCGAGATCGAAGATGTTAACTCTGCTTTCATATTTCAGCCTGTTCATTTCAACAAACACAGTGAGTGCAGCAGCCCATTCCCGCTTTAGCTTCTTCATTTCAACAAACACGTTGTGTGCATTATTCTCTTTCAGCTCAATATGACATGAAATTTTGTGTGTGGCACACAATGCTTTAAAAAGTGCAGTTCTCGAGTAATAAACCTCTGACTGATAATGAACACCATTTTTAGACACAAAAGTAAAACAATGCGGCGGTGGAGAAGTTATAGCTGAGTTGGATAAGGAGAAGATAGATGTCCTTGATGACGGAGCAGTTTTGCTTGGCGATGTGGGAAGACAAGGAAGAGTTCTGAAACCACCTGTACCGAGAACAAATGATTTGTTGGACCGATCTACGGTTGAGTCGATGTCAAAGTTAGCAGCACAAGGATTCATAATTGAAGTTGGAACCGGTTGATGTGAAGCGAAGGAAGTAGTGGTAATGATAGCAGCAGCGACAGGAAGCGGAGTCAGAGAAGTCGAAGAAAGAGGGAGCAGTGGTGGTAACCTGATTTCGAAGCCAAGTTTTGTGGCAATCTCGGACACGGAGTGAATGATGTGATTAATGGAGATTCGGATGTCGACGATGACGGTTTTGATGTCGTTGATGTCTTGTTGTTGAGTTTCAAGGGTTGCTTGAATGTCGTTGATGGCGATTTGATGTCGGGTGGTGATGTCATAGAGTTGTTGGATGGGTTCGCCGGTAGTGTGGTTGTGGGTGATGGTTTCGGCCATGATTCAATCTTTTGAAATGACGAAGGGGATGAGATATAGAAGAAGGAGGATAGAACAAGAATGAAAGTACCAATTGATAAGGGTATGAGTAAGGAAATCAGAGAAAAGAGTGGGGAAGAAGAAGATAAAAGGTAGAGAATTGTTTAGCAAAAACTTTCTTGCAGTTCACACTACATTCGATACATATTTGTAGCTGCATTCTCAACACCTTTTCTCTTACATGGCAAATAGGATGCCCATTCTATACAATAGTCCAAAAGAAATAACCGAAAGCAAAAATAACAGAAAGCAAATATAGAAAAACATTTCTAAATGAGAAATACTATAACAACTTTTGCAGGCTGGTGCACATACTAAATGGTGCATGTTATTCTAAGAACCTTCTAGGTCGATGTGTATGGTTTTCTTGGGTCTTGTTAGTGTGTTGTCTGCGCCGTATCACATTGTCATCTATTTTATTCATGATTTTTATATACCCAATATATGCTTAGTAACTCAGTGCAAAATTATCGGCTGGTAAACTCAAAACCATGTACAAATTATGAGATTCTTGCAAGAAACATGAAATCACATGCAAATGGGTATAGCTGAAACATACATATATTTTCTAAAAAAACTGACACAAACAATTCAATATCTTTTGATATTGTTGTATATTTTCAACATTTTCTTCAAAACTTTTTCTAAAAAGAAAAGGAGGAAGAAGAATACTCCCAACTCCCACGTAAAGGAAATTATGAAACTATGTCAGTATCTTAGACACTACAAGAAGCAGATGAAATAGCAACGACAATTAACCGACGCTAGCCGTCGCTATAATTCTCGTCGCCAACAGTTGTAGCAATGGCGAGAGCGACGGCTTCGTCGCTAACTTACCAACGGCTAGCGACGGCAAGTGGACACGTGTCATCATACGTGTCAAGTAGTTAGGTTGACCAATAGGCCGTCGCTAGCCGTCGCTAGCCGTCGCTATCCGTTGAAAAAAAACCGTTGTAAACCGTCGCTACCCGTCGCTCAATATTGACCAATAGACCGTCGCTAGCCGTCGCTAAATCTGAAACCAGAAAACTGCAGTACACAGCAATTCCTTTCCTACAATCCAATCCACAATCATTCAATCCAAAAACCAATATCACACCACTATTATCTCACTACTTCATCGATACTCATCAACAACCAAACCATCATAACCACACAATCATCAAATACATAAAAAAAGCAAAAAAAAAAAACCATCATCACATAAAACCGTTCAAACATATCATATAAGTCATGCACATGTCCAAACACTTCATACCTCCGTCCACAAACCGTCATACACATGTCCAAACACATCATATAACATCGTACGTGCATTTAACATAAAAAAACCAAGTATATGAACATACCAGAGTCAAGTCAACATAAGCACCTACAGTACGAACTAATTCCCGCCTCCCTGATCCTCGTTCTCTTCTTCTTCCGATTCCTCGTTCACGTCTTCCTCTCGATATACAGCGGAATCATCTCCCTCTACTCCCTCTCCCGGCATAAAGCCATGCTCCTGAAAGTAAATCGCGATGCGCTCGTCGATTTCCTGTTGCATCTGGCCTTTTCGCCAGTCCATCAACTCGTTCATCTGCTCTTGCATCCGCGCTATAGTCGCCTCCTCCATCGACCGCTTATAAGCACGCTGAACGACCTGTAAAATAAACAATTTCACATTAAAGTTATATAAACAAATTTTTACTACTTAGTGTTAAACTTTTTCCATTAACTCGTATTCTTGTTTTACATATTTATAAATCATCGTGAGTGTAGTAATTTACGTCTAAATAAAGTCTTACCTCCTGATTGCCAAAACCGTATCGCCTTCCTCGAGTAGGCGGATCAGTGATAGAATGCCATATGGCATCAGAATCTGCAACTGTAAGCTCCTTTCCACTAGCCTCCATCGCTTTGGCAGCCTCTTCCTCATACTCCCCCTGCAATAGCAATATAATTTTAAGAAAAGTGTTATAAATTTTACTTATGTACTGTGATATGAACGAGTATGTAACATGTTAATTTATACGGATAAACAAATTTACCATTATACGTGCACTCTTCGGGTCCGACCACTTATACGTCACATTTCCTTCTTCATCGGTGTGCTCCACCGCATGTGTGTGTCTAAATACGTCTGCCAACGAAGGCTCTCGTCCGTGCTTCTTAAACTGAAATTATTAAAGATAAGACATGATTATAGACGCTAAATTTTTATCTGAACATATACTGCAAATATTTAAAATTTATACCAAATCCCTTCTGTGCTGTTGAAATGATTTTGAGCCACCTCGGTGGAGAGCAGGATTCTTTTCTCTACTAGCTTTGTTTCTAGCTGCTACTTTCTATTACATTTGATACACGATGATGTAAAATAATGCAATCAATATTATAAATGTGAATATTATCATTAAAGCTTACTTTAGCATCTTATGTGTCCCAGTAAGCTTGAAAGTCTGCCCAAACATCATCACTCATAAATTGAGGCTTTTTTCTGCTTTTCTTGGCTCGGTTAACCATCTGTCGATAATTCGTTCGCATCTTCATATTCCAATATGTCAAAAATGAGGGCATATCCTCCTCCTCAACACGTACGGCAGCCTGCATATTACATTTATTTGTAATTATTCCAAGTATATTAATTTTTAATATTATTATAAAAAATACTTACTAATAAATCGGCTAAAATGACATTCTTGATATGTGCTGGAATACTATCCCAATGCGGCCAAGCGCCCTGCATTCTACTTGTATAAGATTGCCTTGATACGTCTAAAATGAACTCCGCTGGCTCAATCTCAAATCCCCTGCGTAGATGTTAATATAAACATTTCATAATATTTTAAATAATGTACATTGAAATAAATTTGAACATTTACCCGCCACTCTTCGGAACAATCTCCACAGGTCGACGAAGATCTGCCCCTGAACCGCTCGGACCAGATCCTGATCCTGCTCCAGGAGATGGTGAAGGAGTAGGCTGAGATGTACTCCTCGATCGTCGTCTATCGCCAGACATATCTGTCACAATCATATAATATGCATACAAAATAACTTAAATCATTATCATAACATAAATCAAGAATGAGAAGAACAATACTGCATTATCATTACATAAATCATACTAGTACAGAACGTAAGTAAATTCATAGCTAAGAACAATCAACATCATTATTACATAGCTCATAATAGTACATAAATAACATAAGTACATAATATCATTCTTCTTCATCATCTTCGGATCCAGACTCGGTCTCATACTCTATATCGTTCTCATCAGTACTTACAAATGCATCTACTAATACATTCGCTTCATCATTCAACGACCCAACATCAATGTCATCATCTATTATTATTTCAGTATTTGGCTCAACATCCGCTTGATACGCTGCTTCGTCTGGAATATTATTCCCATCAAATGTAAATCCTGCCTTTGTTTTAAAAACAGCCCACCAATCTGCTTTATCTTTTTTTAAGGATGGGTACGGAGCAAAATAGACTTGTAATGCTTGCTTAGCTAACACAAATGGATCATACTTGTAGTAATGCGACGTATGCCTTATTTCGATTAGCTTATAATCTTTGTGCACGTTGATTCCAGAACCAGGAACATTGCTAAACCAGTTGCATTTGAACAGATAAATTTTCTCTACGGGATGAACATAATATGTCAACTCTACAACTTGCGTTAAGACGCCGTAAAAATCTTTTATATGCTCCTCTGGATCATCACTACCTTTGACAAATACACCGCTGTTATACGTGAATTTTTCGGCTCCATAATCATTGGTGTTGAATTTAAATCCATTGACAAAGTATATTGGATAAGTTTTGGCATTTCTTTTTGGTCCGATAGCAAGATGTCGTAATCCTTCGTTAACAACACAGTTTTTTGGATCATGAACATAGTCTGAAAACCATCGAGTGAATTCTGTACTGAGATCACCAGATGGATGTTGTGATTCGTAGATACTGCATGTATGTGTTATGTTCAATTTTTATTAATAGAAATAAATAAATGTATATGTACATGTAATTGAATAATACATGAATTTAGTATTACCTGACAAATGGTGCAACTTCCGCACAATTTAACAGAACATATGTGTGTGCCACATTGTAGTCCTTATCGCTTAACCATATTTCCACACATTTTCCTGCAGGTCTTCCGTGTTGTCTAAAAATAGATAACATTGTTTGAGAAGACTCCTGCTCAACAACTTGTTCATTACGGGGAACAGTTACAAAAGACAAGTTCACATCTTCACTAAAGTAATGAGAGAAAAAAAATGAGGCTTCTTCTTCAAGATACGATTTGCAAATCGAACCTTCTACTCGAGCTTTTTGCCTAATTTTTTTCTTCAAATGATTCAAGTACCTAGCCGTTGATTAATTTAATTAGTATGTTGGTACAATAAACTATCTAAGTTATAATCTACCACGATTATTGAAATTATATACAAAATTACCTCTCAAACGGATACATCCATCCATACTGGACTGGACCTCGAAGAAGTGCTTCGGATGGAAGATGGATAGGTAAATGCTCCATTACATTAAAAAAACTAGGTGGAAATATTTTCTCGAGTTTGCAGATCAGTACAGGGATTTCTAGTTCAAGCTTACGTAGACGGTCTACCTTTAACGTCGTTGAACAAAGTTGTTTATAAAACAAACTTAGTTCTGTTATAACACTCCAGATTTTTGTAGGTAACAACTCCTTGAGAACCACAGGTAAAAAGTATTCCATCATGATATGGCAATCATGGCTTTTCATTCCACTCAATTTACTGTTTTTAAAGTCCACACATCAACGGAGGTTTGAAGAAATCCCATCAGGACATCGTAATCCTTCCACCCACTTTAGCACGAGTTTTACTTGCTTGTTGTCTAGCTCATAGCATGCTTTAGGTTTTTTATTTTCATCATATAAGTGCAGCTCCGGCCGTTTACAAAAGTGTAATATATCGCGTCTCGAATTCGCATCGTCTTTGGTTTTACCCTTTACATTCAAAACTGTATTAAAAACGTTATCAAAAACGTTTTTTTCATTATGCATCACGTCAATATTATGCCTAAGTTTTAGATTTTTCCAGTAAGGTAACTCCCAAAATATACTTTGTTTGCACCAATTATGAATGTCCGATTTACCTGGAATTTCAACCTGTTCTCCAATTTCATGTATCTTTGGGTACTCACTTACAACTTCATATATCTCTTCACTTGTCCAAACTTTAGGCGGTAGCATAGTCTCTTCTCTGTTGGCTTTAAAGTTCTTTTTATCCGTTCTAAATTTATGATTAATATGGAGAAAACAACGATGACAGTCAAACCAAGAATTTTTTTTTTCCATACTTCAATGAAAATGCCCGTGCCTCCTCCATACAATGAGGACAAGCTAGACGTCCAGCAGTGCTCCAACCTGAAAGCATGCCATACGCGGGAAAATCACTAATAGTCCATAATACAGAAGCAAACATACAAAAATTTCTTTTTCTCGAAATGTCGTATGTTTCGACTCCTTCATGCCACAGTGTTTTCAACTCTTCAATCAACGGTTGTAGATAAACATCAATTCCTTGTGTCGGATCATCGGGACCGGGGACGACAACCGTTAAAAACATGTACGGATTTTTCATACACATCCATGGGGGTAAGTTATAAGGAGTAACAATGATAGGCCATGATGAATATTTACAACCAAATTGAGAAAATGGCGAAAATCCATCCGTGCATAAACCGAGTCTAACATTACGGCTCTCGGCAGCAAATTCAGGATAAGTCCTATCAAAGTGTTTCCATGCTTCACCATCAGACGGATGTATCATAGTTCCGTCTTCTGATGTTCTCACGCTATGCCATCGCATATGACACGCTGTAGCGGAAGATGCATATAGCCGTTGAAGTCTGGGGGTTATGGGTAGATAATGCATTCTTTTATATGGAACTTCTTTTCCTTTCTTTTTCCTTGGTTTGTATCTATCTTCGTTGCAAAATTTGCATTTTCTACGGTGAGCGTCTTCTTTCCAATACAACATGCAACCTTTAACACATGTATCTATCTTATGATATGGTAATCCAAAAGAGGACATAAGTTTTTTCACTTTATAATGACTATCGCACATCAAATTATTGGGCGGCATATGTTGTTTTGCAGTTTGTACAACTGCTGTAAATGCAGCTTCTGTAAGATTGAATTTTGATTTCAAAGTGATAAATTCGGCGGTTACAGACAACTCGGTTCCGCTTGTACACCCTTCCCACAACGGCCTCTTAGCAGAATTCAATAACTCATAAATTTTTTTTGCTTCCGCCGTTGGCTCTTCAACATTTCCAGTCTCATCGTCGCTTTGCTCAATGTTAGGAAACATTGATCGTGCAGCATCTTGCACCATATTTTCTATCGGATTCGTCACTGTATTATCGTTCATCATTGTACTATCGTCCTCTACCGCTACAGGGTTTGACGTAGGTTGAATAAGTTCTCCATGACGATCCCATAAGTGATAATTCGACACAAAACCAAATTTATACAGATGCACTTCTACTACATCTGGCTTCCAATGTTTCAGATGTCTGCACTTACTACACGGACAACGAATGTCTACGTTACTCCGATTGTTAGATTTAGCGAATCTAATAAATTCTTGGACTCCATTACAAAAATGTTCCTTTATCGACCCTTTCTTACCGGTTCGGGGTTGATACATCCAACTGCGATCACGAAAATAATCGAACATTTTCCTGATTTGCGACAAATATATTAGAAAGTTCGATCGAATGTAACACTTTATACTATTTAAAATCTTGTAAAATTTCATCTATAACTATTGCATGTTTTCGAATTTTATGTTTATTTCTTTTTTACTTTGACGGCCGGTCTACCTACTTCCCATTACAAATATAATAACGTAAGCATATTTTATAAATCATTTCAGTTTAAACGGTTCAACAAAATTTCGGCAGCACCTCCCTTTGGTCCCTGTATCGTACACAGATGCGTATACACAGGGAACAAATAGGAAATGCCATCGAAACTTTGTTAACCGTTTAAACTGAAATGACTTATAAAATATGCTTACGTTATTATATTTGTAACTTGTCCAATACTAGGACAAATCCAACGAATATTGTATCAGATGAATATAAATTTCCGTTTTGTGTAAAAACGAATACCCATATAACGATAATTTACAACACTCGTCGGACGGGGCAAAATTTATCTAAGGGGTTCACCACATAAGTAGTCAAAAAAACATTCAAATTAAGTTTAAACCAAAAACACAATTCAAATGGAAAAAAGCGCGCTTTTTGCGCTTCGGGCTTGTTTATGCTTTTTTCTATTTTTGCGCTTCACAAATAGGTGCGCCTTAAACTTCAAAAAACCCTATATATAGTTGCTTTCTCAAATCAACCTACAACACAATCAACATAAACCCAATTGCATATGTGATAATCATCGTTTTCATGCTCCTAAATCAATTACATATGTGATAATCATTGTTTCCAATCTCCAAATCAATTACATTGATTCTCAAATCAACCTAAAACACAATCAACATTAAATCCATCTAACAAGGCAACCAATTTCATATTCATAAACAATCGATTTACATATCCATATAAACATGAAAATTAAACCTAATTAAACATAAATTAGGGTTAGAGGACATACCTGAAGAGATTAGGAAGCTTAGAAGAGAGATTTGGAGGGGAAAATAGGTGGAATCGAAACAGCAATGGTAGGGGCGACGGCAGATCTTTTTTTTTTTTTAGCTGTGTCGATTTGGGGAAGAAAGGTTACGGGTTCTGTTTGATATCAGGAAATTATACGACGGCTAGCTACGACCGCTTTTTTAGCCGTCGCTAACCGTCGCACAGTCCCGTCGCTAATCGTTGCCTTTCTAGTAGTGAGAGCTCATACGACTCTAGTTTCTTTAATAGCTGTGATAATCATACAGTACACCTGTGAAAAACTGATCTTGCACTAACAGTTCTACATAGCTCAATAATCTACTTCCGCTACCGAATAAGAAGAAAGAAAAATATTTGATTATATAATAATAAAAAAGATGCATTATACAAAAGAATTCTGAATTCCATACGCCAATTTGGCGTAGGGATGGCGTAGGGAAACGAATTTTCCTATGTCATCCCTACGCCAAAAAGGAAGTCAAAAGACATCTCGTCGCAAATATTTCTCTACGTCATCCCTGCGTCTACATGCCTACGCCAAGTTCCCTACGTCATCCCTACGCCAAATTCCCTATGCTGTCCCTACATCAAGTTCCCTACGCCGTCCCTACGCCAAGTTCCCTACGTCATCCCTACGCCATACCTACGCCAAGTTCCTACGCATTCCCTACGCCAAGTTTCATATGCATCCTTACCCCTTCCCTACGCATCCGTGCACCAAAAATTAATTTGGTAGTTTTATATTTATCTTCGTCTACCACAAATCATAATAAAACCGAACATATACAAAATCTTAGCAATATATATCAATAAAAGCATTGCTGTAAAATGAATATCATGGTCGAATTACCATAAACTTGCTACAAATATATTTAAAACAAATCATGTGCAACAAACAATAAAATAAAGTTGCTACATAACTCAAACATGGTCGTTTCATCTAATTCAAACATCATGTAATGTACCTTACACAAATAGAACATCAAACCTACTACAAAAATAAGATTAATTCATAAAGAACGTCATATCTGCGGTTCTTGCTCTCGCCGCAACCCCTGTAAAAACTCTTGTACGGAACTCATTTGTTCTTGTAGTTTGCTAACAGTGACAGTCAATTCTGGATTTTTATCTCTTAGGTCTTCTACTTCTTTCACAAGCTTCTCTCACTACAAGAAAAAACTGATTTAGAAACGGAAATATCCGTCGCTAAAGGCAAGTTAGCGATGGATTTGCAGCAGAATACGGCTGTCGCTAAAATGCACGTCGGTATTTTAGGCACAATTTTGCGATGGAAACTAACGTCGATTCTCTGCCACTTCACCGTCATTTTATGATAAATTATAATTTTATTTTAAAATATTTCACCGACGTATTACCGACGGATAAATATAACATAACAAAATCAACAAATGTATCCGTCGCAAAATGCACGCTATTTAGAAAGGAATTACCGATGGATATATATAACATAACAAAATCATCATATATATATATATATATCCATCGCAAAATTCACGCTATTCAGAAAGGGATTACCGACGGATTTGTGTAACATAAAAAATCAGCAAATGTTTTTCCGTCGCAAACTTCACGCTAATTAGTAAGGGATTACCGACGGATATATAAAAATCAAACATTTTACTTCTAGTTTTCCGTCGGTATTCCCTTTCTATTCTGGTTATATATTGTTTTTTTTTAATCCAGCCATCGCTACCAATCGATATATATATATATATAATGAGCAGTTTCAAAAAAAAAAATATAATGAGCGACATTAATTCATCAATATTATGTTATTAGAGCTAATATTCCATACAAAAAACAGTACCATCCACTATCATCCATCAATTCATACATACACTAGACTTAATTATAACTAACAAAACTATTCAGCTAGTGCTAGTGGTTTCCATACAAAAACACCACCCTTACGCATAATACCCATACAAAAACCACATAAAAGAAGCATCAACCAAGTATATCCAGCTACCATACCCGAGTAACTCATGGTGATGACGATGGAGAATGATCTTCGTAATCAGATTCACCATTTCTCTGGAGCATTGCCATCACTTGTTTCATTTGTGCTTGAAAGATTTCTCTGTCTGCTTTTTGTTGTTGTGCAAGCCTTGCCTGCTCTTCCTCAAGTCTTTGGCAATTAGCTCGCTCATGCTCTCTCATTCTCGAGCTCTAAGCGCATTTCCTCAACGGTTTTTTGTAGCTCATGAACATCATCTTCATTGTCAACACGATGACTCTTTGAACGTTGAGAAGAGGGAAGCTGTAAAGAAATTACACAAAAATAGTGTAAAAACAATAGTATAAAAACATTACGTTTTAAGTAAAATATATTAAACAACAGTATATATCTACTGACCTCTTTCTATGTCATGCCCAGTTTGATGGTTTCATAGACTCGTAACCATATGACACCATAGCTATGAGAATTATTATATATCTACTGACCTCTTTCTATTTTGCTGTACAAACTATTAGGAACTTACAGTTGTCATGTACCAATATGACAACTCCTCTAATTATTGGCAACCAACTACCAGTGCAAGCGTTTGAATACAGTCAAATGTCTCTAATTCAGACTCAAACTACTGTTGTGTTATTTTCTGATTACTAAGGACATTTCAAATTATACTATAAGCTCACTTAATGACAGTTTTCCTCAAGTACTAAAAGAGTTCAAGCAAGCTTGTGTGCTTATCAAACGAACCATTAGGGAGATTTGAATTACCACGGTGATTGCAAATGGGAATTTTATTTTTTTGATGATATTGTTGATGGGATACAACTTACTAACCCTGAAACATTTCAGATGATATTGTTGATGGGATACAACTTACTAACCCTGAAAAATGGGCAAACGCACAAAGACACTAGATATTAACATTTGAACCCGACCTGATATTGCAGAGACTTCAAGTAACTGGATATCACTGAAGGGAAGGTTATCAGCCATGCATACATGTACATTCTTCAGGTATTTAAAAAGAGACTATTATTTCTTGATTTATTCAGAGTTTAATCATTTGTCATTTTATTTCCTCGAACCTGAAGACCAGATTTCATTTGTTACTTCTCGAATCTGATATTCTGAAATTCCTTCATCGTCTCCTTGACGACTTCATGCAGGCATTCAAGTATCTTTCCTAGGTCTGTGAGTTTGGGAAAAAAATAACCTTTAGGAGTTTGGGGGGAAGATACAATTCATTCTTTTTTATAACTAGATGTGTGTATTTGATCGATCGTATATGTTTGAATCATCCATTGTGAATGCATTGAATTACTAGGTATATTTTTTATCAATGACATTCTTTTACGACAACTTGTTCTTTTACGCGTAGACTTTCAACATAGTGGTTTTTTATATATAATATTCAAAGTGGTAAGCTTCCGGATTCTTTCACTGAAAATACATTTTGGATTGGTTATTTTTCTCGACAGAACCTAGAGTTTTTCGAAGAAGTGTGGGTCCATTAAAAAAATTCTTTTTTATGAGTATATCCTTATAACAGACAATAATTTGAATTTAGCTGTTTACTGAAGAATTATGGCGCCATTTTCAATGATTATAAAAATCTGATGTATATGAGAATTTGTGTTTATAGTCAATGGTTCCTACAAAAAAATTCATTCTTTCCCTTTTTATTTTAAGAATAACCAGATTGTTATTATAAAATACAAGGCAAGCAAGAATAGTATATTATGATTGATTAATGAACATCGAAGTAAATGATTGATGAGGATAAACTAATTGGGATCAGTGATGCACTATATCTTTTTTGTAGACTTGGAACCATATATTAAGTGACCTCTTTCTATAGTCAATGATTATTATATATCTACTGACCTCTTTCAATGTCATGCCCAGTTTGATGGTTACATGGACTTGGAACCATATATTAAGTGAGCTTGCCCAGTTTGATTGTTACATATCAGCTGTAAGTTCCGTATAAGTTGATTTCATTGCGTAAAGTAATTTAAAACTAGTAAACTCGTATGTGGTCATGTCTGCCTTATAATTTTACAGATATACACTGAAAATTGGATAAACTCACCAGGGCAACAAGAGGATAATTCATGGCAAGCATTTATTTTTGCACCACAAGATCGGTGGCGTATTGCAAAGGCAAGTTCCTAATGAAACGTCGCTCTGGATTAACTCAAAGATTCAAAAGAATGGTTATGCATTTATTTTTTTATTCTCACAACCATCACATCATTCTGTATCTATCATATTGTAAAGTATGCGTGATTCTTATATCAATTTAGTCCACTTTTCAAAACATGTAATAAATTTCAATCCATCTCAAAGCATATATATCAGATATTTGTTGATTTTTGACTTACCAAAGCAACAGTTAGTACCGGAGCACTTTGACGATGCACCTGTGTATTTAAATTGAAAATTTTGCACTACTGCAGTTTCAAATTGAGTGGCAGTAAAGATATTTTTTGCCAAAATAACTTTGGTGCATCGTTAAGTGCTTCAATACAAGCGAATGCATTAACATCAAACATGCATACCATTTCCAGATCACGAGTTTCCTAATTCAGCTAGTATTCTCATTAATGTTTTCAAAATAAAATAAAGTGGAATAAGAGTAAAGATTGAGTTTTATGTCTAATTGTCGAAGTGACATTAAAATCAATTTCAAGTCAAGACAAATTTTATATCTACGATTTACGATTTTTTGTATCTACGATTTACGAATTCCCTTTGAAAACATTGCTCATTTGCACCAGCTTTATATGTTTACCAAGTATTTTGTGGATAAATGAATATGTTTATTAAGAAACAATTCAGTTTGATAGTAAATGTAACATTCATGGACCAGATGTAACATTCATGGACCAGAAGCTGCAGACATATCATTTAAATAAGTACGTAAACCCACATGCCAATTGAATTTAACATGCTTGTAAATATGCATCCTAACAGACTGCTTTCAGCATAAAAGAACGAAGAAAAGGGACTTAACACTCATTGTATTCCAGATCTTAACCATTTCTTTTCAACATACTCTAATCCCTTGTACAAAACAACACCGGCCACCACAGCACCAAGACTCGCGAGTGTCCCTAAGGGTACCCTATAAGGCTCAGAAATATTGGGGGCTTAACACTCACTGGTAAAGGACAGGACTAAAGCCATTTGTTTGTGGTTTATTTTTATTTTTTTATTTATATTCATTTGTTTTATTTTTATTTTATGTTTTACTTTCCTGATCATTCCCAACTGGTATGAGTGGCAATGCATCAAGACAGTATTGGTTAGTAAATGATTTAGAATGACTTTCTTCTTTCTCTCTTAAGCCTGAATGCATCAAAGTTAATTTAGGCTCTTACTAGTATTTGTTATCATCTCAAACATGTATCATTGTTAAAAGTTTATGACCAATGCAACTGCTGTTAATGTCAACTCTTTTATTCTCATTTGACAATCGACTGTCTCCGCTGTACTTCTTTAATTCTCGTTGGAAAATCTTCGATGTCATGACAATCAATCTAGCTTTACAGATTAAAGACTACAATTATCATCCGATAAAGCTAATTGTTGAAGTCGGGCATTTTAGTAACATTTTTCATGTGGTTCCAGGAATTGTACGGAATGAGAAATTCGATGTGTAAATAGAAAAAAAAATCTTTGAAGTACCTCTAGATTCCCAACGGGATAAAAACGTTTTTTTTGCATTTGGCACCACAAGTGATTCGAATATGTCATCAGCTGTCTCTGGTGGCAGCTCCAATGTGTCGTCCCGGTTGTCTCTCGAAGTGATTGTAGTTTCTCTGTGCAAGCTCTTGTGAAGTTGTCCTATTAGAAAATACTTTTTTTAGCAGTGCTCAAACATATTTTCCTTAAAAAAAAATTACTTACGTAAAATGTTGCCGCTTTAGGATCTACCCAAGTAGGTGGAGTGGAGTCATCCTTATTACGCGCTGCAGCTTTCATGCGAGTACGCTCAAATACCTCAAGCACACGAGCAGGCCTACCGTGCTCCTTACTCTAAAAAAAATATTTTTTATTTTGGCATTCTTTGAAGTCAAAATAAATAAATATAGTAGTGGTGAAGAAAAAAATTATTACCAATCTTTCGGCATGCTCCTGTGTAGAAATAGATCCACAACTATGCAACGACGGATTGCAATTTCTATTGGCTGAAGCTTTCTTTGATTTCTCTTTAATTTCTGGAAAATCCCAGTATTGGAGCCATTTGTCCCAAATAGCTTGACTCATGAAGATTGGTTTTGCATTCTTTCCCTTTATATCACTAACCATATCCGAATATCTTTTGCTAGCCTTCGTTTTCCAATGTTTTCTTATAGTCTCTATTGGATAAGCATCATAACCATATACTTGACCCTGTAATGTACGATATATGTTACAATTATGTTAACTTTAAAATTCTGTATAACTACAAATAAACATGAGTCATGAATACAATTATGTTAGAAACAAGAAAGTCATGAACACAATTATGTTAGCCGCGGGCACAATTATGTTAAAAATGATCATTTCATAACAGTATTAGTAAATGGATCAAATTTATAATGCATAAATTAATAATTTATAATGATCATTTCAGAAGAGTATTTATGAACTTTTTATCGCAGGGCTCTACGTACCTTCCTGGAAATTGTACGAGTATTTGTTTAACTTTACATAATTGAAAATGTGTTTGTTAATCAAACATATACGAAGGTAAATTCATATGCAATACATGTACTGTATGAATGGCTAGCTGACCCAAAATTCATATGCAATTCATATGCAGTATGCTGACCTTCAAAATCTTGGTTAGACCCAAAATAAAACAATACCTACTAATCCTATTTTCCACTATTTCAGATAGGGCCTAGCTGACCCAAAAATCTTGGTTTCAGTAATACTTAGCTCTCTTTCATCCACTACACATGTTACTTAAGTCAAAATGGTGGACGGCATGAGATATTTGGAATGTATTGCTTGAGATACTATTAAATGCTCCATTTTATGTATGTGTATTTTAAATTATTTTGTGATTTGCAAATAATTTTTTTAGTTATGTATAACATATTTTGTATTCGAACTTTTTATACATTTTGAAATTTAGTTTTTTCGGTGGTGTGGCTCACTTGAGAGGTTGCGCTTTTATTGCTTCTTCGTCCAAACACATATTCTACTTAAATACTTTGTTTATATACCCTTTCTAAAGTAGTAATCGCATGTTTCATTTAATTTTTAATTTTTATTTTTATTTAAATACCCTGTTAGAATGGTTCATTACCGTTATGTACGAACACATCCTATCCTTAATGTTTTTCTATGGAGCACATTGAGACACTCTCTCATACCGGTCCATGGCCTTTTAACTTTATGTTTAGGGTACAAAAATCAATGAATTTAGTTAATAACCTACTGTATAAGCAGTTACTGTATATTGGTTTGCAAACCGTGAGAACTCCCATACTATACTTATATAGTAGCTTATCCGTTTCAGAAGCGTATAAAAATGAATGTACATGAGTACGTTGCAGACAATGTTCCATCTTCGTGTTCTGGCTTTGATAATTATGTCTACTCTTGTACTTAACATTCCAACAAATTTCATGTGATGTCCTTGTTTTTTACACTCTTTTTTGTCTATTTTTTATATGCAATTTCCATGCGTGTCACACTTATTGCTTCAATCGGCACAAAACTGGGTTTCTCAGTCTAATTTTATATGATTGTTATGTTAGAATCAATGTTCAGGAGATATCACTAGTATTATTCCAGTTTCATCAGTTATTAATTGAAACTTGCTATCAATAAAGCCATCCAACGGTAATCATACATAAGAAGTAAAAAACCTTCAAACTTTTCATAAGTACCTGTTTTATTATATTTTTTCCTTCAGCTCACGTTACATATGTTAAAAAATCGATTAATTATTTCAGCCAAACCATATTTTAATTGTAGGAAAGTTTTGATATGGAGTGAGTTCCAGTGCTAACAGCGACCAACCGAAGGGAGTTGACTTCTGAAGAGGAAGATATAATACTAATAATGTGACTGGCGGGCCAACACTAAACAAATGCCAAGGTTATGGTAATCATGAGGTAATGTTTTTGGAGTTTAACTACTTTGGTAACAAATTTATTAATTTTATTTAATAATACATGTAAATTATAATTATTTATTGCCTAATTTACAAGAAAAAACTTGTCAGACAGATTATAGAAAATCACAAGATGAGGAGGAGATAATAAAGTGAAATGTATGCATAAGTACTAGAAACAGAGGATGTATAGGCTTAGAATAGAAATGAGTACCAAAAAATCTTCGAAAAGTAGCTCCTTATAATCGGATGGTATCTTTCCAAAAGTGGGCCAAAAATCAACCAAACGTTTATGAAATGACGCAGTGATTCTCTTTGAAAGCTCACTGGAAGGATGCATCGAAAAAGTGTTGTGTATATAGTATTTATGCTACCATAATGTCAATCAAAAAATATAAATAAATATACATATAGCATGGTAAAACACATACTTATCTTTAGTTTCTACTAGTCGAAGTTCAATGCGACCTGATGTATTGATCGACTTTGCCGTTGGAATTGTCGCACCTCCTTGTACATTTGGACAGTTGTGCTCGTTCACAGTGTTATGTGAGGAAGAACGCAAAGGAGGAACGGAAGAAGAAACACCATGCCTGGGTTGAGGAGTTGGTTGACGTCTAGATTGGGGAGTATATTCGCTTTGATGAGAAACACCGTTGGACGTTTGCCATAGAGGAGCTGACGGCATAGGATTGGACTGTGGAGGAGCTAACGACATAGGATTGGGCTGTGGAGGATCTAACTGCACAGGATTGGGCTGCGGAGAAGCTGATGGCACAGGATTGGGCTGTAGAGGAGCCGACGGCACAGGATTGGGCTGCGGAGAAGCCGACGGCGTAGGATTGGGCTGTGGAGGAGCTAACTACCGATTAGGATGTGGGGGAATTGGTTGGGAAGGAGTTGGCTGTGGAGAAATATGTTGGGAATTAGCATTAGAGGATGCCTCGGCTATTGTAGGCTGAAACGGAAGAGTTCGTGCAGTCGAACGATGATGCAATGATGTCGCATGACTATTTTTGAATTTACCTTGAGGGTATGGCTTGATAGTATGACTAGGTGGTAAAGTAGACTGAATAAGTGGAGCGTCACTATGTCTCTGTCCCCGTCGCCGAATTTTTTTCCCCTTGTCCCAGTTCTTGGGAAGCATAGTGGTGTCCACGTGTAGCGCCAACCATATCTGTAAATCATGCTCGATACTTCAATAGTTAGACAGTCATAACCATTGAAAGATAAAGGGCGGATCCAACTGTCCGCTAAATTTGTTTTTTGTGTTTCTTGTAATTTGTTTGTGTTGTCAAATAGAAGTAGGGAGAAGTAACACAAGCAAACGCTCAACTAACACTTGCAAAGCTCGGTTAACTCAAAAGACAAAACAACATGCATGAACACAAATGTCTAGACCACTTGTATAGTTTACACAATTATATATATATAAATAGTTTAGACCCCTTGTATAGTTGGGATTGAGACACCTTTTCAGCCAAATAATGTATCACAATAAGTTAAATACTTAACAGTACAAATAATGTATCATATAAAGAGCTATGCTATAGTATCTTCATTATAAAAAACACTTTATCAGTATAACCATTTTTCACTAGGCTATTACGTAAATAAATATACCAACAGCAAAATAGGTAGTAGCTCATACCATGATGCCATTGTTGTTTTTGCTTTAAAATCTATAATGCTAGAACACACTTCCTTTCCTTGTTTTTGCTTTAAATTTTAAATTTGACTTAATATATAAACCTGCTAGATTCCCAGAAATCTTGTCCAAAAAGGTGTGCGTCATATATGAGCAAATACTTAGGATTATTAAAGATGTTGAGAAATAAGATATGTTTTAGCCCAACACATCAAATTTATAGTAATTTGCAATCTTAAAAATTGAGGGGATTATCCGTAAAGATGCTAACTGTTATATGGATTTAGCAATTTGGATCATTTCGTGATCAGTTTGAAGAATGATAGTCGCTTTTGAACACAAAAATATTGTTATAGAAAAGAAAACAATGCAGGGAGCGCCCCCAAAACGTTCATAATGATGCGCAGACGTGCATGCATGTATTTATGTGCATATGAATGAATATATAACTGACTTCAACAACTAACTTAAGTCGTCATCATAAGGTAAGTACTATATTCTTGTCAAACAAATTGCATTACCTACTTCAGTTTTGAAGATGAAGTTCATAGATTCACCCAATTATGTCACCTAATGCGCCATTTTTTAATCAGAAATCACCATTCTAATTCTCCTGCCAGGAAACTCCGAAAGTAACACGTTTTAAAATTTCATTTTCTGTTTTATGGGAAACTTTTCGGGTATAAATGTGGAATAATATGTACAAGCTTTTCGGGTATATATCCTGCCAGGAAAATAAATTGTGGAATAATATGTACAATCTAAATGCTCTAATTATATGATGATCCAGTATACCCACACAACCAACCAACCATATACGCGTTCTCTTTTAATCAATTCTACTTGCTTGTAGTCCCACTCTTCTCCATCCTCACATGATTGTGCTCCGGCCCTTACGGTTATTTATTTGAATCTCTCACCATTTACCTCTAATCAGACTCTTCATTTTATTTTAGCTTAAAGAAAATCTTTCATTTTATAGGAAGGTGGCTACTGCGTGTGCCTGCAGGGAAATCTGAACTGGTACGTATATGAAGTGAATTAGATAACTTATATGAATGAATGTTTTTAGTCTTCTTAATGAATGCTTTTGAAAATAAACAGGGTTCAAATGAAGAACTTGAAGCTGTAGATGATAATGGTCTCATATATGCTGATTATAGTTCTGTTAGAACTCATACTTCCCCACTACCAAGGCACCCGAATAAGCCATAGATCTCTTGCGCAAAAGCATGCTTCACTAATTTATGAATGCTTTTTTATTATTCATAGCTCACATACAACTATAAATCCATGTGTGGCTTTTGTGTAATTAAACAACTGGTAATGTGTTTTGAGTTAATTAAACAACTATAAATCCATGAGTGGCTTTTTATGTAATGTGTTTTGAGTTAATTAAACAACTGGTAATTTATAGCAGATGGTGTTTATACTTTAAAGGCATGTTATATTTAGGATCACACACATACATGCATATCACTAAATGGAAATTAATAAAAATGACACAGCAAATGAGCAAGAATCCACTTCTAAAAAATATTATAAAGTCAGTTTAAATTTCTTCTAAGTAACAAGTTTAATCCTCTTTTATTATTAACATTGATGACGAAGTCCAACACTCGAAGGTGAATGAATTATATTTGAGAGGGATGAAAAAAAGAAATTTGTCAGAAACTGTATTGATAAATTGTAGCTTAATTTACATTAAAAAACAAATTATTTTGATAACTAATTTCAAATTTTAAATGTTATATTTAGGATCACACACACATACTTACACACACACATACATGCATATCACTAAATGGAAATTAATCAAAAAGACAGAGCAAATGAGCAAGAATCCACTTCTTAAAAATATTATAAAGTCAGTTAAAACTTCTTCTAAGTAATAAGTTTAATCCTCTTTTATTATTAACATTAAAAACCCTTTCAACCAGAGAACATCATAATTAATTTAATACTTGATGCTGATAATATCAATCTGAATTATTCTGGAGCTCAATGCAATCAAGATCCTAGTTACATATCCCATATGTAAATGTAACAATGCAACCAAGATCCTATTTTTAGGTAACTGATTTTCTCCTCATGTTTGTTTAATAGGAACTACACAAACGACGTCATATTTAAAAGAAAACAGAGCAAAAAAATATTGTTTAAAAGAAGGCATGAGAAAACAAAATGAAGAATGCCATATGATCAAAATAAAGAATACCAGATGAACTTCATCTAACCCAATTAATACTTGCATTGAGTAGCTCATATTTAAATGATGTTAATAAGTTCTATTTCTGATGTTAATATTTTCGATGATAGATGTATAAAGAGATTAATAAACAGGACATGATCCGTGAGTTTCGTGCAGTAATTGTAGCTAAAAAGCAGAAATAATCACCTAAACGTCCAGCAAGACCCGCAATGTCCCTGATCTTTCACCGGACTGATAGATGTATAAGGAAATAACCAGATGTATAATGAAATTTTGATGATGTCCATCCGATTCAATAAATATTGCAGCTTACTTTTTCTATAGGCAATGTTGATTATTTTTCATTCAAACACGTCATTTTAGTGTATTTGACAATTGTATTCTTACATCAGCATGCAATTTACAGTATAAGTGAAAAGCAGGATCTCATGTACATGACATCAAACCAGTAATATATCATATAACTTCATGCAATATACACGTTTATGAAAACCAATAATACTTCCATCCTGCTAATGAATATACATGTTTATAACAATAAAAATGATAATTTCAAAATAACTTTCATCCTAGACTATTTGAGTTTAATTAGGGGACGAAGGAACAGAGTTTGAAGAGTGAGCATCCCCAAGTGTGCTTTATCCCTTTTCACACTGACACCATGTTTACAGCTTTGTATGCTTGGTAAATGAATGTAGAAATGTTTAAATATAGTTCAAATGGTATGGTTAAATGTTGATATTCTGTTTTTAAGTTTCTTTTTATTCAGTATTGTTACCATGACCACGGCGTCAACAGGGGACAATGGACAGTAAGAGAAATGAAGGAGGAAGACTTGCACCAACACTTGTGTAGTCTTGCAGCAGCCATTACCATATTTAACATTGGCATAGCTAAATTCACGTAAAAAAAAGGAATATCAATACGGTTCCTCAAATGTTTTTAAGGTTTGTTAATATTTCGGACATCGGAATGTTATGCGTTACAGGCTTTATATAAAATAAGTGTATGTGCTTTTGAATTTAACTATTTGTATGACACATGATCATTAAGATGCAAGACAATAGCACCTATGGTCAGCACTTTCTAAAGCTGGGTTAAGTCTATTTTCCTATTTTGATTATTCCGTTTATATGCTTTTTCTACAGAGTTTGATATTCACTTCAGTCAATTAATCTTTCCTCTCGATGTATCAATTAAATATATGTGAAAAATCCACTAGATGTTATGCTAAATATGCTAAATACCTGGAGAAATTAACACTACAAATAAAATGTGCTAAACTGTTACTTAACAATTTCCAATTTTCAACTAGTTACTTGGAGGTATGTTCAGAAATGATGACGAAAATTTCAAGATGATGCCTTTCCTTTTCAGAGATAATTTTGGTTTTCAATTAACATTATTTAACCAAGACTTTGAATTCTTGAATTCTGTATTATATTTTTGATGCGTACTATGTATAAGACATGTTGTGTACAAACTATACTTGATGAATTCAAGAAATTTTCAGTTTGCAACTAATCTCAAAGTCATTTTCTAATCCTTAACAAGGAGATGAGCTGAACCAAATCATATTTGGACAGATAAATTTCCTCCTGTCATTTTCTCAAAGTCATTTTCTAAGCCTTAACAGGTTTCAACCCTTCAATTAAAGCCTTGCCATTGCATCAAAAGCTGAGCAAACATCAGATCAAATTTTTGAGAATAAGCGGTGATATTTAGATTAAAAAAAATAAAGCAAATAACGCACAAGAATTTATAGTAGTCAATATTACTTCAGTCTATCGCCACAAATCGGTTTTTCTTTGGTTAAACCCTTCGGTAGAAATCTTACCTTACATGAAGCAAATGAACTAAACTGAAATACAGCATAATAAATAGAGATACAGGAAAACAACGATCATTCAAGAATACTGGCAAAAGCAATGATAACAAATATGCACGCGAGATCTGCAGCTAGAAACGAAATCACATAAAAAGAAAGAAAAAACGCAAAATAAATTTGAGATGGAAGTGGATTACATATGTAATTATGTTGGAAACATGGCTAAATCTGTTATAAGTTTCAAAAACAGGTTTACACACGTGAATTATCCTATGAAGAATATACAAGGTTTATGTTCGCTGCCCCACCTTAATAGTACTTAATGGTGTTTACATTTTAACTTTAGCATGTGAAATGTAGGTTTAAGTTGAAATAAAGGAAATTTCTCAATGATATATAATATATCCAGCTTTCAACATTGGATTGTTCAGAAATATATATAGGATTGTCAAAAACGTATGTATTCAGAAATCTTTTCTAAAAGCCTCGGATTAGCTAGATGTTTTGAAACTGCTGCTCGGATATTAATTCTTAAAACGTTTATTACCAAATATTTTTAGGAAACATGGCGGTTTATCTATTCATTTGACTGTTACTTGCTCAGGATAAAATACTTTGTAGAAGTGCATCAAAAGTTTGGTATAGTATTTTTGTTACTTACTTCCAAAAAATTATATGTTATGGACGTAATGTTGAGTATAGTAGCAATAATCAAATAGAAGATTCATCATATTAAATTTCCTTAGTTGTATTCTAATATAAGACTGCAAGTCTTTTGGCTTAATCCTTATGAAACCCAAAATACAAGTAAACAAAAATTTCACATCCACCTTAGGCAAAAATTTCCTTAGCTGTATTATAATATAAGACTGCAAGTCTTTTGGCTTAATCCTTTTGGCTTAATGTTATGGACATAATGTTAATTCAGGTGTGTTATGATAACTAATACATGTAGAGAGAATTAAAGCAACGTTTTCAGGATAGTAAATCTCAAACCATAATTATTTCGTATATATACATCCAATTGATATATATAGCTCATGTTATCTGATTTGACATCATGTTTCTGAAAGAAAAACAAGTCTCGATATTACATTCAAACAACTTAACATAAGTTCAACCAAATGTAACACATACAGCGAAATATTCAAAATTTATCATTTGAAAATTCATGAAGTCCTTAGTCTTCTGACATGTCAGCTGACAAAATAGCTAACATTCAATATCAATAAATGAACTTAAACATATATACAGATATAAATTTTCCCTCACCTAGAATGGAGTTTTGAATTCGCTGAATCGGAAGTGGAAATACCGAACCTCACCCTCCAACGAGAACCGATAGCTGACGATTTGGATTTAGGGTTTAGAAAAGTGTGGAACACGAGAAAAGAATGAGAGGCGGCAGAAATGAAAAGGGAGAGGCAAGTAGCGGTTGAAGATTAGGAGGGCACGAAAAAAACTAGGAGGGAAGGCCAAAAAAATTTGCCGTGTTTACATAACATGCTGAGAATAAGTAAAGTTTACAAAATAAGTAACATGCGTGTTTACAAACTTACAGTGTTCAACATATTAATACAAAAGCATCTTTAAGTTTACCAAAAAAAAAAAGAATTAATAGGCAAAAACAACTTAACATGATGATAATTATAAAAAATAACACTAAAGCACCCTATCTTCTGCGAATAAATCAGGAAATTTTATTACAAAATACCTTCGACACAAATCCGTCGGTATTCCGTCTCAATTTGCAACGGAAAACAGCAAGGGATATTATTTGTCGGTAAATTGATGCAAATTGCAGCGGATTAGCAAGGGAAAAAATAAGGTGACAGTGATAAATAGAAAGAAAAGAAAATTGAAAAAACAATAAAATATCCGTCATAGATCTCATGGAAATCCGTCTCAAATTAGCAACGGAAATTTCCGCTTCTAAAATCTGACGCTAAATCAGTGTTTTCTAGTAGTGTCTGTATCATCTGTAACTCCAAACCTAACGGTGTATGTATTGTCTTTGTATAACTACACATAAAAATTTTAATCCAATTAGTACAATGAATACATCTCATATTACAATTAAGTAAAATGATCAGCGAAACCGAGCTTCAATTTCGTCGAGCCTTATGGCTCAACGGAACTGAGCTTAAGGCTCAGTTTCCGCTGAGCCGTAAGGCTCTGTTGAAAGTTCAAAGATCAGTCTCCGCCGAGCCTTAAGGCTCAGCGAAACTGGGCCGTTTCAGCTCAGTTTCGCTGAGCCTTAAGGCTCAGCGGAAACTGAGCCATTTGTCGTAACTGAGCTTAAGCCTCAACGACGCTGAGCCTTAAGGCTCAGCCGACAGTAACTTGAAGTTGTCGTGCCGGCAACTTCAAGTTGTTGTTGCACAGCAACTTAAGTTGCTGTTTCACAGCAACTTCAGGTTGCTGTGTGCAACCCGAAGTTGTACAACTTCAGGTTGCTATGTGCAACCTGAAGTTGCACACAGCAACTTCAGGTTGCACATAACAACCTGAAGTTGCACACAACAACTTCAGGTTGCTGTGTTCAACCTGAATTTGCTGTGCAACTTCAAGTGTACCAAACGGTGAAAAATAAAATTTCTTAGTTTAGCAGACCTGTACGTGTGTATATTTTTGTAAAAAAAATCTGGAAGAATATAAATAAATAAAATGCTAGTCGATAGGTTATATCAGAGACTCAGAAGACTCTCAAAATGTACAGTCTGCAAATTTTAAAAGAAAATTTGTGTAGAGTGGGTATTAGTTTTAACCTTATCTGCTCATTTTACAATCTCGCAGACCTTATTAAGCCACAAAAAAAATGAATGCAGCAGTGTGACAATGCTGGAACATTTGAAATGGAAATTTGTATATGAATTATAAGTGAACACATAAGAGAAGAAAGCTAAAAATGAACCGAAGGTGCCAATTCAAGGATGAAACCAAGAAAGGTTCTTTTTTTTTTGGTTTGGGAAACAGCCTAAAGATAGAGAAGTAGAAGTACATAACCATGTGAACTTATATAAATAAAGACTGCATAAAGTCTATAGTATAGAGCATGAGCATAACTAGAAAATAAATAAATTAAGTTTTCAGTCAATACCCCAGGAATATTGTTGGTATTAGGCATTTGTTTGCTTCTTGAAGAAGCACACGTCTCACCTTCTCCAATAAGTTGCACGTAAAGATGGTTTAGTCGTCGTGAGAGAGCTTGCCACCCTGACTCTCGGTCATTTGAGCAACTCATTCATTGTATTTGGCCTGTAATTTACATAAAAGTTAGATATTGTTTTGTTTAACAGAATTAGAAAATTGTAAACTATAATTTAAAACTTTTGTTGATTACATACAACAAACTATTCCAAGTACTCATCAACCCATCCCCCATCTATAGAACCGTCCGGTTTCTCAACATAATGTGTTCGAATATAAACCTGCATGAATGTTGGTGTTCGACCTTGTTCTTTATCCTAAAAAATAAAAACAATTTATCATATCTTTATTTGGATTGTATACTATTATTAGTTAATAATTTAAACAATTACCATATCGTTCATCCATTGTGCCATTGACTTAGAACCACATCTATGTGGCCTTGGACTTTTTTTGCGAGCAGTTGAGTTTTTTTTTAGAAAGCTCCTTCACATCCTCCCTCTCCCAATAGTCTAAAAATTGTTGCCATACCTCATTTGTTATACAAGCATTCTTCTTTTTATATCTTTTCATGTCTCCAATGATCCACCTATACTTTAAAGAACACTTTTGATTCCATAACAGTCTGACATCAGCAAAAGAAGTAGTGATATCCCAAGTGTACAATGCCTACACAAGATTTTAGGATCAAATAAACTGGAAAACTTAATCATGAATGAACTAAATATTGCAAGAACCTGAATTTCAAAATTATTCTACCTTAAACTCGTCAAACCAATGATCCTTAATATTAGCAGGAATCGTATTGAAACAAGGCCAAAATGATGTCAAACGGACCTTAAGCATATTAGATAAAGTACGAGATGTCGAGTCACTATTTGCGAATTCCCACCTGTTAATGCAGAAATTAGAGTAAATTATGTAATGCATTATTGAAATATACAATAATTCGAAATTTTAAAATTTTTACTTCCTCGCCACTATTCCTACAATAGATGTACATGGCACCGACTGAAGAAGTCGAGCCAGTCTGTGACACTTGTCCAGATAGCCCAGGGATGTTTTCATCATGATCACATTCATCCGTAGGGGTGGATTGTTGATCGATAGAGGGTGGTGTTGGTTCGATCAAACCCAAACCACGTCCACTACCACTACGACCACTACCACTACGACCACCACCACTACTACGGCCATTGCTACTACGGCCACCGCGACTACGAGAACTCATATCAATTACATGAATACGACATTTGCAACTACATACATAAGATAATCTAACATTTCAAAATGAAAGTAGTGAACCTTATTTAAGACAAGGTTTGAAAACATTCATCAAAGAGCATGGAATGTAAATCAACAATTGAAATTTTTACCTTCCTCAAAAAACAATTGAAATTTGTACAACTCTGCACCCGTGTGCCTAGGTGTTGTAATAGGTTCAATTCTTTTTGTGTAGTACGTTAAATCCAAATTGATTTAATAGCAATAAGAGGATCAACATATAAAGTGAGACCATGGATGTAATATACAAATGTAGCATTATTGGCAGTTGCAAACAACTACAACTATGACTTTTCTACGGTAAAAGACCCACTTCGAATAAATGCAGCAAACACCAACCTACATTGAATAAATGATTTCAGAAAAGCTCAAAATTGAGACTGCAGATGTTGGTAACGATTTATCAATATGAAACTGTAGCAATTATCCTTAGACAAAGTTGAATAATCATTCACAATTTTGAGGTAAAAATATTGACTGAAGCATATGATGTGCAATACATTTAATTGTTGCATTGATTGCCAAAGGATTGCATTCATTTTTCCAGATCTAATTGATTATCCTTATCAAGTTTAACCTAGAAAAATTTGCTGAGGGCTACGTCCGTAGTTTCGAAGACTAAGCCATATCGAACCCTGTGTTGGTGCAAAACTTAAATGTTCTAGCTGTTCACTCCATCGGAGTTCGAAAACCAGTTTTTTTTTTTTTTTACCTTTTTCTAATTCAAATGTGAAACTATTTCAACTAATAAATGTAAAAGATTACCTAATTATAATTAATAAATCTACTTTTATAAACAGTTAATTTTGAATTACTGATAATAAATATTAATTTAAAATATATTCCTGTAACAATTCCTTTAATACAAAAGTGTATATTTCATAGTGTTTAAGATAAAAGATATTAATTCCTTCAATGGTTTATAAAATGTACTCTAATAACAGGGCATTTCATCCAAAATAGAAAAGGAAATCCAGATAGTGTTTAAGGCTAAAAAATATTTCTATAATTGATTATGTGTGAAGAAAAATAATTAAGCGTAAATTGATAATATTTTCTATGATTTGAAAAACCATGCAACTCGAAGATGTTATTTTATGCTTTTTTTTCTTCAATACTATAAAGTTAAATTATTTCATTTTCAGAAGTATAACGCTTCAAGGTGGAATGTTTATTCTGGTTGAGCCAATATTGTTGGTGGATTCATCAAAACACAGTTGTCTATTTTTCTACCCTGAAAGAATGCAGCAACAAGGTTTAAGAACCATCCAATATAACCTTCTAGGGTAAGGGTAAGAACTACGAAGTGAATGAACTCCATAAAAATACTAAATTATCTGATTTTTGATCAGTCGTTTAAAATAAGAAGGGTACCTGACACTAAAAGCAGCAACGCGACTAAGGAGATGACGACGCAGGAGAGGGACGACGCGGAAGAGGGATCAACCGTGTTTATCGTGAATAATCGATGAAGGAGCGGCAAATCGAAGGAGGCTCTGGGATCTGGCGATGAAGGAGCGGCGAATGAAGGAGAGGCGCGTGATGGACGGGGATAGGCGATGAAGGAGAGGCGGTTCTAGGATCTGGCGATGCGTGCGGCGAATCGAAGGCGGCTAAACGAGACTGATTTAGGTTTTTTTTTTACCATGAATAATCGATGGAATGAAAAGATCAGGTAATTTTTAATGAATGGGTTGAGATTCCTGCGTTGGAGCGGTTTATTTGAACGGGTGCGGTTATTTTGACCCTAATTTCATAACCAATGAAGTAAATTCCAACCCACATAGAAGGCGTAGGGAATGAGTAGGGAATTCCCTATGCAGTACCTGCCCCATTCGCATATTTTTACGTTTTCCCTACGCCGCGTCTACGCCGCGTAGGGATGACGCAGGGAACTGATGGTTGGAAAATTGCCCCTTTTTTGTAGTGTTACCTCCAAATCTATAGACAATGTTCATGCACATGAACACATTTCCTTGATGGTTTACACTTCTTGCCTCCCCAAAACACATCCAATGACAATGCATTTCTAAAACTTCATTCATTTCTGCACAATACCCCCCCACACACAAAAAATATAGCTCGATAACCAAATTTAATTCTTCGATGCCAATCATCATATTCTCTTCATCACTGTAGCGTAGAATTACACCAACTTGGAGGCCCAATTTGCCGTCTCTTTCTCTTGGATATCTGGAAACTTCAACCCAAACGTGTCTAAAGAGATAGCACATCAAAAGTAAAAAACAAACAATTTGATGAATATGATCCAGGTGCTTGGATAATATTTATGACCCAAACAATCTTTTTTCTGTAGAACAGACTCTATTGCTCCCATCCACACATGATGTTGTAGGACCAGTGGACAACGGTTAAAACCAATGTTCTTCCTTTCTTGAGCTGAAATGCTCAATAATTTGCACACTTTGGCAAGAGAAATTAGAGTTGCTACTCTGTTTCCTTAAATCCTCTCTTTTTAATAAAATTCTTCTGCCATCGAATCAAAATTCATACCAGTTTCAGTAACAACTGAGCCTTCTTGATGTGCACTATTTTTTCAATCAAAATTTAATTATAAACTGTTAAGTGCATATCTCAGTTTGAGAAGCTCAACGTATGGAACTGTATATCACTCTAGCGATAGAATATACGAGCTAAAATCTTGAATTTAGTAGCAATATGGTCTATAAAGTTCTGATTCCAAATTAGGGAGGTGTAACGTGGAGATGTTTGAATTGAATCTACGCAATCATCCTTAACGTCGCATATAAATACAAACTATGTAAATATCAAATGCCAACATTATCATATGGGTAATGCATAACTTAAAGCATAACCTAAAATTTGTTTCTCATTGAAAACTCCATTATGACTATATTCTAGCGAACCTTTTGAGTTCTAATTCTTTTTCTCGTGTTTTATGATGGTCAATCTATCAGAAATTTGACTTGTTCTTGTTATTTATGGAAAAATAGATGGAGGCTGTTGATGTTATTTTGATACCAAAACACTTTTAAGATTTTGGTTTCATCAAAATAATAGAGTTCAGACTATTGCTACAAATGCTTTGACAAGACCTAGCAAGTTTTATGTAAACCAACCTTCAATTGTAAGCCAGCAAGTTAAAAACAGTTAACAAAATAATGAAAATCGAGGTACAGATCATTATTTAACCATTGATCTACGTATAAAAGCTACAATCTACCATCTAAGCTACAACATCATTTGGCTTAATTTCATGTTATTAAATTAAAATTATTAAAATCAGTGTCGCTGTTAGAGAGAAGGAAGATGCTATATATAAGAACCCGTAACTTCCCCGTAAAGGAAAGAACGAATTGCTTTGAGGATAAGACGAATCAGAGCACAAACAGAACAACATTTCATTGCTTATTACAACAATTCCATCAGAATACAAGAATATACAGAGTATGAATAAATATTATTCATCAGAAAAATATCAGAGATTCACATTACATTTAAATACATAGCAACGGAAAAATAATACAAAACACAAATGAAAGTAATACACGGATACAGAGCTTTCCGAGCATCGTTCCAGCTGTAAATCAGGATCCTGTGAATATAAATCTGCAAAACCAAAACTACTAGCTGCCCACGTAGAAAATAGGGGCACCCAGAGTTTAGGCTAAAACAATAAACTCCAGGTCAGTCACGTGACTTGTGTGAGAACTAAAACAGTTATTAATCTTTATTTTTAAAGTTAGGTAAATCAAGGGACCACGCCGTATAACACGGAACGGGTTTCCTCCCAAGAATACCAGTGCATAAAACAAATAGCGCAATGCTAAATAAAGAAAAATGAAGCTATTATAAGACCCAGGTCCCATCACACAATGCAACACAAGCCGGAGGATAGGGTTTTACCTTATAATAGCCAAAGAATGATTGATACATTTAAAAACAGATTATTTTGATATTACTATAAGTGTATAGTGCCAAAACAATTTCAATCATAAGTATCAATCATAGACGGCATAGCTACCATCTACTATGTCGCCATACTAGGTTCTACAAATAAAACCGAATTATCACGTATTGGAAATTAGATTTCCGTCATGAGTCGAGGCAAGGGGCAAGCTCCTCTCCGTTCGAGACACTCTAGCAAATGTCTCAGGACCACACACAGCGATCCTGGATCTTTAGGGCGGGTCCTCTCTTACTTTTGAGGATTAATTATTCCTGGACACATGTTTCCCGGTCCTAACAGACCTATATCCGAGGCGCCTCGCATCCAACAACCACACAGGTAAAAAGTATATAAATGTCAGGGCTGGTAGGTCACTGACATCGCCTATAACTAGAAAGAAACGTCGTGCTCTCCCTGCAGTCACTATCTCGTTTTTGATTCATACCGAGGTGTGAGGCTCGCGAATTAACGCTATACACAAAGCTATGCCACACAGGCCTTGTTTTGATCATCAACCACAAGACTTTGCTTTTCAACAGAAGCCTTGATCATTTGCCACTTAGGCATGCCACACAGGCAATTCATGCCATGCGATTGATATCTATCGATATATAACCTCTAAGCTCGTACGTCTCAGAGAAGGGCGTTAAGCAAGAGAATAAATTCTCCGCCGCCAAATAGATATATATTTAATAGAAACCAATCACACAGAATAAAATCCAATGTCAGACACACGGTCCATTTACAAGTTCGTTCTGGGTCTGAACAAAACCGGAGGAACCTTATTCCTCGCATATCCATCGATCTCCAAGTATATCTGGACGATCACCAACTGATTCCCTCCTCTTGGGTGTACAGCCCAATCAAGATAATCAATAATCATCCAAACGATGTGAAGACCTCCGGTCTTCAACCACCGTCTTCATCTTCGACTTATCGTCGAATCGGTTATTCAGAATGGGTATAAACCCGGCCTTTCCGAATAAACCGCCTATATAATAAACAAGTGTTACGCAAACACAACATACACCTCATTCCAATTCAGAATATTTTTTTATTCAAATTTTCACATTCTTAGGGAAAGGTTCCCATTAATTTTATCAAAGATAAATTCTTCTCAATTTATTCTTTAATCTTCCTTTGGACATCATTTCAAACCATGTTAAGGTTTTCCAAACTAGTCGGGATTAGCGAACCACACCGAAGTAATCATTTATTTTATTTCCCAATCCCAAACTATTCATCCCATGAAGCAAAACTGGTAATACTCCATATCTAACACCACGAAGTTATCGGTAAATATTAATTACCATTTCACGTTCAAATCTAATCAAAGATTTAACTATTGCTTTGGAGCAAAACTGGTGATACTCCATTCTCGATCACTTTAATCTAATTAAAGATTCATTAAAACTCCACTTAGTTTTAATCTTCCCAAAAATCAATATCCTGTTTTTAACTGGGTTAAAGAACCAATGTCATCTAAAACACGGTTCACGATAAACCCAAAATCACATTCCATTGTTAATCGGTTAAAGAATACGTGTTATTCAAAACACCGCTCACGATAAACCCCAAAAACCAATTTAAATTCAATTCCAATTAAATACCAATTAACTGGACAATTTCACTTAATCTTAATTAAAAGATTTATTCTTTTTCTAAACTGGGTTCAAGAACAGTGTTATTCAAGTCACCATTCACGACGAACCCAAAATTCCATTTGATATTAAATACAAGGCTCTGAATAGAAAATATATCGGCTTATATTCAATATCAAATTCTGGAACCAACAAATATCGTATTGGAAATAACGATATAAATATATCTTTCAAATTTCCACAACCATATCTGTATAATCACGAAATCCAACATCGAAATATTCCGAAGATAATTTCGATTCAAATTCATTCCAATTCGTATATTGGAAATTCTGATTATTTTCAAAACCATTTCAAATCTAGTTCAAAACTAGTTCATTTCGATAAAAATATATTTGTATCCTTACAAATGTGAAATTTTTCATCCCAGTTCTGTCTAAATCATTTATTATGACTTCACACAAATTATTGATATTTTTAATAATTTTATCAAGGCCCGTACAGTCGATTTCCAATAATGGTCGTCAAACTGCACTTACAACGACCTTTTCCAATTTTGATTTGGACATAATTCCAAATCCAACCATTAGATTTCAAATTTCTAATATTCATTGGAATGCTCTTTTCGATATGAACCCAATGGTTCTGGTTTCAGGAGAATCCGACGGTCGGATCTCCGGCAACGTCAATTTGAAGTCAATGGTCGAAATTCGCGAACTGTCGCGGCGCGGCGCGTTCTATTCAGGCCATTTAATATATATAATATATATTTCGTCGATTTCAATTCAAAACGTATTTTATAAATCGTTTTAAATTCGTTTTCAAAACAATTTCAATTTCATATTCAATTTTAGATCAAAATTGAGTATTCCATATCATTAATATATAAATGATAATATTTTCAAAACGTTATATTTTGAAATCACTTTCTTTTCTATATTCATGATAAAAACGAATATAGTCGATATAAATATCGTTTGCATCAAAATGACGCATATCTAATCAACACGGCTTTATATATTTCAATAACTTCGTTATTCTATTCAACAAATGAATATTTCCTTCAACACATGAATATTTATATTTCTTTCAACACATGAATATTCTCAACACATGAGTATCGTCAACACATGACTATTTATTCTATTCAACACATGAATATTTATTTTATAATATTCTTTATTTTCCAAATTGGAATGAGGCCCAATCAATTACCATATAATGTTAATTACATGGATTCCATACAACACATGTATAAAATAGCAACGATAAATAATCAACCATCATCCAAGTGCATCACACAACTACATAAGCATTAAATATAACTAATTAACGTTTACACGGTCTGTCAATCAAACGATCGACATACCACTAAACAATTGGGATTAGTGTACGTCGAATATCATCCCAACACCCGTGTGGGGTTTCAAATCAAGAAACACAAATTTTTATTTGTGCAGTTGGGCGATGTGTAAAATTTATCGTCCCAATCTACATCAGTCAAATGGGTGTACATAAACAAATCGTTCGATTTGTAAATGAATATTTATTTATTCACATTCACGTTAAAAATTATATTTTTAACGATACATAATTTATTTCAACACATCACAAACAATTTTCACCACACAACAAAATCAAACAAGTCGTCCATGGTCTGTGGACAACGGGTGTCGGGTGCTGCTAAGCACCGTCTGCAACCTAGTATATATTTAACTAGAAAATAGAATTTAAAGTGAGAAGTTCTCACCCATAAGCTAAACCAATTCGTCACGATTCTTCTGATGTAGAAAATCTTTGTCGCCGCGCTCGCTTTTGTCGTTCTCCGCACTCGAATTCGCCTCTTTGGCTCTAGAACTTGCATACGACCTCCAAACTTCACCAAACTTTGTCACTAACCTAAACGCGCCATTGCGGACAACTTTGGTTTAGGGGACTTTCTACCAAAACTGCACCAACTCGCCGGAAATCGCCAAAAACAGTAGCAGGTCCATCAACTTCGGACGCTTTTTCCGGACAGCTCCGCAATCCAAAATAGGACTTCCATATACCCAAATCGAAGAGAAAATCGTGCTCTACGACTTTGGTCTAGTGGAGTATTGGCTATAAATGCACGGTTTGGTAGTTATTCACGAAATAGCGATAGGGTGTTATTTGCAAAACGGGAAATTTGTGAAAAATGTGATTTTTGTGACCGGGGGGCCCACGGCCGGAGTTGGGTGGCCAGGTGGCGGCGCCGGACCTGAATGGACAAGGGGAGGTGGCTGAAGTGCGGCGGTGGGGTCCATGGTGGTGGGTGGTGGTGGTTTTGATTCAAGGATTTTGCAAAACAAAGAGGGAAAGAGGAGGAGAGGGAGGAGAGAGGAGAGAGGAAGAGGAGAAGGTGGCCGGGGGGAGGTGGTGGCGCCCGGAGCTGGTGGTGGCAGTGGAGGAGGGGCGGCAGCGATTTGGAGAAGGGAGGAGCCCATTTTTGGTTTTTTTGAAGGAGGAAGGAGATGAAGAATTATGAAGAGAAAAAGGAAGCTAAGTGTTTATATGTCAGTTTCTCCTGAATCGTCCGACTGCAAACGATCTCCGTTTGCCGCGAATTTTGGACACGACATAGTACACGTGAAGACGAGTCCAACGAAACAAGTTTTGTCGAATTCCGAGTTCATTTGACCATCCGATAAAATTCTCAAAGATTCTCAGATATTGCTCAAAAATGTGATTTTAGCGCACCTTTTCTTCTTGCACGCTCACACGCTAACTCCAAAAATCATGCCCTTTTGGATTTAACCATTTTTAGACTATACGAATCCAAAAATAAACAGAATCGAATTTTGAGATCGTATCAATAATGTTCCTTTGTAAAATGACTGTCTGTTTTACTCTGAACTGTTTTAGCTCGCACGACCACATACTAACTCCGTTCGACGCGCCCTTTGGAACTCAACAATGATTTGTCATTATGAATCCATAAAAATTTATCTCGTCGAATTCTGAGCTCATATGCAAAATTTCACTTTTTAAGGGCTATGTATTGCTAACCGAAAACCCCAGCCAATTCCCACCATTCCGGATCTCGGAATATATCGATGGTTATACTTTTTGGAGTTGTAAACGGCATTTTGAACTCAATGGAAGTGGTTTCGAGTACAAATTCATCCGTATGCAAAATGTGACTTTTTGGGCCATATATTATATAATGGAAGAATATAATTAAATTCCATAGCGACTATTCTGAATTTTCAACTGGGCATAAATTTTTATTCCTGCTATGAAATTTCAATTTTTCGGATTCGTTGGAAAGATATTTTCAAATAGATTCTAATATTTTTGGTTTCGCCAAAATCCAGATTATTTTGGATCATGTACATTCATTTGAAATTTGAAATCGAATTTTCAAACTACCGCGCCATTTTCAATTCCTTTTATAATTAAAATAAAATATTTATATTCTAACGACGATTCAAATAAATATATACATTCTAATTCTATTCAAATCAAATTTCTCGTCGTTATTATATAAATAATTCATTTTAAATATTCAAAATTCATTAAAATTGCCAAAATAAAAATTTTAAATTGGCTCAGAATTTCCGGATTGTTACACTATAGAGGTGAAGAAGAATGGTAAGCTACAGGTCGGCTCGATTAGCCATGACTTCGTAGTAGTCAACGTTTAGGAATCAGATTTTATGAGGAGGAAGACGACGAACGATCGGGATTTGGAAACTTTCCATAAAACACCACAAAAGTTACTTCATTGTAAAATACCCCATTTTGATGAAAGCCCTCGAATTGTTCTAGGGTTCACAATGAAAACCACTAATTTTTATTTGCCTTAGATAAAGTTTGAAATTAGATCGGTAAGCAAGTAATTTTGAATGTGAATAATGACGTATCTACTTCTGTATTTGAAATCAGTTTTTTCATTTTCGATTAACAAATACCTTACATCATTTGATTCAAATCAATATTGGATAATTATCGTATTCGCTAACGGCTGCTAGATCAAAAAACGCAAACAGAAAATTTTGTTTTGACATTAACTTTTTCCAGTCTTGTTACATATAAAAGTATGAAAAGTAAATAAATAGAACGACAACAGATGCTTCCGTAAAATTATTATGCATTGAATGCATATAATAGAAATTATTAGCTTAATAAAAAAATTAACTGTAACACTTTATCTTTACACTCATACTATCTAAGTGTATTATAATGTAATACCGTCAGATAATACAAATAATGAGGCTATATCTAGTAGATACGTGAATTTTTTTGCGACCAACACCGGTGTGTATTTAAATATATTATATGTATATCTCACATATATGTACATCATATAAGTGAAAAAGTACGAACATGTGTGCCTCCATAACAAAACAATAAATAACCTATAGTAAATACAATGAAGGCAAAGTTAATTACAACGATAAATTTATAACACAACAACGTCTACAAAATATTTCGAATATCAGTTATCTTAAACCCATATAAATTAATAGAACTAATGTAAAAAAGACATCACTGCCTATTTAGAATAAATTAGTAGGAACCAATAGGTCTATGTATAATGATTGAATCTTCCATATAATACAACTTTAGCATTTACCATAAAGTCATCAAGGAAATAAGGTTGACTTGTTTCAATGCCTTGGTGCAATATCATAAATAATGGATGATATCATGTCAACTCATTCAAATGATATACAATACTATAAAAATTGCAAAGATAATTCAATCTCAATCTAAATCACAATCAATAGTAAAGGTTATTTCAAGCTATTAGATCATTAAACGGTATGGACATAACGAAAATTGACTACACATTAGACTCGACCAATCTTTAGTATAACCAACTTATCATAAGAATAAGACGTACGTCAACCCACCTGATGTTACAAATCTTAAAAATTGTGAATGACATATAAGTCTCACAACGCCAAAAATTAGTATGTGTTCATGCTTAAATAGTAGATCCTCAACTCCTATATTAACCATTAGGGTTAGATAATTTTGTGCGAAGTGAAGGACCTATATTGCAATGGATTAACACACGTGCGCGCGCCGCCTTCTACCCGTCCTGTACCAAACCATGTCGGGTCGGGTCAGGTGCAGTCGCCGGTCCAAAAAGAGTGGACATGTTATATTTTTGCTACACAAAAGTGAATGGTTTTCACTGTTTAAATTCAAACAAAACAACCGTTGCAAATGCATGAACGGACGCGACTGTTTATAAATGTAAATAGCCGTTACGAAATGATTGTGCACAATGTTTGCTAACGTAAATGGTCGTCGCGAATTGAACGCTGCAGGTGAAGAAACACAAGCATTCGCAACAGAAATGACCATTATGAATCACTATTACCCTCCTATCTCGAAATAAAAGATAAAATTTGATGTATTAATTATCATTAAATGGAATTTAAATGGCTTGTACTCCTGCTCTCTTCAAGCATTCATTTAGTTAACGGTTATGTTTATTGTTATGGTTTCCTTATTTATTTCTTGTGTGTATTGTACTTTCTTAATTGTTCTATCACTTACATTGGTAAGCTCGGGGTAGTGTGGGGATCATCTCGACATAGGTGAAGTACACTATGGTGTACGGTGGTGGTTTGCATCATCTGAGATGTCGAACGTGGGTTGCTAGGTCGGGTTTCTAGGCAAGGGACCAGATTTGTTGCTAAGGGTGTGGTCGGTAAGAGGATAAGGTGCTGAGTTGATCCATGCTGGTTGCGTGGTGCTATGGCCGAGGTTGTAACACCCCATATTTAAATGCACAACAATTATATAGAGAAGATAATAAAATGAATATTTCTTAATTAAATTTTCAGAATCGGGTAAAAAAAACTTTACTGTTGTGCCTGTTACGAAATTTTGGTTCAGATAGACTCTTGGTTTTCGTAAATCAGATTAAATATGAAGAAGTTATGGACTTAAGAAGAATGCACTAAAATATATACGGATTATACATTTAATTAAAATATACAGTGTAGAGATACAATGGTCAGTGGGCGACCCTCCTATGGGTCGACCCACATCTAAGGTGGGTTGACCAACCTGCATGTAGGCTGGGTTCCTGTGAACGTTTTTGGACCGTTTTCTTCACCATATACGTGCTCTCACTTAGCATTGGTTGTACGGTTGGATTCATAAACCTAAAATCTAATGGTTTAGGATTATCCTAGGTAATCTACAAATAGGCTAGCAGTCTCATTTTTTTTTACACACAAACTATTTTTCATTTCTTCTTCCTCCAAGCTAGCTATATTCTAAATAAAAATATGAAGATGCTGAGATGCTGCCTAAACATAGATTAGAGAGGACAATTCTAATTCTTCTGCAACAAATCTAAAGAGGACTTTCTTCAACAATAGCATATAAAAGAGATATTTTTTTGAACTTCAGTCCAACCACTATGAGTTCTAGTTATTTTCAAATTTGATAATTAAATAGTATTCTAACAATAAATAATTCTGAATATGTGATAGTACAGTAATTATATGCTTATATTTCATTGTTTCACTGTCAGCTATCTACTAAGTTTTCAGTTGTTTTAGTGTTACATGTATATCCTATTACTCTTCTCTGTTTTAGATTTATTTACATTCATATGCCTATTTTATTCATTTTACATGTTTCTGAATCAGATCTATGTTTTTCTCTTATTCCTTTTATTTTGCGCTATACATAGGCCATCAATAGCTTAGGCTATTCATGTTCGAATTGCGTAAACTGGGTTAATTGGGAATAACTTAAAATGACAGTAAAAAGTAGAATTATGCATATTGAAGCATGAAATCCAATGACTATAAAATTGGGATAATATGCAAAACAGGTTAAACTTAATTTAATAATTAAGTAAGAACATGTTGGGAGTATCAGGTGTAATTAAGTAAACTAGGCAACTTAATACACACACACACATATCTGAGAAGGTGCTTGTTTGGGAAAGGGGTTATACACAGAATAACATTTATAGGAAATTTCATTTACAACCATGCTTATACATAGATTTAACATGCTAAGTTATCACTTGTTAATTAATAAGCTAAGAGGCCCCACGTCTTTTGGTTGGTATCCGATTTTGGGACTCTTAAAATCCAAGTTTGGGGGCACAAGCCTAGGGGGTGGCTTGTGTCAATCTTGTTGTGTGGAATCCATATCAGTCAGTATCCCTGTTAGTATCCTAGAGAGGGGCCTTACACTTGGTAAGGGACAGAACACGCTTTACTGATCTGAATTGTAGGATGTTCAAGGTGGAAGGCGGGTACGGGCGCGTTCCCGCAGAGTCATGAGCGTGCATGGGTATGATTAAGGGAAACTAAAATGCTATAACAACAACAAATAGGTCTGTGTCTTATAGTTGATGGGTTATGGATTGATACCCCCTACTGCCGCAACTGGCACAAGATATTTATTTAGTAGGGAGCCGATCACATAGATAGTAATTAGGGTAACACCTAATCTTGTTAATTTTAGTAATAGGTGCAATAATTTTATTCTTGGGAAATGAATAAGAGGCGCACACGATCTTTACCTTGTTATCTTATTATCTCATTCTCACGTTATCTCATGCCTGTCTATTTTACTATAGTTTCATGTTCAGCATTATTTATCTGCCTTGATACTTTCTGTCTTACCCTATTGCTGAAAATCATTGGAACTCGCCAGACTTTAAGTCCGAGCTATTTTGTTTCCTTTCTCTCTTTTCCTTCCCCCCCCCTCAGGTTATCAGAGTGGTGATGGATAGTAGCCGAAATCATGACTCTATTCTTGGACTTGAATTTATTCTGAATTGATGTATTACTTGATTTTGGTCTACCTTGTTATGGCTTTTGAGGAGGAATATGATTTTACAATTTTGTACTCTGATGTTTTGTGTTATGAGCAGAAGGTTATTATTATTGTTTTTGGTATTTGAAATTGTAACAATGAAATTGTGATCTATGATAATAAAAGTTTTTCCGCTGCATATTTACATTCTATCCTGGAATTTTAGTTACTGTTTACCTACTGCGCTTCCCAGAACTTAATGCATTCTCATATGGGTGACATCAAAGGATGTGGGGTGTCACATTTGGTATCAGAGCCTAAGGTTACAAGATCAGAGTAAATTTATTTTTGGGATATGAATGAGAGGCGTACACGGTCTTTACCTTGTTATCTTATTATCTTGTTCTCATGTTATCTCATACCTATCTATTTTACTGTAGTTTCATGTTCATTATTATTTATCTTTCTTGATACTTTCTATCTTATCCTATTGCTGAAAATCATTGTCACCAGATTTTATGTTTAACCAATTTTGTTTCCTTTATCTCTCTTCCTTTTCCCTCCTTAGTTCTCAAAGTGGCGGCGGACAGTAGCTGAGACCGTAACTCTATTCTTGGACTTGGATTTCTTCTGACTTGATGTATTGCTTTGACTTTTGTTCTACCTTATTATTGCTTTTGAGGAGGGATATGATTTTACAGTTTTGTACTATGATGTTTTATGTTATAGGAAAGATAGTTATTACTATTGTTTTTGGTGTTTGAAATTTTGACGATGAAATGGTGATTTATGATAATAAAAGTTTATCCGCTGCATATTTACATTTTGTCTTGGAATTTTAGTTACTATTTACCTATTGTACTTCACAGAACTTAATTCATCCTTATATGAATGACATTATCATTGAGGTGATGAGGGTAGACAGTCAACGGTGGTCAAGGGTTTGTAAGGGAGGTGGGTATTTGCATTTGAATTTGGGGAAGGAGAATTAGTGGGTGGGTTATGAAATTAATTACTAGTTGGCCATGTTAATGACAATTAAATTATATAAATTTGTATTCAAACGTGTAACAACCATAATTATTTCATATAAAATCATATTTTGGCGAAACCAATTGCGTTGGGTTCTTATTCACGAAGGCTATGCGTACGACTTAGATTGGAGTGATTTGAAGCTATTTGGATTTTTTGTAATTTCAAATGCATGTTTGGAATTATATAAACCGGCGTGAAATCGTTGAATTGGAATGGATGGTAAGTTAGCTCTCACACTTTTAGGAATACTACTGAATATTGTTATACTGTATAATAATACTCATTGTTGATTTTTTTTATATAGAATTGTGAGCTTCAATGTTTTGGATGATTTATTGCTTTGTTGGTGGTTGTCGATATATATTCCCGTCTATGTACTGATGACCTTTGACATTACCTTCTTTTTAGCAGAAGATTCATCTTAAATGAATTAGAATAGATTATCTAATTTATATGCATATATAAACTAATACATGAGCTGTGATGTAGGGGGATACGTTAGAGATCTAACAGGATTCCTCAATGGTTTGAATGTTACTTGCATTCATATTTTACACATATAAACTATCTAACATAAGTAACATTAAATCTGATTTGAATGATGATTGGTGAACTAAATTTAACATTGATGTGTTATTAATCAGTAAAGAATATTGGTTAAGTGATTGGTAACAGATGGCATAAAATCTTTATTTTTAAGACGTTGATTCACCGTCAGGAGAATTGATTAAGTTTGATGTTATAAAATTTATTTATAAAATAAAATCAAGTTTTAAATTTTATTTTATATAAGTTCGATAAAATAAAGATTTTATAAATAAATCAATATCTATAAGTGGGTTGTCTAAAAAGATTATAAGATGATTTGTATACCAAATTCCTGTATAAATAAGTTTTAAAATTGAAGATTCAAGTTTTAAAACTTAACTATGTATCATAATTTTTTTAATTAAATTATAAAACCATGTTTTGTAATTAAATGAGTTTGTAAGTCAAGGGTTTTCGGAAGGTAAAATCGCATTAATGGCGACAGGGTTCCATTATTTCTCATTCTTCACCGCTCTTTCTACTCCATCGCATTCTTCACTTCAAACTATCTCCTCCAGCGAGTTTCCTTTTTTTCATGTCTCCCTCTACTTAACCCTGCTTTCGTTGTGCGTGCGATTTTGCTTCCACTAAATTTTTTTCTACAGATCTAAAACCCTAACAGCAGCTAGCCACTGTCTTCCACTTTTTTCAGCGTTCCCTCAACTTCCCTCCTTCATGTTCGCGTTTCTGATGTCCTCTTCGACTTTTGGTATGGCGGTTCTTCTGGTTTCTAGATCTGTCTCGCCTCTAGATCTTGGAGAGTTTTGTATCACGCAGTGCGTCCCATGCTACTTCGATCATTTTATCCTTTGCGAGGTATCGCGACTCGATAGCTTCATTTTTCTGGTATGCTCAGCTTTGTCCTGTAATTTACCGAGTAGCAATTTCGACCGTCACATGGACTGTTATCAACAATCGACTGTTAATTTTGTGGTTCACTGCCTTTAGCTTTGTAAGCGTCTATAGGAAACTTTTGTTGCAGCTATCATGTCAAGTTTTTACTGTTCGATTCTGTAGCCATGTAATTGTGCACGACATCATTGTGTATCCATTTTCTTTTTTGGTTTGTTGTGTACTGATGTATCTCAACTTCTATTTGAAGTATGTAATTTGCAATGTAATGTGCTCCCTGCTTGGAGACGTATTATTGTAGTCTAGTGTATTAGCTAGCTCCATTGCCTTAAGCCTGTCTAGGTAGAGTGGACGGAACACTATAATCTTCGTTTGCGGTGGACGATCCACCTTAAAACCGAATTTGGCTGACTGTTAACCACAGTTACCTATGCTTTTTTGTATTCTATTATTGATAATAATAAAATGGTGTTTGCGGTCACCTAAAAAACTAGTCGGCTTTGCCATAAATGAGTTTGTAAGTGATTTCAGCTGTTTGAACAAGTTTAATAATAGTTTTGTCGAAGCTGTAAAACTACGCAAAAATGATATTTGATTTTAGAATTGATATATATAAAAAGTTAGATATTTAAAAAAGAATTTATAATTGTTTTAATTTGATTTTGAAATGTATTATAAAGGAATTATTTTAAAATCAGACAAGACTCGATAATATTTGAAGTTTATAAAGAAAGGAAAATCAAGTCCTGTAATAAGATTTTAAATGAATTTTACAAAGGATTTTTAAAAAGGGGTTTCTATAAATAAATCCAAGTTTCGTAGATAAGGTTTTAAAAGAGATTTAAAGAAAGTAAGATGGTTTTAATATGGAATTGTTTAATAAATGAATTAAGTAAAATTGATTTTATTGTAAAGAGATTTTCAAATGCAAGAAAGAGGTTTTAAAAACCATATGTAAATTGAATGGTAAGTGGAATGAATTATGGTATATTGGATATCGTAATTTTTGTTACAAGCTTTATCTATCTTGATGATGAGAATGTTGTCGAGTTAAGGTTTGAGAAGTGAATAAAATACCCTACCTTGAACGACTTCATTTGTTATCTGAGGGATGGTACTAGTTTGAAAATGAAAGTGAAGTTGGTAATTAAATTATTATTTCCATAAGTGATATTGCAACTTTATTTGCAAAGTTTATAAGTTAAATAAAACAGTTTGGAGTTTATAGCAAACAATGTATCACATGACATTGTTTGGCCTAATTATGAATTGTGATTATACTTATACCATTTGGTTAAGTATATAGCGCTATTTTCTAAGCAATAAAAATAATATGTTTTTGTGAATACACTTATTCCAAGAGATAAGTGTATGGCTATGGTTTTTGAAGTAATGAAAACAAGAGATTTGTGAATATACTTGTCCCGCTGAGAAAAGAATATGGAATCGACTTTTAAAAATCGATGAAATGATTTTAATGAATGGTTTTAATTAAAAGGATCTGTGCTGCTAACGTACTTAACCGTGCTATTATGATTTGATAGTTAAAAAACTGACTATCAATAAATTTCCCTTTTAACTTATAACGTGTTGGTTCGAGGAACCGAATTGGAATTGGATCCAAAACCTCTTCAAACCAACTTTGCGTTCGAAACTGAATTTGCAGGTATGCTTATGAATATTAAAACGATTTAAAGGCGTAGGCCTTAAAATAGAAAGGACTGCTTGTTGACGTCTCTGGTTCGCTACGAGGATCATATTTATAGCAGTAGTCCCTATGTTTTGGGGTTCTGTATGATGCAAGGACTTCTTGTTACTGATCCTAGGGACAATTCTGACAGGATGTAGTAAAAGAGTACCTTCAAATTTTCCTGTTCCTAGACAACTTGTATGGACGAATGTCTGACACTGCATTTCATAGATCACGTAGTTGACTTTACAAACGTACATCTACTTGGTGGCGGTGAAAACAACTTCTCTTAGTTTAACACCCTTCTCTGGGATGTATGAGCTCGAGGGTTGTTATTTTATGGACGTCAATTAGTGATTGATGGAATGGCGATGTGACATCCAAAGGTTGGGTGTATGCCGTGTATGAAAGGTCAAAACGTAGCCTCTAACCTCGTATACCGTCAATTACTAAAACATGGGATATGCTTCAGGGTTAAGTGGGTAGCACCCAAGTTGGGTACTGTCACCACCCAATCTAGATCGGATGACCCTTTGATTATTTTATGTTGAGGTTTGGTTGCTGATCACAACCAAGGTGGTGAAATATTCGATATAATCCAAAAAGGTTTTGGTCAGTCTTGATTCGTTGGACTCTCGACATGCTCTATCTAGAGAGGTATCGTGATAGCTGGTATCCCAGTGCCTTGTCATTGTACAAAAATCCAAACTCCAATACAATCCTTTTAGGGTTTTAATAGTTTTATACCTAGTATGCTGAAATTTAATTAATGTAACAGTTTTGGCTATATTGATAGGTATATGTATTTTAGACATTATCATAATATCATGGGATTTTGTAGATTGTGTTTTGGTTATCATAAGGGAAAAACACATGCCATATTTATGTAGGTCGTATCTTACGAGAGTTTCATTCTTTCAAAAGATTTTCTAAAATTAAGCAAGATTTTTGTGATATGGGTTTTCTCATTGTAAGTATTCCATATTGATCCGGGTGTTTTTGTTTTCCATATGATGCTCGACTTTAAATCAAATATATTTCTTTCCGTATGAATTATAACTTTATCATATTTTAATCTGGATATTTTTTTAGATAAGCTAGGAGAAAAACTAATTGCAACTAATATGCTCCCTAAAAACATATTACACAAATAGGTATGGTGTTCATTAGATCATAAAATGAATTTGAAAACTTTGAAATTGGGCACTAACAAAATTTCCATGTTTAAAGAATGCACACTAAAGATTACGAAGTTGAACATGCACATTTTAAAGTGCTCATGTTCAATTTTTGTATTTCCATAAATTTGCACTTGTGCACTTTTTAGGTGCTAGTGTTCAGTTTTTGGTCTAATCGAAACGAAGCATCCTTTTTCACAACTCACGACATTTCAATATTAATGATGCTGTAGAAAAATAATATTCACTATCGATGATGCTATGATGTATATATTCAAAGTTTCAATATATGCAGATTAACAATTCTCTACGTGATCCTTCACTACGTGAATGTTCAAATTACAAATGTCTAGTTAGGCATTATTTTATGAGTAAAACATAACCAAAATTTAAGTATCAAGCGTTTCTTTAATAATAGAAGTGTAAACATTAATTTGGAGTGCTAAGAAATAAACCTATAGCTTCTAGGCACACATGCTTTAGCATTAAGTAATAATTTTTCTTTTTTATTAAATACAACCCGCGTGCTGCCAAATAGCTTGCATTATTTATTTAAAATTCATGGGATAAGAAAATTGTAATAATAAGTGGTTATTTATGTGGAAAGAAAGGCTTATAACAATTAACAAGCATGTGGCCCATGCGAATCTCACTTCAATATACAAAAATCAACTTAATATTCAGTGTAATATACAGTGATCATTCAATAATAAAATTCAAGCTTATTTAATAATCACATATAAACCTTTTAGAAAATAAAATATTAAATGTTTTGTGTCTATTTAAAAGCCGTTGAGATCATGTTCCTATAGATTCTTCATAGTTTTTAATAGCGTTTTACATTAGATGTATATTAGGTAAGTACCGATAGAGAATTTATCTATAGTATTAAAAGATTATATAGATCGTAGAATTGAATGGTGGAAGTTAAATGAATATATGCAAAAAAATTCTATATTAGTAAAAGATGAAACGTGGCTCTATGTATTCTTATTTTATACAATTTTAGGAATTAAATGTTGAATCCTCATTCTCCTGAATGTTTTGTGCTCTAGTCAAAATATAAAATAGTAAAACCTCTAAACTGTTGTATCCATTATGTTTACTCTTCCTATAAAATAATATCTGAAACACTGTCGATTATTCTTATTTTCCTTTGAACTTTTTGTATTATGTTATTATGACTAATATTTGACATATTACATATTAAAAACTTACTAAATGATAATTTTTTAGGTGAATTATTATATAAGTTCAATTCTTTTTATTTTCGACTCAGCTGATATGATGCCATTAAGATTGGCATAGCTTGAAATTATAGTCATTTTAAACTGCAGCTATTGATGTGATTACTTTTAGATAGTTACAAAAGATTAACATTTGTTTGGTTAAACCATGAATTTCATGTGTTTATCTTATTAATTGAACCATTGTCTTAACGCCTATGTTGATTCTATGAGGTAGATCATCTAAATATTTCTCCGTTCTGGTTACCTCATCGCATGGGAGCTTATAAGTTTTATGTTAACGCCAAAAATGTCACTAACACCAGATTTTAGCGAAAGCACCACCCATTTACGGGGAAAACAACATAGAACATTTAAGAATAAATGAAAACAGGTTAGAAACATAAAGTAAAAAGAGAGAGACACAATTTTTATAGTGGTTCAGTCATTGATAAGGCCTACATCCATTTTGAATATCTTTTATTATGATCATTTCCATGCCAATTACAATATATTATGGATGATTACAATGTTCCCCAAAGTACAGATTAACATATTATCACTAGTATTATTGGTTATAGGAGAATCACGATAACTAACCTAAGTGACCTAGATTTGCAATCTCTTGAGAATAAGCTTTGTTGTGGAGAAGATTAATGGAAGCTAGAGATGAAGATCTATTTTGGTAGAGCTTTGACAGAGCAAGGAAATTAATCCCCTTTCTTGTTAGAGCTTGAAGGTTATTTATAGGTGTTCTAGAGGGAGTTGGATCAGATCCTCTTGCAGAGGGCCTTAAAATAGTTAACATGCTACCCTTCCCAGTGAATAACCCATTATAATATGAAAACTGCATGGGTCGGTACCAACCCATTATGGGTCGGTACCAACCCATCATGGGTCAGCACTGGACCATGGTGTTAGCATATTTTGCACGCTTAACTTCACGAACGCGATCCACGTATCTTGTTTAGCATACAACTATGATTTGATGTCATTTGGATCTAGTTTCATGATGCTTCATGCTTCACTTATTGTCATTTCATCACTTCGCTTTGAACCATTGAGTGATGTATCTTGATAGGTCTGATCAACATGGGATTACTTATGTAGCATCCTGCTTGTATTGCGAAAAGAATGGGATAGGTCAAGGGCCCATAGTAGCGGTGTTGATGGGTCGGTGCACACCGATGATGGGTTGGTACTGGCCCATGCACATATTTTATTTGTACTTGAAACTTGGGAAACAACTTTGACTTGTCCTTGTATTCTTTCTAGTGAAGTTCCATCTAATTCCAAGATCGTACGACTTTGTTCTTCACATTGATTTCTAAGAGAATATTTGTCGGAATTATATCCGAGTTAACATTTGCCCCCCTAGAGTATATTCGTGTTGGAAACATGATGTGCTCTAAAACTGTAATATGATGTAATTTACGATGAAATTGCCTTTTTTGGAATTTTTCCTTGGCTTGTTGAAAATAAACATACTTGATTCCATGATATTTTTGGCTTTAATACGACATCATAGGCATTAACATTAAATAAATTTGGGCTCGGCTTCACACAACATTTTTAGTATTGGTCGATAGCATATTCTGAACTCGAAATTAAAGCAATAGACTCGGTTTCGGCGAGTTACCTTTGATTTGTTAGATGTCTACTTGTGTTTCTTAACTCAGACCATTTTCGTTCGTGACAACACTACAATCTTTGTTTTCGGTCCTTCTAAGACACTTCAAATTAACTACAAGATCATGTGTCAGAAGTTCATGCTAAGTGGGATCAAGAGAATAATCTGATGGTTCAATGTCAAGTCATGCGCTTTAATGAGCTTTTGAATAAAGTCCTTTTTTTTCTTGAGTTTTGGAGTTGATTCTTTTCACTTGCGCCGCTTGGATGGAATATTGTTTCGAATTGATATGAGAGTTACACCTGGTTTCAGGCCATTTTCAGTTGGCATTGGAGTCTGGCAATTCCCTGGGGGTAGCTAAATGGTGTTCTTGTTAATCCAAGCACACTTCCATCTTCCATTTTTGTATATCCTTTGCCTATCCATGGTCCTGTAAAATGGGAAAGCTTTCAGAGCCACTTGTGGAGACGATCCGTTATCGACTGATTGCTTCGATCATGAGGATTACTGTATAAGGTGTGTCATTCTCAGGATTTTGAGGTCAACTATAGTGTGGTCCTGGTCAATCGACTTGACTTAACTTTGAATTTGAATTTGAATTCAAATTGATAATCCGTTTATATTGAACTAGAGTCTGGAAGATTTCTGTGGTTTTAACCCCTTATCTTCAGATTTTATGAATTATTTGAAGATTCAATCCAAATGTTGCTTAACTCAAATTATTTGGATGCTTCAATTCAAGAATATGAAATGAACTAGCCTTGAACTCGAACTTATCTGCCTCATCGCACCATTTTGTAGATTAATTATTGTGCATATGGACTATTTATTTGTCCTGGCTGCGAAAATGGCTCACATGCCCCTGAATAAGCTTTTAGGATGAAGAAGTGTGCTTTTGCAATTTCCAACTCCCCGTAACTCCATAATTTCAAGCTCATAGCGTTTTTGATTGCTTTGACAATATTTGACCAAGCCTTAATAGTCAAATAAAGTGTAGATTATCTCGATTTTTGAGGTCCTCCTTTAAAGCTGCCAGCACATTTGACGGACTTGAAATGAAGAGCTTTTCATGTCGATTTTGGCGATGGATTCATTGTCGATTACTCAAGCTGATAACGATAAGTCCAACAAAAAGAAATAGCATGGAAAGTTTTCTAGGCTCAAGTGGGCATACTTATGGGATGGTATCGTTTGAACCTCATCGGATACAACTCACATGGATATGGTGTCGCACTTTTCCTTGGGCGACGTTTGGTATCCTTTAATCGACACATGCCGATTTCAAGTTTGGAGCATCTTCTGTTACAATTGTATTACATTTAGAGAACGTGCGTACATGGCTGTTCCGAGTACGAGCTTTCTTGTGTGGAGCAACACCGAGATATCTGACCCGCAAACATTCTGGAGGGGTCGACTCTACTCAATCCAAAGTTGAATCAGCTTCAGCCACGTACTCCTCCTGAGTTCATATCCGGGCTGCCTCTCATGATCTTGTTGAAAAGGAAATTCCATGACAGGGCATGTGCTTGATTTTTCGCGCCCAACATTCAATCTCATTTCGAATCCGCCAAAGAGAAGCCCTTCTGTGGGCACACGTAGAATGCTTCGGTATGTCTTTTTTTTCAGTTTTGGGATTCCTAAAGGCGATGCGCAGCTGTCGACTCAGGGTGAAGATGCGGATCAGCGCCATCTGATTCTACTCCTCGCTATCGCTACATGTGCTTGAATGAGGCTATTCCTCTGTTTGTCCTCCCTTACGAGATATGCTTATAGAGTTAGGAATTACATTGCACCAGCTTCTCTTAAATAGTTACGCCATGTTAATTGGAATAGTTTTGCAACATTAAAGGTGCAGTTTGATAATGCCATTATTGTCGCTATTCCTTCTAGTCGCGTCATAGGCCTTTCTCCGGCCTTCTAGGAGTTATAGTCCATCCTCTGATAGGTTATTCCGTGATAATTGCAGCTAATCAACTTACGGAGATCCCTTCTTCGACTGAATGTTTCAGAACTTAATGTGCAATTGCTTTTGAGATTGGCGTTGCTTCTAAATCGCTTTCAATTTCACAACTTGCCATTGGCTTGTAAACACAAATGGAATAATTCCTACGTTTCTCATTTGTTTTACACACTTCTTTCATGTGGGGCTAAACTTCGTCGCTTTGAATTTGAAAGGATCTAGCCATCTCTTAGACAATGATAGTGGTCAATTGAACCTTGGCTTAAGTTTAGCTGGTACATAATGGATTATTAACCAAGCTTGACTGAAGTTTCTCATCTTCCCTGTGCAATGTGACATGCTCTCCATAGATTTTGTCACATTCTTTGATTAGTGTAGAGATTCTCTACTTTCGACTTTTGGACTATTGTCATTAAAGGGAGGATATAGTTGAATTTCATAATGTGCATAGTTGGTAGTGAAGATCGACTGTGCTTTAGTTGAATGCCTATAGATTTAAGGCCGAGCTTTTCTTTTCTTGGCTTTACTTGCCCCTTTCTGTGAATTTTTCCAAATCCTTTTATTTATTCGGACCCAAGCACAGAGATTCGTTGGAACCCGATACAATTGATGATTTCACAGTACCACCTTTCATATTCTCTTGCTGCTATGAGATCCTATAAAGGAGGGTTTTCCATGTCATTACGGACAAAGGCTCCATTGTTGTTTTCTCTTCGACGATGGATAAGTTGTGAGAGAGTATTTAAAAGATAAAGTATAAGTTACTTTACTTTTCTCATAATGTGTTATTTACGCTTGACGGTCTATTTATGGTGTTTGAGAGCACTAGACTTGCTTTGCTCAAATGACACATTGTACATGCCCCAACCTACACTCAGGATCCGTATACTGACTATTTGTCGGCTTATCTTGGATTCTAAGCATCGTTCGTATAAGCTCATAATTAAAAATAAAACATACCTGACATCCTCAATGTAGAGTGTCGTTGTCTAGAATGACTTTTTACCGTTCACTTTAACCTCTAGTGAAACGCCACTTTCTTCTTTTTGGGTGAGGTCCCATTATAGCCTACACACCTTTGAGAAATATTCGAGAAATACTATCCAACTTCGTGCATTGTATGCTTAATTTTTCCAATGAAATTATACCTTTAGATGCTTGGGTTTCAGGCTTATATAGTGGTCAACTATTAGGAGGCGACTTATTCATCTACCATTGTCTGAGTATGCCCTTCAACCCTTATTAGGATTGGATATGCATAATGCTTTATTCCCCTTAGTTTACTTTGGCTTAACCTCTCGCGGTTCCTCAGTTTCCAGCATCCATGCGGGGGGGGGGGTTACTACATTTTCTTTGGGGTTTAAAGTCTGAAGCATAGGTTTCGAACTTCTTGAGTTCGCTTGCCCATTATGCCACTGTCAAAGCAAACTTATATTTTTATTTCTCCGTGGTTTAGGCTAGGCCGATGTTTCAAGCATGCGGTGCTTGTATTTTATCCTGCACATAAAAGACATTAGCAACGGAAGACTAATTTTTTCCTAATGTATTCATGATTGCATAATTTTCAGGTGTTTTGTGTATTACTGCCTGTGCATGTGTCTTCATTGTCCATGTGGTAGTTTTTGGTTAAATCACATAGTAACGATTTTTGTCGACATGCTTATGTGTCATACTTCCGTGTTTATGAGGATTTTGACTGAGTTCGTGTGTTTACCCTAGTTGGGAGAGTTAACCTTTAAGACTGCAAGAGTTATTGTATTTGTCAGAAGATTAGATACTCTAAGCAATTTATTTAATTGCCTCCAGTCTGTTTTGCATGACTTCTCATATCCTCATAATTTAGTATTCTTGCTTGTTGACCATTTTACCATGTTCGCATCTTTTCCACCTTATCTCTACAACCTTAGTTGCTCCACTGTTACTCTTTCTGGTGATTTACGCATGGACGCTTTGGATTTATAACGTCTTCTTAGTGTTGCATATCGTTTTGGTTGTTTTTTTTGCATGTCTATTCATGTTTTTAGGAACTGATTATCTGACCTTTTGGCTTTAACCAACATTTGGGTGTGATGCTAGCCTCTGGCCAGTCATGCGGTTCATTCATAATTTTAGAGATAGGGATGCAGTTACATTCCAATTTCGAATTTGGAAGCATGTAGACACTTGATTCGATTATGGATCTATTTGTTGATAATGAGGCTCATACTTATATCTCACTAGTGTACAATCCTCTTTCCATATCTAAGCTTGATTATTTTTATTTATTAGGATCCGTCGATGAAATAAAAGATTGCTTCTTTAGTGACAGAAGTCCTCAGAGTCTGATGTCTTACTACCGTCCTTTAAATTCTCTTAGGCTAGTGTTATCTCTAGCACCTCCACTGTCATTTGTCATATCCATTGCATTCGCTAGCACTATCCATGTTTCTAATTTAAAATTAGGGTCTTACTTGGAACAGGTCATTGCACTACAAAGCTTGGACGACCCTTCAATGTGGTTAATAGGAAGTGGTGATAGAATTGGGTATAAGGGACTTAGGGTGAATGCAAGCAAGGTGACATAGGAGAAGTCCCAAGAGGAAACTTAAGAAGAGCCTAAGTGTAGGGAGAGTTCCTTGAGATTGGCCCATCGATTTTGAGTTACTTTATGTTTTGTAATTGCCTACTGAGCACTGCTTATCCAAACGTTCTGAGAAGGCAAGCCATCAGGACAATTAAACTTTACGCTATGATGGTTGAAGAATCATGTCTTCTAAGGGAGGAATCCCTATTTGTTAGGAATGGTTGTTGGGTTTGTCTGTCTGAGGAGCCTTTTGGAGTTATATGTAATGATGCTTGTTCTTTGGCGATTCAAAATTTGGTTACTGAACGACCATGACTTAACTTCGAGGAATGATAGTTCCTCCTAGCTATAAAATCTCGATTCTAATGGTCAAGGAACGCTGCCCTTGAATTAGTGTAAGAGAGGGCTTATCTTTGGAGTCGTATCTACAAAGTCTTGGCGCTTACCCTCATTCAGGGACAAGGATACTTACTCAGGGGTCACGATCTTTCTTTTGGAAATGACGATCTTGAGCGGTGGATCCTTTTGCCTAGCTTCTTTGGTCATCTCCCACCTTCGCTTTTTGGGATTAATAATCAATCACCAGTGATTGGTGCTATCCCAGGCCATGTTTGATTGACATCTAATCGGGCACCCTTGTGTAGCGAGTTATTTGTGATGCTCATTGAGCGTCGTGTAGGAATGAGGTCTTTTATTCACCCGATGTTTATCGACGGTCGTATGACTTTAGTTGGGTTTGGAGTCATCTTGTGCTGATCACTTTTCCCCAGACTGACTTATTGCGATGTATGTTAGGTTTGCTTCATAAAGATGAGGTATTTCCACTTCAATTTTCAATGGTGGTTGTTAGCCTTGGCCGAGATCGCATTTCCCGGGGGTTGACTCATCTCAATGTATATTAAGAGTGCCTCATAAAGACGAGGTCTTTCACTTTATTTTTATCTGTGGTCGTGATCTCAGGTTTGGATCAAGTTCCCCAAAGGCGTGATACAACATAATGTATATCAAGAGTGCCTCGTAAAGACAAATTCTTTTTCATTCGGTGTTTATCGATGGTCACGTGGATCAGTCTAGGATTGCGTTTCCCGGAGCCTAACTCATCACGATGTATACCAAGTGTGCCTCGCAAGGACGACGTCCTTCTCCCTCAATGTTTATCGATCGTCAAGTGCCTTCATCCGGGTTTAGGGCCAGTTCATATTGGTCACGTTTCTGAAGGAAGACTTTATCACTATGTATATTGAGGGTGCCTTGTAATGACGAGGTCTTTCTCACTCTATTTCGACCGATCGTCATGTGCCTTAATCCGAGTTCGGGACCAGTCTGTGTTGGTCATGTTTCCCAAGGCCAGACTTTATCCTGATTTATATCGAGTGCCTCATAAGAGCAAGATTTTTTGCGTGCCTCATCTTGGGTGAGGTCTTTTTTATGCCTCAACTTGGGTGAGGTCTTAGGTGCCTCCACATGTGGAAGGGCTTTGAGTGCCTTCGCATGTGGAACGGCTTGTTTGTAATGTTGATAGTATTGGGATGACGTCGTGACTTTGTGGTGTTGAATTTTTTTTTGGATAATTTCGATAACGTTGACAGTCGTAAGTCAATGCTGCTGCTTGGTGATGCTAACCGTCCTTGGAGAACATTGATTTTATTATAATGCTGAAATCGCGCGACAAGGTTACCTCTTAATACACCAATCTAAAGAATAAATTGAATTCCACCCAATGTTGCAAGCTTGACAACTTTGTTGTGGGGGCCATTTCATAAGTATGCTCTGGCATTTATCATAGCATGCTTGAGAACAAGATGTCCAACCCAGCGGCTTGACAGTAAATTCTAGCATCCAAATGTCTTATCATCTTTCCTTGATCTATTGTTATTTTCATCATTGCTCTGCTGTAGGTCATCAGCAGATTGAGTTGGGCCGAAGCTTTCTGAGTTCCTATGACTCTTTCATTCTTTTGGCACATTTCAACCATTTATTGAAATTTAATCTAGAATGCTAGTCCCGCCTTCCTGCTTTTGCACATGGTATGTAACATTTGCTATGATGCGGTTTTTTCCCTCTTCCATTGGTTATGCAATGTTAGGTAGGCTTCAGGTCGTCCATGGCACTTGACTTTTTCCAATCTCAGATGTTTCATTGGAGCCTTGCATTGGACTACAACAATTATCATTTCTTTAGCCATAACCTAGTGGTACCTGCACAATGTAAACAATTTCAGATCAGTTCTGTTATTGTAAGAAAAGACAAGTAATGTAATATGCTTATTAAGGTATCGTGTTATCAAGATCTTATTGGTGAACAGAGTCCAGGTGGGCAAGAATTTACATTTCTCCACCCCTCTTGTTTCTTTCTTTCTTTAGTCTTCACTATGACTCTTAAGTTGAATGATAGCCTGGGTATGCATTTCATCCATTTATATTTTTGGAGTTCCTTCCCTTTTTGTCTTGGGCTAGCCGTCTGTTTGTTTAGTTGGTTTGTGGTAATCTCACAATGTAGAAGAGTTCTAGGTTTGGTAGCTTGATCCTCAAAGAGAAGTTCTTCCTTGTTTTCTTAGCTTACCACTGTGAATTGTTCTCTATCTTTCTATCCGAATATTTCCTGAACTAACTTTGACCCCCTTCGAACAACCCATATGGTGGAGGTTCGGGGGCAATGCCCCCGAATCTATGGTAAATGTTGCAGGTGATAGAGAAATGCTAGATCAGAGGAAAATTTCCATAGAGGGGTGCACTTCAATATAAATTCATTTGATGGGTCGATGCCGACCTATCATCTATGCGTCGGTACTGACCTATGGAGACAACTTATTTTCGCATGATTTTTCCTAGACCTGATGTGATGACGTGGCTGAACCCAGTAGCGAAGCTAAAGTTTTCATTCCTCCTACTCTTATGGGTCGGTACCGGCCTATGTGGCATGGGTCGGTATCGGTCCTTCTACCTAGAAGTTTTCTAAGCCTTTTCTTCTTTGAAGCAATGTTGAGGGTATATGTAGTTGTATCCTCATGGGTCGGTACCGACCTAGTATGGGTCAATACCGGACCATTACCTTAGCCTATTTATTGCTCGAATTTTGCACGCCTTTTTTCATGCTACCCTTAATGAGCGTGCAAATTTTCTTGTTAATCTGACATCGTCTGATTTTTGGGAAGTTTCACTTTCTGCAGGCAAGACCTTCCGTTCGTTATTTGGGAGGACGAACTCTTCACGATTTTTGTAGATCTTCTAGTAGCCTGAGTTGTTATCTAACTTATAATTTCTTCATGATTCCTACTATAGATTTGTGATCCAATCTCTACATGGTATTAGCACACAATCAAATCTTTATAGTTTCTCATAATAGATTAAATCGAATATTCCTAACTCGATTTTGACTTGCTATTCCTGATAGCAAGCCATTATGTCCTGTCAAGATAACGAGTTCCATCTTTTTCAGGATGTTGCGTAGCCTTACTTCATAAACCCATGCCCTATTTGCTGATTGTATCAAAAGCATATACGGCTTTCTTTGATATTTATTGCCACAAGTTGAATCATGAATCAAAGGAATCCATGTGCATATTGAATCATGCAAGTTGTTTATGACCTGAGTTTTCCTACTGTAAGTATTCCAGATTGGTTTGCATGTTTTTGTTTTCCCTCAAAATGTGCTCGGGTCAAGCTAGTATATTTTCCAAATTTACTTAGAGCTGCATGAGAGGAGCTGGAGTCTAGACGTATTCTTGTATTTACTGTATCATTTTATTTCCGTTATGTGCTGTACTTATAAGCCATTGTACAGATAGATTATTATGAATGTATAGGTTGATTTAGTTGTGTAATCTGGTTATTTATTAATGTATATATACAGTTTTTATCTTATGTAAAGAGTATGATATATTATATTTTAATCATTTCGCTGTAATATTCCAATGTTTTCTGATTCTGATGTGTTTGTGTTCTTCTTCTTCTTTTATTCTAATCTTTATTTATTTCTTCTTTATCACCCTCAAACTTCTTTCTTCTAACTTTTTGGTCTTGCAATACTTGATTTTAGGCACGTGAATACAACGGATGTATTAGTGTTGAAAATTTGAGCGTCGAATTTTCCGTTTTGTTACATTTTATGTCTTCAAACAAAAGTCAATGAAGGATAATCCTGAATAGTATATATTTTTAGGATTCTAACATTTGTCGTGTTTTATAATTGCACCCTGGCTTCCTAGTCAATGAAGGATAAGTCAATGGAATTTGCACCATGGCTTCTTAGTCGTGTTGCTTCATCAAATTCTAACAAATGTAATATTAATGGAAGATGCACGACTTTAAATCAAATATATTTCTTTCCATATGAAATATAAATTTATCATATTTTAATCTGGATATTTTTAGAGATAAGCTAGGAGAAAAACTAATTGAAACTATTATGCTTCCTCAAAACATATTACACAAATAGGTATGGTGTTCATTAGATCATAAAATGAATTTGAAAACTTTGAAATTAGGCACTAACAAAATTTTCATGTTTGAAGAATGCGCACTAAAGATTATGAAGTTGAACATGCACATTTATAATGCTCAAGTTCAATTTTTGCATTTCCATAAATTTTCACTTGTACACTTTTGAGGTGCTAGAGTTCAGCTTTTAGTCTAATCGAAACGAAGCATCCTTCTTCACAACTCACAACATTTCAATATTGATGATGATACAGAAAAATAAAATTCACTATTGATGATGCTCTGATATATGTGTTCAAAGTTTCAATATATGTGGATTAACAATTCTCTACGTGATCCTTTACTACATGAATGTTCAAATTACAAATGTTTAATTAGGCATTATGTTATGAGTAAAAGTATAAAACATAACCAAAATTTAAGTATCAAGCATTTCTTTAATAATATAAGTGTAAACATTAATTTGGAGCGCTAAGTTTAAACCTATAGCTTCCAGGCACACATGCTTTAAGCATTAAGTAATAATTATTCCTTTCTATAAAATACAACCTGCATGCTGCCAAATAGATTGCATTATTTATTTAAAATTCATGGGATAAGAAAATTGTAACAATAAGTGATTATTTATGTGGAGAGAAAGGCTTATAACAATTAACAAGCATGTGGCTCATGCGAATCTCATTTCAATATACAAACTTCAACTTAATATTCAGTGTAATATATAGTGATCAATTCAATAATAAAATTCAAGCTTATTTAGTAATCACATATAAACCTTTTACAAAATAAAATATTAATTCTTATGTGTCTATTTAAAAGCCGTCGAGATCATGTTCCTATAGACGTTTCATAGTATGTAATAGCATTTTACATTAAATGTCTATTAGGTAAGTACCGATAGAGAATTTACCATAGTATTAAAAGATAATGGGATCCTAGATTTGAATGGTGGAAGTTAAATGAATATATGTAAAAGTTATTCTATATTATTAAAAGCTGAGACATGACTCTGTGTATTCTTATTTATACAATTCTGGGAATTAAATGTTGAATCATCATTCTCCTAAATGTTATGTGCTCAGATCAAAATATAAATAATAAAAACTCTAAACTGTTGAATCCATAATGTTTACTCTTTCCACAAAATAATATCTGAAACACTATCGAATAATCTTATTTTCCTTCGAACTTTTGGTAGTATGTTATTATGACTAATATTTGACATATTACATATCAAAAACTTACTAAATGATAATTTTTTAGGTGAATTACTATATAAATTCGATTCTTTTTGTTTTCGAGTCAGGTAGTATGATGCCACTAAGATTGGCATAACCTGAAACTATAGTCATTTTAAACTGCATCTATTAATGTGATTGCTTTTAGATTGTTACAAAAGATTAACATTTGTTTATTTAACCATGAATATCATATATTTATCTTATTAATTAAACCAATGTCTTAACGCCTCTGTTGATTCTATGAGATAGATCTTCCAAATATTTCTCCATCCCAGTTTCCTCATCGCATGAGAGCTTTTAAGTTTAATAAGTTTTTTAACGCCAAAAATGGCACTAACATTAGATTTTAGCGAAAGTGCCACCCTTTTATGGGGAAATCAGTATATAACATATAAAAATAAATGAAAATAGGCAAGAAACAGAAAGTAAAAAGAGAGACAATTTTTATAGTGGTTCATCCATTGATAAGGCCTACATCCACTTTGATTATCTTTTATTATGATCCTTTCCATTCCAATTACAATATATTATGGATGATTACAAAGTTCCCCAAAGTAGAGATTAATAGATCATCACTAGTACTATTGGTTATCGGAGAATCACGATAACCAGCCTAGGTGGCCTAGATTTTCTATCTATGGAGAAGAAGCTTTGCTGTGGAGAAGAGTAATGGTTGTTGGAGATGAAGATCTATTTTGGTAGAGCTTTGGCATAGCAAGGAAGTCAATCCCCTTTCTTGTTAGAGCTTGATGAGTATTTATAGGTGTTCTAGAGGGAGTTGAATCAGATCCTCTTGCAGAGGGCCTTAAAATAGCATGTCGACCCTTCCATGTGAATAACTCTTAAAATTGTCTGTATCGACCCATCATGGGTCAGCACCGGACTATGGTTTTAACATATTTTGCATGATTAACTTCACGAACGCCATCCACATTAATTGTTTAGCATACAACAGTGATTTGATGTCATTTGGATTTAGTTTGATGCTGCTTCAAGCTTTACTTCTTGTCGTTTTGTCACTTCGAACCATTGAGTAATGTATCTAGATAGGTCTGATCGACATGGGATTACTTATGTAGCCTCCTGCTTGCATTGCTAAGAGAATGGGATGGGTCAAGGGACCATAAGAGCTATGCTGATGGGTCGGTGCCGACCCATGATGGATTGATACCGGCCCATGTGCATAGCTTCTTTGTATTTGAACCTTGGGCAACAACTTTGACTTGTCCTTGTATTCTTTCTAGTGAATTTCCATCTAATTCCAAGATCGCACGACTTTGTTCTTCACATTGATTTCTAAGCGAATATCTGTCGGGATTATATCCAAGTTAATAATGTTATTTTTCATATCATGTGCTCCACATTGTTATTTATTTTTCTTTTTCAATCACCATGATTACTTAACTCCTTCCCCCCTCTTTTCGTTTTTTTAATATTTGTCTATTTTACCTACTTTTTCAGGGTTTTCCCCTAAAGAGTTGAACCTGGTGTGCGTTTTTAAAATTTTCCTGAATCCTTAAGGAAAGCTAAAAGTTGATTTATCTCTGTTCAACTTTATAAGAAACATGTTTTCATCTCGGCATCACCAAAGTATGTACGCTTTCAATATTATGTTCATGAGCTTGTCTGGTTGTATGAATATAGATCACAATGTTGTTTCTTACATCATTATATATATAGTTGCAGCAAAGTAGAAATTCCATTTTGGGTTAGATGGCCAAAGAGAAGCAAGAAGGGAGTAAAAAGTTATAGTGGAAATTCAAAGGATAGAAAATTTTATTATATGATGTATGATATGTTGGCTTTATTAAAATTCTGTCAACGCTACATGTTTTTTATTTCCATTATCATACATTATTCGGATATCTTACTATGTGTTATGTAGTCTAGATTGTTTCAAAGTTACACTTATGTATTTTGCTCCATTTATGGTATTTTATGATATATTTTTGCAATTTAAATGTTATACTTAAATTGGTTAATTCAATTTTTATAATGTATCATTTGGTGTTTTATTTATGGTCATGTTTTTCTTTTTTGTTTAATAGAATAATGGATGTTTTCTTAAGTGAGTTAAACGGATCGGTCATGTAATGAAATGGGTTGGGTCATTTATTTTGACAAATAAGTTAAATAGGTTGAGTCACAAAATGGATTGAATCGATTTAATCCAAGCCATTACGATCTGACCTGATTAATTTGACAAGTCTATTGTAATATGGTCAAGGCATGGTGATAAATCACGAACACATTTGCATAATTGTTTGATTGAACATACATATGATTAGACATCATAGATATAACCATGATCGTTGATGAAGTTAAGAGGAATATTTGTTTTGGAGTTGCCATTGTACTTGAGATTTTCTTTAGGCTGTAATATCATAAGCATGTTGATCTTCTATACAAGGATGTTGGCAATACCAAGTAGTATTAGGTTTTCCTACTGCTTAGTACACTATAGTGGATTACATGTATTGCCTTGCAGATCAACCATATAACATGAGAGCTTGGTTCCACTGGAATTTGACTTTTCTGTGTAAGGTTTGACATTGTGTCGTGTTCCACAGACAAATGTAATCAGATTCGGCCCAGGTAAAATGCTGCCCTAGACCATTCTTTTATTTGTGCTGATATTCGGCCGATCAAAAAAAGATGAACCACCATTTCCAGGTTTCAAACCTACACCAACAACAACAAATCACAATGAACAAACCACTAAAACGGCACAACAACAATAACAAACTACAAATTTTATTATAAGTTATGCATTATCACCTGCTTTCACTTGCCCTTGCTAGGGGAGGGGGTTTTCCCCAGCCCATGGGCTCCCCCTAGGCCAAGCCTGAATGTAATGCTTCTATGATTTTATTAAGTGTTGTTGGTTAATATATTACAATCTCACAATATCACATTAAGCAAGCAAAACTAACAAAATTTCTTTTATTGGACATATAAACAATAAATGTTATTAATTTTTGTTTCTACGAATGCAGTAAAATTTCAAGTAAAAATTTAAATTAAATCATTGAAAATTCGAAGAAAATGAATTTTAGAATTACATAAACAAACACATACATATAAACAATAAATGTTATTAGTTTTTGTTTCTACAAATGCGTTAAAATTTCAAGTAATAAAATAAAGTAAAATTATTGAAAATTTAAAGAAAATTAATTTTGGAATTACTTAAACAAACAGTCAGAAAACGTTCTGGACATAAATATATTTTTACCCGAAATTATATATACACATATTTATATGTACACAAACATATATATACACAACGGTCGGTTTTTGTGATGACGCCAAACCCCCATGTGACGGTGGCAAGGATAATCAGTGGAATATAACACATAAACAGTAACAGCAGAACAGAAATGTATCATTACACCAGATAATGTACATCAAAATACACTGGAAATAGTATAATCCTCAGAGTTACACAGCATAACAGGATCATACTTAGTACAGAATACAGTTTCATCATAATATGAAATGTCTGCAGTGGAATCAAACATAATATACAAAAGGAGGTCTGAACAGCATAATAGAAATGGTAGAATCCATCCTCAGCTCCATAGCTATCCAGAATGAGTCTGCTAAAACCTGAATACAAGGCTGCCCATGTAGAAAATAGGGGCACCCGAGTTTGCAAAGTGAAACAAACTACGAGTCAGTCATGGGACTGGTATGAGAAATCTTACTTAACCTATTTAATAATAAGGTCAATCACAGGACCACGCCGCTAACGCAGAACGGGTTTACTCCATTGGATTGCCAGTGCATAAATAAAGTAAATCCTTTTAACAACACAATGCTTTTAATAGAAAAGGAAGCCATTATAAGACTCAAGCCCCATCACACAATGCAACGCAAACCGGAGGATAGAGTTTTATCTTATAATGGCCAAACTATGCTTGATACGTATAAATCAAATTCATTTGATATTATTACTAGTGAATATATGTTTCAAAAACAATTTCCATCATAATATCAAGCATAGACGGCATAGGTACCATATATCATGTCATCATATATAAGTTTACAATCAAAACCGCACATGTCGTATTGGAAGTTGGATTTCCATCGTGAACCAAGGCAAGGTATAATGACCCGGGATTTTGATGACTTTGGTTATCCGATATACCACCTATATCGAACATCCAAGGATCGAAAATACCGGTCAAAACGAAAGAAATTAGAGGGTGAGGAAAGATAAGATAGAAACTTAGAATAGAAGAAGAAGAAGAAGAAGAAGAAGAACACAACATCAGAGTAACACGAACCTCACAGTGGAACGAATAACATATAATATATATAACATAACTTGAAATATACATCTGTATCTGAATATACATCATTATCAAAGTACAACACTTACAACACAGCGGAAATAAACTATAGCTATATGATCCTGAAGCCTCCTGCTCCAGCTCTTCAGATATATCTGTAAATCCTGACTACTTGACTGCCCATACAAAATTGGGCACCCAAGAGTTTAGGGAAAACAAAACAAAATAAACTCCAGGCCAGTCATGGGACTGGTATGAGTAAAACAGTTAAAACAGTTCGAACGATGAAACGATATCTCATAAGACCACACCGTATAACGGAACGGGTTTTTTCCCTTATGAGAATCCAAATTATCTTTATATCAAAAACCTTTTGATAGTATAATAATGTCTATCAATCATAATATATTAATCATCTAGCAGAAACGCTTTCATCTCACGTTCTACATATATAGTACAATCAAAACCGCAAGCACGTATTGGGTAATGGATTTCCAACTATGACAAGGTATGGAACCACCTTTCGCTAGTGTACCTCTAGAAAGGAATACACTGGATTCAACAAGAACATCTTGCAACCCGGCCACACATGACCGACCACTCATTTCGCTTGAGTGAATCGAATGTATATCACCAACGGTTGGGATCAGCAATCGTTTCCCGAATGGGACAGTATCGACAATAGATTTTTAGAAATAAATGAAACTCTAGATCAGGTGATTATACACCCTACTTCGGTGCGACCGACTTAGCCATGCTGCCTGCCCAATTTCTGTCATTATTCGGTTGATGAGGCTTGAGGTTACGCTTCATCATCATATCAGATTCACTTCGAATGTCACATCGTCAAATCCATCAAATCACCTATTGACGTCTACAACAATACGTTATGTGTTAGCTAAAAGAAGTTTCCTTCTCCGCTTCCACTCTTGGTACGGTTGGAGAAATCAATGTACGTGACCGTCTGGAAATACTCTGTCAGACATCCGTCCATACAAGTCATCCAGGAACAGGATGAACCGAAGGTACTATTCAGTATATCCATCTTAGGCACTGTTATCTAAGACTTATACAATAGCCCTTGCACTTTACTCCGTCTTTAATTATCTTTGGCATATATAATTCGCAACGCTTATGCCAATATAGAGTGGTTCTTTGGATAATAATCCAACCGGTCTCTCCATATTAACAACGTTAAAATGGTCAAAACTTTGATAGTCTGTGATTTAACCATCAAAGAAAAACAGGTGTGCAAACAACGATATTATTTCCAAATGGAAATTCTACCAATCAATCATCAATCACATATATATATATATTTCCTTATTTTTTTTGTTTGATTTCATTTCTGATTCTATTTGGAAAACACTTCCAAATCTTCTTTACTTGGATTTAAACAGATGTTTAAATCAACATCGCGACGACAACTCAAACCACTATACTTATTTACTAAAATCACTCAACCACTTTCACTCTCGAACCTTAACCATTTCTAAATTAAAAATGAAGTCAATCAAGTTGGGGTATAACTACCTCTCAGACCTTAACTGAACAACATTTCAAATCTGGAAACAGGGTAAGTTCATCTTTTAAACTTTTAACAACTTCCTTATGTAACTCTCATTCGAATAAATCTCTATTCGATAACTCCTCCCTTCGAATAACTATATTTGATAATCTCTCTTACGAATAACTAGATTCGAAACCTTCCTTCGAATAAACTATACTCGATTAACTCTATTGATTTAACTCTAATCGATTTACCCTTTTCACTTAACTTCTTTCGAATAAACTATATTTGATACCTCATTTAACTTTATTCGAATAAATTATATTCGATTAACTCCTTTAATTCTATTCGAATAAACTATATTCGATTAACTCATTTAATTATATTCGAATAAACTATATTCGATTAACTTATTTAACTTTATTCGAATAAACTATATTCGATTAACTCCTTTAATTCTATTCGAATAAACTATATTTAATTACTCTATTGGTTAACTCTAACTCTAACGGGTTAACCCTAACTGATTAACTCTAACTGGTCAACCCTAATTGATTTACTCTAACTGGTTAACTCTTATTCGAATAACTGATATTCGATAAACTCTAATTGAATAACTAATATTCAATTAACTCTACTTGTCGGTTTACCCTTATTCACTAACTTTATTATCTTTATAAAGATTTCCTTTTTACAGCGTTTATCCCTTTATAAATATTTCCTTTTAACAACGTTTATGCCTTTATAAAGATTTCCTTTTATATCTATTCAATTTATTTTAATAAATAAATATTTCCTTTATTTATAACTTATCCTTCGATTTTATAATTATTTTCTTTTATAAAAATCCTTTTTCTTTTCTATATAAAATCCATCGATTTTATATAAATAATTCATTTTCAAAATACACTTTGAAAATCCCCTTCCCACATCCAGTATTTCTTATGGTATTTAACATACCATATAACAACGATAAATATCGTCCAAACACACATAATCAACAACAGATTATATATCACATCATATATCGCAATATATGAATCACAGTAAAATAAATGTTGAGGAATCCAGTTGGATTCCTCTAACCTGTTTCCCTGCATCACAGATGTTAAACAATAAAATCAACATCACTTTCAGTTCCATATGATATATTCTATTAAACAGAATCAATATAGAAATTCAACTAACTGACTAGCAGTTCAATCAAACAGTCAACACACAGTCAATCAGCCAATATTTAACAGTTCTAAAAATACAACATGAAATTATAAACTGTTCAGAGTTAGTGAGATTTACTCACAGTTGTGCGTTAACCGTTAAATAACGATTTGTGGTTGATAGTTCAATTCAGGCGTTTTCCTTCGCCATAGATTCCAACGATCTCTGAATCATTCCAACCAGTCTGTATTCGTAGTGATTTCTGATACGATTTCCATGTGCCAGTTTTCGTCGGATTCCTCATATAAACGTCGGCCCATTTTAACACTTTGCTATCCACTATGAACAGTGTCGTCCATCTTCCCGAGTACCCTTACCCCATCATCACAAATGAAGCACTTGTGAGTACCCTTACCCCATCATCACCAATGAAGCACTTGTGAGTACCCTTACCCCATCATCACCAATGGAGCACTTGCGTACGTCATCTCCGATTACACAGCAACCGTCAAGCATACACCCATAAACAAAACATGACACTCGAACTCCCTCTCTGTTCGTGACCAACAGCAACAGAAACAGACATTGCCATTTCAAGATTTTGAATCCATCAACTCCATCCTGCCTTCACCAACAATTCACGAATTATACCCATTCCTTAATTAAACTCCTGCTCCTCATTTCTCCTCCTTCTACTATTTCAGCTTCAATGTACATATCATGGTGACAGCACATCACCATTCATACACCCTATTCACACATTTATCTTCACGTTCACTTGTATTTTTCATGCCATCAACACTCTACCAAACCCGCATGAAATGTTCCAGTATACCCATACATCAACCCGCACTACACAGTGCACCCTGCTCCACCATTCAGCACTTGACACTCACTTCACGTCAGTACAACCAAGACCAACTCCCTCCTTTAATCCCTGATGCAACTCCAGTACACTTCGAATGCCCACTTAAAGCACCCTTCTTCCCATCACATAAAGTCACGCTCCAACTCAACGAATACACGTCCGCACAGATCCATTCACAGCCGTATAAACCCCCTCTCTAAAAACTAATGTTCCTTCTTTATCCCACTACCCCACAACTACAACCACTTGCCTGCTCCAGACATATGATTCACGAACTCCTCAATATTTAATCGCCCCTACCACTTCCAATAAGAGCAGCTCGAGAGCTCCTCTCTTCCAGACCTCCCTTAAACCCATCGTTCACACCTATCGCACCTCCCATCACTAAATCGCGCACAGCAAAATGGGCACCAGGTTGAAGATAAACACCCTGCGAGTCTAATTATACACGTTTGGTGATTTATGGAATTTTATTGGATTTATTTTCGGTTTTAGAACTTGCGATTTGTCGTGAAGAGATAGTGGTGGCGGCTCACAGCAGTTTGACCAGAAGAAAGGTTTTTAGATTCGGTTTAGAAAGTTTTTTTCTTTAGGGGGTATTTATATAGGGGATTGGTAGACTCGTGGCTTGTTTCGATCCAGGAAGAATGTGCGGCTGAAAACAAATGCGTCGTGGACCTCTATTTTACGTTATACTTGTGGTTAAAGTGATTTTATAGGCTTAGATATTGTATATCCATTTTCGTAAATTCCATTCATATACAACTGCTATAGACAGAGTTGATCATACCATTGTGACGACCAACGTACCACGATCCCAAAGATATAATAATACTGGTAGGTGGACTCATATTTTGAAACTTCAAAATGTTGATTTCAAGGTGCGAAATACTTCAAATAAAAAAAGTTGCTTATTTAAATAATTAAAATTTACAGTAAAATTCTAAAAATTAAATTATCACTACGTCTCAAAAGAACCTTGTCTAAATTCAAACCCGATCTTCAAATATATTGAAAACCCTTTTATAACGTAAATAAAACGTTGCAAATTATAAAGGAATTCCATAGCGACTTTTCTGAAATTTGATTTGGACGTAAATCAAAATCTACCCGACGAAATCCAGATTTTCCTCTTACATTAGGAAAATATACTCCACCAGCTCCACACGTTTCTTGTTTCACAGAAATCCGATTTAAAACAGACCCTGTATATTCAGTTGAAGTTCGAATCGCCAATTTACGAACTGCAGCGCCATTTCGAGCTCGATTATATTTATAATATAATTTATATGTTCAACCTTCGTTATTTAAATATATTCGTTATTCTAATTCAATTCTAAGCTGAATTAAATAACACAGATGATCCAGTTCACACCATATCGCCATTTCTGCCAATTCTGATTATTTCAGAATTAAATATATTATTAAATTTATTATTTTAATTAAATATTCACCATTATTTAATCCCACGACCATTAAATTCACTATATCACCTATTAAATATATTAATTATAATACCTCTGCCATTGCGGGTCATTACACAAGGGATCGTCCTTACCAAATTCGAAGCAATCTAGCCTATGTCTAAGGATACAGCCACAACTGCACCTAGGAAAATGCAGGGCCGGTCCACATTTTAAGTGGATTAGTAATCCCTGAACAATACGTTTCCCCGCCCTATGGGGCATAAATCCATCCATCGGCCCCGTAATGACCGAAATATCCGAGGTACCTTGCTTTCCAACAACCACATAAGTAAAAATGTATGGGCTCCATACCATGACACCATTCCTAGCTAGAAAGAAACGCATGTCCTCCCTGCCATCCTTCATCTATTTTCTGGTTCATACCAGGGTGTGAAACTCGCGAATTAACGCTACACAAAGCTATGTTATTTAAAGTCGTGCTTTGATCATCAACCACAAGGCTCTGCTTTTCAGCAAAAGCCTTGATCACTTGCATCTCAGCATGCCACATTGACATTCCACGCCATGCGACTGATTCTATCGATATATAACCTTTAAGCTCGTACGTCTTAGAGAAGTGTGTTAAGCAAGAGAATAAATTCTCCGCCACCAAAGATTTATATTCAATAGAAATCAATCAGCACAGATTAAAATACAACATCATACACACATCCATTTACTAGCTCGTTCTGGGTCTAAATGAAACCGAAGGCACCTTATTCCTCATCCCATATGTCCAATACAGGAGAGAGGCCCTCGCACATCCAGACAATCAACAAATATGTCCGGACTACTACCACTATAACCCCTCCCGGGAGCTAACCGATCTAGGGCATCAGTAGTAATCCATTCGATGTGAAGATCATCGGTTTTGCACTGTCTTCATATGTTCGACTTTTAATCGTTGATCAATTATTTGAAATGAGAATTAACTAGGCCTTTTCAAATAATTCACATATACATAGAATTCAAATCAATTCTTTTCCATGGTTAAATTATTCGACGTTCACGTTTCAGTTCAATATATTAATTTCATGTCAAATACGTCTAACCATCAGAATATCCAATAAACCAAGTAAAATCAGTTTATTTCCATTCCATATCGCTTATAATATTTTATAACGATTTTTCGCTATTTTTTTATATATAAAAATAGTCCATTTTCATCGAACGACGTTTCAGGTCATTCGATGGCCTTGGCGCTACTCTCGTCCAAATTTGAATTTAACATTTCACAAAATCTAACCGTTGGATCTTAACGAATTTTATAACATTGGAAAGATCTTTCCAAAGCGAACCCGATGGTTCCGGTTTGGGAAAATCCGACGGTCGGATCTCCCGTAATAATCGTTTAAAATTATGATTTCAAAACGCGAACTGCAGCGTCGTTATTCGTTTTATTTTAATTATATTTTTATACATATAAATATAATTAATTCTACGATTTCCAAACCCTTTTTGCTTCAAAAATTTGGCTAACGCCTTTAAATTTCGAAAAATTTCGCCATAACCTCCTTTGTACGGGAAGGGGTTTGGAAATTTATTGGGCTATATTAGGCACCCAATAAATCCAGTATAAGCACACACAATTTTTAGTGAACTATTCTATGCTCGAGGGAGTGTGTAAATTACTCCAGAAATAAACTCGTCACCTCGTCCAATGTTGGAAAATAAATAATCCATGTACCGTGTCTAGTACTAGAGGGACGTGATTATTGTCAACTCCAGACCCGTGTGGGGTTTTTATTAAATCTGGCAATTTACCATTATATTTTATTTAGTTCATATTAGTCCTCAGTCCAACCTATAGTTCAATCCTCGCCATACGAGCGTCTTGCTCGTATGGTAATTTCAACCTCGTTATACAAGCTCCAAATGCTTATATGGAATATGATATGCTATGAAATCAATAGTTCGTCTTCGGTTCAACCTGAAATACAGTCATCTCCATACAAGCATCTCGCTTGTATGGTAATTCCAACCTCGTCACATAAGCTCCAAATGCTTATGTGGTATATGATAAAGTATGTTATCTTCACGAAGTATGCCATGCATTGTAGTTCAAAATTATTTGTTACTATTCTATGGTGTTGTTTATAATCTCACATAGAAAAACCAGCACACTATATCCAATGGCATTCACAGGAGTTTATATAATAAATAAAATTGCGCAGCCAACTCATTAAGGCTTACCTATTTGTCGGGCACGCAAATAAATTCTTTACTCAACAGCTAATCCATTTTTCGGTTCAGCATATGTATATATATGCAATCTATGCTAAAAACAATATTTTTAGCGAACCAATATTTATTTCTATACATGATGATTTTTAACACTTCATATACATGTTAAAAATATTATTTTCAATCAATAAATATTTATTTCAACCTATGGTTATTTTTAACAGTTCATATACATGTTAAAAATATTATTTTCAATCAATAAATATTTATTTCAACCTTTGGTTATTTTTAACAGTTCATATACATGTTAAAAATATTATTTTCAATCAACAAATATTTATTTTAACTCATGGTTATTTTTAACACTTCATATACATGTTAAAAATAATATTTCTAATGAACAAATATTTATTTCAACCTTCGACTATTTTTAAAGGTTCATATATACAATAAAAATATGATTTTTATTGTTAAAACATTTTATTTCAAACACGAATATATTTAGTGATTCAAATATACAATAAAAATGTGATTTTTATTGTTCAAACAATTTATTTCAAACATGAATATTTTTAACACTTCGTATATACAATAAAAATGTGATTTTTATTGTTCAAACAATTTATTTCAAACATGAATATTTTTAACACTTCGTATATACAACAAAAATGTGATTTTTATTGTTCAAACAATTTATTCAACATACGAATATTTTTAACACTTCGTATGTACAACAAAAATGTGATTTTTATTGTTCAAACAATTTATTCAACATACGAATATTTTTAACACTTTGTATATACAACAAAAATGTGATTTTTATTGTTCAAACAATTTAGTCAACACGATAACTATTTTATATAGTCATTTCAGAAAATTTCGGCATTACAATGGCAGGGTAGCTAGCATTGGCACCATGTCTAGCACGGCTCCTCTGCTATCCTAGGCCTTGCAGCCTTACAATACTTTCATTTCCATAATACAATTCATTTTCACAATATAATGAATTCACCACAAACACAACCAATTTTGTTGCAATCACAATCAATCATTCACAATCACAATCCAAACAATTTATATCGTCCATGGTCTGTGGACGAGGGGAGTATATATATATATATGTATATAAATATATTTCATTTCCATTTCATTTTAAATCCATTTCATTTAAATTCCATTCAACGCATTTTTTTTACAACGCATGTATAATTTTTACATCGCTTATATAATTTATACAACGCCCATATATGAGATATACAACGCGTATATAATTTATACATCACTTATATAATTTATATAACGCGTATACTTTCCAATTTTAATTTAGAAATCTTACATTGGGTTCCACTCTTCCTTAAATTGTAGAGAGCTCCAAGTGCGTTCTAGTCTCTTCTAGAATGTAGTGCACGATGCCACGGTCCCAATGTCTCTTGTTTCACTGGATTTGGAAAACATACAAAAAAGATACAATTAAACAGATTTAAATATTTTTGGTTTTACTAAAATCCGATTTATTTTGAATCCTGTACATTCAGTTAAAGTTCATAGTTGAATTTTCAAATTGCCACGCCATTTCAAGCTCGTTATATAATTAAAATAAATTTATTCATTCTAACTTCGATTTAAATAAATTTTTAGTCGCTATTATTTGAAATAAATCATTTTAAATATTCCAAATTCATTAAAATAGCCAAATTAAAAATTTTAAATTGGTTTTGATTTTCCGAGTTGTTACAGTTTTCTCCACCATTGTTCGGTTATGCTAGTATGCTAACTTAGAACCAAATTCTGATAGAAGATATGTCCATGACCGAAAATGAATTACAAATATATACTTTATAATGTAACGATACTTGGAAAATCCAACTCCTAGGACTCTAAGTCTGAACTAATGAGAAAACTCCCATTTTCATCGAAAAAGATAGTAGAACAAGTAGTTATGTGTTATTGCATAACAAGATCAAATGCCAAAAACAGACACATGAGCTGTAACACCCCGTATTTTCTGCGAACTTAAGAATTACAAATCTGAGTATAATTAAAATATAAAATCAGAATCAAGGGAAACGGGCTGTGCCATTGCGTTCGTCTCGGAAAAATACGTGAAATAGAGTCCGAAATTTCGTAAATCGGAGTCCATTTGACCAAGTTATGGCCTTCCAAAGTTCAGAAAAAAATTAAACAGCACATACCAGGTCGACTGGGGAGTCGACCCTAGAGTCGACCTGCCCCCAGGGGGTCGACCCTAGAGTCGACCCTAGAGTCGACCTGCCCCCAGGGGGTCGACCCTAGAGTCGACCCTAGTGTCGACCTGGGGGTCGACCTGCCTCCCGAATCTGCTTTTCTGCCTGGGTGCGTTCTGATGTATCTGGTCTCGTTTTCTGTCTAGATTCGTCTGCCTAAACCTATTTAAACAGCCCCAAACCCAGCCTTCTCTGCACACAATTCTATTCTGCTTCTACTCTGCCTCTGTTCTAAATAAAAAATAAAAAAATGGCGTTGCTACTCTGCTGGAATCAAAACTAGAAGACAATCAACATCAACCTAAATTCAATTAGAGATTAGAGCTTCTGCAACGGTTCTACAACAACTAGAGTTCTTTCTTTAATCCAATTAAGGCAAGTACAGTTATTTTCCGCTATAAATATTAATTCTGATTTTGACATGAATTGTGAATCTGAATCTGAGATTATATCTGTTCTGTTCTGATTTGATTTATCTTATTCTGTACCTCTTTCTGTTCTATAGCCAGGCTACCACGAGCCTGAGCCAATCTCATAAGAGATTAACATGCGCTAAAATGTTTGGGACAGTAAAATGAATGATGCATAAATTGGGCATGACCAATAGGTGACTAATTTGAGGAAAGAACATGGACTGTAGCTAGAACATGAATCTGAGACATATGATTGGACATGTTATATTTATAACATAAAAAGGTATTGAACATATGATTTGTGGACATGACGTAAAAAGGTATATAATTGAACATAAATATAGACTGTATTGAACACATGATTTAGGATAAAGAGAATATGGCCTAGGTATAAAGATTTACATGAAAGTAGGATATCTATTAATGTAAATAAACACCTAAGTAAGGGACCTTTGGGATATTTGACATGCATAGTAATCTATGGCTATATTTGGTATAAATTATATGGATCTTCTGTACTATGCAAGTTTAATAAAAATTTGGAACATATGATATATGGTAAATTTATGACCATAATCTTTGCTATGTAAATTTAATACAAACATATGGTATATGATAATATTGTGAATCAAGACTATTATTTATGCACGTGAACTTAGGCAAGATTTATAATTAGGCAAGGTATGAAACTTTAAGAAATGAGTAAATTTGTTATATTTGCCTAATTTGCTAGTTGTGTTACATTGCCTAATCTGCTAGTTCTGTTATATTGCTTAATCTTCTAGTTCTGCTCTACTGCCTAGTCTGCTAGATTTGTTCATCTGCCAAATCTGTCATCTGCTAAGTCTGTTGAAAATACTAAATCTGCTAGTTTGCTTAATCTGCTAAGTCGCCTAATCTGAGAAATCTGTTATCTGCTATATCTGTTGAGTTGGTATAATTAGTCCGCTATTGACATAATCTGAATTGGCTATAGTTATGAATAATTGACATGTATATTAGGCGTGGGTATAAATGGTAAATCATTAATTAATTGGCCGCAAAGATAAACATGGCTAACTCGAGGTTAGAATGAGTTTGCGGCGTAATTCTGCCCGGAACCGCCCGGCATAATCCAGTGGTCGCAAACAATAGGTTCTAATGTGAGAAGTTAGTCATAACGTGCTAGAAACCCGAGGTTAGACTCAGTTTGCGATAGAAACCTGCCCGGAACCAACCGGCCTAACCAGTAGCCGCAAACTGTCAGTCTAATGTGAGAGGTTTGGGCATTAATATTTAATTAATGAAAATATGAGATAATTATGATGTCTAAAACATGTTGGGTAAGGTTAAACCAATTGGACCAATGAATCTGATAAACCCGTTTCGTGAATCCGTAGGCCCAATACAAAGTTAGATAATCTGGAACCAGTTAATCTGTAAGCCTGTTAATCCGAACATCTGATCCGTTAGTCTGAAAACCTGTTAACTTGATTGCCTGATCTGTGAACTAGTTAATCTAAATTTTGTATGTCTGAAACTTGTAGACAAGTTAAACTAAAATCTGTTAGTCTGGGGACGCAAGGTTAGGAAGGGAATTACTTGTGTCATCTGTTGTTTGGGACCCATATTAGTCAGTAACCCTTTCTGGTATCAAAACTTTGACCCAACAGTAAGTAGGGTCCGGGCACGCTTACTGAACTAATTATAAGCGGTTCATTCTGATAATGGCGAGGGGTGTTGATGGTGCGTTCCAACCGGGTCATGTGCGTGCATGGATCCCGGTCTGCCTCTGAGGATGTAAGACGCCGTGACATCTGTAAATAGGTCTGTGCCAATTGGTTGTCACTTTAGGGAGTGATACACCCTACTGTGGGGCCGACACAGGATATTTATGTATTAGGGAGCCGATCACTTGGGGTAGGGTTTTAGGGTACACTTAGTTCTGTCTGTTTCTGTTGGTACCGTCTGTTTCTGTTGGGTGGTAACACCTGTCTGTTTCTGCGTGGTACCGTCTGTTCGGGTGGTAAAGGCCCATTACTAGTGTACACCTAATTCTACATTCTGTTTCCGTAGGGATTAATCTGTTTCTGCTTCTGTCTGTTTCTGATCGGGTAGTAAAGGCCCATTATTAGCATTCTGTTTCTGTTAAATTATTCTGTACCCGTTCCTGTTTCAGTTTAGACATTAGGGTGACACCTAATTCTGTTATACTAGTATTAGTGCAGAGAAGTGTAAAGCAATAGTTTATGTCATTCTGTTCTTCTGTTATATCTGCTACACCTATTACAGTTATCTCTCATCCAGTTTTATGTTCATGTCATATTATTATTATCTGTTCATATGCTGAAAGTCACTGGACTTGCCAGACTTTTTGTCTGACCCTTGTTGTTTCGCCTCCTTTCTTCCGTTTCCCCCCAGGTTATCCAAGGAGGGAATACTTTAGCTTGATCCGGATTTCTCTTTGCTTGAAGTGCTTAAAGTATGGCTTGGCTCTGTATAGCTTCCGTTCCATGGGGATTATGATTTTAAACCATGCATTTTGAAGGCTTTTGTACAAGACCGATATTTTGTACTTGAATTCTGAGATTTGAAAGGATGTAACCATATTGATTTCTGTTTCCACTGTAATAAAGTTAAAAATTTTCAAGTACTGTTTTATCTGTCTTGTAAGTTTCTGTTCTGTTTACTAAAATGCTCCACCAAAGTTAAGGCATTCCCTTTGTGAGTGACCTTAACGGAGGTGGGGTGTTACACTTGGTATCAGAGCTGAAGGTTACCAGATTTTATAAAAAGTTTTGAAAACTATTTTCAAAAAGGTTTTAAAAGGAAGTATTTTCAAAAATAAAGCTTATTTTGAAAAACATAATCCCCGAGAGCCATATATCTTTCTTTCAGTCCTTTTTGTACTGAACCTTTCCTTTTTCGTTTCAGCATGTCTGAAGCATCTGAGATACCAGAGGGTGTTCATGTACCCGGTTGGTTTCGTCAATATCTTGAGGCTAGGACCGCCGCTGCAGGTCCAGCAAATGATCCCCCTCCCCCACCCCCTCCTCGTGCAATTGCTTTCTCAAAGATCTGTAGAGATTTTAGGGCCATGGGTGGGAAGGATTTCAAAGGAACTGAATCATTCGTAGAAGCGAGGAATTGGCTCAAAGAAACTGAGGATCTATTCGTTATCTTCGAGGTGGACGATAGGCAGAAGGTACAGTTGGCGGTATGGCTGCTCAAAGACGAAGCTTCCTACTGGTGGGAAGTCACTAACGCCGAGAGGCTGGTTGAGACATGGATGGATTTCAGAACAAGGTTTGAGACAAAATTTCTCTCGCAAGCTGAACGGAGTTTACAACTGGAAAAGTTCTTATCTCTTAAGCAAGGAAGTATGACGGTCAAGGAATACGTCAACCAGTTCAACCAACTAGCTAGGTTCGGATTGGATTTAGTCAACACTCAGCATAAAAAGGCTCTCCGCTCTGTTAAAGGATTGAACGAGCCACTGCACAGCCTAGCCAGGACCCATGTACCCATGGGAGCAACTTACGAGAAATTGGTGGATATGGCACTACTGCACGAGGAAGACAAGGGCCCGAAAGAGACAAAGAAGGAGGAACCACAGAATAAGAAAGTAGGGCCCAAAAAGGAAACACAAAGGAAGGATGAGAAGTCTGAAGATAAGAAGGGGAAAAGTGCTTTACTTGTGGAAGCTCGACTCATCTGAACAAGGATTGCAGAAAAAGGAAGGGCGCTTGCTTCAACTGTGGGGAGATGGGACACTTCACTAGGGACTGCCCGAAGAAACGAGGACAAGGAAGGCAGGCGAACACTCTTGAGGTTAGTGGCTAGGTTAGAAATAGGAAAATTTCTGTAGTAGGTTTAATTTCTTTATCTGATTATGGAGTTAAGACTTTTTCTGATTCTGGTATTTTGATACTCTGCACTTTAATACTAGTATTATTTCTGAATTCCGCTGTAGACTCGGACCCATAAGGGTTATGGCTCATCTGTTTGAGATTGGGGTTTGAGGGATATTTGTGTTAGACGTCAAGTATGACGCATACATTCTGAGTTTTTGTGGGATATGATTTTTATCATGCTTAGCTTCCGAAGAATCATTAGGGAACCTGATCTGTACCAGTAGTCTGTAAATATCTGAATCCTTCTGATAAGATTTCCAGTTTTGACATTGTCTAAAGAGGGTAACCCTCTGGGTGTCAATCTGATGTTGATTTCGGTCTTCGGGGTTGACACTTAGGGGAATTATTTTCTCAACCAATGTCTGATAGGAATCAAGTTTTTGTTTTATCTGTACTCGCTTCCTCGACTGTATACTATCGATCGAGTGTTCAACTTATAGATAGGAATCCTAATGGGTGTAAACATGTGTTTGAGACATGTTATGTTTGATGGTTGCAAGTGGATGCAAGTGGTTTCTAGTGGTTGCTCGTGGACGCATATACACACACTAGGCACTAGATCGGCTCGAAAACACTCTCATACTGCATATGGATGTGTGAGCATTTTAAATTTTTATGGATGCAAAATGGTTGAATCAGCACATGGATGTTGCATATGAGTGGATGGTTGTGCACTCATATAGAAATGATATGTATCAAATAGGAAAATTACATACATATTGGACTCATGGCACTGACATAATTCGCATTAAGGAGGTCAACTAAATCAGTAGACCGCCTGATCTTTGCATTAGATAAGGAACATATACACACACTTTTGCAAATGTTCATACAACACTAGAAATTTCTAAGGACAATGGATGCTTGTGGATTATGACTGAGTAGATGAGTGATTGGATGGTAGGACACATTCTTCTTAACTTGAAGATTTCGGGGACGAAATCCTTTAAGGAGGGGAGAATGTAACACCCCGTATTTTCTGTGAACTTAAGAATTACAAATCTGAGTATAATTAAAATATAAAATCAGAATCAAGGGAAACGGGCTGTGCCATTGCGTTCGTCTCAGAAAAATACGCGAAATAGAGTCCGAAATTTCGTAAATCGTAGCCCATATGACCAAGTTATGGCCTTCCAAAGTTCAGAAAAAAATTAAACAGCACATACCAGGTCGACTGGGGAGTCGACCCTAGAGTCGACCTGCCCCCAGGGGGTCGACCCTAGAGTCGACCTGCCCCCAGGGGGTCGACCCTAGAGTCGACCCTAGTGTCGACCTGGGGGTCGACCTGCCTCCCGAATCTGCTTTTCTGCCTGGGTGCGTTCTGATGTATCTGGTCTCGTTTTCTGTCTAGATTCGTCTGCCTAAACCTATTTAAACAGCCCCAAACCCAGCCTTCTCTGCACACAATTCTATTCTGCTTCTACTCTGCCTCTGTTCTAAATTAAAAATAAAAAAATGGCGTTGCTACTCTGCTGGAATCAAAACTAGAAGACAATCAACATCAACCTAAATTCAATTAGAGATTAGAGCTTCTGCAACGGTTCTACAACAACTAGAGTTCTTTCTTTAATCCAATTAAGGCAAGTACAGTTATTTTCCGCTATAAACGTTAATTCTGATTTTGACATGAATTGTGAATCTGAATCTGAGATTATATTTGTTCTGTTCTGATTTGATTTATCTTATTCTGTACCTCTTTCCTCTTTCTGTTCTATAGCCAGGCTCCCACGAGCCTGAGCCAATCTCATAAGAGATTAACATGCGCTAAAATGTTTGGGACAGTAAAATGAATGATGCATAAATTGGGCATGACCAATAGGTGACTAATTTGAGGAAAGAACATGGACTGTAGCTAGAACATGAATCTGAGACATATGATTGGACATGTTATATTTATAACATAAAAAGGTATTGAACATATGATTTGTGGACATGACGTAAAAAGGTATATAATTGAACATAAATATAGACTGTATTGAACACATGATTTAGGATAAAGAGAATATGGCCTAGGTATAAAGATTTACATGAAAGTAGGATATCTATTAATATAAATAAACACCTAAGTAAGGGACCTTTGGGATATTTGACATGCATAGTAATCTATGACTATATTTGGTATAAATTATATGGATCTTCTGTACTATGCAAGTTTAATAAAAATTTGGAACATATGATATATGGTAAAGTTATGACCATAATCTGTGCTATGTAAATTTAATACAAACATAGGGTATATGATAATATTGTGAATCAAGACTATTATTTATGCACGTGAACTTAGGCAAGATTTATAATTAGGCAAGGTATGAAACTTTAAGAAATGAGTAAATTTGTTATATTTGCCTAATTTGCTAGTTGTGTTACATTGCCTAATCTGCTAGTTCTGTTATATTGCTTAATCTGCTAGTTCTGCTCTACTACCTAGTCTGCTAGATTTGTTCATCTGCCAAATCTGTCATCTGCTAAGTCTGTTGAAAATACTAAATCTGCTAGTTTGCTTAATCTGCTAAGTCGCCTAATCTGAGAAATCTGTTATCTGCTATATCTGTTGAGTTGGTATAATTAGTCCGCTATTGACATAATCTGAATTGGCTATAGTTATGAATAATTGACATGTATATTAGGCGTGGGTATAAATGGTAAATCATTAATTAATTGGCCGCAAAGATAAACATGGCTAACTCGAGGTTAGAATGAGTTTGCGGCGTAATTATGCCCGGAACCGCCCGGCATAATCCAGTGGTCGCAAACAATAGGTTCTAATGTGAGAAGTTAGTCATAACGTGCTAGAAACCCGAGGTTAGACTCAGTTTGCGACAGAAACCTGCCCGGAACCAACCGGCCTAACCAGTAGCCGCAAACTGTCAGTCTAATGTGAGAGGTTTGGGCATTAATATTTAATTAATGAAAATATGAGATAATTATGATGTCTAAAACGTGTTGGGTAAGGTTAAACCAATTGGACCAATGAATCTGATAAACCCGTTTCGTGAATCCGTAGGCCCAATACAAAGTTAGATAATCTGGAACCAGTTAATCTGTAAGCCTGTTAATCCGAACATCTGATCCGTTAGTCTGAAAACCTGTTAACTTGATTGCCTGATATGTGAACTAGTTAATCTAAATTTTGTATGTCTGAAACTTGTAGACAAGTTAAACTAAAATCTGTTAGTCTGGGGACGTAAGGTTAGGAAGGGAATTACTTGTGTCATCTGTTGTTTGGGACCCATATTAGTCAGTAACCCTTTCTGGTATCAAAACTTTGACCCAACAGTAAGTAGGGTCCGGGCACGCTTACTGAACTAATTATAAGCGGTTCATTCTGATAATGGCGAGGGGTGTTGATGGTGCGTTCCAACCGGGTCATGAGCGTGCATGGATCCCGGTCTGCCTCTGAGGATGTAAGACGCCGTGACATCTGTAAATAGCACTACAAGAAAACATACATACGGTTACTTTTATTGGTTGCGTTTGATATGTATATGCAACCAATGTGGTTGTTAATTTTGTATTTAGAGGCTTTGGTTACATTTATTTAATAATTAAGTAAAATAGTGGTTACGGTTTAATGCTTCCCTCCTTTGCGTTTCATTTCCCTCCTCTATTTTCATTTTTTCCGCCCAAACCCCCTCCTAGTCTTTCCCCTAACTTACTTTCTTTCTTCTCATCTTCCCCTTTTCAACGTTTCTCGTCTTCCTTTGCCATTAGATCATCCCAGCTTAAATCAAATCGCAAGTCAATTTCTAGGGTTTGAAAATGTCAGGAAGGGGAAAGGCGGGCAAAGGTCTAGGAAAGGGACATGCCAAGCGTCATCACAAGATTCTCCGCGACAATATCCAGGGAAACACCAAGCCTGCGATTCGTCGCCTGACCAGAAGAGGTGGCGTGAAGAAAATCAGCGATTTGAAGACAGTGACAACTTAGTCACCCCCGATAGATCAAAGCATCGAAAAGGCAGGTGCTAAACATCAAAAATTGTGACTATATATTGCTGTTACGTATAATTAATTTGCAAATTTTTTGTATTTGTATTTAATTTTCTTTTTTCTATTCCAGTGTTGTTATCCCTGTACACAGATGTACATGCATAATTACCATCGTTATTATTTTGAAAACTAAAGGTGAAATCTTATTTGCATTCATATATATTATTGTAGTTCTGCACATGCTTGTACAATATTGACAATTCCTGTCACATTTTAATGAGGAATGCGACCACTTGTTTTGCATTATTGTTCGGATCATCCCATAATAGTCTGCTTCCTGCTGGTCATCATCGTCATGGTAACTTCTTTATGGGTTTAGGGGCCGAGTTTTTACACAGTAAAAGGACTCTGATTTTAAAATTAAGAACCACCACCGATGAGCATACCATTTCAGCTAGGCTTGAATTTCTTTCTAATCTTCTCCTGTCCTCGATCCCTATGCATAGTTGCTTGCCTAGGCAAATTCGTTTATTTCGACATGAAATTAGAACCTATTAGAACTAACTCAGTATGCAATAAATTTAGAATTTAAAGTCAATGCTATATAGCATCTTGCATGAAGTATCACATGGCTTTGAAAACTATCATATGATTGATTTTCATGTGTTTGTCTTTTGGCCACATTAGCTGTTGTTGGTAGGCTGGTGGATGTTAATTCCCCTACAAATTAAAATCTAATTTTCACCTTTCCGTGATCATGTTGATCAGTGGAATGGCGTACTGTAAGTATATAATATGCTTTTGATATTGGTCTTAGGTCACATCACCTGCACTTCTAATTTCTACGCTTATGATCATGGAGATACAGACAATCATATATTTATATTGTATTATGATGTTTTGTTTTGGATATTTGATATGATCTGTAGTCAATTTTCTTTATAGGTTTTGATGCATTAAATGTGGTTATATTGTCAGTGCTCCTTTTTTCCTCATTCCTAGCTATATATGAACATTTCACCATGATTCATTTATATAATAAAATTCATGTTATAAAATTTCGTTTGAGCAGATTTTTGATGTTATATATGATGCTGGATCTTCTATGGTGTAAAATCAGTTTGTTTATATGGTGGAACAAAAAAAGAGCCACAAATATCTGCTCTGAGATCAGGAGTTGTAAGATAACAATCAAACTTCTTTTCTCATTTCACTGAAAATTTCATGCTACAGTTCTATTCATAATTTTGTCATGAATGTTTATTTAGTCAATCTAAAAATTGGAATATGTAAACTGTGTGCACCTTAAATCGCTGTTTATGTCTCCATATCTGATCAACCTCTTTTTTTCTTTTTTCTTTTTCCTTCATTGCCTTTTTTGGAGCTCTCAAGGTGTTTGATTGTATGTGTCAGCCAGTTTGTCCCTTGCATTGAAGTCTGGTTTATTACTGAGTGGCATTGTTCTGTATTGCAATTGTTTTCTAGAACATGTTCAGCCATTTGATTTAACTAGAATTCCTCTTTACTGTATCATAATGTTGCAAACCTCTGCAAGTCTGTTTACCGTATGAAGTTCCTTATTTCAAACCACCACTCCGTTCAGTTTACTAATCCTTTTTTGCCCATATACGTTTTCAAAGTTATGGCTGATTTTAGAAGCGGCAAACTATTTTCATTCTACAGCTTTTGCTCCTTTCTCTATGTATAGATGATTCTTGTATTATATGCAACCACTGTAAATTATGCCTGATTTCACAAGTGGAAAATTATTTTCATTCTGAAGCTTTAGCTTATATTGCATGCAACCATTGAAAATTATGGGTGATTTTACAAGTGGCGAACGTTTTTCATCTGAAGATTTTGCTCCTTCGTATATGCCCTGATGATTTTCTTGTATTGCATGCAACCATATTTCGAGAACTCCCATCTGAGAGTATGTAAATTTATAATCTGCCCACGGAACTCGTAAAAACAAATCAACAACAGCGTATTTTGTTTAATGCTTACTCAGTTTGATCCACAACCTTCAAAAGTTTGATGTAAGTTTGTGGATTACTTACTAGTTTTTTCTAACATCTTTCATGGGCCATTTATTCTCACCCTTTACTTGACTGTGTTCCCAAAAAAATCTTGCTATGGCTTCTTATTTTTTTTCTGCAATTAACAGTTTCCATTATTTGGTGACACCTGACAGGCATAGGGTTATGCATGTGTCATGATTAAGTCTATCTATTTATTTTTGTTGTCGACTACCATTTATTCCAATCAATTTTATGAATGTGCTCTCCATATATACAACATATTGTTATTTTCACCATTGTTAAAATGAGCTGTATGTAATCTGAAAAATATATCGTCATTTGCAGCAGTATTTTCCCTTCCAATATTGCTTAAACTGGGCCTTCCTTCAGTGCCTTTTTGGTGTACTAATTTCGGTTTTGGTATTTAAAATAAATTGCCCCCTCTTCATTTTTTTCCTATTTTAATATAATATTTCCTGCAGGTCATTTGAATTATGCTGACCTGTATATCATTTCCATTGAACCCTTTGCTGTCCTGTCCATTTTATTTTTCTGCTTGCACATTAGCAATTTCAGTTAACTTTTGACGGCCACTGGCCATGCACATGAGTTAGATACGATTTTACTATCCTTTGCTCTTCGGACTAGACATTGTTATGCTTTCTTTGTTTTCTTCTACAAACTTATTCCTTTGTTTAATACAAGCTTTTACTGCATGCATGCATTGAATCATGAAATATTGGCTGGAGCAAATGTTAACTTGTTCACTCATAGGACTGTAACATTTAACCAAAAACAAAATTTAATTTCCAATAAACTAACTTCGTTTGTGTTGATATATCCTTTTTCTTATGTTTATGTTCATATGGTTATTCCTCATATAAAAATAGTACTGCATTACTGTTTGGAGAACTGCTAATTTATGCATATATATATTCTTCTAATGTCATATCTTATAATAATTCCACGATGATTTCACCATTTTCTTCCACTATCAGTTCTTTACATTGGTCTTAACCATGACGGACATTTAATTTGGATAGGAGTTAGAGTTAACTCATCACATGCTTCGGCATGGATGATAGTGAGATTTTTTTTTCTGGAATTCATGACCAAATCTGCCTTCATTCCGTAATTATACCTCAACCTTTTACTCTTTTCTTGGTGGCATCTACCTTATGTTCATCTTTTTTTGCTGTCTACAAAAAGGTTTAACATTACATTATTTACCAATTTTCATTTTTTTGCTCTCCTTGCATGCCGATTTTGGATGTTATTTTAGTTTGCTCTGGAATTCTACCTCACCACTCAGTGCAACGCTTCTTTAAGCCATATGGAAAAGATCCACGAGCCTTCTTTACTACCTTTATAAACATAACATGCATATATTAGTGGATTACTATTTTTACTATGGTATTTACAAATTAGTAAAACATTGTCCATGAAACAATCACAGGTTCTTGATGAAACAGATCGAATGCTTGACATGTGGTTGAACCTGAAGTTCGCTCAATATTAAAACAAACATCCTCTGGTTTGTAGCAGTAACCATTTATAAGCATCCATTATGCATTCTGCTTTTATAGTCAGTCAGTTTTTTCATTAAAAGTCACTTGAATGAATGGTTTAACCATCTTCATAATTTACAAACTTTTGTGTGAAAAATTACTCGACAAAGTATTTTCCTTCCAGCGCCCCAAGTTACGCAAAATAAGGATTGTCTTCTCAATATAATATATGTTTTTCTTGTAAACAAACTATTATGAATTTGAAGCTATTATGTATCGTTCTTGATGCAAGGTTGGAGAGCAACCCATATACACCCTTGGGGACGGTTGTGGATTCATGATTTTTTTCCCTGGTAGGGGGTAAAATCAGTAGTGTAAAATCTTGTTTTAGCACCGTTTTTTTTTTTTTTTAAATAACACAGATTCATCTGAGTATGACTTTCATGTCACAATTTTCAAAAAGTTTATTGCAGTTTTTCTGGAAAGTTCGTTGTTCAGTATTGCGATGATAATATTACAAATGGTTCATTATGATTTATTACAGATTTTTTTTATCCATATCAGTCCTCTTTAGAAAAATTGGCCTTCAAAGTTCAGTCCTCTTGATTCGTAATATTTTGTTTCCATTGTCGTTTTCTGCCACTTGTAAGTTTTTTATTTCCTTTTCTTTTCTTATGTTTTTGTAGTATGCTCGTCCCCGGATGCTTGCATTCATGTTCAAGCATAGGCGGTATACAGATGCTTGCTTGTTATTCTTTCCAGCTGCTGGAATTCCTAATCCGCAGAAAAATACATCATCGAATGTTCCAGTGCTTCTACACAAAAAGTTGATCCTTTGGCAATGGACTTTGGAAGCATTGATGATTTATGTGATCTTTGTATTTATTATGGTGCTATGCCAGGATTGGAAGATATAACATCTGCTAAGATATAATATCTTTGTATTTGAGATACCAGTTTCACTAACCTTTATTCCATAACTTGCAGAAGACGACGCGAAGTTGCTGAATCGCTTGCTGAAAAGCATTTTGATCTTGCTTTCCAAGTCATATATCAGTTTAATCCTCCAGGCCAGCTCATCATTTGGAATCAAATATTATGTACTTGATTTTCTTTTACATGGCTTCGAAATCTGAGTACTTGTTGTGTTTTACATGGCTTCGAAATCTGAGTACTTGATGTGTTCATACTTGGCAGTTGCATTTTCTAATTCCTCATACTTCATTCATTTGTGCTATTAACCACCCTTATCTCTCAGTTCGTCTTGAAAGGAGGAGGTTAATACAAACAAGAGGGATAAAAAGCTACTTCATGGGATAAAAAGACTAACACTTAACAAAGAAAGCGTAAAGATACTACATGGGGCAGAAGAGTTCTGGGCTAAAAAGAAGAATATGTCATACTTAAAAAAATAAAATACAATTAAAGGTACTCAAGGAGAAGTTAGGTTGGGACATGAACTGTTAACGTCAAACAGGGATGCTCGCTCGAATGCGTACTGTAGGAATGTGAGTAGAAGAATTCAACTTCTAATGACTGATGGGTTGTTCCCAAGCAGCTCCAAAAACAAATGTTTAGATACCTTGGTGGGTTGATTCCAAGAAGTTAGATAAGTGAGTGGATAAATGTAAGGGACCGCAGGTGGTTGATTATTTGTAGTCCAGAGCTTAACTAATAAATAGTTAATATAGCGGCTAGCTAGGTTTACACAGTTTGAATAAATGAAGGAATCTAAAGAGTACAGTAGGGGGATGATTCTATGCAGTTTGTTCTATATAAGTGAATTCAAAAAAATATTGCAGTGGGATGGTTCCAAACAGTAGTAGATAAGAAATAAATGTTAAAGGAAGGTAAAGGGAGAGTACTGTAGGTTGGCACTTTTGTGTTGGCGTTAGGTTGGAAGGAAATTTGGGATACAGAAAGTCAGATGACAATTGCTTTCTAAGTTTCTAGCAAAGCTTTTTACCATATAGCCTTTTGCAATTTTGTTATTATTGATTTCGACTTGCGGCTGCTTAACAATTGCATCTTGTTCCCAACTATATTGATGTTGAACACCCATCATATATTTAATATGTAAATTAATATAGTATTTTTGTAATTAACCTGAATCATAAATTGAGAAATAAGGGAGGTAATTTCCCTAATTAACAATGCAAAGCTTACTGGTAAGAAAAGACGAATTGATAGTTTATAGGACACAATTTCAAACATGACCCACTTAGTAGCACAAATGAATGAAAAAGTTAATAAAAAAAAAGAGGTTTGGTATGTCGGCAAAGACTTGACTTTAGATAGGCCTGACTTTTCAATAGGTAATTTGCATAAAACATTTTTTTTAAAGTCGACTATAGGTTTTCTATTGTCTTCCCTTATTTTTATTGTATTATATCAACACACTAAACCTTCTTTTAGTTCTAGCCAAGCTAATGAAATGATGAGTCATCTTGAAAAACTACTAGCCAATGAACCTGTTATGGTTAAGAAAGGCGGTCTTATTGTGGAGATCAAACCTCAAGTATGAATCTTTTGTAAATGTAGCCTTGAATTCATTCTAACCATGTTCCTAAAAAAGCCAAAATTATGTAGGGAGCTGGAAAAGGTATAGTTGTGGAAAAGCGGTCGAGGCAATTAGTTAGCAGTGGTAATGCTCCTCATTTTTTTATGCATCGGAGATGTCAAATCAGATGAATATATGTTTGAAAGTATTAACACATGTACAACCTGCATGGATAATATTCCTCAAGATTCAGAGGTCCAAAGCCTAATCCATATGTTGGTATCATGGTATGAAACTCCTACCGTTTTACTTCAACCATTCGTTTATCTAGAAGATGTCTATATACAAACGTCTTTGGTTTTGATTTCTATTATGTTTATCATAGATTAAACCAACAGCAAGTTATTTGCTTGCTTGGATTTTCTGAAGTTTGAACTGATCAACTTGATACACTGTGGCAGTGTTATGGAATCATTCCCTTTTATAATTATCAGTGATGGTGTCATAGCATAGTCAGGCAAGGACCTATTATCATGACCACATTTTTCTTATCAGAATTCTTATTCTTGATCATCAATCTTGTCTATAGGTAATTAGCTTTTCTGAAGTGAAGACCATCAGCAACACCGGACTTATATGTAAACTTGTTATGGTATTTGATATTTGTTAGTTTATCATGTAAACTTGTTGATGAATGCTTGTGGTATGTGAATTTGCTGATTTTGTCAATTAACTATTATCTAAATGGATATGGAAAATACTTATCTGACTAATGTGTTCTTAGTTATTTGAGTATGATGATTATATGATTGATTGATTGTTGATGTAAATCAAATATTTATGCGATTGGTTCTGATTTTAATATGATTATTATTTAATTGATTGCTGGAAATATCACTAGCCATTAATAGTATACAGTAGCATTTGAAATATGCTACAAAAATATAAACACGTTTTAGTAGCGTTTAATAAACGCAACAAAAATAAATGTAAAATACCATATGAATTTTTAGCTGCAAAAAATAAACGCAACGAAATTTTTTTAGCTGCACAAAATAAATGCTACAGAAAAGGAAAAAATGACCCACATACAAACCTTTGGTAGCGGCTAAAATACGCAACCGCATATAAGATTTGGTAGCGTTTGTCAAAATGCAAAAAAAAAATAGACTTTTAGTTGCGGGGCCTGTAGTAGCGTTCAATAAAACGCTACCAATATTTTTTGGTAGTGTTTTTCAAACGCTGCTAAAGGTAATTTCTGGTGTAGTGTAGGTCTGTGCCAATTGGTTGTCACTTTAGGGAGTGATACACCCTACTGTGGGGCCGACACAGGATATATATTAGAGAGCCGATCGCTTGGGGTAGGGTTTTAGGGTACACTTAGTTCTGTCTGTTTCTGTTGGTACCGTCTGTTTCTGTTGGGTGGTAACACCTGTCTATTTCTGCGTGGTACCGTCTGTTCGGGTGGTAAAGGCCCATTACTAGTGTACACCTAATTCTACATTCTGTTTCCATAGGGATTAATCTGTTTCTGCTTCTGTCTGTTTCTGATCGGGTAGTAAAGGCCCATTATTAGCATTCTGTTTCTGTTAAATTATTCTGTACCCGTTCCTGTTTCAGTTTAGACATTAGGGTGACACCTAATTCTGTTATACTAGTATTAGTGCAGAGAAGTGTAAAGCAATAGTTTATGTCATTCTGTTCTTCTGTTATATCTGCTACACATGTTACAGTTATCTCTCATCCAGTTTTATGTTTATGTCATATTATTATTATTTGTTCATATGCTGAAAGTCACTGGACTTGCCAGACTTTTTGTCTGACCCTTGTTGTTTCGCCTCCTTTCTTCCGTTTCCCCCCCAGGTTATCCAAGGAGGGAATACTTTAGCTTGATCCGGATTTCTCTTTGCTTGAAGTGCTTAAAGTATGGCTTGGCTCTGTATAGCTTCCGTTCCATGGGGATTATGATTTTAAACCATGCATTTTGAAGGCTTTTGTACAAGACTGATATTTTGTACTTGAATTCTGAGATTTGAAAGGATGTAACCATATTGATTTCTGTTTCCGCTGTAATAAAGTTAAAAATTTTCAAGTACTGTTTTATCTGTCTTGTAAGTTTCTGTTCTGTTTACTAAAATGCTCCACCAAAGTTAAGGCATTCCCTTTGTGAGTGACCTTAACGGAGGTGGGGTGTTACATGAGCTCACTTAACAAACTGATAAGAATTTTGAAGAAAATTAAACCAAGCATCAACATGTTACTTTTCCTTCTAATTTCATTTTAAAGCATGATAACTAAAGCATGATGCAGGAGATGATTTACTAAAAAATGAAAATAAAAATTATATCACTGGATTAACTGAATAAATTAAGTACCATTAAGGTGTAATATAAGAGAAATAGTAGGGTGTGTACACTAATGAAAACCGTGGATGGAAATAATATTATCCTACTTGAATATATATATATATATATATTTGGATCGTTGCTATCAAAAGTTTATATACAAAACCGATGTACGTCATAGTTTATAGATTTGGTACAATACATACATGCATATTCATAGATACATTCATACATGTATAGAAATCTTAAAGATACAAACTATATATACATAAATTTGTCATGAAATCTTCACAAGATACATGCTTCAAAACATCGTATATGTATGATATATATATTCAAGTATCCCTGCAAACCTGACAATTGACATTGGCATCTACTTTATTCCAATTTTTATACACCCAATATATGCTTAGAACGAAATGCAAAATCAGCTGGTAAACTCAAAAGCATGTCCAAGTAAGATTCTCCCAAGAAACATGAAATCAAAATTAACTGGTTATACCTGAAACATACATTTATTTTCTAAATATATAACATAAATGATTCAAAATCTTTTGATATTTGTTAGCCGTAGAAGTAGTGGAAAATAGTTGAAAATAGTTGAATAATTGGAAGCAAAACTTAAGGAAGATATGACTTGAAGTGTTTTAGTAATGCAACAACTTTATTGCTTTCAAGTTGTAGTACACCTTTACAATGTAACTCTTCTTCTATTTATAGGCATCTCATAATAATTTTCTATTATTTAGAATATTCTAGATTTTACATTCTAGATACATCAAGTAATAATACATATGACAATTTGTTAATTTCTGTAGAATTCTCTAGAAATTTGTAGCACCTTCAGCACTCTTCCTTGATGCAAATTTCGGACACTTCAAGCATAGTTCGAAGTTGCTCAAATCTTTCTCTTGGCAGTGCCTTTGTGAAGATGTTTGCAACTTGATCTTGTAACACCCCGTATTTTTGTTAACACTAAAGTTGCTAATTCAAAAATAATAATAAATGTGTAAAGGGGAGATGTATCTAATGTGCATACAAATTTAATAATAAATGTGTAAAGGGGAGATGTATCTAATGTGCATACAAATTTAATAATAAATGTGTAAAGGGGGTATGTATCTAATGTGCATACAAATTTAATAATAAATGTTGATAATGTACATTAAGAAAGTAATTATGACATAATTTGAAATAGGAGTAATTTACAGCCCTTAAATTGTGAACATAATTGGCTTCTCTTTAGAACGGACGGCTTGTATTAACCTTGGCTTCATCGACGACTCAAATTAACTTGCAACTCTATATAAACAACATAGCTCTCACAACCTAATTCAAATAAAAAAAAGAGAAAAAAGAAGAAGGAGCCGTCATGCTGCTGAAGAGAGACTAGGAGTAGTCGTCAAATTAAGAGACGATTAAGAGTTGATTCAAAGCTTAAAACTACAACAAATAAATCAAAACAACGTCAACCTCAAAGGATAGCATCACCAAATTCAGAATCCTGAATACAAGATTCGTCATACGTTGTAAGTAGAGTACTATTCCGGTATGAATAAAAATTGAGACTTGATTTGTGTAGAATGAAAATGGAATCGTACTTTAATTGTAACGATGCTAGTTCATAATTGTATGTTGTTCTGATTTTATTATAAATGGATTTGGGATGTTGTAGTATAATTAACATGATATTGGATTAATTGTACATTTGCAATGAAAAGTAACACCCCTTGCAAGTATACTATTCATGTTGGAAATCGACATTTATATGTTGTGGTTAATAAGAAGTTGTATATATTTTGTTACAACCAAGCTGAGACTTATGTAAACATAATTCACTGTTATGCCTACATGATTTAGATCTTTGTATATATATGCCTATGATCATTTCAAGTGTAGTTGGATCCATTTGGGTAACATGATTCATATAAGTTTATGTTGGAATTGGCCTCATAATTCAAGTTAAACTATACTTTTGTATTAGTGACAAAAGTAAGCATCTTTGTGAACATATAGTGACTTTATGGAAATGACTAGTTTATGTTTAGTGTTATGCCTAAATAAAAATATGTTTTAGGCTTATGTTGTTATAAAAATCATATGCTAATACAAGGGACACCTAATTTAGTTAGGTTCATATTTTAAATGCAAGTTTACATGAACAGATTGAAACCCATGACTCATGTTTAGGTTTATGATTTATGTCAAAATTATATGCTATTACAGTGCAAGTACACAAGCCCCTAATTTACGTTAGTTAAATCGCCATATTGCAAGTTCATGCACCACATAATTTATGTTAATTAAATCGCTATATTGCAAGTTCATGCACCACTAATTTATGTTAATTAAATCGCTATATTGCAAGTTCATGCACCACATAATTTATGTTAGTTAAATCGCTATGTTGCAAGTTCATGCGTTCACACACCCCTTTTATGTTACTTAGAATATATCATGTTCTAAGCCTCTCTTTTTTATGTTTCTAAGTTGGGCTGAAATGTTGGAGCCCAACATATGTTATAATATTGCGAACGTACAAACGGGGAAAATAACGCTGGGTTTAATTAAAATATATGTGTTGGCATGTTTGGCACATGCCAACGACTTGTGAAATTTAAGTGGTATAAATTATTATACCCAAGAATAACGAATTTGGATAATGGGCCACAAAACATTTACATATAAAATTGAAAAGAGACAAATATGTAAACTTAGAAAATACGATATGCTTAACCCGAGGTTGGATTGAGTTGTGATGTAAACCTGCCCGGAACCGACCGTCTGTCCAGTAATCACAACAATACCTATCCAATGTGGGTGGTTAAGCATTGAGCCCAATAAAGACCCGAGGTTAGACATGAGTTGTGGTGTAAACCTGCCCGGAACCGACCGGCTGTCCAGTTACCACAACAATATCTGTCTAATGTGAGTGGTTGGTGCTTTAATTAATAAATTAAGGCTGAGTCAGGATTGACAGGGTTAAGTCAATTGAATTAATACTTAACCAAATTCAACATGTTAACTAAATTGGTGGGTAGGGTTAGGTTAATCTGGACACTTAACCAATTTAATATGTTGACTAGGGGAGTGGGTAAGGTTAAGCAAATGTTTAACCATTCTAACATGATTAAACTGGACTAGAGAGTGAGGTTAAGTTAATTAGAACACTTAATCATAGAAACATGTTAGTGTGACAAGTGATTGAGGTTAAGTTAATTAGAACACTTAACCATAGAAACATGTTAGTGAGACAAGTGATTGAGGTTAAGTTATTTAGAACACTTAACCATAGAAACATGTTAGTGGGATAAGTGATTGAGGTTAAGTTAATTAGAACACTTAACCATAGAAACATGTTAGTAAGACAAGTGATTGAGGTTAAGTTAATTAGAAGACTTAACCATAGAAACATGTTAGTGAGATAAGTGATTGGGGTTAAGTTAATTAGAACACTTAACCATAGAAACATGTTAGTGAGACAAGTGATTGAGGTTTAGTAAAATTAGAACTCTTAACCATGATAACAAGTTGATTTGACAAGTGGGTTAGGATTAAGTAAGTTAGAAATACTTAACCAATATAACATGAATGATTAGAGTTAAGTAACAAGAACACTTAACCAGTGTAATTTGACTTGTAGTAAAGTTAAACGTGAATGGACAACACTTAACCATTATAACCTGTTAATTAAACAAGTAGTAGGGTTAAGTTATATAAGGAGACACTTAACTGCTGTAACAGGTTAGTTAAACAGATGGTGAGGTTAAGTTAACACAAGGAGCCAACACTTAACCAGTATAATATGACAAAAGGGATGGGTTAAGTTAACTTGAATTGACTAATGACACTTAACCAACTTGATGAAGGAAAGAAACTAAGTAGTAAATCTTAGTAGAACACGAGAAGGAGCGTACGTCCGTCTGATTCTAGAAGGCTCCAACGAATTGGGTTACGAAGCCCGAGGCTTCAAGGGGACGTGAGGGTACTCTTGGTATCCCTCTGTGAGGCTGCAGATGATCCTCCTAGGCTCACAGAGGTTAAGGTCTGCGTTAGAAGAACCAAGGGTATGCCTTGGTTGCAAAATATGGCAACCTAAAGACTAGGATGGACCAGCGTGATTCGGCGAGAAGACGGTAGCCCTGTGATAGCAACTCGTCGTCTACCTACCATCTTGAGTAAATCGAGATACGTGAAGCGGAAAGGCGGAGAACTCCAAAAGACCATATACTTGCTATCTAGTTATGGTTGCGGATGGCCATAGGACAGTGGGGCATAGGGGGGCCTGCGCATAGTTCTCATTTTTCAAGGATGACCTTTCATTAGTTGAGGGAGGGGTCGAGTGGGACCATAGCCACTAGAAAAAAAAACAGACCTTAGCATCTGCATCGGCGGATATCTGAAAGCTTCCGACCAAGTTCCGTATTTCTACAGTAGCCCTGACACGGAACTCGGGCCGCACATTACAGGACATGTGCATCTAGACAAGCGATAACGATTCGCGACACATACGTGGAAAAAGTCTAGGAACATATACCACTCTAGGTAGTGTGTCCTAGACTAGAGGGCATCGTTCGGAAGATAGCGTAAATCCTAGATTAGATCTAGGTCAGAAACAATAAATGTACGCCTGAAGGCAACAAAAATTACAGGGATTGGGATCACGTTATCATTACTAGTTGGGACACTAGTTAGGTGGTGCAGAGATTAGTATGGGGTACGATAGTATATTCGGTTCGAGATAACTTAACTTAGTTTAGGGTGCTTTCCCATTTCCAACATATACTTATCATGCTCTCTTTTTTATCCATAGACTGAAAAGTCACTAGACTTACTCAGGCTTTATGTCTGACTCTACTTTTATTTCGTCTTCTTTTCTTCCGTTCCCCCCTAGGTAGTTGAGGAGGGAATAGTTCAGCTCAGGTTAGATTGGACCGCTGCTCTTCCCAAGCTTGAAGATTCTTGGACAAAGTGCTTTAGACTCTCCTTTTCGCTGCTATGGCTGGCTTATGCTACATTGGGGAATATAAATGTATTTTTATGCTTCTTTATTTTGTAAGACAAATGATATTCTGATATTGGAAAACAATTGTTGTACACACTATCTTATCAATAAAGTAAAGTTTTATTTTCCGCTGTTTAATTTCTGTCTGTCTTGTAATTTATCTGCATCTTTTACCCTAAATACTCCACAGAACTTAGTGCATTCCCTTTGTGAGTGACACTAACGGATGTGGGGTGTTACACGTGGTATCAGAGCAGAAGGTTACTGGATCAGATAAAAGATTTGAAAAAAATTATTATTTTCAAACAGTTTTAAAAGAAGCATTTTCAAAAGAAAAGTTTTGTTTTAAAGGCATATTCCCCAAATGCCATACGCACTATCTTCTGATTCTCTGTTTGAATTCTTGTCCCCTTCTTTCTTGAGTCTCTGGGGCTCCTGGATTTCTGGGAGGTAACCTCATCGAAGGGCGAAGTAGTACCCGACTTCCATCTATAACCGTAGTAGTTTCACCTGCGGCTAGTTTTCTTCAAGCTTAGTAGGGTTTTCTGTACGATGGAGACAGCTTTCGAGAGATTTGTCAACATGATTACACACGAAAGAGGATGAGCAATTTGGCTAAGGAGCACAACCCAAGGATGAGGAATTCATGGATGTAGACTTGGCTCACGAAGGAGGAAGGGATTATAAAACCTAAGACAAAAGGAAGTATCTTTACTATGGCAGAATATGGCATATAATTAAGAACAAAGGACAAGATTTTCAGAAGGGCAAGTACATGCTTTCACCACTAAGCGTACCTAGGAGAAAGGTAGTAAAGTTCTGTTAGAAGAGTCTAGCTTTTCTGTTTGTACTCTTTCTTTTGGTTTTAGCACTTCGCATTTGTTCATATTTGCTTCCATAGTTGAGTCTCAGCACCTTAGTACTTGTATAGTAAAAGATCCCAACCAGTGCTCAAGTGTTTGGTTGTTTTTGCTTAGATCATCTCACGTAGATCGTCCAAATTCGGAGGAGACATTCCTCGGGTGCTTGTCTGATATTGGTTTAGGCCTTTGGGGCTTGTACTTGAGGGATGTCGAGTTCGACTAGGATGGTTTGCTTGAGAGATAAATAGTTGTGGCAGGCGCTCTATATAGAGAAGGACTAACCTTAAGAGAGGTAAAAAGTACGTAGTGACCTTTTGACCCTCATAGTTATGGCATGATGGATAAGCTAAGAGGAGAGACCTCTGATCATCCTAGTATATACACTCAGTATCATGGTTGACATTTGTTTATTTTGGAAATGGAGGTCAAGAAACTTCACAATCGTGAAGTAGAATCTGTTAAGGTACAGTTGAGTAAAGCTCAAGAAGACGTGATACAGGAGATTGAAGATAAGGCATACGCGCCTTATACCCTTTTTCTTAAAGGTACATCCTTGATTCCTTTTTTTGGAATTCTATGCATACTAATTTCTAGATTTTAAGGTATATCCTCTAGGACGTATCATCGATCCTTAGATAGAAACCCTTTTGGATGTAAACATGTATTTGAAACATGTTATGGTTGATGGTTGCGAATGGTTGCTAGTGGTTGCTCGTGAATGCATATACACACGTATTAGGCACTAAATCAGCTCAGACGCCTTCATATTTCATTTACATATATGTATTTGTTTATGAATTGAACTTAATGTGCTATCATATGGATGTTGCATTTGAGTGAATGGTTGTGCACTCATATAGAAATAATACGTATCATTAGGATTTGCATACATATTGGATGCATGGCACTGACATGATTTGCATTAAGGAGGTCAACTGAATCAGTAGACCGCCTGATTTTGCATTAGATAAGGACATATACACACACTATGCATATGAACATAAAAGCATTAGAAGACTTTAAGGACAATGGATGCCTGTGTTCGATGGCTGAGTAGATGGACGATTGGATGGTAGGATATGCATTCTCCTAGACTTGAAGATTTCGGGGACTAAATCCTTTAAGGAGGGGAGAATGTAACACCCCGTATTTCTGTTAACACTAAAGTTGCTAATTCAAAAATAATAATAAATGTGTAAAGGGGAGATGTATCTAATGTGCATACAAATTTAATAATAAATGTGTAAAGGGGAGATGTATCTAATGTGCATACAAATTTAATAATAAATGTGTAAAGGGGGTATGTATCTAATGTGCATACAAATTTAATAATAAATGTTGATAATGTACATTAAGAAAGTAATTATGACATAATTTGAAATAGGAGTAATTTACAGCCCTTAAATTGTGAACATAATTGGCTTCTCTTTAGAACGGACGGGTTGTATTAACCTTGGATTCATCGACGGCTCAAATTAACTTGCAACTCTATATAAACAACATAGCTCTCACAACCTAATTCACATAAAAAACAAAGAGAAAAAAGAAGAAGGAGCCGTCATGCTGCTGAAGAGAGACTAGGAGTAGCCGTCAAATTAAGAGACGATTAAGAGTTGATTCAAAGCTTAAAACTACAACAAATAAATCAAAACAACGTCAACCTCAAAGGATAGCATCACCAAATTCAGAATTCAGAATTCAGAATCCTGAATACAAGATTCGTCATACGTTGTAAGTAGAGTACTATTCCGATATGAATAAAAATTGAGACTTGATTTGTGTAGAATGAAAATGGAATCGTACTTTAATTGTAACGATGCTAGTTCATAATTGTATGTTTTTCTGATTTTATTATAAATGGATTTGGGATGTTGTAGTATAATTAACATGATATTGGATTAATTGTACATTTGCAATGAAAAGTAACACCCCTTGCAAGTATACGATTCATGTTGGAAATTGACATTTATATGTTGTGGTTAATAAGAAGTTGTATATATTTTGTTACAACCAAGTTGAGACTTATGTTAACATAATTCACTGTTATGCCTACATGATTTAGATCTTTGTATATATATGCCTATGATCATTTCAAGTGTAGTTGGATCCATTTGGGTAACATGATTCATATAAGTTTATGTTGGAATAGGCCTCATAATTCAAGTTAAACTATAATTTTGTATTAGTGACAAAAGTAAGCATCTTTGTGAATATATAGTGACTTTACGGAAATGACTAGTTTATGTTAAGTGTTATGCCTAAATAAAAATATGTTTTAGGCTTATGTTGTTATAAAAATCATATGCTAATACAAGTGACACCTAATTTAGTTAGGTTCATATTTTAAATGCAAGTTTACATGAATAGATTGAAACCCATGACTCATGTTTAGGTTTATGATTTATGTCAAAATTATATGCTATTACAATGCAAGTACACAAGCCCCTAATTTATGTTAGTTAAATCGCCATATTGCAAGTTCATGCACCACATAATTTATGTTAATTAAATCGCTATATTGCAAGTTCATGCACCACATAATTTATGTTAATTAAATCGCTATATTGCAAGTTCATGCACCACTAATTTATATTAATTAAATCGCTATATTGCAAGTTCATGCACCACTAATTTATGTTAATTAAATCGCTATATTGCAAGTTCATGCACCACTCATTTATGTTAATTAAATCGCTATATTGCAAGTTCATGCACCACTAATTTATGTTAATTAAATCGCTATATTTCAAGTTCATGCACCACTAATTTATGTTAATTAAATCGCTATATTGCAAGTTCATGCACCACATAATTTATGTTAGTTAAATCGCTATGTTGCAAGTTCATGCGTTCACACACCCCTTTTATGTTACTTAGAATATATCATGTTCTAAGCCTCTCTTTTTTATGTTTCTAAGTTGGGCTGAAATGTTGAAGCCCAACATATGTTATAATATTGCGAACGTACAAACGGGGAAAATAACGCTGGGTTTAATTAAAATATATGTGTTGGCATGTTTGGCACATGCCAACGACTTGTGAAATTTAAGTGGTATAAATTATTATACCCAAGAATAACGAATTTGGATAATGGGCCACAAAACATTTACATATAAAATTGAAAAGAGACAAATATGTAAACTTAGAAAATACGATATGCTTAACCCGAGGTTGGATTGAGTTGTGATGTAAACCTGCCCGGAACCGACCGTCTGTCCAGTAATCACAACAATACCTATCCAATGTGGGTGGTTAAGCATTGAGCCCAATAAAGACCCGAGGTTAGACATGAGTTGTGGTGTAAACCTGCCCGGAACCGACCGGCTGTCCAGTTACCACAACAATATCTGTCTAATGTGAGTGGTTGGTGCTTTAATTAATAAATTAAGGCTGAGTCAGGATTGACAGGGTTAAGTCAATTGAATTAATACTTAACCAAATTCAACATGTTAACTAAATTGGTGGGTAGGGTTAGGTTAATCTGGACACTTAACCAATTTAATATGTTGACTAGGGGAGTGGGTAAGGTTAAGCAAATGTTTAACCATTCTAACATGATTAAACTGGACTAGAGAGTGAGGTTAAGTTAATTAGAACACTTAATCATAGAAACATGTTAGTGTGACAAGTGATTGAGGTTAAGTTAATTAGAACACTTAACCATAGAAACATGTTAGTGAGACAAGTGATTGAGGTTAAGTTATTTAGAACACTTAACCATAGAAACATGTTAGTGAGATAAGTGATTGAGGTTAAGATAATTAGAACACTTAACCATAGAAACATGTTAGTAAGACAAGTGATTGAGGTTAAGTTAATTAGAAGACTTAACCATAGAAACATGTTAGTGAGATAAGTGATTGGGGTTAAGTTAATTAGAACACTTAACCATAGAAACATGTTAGTGAGACAAGTGATTGAGGTTTAGTAAAATTAGAACTCTTAACCATGATAACAAGTTGATTTGACAAGTGGGTTAGGATTAAGTAAGTTAGAAATACTTAACCAATATAACATGAATGATTAGAGTTAAGTAACAAGAACACTTAACCAGTGTAATTTGACTTGTAGTAAAGTTAAACGTGAATGGACAACACTTAACCATTATAACCTGTTAATTAAACAAGTAGTAGGGTTAAGTTATATAAGGAGACACTTAACTGCTGTAACAGGTTAGTTAAACAGACGGTGAGGTTAAGTTAACACTAGGAGGCAACACTTAACCAGTATAATATGACAAAAGGGATGGGTTAAGTTAACTTGAATTGACTAATGACACTTAACCAACCCTATGAAGGAAAGAAACTAAGTAGTAAATCTTAGTAGAACACGAGAAGGAGCGTACGTCCGTCTGATTCTAGAAGGCTCCAACGAATTGGGTTACGAAGCATGAGGCTTCGAGGGGACGTGAGGGTACTCTTGGTATCCCTCTGTGAGGCTGCAGATGATCCTCCTGGGCTCACAGAGGTTAAGGTCTGCGTTAGAAGAACCAAGGGTATGCCTTGGTTGCAAAATATGGCAACCTAAAGACTAGGATGGACCAGCGTGATTCGGCGAGAAGACGGTAGCCCTGTGATAGCAACTCGTCGTCTACCTACCATCTTGAGTCAATCGAGATACGTGAAGCGGAAAGGCGGAGAACTCCAAAAGACCATATACTTGCTATCTAGTTATGGTTGCGGATGGCCATAGGACAGTGGGGCATAGGGGGGCCTGCGCATAGTTCTCATTTTTCAAGGTTGGCCTTTCATTAGTTGAGGGAGGGGCCGAGTGGGACCATAGCCACTAGAAAAAAAACAGACCTTAGCATCTGCATCGGCGGATATCTGAAAGCTCCCGACCGAGTTCCGTATTTCTAGAGTAGCCCTAACACGGAACTCGGGCCGCACATTACAGGACATGTGCATCTAGACAAGCGATAACGATTCGCGACACATACGTGGAAAAAGTCTAGGAACATATACCACTCTAGGTAGTGTGTCCTAGACTAGATGGCATCGTTCGGAAGATAGCGTAAATCCTAGATTAGATCTAGGTCAGAAACAATAAATGTACGCCTGAAGGCAACAAAAATTACAGGGATTGGGATCACGTTATCATTACTAGTTGGGACACTAGTTAGGTGGTGCAGAGATTAGTATGGGGTACGATAGTATATTCGGTTCGAGATAACTTAACTTAGTTTAGGGTGCTTTCCCATTTCCAGCATATACTTATCATGCTCTTTTTCTTATCCATAGACTGAATAGTCACTAGACTTACTCAGGCTTTATGTCTGACTCTACTTTTCTTTCGTCTTCTTTTCTTCCGTTCCCCCCCCCCCAAGTAGTTGAGGAGGGAATAGTTCAGCTCAGGTTAGATTGGACCGTTGCTCTTCCCAAGCTTGAAGATTCTTGGACAAAGTGCTTTGGACTCTCCTTTTCGCTGCTATGGCTGGCTTATGCTACATTGGGGAATATAAATGTATTTTTATGCTTCTTTATTTTGTAAGATAGATGATACTCTGATATTGGAAAACAATTGTTGTACAAACTATCTTATCAATAAAGTAAAGTTTCATTTTCCGTTGTTTAATTTCTTTCTGTCTTGTAATTTATCTGCATCTTTTACCCTAAATACTCCACAGAACTTAGTGCATTCCCTTTGTGAGTGACACTAACGGATGTGGGGTGTTACAGATCTTCTGTCCTGCAGTACTTGAGATGGATTTCTTTTATCTCTTCCGCATCTCTGATGAAGTGATACTTTTTAGCTATGTGTTTAGTTCGGCTATGATGAACCAAATTCTTTATCATTGCTATTGATGATTTGCTATCGTAGTAGATTGTAATAGGATGTTCTTGATGTTCACCCATTTCTTCGAGTATTATTCATAACCATTTAGCTTGACTTGTTGCTTCAGCTGCTGCCACATATTCTGCTTCTGCTATTGATTGTGCAACTGTTGGTTGCTTCTTTGATGCCCAAGAAAACATTCCTGATCCAAGCGAAAAAGCATAACCTGGTGTGTTTTCATGTCATCTACTGATCCTACCCAATCACTATCAGTGTAGCTAACCAACTTTGAGTTGGTCATGGTTTTGTACCATATACCAAACTCCTTTGTTCCTTGTAAATACCTTAAAGTTCTTTTAGCTGCTTCAAGATGAATCTGGCTTGGACTCTGCATGAATCTTGATAAAAGACTTGTAGCAAACATGATATCTGGTCGTGTAGCAGTAAGATATAATAGGGTTCCAATCAAACTTCTATTGTGTGATGCATCAGCTTCTAGGGCTCCATTATCCTTTTGCAACTTCTCATTTGTTACGAGTGGAGTGGTGACTGGCTTGCAATCATTCATTCTAAATTTCTTCAATAGTTCTTTGGTATATTTCTTTTGGGAGATAAATATCCCTTCCTTATGTTATTTCAACTTGATTCTAAGAAAGTAATTCATCAAGCCAAGATTGGTCATTTCGAATATTTTCATCATGTCTTCTTTAATCTTCGTATTGTTTCCCATGTAGATAAGATCATCTGCATATAGAGAGACAATGAGTATATCATACTGACCTTGCGTCTTGATATATAATGTTGGCTCACTCTTGCTCCTTCTAAATCCTTGATTAATGAAGCACCGATCAATTCTGTTGTACCATGCCCGAGTTGCTTGCTTCAAGTCATATAGAGCCTTTCTTAGTCTTAGTACTTTATTTTCATTGCCTTTACTTACAAAGCCTTCCGGTTGCTCCACATAAATGTCTTCTTATAATACTCCATTTAGGAAGGGTGACCTAACATCTAGTTGAAAAATATTCCAACCTTTTTGAGATGCAAGAGTCACTAAAGCTCTAATTGTGTCAAGACTTGCAGCTGGAGCAAATGTCTCATTATAAGCCACTCTATATTGCTGTGAGTGCCCCTTTGCAACAAGCCTAGACTTGTGTCATTGTATTGAGCCATATGGGTTAAGCTTTGTCTTATAAACCTATTTCACTCCAATGATTTCTTTGTCTGTAGGACAATCTACAAGTTCCCAAGTAATATTCTTCTCAATCGTTTATATCTCTTCTTTCATTGCTTTGACCCACACTTTTTGCTTAGATGTTATTTCATAGCTTCCGGTTCAAGTATAGCCAAGTTGCAAATTTCATATATGTCTATCAGAGATCTAACTCTTCTCGGAGTAGACTCTGGTGAAGGAGTTTTTTGTTGAGGAGGTGAAGGGGATTACCTGGTGCTTCTGTTGCTTCTTCCATTTCTTCCACGTCTTCATGAGATTCACATACTGCAACAGTAAAATTTCTTTTCTCAACTTTTTGTTCATCCAAATTCCAAGCAGCATTCTCATCAACCTCAACATCTAAACTAATCATCTTCTTTGTTTGTAATTTATACACTTTATAGCCTTTTGATTGTATGTTATACCCTAAAAAGGTTTCTCGTATGGTCTTCTCTTCTAGTTTGTGTCTCTTTTTATATGGATATGTATGTAGCAGATCGATCCAAAAACTCATAGATGCCTGATTGTTGGCTTTGTCTCCACTCTATTCCTCTTTAAGAGTCTTGTCTTAGACTGCTCTAGTTGGACATCAATTGAGTAGATAGACCGCAGTGTAAACTGCTTCTACCCAGAATTGGGTAAACCCTTCTCCTTCTACATTGATCTAGCCATCTCCATGACTGTGCGATTTTTTCTTTTAATACTCCATTTTGTTGCGGGGTATATGCAACTGTAAGTTGTCTCTCAATGCCTTCATCATCACAAAATTTATCGAATTCATGAGAATTGTATTCTTTGCCACGATCACTTCGAAGCCTCGTTACGTTTTCCACTTTAAATTTTGATAAGAGCCTTAAACTTCTTGAATATTCCAAAGACTTCTGATTTTTCTTTAATGAAGTAGGCCCATGTCATTCTAGAGAAATCGTCAATAAGGAGTATGAAATACCTGTTGCTATGAAGTAATGGTGTTCTCATCGGTCCACAAATGCCAGTGCGAATTAACTCCAACAAGTTTTTTCCTCTCCAAGTGCTTCCTAATGGAAATGATGATCTGTGTTGCTTTCCGAGAGGACATCCTTCACATGATTCATTATTTATTTTATGCACGGGAGATCTCTCATCATATTCTTTTGATATAACAATTTCAAGGCTTGAGTATTGAAGTGGCCAAATCTTCGATGCCATAACCAGGAATCATCCACTTGTACTTTCATGGCAATATTACCAGCATATTTAAAATTTATTGGAAAGCTTATACTTCTCTTCTCCATTTTTACTTGGGCTATCTCTAGTCGTTTATTATTATTGTCGTATGTTTTATAATTGTCCCCTTCGAAATGAAGAGCATAGCCTTTCTCCATCATTTGACCAATGCTTAACAAATTTTCTTTAAGATTTGGAACTAGTAAATCATCTTTGATAAATTTTGTACCTTTCTTTGTTTCCACCATAATAGTACCTTTGCCTTTCAATTCTACGACGGTTCCATTTCCCAATCGCACTTTTACTTTGATAGAGTCATCAATATCCTTGAAGATGCTCCCTTCTTTGGCCATGTGATTGCTACAACCGCTATCTAAGTACCAGTTACCACTAGTTTCATCACTAGAATCTTGGGTAGCATAAAAAATATATTGATGATCATGTTGATGCTGCTCGAAGTCGTGCTCTTCAATGAAATTTGCATGATGTTTGTTTAGGTGGAAACAGTTCTTCTCCAAATATCCATATTTTTTACAGTGCCTACATTATGGCTTTCCACGATTCCGATAGAACTTCTCCAAGTGATTTGTCATCTTACAAATTCAACATGGAGGATATTTATCTTGTTTATTCTTCGAGAAATTTCATGAATTCCCTTTGGTTTTAGAATTTTCTCCTTCATTCTTATTTCCTCCATATCCTTTATTTTGAGATAATAACTTGATATTTGATTGAAAGGCATTCTCAACCGAGTCGTCATCATGTCTACTCATTCTTTGTTCAAATGCTTCAAGAAAGCCCCAATTCAGTTACAGATAAGACAGATAGATCTTTAGTTTGCTCAATCTTAGTCACGATTTGATCATACTTACGGGGATTAAAAATTAAAATTATCTCAATAATCCTCTTTTCAAGAATGTTATCCCCATAGGCTCTCATTTGACTAACTATATCTTTTATTTTGGAATAATAATCTTTTACAGTCTCCGACTCCATTTTTATTAAGTGAATATTAGGCACACATCCCTAAAACAAAACTTAATTAGGCTCACATCCGGTCATAAACTTATTGTAAATTAGGTCCCTATTTTTCAAAAACATATAAAAAAATATAAAAAAAATATTAAAAAACCATGTAAATTCGTATTTAATTAAAACAATTAATCATGAAAAAAATCAGATCAAAAAAACATTAAAAACAACGTCAAAATCACGAAATACAGAAAATCAACGAAATGCAGTAAATTGCATCAAAACATGCATATTAATCGATTAGTTGCATACATGTATGCATTTATTTCAAATCTGCGTCAAAACTGCAGTATAAATGCATACATGTATGCACATATTGTTAAAACATGCATCTGCCGATGCATTTATTTAAAAACTGCATACCTACGTGCAACTTATTCACGTTTGCATATATTTTGACATATATGCACACATGTATGCAGTTATATAGAAAAACTGCATACATGTATGCAATTTTTCAAACAGGCGTGCATAAATATATGCATGTGTATTCGAATAGTTGCATAAATGTATGCAACTATTCGTAAAAGTTGCATACATTTATGCAACTTTTTTTTTAAAATTTCTATGGACTTTCAAGAATATTTATAGATTTTAGAATTTTTTTTTTTTTTTAAGTGATAGCGCCTGAAAATTTGGACAGAAAACGAAAGAGGCGGAGGTATGGAAAGTGGTAGGCGGAAGATTCCAGGCGGCAGCTAAAATAGGGGGCGGGTTTACAGAGAAAACATTAATTACAGGGATGTATTGTGAATTTAAAACTTGCAAATAGTTGCATACATGTATGCAACTTTTGCCAATAGTTGCATACATGTATGCAAGTATTTCTGAAGCTGTTTTAGTTGAAAATGTATGCAGAAACTTGCATACATGTGTGCAACTATTTGAAATACTTGCACACATGTATGCAAGTATTTACATGTGAAAATAAAATGTGTGCAGAAACTTGCATACATGTATGCAACTATTTTAAATACTTGCACACATGTATGCAAGTATTGCATGTAAAAATATAACAGAGAAATACTTGCACAGATGAATGCAAGTATTCCAAATATGTGCATGATTTGATGCAAATTACTGCATTTTTCGTTGTTTTCTGTATTTTTTTGATTTTGATGCATGTTTTGATTTTATTATGATCTGAATTTTTGGGCGAGTACATGTTTAATTTAAATACGAATTATCGTGATTTTTTTATATTTTTTTTATATTTTTTTTATGAATTTTCGAAAAATAGGGACTAAATTTACAATAAGTTTATGACCGGGTTTTTTTTATATTTTGAAACCTAATAGGGACCTCTAAAAAACGCACCCTTTTATTAATTCAAACTTACATCTTAGTGTTTGAAGTTTAATGGCGCGTACCTTTGCACTTCCTTGAAACTCCTCTTGTAATTGTTGGAGAATGAAGTTTTGATGACAACAACCTTATTTCAATTATCATTATTAAATGATTATAAAATATATACTATCATCTTTGTCTAGAATAGTATACAGGATTTAATACTAAAGAATGTATAGTTTTAGAGTTCTAAGAGATTCAGGATCCAAAGAGATTCAAGACTTATGAGTCAAGAGCTCAAGAAAATAGAGTAGTTGAGTCTAATTTATATGTAAGACTCTAAATAGCACTTCATTTTAAATTCTTTTTTTCAAATTCAAATTCTATTTTTCAAAATTCAAAGACCTGATTTCAAAATTCAAATTTTGATTTCAAGTTATTTCAAACTACTTTTAAATGATTTTAAATTATTACGATTTCAAATATATAGTTTATAAAGTTTTATAATAATATGTTTATAATATATATATGTTTATAGTTTTAAATCATATAACTTTATAAATATGTTTATACAATATATATCACTATGTTTTTATATGTTTTTATACTTTAAAAACTTCATTTGAAACATTAGTTTTGATTCAAGAATTCATAGAAAATATATATTGGTTTTAACATTTGAAATTTGATTTTAAAAATAAATATGCAAGGCATATGTCGACATACCCATATTGACATATAACTGTCATAAATTCAATTTTCAAAGGAAATGACTTTTCACTATTTGTAACGTTTTAGAAACTTTGCAACCTAGGCTGATTTCGAATTTTTAATCATTCTTTCTTCTCCTTCTTCACCCCTTTACTTACCACCATTAAAATACAAAAATTTCTTGATTTCTACACGTATACTCTGCCGATGTCAACAAAATTTATATCACCTCAATCTCTACCAACTACTCTTTGTTTGAAGTGCTATTGAAGAGTTTTAGGGCTATTGTAATAATTTAGGAATTGTTTGGGAAAGGGTGTGTTCCTTGTAACCCTAAAATCAAGTAAAGGGAGCGATGTTAACCTTGTAGCCGTGGAATCAAGGGAGGTGGAATCAGTATTAACCTTGTAGCCGTGATGTACTTGGATATTGATAATAATAAAACTCTGCACAATCCAGTGTTGCGTAAGATTGGACGTAGGAGTAAACCGAACCAGTATAAAATCTGGTGTGTTCTTTCCTTTTCTGCATTTTATATTTACTCATTTCTGTGTCTATGATTATTTCTATGTTTGTGATCATTTGTGGTATGATAATTATTGTGTGATTTATATAGTAATTCAAGTTAGTTTAAGAATTCTATAAGTTCCTAATAAATACTATTCACCCCTCCTCTAGTGTTAATTCTGCCTTAATATCTGCATTTTGCATCCTTAACAATAGGTATAAGAGCATCGGTTTTCAAAATTACATAATATGAATTTTGGAAAGATTAAATGGAAACCAACATTTTTAATAATAGTTCTTTTGTAGAGGGTCAGTCCACTGTTGGACCACCACTATTTAACAGCAGTAATTATTCTTACTGGGCATGTGGAATGAAAATATATTTACAATCGTAGGATTAGACACATGGAATATCACACAGACTGAATATGTTGAACCCACTACTAATTTTGCACAATGGACAAATGATCAAATGGCTGTTGCATAGAGTAATTTTAAGGTCATGAATATGTTATTCTGCTCATTAGATAGAAATGAATTTAATAGAGTGTCAGTTTGTAAAACTGCTTATGAAATATGGAGAACATTGCAAGTTACTCATGAAGGAACCAATAAAGTTAAACAGACAAAGATATCAATGCTAATTAATTAATTTAAATCATTTAAAATGAATGAGAATGAATCTGTCTCCAATATATATGGCTGATTTCAGAAAATCATGCATTTATTGATGGCTCTAGGAAAACTTATTCAGAAGAAGACCAAGTCATAGTCCATTGACTCCAGAATGAGATTAGAAAACACTAGCGATTGAAGAAGCCCATAATGTCACTGAAATGAAGATTGAGGAGTTAATTAGGAATTTGATGTCACTCGAAGTCAAATTACAGAAAAGAAAGGAAAATAAGCCCATGGAAAAGAAATATATAGCATTTAAAGCAACAACAATTGGTTTTGATTCAAGCAGTGAGGACGATGAAGAAAATACTTTAATGATAAGGAATTTCAGAAAATTTATGAGATATAAAAGGAGAAATAATTTTCAGAGATATAATCAAGGAAGTTTGGGAAGAAATGATGATAGATGTTATAACTGCAACAAACCAGGTCATATAAAGAGAATGTGTCCATATCCAAATAAATCAAATCAACAAACATACAATAGTAATTCGTCAAAGAAAAGAAAGAGAGCATATGCAGCAACTTTAGACGATTCAGATTCATCATCATGTGATGAAGATCCAAAAACCGGAAATTCAAATATGTGTTTCACAACGATTCAGAATTCAGAATCTCGAAGAAATGTATCTAAAAACCCGGTACACCGTAATTATTTTCTAATTTTTTTGGTTAATTTGGATGAATGGATGTTTTGATTTTTTGTCTTGTATGAATTTGAAATTTTAAATCCAAAATTCAAACTTGAAATTTAAATTTGAATTTTGAAATTCATAATAATTAAAAATAATAAGTGAAAATTAGGCACATATCCCTAAAACGAAACTTAATTAGGCTCACATCCGGTCTAACTTTTCATGTAAATTATGTCCCTATTTTTAAAAACATATAAAATAATATAAAAAATATAAAAAATATCGAAAATTCGTTATTAAATAAAACACGTTCACGCCAAAAAAAATCAGGTGGAAAAACAATCGATAAACATGTCAAAATCAAAAAATACACAAAACAGCGGAAAATGCAGTAAAATGCATGAAAACATGCACATATTTCAAATATTTGCATACATGTATGCACATATTGCCATGCCCTTGGTCTTTCGACGCATTACTGCATACAAGTATGTAGCTATTCTGAATAACTGCATACTTATATGCAACTATTCAGCAGGCATGCGGATTTTTTTTTGCATGTGTATTTAAATAGTTGCATACATGTATGCAACTTTTTTTTTTGATTTGCATGAATTGAGGGGAATATTTCTAGATTTTAGAATTTTTTTTTAGTGTAACAACGCATTTTTTTTGTGCAAAACCAGAAAAGGCGAAGTGGAAGGCGCTGGAAGTTGGAAGGGACAAAAAAAATTGGGCGGCAGCTCATAAAGAGGGGGCGGAAACGAATGGTAAACTTTGTCCCTTTTTTTTTATTTCGCCTTTTTTGATTTTTTGAAAAAAAAATGGGCTACAATGTAAAAAAAATAAAAATTCTAAAATCTGGAAATATTAGCAGAAGTTCACGAAAATTAATTTTTTTTTTTGCATACATGTATGCGACTATTTGACATACTTGCACACATGTATGCAAGTATTGCATGTAAAAATATGAAGTGAGAATTTTGCCTGAAGATTGTTGCACACTTGTTGTAAGAATCTGTTTACCTTGCATACATGTATGCAAAAAAACAAACGTGCATTCAACATTTGAAAATACTTGCACAGACGAATGCAAGTATTGCAAATATGTGCATGATTTGATGTAAATTATTGCATTTTTTGCTGTTTTATTATATTATTTGATTTTGATGCATTTTTTGATTTTTTTACGAGCTGATTTTTTGGATGAGTACATGTTTGATTTAAATACGAATTTTTGTGATTTTTTTATATTTTTTTTAGTGTAATTTCAAAAAATAGGGACTAAATTTACATGAAAAGTTGGACTGGATGTGAGCCTAACTTTGAAACTTAATAGGGACCTGTGAAAAACGGACCCTAAAAATATATATAATTAATAATAACTATTTTTAAATGAGTGTTATATTAATATTATTTCAAGAAATAATGAAACCTGGAATAAAAAACATTAATATAATAAAACAAAGTCAAATAGAAACATGTCTCTTCAAAATACACCTATATGTCGACATACCTAAGCAGACATGTCGACATATGTGCCAGTAAATGAAATTCAAATTTTGAGTTTCAAAAGTTTGAACTTTCAAACTTCTCTCCAATTTTTCACCAACTCCCAAGGCCTAAAAAGGTGTCTTTAATTTCAGAAAAGTTGTGCACATTCAATCCCTATTTGTTTATCTATTTATCCTATTCTCTCTATCTCTCATTCAAAATTCAAACAACTTACTTCATATCTATTCTCTTCAAAACAACTCTTCAATGGATTCCTCTAGCATACCAAAAACCATGAGATTGACCAAAACCCTCAAAGGTCGTCTCTGCAATGATAGAGAAGCTATTCAAGCCTATGTTGACTATATGGCAAATGGAAAAGTCAACACGGGAGCCTTCGCTATGTTTGAAGATTTCCCCTCTTATGATCTTCTTTCTCTTTTCAATCAAAATAAAGTTCAAAGACTGGTTAACGCTCGGGATAACAATGAAGTATGTTATCCGAATCTTGTCAAAATGTTTTACGTAAATTTAAATTGTGGCTTTTACGAAGGAGATGAGAATCAAGTATGGAGTAGCGTAAGAGGCACTCAAATCATTTTGGATTGCGGAATTTCGGGTACTATTTTAAATTGTAAGTGTACGAGCTCGGATTTTTCGGAATTCGAAATTGATGAAACGGATTTGGAAACCTTTCATCACATATTTGAAAGTGATGATCATTTGGAATTTAAAAATCGCTTTATTCTCCCAAAACCAAGAATCATCAACCTCTTCCTTCAACATACTCTCACACCTCATTCCGAAAATTTCAACAACCCTGCCCTTAAAGTCCAAAAAGCCCTCTTTGCTATTTTTGGTGTTTATGATATAAACTGGGCCGATGTAATTTAAAAGAATTTAAGCCCAAAGAGATGTCCACCAAAGAAAACACCCTTTATCATGGAGGTTATCTTACTCGTATTTTTAAATATTTTGGAGTGGATCTCAAAGGAGAAGAATTTGTATCAAGAAATGTGTTTAACTCGGCAAATATACATCTTATTCAAATTCCAATCACCTTTAAGACTTACGAAACATTCGAAGATAAACAAGCTCAAATGCAACAACAAGAAGAGGAAAATCCAATGGAAATTGATGAAGAAGAAGATTCCTCTTTAAAAAGTGTAGAATGCCCCACGAATACTAGAACCATAACCAAAGAAACACTTGTCCAAAACCAAGTTAAATTAGCCAAGAACCAAAAGAAGATCAAGAAGACTCTTACCAAAATGTCTAAGTTCATTGGCAAAATAGGAAGAAAACTTGGAATATTATCTTCCTCCTCATCATCCATTGAAATCTAAGCTTATCTACATAATGTTATCTTTCATATTTGCTTGTATTTGTTTTTGAATCTCGTATTTAGTATCTTGTATTAGTTGAATGTATTTGCTTTCAAGTAGTAATGGATGGTGTTTGTTTCTGTCAAAAAAAATCTTTAGTTTACTGTAAAAACAAATTAGAGTTGAATAAATTAAAATAATATAATAAGAATAAACTAAAAATTGAAAATACCCAAAAAATAACTAAGGTATGTCGACATGTACAAAATGACACGTCGACATAAAACTGCAAAATTTTCAAATTTGTTCAAAATTTTGAATTTAAATAACCAACTAATGTCTATTCATTTCCAATGAATTCCAGACCCTATAAATACCTCTTTCTTCTAGAAAAACTTATTTTAAAATTTCTCCTTCTTCTCTAAACATTCCTTTTCTATAAGATCAAATTATGGCAAATCCTGTTCACAATTCGAGTGAGAATCTTGAAAAAACATCAATTCATTCAAGAATACTCTATCTGTAATACTTCATAATCTATGTCATCTCGAATTGAGTCCAATAAAAATGGTTGAACATCAACAGAAGCGCTTTGATGCCATTCGTTGGCTAATATCTTCTCTTTTTAGAGACGGAGAAAACAACCTGGCTAAAGCACCACCCACAAAAGAAGATGAAGATTGGGAAGTCATCAAGAAGGATCTAATCCTTGGAGGAGACGAATGGGTGGAAGTTCCAAGAGACATTTAAATTTGATTTGATTTGGTTTATATTATTTGATTTGTCTGATTTGATTTATTAAAATTTTCTTGAAAATATTGTTTGGATTGGATTTGAAACTTATATATGTTTGGATTGAAATATTCGTAAATATTGACTATAATACTTGGATTGTTAGATTTGTTTATACTTTTAGAATTAGGATAATATAGGCATGAGATTAGGGGAAGTCATATTAATAGTTATTTATGGTATAGGTTTAGGAGGAGTGTATTTAGAGGTTCTTTTTGTTGATGACAAAGTGGAAGAAATTATAAAATAGGGATTAGTTAGGCTTAGTTTAAGGGGGAGTATGTAGGATTTATGGTGAAAGGGGGAGTATTCGAAGAATCAGATCAACAGGTATTAAACAGTTGTGAATATTTTATAAACCAAGGTTGTCATCATCAAAAAGGGGGAGATGGTTGGAGAATGAGTTTTGATGACAGCAACCTTATTTCAATTATCATTATTAATCGATTATAAAATATATATACTAACATCTTTATCTAGAATATATATATACATAATATGAAGGGTTCGTATATAGGATTTAATACTGAAGACTGTACAACTTTAGAGTTCTAAGAGATTCAGGATTCAAAGAGATTCAAGACTCACGAATATCAAGATTTCAAGAGCTCAGGAAAATATAGCAATTGAGTCTAGTTTATGTGTAAGACTCTAAATAGCACTTCATTTTAAATTTTGTTTTTCAAATTCAAATTCTATTTTTCAAAATTCAAATTCTGTTTCCAAAATAAAAATTTTGATTTCAAGTTATTTCAAATTATTATGATTTAAAATATATAGTTTATAAAGTTTTATAATAATATTTTTATTTTATATATATATACACACATATATATAGTTTTATAGTTTTAAAACATATAACTTTATAAATATGTTTATATTATATATCACTATGTTTTTATGCTTTAGAAACTTCATTTGAAACATTAGTTTTGACTCAAGAATTCACAGAAAATGTATATAATTTTTAACACTTGAAATTTGATTTTAAAAATAAATATACAAGGCATATGTCGACATATAATTGTCATAAAATCAATTTTGAAAGGAAGCGTCTTTTCACTATTTGTAATGTTTCAGAAAATTTGCAACCTTTGGGACACTATAAAAGGGGATGATTTCGAATTTTTAACCATTCTTTCTTCTCCTTCTTCACCTCTTTACTTACCACCATTAAAATACTTAAATTTCTTGATTTCTACACTTATACTCTGTCGATTTCAACAAAATGTGTATCATTCTTCTTCTTTTCTCAATCTCTATCAATTACACTTTGTTTGAAGTGCTATTGAAGAGTTCTTGAGCTATTGTAATCATTTGGGAATTGTTTGGGAAAGGGTGTGTTCCTTATAGCCCTGAAATCAAAGAAAGGAAGCTATGTTAACCTTGTAGCCATGGAATCAAGGGTGATGGAATCGGTGTTAACCTTGTAGCCGTGAAATCAAGGGTGTTGTACTTGGATACTGATAATAATAAAAATCTACGCAATCCAGCATTGCGTGGGACTAAACGTAGGAGTAATCCGAACCAGTATAAAATTCGTTGTGTTCTTTCCTGTTCTGCATTTTATATTTACTCAATTCCGTATCTGTGATTGTTTTTGTGTTTTTGATTGTTTCTAGTGTTATAATTATTGTGTGATTCATATAGTAATTCAAGTTAGTTTAAGATTTCTATAAATTCCTAATAAAACTATTCACCCACCCTCTAGTGTTAATTCTTCCTTAAGATCTGCATTCTGCATCCTTAACAGTAATGTGGTCCATGTTTCTTTGGTGTTTGTAGCTCCCATTATTCTTGGAAAAATAGTGTCGGCCACCGTCTATTGTAGAATAAATAATGCTTTTGAATCTCTTTGTTTATTTTCCTTCAACTCTTTTTTATGAGCCTGACCTAGGATTGAAGTATCTTCAGGAGTGGTAAAACCTTCTTCTACAATATCCCATAAATCTTGAGAGCTAAAAAATGTCTTTATTTTTATGCTTCAATAATTATAATTTTCACCCGTAAAAATAGAGATGGAAATAGATGGAGAGTGAGCGATATTTTTCATCGCTTCAAATTAAATGGAAGTGGTGTAAAATAATGTGAACAATTGTTAGTAACTGGAAGATATTTGTGTATGCCCACTATGTGAATGAACCTGGCTCTGATACAACTACTAGTAGTAGAAGTAGTGGAAAATAGTTGAATAGTTGGAAGCAAAACTTAAGGAAGATATGACTTGAAGTGTTTTAGTAATGCAACAATTTTATTGCTTTCAAGTTGTAGTACATCATTACAATGTGCCTCTTCTTCTATTTATAGGCATCTCATAATAATTTTCTATTATTTAGAATGTTCTAGATATTACATTCTAGATACATCAAGTAATAATACATACGACAATTTATTAATTTCTTTAGAATTCTCTAGAAATTTGTAGCACCTTCAACACTCTTCCTTGATGCAAATTTCGAACACTTCAAGCATAGTTCGAAGTTGCTCAAATCTTTCTCTTGGCAGTGCCTTGTGAAGATGTTTGCAACTTGATCTTCTGTCCTGCAGTACTTGAGCTGGATCTCTTTTTTCTCTTCCGCATCTCTGATGAAGTGATACTTTGTCAATCTCGGTTTTATGTAAACAACCTTCAATTGTTAACCAGCAAGTTAAAAATAGTTAAACAAAATAATGCAAATCACGGTACCGATCATTATTTAACCGTGGATCGACGTATAAAACCTAAGTAAAATAAATCTAATGTAAGATTCATCCTTAAAAATAAAATAAAGCGATGAGAAATTATTACCTGGATCCTAAAAAAATTAATCGACGAGACGGGAGAAGAGACTCAGAGAGCAAAGAAATAAGCGGCAGCGTTCATTTATGTGTGAAAAACTGTATAGCACCAAAGAACGTTAGAGCAAAAGTAGTTGGAGATGCAGAGTATCGATCCTCGTACCTCTCGCATGCTAAGCGAGCGCTCTACCATCTGAGCAACATCTCCAGTTTGCCTAATTTAATTAGAAATTATAAAAATCAATGTCGATGTCAAATAGAAGGAAGATGCTACAGAGGTGAAGAAGAATGGTAAGCAACAGTCGGCTCGATTAGCTATGAATTCGCAGTCGTCAACATTTAGGAATCAAATTTTATTAAGAGGAGGGCTCAGCTAATGAGAAGACGACGAACAATTTGGATTCTTAAACCTTCCATAAAACACCCCAAAAATTATTTCATTGTAAAATTGGCCATTTAGTGAAGGCCGTCATATTGTTCTAGGCTTCACAATGTAAACCATTAATTTTTATCTACCTTAATAAAGTTTAAAATAAGATATCTAAGCAAATAATTTTGAATATGATAATGGCATATCCACGTCCGTATTCGAAATCAGCTTGGATTATCATTTTTTAGTATTAGATATCTACATCATTTGATACAAATAAATATTGAATAATTATCATATTCTCTAACGATTGGTAGATCAAAAAGTGCAAATATAAACTTTTGTTTTGACAATAACTTTTTTCACTCTCGTTAGTTATAAAAGTATGAAAAATAAATGAATAGAATGGTTTTGTAGAATTAATATGCATTGAATGTATTTAATAGAAACCCACTACAAGAAAACTGATATTTGATAACATATAGTTATAGCATTTTGAGCAATATATTGTCTATTTGCAGTATAAAACATGAATTAATACGGAACAACGTATGAAATTGCTTTCCAAAATACAGTTGCCCACTAAATTTTTGTTTCCCTCCATTTACCCACGTAAAGCAGTTTCCTCCTACATTTTATGTATTTCCTTCAATTTCATCCTCTTCCTGTTAAACCCAAAATCGACCCAAAATCAAATCACCTTGATGCGTATAACCAATCTTGATTTTGTTGCCCCTATTTCCTCCGAAATTGATTCCCATAGGAAAGGCTGCTGGTGATTTCATTGAAACTATTAATTTTGTTGAAATTGACCCCGAAATCGACCCTTGGAATCGCGTATGAAACTATTGAATTTATTGATTTTCTTCCTTTCTTGCAGTTCTAATAGGAAATCCGCAGTTCAAAGGAGAAAGGCTGCTAGTGATCCTCTTACTATTTCTCTATTAGTAGAAGTAAACTTGCAAATTTGTCAATCTCTTAGAGTGGTAGCTTGTTGCTATAAGCCTATAATCCTCTTTGATTTTTACTTTGTTAGGATTAAATTTATAATAATTTCCATTGTATTATGCTTAGAAATTTTAAAGGGGTTTAAGATATTCAGTGAGAGCCTGAACTTGGTTAGGTTTACTAGTCGAAAAGGACGTCCTACAAGCATGAAATCATTCGTAATTTACCTGCATATTGGAACAATCTCCACCCTTTAATTTTTAATGGACCTTAGGCAACTCTTTTTTGCTGCTTCTTTCAGGATTTGCATATTTTACTTGGAAGGAGTTTCGAACAAGCCGATTGGGTGCTGCACAGAGCTGCTCTTCCATACTGAAGGGTAACCATAAGATCACTAATGATGCATTACCTGAAACGATACGAGTTTTTCTTTTCAAGATGAGTAACTTATGCGTTTACTTTTCAAGATGAGTTTTACTAACGATTTGTGGTATGTGGGTGAGTTTTGATGTGTGAATTAGTGTTCGTATGTTTAGGTAGTGGAATTTCTTGTAGGTGTGGGTTGCATGACTGTAAGGATCTGCGTGTGCAGACCTGGGGTAGTCCATTGAGTTAATAAATACATGGTTGTGCATATGTGTGTGTTCTCATGAGTATATGTGAGTGTGTATTCATATGTTTTCTTGGGATATGTTAGTTTCAGGACCTATGTTATAGGTTAGAGTTGATGGTTGTTCTATATTTTATACGCATGTGTAAATACAAAGCCTTCATAGTTTTATCTCTATTGATACGATTAGAAAAATGTCGCAGTTTCACTTTTGTTTACCTTTGTTAAATTGCTTAGAAAAATGATAAGCAACTGTTGTTTTCCCTTTAGGTATGTTAGTCTTCCTGTGTTTTTCTTAGAAAGTTTGATATCCATCATTGTGTCGGGGTCGTCTTCTCTAAACCTATATAAATCTCAGTCTGCGTCATAATTAAAAAAAGAGATGAGAACAGTAGGAATATGGGGTGTGCACAAACTAAACCAATTATCTGCTTCCATCATCGTCCTACTCACGTTTTATGTATTTTCTTCTCCTATTATCTCGAGGATTCAGTTTTAGGTGGTCATCGGAATTTTTTTGATTAAGTTAGTGATTTAGATCATTCCATTTAGGTAATCGTTGGCAGCAAATTTTGTTTTGGATAAGTGTATCAGTTGCGACTTTACTCAATATTTATTTCTAATGAATGATAAATAAATGATAGAATATGGAATTTCTGCTACTATGAAGGCATTTTTACAAAAACTGAACCAATTTGTTTCCTATTCGTAGATTTAGACAACAAATGGTTGAAATACCTTAATTGAGTATCTAGGTTTAATCTGAATTGAGTATCTAACGCAAAATGAGTGTCTAGATCTAATCTGAATTGAGTTGGGGAGAATAAAGTTTGGTTTGGTCCAATTGAGTATCTTGCTTTATTATGAATCATAACTTTATATACCAATACAACCAAACAGCATGCCACATTTGAGTTTCGTGGTTGCATTTATTAGGTCAGTGCGTGGGTTTTGTGCATAAACAAAATTTGCATTCTGCTTAGCTTGACAATGTTGATTTTCATTATAAATCATGCATGTTATTTAACTTGACAATGTGAATATAATTTTGCATGTGAACATAATTTTGCTTCTTTAATAAGACGCCCAAATATAAGAAATGTTCTTTTTTCCAAGGATGAAATTAATTTTTGTATGTGTCACATTTGCATTATTATGCAGTTTGTTAATGTAAGATGCCATAAATTTACGTTTATAGTGACTTGCATTCTTCAATGTTGGAATAAAGTACAAACACAAATTTGATTTGAAACAAGTTTTTCACTGGTTATCATGCACAACATTGTCTATAAGGTTGAGATGTAATTTATATCTTTCTAGCCTTGCGTAATGTAATATTTTCTTAGGTCCATTTACATGGTTTGTATTTAGCAAAAGCTTGATGCGTTAGAACAGTAAGCAAAGGCTTAACAAATTAGAAGAGTTGCAAGATGAAGTTAGTCCTAATTTTGTTGAAGAAGTCGTGACCTTGTTGACTCTTCCAGAATACTTAGTGACATCGAGCAAGCATTGTAAGTAATTAATTTGACCACAATACTTGAATAGAATGTTCAAAAGCAAGAATGCCAAACTAATTTATTATCTTGTCTTTTAACAAAGAGAAGTCACCACGAGATTTCTGTAGAATTGATGCTTAATCATCAGTTGATAGGAAGCATATCTGGGTAATATTTTCTTTGTTTTTCGTCAATACTGTTCGTTTATGCATATTGTGCCTTATTTTAACTTTACGAAGAACAAAAAAAATATAGTAAAAACATGTACAAATAAAAGGATATAGAATATTGTCTTGTATGAATAACAATCTTCAAAATAGAATACCTGGATTGTAACGTCGTTGTTTTGGTTGCAGCATCGGCGCATTCAGGGTAAAGAACAAATGCAATTTATTCAGAGATTTTTGCAACAACAAAAATATAGAAAGGGAAGTTACAGATTTGTGAATATTATGAGACCATTTATAGATGACCAAAAGCATAGTTTTAAATTGTTTTTCTTCTCTTTTTCTCTTTTCTGTATAGATGTCGGAAAATGTTCCAAAATGTAAAGAGAGAGCATGCAACCCAGAAACAGAAACTCGAAGCATACTTCCAGGTTCGTACCAGTTGTCACTCTTCATTTGTACAAAAAACAATTTTAAAATATAGCTCATACTCTGATTCATTTTAACTAATTGAGCTATTTATAATTTTATTGTTGCTTAGTTACTTAGACAAATCAGTGCAAATAGAGCTACTGGACCAAAGAAATGAACTTGGTCGGTTGAGTTGAATTGCACCAACCATAAGCATGGCTAAGTAATGAGATTACATGCTAAGGCATCTAAGAAGAAAGAGAATGCATGTATATTTCTTATATATTTAATATAAATATCCCATTTAAATATATATATTTCTCATATATTTGTTCAAAGAAGCATGTCCATCTTTCCACTATTACTTTGTTAATGACTATAAGCAGGTAAGAATCAGGTTTCTTGGAGTACCTCTTTGATTACACAGTATGTTTCAACACTTGCTCAATATGTAAATTGTTACTAATATCTATTTTCTTTAACTAGATCTAGAGAAAATTCATTTGTAGAACATAACCTTTTGAAAGTACGAAACTTGCTCTTATTCATGTTTTTTTTAATACTTGTGCCAAAGATTGAGCGAGATACTTCCTGAATGTTACAATGTCACCCATACCCTACATAATACATAAACCCATCTAAACCACATGCACACAATGCCTTTTTCATTGGCTTACAGAAAAAAGAAGGCATGGAAGTTTTAGAAGGCCAACAATTCGATATATGCGGCACAATTGACGAGTTTAGCCATTTGGTTAACATGTACACGTATTGGAAACCCGGGATGGAAATATATGCATCACAACATAATGACACACACACCTCATAACCGCATATGGCTTCTTGTAATACAGATTTAAGACAAATGAACGTAGTGTCATTCGTCTGCATTTTGGCGTGTAATTTGCGTAGGGAATGACCTGCAACCTTCCAAGCGAAGGCACAACTGGAGCCTTTTTTGTTATAGAAGAGTTAACGTGATTGTATACTATTCGATATATGGCTAGTACTTCATCAAGTATCTCGTTTTCATTTCGTCTACTCTTTTCAAACTTCTCATAAAGTATCTGCATATTATAGAAATAGTGTAATATTTATCTAAAAGAGTGGTATCATCAACATAGAATAAAGTACACACAAACAACTTTGAAACCTATTTTAAAAAGGAAAAGTTTTAGTATTAGGCTCGAGGAAAAAAACCTACGTCAACTTTAAATTTTAATCAAAATATACTACTAAAATCGAGTTACTAACCGTTGGGTTGGTGTAGGTGCAGATCATGTTGAAGAAGGCTAACTGAATATATATGAATCGTGTGGACTGAATATATGGACTTTCTATTTTCTCAACAAAGAGGGTTACATTGACATACTCACCAGGTAAGGTTCTTTTATCTGTACCAGATCTTTATTTAAATAACTAATTAGAAATTGGTCATTAATTTCGAAAAAGTTATCTTATTGCTTTGTCTACCAAGCATCTTTTGAAACCGAGGAACTATCAAATATCTATCTATTATCATATTTATTGCTTACACTTTTACAATCTTCACTGGTCATTTGTTATATAAATAGCCAGAAAACAAGTTCAAATTATACTATACTTATTTTTGGTGTAGTTGGTTGGTTTTAGTTGATCAGGGAGTTGTTCTCTTTGGTAATTCACTACCCCTTTTTGCATGCTTTGTCCTACTATTGTTGTAATGTGCATGGTCCCAGAGCTTGCTGTTTCGAACAACAAGCCTGAGCATTGATAATGGACAGATCCCAAAATTGTTACGTAATATTGAGGGGTCTGTCCATTAGACTCAGACTTCGGTTATCCTTTTAAGAAAGACATTGATCTTTTCCACAAAATTGCGTAATAAACTAGTCAAATAAAGTCCCTAAAATTACGTAATATACAGTTATTAAGACAAGTAAGATAAGAAAAAGGAATAAGCAATCCGTTATTCTTATGTTTCGGGTCAAGAGCATTATTAACGTCCCAAAACGCAAGCAACGACATGTAAGTTGATGAGGCATCAGAAATCATCTTCATCAGCTCTCCCTCTCGAAGGAGTTACTTGCATATATTAACGTGATAATGCACATAAAACAACAATGTTATTACACTATATTGTTATTCTTTGCGAACTTACACTGATAATGGACAGATCCCGAATTGTTACATCGAAGATGACCAAAACTCTTCCTTTTGTCCTGGTGTTATTATTATGAATGTACTGCCAATAGGGAGAAAGTTTATTCATGAATATGGACATCTTAATGTACTTAACTTTATCTCATAAAGACTAATTATAGATGGCTGATGAGACTGTAAATGCTTAAATACAGATATCATCTTACTATTTGGATTTAAGCCTCTTACATTCCATGATAAGGCATTCATTTAATCTTTGTTAAGCCTCGTGCACTTCTTTTAGGAGGGGATCGAGATGGTTTTTCATGTTTCTTCTTGTAATTAACATTTGCTTCAACCATCTGTGTAACATATTTTGCACTTTCCTTTGGTTTTCTGTTTCTTGTATTTGAGATGAAACTTCAATTACAAATTGCTCTTGTTCATCACATATTTATTCCAAAGGCATGTCATGGTCACTGTTATTATCAGATAATTGCATAATTTCTGTATTTATTTCAGGTATAGCAGAACTCAAAGTTGTTTGATGACTTTGCGAAGTAACTGGCTGTGGGTGATGTTGTAGGGATCCTCTTTAAGACAGTCAAAACGATTAGACGTTTGTATGCTTGTTGTTTGTGATGAAGTCGCAGTACCTTGATTCACCTTTTCGTCGGTTAGTATCATGTGAATTTACTTCTACCTCGTTTGTGCTTTCAATAGATGGGATAGTAGTAGTTGGTTGATTAAAACTGCCAGTTGTATAAACATTTTCTTATGTAGAATTGGAAACATTTGATTTCGGTATCCATGATTTTTGTGCATTTCAATTATTTTCCCATCGCTGTCTAATCCTTGAACTGAATATGTATAGTTGAACGAAGTTTCCACTTCTACTATCACACATGCATAATTCAAACGGGTTTCTTTTGCAGTAGTTTTATCCATTTTGATAGGCTTTCCCAACATACTCGCTATTTAACAGCAAGCCAGCACTTGCTATTCGAAACAGCAAGCACTTCGAAACTAACTGTGTCATAGTTTGTTGTTTCGAAATAGCAAGCGCTTTGAAACTCATATTGTATCAATTATTTTTTCCTTAGCACCGACTAGCACACACTCGTTTCTTTGCATCATAGCCTCACTTGCCACATTTTGAAATTCATACTATACCTAAAAAGCAAAGACATGTTCAGGAGTGTAACACATTTCAACATAAAATTAATTTTATATAGAATGTCGAGTTAGCTTTGATGCACCAGTTTATTTATTTTGCATATGGTATTATTTTGTAGTAGTTACAAGTTAATATGTTATTTTAAATTTATATTTGATCACTAAGCGTTACATTTCGTCCTTGTAGGTAGGTGAGGAATGTTGATGCAAAAAATGTACAAGATCATATATTTAAGTTTTTGAAGTTTATTTGGGCATCGTGGCGTAAGTACATTTTGTCTAATATTTAGTGCACACTATTTTTAGGTATTGCGGCTTTGTCTAATGTTGTACGAATTTAGTTTATAAGTGCCATCTTTATTTATAAACCAATGTAAACTTTGTTGATGGATTGTGTTTAATTTAACTAATGGGAGTGATTACTAGTTGTGTTTTTATATGATAATTTTTCGTTTGATTTGCATTTGTGATGCGGTTGAAATATGATAAAACTGCAATTCAGGGTAATGATATGTGTGCAAATGTAATAATGGTACAACATGATATAGATGTTGTAAAATTAGTGCCAACAAACGACACCGTTTAAAAAGTGATGTAGAAAATTGTGAATGTATGCATTTTTGACGACAAATATTAACCCCTGTGAAAAATATAAAACAACAATGAAAAAACGTTGTACATAGTATTAACATCTCGGGTAAAACACTATAGAAAAGTGAAGTTGACAACATTTCTAAAACTATATTAAACGCTGTACAAACATAAGAGCAATACCATTTGAAATGCTGTAGTATGTCAATTTTCTACAGCGTTTTAAAATGTATTGTGATATTTCTAGGATCTTTTACAATTTGTTGGCAGAGCATTCATCAAAACGCTGTTAAAGGTTTTCATAATGTTTCTTAAACGCTCTAAAAGGGAAAATTTCTTGTAGTGACCATTAGATTAATAAAAAAACAATATGTAATGCTTTATCTCTAAACTCGTACTACCTAAGTGTATTACGATGTAATACCATTAGACAATACAAATAATGAGTATATATGTAGTAGACACGCAACTTTCTTTTTGGACTAACACCGGTATGCATTAAAGCATCTTATATGTATATCTCACATATATGTATACAATATAAGTGCAAAAGTATAAATTAGTGTACCTCCATGACATGACAGAACAATACATAACATATAATAAATACAAAGAAGGCAACCATCGATAAATTTATAACACGATAATGTCATGGTTACAAAATATTTCTCATATCAATTATCTTAAACCTATCTAAATTATTAGAATTGGTGTAAAAAGACATTATCACCTATCTAGAATAAAATAGTAGGAACCGATCGGTCTATGTATAATGATTGAATCTTCCATACAATACAACTTCAACGTGTACCATGACGTCATCAAGAAAATAAGGTTGACTTGTTTCAATGCGTTAATGAAATATCATAAATAATGGATGATAACCTGTCAAATCATTCAAATGATATACAATACTATAAACTGTAAAGATAATTCAATCAAAATCCAAATCACAATCAATAGTAAAGGTTATTTCAAACTATTAAATCATCAAACAATATGGATATAACGGGAATTGACTACACTTTAGACTCAACTGGTCTTTAGTATAACTAACTTATCATAAAAATAAGACATATGTTAACCCACCTGATACTCATAACCCTGAACCAAAATAGTAGGCTGATAGTGTTATGAATTGCAGAATGGATCGCTAAGGCAAAACTAACACTAGAGGGAGGGGGTGAATAGTGTTTTTGAGAATTTAAACAAAATCTAAAACTTATATGATCTACTGTATGAATCAAACACCACAAAAACAATCACACACAGAATGAAACACAAACACAAAAATAAATAGAAATAAAATGCAGAAAAGGAAAGAACACACCAGATTTTATACTGGTTCGGAATTGCTCCTACGTCTAGTACTACGCAACGCTGGACTGTGCAGAGTTTTGTCACTATATCAATATCCAAGTACAACCTCCTTGATTTCACGGCAACAAGGGATACCATCTATTCCACACACTTGATCAAGTATACTCTCCTTGTTTAATGGCTACAAGGGATAACACCGATTCTGCTCTCCTTGATTTAACGGCTACAAGGGATACCACCAATTACATACACAATCCAAACAGTTACAACAACCTTTTAATTTTTCAATAACACTTTGATTCAGAGAGTAATGAATAGAGAGTGAGAAGAGAAGAAGTTTTATGAAAATAGAATTGAATTCGACAGAGTATAAGTGTAGAATCATAAAAATGAGAAGATATAATGGTGTAAAGAAAGGAGATGAAGATGGAAAAGAAGAATTATTAAAAAATTCGAAATCAGCCTCTATTTATAACATTTGAAAGTTTGGAACCTTTCTGAAGCGTCACAAATAGTGAAAAGACACTTCCTTTCAATTTTGAAAAAATGACAGTTATATGTCGACATGGGCATAAATGTATGTCGGCATATGCATGTGTAAAACTAAATTTTGAGAATTTTTAAAGTGTTTTGATATATATATATATATATATAATTCTGCAAAATTCTTGAATTAAAACATAGTGCTATAAATGAATATTATAAAGTAGAAAATCGTATGACAACATAAATATAAACTATATAAACATATTTATAAAATTATAAAGTTAAAACTATATTAATATAAAGTATATAACATATATAAAACTTATAAACTATAAAACTTAAGTTTAAAATCAAGAATAAATTAAGGAAAGTAAAATAGAGAAGATAGAGATTAAAGATAGAATTTGAAAACAGAATTAGAAATTAGAAATTGAAAAACAGAATTTGAATTTGAACCTGGAGTGCTATTCGGAGTCTTACATTATCTAAACTCTATCACTATATTTATCTTGAACTCTTGAAATCTTGAATACTCATGAGTCTTGAATCATCTCTGAATTCTAAATCTCTAATATCTTTAAACTGTACAATCTTCAGTCTTAATTCCTGTATAAAATTCCTTCATATGTATATATATATATATATATATATATTCTAGTGTTAGTATATATTTTATAATTAATTAATATTGAAATAAGGTTGTTGTCATCAAAACTCCATTCTCCAACAATCTCACCCTTTTTTATGACGACAACCTTAGTTTATAAAATATCATACCTGTACATACCTGTTGATGATGATCTTTCTAGTACTCTCCCTGTCTATATGGATCTTATAAACTAATTCTATATTTTATAATTTCTCCCCCTTTTGCATTATCAAAAAGAAATTCTAAAACTACTCCCCCCAAATTCTATCATCAATCATCAATACATACCAATCCAAGTATTATAATTACATATGTTTGATGTCATATATATACAAACCAATCCAAATCAAAACACACCACACCATATGTTTAATATATACAAGTTTTTGATACAAATTAAGCAAATTCAAAAAAATCAACCATACCAATCAATTAAACGTTTCTTGGGACTTATACCCAGCCGTCTTCTCCAAAGATTGGATCCTTCTTGACGACGTCCCAATCTTCATCTTCTTTGGTTGGTGGAGCCTTAGCGAGATTGTTATCTTTATCTTTGAAAAGAGAAGAGATTAGCCACCATATTGCATCAAAATGCTTCTCTTGTTGTTCAATCATCTTTATTTGGCTTAATTCGAGATGATGCTGGTTTCATAGAATTATAGAGAGAATGTTATTGAAAGAATTCAAGGTTTCTTCAAGTTTTTCAGTAAGATTATGAGTTGGAATTGCCATGGATTTGAGAAGAAATGAAAAAGGAAGAAGAAGAAATGGAATAATAAAATTTTCTGGAAGAAATAGGCTTAAATAGGATCTCGAATTCGTTGGATTTTGAATGGATATGAGTAAGTTATTTAATTTTAAAATTTGAAAAGATTTGAAAATCTGGCAGTTATATGTCGACATATACATAAATGTATGTCGGCATATCCTATTGAAAATTTTCAAATTTTGAATCTTTTAATCTGATATTATAATTAACTCTAAGTTTTTTATAGTAAGTTGAATGATTTTAACACAAATAAAACTCCATTCATTACTTTCATAAAAGCAAATACATCCAACCAATTAAGATACACTAAATACGAGATTTGAAAGAAAATACAAGCAAATATAAGCGAATACATAAAGATAAATTAAACTAGATATACTAGTCTTCGGATGATGATGAGGAAGGTGAGATTCCATGTTTTCTTCCAATCTTGACCATGAACTTGGTCATTTTTGAAAAGTTCTTCTTAAACTTCTTTTGATTATTGGCAAATTTTACTTGATTTTGAACAATCGTCTCTTTGGAAATGTGCCTAGTGTTGGTTGGACACTCAATACTTTCTTAAGAAGTTTCTTCTTCTTCGACTTCCAATGGCGCTTGTTCTTGTTGCATTCGGGCTTATTTGGTTTTGAATGTCTCATATGGTTGGAAAGTGAGAGGAGTTTGCATGAGATGTATGTTTGATGAGTCAAACACTTTTCTAGGTACAAATTCTTCTCCATGAAGATCAACTCCAAAGTATTTGAAAATTTGGATGAGATAAAAACCATAGTAGAGAGTGTTTTCTCTTGATGATAATTCTGGGTTTGATCACTTTTAAGATCATATCGGCCCAATTAATGTTATATCTACCCATAATAGCAAAGAGGACTTTTCGGACTTTGAGAGTTGGATTATTAAAGTTTCCGAAGTGGGGAGTGATGGTATGTTGGAGGAGGAGGTTGACAATTCTTGTTTTTTGATGGAAAAAGCGATTTTTGAAATCCATGTGAGCATCGCTTTCGATTATGTCATGATAGGTCTCTAAATCGGTTTCATCGATAACGAAGTCTGAAAAATTCGAGCATATGCTTGGACAATTCAAGATATTGCCTAAGAGTTCGGCATTGAGAACAATTTGCGTGCCTTTGATGCTACTCCAAATTTGGTCTTCATTGTCTTTGTAAAATTTGCGATTAAGATTCGCATAGAACATCTTTACAAGCTTAGGATAACATACTTCGTCATTATCCCGTGAGTCAATCAGACTCAAGACTTCGTTTTGTTAGAAGAGGGATGTAAGATCATAAAAGGGAAAATCGCTAAAGACCGCGAAAGCACTCGTGTTAACTTTAGCATTTGCTACATAGTTAACATAGGTTTTGATAGCTTCTTTGTCATTATGAATATATCCTTTGAATGTTTTAGTTAACTTAAATTTCTGAGTTGAACTAGAGGAAGCCATTGAATTGATAATTTTGAAGAGAATAGATATGAAGAATACTGATTTAAGTTGTGAATGAAAGGTAGAGAGAATAGGTGTATATATAGAAATTGAATGGATATGAATTAAATAGTCATAACTTTTCAGTAGTCAATGACACCTTTTCAGACCTTGGGAGTTGGTGAAAAGTTGGATGGAAGTTTGAAAATTTAAACCTTTGAAATATTTAAATGTCAAATTTCTAGTCGTATATGTTGACATATGGACATATGTATGTCGACAAATGTACCTATTTTCAAAGGAATTTTGATTTCTGTGAAGTATGATTCAAATTATCGATTTATATTTCAGGTTTAACGATTTCCTGAAATTATCGATTTATATTTCATATATTTGAATTTCCGGTTTTTAGCTCTTCATCACTTGATGATGAATCTGAATCATCTAATGTTGCTGCAAATGCTTTCTTTCTCTTCCTCGACGAATTATTGTTGTCTATTTGTTGAGTCAATATATCTGGATATGAACACATTTTCCTTATATGGCCTAGTTTATTGTAGTTATAACATCGACCATCATTTCTTCTTGAATTTCCTTGGTTGTTATTTTGAAAATTATTTTTCCTTTTATATTTCAGAAATCTTCTAAAATGTCTTGTCAAAAGGGTTGTTTCTTCATCATCTTCACTACTCGAGTCAGAATCATTTGTTATTGCTTTATGTGCAATGGATTTGTTCTCAATTGGCCTATTTTCTTTTCTTTTCTTTTCTGTAATTGGACTTTAAACGACATCAGATTTCCAATTAACTCCCCAATCTTCATTTCATTGACATTATAAGCTTCTTCAATTGTAAGAGTTTTCTGATCCTATTCTGGAGTTAATGAACTCAATATTTATCTGACTTAATCTTCTTCAGAATAAGTTTTTCCGAGTGTTGTTAACGAATGCACTATCTCTTGAAATCTGCAATACATATCGGAGATAGATTCATTCTCATTCATTTTGAAATTAACTAACATTGATATCTTAGTTTGTTTAACTTTACTAGTTCCTTCATGAGTAACTTGTAAAGTTCTCCAAATTTCATAAGCAGTTTTACATATTGACACTCTATTAAACTCATTTCGATCTAGTGAACAAGATAACATGTTCATGGATTTAGAATTACTTTGTGCAACAGTCTTTTGCTCATTTTTCCATTGTGCAAAAGCAGTTGTAGATTCAACAAACTCATTTTGTGTACTATTCCATGTGTCTAATCCTACAGATTGTAATTTTCATTTTACATGCCCAATATGAATAATTACTACAATTAAACAGTGGTGGTCTAATAGTGGACCGACCCACTATAAAAGAACTATTATTGCTACCAGTGTTGTTTGTCATTATTACTATTTTCAAAAATCAGATTATGAACTTTCTGAAAGACCTTGCTCTGATACCAATTGTTAGAAATTGCAGAATGGATCGTTAAGGAAAAACTAACACTAGAGGGTGTTGAATAGTGTTTTGAGAATTTAAACAAAATCTAAAACTTATATGATCTACTTTATGAATCAAACACAACAGAAACAATCACAGACAAAGAATCAAACAAAAACACAAAAATAAATAGAAATAAAATGCAGAAAAGGAAAGAACACACCGGATTTTATACTGGATCAAAATTGCTCCTACGTCCAGTCCCACACAACGCTGGATTGCGCAGAGTTTTATAACTATATCAATATCCAAGTACAACCACCTTGATTTCACGGCTATAAGGGATACCACCTATTCCACACACTTGATCAAGTATACTCTCCTTGATTTAATGGCTACAAGGGATACCACTGACTCCGCTCTCCTTGATTTAACGGCTACAAGGGATACCACTAACTACATATGCTATCCAAATAGTTACAACAACCCTTTAACTCTTCAATAGCACTTTGATTCAGAGGGTAATGAATAGAGAGTAAGAAGAGAAGAATTTTAATGAAAATAGAATTGAATTCGACAGAGTATAAGTGTAGAAATCATAAAAATGAGAAGATATTATGGTGTAAAGAAAGGAGATGAAGATGGAGAAGAAGAATTATGAAAAAATTCGAAATCAGCCTCTATTTATTACATTTGAAAGGTTGGAACGTTTCTGGAGCGTCACAAATAGTGAAAAGACACTTCCTTTCAATTTTGAAAAATGACAGTTATAAAGAAAAGAGATGTAGATGGAAAAGAAGAATTATGAAAAAAATCGAAACCAGCCCTCATTTATAACATTTGAAAGGTTGCAATGTTTCTAGAGCGTCATAAATAGTGAAAAAACGCTTCCTTTAAACTCTGAGACCAACTTTTTAGAAAAAGCTGTCGCGGTTCAACGGATCGAAGCCCAATGTCCAAAAGCTCACTTTTCAGCATCGGTCGATCGATCGACAGAACGACCAATACTTTAGAAAGTACAGAAAAGATTTGGCCCGAGCTAGTTTCCTTTGAGCAGTGACATCTCGTGCCCTGATATAATCGCTCTCCCGGACCGATCGAGTCAAGCATTTCCTTAAAATTCGAATCGACCAGATATCTCCAGATCTATGTGGAAATATTTAGTTGAGTCATTCAATACTCAGCCCAATTCTCAAGACAGTAAAGGCGGTCAACCACTTCTGGACAAAGCTCTAATTTTGATACGCCTCATCTCGAGTGCCACGTAAACCACAATTTTCGAGTGTACTATTAATCAATAGTGGACCGGGTCCCACCAACGCAATTACTTCCAATAATCAAGCTCCACATATTCGAGCTCCGCAAAAGTGGGAAGTCACGTGGTGGCCCTCAGTCCACATCTTCACCAATAAATATCTCCAAGCACATAAAGCGAAAGAGAGTTCTTTTGGAGACTTCTTCTTCAGACCTCCTTTCAGATGTTTTATTCTCCACTTAAGACTTCCAATTCTAAGCTCTTCTAAGGGCTAACGGCAAAAATAGCCAACTCACCTTGAAACACCCCACCTTCGTTAAGGTCACTCACAAAGGGAATGCCTTAACTTCGATGGAGCATAGTAGGTAAAAAGAACAGATGATTTACAAGATTGAAATATAAGCAGCGGAAAACAACATTATTTCATATGTGGTTCGTAACAAAACATTTCAGCAAACTATCTCAAAGCAACTTCCAAATCATTACATCAAAATATCTGTCTTGCTTAAAACATAAAGAAGCATAAAACATAAATAAAACTGCATAAATCCCCAAGTCTAGTGTGTCCAAAGCCATAGCCAAAGATAATAGATTCCAAGCCATACATCACAGAGTCTTCAAGCTTGGAGAGATGAACGGTCCAAATTAAGCTTGGCTATTCCCTCCCTGGCTACCTTAGGGGAGGGAAACAGAAGAAAAGAAGATGAAAGAAAAATGGGTCAGACATAAGTCTGAGTAAGTCCAGTGACTTTTCAATGTGTGAATAAGGAAAAGGTCATGATAGGAATAAACTGAAAATAGGACAGTACCAGAACAGCAAACTAACATAAAACTATATAAGGCAGGATAAACCGAATATACATTGCACCCATGTCTAACTCTTTGCACCTACTTATACTTGTCCAACTATCACCACGTGTTCATGGTGAAATGATCCCCTTATATCGATCGGCTCCTACTTGCATGCATTTATCACATGTGTCATTAGGCCCCCGCTTGACTGTTGATACCTGTGCTGGTCCCACCACGGGGTGTATCAAGTCCTATGGTGGCAACCCGACACGATTCAAGATGCACAGTGTATGACTACTAATGCCCAGTGCCTGCTTTTTCCACTCCGGAGTACGTGCACGTCCGTACTCCGTCGGAACCTACACTGACGCACCACCCGCCGACGTTTTGACCGCTTATAATTCAGCCCAGTAATCGTGCCCCACCCTGCCTAGTTCAGGGTTCCATGACACATCTATGTGGGTTACTGCTGAAATGGGTCCCCGTTACTAGGGTTTTCTAGCCAACATGTTAAATTGGTTAAGTGTCCTAACCCCACCCATCAGTTTAGTTAACATGTTGAATTGGTTAAGTGTTTCCTTAATTGAGTTAACCCTACCAATATTGACTTATCTTTATTAAAGCACCAACCACTCACATTAGACAGGTATTGTTGTGGTCACTGGATGTATCGGTCGGTTTTGGGCAGTTTTACACCACAACTCAGTCTAACCTCGGGTCCTCTTTGGGCTCAATGCACTAACCACCCACATTAGATAGGTATTGTTGTGGTCACTGGATATGCCGGTCGGTTCCGGGCAGTTTTACACCACAACTCAGTCTAACCTCGGGTTAGGCATATTCGTCTTTTCTAAATTTACATATTTATCCTTTTATGCATATATGCAAATTTGTCCACAATTTATTGTCAAGGCCCACTTTCGCTCTAAATCAAATTCATAATTTTTGGTATGTAAATTATACCATTTCAATGCCATACCACTTACATGGTTATGAGCCAAATATGTCAATTACATGTAGTTTCATATTTTCCCCCAATGTTACCCCCGTTGTACGTTCGCAAAGTTTCATAGAATGTTTGGCTCGACATTTTAGCCTAACTTATAAACAAAAAGGGGAAAAAGAGGAACTTGCAACATTCCAACATCATACAAAAATATGGATCTCACTACAGATGTGTCACATGAACTTGGCATAATATACTTTTAATTATGAACTTGCAAACTAGATCTATGCAACATGAATTGTAAAAAAAATTGTTTTACATAGAACTACCAAAACTTAATTAGCCATCTAGTGGTGAACTTGCATAGGGGTTGAATCATGCTAACATGGATCTAACATAGAGGCATATAGATCTAACATATAAAGTGTAGGTCTAAACACATAGGTTTACATAATCTTGTTTTTAACCTATAAACTTGCATGTATTCACAACATATAGATGTCATCACCAAATTATACAAGGTCGTAAATCTAAACATGTATGCATAATGGATCTAAACAGTTAGGCATAAACGACATGACTTAGCCTAAAACTTGTATGTATCATAATATCACCAAACTTACATATGATAATTTCATCCCCAAATTCCTATACGACATTATAGGTTTATTCACCAATTTCCACGTAACATGATAGGTTCGATAGACCACAATAGTTCATAGGCATATATGATAGAATAGACATGAATAAACATGAATCAGCATTCACATACAACTTGATACAATTCTATTTTACAATTCATTACAAACCATGTCTTTAATTTATTCACATCTGAAGGGTAATTACACTTACAACCAAAAAGGAATTTTTGAGTTCTGGGATCTGTATTCTGAAACTAAATTGCTCGCCTTTGATGTAGATCGTAGAATTCTCTTAGTTGAATTAGATTTAATTTGATTTTGATGTAGCTTCTATCTTGCCTTTGAGTTGAAAGAGATGACGGCTATTCTAGGTTCACCATTGACGACATGGCGGCTCTTGGAATGAATTCGTGTGATTTTAGGTTGAGAGTTAGGTTGCTTATATGGAGTTTTAATTAATTTGGAGCTGCCAGATTAACCCTAGAAGCAATCAAGACCATCCAGTCAAGATAGAACAGTCAAATCAGCCCTAATTACTCAGCAGGGAGTCAGAACACATCAGTTTTCAGACTGCCCGAGGGGGTAGATCGACCCCCAGGTCGACCTGTATGATGGGAGGTCGACCCCCTGGTCGACGTCCTGGTCGACCTGGCCTTGGGCGGGAAGTTTCCCGCCCAGCTCGCTTCTACTTCGGATTTTAAATTTTGAATTTCTGAACTTTATTCTGAACTGTTTATTTAAATTCTGAATCTTCTGAAGGTCGTAACTCCTTCATACGGATTCCGATTTACGCAAACTCAGACTCTATCTCAAGCAGAATTCCGAGACGAACGCAATGGCATAACACGTTTCCCTCAATTTTTAGGTTGTAATTAATAATTCTTTAATTCGTAACTTTAATGTTTACAGAAAATACGGGGTGTTACATTCTCCCCTCCTTAAAGGATTTCGTCCCCGAAATCTTCAAGTCAAGAAGAACGTATATCCTACCATCCAATTGTCCATCTACTCAACCATCAAACACAGGCGTCCATTGTCCTTAAAAGGCTTCTAATGCTTCATGATTATATGCATAGTGTGTGTACATGTCCTTATCTAATGCAAAATCAGGCGGTCCACTGATTCAGTTGAGTTCCTTAATGCAAGTCATGTCGGTGTCATGCGTCCATAATGTATGCAGTCATCCCTAATCATAATTCTACATGAGTGCACAATCATTCATACAAATGCAACATCCACATGATAACAGATCAAGCTTCAATCATATTCAAGTACATATATGCATATGCAATATGAAAGTGACTGAGCCGATCTAATACCTAATGTGTGTGTATATGTATCCACGAGCAACTACTAGCCATAACTTGCAACCACTTGCAACCATCAACCATAACATGTTTCAAATACATGTTTACATCCATTGGTTTCTACCTAAGGATCGAGAACAGCACTGAGGAAAAATACTAAAAAGACAGATACGAGCATGAACAAATTTAAGGAAAGAGATATCAAAGATGTACCCTAAAAAAGAAAAGGGTAGGCTGCGCGTATCTTGGACTCAGTCTCCCAAGTCGCGTCTTCCTTAGCGTCACTCCATTGAACTTTTACAAGTTTGACTTCGCGGTTGCGTAGCATTTTGACTTCTATACCCAAGATACGAGTTGGAACTCTTCACAGTCGCCTCTCTTTCTACTTCCACGTCCTCTAATATGCTTGGTTCCACCACTTCCGCAGACTCATGTAGGCACTTTCGTAAATGAGAAACGTGAAAGACATTATGAACTCCAAGTAATCTTTCAGGCAGCTCTACTCTGTAAGCCATCTTCCCAATCCTTTCAATGATAGGAAATGGCCCTACAAATCTTGGTGCCAACTTTCCTGCGGATCCGAAGTTAATGACTTTCCTCAAAGGAGATACTTTAAGGAAAAACATGTCCCCAACTTCAAACTCAAGGTCGGTCCTTCTCTTATCTGCGTAGGACTTCTGTCTGTCTTGGGCAGTCTTCATTCTTTTTCGTATCAATTCCACTTTCTCTGAAGTTTCTCTAATCATATCTGGTCCAAGTATGAGCTTATCTGTAGACTCCTACCAACAAGTTGGTGATCGGCACGGTTTTCCATATAAAGCTTCGAAGGGTGCCATGCCTATGGTGGCTTGGTAGCTATTGTTGTAGGCAAACTCCACCAAAGGAAGACGATCCTCCCATGTTCCTCCGAAGTCAAGAATGCATAATCTCAAGAGGTCTTCTAACACTCTGTTCACCCTTTCCGTCTGACCACCGGTTTGGGGGTGATAGGCCGTGCTTAAGCATAGCTGTGTGCCTACAGCCTCTTGCAAGCTCTTCCAAAACTCGCTCGTAAAGATAGGATCTCGGTCGCTAACAATGCTGGAGGGTATCCCATGGAGTCAAACTATCTCTTTAAGGTAAATGGGTACTAAAGATAAGGCAGTCCTCCTACTTTTAACGGGTATAAAGTGTGTGCTTTTTGTGAGCCTGTTCACTATTACCCAAATACTGGTATTGTCCCTTCTTGATCTAGGCATCCAATCAACAAAGTCCATTGAAATGCTATCCCATTTCCACTGTGGCACCTCTAGAGGCTGAAGCAAACCACCAGGCCTCTTTTGCTCCGCTTTGACTTGCTGGCATACTAAGCACTTCGAGATGAATTCAGCTGCATCCCTCTTCATGCCATCCCAAAAGAAAACCCTTTTTATATCTCTATACATCTTGTCTCCATTGGGGTGTATGGTAAACTTGGAATGGTGCGCCTCTTCGAGAATCTTCTTCACCAAATCCCTTGCTTGTGGGACGCATAGCCTTCCATCCCCCCTCAACCATCCCTTATCATTGATGCAGTATCTATTGAGGTGACTAGAAGTCTCACCCCTACTCAGCTTATCTATCACATCAACTAGCTGAGGGTCTTCACATTGTGTGTTCCTATTAAGTCTAAAAGAGTAGGCCGCACCTCTAGCGATGCTAACAAACCAGTCACATGATCGACAGAGGGTCTAAAATTAACGATGGCTATGTAGCCCAAGCTTTGCCTTTCTACAAAGAGAGGGCTTAAGGTCAGCTTCTTTCTACTCAGGGCGTCTGCTACTACATTGCCCTTGCCAGGAGTATAAGAAATCTCAAAATCATATGAGGCAAGAAACTCCATCCACCTTTGCTGCCTCAAGTTGATATCTTTCTGCGAGGAAAGGTACTTCAACAATTTATGGTCAGTAAACAATTCAAACTTCTCACCTAGGAGATAATGGCGCTAAGATTTAAGCGCAAAGACGATGGCAGCCAACTCTAGATCGTGGGTTGGGTAGTTTTTCTCATGTACTCTCAACTGTCTTCCACCATAAGCTACTACCTTCCCTTCTTGCATCAAGACAGCGCCTAGTCTCGTACCGCATGCATCTGTATATATGGTAAACATCTTGCTTCCATCAGGCAATGTCAGAACTGGGGTTGTTTTTAGAGCCCTTTTCAAGCGTTGGAAAGCAATATCGCAATCTAAATACCAAGTGAAAGTTAAGTTCTTCTTTGTCAACCTTGTAAGTGGAGCTGAGATTTTCGTAAAATCTTTGATGAACTTTCGATAAAAGCCTGCTAGCCCGAGAAAGCTTCAGACTTCGGTTGCATTCCGTGGGACCTTCCAGTCTTGCACTGCAACTACTTTTGCGGGGTCCACGGCTAACCCTTCCTTGGATATCACATGTCCAAGAAATCTTACTTCCTCTCTCCAGAAGTGACATTTGGAGAATTTGGCTTTCAACTGATGTGCTCGAAGAGTATCCATGACTTCTTTTAAAGGCTGAGCATGCTCTTCCTCACTCTTCGAGAAAATCAAAATGTCGTCCACGAAGACCACTACAAACTTATTGAGGAACTCCATGAACACCCTACTCATCAAATCCACGAAGTAAGCGAGTGCGTTTGTCAGGAAAAAAGGCATGATAACCCACTCGAAGAAACCATTTGGAGTTCTGAATGCGGTCTTGTCAATGCTGTCTTCAGCCACTCTCAGTTGATGAAACCCGGTAGCTAAATCTAGTTGGGAGAAAACCGATGCACCTACAAGCTGATCGAACAAGTCATCTATTCTTGGAAGTGGGTGCCTATTTTTCTTGTTCAGCTTGTTTAGCTCCCTATAATCAACACATAGGCGAAGCGAACCGTCCGCTTTAGTTGCGAATACGACTGGGGCACCCCATTCAGAAATACTCTGCCTTATAAACCCCTTCTCAAGAAACTCTTTAACTTGCTTGCCGAGTTCTTTCCTCTCCCTTGGAGCCATGTGTCTAACGGGTAAAGCGAAGGGTTTTGCATTATCAACGAGGTATATGCGGAAGTTTATCTCCCGCTTTGGAGGTAACCCTTTAACCTCTTCAGAGACATCCGAGTATTCACGAACTACTCTAACAGACTACAAATCCTCAATAGATGCATCAAGAGATTCTAGATGGCTAAGCATAACAAAGTTTATGGGATTGCAAGAAATTTCGAGAGTGTTACCGAGGCAAGTCATGAGTCTAACCACTCTCCTTTCACAATCTAGGATGGCACCATTACTGGATAGCCAATCCATGCCTAGAATCAACCCATAGCCTGTGAAGCCCAAAACATAGGCATTGCATCTAAACCCCACACTTAGTATAGAAATTTCCAAATCCAAACAAATCATCGACAAATAAGTTGAGACCCCAATTGGATTTGAAACAACCAAGGGATCCTCTACTAAACTGGTGTCTAGGTGCAGAGATTCAACTAAAGCAGTAGATATAAAAGAGTGCGATGTGCCAGAATCAAAGAGTGTACGAACAGGATGATCAAAAAGATAAACTAAACTCTCAACAGAAACATTTCTACCTTGTTCTTGTGGAGGTGCCATGAGAGCGTGAACCTGCCCTCCCGAAGTAGATCCAGCTCTCTGCCCTTGCCCTTGATTTCTTGGGCAGTCCCTAGCCATGTGTACTGCCTCGCCGCAATGGAAACAACCACCCATCTTCCTTTTCTTCTTCCTGCAGTCCTTAACCAGATGTCCAGGAATACCACAAAAATTACACTTGCTCTTGTCACGGATTTTGTTGTTCTTCCCGCCCTTCTTGAAATATGTCTTCTTACTCTGTGATCCTTCCCCTTTCTTATCTTGAGATGCTTCCACCTTTGTCTCCTTCTTGCCAACCTTATCTTCTTCTTGTAACAGTGCCATGTCCACCAGTCTCTCATAAGTCGCACCCATAGGTATATGGGACATAGCTACACTGTGCAGTGGCTCATTCAATCCTTTAACAAAGCGGAGAGCCTTCTTATGTGGAGTGATCACTAACTCCAATTCGAACCTAGCCAGCTGATTGAATTGGTTAACGTATTCCTTGACCGACATACTTCCCTGTTTGAGAGCTAAGAACTTCTCCATCTGTAGGCTTCGTTCAGCTTGTGAGAGGAATTTCATTTCAAATCTCATCCTAAAATCCATCCAAGTTTCAATACATCTTTCAGCGTTAGTGACTTCCCACCAATAGGAAGCTTCGTCTTTGAGAAACCATACCGCCAACTGTATCTTCTGCCTATCATCCACTTCGAATATATCGAACAAATCCTCAGTTTGTTTGAGCCGGTTTCTTGCTTCCACGAAGGATTCATTTCCATTGAAGTTCTTTCCACCCATGGCTCGAAAGTCCCTACATATTTTCGAGAAAGCATTTGCATGAGGAGGAGGACGAGGAGGAGGAGGAACTGCAGCAGTTGGGGGAGGAGGAACGTCTGCTAGGCCTGCGTCCCTAGCCTCTAGATACCTCCTGAACCAGCCAGCTATCGGTGCACCCTCTAGAAGGTTAAGATTCCCAGACATGCTGAAACGAAAAAGGAAAGGTTCAAAACAAAGGATAGAAAGATAGTGAATATGGTTTTGGGGGATTATGCCTTTTAAAGTAAAATAACACTTTTTCTTGAAAAATGCTTCTTTATACTTCTTTTTGAAAATAGTTTTCAAAAACTTTTATCTGATCTAGTAAAGCTTTGCTCTGATACCAAGTGAAACACCCCACCTCCATTAAGGTCACTCACAAAGGGAATGCCTTAACTTCGATGGAGCATTATAGGTAAAAGACACAGATAATTTACAAGACAAAAATATAAGCAGCGGAAAACAACATTTGTTTCATAACAAAAGCATTTCAGCAAACTGTCTCAAAGAAACTTCCAAATCATTACATCAAAATATCTGTCTTGCTTAAAACATAAAGAAGCATAAAACATAAATAAAACTGCATAAATCCCCAAGTCTAGTGTGTCCAAAGCCATAGCCAAAGATAATAGATTCCAAGCCGTACATCATAGAGTCTTCAAGCTGGGAGCGATGAACGGTCCAAATTAAGCTGGGTTATTCCCTCCCTGCCAACCTGGGGGGGGGGAGGGAAATGGAAGAAAAGAAGACGAAAGAAAAATGGGTCAGGCATAAGTCTGAGTAAGTCCAGTGACTTTTCAGTGTGTGAATAAGGAAAAGGTCATGATAGGAATAAACTGAAAATAGGACAGTACCAGAACAGAAAACTAACATAAAACTATATAAGGCAGGATAAACCAAATATACATCGCACCCATGTCTAACTCTCTGCACCTACTTATACTTGTCCAACTAGCACCACGTGTTCATGGTGAAATGATCCCCTTATATCGATCGGCTCCTACTCGCATGCATTTATCACGTGTGTCATTCGGCCCCCGCTTGACTGTAGATACTTGTGTTGGTCCCACCACGGGGTGTATCAAGTCCTATGGTGGCAACCCGACACGATTCAAGATGCACAGTGTATGACTACTGATGCCCAGTGCCTGCTTTTTCCACTCTGGAGTACGTGCACGCCCGTACTTCGTCGGAACCTACACTGACACACCACCCGCCGACGTTTTGACTGCTTATAATTTAGCCCAGTAATCGTTCTCCACCCTGCCTAGCTCAAGCTTCCATGATACATCTATATGGGTTACCGCTGAAATGGGTCCCCGTTACAAAGGTTTTCTATCCAACATATTAAATTGGTTAAGTGTCCTAACCCCACCCATCAGTTTAGTTAACATGTTGAATTGGTTAAGTGTTTCCTTAATTGACTTAACCCTACCAATCTTGACTTAGCTTTATTTAAGCACCAACCACTCACATTAGACAGGTATTGTTGTGGTCACTCGATGTGCCGGTCGGTTCCGGGCAGTTTTACACCACAACTCAGTCTAACCTCGGGTCCTTTTTGGGCTCAATGCACTAACCTCCCACATTAGACAGGTATTGTTGTGGTCACTGGATGTGTCGGTCGGTTCCGAGCGGTTTTACACCACAACTCAGTCTAACCTCGGGTTAGGCATATTCGTCTTTTCTAAATTTACATATTTATCCTTTTATGCTTATATGCAAATTTATCAACAATTTATTGTCATGGCCCACTTTCCCTTTAAATCAAATTCATAATTTTTGGTATGTAAATTATACCATTTCAATGCCATACCATTTACATGGTTATGAGCCAAATATGTCAATTACATGTAGTTTCATATTTTCCCCCAACGTTACCCCCGTTGTACGTTCGCAAAGTTTCATAGAATGTTAGGCTCGACATTTTAGCCTAACTTATAAACAAAAAGGGGAAAAAAGTGGAACTTGCAACATTCCAACATCATACAAAAATATGGATCTCACTACAGATGTGTCACATTAACTTGGCATAATATACTTTTAATTATGAACTTGCAAACTAGATCTATGCAACATGAATCATTAAAAAAATAGTTTTACATAGAACTACCAAAACTTAATTAGCCATGCAGTGGTGAACTTGCATAGGGGTTGAATCATCCTAACATGGATCTAACATAGAGGCATATAGATCTAACATATAAAGTGTAGGTCTAAACATATAGGTTTACGTAATCATGTTTTTAACCTATAAACTTGCATGTATTTACAACATATAGATGTCATCACCAAATTATACAAGGTCGTAGATCTAAACATGTATGCATAATGGATCTAAACAGTTAGGCATAAACGACATGACTTAGCCTAAAACTTGTATGTATCATAATATCACCAAACTTACATATGATAATTTCATCCCCAAATTCCTATACGACATCATAGGTTTATTCACCAATTTCCACACAACATGATAGGTTCGATAGACCACAATAGTTCATAGGCATATATGATAGAATAGACATGAATAAACATGAATCAGCATTCACATACAACTTGATACAGTTCTATTTTACAATTCATTACAAACCATGTCTTTAATTTATTCACATCTGAAGGGTAACTATACTTACAACCAAAAAGGAATTCTTGAGTTCTGGGATCTGTATTCTGAAACTAAATTGCTCGCCTTTGATGTAGATCGTTGAATTCTCTTAGTTGAATTAGATTAGATTTAATTTGATTTTGATGTAGCTTCTATCTTGCCTTTGAGTTGAAAGAGATGACGGCTATTCTAGGTTCACCATTGACGGCATGGCGGCTCTTGGAATGAATTATTGTGATTTTAGGTTGAGAGTTAGGTTTCTTATATAGAGTTTTAATTAATTTAGAGCCATCAGATTAACCCTAGAAGAAATCAAGACCATCCAGTCAAGATAAAACAGCCAAATCATCCCTAATGACTCAGTAGGGAGTCAGAACACAACAGTTTTCAGATCTGCCCGAGGGGGTAAGTCGACCCCCAGGTCGACCTGTATGGGGGAAGGTCGACCTCCTGGTCGACCTGGCCATGGGCGGGAGGTTTCCCGCCCAGCCCGCTTCTACTTCAGATTTTAAATTTTGAATTTCTGAACTATATTCTGAACTGTTTATTTAAATTCTGAATCTTTTGAAGGTCATAACTCCTTCATACGGATTCCGATTTACGCAAACTCGGACTCTACCTCAAGCAGAATTCCGAGACGAACGCAATGACGTAACCCATTTCCCTTAATTTTTACATTTGTAATTAATTATTCTTTAATTTGTAACTTTAATATTTACAGAAAATACGGGGCGTTACACACCTTCTTTCTTCAAATAGAAAAAAGTGTTGTACTTGTAATCAAAAGCAAATCAATACATATAAAAAAGGACGTAGGCACCATCTTAGTCGAACCACTATAAAAAGTCTTGTGTTCCCTGTTTTCTTTACTTTATTGCATTTTGTGATTTTTATCCATGTGCTCTTCACACGATTGGGGGTTGACTGTCACTAGTGACCAACTTTTGACGTCAACACTTTGGCGCGCCGGGTAAGGGGATGCACCGACATACTCTACGACCTTCAGCAAGTTCCGACCCATGGCGAACAAGCAGAAGAACGATGCAACATCTTCCTGTCCTACAAACGCTGATGCAGCCGAGACAAACGCTGCAAAAGCAGTTAGGAAGCCTCCTCTCATGGAGACGTGTCCTGATATCTTACCCAGGATGACATGGATAAGATTATGGCCGAGTTCAGAGGCCAGATAACAACTCAGGGTAAACTCCTAGAATGACAACGACAGTTGATGGATCACCTTCTCACTTGGATGGAAAAAAGATTTTATGCTTCAACATCAATTCCTCCACAGGGCGAGGCTGGGACAGTAAACGATCTTCGGTCTGCACAAATGCAGGCCGTGGATCAGATCACGCCTTTGCTTCCTCATGGCTCGACTCCACTTCCCGACCAATCACAACCAGGAGTATCGCTTCCAACGACCAGCGCAGCCTCAACTACAGATTCACAGGAGGCCCGCGATCAAGATCAAAGTCGATCGACCATATTGCCTCCACTTCGGGGACTAGCTCGACCCCCCGGACCAATCGAGCAACCTTAGGCCAATCAGGATCAATGCCAATCCCATTACAACCCGGCATCTTACAGCAGACTCGCCTTATACCGCCTCTCCTTCAACAAAGAGCTGGTGGACCCTTCCCTTTGAACCAGTTAGATCACTCTACCATACCGGTTCCTAGACTGGCTGAGGAAAACACTACCATAAACCCTTCTAACATTACTTCTGGCGACGACACTGAGGAGCCCCGAACATCACATGCTATGTTCGATCAACCGGGACCTTCCATCGCGGGCATGGCTCGAACCAATTCTCATCAGGTTCAAGAGGCGCTAGTCTGGCCAGTACCAACAACTGCGATGAACCCTCACCCTCACCTTCACTCAACTCTCGGAGGTCGAGCCTGACCAACGACCACCCTTCCGAGCATGCTTTCGTTAGACCCTGGTGCTGGAGCTCTCTCAAATGTAGAGTTGGATTCATGGAAACGACTCCTCGGAGATGGAAGCCAGCTTGTAAGCATCATACGACGCTTCACCCGAGGCACTTTTTCTCATCAGGATATAAATAATATCCACTGCAACCCCTTCACCAGGGAAATTAGAAATTACTGCAATCCTCCGGACATTAAATTTCCAACCATTGAACTCTACAATTGTCTGACCGACCCGACCATCCACCTTAGGCGATACATGCGTCATATGGAAGTACTCTCCGCATCGGCCAATGTTGTGGCCAAGTGCTTCCCACTCTTTCTCACAGATATAGCCGGAATGTAGTTTCGGCAGCTAACAACGGAGTCGATTGGCAACTGGAATACGCTGGTCACCTGCTTCATCGAGCAATTCAGAGTTCACATCTCCCGACCACAAAGTGTCATATTTCTGACCTCCATCAAGCAACGTCCGGGAGAGACACTTCGATCTTTCCTCGAAACATTCAACACGACTGTAGCATCAGTCGATCGACCTGAACTATCGATGGTGCTCATGGCCTCCATCGCAAGTGTCCAAAACCGATTAGAATTCTCAATCTCTTTAACTAGAGATCCCCCCAAGGACATTGAAGATTCCTATGCAGAGGCCGAGCAATTCCTCTGATAAGAAGACGCCAACATTGAGATGGAGAGCCTCGAGGTCCTTCCACCAAAGGAGGAGGTCCACCCGACACCAATGGCCAGAATAAAGGAAGAGGAAAGGCCTCGGAAAAAGAGTGAACGCAACGTACAACCTTGGAGAGAGAACAAGTACGATCAGTATACCGAGCTCAATTCTTCCCAGCTCGACATCTACCTTGATGTACGAGGATCCCTACCTTTCCCAAAACCTCCTCGAAGAGAGCCGACTTAGAAAGAGCTCAACTCTGGAAAGCAATCCATGTTTCACAACATTGCCGGTCACATCACCAATGAATGTAGGCACTTACGCGATCTCATCGAGGATAGGGTCAGGCGAGGAGAACTTCCCGAGTACGTCAAGAAAAGCACATCGGCCATGCCGCCACAATCTTCTTCCCAAGCTCCTCAAGCCGGTCCTCGAGCTCCTAGAAATGGAAAGGACCCAGAGCCCAGCACTCGCGGCATCATCATCAACAAATAAGATTTAGATTTCTTATTTTCAATGTATTTTTATTTTTTTCAATAAAATGGATATGTTGATCTACACATGTACGGGGTTAGGATTTAGCTTCTAGGCATGCTCTGGAATCAACAGTCGTCCTCTTAGAATTTATTTTCATTTCCTTTTAATAGTTCTTTAGCAACAATGAAAATTCTTTTGCAAACATGGATCATGTTTGAATGATTTAAATCAAGCGTGACTAACGCTCAACAACCCAAATATGGTCAGTGCTAAGCCATCGTTCATAGCGCACGATCAATGCCTGCCACCATAACTAAGGTCAGATTTCTTTAAGCCGAGTATGGATCATACTCGCCCCTTCTCTAAACTAAGTGCACTCTCCACTTTTTGAACTTCACAAATGATCTTACATAAGTCGAGCATAATTAACACTTGCCGAAAGCCAAGTATGGAAAGTACTCGCCATCCCTGTAAGCCGAGTATGGAAAATACTTGCCCTCTCTATAAGCCGAGTATGGATAATACTCGCCATCTCTGTAACCCGAGTATGGATAATAATCGTTACCTTTCAAAGCCAAGTGTGATTACTGCTCGTCCATATTTTCAGGCTGAGTATGTTTAATACTCACCCAATCAAGACCTAAGCCTTCTCTAGACCGAGAATAGCGCACACAATCTCTGCAGGTGGTGAATCTCACGATCGAAGTTAACAATTACTTTATCGGCCTTAATACGGTCCTCGATGGTTGTCAGTTTCCCGACCTTAATACAATCTACTTCGATCATCGGTTTTCTGATCTTAATGCTACCACCAGGATGTCGGATTTCTGGCCTTAATATGGTTTAGCGCAACCAGCACTACCCGCACATTGAACTTCGATACAAGTTTCAGAACACACCTCCATTACCAAGAAAGATGTATTCTGAGGGGTAAAGTGTTAACCAACTTTTTGGCAAAAGCTATCGCAGTTCAACGGATCTAAGCCCAATGTCCAAATGCTCACTTTTCAGCATCGGTCGATCGACCGACAGAACGACCTATACTTCAGAAAGTATAGAAAATATTTGGCCCGAACTAGTTTCCCTTGAGCAACGGCATCTCGCTCCCCGGCATAATTGCTCTCCCAGACCGACCGAGTCAAGAACTTCCTTAAAATTCGAATCGACCATATATTTCCGGATCTATGTGGAAATATTCGGCTGAGTCATTCAAAACTCGGCCCGATTCTTAAGGCAGTAAAGGCGGTCAACCACTTTCGGACAAAGCTCTACTTTTGATACACCTTATCTTGAGTGCCACGCAAACCACAATTTTCGAGGGTATTATTAATCAATAGTGGACCGGGTCCCACCACCGCAACTACTTTCAATGATCGAGCTCCACGTGTCTGAGCTCTGCAAAAGAGGCAAGCCACATGGCGGCCTACTCAGTCCACTTCTTTACCTATAAATACCTCCAAGCTCAAAGTGGGAAAGAGAGCTCTTTTGGAGACTTCTCCTTTAGACCTCCTTTCGGATGTTCTATTCTCTACTTAAGACTTCCGATTCTAAGTTCTTCTTATAATTAACTCCAAAAATAGCCAACTCTCCTTCTTTCTTCAAATAGAAAAAGTGTTGTACTTGTAATCAAAAGCAAATCAGTACATATAAAGTGGACATGGGCACCATCTTTGCTTAACCACTATAAAAAGTCTTGCATGTCCCCTGTTTTCTTTACTTTATTGCATTTTGTGATTGTTATTCGTGTGCTTTTCAGATGATTGAGGGTGGAATGTCATTCTTGACCAAATTTTTATGTCAACAGACATTTATATGTCGACATGGGCATAAATGTATGTCGACATGGGCATGTGTAAAACTAAATTTTGAGCATTTTTAAGTGTTCTTATATATATAATTCCGGAAATTCTTGAATTAAAACACATGTTATAAATGAATATTATAAATTAGAAAATCATATGAAAACATAAATATAAACTATATAAACATATTTATAAAATTATAAAGTTAAAACTATATAAATATAAAGTATATAATATATGAATATAAAACTTAAAAACTATCAAACTTGAGCTTAAAATCAAGATTAAAGTAAGGAAAGTAAAATAGAGAAGATCGAGATTAAAGATAGAATTTGAAAACAGAATTTGAAATTGAAAAACAAAATCTGAATTTAAATTTAAATTTGAACCTGAGTGTTATTCAGAGTCTTACATAATCTAGACTCTATTACTGTATTTATCTTAAACTCTTGAAATCTTGAATACCCATGAGTCTTGAATCATCTCTGAATTCTGAATCTCTAATTTCTTTAAACTGTACAGTCTTCAGTCTTAATTCCTGTATATAATTTCTGCATATGTGTGTGTATATTATATATTCTAGATAAAAGTGTTAGTATATATGTTATAATCAATTAATATTGAAATAAGGTTGTTGTCATCAAAACTCCATTCTCCAACAGATAGCATACGACAAGCTCCGAGGACGCAGGACTACAAGCTTCCCGCATAGTACCATATGTCCCTACAGTCTTCAGTTAACTCGACAGACATCTTGACTCGTGTCCACTACATATCATAAACACACTACGGAACTACGATCCGCACTAGTCATGATGCGATACAAGGGGTTGTAGGGAATACTACCTACCTAGTATTGATCATTTGACGCACATCAAAATACCTGATAATGGTGTCGTGGATATAGGAGGTACAATCAGGCTGCTACGTGGATAGTGGCTAATTCAGTTCACACTCGAACCATAAAGAGAGCTAAACACAATGTGGATTAACATATAGTACTAAACCTGTAAATATATACATCCACATACATTGGCCAACATATGTCCCTCCATATCTACCATCTCCTCACCGCGGCGAGTTCTAATAGACACATATGAGCATATCACTGTTTGAGCGACATTCAATTATAAAGAATAATCAAACAAATAATATAACAGCGTCTCATTCCATCACATCTTAGTCAAATAATTATTCAATGCTCGTTGATTGCACTCGAGTCTACACTAGTTATTTTTATGTAATAAGTCCGATGAAAAACTGGATAAGTGTTATTGAAAGTACCATACCAGACGGTATCACTAATTTGTTTATCCAAATTTTTTGTCATATAGAAATGTAGCCACACAAATTCAGTATAAACTATTACAAATTAATATAAAAGGATGTTATCATCATATTATTAAATGCTAATCAAATCAGTATCAATGATGCTTCATCCATATAGTACAATGTAATGTATAACACGAAGTAAAATTAGAAAACCAAGGTAAAATTGGTTAATAAAAAAGGCGTATATAAATAGGACTAACAATTCAATATTCATAATAAATAAGTTCCATATAATTTTATATAGAAAAATTAATACATAGAATTGGATAATAAAATATAAATAAATATATTAAATAGAAAATTAATCGAATTCAAATATAAGATATTCTATGCAACAAATAATCATTTAACCTTTTATAAGATTAGACAATGACTTAACTACTCACTAATATTATTTAAAAAGGGGTTTTGCACATCAGATACCTATTTATAAAGTTGGCATAAGTAAATCTCCAATAGTAATGAATTTGTAAATTAGGTCCCTATTTTTTTGAATTAGAGAAAGCAGACTAGTTTGTAGTTTTCTGATAAGAATTGCAAGTTACCTACAATTTTCAAAAAGTTCTCCAAAATTTGAAAAATCAAATATTTTTATTCATGAATAATAATAATTGCTATTTTAGTATAATTTTAGTAAATAACTAATGTTTTTCAAATATTTGATTTTTAATTATAGATAATTGCTATTTAAATATAATTTAAGTATTATTTATAATTAAATATTTTTATTTATAAATAATAATAATTGCATTCTTTGTTGTTTTAAAAATAGATACCTAATTTACATAATCATTTTTACATGAACTTTTCTTACAACAACATTAAAAACAAAGACCTGTAGTTATCTTCTTGTATTTAAAAATTCATTTTAATTTCCCAAAATGACTTATAAAGCTAAATAATACATATAACAAATATTTCATGTAATCCTATCAAATAAGACAGAAAATTGCTGGAGTAGTAAACCAAAAATAGATAAATAATTCATATATATGTACCAAAAGATACAAAATAATGATTCATCAAAGTACATTGAATAATTTATAGATAAATATCTTGTTAATCTATCCCACTTCCTATTTAATAACTCTGTTAAATTCCTTTTATTTATTTAACAAACTTCAAATTATATTTATAATCATATAAAACATATAAAGATTTAATATAATTGTTAGAGAACTCCAAATTGTCACAAAACTAGTTGGCAATGTAAAGGGTGGACTCTTAATATTTATACAGAATTTATTTTATAGATTCCCTGATGTGGGACTTGTCTCAACACACCCCCGCACGCGTGGCATATCCTGGGACTAACACGTTGATCTTATTAGTTGACGTGCACAAGTGTTGAGTTATGTGCACACGAATTAAATCTTGCTCTGATGCCATGTTAGAGAACCCTAAATTATCACAAAACAAATTGGCAATGTGAAGGGTGGACTCTTAATATTTATATAGAATTTATTTTATAAATTCCCCAATGTGGGACTTATCTCAACAACAACGCTTATCGTTTGTCAATATGGATCGATCAAATTCTCTAGCTCTACTCTTCAAAATATAGTTTTTTTAATGTAAGGTTTATCATCTGTACACTATAAGAAACTGCAGACTTACTTACGCCTAAATGACTTAGCTTGAACATAGCTAAATGTGATACTTTATCGAGTATTTATAGCATTTATGGCGTATGTAAAATCCATGTAGGTAAATAAAAACTCATGTTTTACCTACGTCAAAAGTGGGGTAGTTTTCAACTCCTTAGTTATGTTATTGTTTTTATGTATCTTCTATAGTCATTATTTTCCTACTTCTTTCTTACACTATTTACACATCTTACGTTCTCCATGTCATTCCTACGCCATCTGTTTACTACATCCTCCCTACGCCTTTGTCATCAGTGTTTTCCCATGTCATCCACACAACTTTTATTATACTATAGTAAAATCGGATTATCTACGCTTAAAGCAATTTTGACACATTACTACTATGTTTTTTTAATTAATACACAACACTTTATCAACATTGAACTAGAACTGATATCAAATTATTCAAGAAATAAGATATAATATAAAATCATTCATAATTAAGCAATTTCAAGCATCTTCTTCATATTACAAAATCAAACCAATATCAAACAAATTCTCGTATGTTTAAAAGTACAATATTTTGTGCATAATATGTAACATTATATGGATACCTTTTTAAGAATAAGAAAAATGTCCTCAATTCTCGTCAGGATGACTATTCGACTATAGATCAATTCAATATAGGAGCATTTATATAGTAATAAAACTTGAGAAAAATAAATCTAATGCTAGTTTCATCCAAAAAAAGCAACGATAGATTATTACCTGGATAAAAAATCAATGAACGGGAGTAGAGAGCCAAGAAATAAGCAGCAACGTTCATTTATTTGTTACTAAATTAGCAGGATCGATAGCGCCAAAGAACGTCATAGAAAAATGAAATGGAGATGTGGGGTATCGATCCCCAAACCTCTCACATGCTAAGCGAGCGCTCTACCATCTGAGCTACATCCCCAATAAACTTAATTTAATGTTACCAAAATGAAATTATTAAAATCGATGTCGATCTTAGAGGGAACGAATATGCTATAGAAGTGAAGAAGAATGGTTAGCTAAAGGTCGGCTCGATTAACCATGAATTCGTAATAGTAAACGTTTAGGAATCAGATTTTATTAAGAAGAAGGGCTCAGCCAATGAGAAGAAACGACGAACGATTAGGATTTTTAAACCTTCCATAAAACACCCCATGAATTATTTCATTGTAAAATAACTTATTTTGATGAGGGCCCTCAAATTGTTCTAGGCTTTACAATGTAAGCCACTAATTTTTATCTACCTTGATAAGTCTGAAATTTGATTTGTAAGCAAATAATTTTGAATGTCAATAATGGCATATCTACGTCAGCATTTGTAATCATTTTGGATTATGATTTTCAATCATCATATATCTACATCATTTGTTATAGATCAATATCAAATAATTATCGTATTTGCTAACAATTAATAGATCAAAAACTACAAATAGAAAATTTTGTTTTGACTAACTTTTTTCAGTCTCGTTAGTTATAAAAGTATGAAAAATAAATAAATAGAATGACCATAGATGGTTTCGTAAATTAATACACACTGAATGTATATAATAGAAGCTATTAGTTTAATAATAAAATAAAAATAAACTGTAACACTTTATCTATATAATCATAATACCTAAGTGTGTATAATGCAATTACGTCAGATAATACAAATAATGAGGCTATATGTAGTAGACACGTGAATTATTATTTTTACTAACATCGGTATGTATTAAAACATCTTATATGTATATCTCACATATATTTACATAATATAAGTGCAAAAACATAAACAAGTGTGCCTCAATGATATAACAATACACAATGTATAGTAAATACAAATAAGGCAAAGTTAACTATAGTGATAAATTTATAACACAATAATGTTATAAGTTACAAAATATTTCTAATGCTAATTATCTTAAACCCATATAAATTATTAGAACTGATGTAAAAAGACACCTATCTAGAATAAATTAGTAGGAACCAATCGGCCTATGTATAATAATTGAATCTTCCATACAATACAACTTCAGCATGTGCAATGAAGCCATCAAGGAAATAAGGTTGACTCGTTTCAATGCCTTAGTGCAATATTAGAAATAATAGTGAATGAGATATGAGTCCCACATCATCAAAAATAAGCATGTGTTCATGCTTAAATAGTGGATCTTTTATATCTATATTAGCCTTTAGGATCAAATAATTTTGTCCAAGGGGAAGGACCTATATGGCCATGGATTAACACGTGCGCGCATCGCCGTCCGTCCGTCCCATACTGAACCGGGTCAGATCAGGTGCAGGTGTCGGTCCAAAAAGAGTGGACTATGTTATATTTTTACTACATAAAAATAAACATTTTCCACTATTTAAATTCAAAAAGAAACAACCATTGCAAATATAGGAATGACCCCAACTATTTACGAATGGAAATAGTCATTATGAAATGACTTGGCGCGACCCAACGGACATGGTCGTTGCAAATTAAATGTTGCATATGAAAAAACATATATATTCGCAATGGAAACGACTATTGCAAATCACTATTGCAAGCGTTGCAATTATTAAAGAGATCTAACCTTTTTTCCAACAAAAATAATCTTTGCAAATGCGAATTAAAGAAATACAATGTTGACGTGGCACGAATTATCGCTGATTCGCGCATGCCAAAGCCCGAGCGTATGTTTTGTAGAAACACAATATCCAAATTCCAAAGTGATGAAATGCAGGGAGAACACAACTTTCTGTAGTGGTTCGGCACTAACGCCTACGTCCACTTTATAGTAATTTTTCATCATATAATACCTGACTACAAGTGTTGTACAAGTTCGTATAATATTTGTGTACAAAGCATTACAATAGAACAACAAAATAGTAGTTAATTGTAAACTTTGACCAAAATGCCCTTCTTCTTCTTCATCACTGAGTGAAAAATATATTGACTTGGTCAAAAATGTCCCAAAAGTTACTCCAATATCCAAGAATCCAAGAATATCCAAAATGGTCAAAAAACAGTGCAAAACTCCAAAAAAATGTCCAAGAGTTGAAGGAAAACGTGTACGCAACATTTTAGAGGTCCATGCTATGTCCAATAGTCATGGAGAAGAAAGTGGCAGCCATTAATGGTGCTTGAGAGCTCCAAGAAGTCTAAAATATCAAATGAGAATCAACCTTTTCAATTGCCAAGCAAGGGGCTATTTATAGGTGAGTTTAGAGGGCAGGTGCAGGAATTTCGTATCCTGAAGGGATGCGAAATTCGTATCCAAAAAACAGTGCGAAAAAACCAAGCCAAAGTTGAAAAAATCGCATCCCAAGCCATAAAAAACTCGCATCCTAAAAATATCGTGCCAGGCACGGGTCGAGCAAGCCAAAAGCACTGATCCGCATGCATTTGTGCCTTTGCCAAAATATTTGGCATTTGCCAAATTACCAAATCTACATCCCATTTCCCCATATCTGACCCAAGGAAAATCTCGCATCCCTCAATGCGATCACCAGATAATCGCATCCCTTTGCCTCGCCAAAATCCTGCATCCCATTTTCCTTGCCAAAGCTCGCATCCAAGGATGCGATGCGAAGGCATGGAAAATCCATATCCACTCGAGCCAATCCAAGAAAAATCGTATCCAAAATCTCGTATCCATCGCTTGCCAAAATCTCATTTCTCTCGATCCATGGTATAGAGTCGAAGGAAGTTGTGCCGGGGATGATGCAGAGTCGAGAAATTCGCATCCCAGCTAGGACGTGAAGTGGGGGATGTGATTTTGCCAATTTCCAAGCTGAGTTTTCGAACCAACTTTTCCATGTGATCTCGCCGAGTTGCGCATGTGATTTTGGGTTGTTTTACCGTGTCGATCCACCATTTTGAACGTGCCAGATCTTGAGATTTTGCCAAATGTCAAATCCAACCAGACCGAGTCGCGCAAGTGATTTTTCGTGATCGACGAGTGTCAATCAACTGTTTTTGAGTGCGTGACACTACTGTTTTTTTTACTGAAATCCATATATTTTTCCATGACGAGTTTTGCCACGTGATCGGACCGACACGCTCAAGAATTTTGAGCTGATCGGATCGAGTCAATCACGTATTTTTACTGCGCTAGTTTTTTCAACTCCATCAACGATTATTTTACAAATCGACGCTATTTCCAATCCTTTTCTGAACACGTTGCAACTACAACCAAATTGCTTTGTGTTTTCTGACAATGTTATTGATGCTTGAGCACATTGCTAACCAAAATCTTGACGTGTGATAGCTTTACCAAAAAGCATGTCAATACTTTGCCCCTCAAAACATGTTTTACTTGATCGAAGGAAGATGTGTTTTGTGATAAAACCAGAAATCCAGAAACCAAAAGCAGAAGAAGTCCGAAGCGAACTTCTATAACCAAAAAACAAAAGAACCACGATCTTGCCCGATCGTATTAACCATAAATCCAAAGCCTACAAACCAGAAAGCCAAAAAGCCTGAAATCCAATAAAAGCTTATGATCACTCCGGATCTTTTTAGAGGTAACCAGAATACCAGAAGGGCTGCACGAGTTCGATAACCTGAATAACCAGAAAATCCATAGCCAGACAATCGGGAAAACCCAAAGACCGTAAATCCCTAATAACCAACAATCATATAGCCAGATATCCAAATGAGTTTAAGGCATCCTTGCCAAAGCAAGACGACCAAGGCGGCCTTACCGAAGTAAGATGACCAAGGAATGCTAAACGGTCCAAGGCGGCCTTAACGGAGCAAGACGACCAAGGAACGCCAAACAATTCCAATGTGGCCTTACCAGAGTAAGACGACCAAGGATAAGCCATAGAATTCCAAGACGGTCTTACCAGAGTAAGATGACCGAGAATAAGCCAGAGAATGCGACATTACCGGAGTAAGACGACCAAGGATAAGCTATAGACCGAAGTCCTTAGAGTTTATAATCCAGTTTCAGATTTCATACTTCAATAGAAAAAGTCCTTACTTTGCGAAGTAATCTTATTAAATTTATAAAATTTTGGAGTTTTTAGTAAAACCAAAAGGAAAACCTGACAATTCATCATCCGTAAAGAGCATGCCTAGGGGCTCGCCTGTCCCCATACATGGTTATGCAGACTTAGATGTCTTTAATTTCAAATTCATTTGTGAAGAAGACTGAATGGTTTATCATCTGCTAAGAGCATGCCTAGGGATGTTTGTTCCCGTACATAGGTAAGCAAACTTAGCCATCTGAGTTTCAAAACCAGAGTCATCTCGAGGCGACCCAATCGGAGCAAGCCGACCAAGAGTAGCCATATAACTTCAAGGCAGCCTTACCGGATTAAGACGACCAAGAAATCCCAGAATGTCCAAGGCGACCCTACTGGAGCAAGACGACCAAGGAATGCCAAATTGTCCAAGGTAGCCTTACCAGAGTAAGACGACCAAGGAATGCCAAATAAGTTCAAGGCGGCCTTACCGGAGTAACACGACCAAGAATAGCCAAAAAATCCATTTTATTAATAACCAAGGGGTGATGGTATATTTTTTAGGGCTGGCAATTAGAACTGAGAACCGATAACCCGAACCGAACCGACCCGAAATGACCCGAACCGAACCCGATGGGTCTCGGGTCGGGTCTAGGTGATAAAAAATGCCATCAAGACCCGATCAAACCCAAACCGCACAGACCGAACCCGAAAGACCCGACGAAAAAACATTGAAATATATGTATTTTAGTGTTATTATTCAAGGAGACCCAAACCGACCCGACCCGACTCGAACCGAAGCTCGGGTCGGGTCGGGTCCGGATTTTTTAAATGTATAGTTAAGACCCGACAAAACCCGACCCGCTTAGAACCGAGACCCGCCGGGTCGGGTCAGGGTCCATCGGGTCGGGTCTAAATGCCACCCATAATATTTTCAAGCGAAGAGCATGCCTAGGGATTAGAATAACTCTCATACATGTGTAGGTCGACTCAACTATCTATAATTCGGGAAGCAAAAAGAGATAAATCCAAAAGGCCAGAGCCTATAAAGCCAAATCCACGGGTCGAAGCCCAAGTATCCATAATCCAGAAAAAGCCGAGTGAGCCAAATCATAGGCTCGAGAAATCTAAAAGCTGGAAAGCCAAAAATGAGAAAGTCATGAGTACGGAGCTCATTATCCGAGATCCATGAAATCCAGAAGCCAAGAAACCAAAGAAAGCCAAATCCAAGGCCTAAGCACCGAAGGCTATAAAACCATAATCCAAGAAACCAAAACCAAGAATACAACATAACCGCGAAGCCAGAGAAATAGAACCCACAAGTCATAATATAATGATGCCCGAGAGACTTGCATCCGAGACACCGGAGCCAACGAGAGGTTTAATTGATAGCAATGTCACTGAGATGAGTGCTAGTCCCAGGCCTATCCTGATTTCCATGAGGGGGTTGTGCTTGTCCAGGCACCATAGCCCGATTCCGAACAAACAATGCCACCTCTCCACGTCTAACATAGTCCTCTATCATACCCCTGAGATGTCGACACTCATTTGTATTATGACCATGAAATATGCAATGTCAACCAGTATCCATTTCTCTCAGAGTCTACTCCCTTATGAGAGGCTTCTTGAAAGGAGTTGTGGGATGAACTTCTAAATAAATTTCTTCAGGAGTGTGAGTAAGTTCTAAGTAAGTCGAGAACTTAGGTGGTCTCCAAGTAATGTTATAATCATTCCTCGAAGATGGTTTACCAGCAATAGAATCCTCTGCTTTACTAGAATCGGACGGATACCCCCCTTAACCACATTAGCTTCAAGAACCTTTTTGTCAGTTCTTGCATCCTCTTCCCAAAGGAATCTTTCAGCTTGAAAATAGAAATCCCCTAGATCCCTCAGCGGGTCCTAATGCAATAAAGTCTTAAAGTCAGATTTATCCAAAACTCCAAATACCGCGACCATCAAAACCATAGATGGGTCGGGTCTGTAAACCAAAGCCACCGCAGCGTTAAACCATTTTAAAATTTTACGCAGAGTCTCGCCAGACTTCTGCTTAATGCCAGTTAGAGTCATAACGCTTTCGGATGAGCGATGTGAACTATAACATGCTCCACAAATGTGTTAACCAAAGCATTCCAAGAAGTAATAAAGCTCGTCTCTGGCTTCCTGAACCGCATAGCAGTAGTATCTATCAAGTAAAGCAGAAAGCATTTTGCCATGACACCTTCTGAAGCAGAGAGAACTACTATATGCCGAATATACCGCATCAAGTGGCCAGTCGAATCCTTCCGACCATCATAAGCTTCCAACATCGGTAGCTTGACGTCCGGTGGGTTACGAGAATTCCTTTTATCCAAAGAGAACAAACTGTGAGTTACACAATCTAAGTCCAAAGAAGAGGCACCGCCTCTAATGAACCGACGAATAACATCTGCGATTTGAGATCCATTACTAAAAGCAAGCAACTGATCCAGATTATCCAAAGAGACATTGGTGCCCCTTGTGTTCAATTCCAATTTAGGAATCGGTTGGTTAGCGAGAAGAATATCCGGTTGAATTCCAACCTGAGGAGCGACATCGGGCACAATCCTGACTCCCGGAACCATAAGAGCACTACCATCCAAAGCTGCGCGCACTGGTGCCTGAACAACATTACCAACAGTGGAGCCCTCAACTTGACCAATCAAAGCGTCACGTGCTAGAGCGATGTCAGGATTAAGGATGCCCCTGAGTGTATCAGGATTGACAATGGTCCGAGGATCGGCATAGGCATGTTGATTAGTTTGCAGGGTTGCCTCCAAGTCCTGAGTCGTAGCCTATGGAACACTAGTACTATTTCTAATAACATCGGCTTGGCCAATCGACCTTCCATAATTTCTTATCCTTTCCTCAATCCGAGCGAGAAATGTAGTAAAAGCTTCTTTCTATCGCTCGAGATGAGCGTTCAAATCTGTAGCTAAGTTCTTAATCATCCCATCAACGTCGTCATGAGTGCCGTAATTTCAAGGGAACTCTAGTTAAAGAAAGTTCTTGACTTCCTTCACCTCCTACACCTTAAGCTTCAGCAATAGCGTCGAGTTTCTTGAGCTTAACCATGGTGAAAAGCGAGTAATAAAGTCAAAGTTGAAAATTGAAACCAAAGTCAAAAAACCAAAACCAAGTCCGAAGACGAATTCGAAAGACAAATCCGAGAATCCAATCCGAAGTAGAAGTCAAAGCTGTGCTCCCCTTCCTGGCGCGCCAAAGTGTTGACGTGGGGAGTTGTCGCTGATTCGCGCACGCCAAACCCGAGTGTATGTTTTGTAGAAACACAATAATCCAAATCCAAAGTAATGAAATGCAGGGTGAATACAACTTTCTATAGTGGTTTGGCACTAATGCCTACGTCCACTTTATAGTAATCATTCTTCACATAATAGCTGATTACAATTAATGTACAAGTTCAGACAATATTTATGTACTAAGCATTACAATAGAACAACAAAATAATTGTTAATTCTAAATTTTGACCAAAATTCCCTTCTTCTTCTCGTTGAGTGAAAAATATGTTGACTTGGTCAAAAGTGTCTAAAAAGAGCTCCATTGTCCAAGAATATTCAAAGTAGTCCAAAAACAGTGTAAATACCTAAGGAAATGTCCAAAAGTTGACGGAAAACGTGTATGCAACATTTTAGAGGTCCAAGCTATGTACAATAGTCATGGAGAAGAAGGTAACAACCGTTAATGGTGATTGAGAGCTCAAAGATATCCAAAATGTCAAATGAGAACCAACCCCTTTGAATGCCAAGAAAGGGGATATTTATAGGTGAGTTTTGGGGGTAGGTGCAGGAATTTCCTATCCCGAAGGGATGTGAAATTCGTATCCCAAAAACAGTGCAAAAACCAAGCCAAAGTCAAAAAAATCGCATCCCAAGCCATAAAAACTTGCATCATGAAAATATTATGCCAGACACGGGTCGGGAAAGCCAAAAGCACCGATCTACATGCATTTCCTCCTTTGCCAAAATATTTGGCATTTGCTAAATTACCAAATCCGCATCCTATTTCCCTGTATCCGACTCAAGCAAAATCTTGCATCCCTCGATGCGATCACCAAAAAATCGCATCCCTTTGCCTCGCCAAAATCCTACATCCCACTTCCTTACTAAAAACTCGCATTCAGGGACACGATGCAGAGGCGTGGAAAATCCATATCCACTCGAGCCGATTCAGGAAAAATCGTTTCCAAAATCTCGTATCCACCGCTTTCCAAAATCTCGCATCCCACAATCCGTGGTGCGAAGTTGAAGAAAGTCATGCCGAGGCTGATATGGAATCGAGAATTTCAGCTAGGATGCGAAGTGGGGGATGCGATTTAGCTAACTGCCAAGTCGAGTTTTTGCACAAACTTTTCCTTGTGATCTGGCCGACTTGCACATGCGGCTTTGTGCCATTTTACTGTACCGATCAACCATTTTGAATGTGCCAGATCTTGAGATTTTTCCAAATGCCAAATCCAACCAGAACGAGTCATGCAAGTGATTTTCGTGAATGATGTGTGTTGATCAGCTGTTTTTGAGTGCATGACACTGCTTTTTACCAAAATTCATATATTTTTCCATGATGAGTTTTGTCACGTAATCGGACTGACATGCTCAAGCATTTTGAGCTGGTTGGACTGAGTTGATCATGTATTTTTACCACCGGTTTTTCCGAGTCCATCTACGATAATTTTACGAATCGACGCTATTTCCGATACTTTTCCGAACACATTGCGACTTCGACCAAGCCACTTTATGTTTTCTGACGATGTTATTGACGCTCGAGCACATTGCTAAGCAAAATCTTGACATGTGACAGCTTTACCAAAAAGCGTTTCAAATACGAGCTTTCCAACGAAAACAACCGTTTTGAATTAACCTATAAATAAATAAGGAAACCTAATTACTTTCCTAATAAAACATTTCTAAATTATCTCTTCTTCCTTTTCATTTCTGCAAAATAAAAATGGTCCTACAAATCACACAGAAGATCATACACACCACAACCTCGAGCATATCACGTCTGTTGTAACTTGGGAGACCTTGAATAAAGTCTTAAGGAAATTGTCACAAAAACCCTCAGACGAAAGTTCCTTATATAACCTGGTTAGATTCTGTTTCTTGTAAATTTATTTATATGTATTGTTGCTATCTTTCTTGTTAGAAGGTATATCGGTTCTACTTAAAAGTGAAATAGCATTTATCATTATTGTTTAACACAACACCTTGCTGTTACCGTTATTATCATAATGTGTTGTTGTACATTCATTACGACAACAGTTATTATTGAGTATCATATTCCAAAAAATATTGGAAATTTGATTTATAAACTTGTGAAAGGGGTCTATAATTGTTTAGTCTTTGTTTTGGTATACTAATCATATAACATCTTAAGACTTTACTATTTTCACTAAAACAAAGATGGCGGCAATTGAATTATCAACAAATATTTTTACTCACAACAAGTCTAATCCGTTTAGAGGAGATGGTGATGACTTCTTGACATGGCAGAATCAAATGCTATTTTATGTCATTAGGTTGGAGCTGCAAAAGTGCATTGAGGAGGATGAACCAAAGCCCATAAAAGGATAAATTAGAGAAAAAGACGCAGATATTTTTCTCAATATTGACTTATGGAAACATTCAGATTTTCTGTGTTGAAACTATATTATGAACTATTTCAGTAAAGTACTATACAAAATGAATTAGCCACACCAGACAACAAAACCTCTCTGCATTACACTTGCAAATAAATATAGGATGTAGAATGTCAGTTTGAACAAGTTTTGTAACATCCCATATTTTCTGTATACTTAAATTTCGATTTAAAATATATAAAATGGAATAATCTTAGGGGAAAAACAAAATTTTGTTGGGTATAATGATAATGATTGTTTGAATTAAGTATGAATAGATTTTTCCAAATTTAGTTTAATTAGAAAATGTTGAAATTTGGGATTTAATATTTAAATGACTAAATAAAATTTAAGTTGTTTAAGTAAAAATTTAAATTAAATTTAGAATTTCTAAATAATCAAATTAAGATTTAAAAATGTGAAATTTATTTATAAAAAATTTATTTAAGTTATAATTAGATTTAAATGGAATTTAATGAATATTTAAATTGAATTGAATCAATTTAATGAATACTTGAATATTTTATTTATTTATTAACTGAAGAATTTAACTGTTTTGGCGACTGTCTCAGAATCCGACGAAAACCAGTTTCATCGGATCCGGAACAGTGAATTATGGTAGGATTTTAATTTTGCGTTACAATCGGACTTGTCATTTGAGCGTACGGGAGAAAACCCGAATGGAATCGATGTAATAGGATAATGGTTAGTTTCTCTAATTGGGCCTTCTAAAAATATCTAAATAAAATCCTTTTATTTCTCTCCACGTCATTCCTCACATATACGTACACCTTCCTCCATCAATTTTCTTTTATCTCTAATGGCTGAAATCCTTTCAAACCCTAGCTCAAAAATCAAAATACAACTTCAAAATAAAATCTCTCCAAACCATAGCATATTATATGTCAAAACGAAGGCCTCAACAATACGAAACTTCGGGTGTCATCAGTTTCGACATGCAGTGCTTCAAGTGGCCAGAATTCGGGGTCAAAGGGGACTGATTTCGGAACCCTAGAAGCTAGATTTGGGGTTTTCCGATTTAGAGGTCAATCGGAGAAATTAAGTTCTGGGTATTGGAGAGTAGACGGATACAAACTCATAGGTGATGTTCGTTTGTCGTAGTTCGGCCTGAGGTGGTCGAATTTCACGATTTAGGGTTTCAAAACCCGTTTTGGGGCTGATTTGGCGCGAGCAGAGGACGCCGCCGGAGACCGTGGCGGTTGGAGGGAAAGTGGGGCCTGAGTTGGGCTCGCCATTCCGGGTGGTCGCTGGTCCTGATTCGGGCGGAGGAAGGCACGGTGGTTAGTCAAAGTTAGTGGTGATGGGTTGCTTTAGCGTGTATTGTTCACACACGGGAAATGAAGGATGGAGCGGGATTTTGAAAGAGGTCTGCTGACGTGGCTTCTTGGTATTGGTCATTAGTTCATTTATTAAATTATATATATACATGTATATCGAACGTTCTAACGTCCTTATCTTTCACATACGAGCTCGGATTTGGACGCGATTGGGAGCGTTGGAATCGTGACGATATTGCGAACGATCTAAGAGTGGGTTGGCTGCATTTGGAGACAAGAAAAAAAAAATTGGGCTTTGGTTGGATGTCCGATTCACTAAGGCCCCAAAGGTGAGTGATTTCAACGCTCACAATGAACTGCATTATTCCCATATTTATTGAATTAAATTATGAAATAAGTTTGGATGCATGGTTGTGATTGGCTGTAGAATTGGATGCTTAAATTTGATATACAAGTGTGTTAACATGCAAATTTGATCGATAACTAGTTATTTAATTTAAATTAAATTTCTAGTTTGAAATTTTGATCCTTCTTAACCCGTTAAACGGTTCAATATTGATCAATTGGATGAAGTGATTTGTGATGGATGTTTGGTTGGAATTTATGACTGAATTAATATTGACACTGCTAATGCTCCATATTCAGTATATTGTATTGCATGTTTATTTTTACGATTTATCCCATTACCCTTGATATTACGAGCATCGAATAAACCCGGATTTATCGGTTTAAAATAAATTAAGAACACAGGTTGAAATGATAAATATATGTGACCCCGATTTGGATTGAAATGATATACATCCATCCCTGAAATATCGGAAAGTAAAAAAATCACTTGGCATAGGATAGCAAATTATATATGGACATCGGTTTGTAAAATGATTTTTAATATTCGAAATTCTATTTGATGAAAAGTTGATTTAAAAGAAATCTGTCGATTTTCGACAAATTTTATTCTTCCTTTAAAGATCGGGATCTTGAATGTTATTTGAATTGGTTAAGGAAATTTTCCCAAAACAAATTGGAAGTTTGAATTAGAATTTTAATATGATTTGGGATTATTCCAATAATTGGGTAGACTCGAATTTAATAATTTCTTATTGAATTTAATTTTGGAATGAAAATAATCAAGAATACTCGGAGTTGTTTTAAACTTAGTACCAATTTGGTTTGAATTCTTTGAATTGGAAGATGGGTTTGAAATGGTGTTCGAAATAAGATATTGAGCCATGTAAACTCCATTGAGACTGGAGTATAGATCCAAGTATTTGAAGTTCGGAAGAAAGGGACGATTGTAATTAAAGGATTTTATTATATATATATATATATATATAAATATATTTTACACTGCTTGATTTCAAATAACTGTTTCTTTCTTAAAATTTATTTATTTAACTTTTACCTATAAAATTATTTTGTTACAACTAAATTTTTCCTTATATTTTATTTCAAAACTATTTAGTAAACCTTTAATTTATATATATACATAGCATTTTAAATTACCTTATTTTATTTTATTTTACTTTAATTATTATATTCTATACATATTTATCTTATATAAAGTTTCCTTAAGCATCTATTTTTTTTCTTAATTATATTTTATAAATTGTAAAATTCTTCCAAATGGAAAGTGTTTGGATTTGAACCATTGGTTCAATGGAGTTGGAAAAAGCTATTTGAATATGAATCGATTTTTTAAACAGATTTTAATATGGAAATATAAATTTTATTCTACTCGAATATAAATGGACCTCCTAAGGGATTGAAACGAGATGAAATGAAAATATATACTATATTTGAATATGGATGGATTTCCGACCATAAATCGATTTTTGAAATGATTACGATTTGATATGAAATATATTCTACTCGAATATGAATCGATTTTGAAGTATTATATGATTATAATATATAGACATGAAAATATATTCTAGTTGGAATATAATCGGTTTTGGGAATAATTGGAATATCTTGATATGAAATTATATTCTTTTGAATATAAATTGGGTTCGAAACAAAACATGATATTTTTGATATAAAGCGAACCTTTGTGAAATGTAAAAGAATCGATCGATGTGGAAAATGTAAACCTTGGTTGTCAAAGAGGCCGGAGTTGACAAGTGGCATACTCTTTGTCAGTGTCGATACCACTTTAACAGCTGTGAATGTTATGACGTATCCAAAATGGAAGACGGTGACTTGGAGGTGATTATTGAATCGAAGAAGATGAACGATGACGAAATAGCCCTGGCCTTCGGATCAGAATTTAAATGACTAAAACAGGAGCTATACCGTGACTAATTGAGGTAGCACCTCTGATCGGACACACTTCTTCGATACTATTACTATGACTACGATGATAATGATTTGGGCCCTTTATGAATTATGGGAGTGTGATCCGAGGTGGGCAGTAATGGCTGCTATGCGTTACCACCGGTCCGGGAGTGTAATTGGTAGAATCCTACCCTGGACATTGCCTCGAGTGCCTTGTCATATTTATCCTTATTGAGCCCCCTACGATTTTGATTTAGCATTGCTTTCTATGGAGTGCCCTCTGATAACACCAGTATGGTGAATTTACGGTACTGTATAGACTGTTGATGCCTGTAAACGGTGTAAGGGTAATATGGTAATACCGCTTACGCTATTTTATGATATTTACTTTACTGGATAGGCACTATCATAATAGCGTATTATACTACGTATGTATTAGTTTAAAGGATCCTCGAGAGGTGGAAAAATCTCGTAACATCTCTTGAGTTACTGCACCCATGACACTCAAATTTGTTTCGTATTTTAATTTGACTAATATGAGAATGATTTAGTGCTGATCCGAGTGTTATTGTGTTTTCTTTTATGCAATACGCTCGGGTCAGCAGAAGTTTGTAGTTAGCGAAGATTACTTTGCCCTGGAGATCGAAGACGAAGATTTGGTATACATCTATTATACATATGTATTTCCGCTGCACTTTGTTTCTGTTGTCTTGCTATGTATATCTGCATATGTGTAACTCTGATTTACGTTTGTACGTTACAGCCAAATGTATATATTTCAACTGTCTTAACTGCTATTTGTTTATTATATGGTGTCCTTCCACTGTGAGATTTTGTGATTGTTTTACCCTTCTTTCTTCTTTTTCTTCTTTTCCCAATAACTACCTATATTTGAGATTTGTTTGGGTTGACATGTGTGGTTTATTGTCGATTTTAAACGGTCAAAAATCCGGGTCATTACAGTTGGTATCAGAGCGTATGGTTGGTGACAACCTTGGCTCTGTTCGGGAATAAACTCATTAGAGATAGGGTTAGAAACGCTTTAGAATGAGTTGAGAGTATATATGAGAGAGCATATTTGTACTTTTGATGTAAAAATGGTTTTAATTGTGTTGACTTGTTCTGCTGAATATTTATGGATTCTAATCGATATATGGGATGCCATACAATCGATAAGAATTCCTAAATAATCGAATAGAATGATCGACATAATATGGTTTCCGAATATATTTTAAGTATGTCATATACATTATTGGTTTTAAGAGTATAAGCATTGGTCGTTAGTAGGTAATAATATTAAGTTATTATCTAGTATGGTTGATTTAAATAATAAATTTAAGACAAAACTTTAATGGCTTAAAGAAATTTGAAAATGAAATGAAATCTTTAAGTGTAACGGGTTGGCTAATATATTTTGCAAATAAAATAGAATTTAACTTGAGAACTCGATTCTATGTCTTTTGGAAATAATTTGCCAAAGCTTTGAAATAATACCGTATTATAGAAATAGTTTCAAAAGGATTTTTAAATAAAATGAGTGTCATCCCTTCTTGGACCTTAAGATAACTATGCTAATGAGTGCACGCATTATCGGTGTTTATTTTGAAAAGTCTAAGTGGGGGAGAGACCACTCAATGATTATTATAATTGGATTTGACAAAGTATTTTGGATTTAACTTCCTATGATATAAATTTTATGTATGGGTATTAGTATATGTTATCTAGACTTGAATTTAATTTAACCAGAATAGAAGTTCCTATGTTCTTTGATTTAAGAGTTTGGATTAAGTTTTATATGAGATGATTTTTGTAAAATGGTATAAGTATATCATATTATTCCAAACTTAATTTGAAAACCAATAATTAAAGTTCCTAAGTTAATCATAAATAATGATTTAATTTATGGAATTAAGTAACTCGATTCATTAGAAATTCTTAAAATTGGAACATGGAATAAGGATAAAAACCTTGTGCGAATGTGAATAAGTTTAATCTAGGTTCTTTGTTAAATTAAAGATTTGGTCAGGTAATAAACGTGAAAACTCGTGATTTGGAATGATTAATAAGGATATTAAGTTAATTCGAGAAGGAGTTTAAAGAAATTTGTATTGGCGATAAAATCTGAATTGTCGATAAATAAAAATGAAGGAATTAAATGATGAATTAGTATACATGTGAAATGGATACATTATGTCAAATGTAAATATGGATTTGAATAATGAAATGAATGGAACATAAACATTACGTCTAATGAAATATAACCTAACTTGAGTAAAGGAATAAAGTTAAGTAAAGATTTAACTTAAGATGTTGGATAATAATGATTGAGAACTAAGTATAAACTTGAGTAGTGACTAGTCGTAATTCAATTCATGATTTGTAAGTCAACCAATAGATTTGGGTTAATGGGATAAGTTGATTTAAAATAAAATGAAATAAAGGAATAAGAAAATTGGCTAAAGGAATGAATAGAAGCGCCAAAACAAGAGAAAATATAGAATGGTTTATATAAAAACCATAGCTGACCCTAACCATGGATATAGATTCGAAGTTGATTAAGTAGAAAGAACAGATGAAATAAAATTGATTCGAATATGGACTAAGGTATGAGAAGTATAAAACCGAAGTCTAAATTATTAAATTAAAATGTTGGGAAAATTTGGAACTAAGTCAATTCAAATAAGTAATTCGAATTAGAGTTAATGTGGGTAAATTCGAGGAAATCTGAATTGGCTGATTTAGAACCAATTTAAATGAATATAAAAAGGGCCGAATGAATAATGACTTAACATGTATAAAATGAAACTAGCATTTGAAATCATGGAATGGGGCTAAATTTAGTCTAGTTAAGTGAATTGACTCGATGAGAGTTAACTTAGAAGAACGTATCAAGATCGATGGAGAACTGAGTACTTAGAAAAGGAATGAGTTATTTGTTCGGCAATAGATTCATAGTAATGAATTAAAAGATCTAATAGGATCTGGGTAGTTGGAAAGTTTAGAATGAATCCAAGTTTTATTCAAAATTTAATACTTGAAAATGAAGTGTGAAACTAATAGAAATATTCTGGAATAAAGTAAGCAATTCAATATGAACCCGTTGCTCGGATAATGAAAAAAATGCAAATGATATAATGGACTTAAATTAAATGAATGATAATGAAATATGAAAAAATGGTATGGAACTTATTTAATGAACGAATAAGAACAACTGCAATGAATAAGTTGGAACTGAACATGGGTATACTTAAGCGATAAGGGGTAAACCATATTTTGAACATAATGGATCGATAACCATTTTAGATGGCTAAACTTGGCTTAAGTTTTGGAATCGAAAGATTTAAACTTCAAGTAAAATAAATCGGTGTTATGTAAAAATCCGAAATAGTCGATATGCTGAAACTAAAACGACCATATTTTTGATGGGATAATCGGAATTCGATGATTCCGGACTTTTCGGAAACCTTAGAAACTGAAATAAAATTATTGTTAATAGCACCTTGCCTAATTTTCAAGTTTGTTAGGTTGAAATCCAAGCGTTAGTTGTAGTTCAACGCGCATAAAACAAAAATCTGAAGCATATACCTATATTCTTTTGACCATAACTTCCTAACGGAGCGTCGGATTTCGATGTGCGAGTACAATTCGGAAAGCCCAGGATCTGAAATAAAGCTTTCCTTTAATACGCTTCGTAAAATTTTGAGATTTAAAGGGGTTAAAACTAGGTTGAACAACTCAGACCTGCATTTTTCCGTGTACGGGCTGAGGTGTTCGCGTTCGCTAAAACGGTCATAACTTTTGAACGAATTATTCAAATTCGATGAATCTGGATAATTCGGAAAGCCAGAAACGAATGCTACAACTTTTTCCTAGAGTGTTTTAGTCCAATTCTATCATTTATAGGGTGATAATAGATGATTTGTTTGCTGGCCTATCATGTATTATAGTTTTGTACGTAGTGGAAATGCCGATGATATGTTGTGTAAGTTATATGCATTTTCTATTTAGTGTATATGTGTTTTCATGTATATGTGAGTATGTAGCAGGTGTAGGGAAGTCACGCTACGCTTCGGAGCTCGCTTGAGCTAAATGCTAAATTCTAAGATAGATAAAATTGCAAATAAACGTTAAAGAAGGTACGTATGTGTGTTATATGGTTTGTGGTTAAATATATATTGTATTTTCCCCATTTTTGGGATGCCTCATCGTGTGATGAGATGAATATTGAGTTTTATATATATGTGATTTTTCTGGACCTCTCCGTGCAAAGGAGATGCTGCCGAAATTTTCCGTGATTTCGGGAGTTAGAAAATTTATGAGATTTTCAATCATATAACTTATTTTCTAAATACTATTTTATAAGTATGGATTTGGAAGTATGAATATGGTCAATATCGTATTTCGTTCTCTTTTCGAGCACGAAAATATTTTTAAGTGGGGGAGAATGTAACATCCTATATTTTCTGTATATTTAAATTTTAATTTAAAATATATAAAATGGAATAATCTTGGGAGAAAAACCAAATTTTGTTGGGTATAATGATAATGATTGTTTGAAATAAGTATGAATAGATTTTTCCAAATTTAGTTTAATTAGAAAATGTTGAAATTTGGGATTTAATATTTAAATGATTAAATAAAATTTAAGTTGTTTAAGTAAAAATTTAAATTAAATTTAGAATTTCTATAAAATCAAATTAAGACTTAAAAATATGTGAAATTTATTTAAGTTATAATTAGATTTAAATGGAATTTAATGAATATTTAAATTGAATTGAATCGGTCTAATGAATAATTGAACATTTTATTTATTAATTAACTGCAAAATTTAACTGTTTTGGCGACTGTCTCAGAATCCGACGAAACCAGTTTCATCGGATCCGGAACAGTGAATTATGGTAGGATTTCAATTTTGCGTTACAATCGGACTTGTCATTTGAGCGTACGGGAGAAAACCCGAATGGAATCGATGTAATAGAATAATGGTTAGTTTCTCTAATTGGGCCTTCTATATATATCTAAATAAAATCCTTTTATTTCTCTCCAGCTCATTCCTCACTTATATATACACCTTCCTCCATCAATTTTCTTTTATCTCTAATGGCTGAAAACCTTTCAAACCCTAGATCAAAAATCAAAATACAACTTCAAAATAAAATCTCTCCAAACCATAGCATATTATACGTCAAAACGAAGGCCTCAACGATATGAAGCTACGGGTGTTATTAGTTTCGACATGTTGTGCTTCAAGTGGTCGGAATTCACGGTCAAAGGGGACTGATTTCGGAACCCTAGAAGCTAGATTTGGGGTTTTCCGATTTAGAGGTCAATCGGAGAAATTAAGCTCTGGGTATTGGAGAGTAGACGGATACAAACTCATAGGTGATGTTCGTTGGTCGTAGTTCAGCCTGAGGTGGTCGAATTTTACGATTTAGGGTTTCAAAACCCGTTTTGGGACTGATTTGGCGCGAGCGGAGGACGCCGCCGGAGACCGTGGCGGTTGGAGGGAAAGTGCGGCCTGAGTTGGGCTCGCCATTCCGGGTGGTCGCTGGTCCTGATTCGGGCGGAGGAAGGCACGGTGGTTAGTCAAAGTTAGTGGTGATGGGTTGCTTCAGCGTGTACTGTTCGCGCACAGGAAATGAAGGATGGAGCGGGATTTTGAAAGAGGTATGCTGACGTGGCTTCTTGGTATTGGTTATTAGTTCATTTATTCAATTATATATATACATGTATATCGAACGTTCTAACGTCCTTAACTTTCACATGCGAGCTCGGATTTGGACGCGGTTGGGTGCGTTGGAATCGTGACGATTGCGAACGATCTGAGAGTGGTTTGGCTGCATTTGGAGACAGTAAAATATTGGGCTTTGGTTGGACGTCCGATTCACTAAAGCCCCAAAGGTGAGTGATTTTATCGCTCACAATGAACTGCATTATTCCCGTATTTATTGAATTAAATTATGAAATAAGTTTGGTTGCATGGTTGTGATTGGCTGTTGAATTGGATGCTTAAATTTGATATACAAGTGTGTTAACATGCAAATTTGATCGATAACTAGTTATTTAATTTAAATTAAATTTCTAGTTAGAAATTTTGATCCTTCTTAACCCATGAAAAACTTCAATATTGATCAATTGGATGAAGTGATTTGTGATGGATGTTTGGTTGGAATTTATGACCGAAATAGTATTGACACTGCTAATGCTCCATATTCAGTGTATTGTATTGCATGTTTATTTTGACGATTTATCCCATTACCTTAGATGTTACGGGCATTGAATAAACCCAAGATTTATCAGTTTAAAATAAATTAAGAACACAGGTTGAAATGATAAATATATGTGACCCCGATTTGGATTGAAATGATATACATCCATCCCTGAAATATCGGAAATTAAAAAAATCACTTGGCCATACGATAGCAAATTATATATGGACATCGGTTGGTTAAATGATTTTTAATATTCGAAATTCTATTTGATGAAAATTTGATTTAAAGGAAATCTGTTGATTTTCGACAAATTTTATTCTTCCTTTAAAGATCGGGATCTTGAATGTTATTTGAATTGGTTAAGGAAATTTTCCCAAAACAAATTGGAAGTTTGAATTAGAATTTTAATATGATTTGGGATTATTCCAATAATTGGGTAGACTCGAATTTAATAATTTCTAATTGAATTTAATTTTGGAATGAAAATAATCGAGAATATTCGGAGTTGTTTTAAACTTAATTCGAATATGGTTTGAATTCTTTGAATTGGAAGATGGGTTTGAAATGGTGTTTGAAATAAGATATTGAGCCATGTAAACTCCATTGAGACTGGAGTATAGATCCATGTATTTGAAGTTCGGAAGAAAGGGACGATTATAGTTAAAGGATTTTATTATATATATATTTTACACTACTTGATTTCAAATAACTATTTCTTTCTTAAAATTTATTTATTTAACTTTTACCTATAAAACTATTTTGTTATAACTAAATTTTTCCTTATATTTTATTTCAAAACTATTTAGTAAACCTTTAGTTTATGTATATACATAGCGTTTTAGATTACCTTATTTTATTTTACTTTAATTATTATATTCTATATATATTTATCTTATATAAAGTTTCCTTAAGCATCTATTTTTTTTCTTAATTATATTTTATAAATTGTAAATTTCTTCCGAATGGAAAGTGTTTGGATTTGAACCGTTGGTTCAATGGAGTTGGAATAAAGCTATTTGAATATGAATCGATTTTTTAAACCGATTAAATATGGAAATGTAAATTATATTCTACTCGAATATAAACGAACCTCCTAAGGGATTGGAATGAGTTGAAATGAAAATATATATTTTATTTGAATATGGATGGATTTCCGACTATAAATCGATTTTTGAAATGATTACGATTTGATATGAAATATATTCTACTCGAATATGAATCGATTTTGAAGTATTATATGATTATAATATATGGATATGAAAATATATTCTAGTTGGAATATAATCGGTTTTGGGAATAATTGGAATATCTTGATATGAAATTATATTCTTTTGAATATAAATTGGGTTCGAAACAAAACATGATATTTTGGATATAAAGCGAACCTTTGTGAAAGGTAAAAGAACCGACCAATGTGGAAAATGTAAACGTTGGTTGTTGAAGAGGTCAGAGTCGACAAGTGGCATACTCTCTGTCAGTGTCGATACCACTTTAACAACTGTGAACGTTATGACGTATACAGAGTGGAAGATGGTAACTTGGAGCGATTATTGAATCGAAGAAGATGAACGATGACGAAATAGCCATGGCCTTCGGGTCAGAATTGAAATGACTAAAACATGAGCTATACAGTGACTAATTGAGGTAGCACCTCCGATCGGACACACTTCTTCGATACTATTACTATGACTATGATGATGATGATTTGGGCCCTTTATGAATTATGGGAGTGTGATCCGAGGTGGGCGGTAGTAGCTGCTATGCGTTACCACCGGTCCTGGAGTGTAATTGGTAGAATCCTACCCTGGGCATTGCCTCGAGTGCCTTGTCATATTTATCCTTATCGAGCCCCCTACGATTTTGATTTAGTATTGCTTTCTATGGAGTGCCCTCTGATAACTCCAGTACGGTGAATTTATGATACTGTATAGACTGTTGATGCATGTAAACGGTGTAAGGGTAATATGGTAATCCCGCTTACGCTATTTTATGATATTTGCTTTACTGGATAGACAGTATCTAGCGTATTATACTATGTATGTATTAGTTTAACGGATCCTCGAGAGGTGAAAAATCCCATAACATCTCTTGAGTTACTGCACCCATGGCACTCAAATTTGTTTCGTTTTAATTTGACTAATATGAGAATGATTTAGTGCTGATCCGAGTGTTGTTGTGTTTTCTTTTTATGCAATAAGCTCGGGTCAGAAGAAGTTTGCAGTTAGCGAAGATTACTTTGCCCTGGAGATCGAAGACGAAGATTTGGTATACATCTATTATACATATGTATTTCCGCTGCACTTTGTTTCTGCTGTCTTGCTATGTATATCTGCATATGTGTAACTCTGATTTACATTTGTACGTTATAGCCAAATGTATATATTTCAACTGTCATAACTGCTATTTGTTTATTATATGTTGTCCTTCCGCTGTGAGATTCTATGATTGTTTTACCCTTCTTTCTTCTTTTCCTTCTTTTCCCAATAACTACCTATATTTGAGATTTGTTTGGGTCGACATGTGTGGTTTATTGTCGATTTTAAACGGTCAAAAATTCGGATCGTTACAAGTTTATAGTAGATAAATTTATGTAATACAAGATGGTGGATTCCAAATCTGTAACTACTCAAGTGCACGAACTTCAACTTATAATCCATGAACTTGGATTGGAAGGACATCAAGTTGGAGAAACTTTCCTTGTTGAAGCAATTACAACAAAATTACCACCATCTTGAAATGACTACCCCATAGATTTTAACCACAAGGAAAAGGAGATTTCCTTAAAAGATCTCGTTGTGAGATAAAAAATTGAGGTAGATAATCATGGAATAACTCCACCTAAAGGCGAAAAGGCATTTGTTGTTGAAGGTTCAAAGAAGAAAGAAACCTTCAACAAAAAGAAAAACTTCTCTAGAAAGATAAAGGCACTATAAAATCAATCCAAAGATAAGCAAACCAAGAAGTTAAAAGGTGAATGTTGGGTTTGTGGAAAGACTGCACACGCTGCTAAAGATTGCAGACACAAGAAGATGAGTGACCAAATCAGTGGAAAATATGAGTTCAAACATTGAGGAGTTTATGAGTTCAAACATTGAGGAGTTGAACTTTTCAAGAGTTGTTTCAGATGCAACTTAATCCAGAACCCTTCACACTGGTGGGTAGATACCGCACTACTCGTTAAGTTTGTTTTGACATATCTACGTTCTCCACTTATAAAAAATACGATTAGGAAGAAAAACTCTACATGGGTTATTCTCACTACAACAATATGTACTTTTGACATTGTTTCGGAACAGCATTTGATGGATAATTGCTGTCAAACACGATTAAAAGAAACGCAGTATTACAACAGGGGGCGGGTAAAACAGGCGGTAATTATATTTTCTATATAGAAAAAATGGTGGTTCCTCGCTCAGTGCTTCAATGGAGCGTCCAGAAGAATTTTCCCCAAACCAATTTCATCCCGCCCTCATCAATTTCATCCCGCTGCCTATTTCTCTCCATAAACCCTAACAGTTCCATCATCATAATGATACAATCCCAGCCATCAAAATCGGCAAAGTGCGAAGAAGAAGAAGAGAATCTGCCATTGTAAGAACCACAAAATTGGTAACCTTCGTTATTTTCATTTCTTATTTTTATAATACTTCAGTACATTCTGTGGAATTCTTTTATTATGTCTTTGAGCTTTCAGCCAACAAATGAGTTTGAGTGCTGCTGTAAGGCAATCTAGTTTGGTTTATTAGAAACATATAAAGAAGTAACTATGAACTCTCCAATTTTTTTCGCCTATGCACGCCTGCTCTAAATTCTTACCAGCCCACACACGGGTTTCTAGCAAGGAGAAACCTTGAAATGTGTTAATACCATATAACACAAAATTAATTATTATCACTAGCTGATGCGAAATATAGCTTTATCGATATTGATTTAGCATGACATTTCACTCGTTTTGGGATAGCAATACATCATGTCTAATTTTAAGTAGTGGATGACGAAATGAAAGTAAGCCTAATAAGTAGCATTCATCTTAGTTCAAAATTACTTGCATTCTGATTCATCATGTCATTAATTATCTAGCTGCATTGTCATTTGTCATCTTCTTACTGTTATAACTGCTACTTTTTTATTCTTTGTTTCACACGATAAAATACATTAGATTAATGAGAATGGGCTAAACGATGCCACTCGCTGTTGCACATGCTAGAACCATCCCATCATTTTGTGTCACGTGGCCCTAAGTTCTAAGCCAGCCGTTTATTCCTTTTTTTACTCTATGGGGCCGTTCTTTGGCTCCTAACGGGTCCGTTAGCCAACAGACACGTTGGACGCTTCGGACGCGTCCAACGCATCCGTTGGCTAACGGCTCATTTTGAGCCGTTGGCACTTCTCCCCCCATTCCCCTACCCTTATAAATCCTCCCCCCACTCATCTACTCCTCACTCACCTTCTTCCAACTCACCTTCTTCCACTCTTTCTTACAATGGAGAATCCATTTCTAAATGATGGTGATTCCGATTCAGACGATTTAGAGGATATCATCCTAATTGGAGCGTACTTACGTGGTCGCCGAAGCGAAATAGGACGCCGGATTCATACTTCGACGTATACCGGATTGATGTGGATAGACGACATACTTAACGGTCATCAGGCAAGATGTCAAATGCAGTTTCGTATGAAACGGTTCTGTTTTCTTTCGTTATGCGATAGGATGGAAAGTTGGGGATTGACCACTTCAGAAAATGTTACTGCTCGAGAAGCGGTTGGGATATTTTTATGGACTATTGCCACCGCTAATTCGAACAGACAAGTGGCTGAAAGATTTCAAAGGTCAGGTTGCACAATCTTTCATTATTTTAATGCTGTTTTGAATGCCGTTCTAGTATTATCTACCGCTATTATAAAACCGGGTGATCCTCAATTTAATTCAATTCCTGCTGAAATTAGCAATGATAACCGTTACTATCCGTACTTTAAAAACTGTATTGGTGCAATAGACGACACACGTGTTATGGCACACTTACCTCCAGATCGAATTGTTCCGTATATCAGACAAAAAGGATACGCTACACAAAATATTTTGGCTGTATGCTTGTTCGATTTACTATTTACCTATGCTGTATCTGGATGGGAAGGTACTGCACATGACAGTCGAATTTTTAATTCTGTGGTGAATGACAGAAGTTCCAATGTTCCTCATCCTTCTACTGGCCAGTATTATGTTGTGGATTCCGGTTTTCCACTTACAACTGGGTATATACCACCATATCGAAATGTTAGATATCACATCCCCCAGTTTCGTATGACCACAAATAAACCGAAATCCCATAATGAAAATTTTAATTTCTACCATTCTAGTTTACGTATGGCAATTGAGAGGACATTCGGAATATGGAAAAAGAATTTTGTTATACTCAGAAATATGTCAACCTACAAGTTCGCAGCTCAAACAAAAATTGTTGTTGCTACGATGGCTATACACAATTATATATGCAAATACAATATGGGTGATCCAGATTTTATGGCTTATGATGATGATCCAAATCTTATTCCAGAAGAGTACGAACAAGAATACGCCGACGTGCGAAACATAGGCAATAATGACCTAGCACCGGCTCAACACTATCAAGGCAGCGCTGATATGGCAGTGCGTCGCGATCACATAAGAGACGAGCTTGTTGCACCAGGATTGCACTAATAGATTTCTGCAATGTATCACTTTATCTACTGTTTTCTTATTTCTGCAATGTATCCCTTTAGCTGCTTTTTTTGTATTTCTGCAATGTATCACTTTCTGTACTGTTTTTATGTAATGAACTGTTATGTTTTGTTAACTGTGTTATTCTGCAATAATTATAATGTTATGTTTTAATCTGTAATTAGTTAAATTACAAAATATAAATAAAATACTCCGCTTAAATTCTCCGCTTAAATACTCCGCTAAAACCGCCAAACGCATGGTCCGCTAACTACTATTCTCCGCTATAATACTCCGCTCAAATTCTTCGCTTAAATTCTCCGCTTCCGCTTGCAAAGAACACACCCTATATATTTTGATACAGTCTTTTTGTTTATTATTTTTTCTTGTTTGTTTTGTTAGATTAGATTAGGTCTAATAGTCTACTTGCGCAGGTTTTATTGTTTCGACCCATTGTTTACTATTCTGAAACAATCTGACGTATTGATATTCTATCTAAGTTAATTTGCTAGAAAATGTCTTATGAAGAGCAATAATGAGGTTTCGGTTTAAAAAAAAAACATCACATATTCTGGAGAATAGTGGTATGAGAGTGCTATTTTTGTTGAATCTTTGTCTTTTCTGAATAATGATCGGCAAATGCTAAAATAATAATTTCTTTTTATTCGTATGTCAGAAGATGGTGGAAGGGTCTAAGTGGTCTCAACATGCATATTGAATGTTGTTAGTTTTTATTAAATGACTACCGTAAGTGGTCTCAACATGCATATTGTAAGTTTTATTAAGTTTGTTAAATGACTTCGTTTACTGATTGAATGTTGGCAGTAGCTTGTGTTCTACTGTTTTTGTTTGCATTGTCTTGGTATGTACGCTAATAAGCACATTAGAAAGCATTAAACTTAGGAGCCACCTTCTGTATCCCTACAACATGCTTTTTAGTTGAATAATATAATTTACAAAGTTTATGTTCTTACCTTTCTTTGTAATTTGCAGATAATGAATAAGACTACAAAGCGGACTACGAAGAAGATGCTTACTCGATATCAAAGAAAAAATGGAGCATCCAGATTTGTACCCAGTGAGTCAAATGTAATGGATGAGCATATCGAGCTACCCATCGAAGAAAACCAAAATTTACTAAAGAACGTTCTTGGACAAAATGAAATAAATTCCAAGAACATTGATGTTGAGAACGCGGACAACTCAACCATGCAAAATAACATGCAAACCAATAAAAATATGGAAGATGCAATGGAAATTGATAGAGCAATTGAAGATGTAGATGGACATCCAATTATGAAGAAGAAAACTAGAGGTCCGACTAAAGTAAAAAGGCTTCCTTCAGACTATATGACCCGAATTGAAGTTGAATTTAATGCTATGGCTGAACAGATTGGAGCAGGCTCGGTGAAGTTATCTTCTTATTGGGGCCACTTGTACGAGAGCACGTTCCGTTCACGCTCGAGGACTGGAGGCTACTTGGTGATGACTTAAAAGCAGTTTTGTGGGAGTCCATTCGGGATTTTTTTTTAATTTCTTACCATTCATCGGCTTTTTCATGAAATCTGAGTCGCATTTATTTTTTGTCATCAGCATTTGCCTAATGTTAAATGTAGTATATTTTTATTGGTTGGTATTATGGTTTAAGACAATATATTTTTAAATTGATGAACCGTTTTCAAGTTTGCTTCCTCAAATATTATGTCATTATAATTGTAGAGGCCATATCAGTATTGTTTCTGTAGCGCTATCCTTCCCAAACTGCAAATAAATTGGTGTAGCAACAAAGAATAGTCTGCAAGGTTGTCATGTATAGTTTAAGTTAGCTATTGCAGACCTGCATGACCTGCAGATTCAAATGGTTTAGTACAATTCTAGTTTAAGTTTGTTACTTAAAATATAAATACCCCTTAAAACACATGTATAGTTGTCAACATTCAGGCTAGATTAAGAACAATTTATTTTGGATGTGCAATAGAAAATCAATTCGATTAAGAGTTAGCTTGAGAACAATTTATTTTAAAGCCCCTTAAAATGAGTTTTGAATAACAACTTTTAATTAGTTTTAAATATTGATTCATAAATTGAAGTGGTTAGATGTAATTTGATTTTTATGTTAAAATAAGTAAAATAATTTGGTAGAAGTAGCTATGAAATATGTTCAATAATACAAATGAGACTGATTATTGCAGGCTAGATTTAAATTGGATGAGGAATGACAAAAAGTTCCCATTTTTCAGCAAATGGGATGTATTTTTAGATGTTCAGAAGCAAAGCTCGTTAAAAAGATAAAGGAAGCAAAGACTAAGGAGGAAAGACTCGGGTTAAGACCGGATAATATCAGAAGCACAAATGAATGGAAGAGGTTTGTTGAGTCGAAAATAAGTGCAAGTTTCAATGTAATTTTAATGTTATTATGTGCCCGCTTACATGTACAAAATATAAAAGTGAAAATTACTAATCATGATATTTCAACCATGTATTACAGGAAAGAAGTGATAAATTTAAAAGTATTAGAGGCAAGCAAATTACGCATACATGTAGTTGTAGAGGGATGGCTCGACTGATTGAAGATTTGCTGAGAATTTTTTTTTTGGCTAATTTTTTTAGCATTATATTAATTAGTTTATTTAATATGATTTGTTTTTTAATTCAATATCCTTTTTATTTAGAAAAACCAAAGTGTTGATCCCTTGTCCATCTCTAGCGTTCACGTTTGGATAAAATCCCGTACTCGGAAAAAGGGTGAACTAGTGACTATGCAAGTTAGAAACACTATTGAAGGTGCTTCGGATTTTTTTTAACAATAAATTGTTTTAGAATGATACAATTAGGAACTCGTCTATGAATTTTTTTTAATTAATTTATGTAGGAGGAAATAAAAAAAGTTGATAGTGGATCACAATCTAACTCAACATATAATATCAAAGGAGATGCACTTTCACAAGTGTTAGGACAAGATAATTCAGTACGGCTACGAGCAATGGGAAGGAGTACAACAATGACCAAGGTAGTTTTGGCACATCTCAAGGATACACAAATAGTTCAGTGTCAAAATCAATTTTCAGAGTTAAAGCAACTAGTTCAGTCATTGATTAAAAATCAGGTATTGTTTCATATATTTTTCATTCTAACATGCGTAATTTCAATCTAATATGCGCAATTATAGTTGCAAGTTCACAGGTATATTTCCCTTTCAAAGTGAATATTATATTTGTAAGTAAAGAATTCTTTACGAGTATGAAATGCATGCCTGTATATAGATCAAAGTCAGCTTATATCGAACACTTGAATCTTGGTGAAAGTATAGTGCGCAACTTGTATGAGAACTTTCAGTCCGGATTTACCCAAACCTATGTTCTTATATGTTAGACATGGTCAGCATTTTGAATAACAAATGGTGTTTGCATTGAATAAAAATATTTATTCTATCCTCAGATTTTTTTTTTTTTTTGGTGTCTATTGGTACTTGTTTGCATATTTAGCATAACAATTGGTATGCTCTAGTGGAATTGCTTAAAATTTTGTACTTGATTGCTCTTTCGGTCTAATATTTTCTGAATGCTATTGATTGGTAGGGCAAAGAAAGTAGGAGAGAAGAGGGTATACCTCAAATGGTAAAAATCGATCATAGTGCTGCTGCAGTATTTTTTTTGTATTCTATATTTAATGCAATACTTAATATGGTTTTTTTTTTGATTGGCCATAGAGGAATCGTAGCCAAGCAGGGGACGATTGTGATTTATTGCATTGGGATGGGAATGACGAAGTAGATGCCAAAGGAAGAATTGTGTCAAGTGATCCAAACAAGCTTTTCAATGAAGTCCCTTATGCTTTGAAAATTTTGATAGTCGATCCAATAAAACTGGACATTTTTTTGTGGAGGCCTTCTCCTTGTTTCACTCATATTGGAGATACGAAGGATGAAGTAGTTACATGGCCAGCTAATATGACTGTTATGCGCATAATAGAGAACTCTAAAAAGGTGAATTTGTTTTTTTATTACATATCTATTATTTTCTACATAATGACTGAGCTTTGGATTTGAAACAACTATAATGTTTCATGATTGTTAGCAACAATATCGCCCCTAATTCAATTAACTATCCGTACTGACTGAGCTTTCAATTATGAATTGATCTAAAAACTTGGATATGCAACATGTCCTGGGATATAAATTTGTATTTTTCGATATGAAACTACATCATTCCATATGTACCACTAATTATGTTTATTAGTATCTGAAAAATGCCAAAATGCATTTGCAACTCGAAAACTGAATAAATATCAATGGTCGGAAATTCCATAAAACCTTACCGAAAACTATTAAGAAAAAAAAAACGACCTATAAATACAATTATGTTATGTGGTACTACATAACCAACATCTAACTTTTGCATGGTATTGCACTACAAATTACTTACAACAAGTTAATTTAATAAATATATTTTTCATTCAATAGAGTAAAATCTATAGCACAAAAACCAAGTGCAACCTGTATGATTGGGGCGGGAGTGGAGAATTAGCTGCTGAAGGATGGATTTACTCAAGTGATCCAAGACAGAATATCAATGGTATTCCTCTCGGACCAAATGCCACGATTATTTGGGTAGACAATACGAAGAAACAAGATGTTTTTCATGGAGGCCGATAGTCGAAATGACATGTGTTGAAGAGGCTGTTGGCAAGAGAATAGCATGGCCTGATTCAAAATTAGTTATTGAAAAGGTTAACACTAGAACATATACTCCTATGACTAGTGATGCGACATCTCCTATGGTAATGTTCATATTGTTAATTTCTTTTTCTTTAAAAATTATTCATAACATGTATGGATTTTTAATTACTTATATTAAACAGAGTACAAATTTTGTGGTGAATACTAAATGCAAGTTGATTGATGTTCAAGGACTGGGAAAGTAGTAGCAAAAGGGACCGTATCTTCGTCTGATCCAAATACTTTGGTACATTCAGTACCATTGGGGGAAAATGCATTAAGAGTTTGGGTAGATACTGTAGATGTTCCAGATGCAAGTCTATGGAGACCTACATCATTCATGGAGTCTATGTTAGATATTATTGGTTCGACAGTAGCATGGCCTGTTTCATATTTCAAACCGACTTAATTTTTGGTAAGCATTTTATCATTGTGCATTATCAATTTAACAGTTACTACTCATATGTTGCTGGACATAGGAAGCGCTACCATCATATTTTATATTTGGTCAATCATATCAATTTAATTATTTTCTAGGGATTTACGTAATTTTCCCGACCATGCTGGTATGCGTAAACGGATGTTATGTCCAATTCTGTGAGTTGTATCTGTAAGACATGCAATAGCTGGGTTAATCAAATAACATGAAGGCATAATATCATAAAGAATTAAGTGCAAACTCAAATTAATATGTCAGACGTATGGAAAAGCCTTTTGGACCTTTCGTCTCTTACATTTGAAAATTAATGAACATACTTAGTATGTAGTTCATGTTAAAAGTTCTTATAGTTGATAAGTTAATATTTACTATCTAAATATATTATACTTTGAAAAAATTAGTCACACTGTTCGATTTGTGATTACTTGGATGTTTGTGATTACTATGAAAAAAAATATTATGCCACCCTCCTTTGCTTCCCTCGTTAGCCGATCCACTTCCCTATCCAACATCATCCTTCTTCGTACTGGGCTCTGTATCACCCCAACCAGTCGTAGCCTTCTCTTTGTTAGGAGTCCCATCTAGTTCCAACTAGATCCACTGTTCCACCACCACCTTCATTTCCCGGAGCCTAATTACTATCATCTTGCTTACTCCAGCCACTGTTACTACCCCTGAATTCCAGCTAGCTTTATCGGCTCCTTCGTTCCAATTCGACGACTGTGTAAAAGTATTACCCTATATAAAAACATTCCTACAGCTATATGAAGTCCTATCATCACTATTTAATTCATGTATTTTCAGATTTCTATTCATATTCAATATATTCATCAACATAATAGTATATGTGTACCTCTAGTGCAATCTGTGATTATAAAGGTGTTTGCTTGGTTTTGGAACTTAGTTACCCTTATTCATTTATTTTTCTACTTACAAATTCTCTCTTCACAAATATGATTTAATTACTCCAACTAGAGTTGTCTTGATTTATTTGCCAATTATCTCAAGTATCAATTGACGACTTGCCTCGTATCACTTGATTCAAGGTCCATAACGAGTAAATATCCATCCCATTAATATTTACTCTATTTCATTAGTTGATTTCTTCATTTTCATAATTAATTCATTAACTAGTTGTTTTCTAATTTATGGGGTCGTGCAGATGACTTCCCCCACTATAGGAATTTCGTGCTTGAAGTTCAAATAAGGCACGACAGTGACTCCCAAACTTTCTCATGGCCATATAACATGCATACACATAATTCCCATCTATGTGTGTAACAACCCGCAATTTCTGAACCAATTTAAAATTTTTATTTTAGAAATTTTAATGGAATTTTAATAGTTAAAATAATTTATTCTAAATAATAACAACAAAAAATTTATTTAAATCGAAGTAAAAACGAATAATTTTATTTTAATTATAAAAGGAGTTAGAAATAGCGCGGTAGTTTGAAAATTTGAATTTGAACTTTGACTGGCTGTACAGGATGCAGAATAAATCAAATTTTAGTGAAACCAAAAATATTAGAATCTATTTAAAAATATCTTTCTAACGAATCCGAAAAATTGAAATTTCATAGTGGGAATCAAAAGTTATGCCCAGTTTAAAATTCAGAATAGTCGCTATAGATTTTTTTTTTTAATATTAAAAATAGCCATTTTTCAAACGACCTCCGTTTTCGATGAAACCACTTTTGTTGGAACCGGAATGTCAAATTATTGCTAAGTTTAATTTTCCATAATTTTTCGAATTAATATGTGAGTGTGGCAAAAGAAAATGTGATATGTCAATTTCAGTCAAATTCGATCGAATGGAAAATGACCATTTTTCAAAAGATCTCAGAATTCGACGAAATTAGTTTTGTCAGGACCGTATCATAAAAACATAGCTAGAAATAATTTTTCTGGAATTTTTAGAGTCCTTATGTGGCCCCAGTAAATTTAAATGTACGATCAAATTAAATAAATAAATGATTTAAATATTAAATAAAAAAATAGGTTGAAAACTTTCGATTGGGGTCACGGGACCTAGCCCATTGCGTCCCGAACGGGGGTATTTGCCTATGGACAACTCTCGTTGGCCTGTAATTGGAGTTGATAAGATTTAATGGGCTTTTTCAGAATTAATTGAATTTAATAATATATAATTAAATATTATAAAACCCTAATACCCTCATCTCTAAAACCTAGCCGCCACCTTACGTTCAATTGTTGTGACTGCTCCTCACTTCCCGCATTAAAATCCATCAATTCGTACACTGAAACCCATCTGCCCTTACGAACTTTTCATCCTCTTTCCATCCATACGGAGATTGGCTTCTATGGTGTAAAATCCGACGAGTTCTGCCCCTTCAAACACCCGCCGTTCGCCCTCTCCTCTGCCCTCGTGGGGTCCACTGAGCTTGACCTGCTTGGTGGCCGCGGGTAGCTCCTTCGAAGGCACCCCTCGCTGTAGCATCCGATCATCTCCTCGTGGCTCGATTGGCGAACGAATTGGAAACCTAGTTCGGAGCTTTCAAAAAGGAAACTGTCGGCCTTAATCGTATTAGGAAGAAGAAGGTCAAATGGGGTTTAATTATAAACTAATTATTTTATTAATGTTATTAAATCTTTAAAAATACGTAATTCTTTCAAACATAAGCGAAATGGAACGATTTCAGAAGCGTTGAACTCGTCTTTTCAAGATCTACACAACAGTACAGACCGGATCTGGAACAACACACCTTGGAAATTCAGGAAATTTCAGATCTGAATTAAAAGCTCGGTGAGATTTCTATTTTATAATTAATTAAAAGTTAATTATTTTCTTACTATTTAAAATCGATGTATGTATGTAATGAAATCAGATCTGTGATTTGTAGTTTGAAATTTGTTTGTTGTTTGTGATTGATTTCGATGCTCATGTTGTTAGGTTCCGATCTAAATTTAAAATCGCTCTTGTTAGATCACGTAATATTGACAATGAAATATCGTTCTTACTTGATCATGTTACATTAATATTAAAATATCGTCAAAGGTAGACAAGGTTATATTAAAATAAAATGTCACTTTGTTAGATCATGTTATTTATTAATAAATATGTCGCTTATGTAGAAAACATATTTTATAAATGAATTTGTCATTCAGGTTAGAAAACATACTTTGTTAAATAGAATTGTCATGTATGTTAAAAATCATGTTATGTAAATAAAACATGATTATTGAAATAAAAATATAGATTATGTCAAAATATGTCAATTGAAATAAAAATAACATTTTTGGCAAAACATGTCAGTTGAAATAAAAGATTATACTCTTATTGTAAATTTGTTACAACAAAAAGAGTTCAAGTAAAGGATTTTTTTTCTAATGTAGTTAGTTTTCAATAAAAAGATCAAACGTTAAAGTTTACATTTTTATTGATAATTTGTTCCAATCAAAAGATTGAAATTTAAAGATTACATATTTATATAATATTGTTTTCCATTAAAAAGAATAGAATTTAAAGATTACATTTTTATACAATATTGTTTTCCATTAAAAAGAATAGAATTTAAAGATTGCATTTTTATGTAATATTGTTTACAATAAAAAGAATTGAAATAAAAAATTAGATTTTTATTGTCATTTGGTATAAATAAAAAGTTTTGAAATAAAAGATTAGATTCTCATTGTCATTTGTTTACAATAAAAATAGATTTAAAATTAACATTTTTACTGTCAAGTTAGTTACAATAAAAAGAATTGATATAAAAGAAACAATTTTATTTTCATTTTAGTTGTAATGAAAAGAATAGATTTTAAAGTTGTATTTTTATTTACATTTTATATGCAATAAAAATAGGAGAGTTGAAGGTAATATTTTTGTTGTCATTTTATATGAAATAAAAATAGTCATTTTTGTCAAAGCATGTGTATTGAAATAAAATAACATTTTTATCAAAACATTCACTTTTGTCAATTTATACTAGCTGGAAGAAAATATTCATTTTTGTCAATATAGTGTAGATAAATAAAAATATTCATTTTTGTCAATATAGTGTAGATAAACAAAAATATTCATTTTTGTCAATATAGTGTAGTTAAATAAAAACATTTATTTTGTCAATTAGTATAGTCGAAATAAAAACATTCATTTTCGTCAAATTAGAATGCTGGACAAAATATACACTTTTATCAAATGATAAAAGTTAGAACTAAAATTGTCACTTTTATCAAATTATAAAAGTTAAAACGCGTTTATCAAATTACCAAAGTTGAAACTATTTTGCCGCTTTTATCAAATTAAAATAGTTAAACCCAATTTGTCACTTTTATCAATTTATAAAAGTTAAAACCATTTTGTCGCTTTTGTCAAATTACCAAAGTTAAAACCATTTTGTCGCTTTTGTCAAATTACCAAAGTTGAAACCATTTTGTCGCTTCTGTCAAATTACCAAAGTTAAAACCATTTTGTCGCTTTTGTCAAAATTACCAAAGTTGAAACCATTTTTGTTGCTTTTGTCAAATTACCAAAGTTGAAACCATTTTGTCGCTTTTGTCAAATTACCAAAGTTGAGACCATTTTGTCGCTTTAGGTCAAATTATCATAGTTAAAACAAATTGGTCACTTGTGTCAAATTATAATAGTTAAAACAAACACGATCATTTTTGCAACATTAGAGTTATCAAAACAAACCTTATCATTTTTGCCGCATTAGAGTTGTCAAAACAAGCATTATCGTTTTGTCGCATTAGATTTGACAAAACAAGTATATCACTTTTATTTGTTTTGATAAATTAGAATTGTCGATACAACAAACACATCACTTTTATCGTTTTGTTGAAATAGATTTGTCGACAAAAACAATCATCATTTTGATTGTTTTGTTGAAATTGATTTGTCAACAAAACAAAGTCATTATCTTTATTGTTTTGTCGTAATAGGTTAGTTAAATCAAAATATACATTTTGTCAAAATATTCATTTTTGTCAAAATAAATTAGTTAAAGCAAACCATATATTTTTGTTAAAATATACACTTCTGTCAAAATAGATTAGTTGAATCAAAATACACATTTTTGTCAAAACGAACATTTTGGGGCCAAATAGGTTAGTTGAACAAAAATAGTTATTTTTGTCAAAATATAGTAGTTGAAACAAAAAAAATTACATTTTGTAAAATATGATTGTTGAAAACAAAATTCACATTTTCGTTAATTAGATTTGGAATAAAACAAAAATCACATTTTTTGTTAAATAAAAGAGTTTAACACAAATAGCATTTTTGTGAAATAGGTTTGTGTTACAACAGAAATATTCATTTTGATAAAATAGAATTGTCAGCAAAATGGATGTATCACTTTTTATACATTTTGTTGAAATATAATGTGTATGCAAATATAAGAATCATCTTTATTTGCAAAACATACATTAGAAATTGCATGATTAATAAAGAATCAATTTATTACCACAACATACATTAGAATGTGTAGGTAAGTTAAAGTGACATCTTTATATGTTAATGAATACATTAGAATTTGTATGCACTTTAAAATAAACATTTCTGTGTTAGGTGATACATTGAAAAATATACAAATAAGATTATTTCTTTATGTGTTAAAGTCAAGAATATTTGCATACAAATAAAAGAAAATAGGAATTATCTTTTCATTTGTCATCAGCAATAAGGTCATATAAATAAATTACATTTAATTAGACATTAGAAACATGCGGGAAATTTATGCGAGTAAATTACATTTTTATTCGGCATTAGGAATAAAATAACATGTTGTGTTCATTATCATCAATATGTTAGCAGTATTAAAACTGGTTAAATTCATTAACCAGTTATTTATTTATATGAACTGTTGTTGGCTGAAAACCAGACACGGGTGTTGGGATGATAATTGGCATACACTAGTCCCAATATTTAGTTGTATGTCGATCGATAGATTGACAGGCTGCGATGAGCGTTATTATTTCATTTTAATGCTCACACGGTTGTGAACTTCACTCTAGATGTTGAATGGATGGTTGATGATTATTTATCATTTGTTGTCATATACATGCGATGGATGAAATCCATATAACCAAAGTTATATGGTAAATGATTGAGTTGCATTCCAATTCAGAATATCTTTTAAATAAAGAATATTTTAAATTAAAGAATATTTTAAATAAAAGAATATCTTTTAAATAAAGGATATTTTTAAAGGACATTGTAATATAGAGAATATCTTTTAAACTGAAGAATATTATAATATAAAGAATATTTTATATAAAGAATATTTTTATATAAAGAATATTTTTAAATAACGAATATATTAAAATAATATTCAACGAAAAATAAAATGATGATTTCTATGTCCAATTTTGGTTGGACAAAAGATAAAAATACTTTTTTTTAGAAATTAACTAGTTATTAACTAGAATAAATCTTTTAAATTAAGATTTAATGAAGTCTTCCAATTAATTAATATTTAATTGGAATTAAATAAAAGAATTAGATTTTGGGTTGTTGTGGATGGTGTCTTAAATAACACTGTTCTTAAACCCCGTATGAAAGGACAAATCTAATTAAGATTATTAGAGTTTCCAAATATATTTTGTAATTGGATAAAAATTGATATGTGAATTGGGTTTATTGTGAACTGTGTTTTAAACGACATTTGTTCTTTAACCCAATTAACTGTGAAAATATAATTTAGAAATTTATAAATCTTTTTATTAAGATTTAAAAAGGAAATTTTCCAAAGTCAGGTTTTCCAATTTAATATATTAAATTGGAGTTGAGTGGAAATTCGATTTGATAATAATCGAAATAGGCTTCTGTAAAAGAGGACTGTTACTATATATGGAATTTAAAAGGCTTTGTCGTTATTCCATTTATATTATTAGTCTGATATGGAAACTTATATCGATTATATATTGACTTGATTTCTGTGAAAATTCCATATTTATTGGAAAATGATTCCGGGTTTATGATGAACAATGTTTTTAAATGACATTGGTTCTTTAACCCAGTTGAAGATAAGATTTAATTCTTAAATTTGAATAATCATAAAGTAATGATTTTTGATATTAAAACCGAATTGGAGCTTAAATGAACCTTTATAAAGAAGATTTAGGAATAAATTTAAAAGAATTTATCTTTGATAAAATTAATGGGAACCTTTCCCTAATAATATGAATATTTTATTAAAAGAATATTCTGAATTGGAATGAGGCGTATGTTGTGTATCTATAGCACTTGAATTTTTGAATATAAATACGCGAGTTATTCGGAAAGACCGGGTTTAACCCATTCTGAATAATTACTACGACGATTAAAGTCAAAGATATTGAAGATGGTGGATGAAGACCGGCGATCTTCATATTGAATGGATGACTACTGATGCCTGGCATTGGGTAGCTCCCAGTAAAGGGTTAAAGTGGTAGTTTGTCCGGATGTACTTGTTGATTGTCCGGATATGCGAGAACCTCACTTTCGTATTGGACATACGGAACGAGGAATAAGGTGACTCGGGTTTCGTTCAGACCCAGAACGGACTTGTAAATGGATGTGTCTCTGACATTGGATTACATTCCATGTAATTAAATTGATTTCTATTTAATATATATATGTAGTGGCGGAGAATTTATTCTCTTTCTTAACACCCTTCTCTAAGACGTACGAGCTCAGAGGTTATATATTGGTAGTTATCGATCGCATGGCGTGGATTGTCAATATGGAAAGCCAAGATGCAAATGATCAAGGCTTTTGTTGAAAAGCAGATCCTTGTGGTTGATGATCAAAGCATAGCATATTTCGGCACAGCTTTGTGTATAGCGTGACCTCGTGAGCCTCATACCTCGGTAAGAGTCAGAAACGGAGCAAGGGAATGCAGGGAGTGCACACGTTTCTTTCTAGCTAGAAGTGGTATCAGGGTTTTACACGCCCTGACATTTACTTATGTGGATGATGGATTTCGAGACCTCGGATTTTTCGGCCGCCAATGGCCGTATTATAGGTTCGATAGGACCGGGAAGTGTGTGTTCAGGCATAACTAATCCACTAAAGTATTTATGGACCGGCCCTGCTGTATCCAAGGGTTCGCCAGCGTCCGAATCCTGAGACATCGCTAGAGTGTCTCGAATCGGTAAGGAAATCGTTCCTACCCTTGACTCTTGATGGAAATCCAACTTCCATTACGACATCATGCGGTTTTGATTGTAGAACTAGTATGGCGACATAGTATATGGTAGCTATGTCGTCTATGATTATACATTATGATTGAAATGTTTTTGAAACATATATACACTAATAATAATATCAAATCCGTTTTTATCGTATCAAGCATTTTTTACCATTATAAGGGAAAACTCTATCCTCCGGTTTGCGTTGGATTGTGTGATGGGACTTGAGTCTTATAATGGTTTCATTTTTCTAAAAAGCATTGCGTTGTTTAAAGATTTACTTTATTTCATGCACTGACAATCCAATGGAGTAAACTCGTTCCGCGTTAGCGGCGTGGTCCTGTGATTTGCCTTCTTATTAGGTAAGCTAAGTAAGATTTCTCATACCAGTCCCATGACTGACCCGTAGTTCGTTTCACTTTGCAAACTCGGGTGCCCTCTTTTCCACACGGGCAGTCGAGTAGCTTATTTTGCAGATATTTTGAGCAGGATTCTGGATCGAAGCTTAGAGCTGTGTCCAGAGTATTGATAGACTTCCACTGTGCTAGTTTATTCATTTCCGCTGCAGTGTATTACATTTATTATAATTTAATCTTCCGCTGTATTATTATATTCGATGTACTCTGATATATTCTGTACTCTGATGTAACATTATTATGATGTAATAAAAGCCTTCTGTTATTTGTTCTAATGTATTGTATTCCCAAAGTTAACGAATGCGTGTTTTGAACGGTTTTACTCGGTTTTACAATTGATTAGGTCCGGGCGAAATCCGTATCGTTACAGTTGGTATCAAAGCTCTGGTTAGCTCAAATCTTTGGGGTACAACTCGTTAGAACTAAACAAAAGACTCATCGGAGATTGGATTAGTAATATCCAATAAGAATACTCATTAGAGATAGGATCAGTAGTATCCTAGAATGAGAAAACTCATTAGAGATGGGGTTAGAAATGCCCTAGAATGAGTTGAGAGTGCCAAGTTTATAATTAACGTATTTGTGATTATATATAATCCGATCTTAGTAAATATAATTTTTGAAAATATAAAAGTTACATATATTTGAAAAAACTAATCAACTAACTGATTGATGATTATGTTGAGTGATTATTAGTTCAACTAATAAAAAATTTGAAACCAATAAAAAAATAATTAATATCGAATAGGTTAATTAAACAACTTTAAGCTCCGTTCCTTTTCGAGGACGAAAAGATTTTAAGTGGGGGAGATTGTAACAACCCGCAATTTCTGAACCAATTTAAAAAAATTATTTTAGAAATTTTAACTGAATTTTAATAGTTAAAATAATTTATTTTAAATAATAATGACGAAAAATTTATTTAAATCGAAGTTAAAACGAATAATTTTATTTTAATTATAAAAGGAGTTAGAAATAGCGCGGTAGTTTAAAAATTTGAATTTGAACTTTGACTGACTGTACAGGATGCAGAATAAATCAGATTTTAGTGAAACCAAAAATATTAGAATCTATTTAAAAAAAGCATTCTAAAGAATCCGAAAAATAGAAATTTCATAGCGGGAATCAAAAGTCATGTCCAGTTTAAAATTCAGAATAGTCACTATAGAATATATATATATATATATATATATATATTAATATTAAAAATAGTCATTTTTCAAACGATCTCCGTTTTCGACGAAACCACTTTTGTTGGAACCGGAATGTCAAATTATTTCTAAGTTTAATTTTCCATAATTTTTCGAATTAATATGTGAGCGTGACAAAAGAAAATGTGATAAGTCAACTTCAGTCAAATTCGATCGACTAGAAAATGGTCATTTTTCAAACGGTCTCGGAATTTGACGAAATTAGTTTTGTTAAGACCGTATCGTAAAAACATAGCTAGAAATACTTTTTATGGAATTTTTAGAGTCCGTATGTGGCCCCGGTAAATGTAAATGTACGATCAAATTAAATAAATAAATGATTTAAATATTAAATAAAAGAAAAAAGGATGAAAACTTTTGATTGGGCTCACGGGACCTAGCCCATTGCGTCCAAAATGGGGGTATTTTCTTAGGGACAACTCTCGTTGGGCTGGAATTGGAGTTGATAAGATTTAACGGGCTTTTTCAGAATTAATTGAATTTAATATTATATATAATTAAATATTATAAAACCCTAATACCCTCATCTCTAAAACCTAGCCGCCACCTTACGTTCAATGTCCGTGACTGCTCCTCACTTCCCTCATTAAAATCCATCAATTCGTACACCGAAACCCATCAGCCCTTTAGAACTTTTTGAAGAACTTTTCCTCCTCTTTCCATCCATACGGAGATTGGCTTCTATGGTGCAAAATCCGACGAGTTCTACCCCTTCAAACACCCACCGTTCGCCCTCTCCTCTGCCCTTGTGGGATCCACCAAGCTTGACCTGCTTGGTAGCCGCGGGTAGCTCTTTCAAAGGCGCCCCTCGCTGTAGCATCCGATCATCTCCTCATGGCTCGATTGGCGAACGAATTGGAAACCTAGTTTGGAGCTTTCTAAAAGGAAACTGCCGGCCTTAATCGTATTAGGAAGAAGAAGGTCAAATGGAGTTTAATTATAAATTAATTATTTTATTAATGTTATCAAATCTTTAAAAACACGTAACTCTTTCAAACAGAAGCGAAATGAAACGATTTCAGAAGCGTTAAACTCGTCTTTTCAAGATCTACACAACAGTACAGACCAGATCTGAAACGAGGCACTTTGGAAATTCAGGAAATTTCAGATCTGAATTAAAAGCTCGGTGAGATTTCTATTTTATAATTAATTAAAAGTTAATTATTTTCTTACTATTTAAAATCGATGTATGTATGTAATGAAATCAGATCTGTGATTCGTGGATTGAAATTTGTTTGTTGTTTGTGATTGATTTTGATGCTCATGTTATTAGGTTCCGATCTAAATTTAAAATCATTCTTGTTAGATCATGTTATATTGACAATAAAATATCGTTCTTACTTGATCATGTTACACTAACATTAAAATATCGTCAATGGTAGACAAAGTTGTATTAAAATAAAATGTCACTTTGTTAGATCATGTTATTTATTAATAAATATGTCGCTTATGTAGAAAACATATTTTTTAAATGAATTTGTCATTTAGGTTAGAAAACATACTTTGTTAAATAGAATTGTCATGTATGTTAAAAATCAAGTTATGTAAATAAAACATGATTATTGAAATAAAAATATAGATTTTGTCAAAATATGTCCATTGAAATAAAAATAACATATTTAGCAAAACATGTCAGTTGAAATAAAAGATTATACTCTTATTGTCAATTTGTTACAACAAAAAGAGTTGAAGTAAAAGTTTTTTTTAATGTAGTTAGTTTTCAATAAAAAGATCAAACGTTAAAGATTACATTTTTAATGATAATTTGTTCCAATCAAAAGATTGAAATTTAAAGATTACATTTTTATATAATATTGTTTGCCATTAAAAAGAATAGAATTTAAAGATTACATTTTTATACAATATTGTTTTCCATTAAAAAGAATAGAATTTAAAGATTGCATTTTTATGTAATATTGTTTAAAATAAAAAGAATTGAAATAAAAAATTATATTTTTATTGTCATTTGGTCTAAATAAAAAGTTTTGAAATAAAAGATTAGATTCTCATTGTCTTTTGTTTACAATAAAATGAATAGATTTAAAATTAACATTTTTATTGTCAAGTTAGTTACAATAAAAAGAATTGATATAAAAGAAACATTTTTATTTTCATTTTAGTTGTAATGAAAAGAATAGATTTTAAAGTTGCATTTTTATTTACATTTTATATGCAATAAAAATAGGAGAGTTGAAAGTAACAATTTTGTTGTCATTTTTGTCAAAACATGTGTATTGAAATAAAATAACATTTTTATCAAAAGATTCACTTTTGTCAATTTATACTAGTTAGAAGAAAATATTCATTTTTGTCAATATAGTGTAGATAAACAAAAATATTCATTTTGGTCAATGTAGTGTAGTTAAATAAAAACATTTATTTTGTCAATTAGTATAGTCAAAATAAAAACATTCATCTTCGTCAAATTAGAATTGCTGGACAAAATATACACTTTTATCAAATGATAAAAGTTAGAACTAAAATTGTCACTTTTATCAAATTGTAAAAGTTAAAACGATTTTGTCAAACAGGAAAATATTTACAAGGACAAAAGTGAAGGCCTTTTTATCCATAAGGACAGCCCACTAAAGTTTATTCAGAAAGACAATACACTTTTTCTCTTCTTCTTCACGTGCGCTTATTTCTTCTTCCACCGCTCCCGATTCACGTCTGCTCCATCTTTAAAACAATCGAACCCAAAAATCAAAAAAATTCGAATGCATAACAATTCATAAATCACGAAAATCAAAAGGACATCAGAATCGAAATTGCAATCGAACCCAAAAATTCGAATCCATAAATCGCTCGAAACAGAAACCCTCGAAAAAAAAAATTGTCCAACAACAAAAATCCATTGAATGGAATAAAAATATTTTTCAAACGATGGAAAACGCAATTGAAGAAGTCGAAATTGTTGAAACAATTTTTTCGTGATTGGAAATGTTTTTATTTTTCGTTACTAGTATAGCAGTTCGTAGGTATCATTTTGTTATTTTTTTAGGTATCATTTTTCCTATTTTAACTTTGAAACATAGCAGCAGTTTTTAGGTATCATTTTGCTATTTTGTAGGTATCATTTTTACTGTAGCTTATGTGTTATGTTAAACATCACAGCAGTTTTGTGGTATCATTTTTATATTTTTTAAGATAGCAATTTTAGTGTAATTTCTCTGTTATGTTAAACATTACTGCAGTTTGAAGGTATCGTTAATATATTTTTTAAGGTATCATTTTTACTATAATTTATGTGTTTTGTTAAACATCACAGCAGTTTTAAGGTATCATTTTTATATTTTTTAAGGTATCATTTTTACTGTAGTTTATGTGTTATGTTAAACATCACAGCAGTTTTAAGGTATCATTTTTATATTTTTTAAGGTATCAGTTTTAGTGTAATTTCTGTGTTATGTTTATATACGTCTTTATTTTATGTGGTAATTTTTGTGATGGTGTACTGTTACAAAATTATGTTGGTATCAGTTTTGATTGTGATGAAATACTTGCAGATACTGCATGCTGCTGGAATTTACTTGAATTCAAGACTGGATTGAGTACAAGTAAAAATAAATGCATTAATTCATGCCTGAAATTGATACTCATACACTATAGGAAAAAAAACAGAATACTGATAATTACCATGGCCTAAAACTAATGCCTAAACACTGTTAACAAATAAAATAATTAAAACTAATACCTTCTGCAACATAAAACTGATACCTATAAACTGCACAGAAAATAATTAAAAAAATGATACTTAGAATGATTTAAAACTGATGCCCAGTTCCTGTTACAATACAATTTCAGTTTTAAATGAAAGTAGTTGATATTGTTTTGCATTTGTGTAATGACTGGATTGATGTGATAAACACAAATCTTGCTTATGTTTTGAAGGTAAAATAATGGGAAAAAAAATATATCACAGTTTGATTGATTAAAATGAAATAAGTTCGACTTAGTTTCAAAGCCGATACAACAATATAACTTCAAAATTAACACAGCAACAAAATCTCATTAAAAAAACATATAATGCAGTTAAAACTGTAAAAATGATACCTAAAAAAATAGCAAACTGATACCTAAAAACTGCTGCTATGTTTTAAAGTTAAAACATGAAAAATGATACCTAAAAAAATAGAAAAATGATACCTAAAAATTGCTGCTATGTTTTACAGTTAAAACAGGAAAAATGATACCTAAAAAAATAGCAAAATGATACCCACGAACTGCTATACTAGTAACGAAAAAAAAACATTTCCAACCTAAAAAAATTGTTTCAACAATTTCGACTTCTTCAATTGTGCTTTCCATAGTTTGAAAAATATTTTTTTTTCATTCAATTGTGATTTCCAATGGATTTTTGTTGTTCGATCTATTTTTTTGTTTTCTAGGGTTTCTGTTTCGGTTGATTTTTGGTCGTGATTTTGATTTCGTGATGTTTGTCTTCGATTGTGAATTTCGATTCTAATGTCTTATGATATTTGTGATTTCAACGATTTATGATTTCTTGATTTTTGTGATTTCGTGATAAACGATGAAATTGAGATACGCGACAGAGGGAGAAGATGGAAGCATCGACCGAAATTTAATTTCAGTGTATTGTCCTTATGGATAAAATATTAAGTAGTTGTCCTTATGGATAAATTTTAATGGGCCTTTGTCCTTGTTGTTAATTGTCCCATTGTCAAATTACCAAAGTTGAAACTATTTTGTCGCTTTTATCAAATTAAAATAGTTAAACCCAATTTGTCATTTTTATCAATTTATAAAAGTTAAAACCATTTTGTCACTTTTGTCAAATTACCAAAGTTAAAACCATTTTGTCGCTTTTGTCAAATTACCAGAGTTGAAACCATTTTGTCGCTTTAGGTCAAATTATCATAGGTAAAACAAATTGGTCACTTGTGTCAAATTATAATAGTTAAAACAAACACGATCATTTTTGTCACATTAGAGTTGTCAAAACAAACCTTATCATTTTTGCCGCATTAGACTTGTCAAAACAAGCATTATCATTTTGTCGCATTAGATTTGACAAAACAAGTATATCACTTTTATTTGTTTTGATAAATTAGAATTGTCGATACAACAAACACATCACTTTTATCATTTTGTTGAAATAGATTTGTCGACAAAAACAAAATCATCATTTTGATTGTTTTGTTGAAATTGATTTGTCAACAAAACAAAGTCATTATCTTTATTGTTTTGTCATAATAGGTTAGTTAAATCAAAATATACATTTTGTCAAAATATTCATTTTTGTCAAAATAAATTAGTTAAAGAAAACCATATATTTTTGTCAAAATATACACTTCTGTCAAAATAGATTAGTTGAATCAAAATACACATTTTTGTCAAAATGAACATTTTGGGGGCCAAATAGGTTAGTTGAACAAAAATAGTTATTTTTGTTAAAATATAGTAGTTGAAACAAAAAAATTTACATTTTGTAAGATATGATTGTTGAAAACAAAAATCACATTTTTGTTAATTAGATTTGGAATAAAACAAAATTCACATTTTTTGTTAAATAAAAGCGTTTAACACAAATAGCATTTTTGTGAAATAGGTTTGTGTTACAATAGAAATATTCATTTTGATAAAATAGAATTGTCAGCAAAACGGATGTATCACTTTTTATACATTTTGTTGAAATATAATGTGTATGCAAATATAAGAATCAACTTTATTTGCAAAACATACATTAGAAATTGTATGATTAATAAAGAATCAATTTATTGCCACAACATACATTAGAATGTGTAGGTAAATAAAAGTGACATCTTTATATGTTAATGAATACATTAGAATTTGTATGCACTTTAAAATAAACATTTCTATGTGTTAGGTGATACATTGAAAAATATACAAATAAGATTATTTCTTTATGTGTTAAAGTCAAGAATATTTGCATACAAATAAAAGAAAATAGGAATTATCTTTTCATTTGTCATCAGCAATATAGTCATATAAATAAATTACATTTTATTAAACATTAGAAACATGCAGAAATTTATGCGAGTAAATTACATTTTTATTCGGCATTAGGAATAAAATAACATGTCGTGTTCATTATCATCAATATGTTAGCAGTATTAAAATTGGTTAAATTCATTAGCCAATTATTTATTTATATGAACTGTTGTTGGCTGAAAACTCCACACGGGTGTTAGGATGATAATTGACATACACTAGTCCCAATATTTAGTTGTATGTCGATAGATAGATTGATAGGCTGTGACGAGCGTTATTATTTCATTTTAATGCTCACACAGTTGTGAACTTCACTCTGAATGTTGAATGGATGGTTGATGATTATTTACCATTTGTTGTCATATACATGCGATGTATGAAATCCATATAACCAAAGTTATATGGTAAATGATTGAGTTGCATTCCAATTCAGAATATCTTTTAAATAAAGAATATTTTAAATTAAAGATTATTTTAAATAAAAGAATATCTTTTACATAAAGGATATTTTTAAAGGACATTGTAATATAGAGAATATCTTTTAAAATAAAGAATATTATAATATAAAGAATCTTTTTATATAAAGAATATTTTTAAATAACGAATATATTAAAATAATATTCAACGAAAAATAAAATGATGATTTCTATGTCCATGTTTGGATGGACAAAAGATAAAAATATTTTTTTTATAGAAATTAACTAGTTATTAACTAGAATAAATCTTTTAAATTAAGATTTGATGAAGTCTTCTAATTAATTAATACTTAATTGGAATTAAATAAAAGAATTAGATTTTGGGTTGTCGTGGATGGTGTCTTAAATAACACTGTTCTTAAACCCCATATTTAAAATTGGAATTTTTATTACTTAATTTGAATTTGATATAAATATATATAGTCAAGAGTATTTAATAATTTTGATAAGTTATATGATAGATTTTACTTGAATTATAAATGAAAATGATTATTAATGAGTTTGGGTTTATTGATACTATTTGTCGTTCGATCGGATTTGTCAAACCATAACACGAATTAGTAGCGTTAGAATTAAGTGTTGCCTTTAGTTTTCATAACATTTAAAAGAAAGTGCTACCAAAAGTTCTTTTTTCTTCTTAAGGAAAGTGTTAAGACACATGTCTTTATGCATGCTCCCTTTCATGCATGATTGCCACTTGCCCCCTTATGTGTCTTTACCTCCTTACTCCTCCTTTTCTATATAAGGAGGCTCTTTCTTCATTTTTTACCATTGCATTTCCATTTCCTCCTTTCCACCTTCTTCTTAAAGCTTATGGCCATGGTTTCCATGGCATAAGTCTTCCTCCTTTCCAGCACCACCATGCCAAAGTTCGTCATTCTTCTCCTCCTCTTATAATATAAAGAGAGATTAGTGTATATTATATTATATATATTTTGGTGAAGAAGACGTTGCGCTGAAATACTGTCCGACGGTTCGCTTAGCTAGGCTCGCCTACCGTGAAGATTTGGAAAGTTGTTAGGTCAGAACTCTTTAACAACGGTTTATATATTTAATTAGTAGCTAGACTAATTTAAATATAATGATGAATTATTATTGGTTAATGATGATTGATATTTGCTATGATGGATGATGGATGCGAAGTTTAGAACACACACTATTAAGCATTAGTGTTATAACGCTTGTGCACAATTATGATTTATTGAATCATGTTGATGATGGTTGCTATGGATGTTTAAATGGTTGTTGATGTTGTTTTGCACACACTATGACACAACAATTATGGTATCACATTGGTGATCGACAAATCTCCTTCATAATTAAAAGCAATATCATTATTGAAATTGAAGGTTAATAATTGGAAAAGACCATATGTATGAATTCATATATATTGTTAAAGTCCTTTAAATGAATAAATAAATACCGGAACATTCTAGGATGGAAGAGAGGATAGTGTCTAGGCTTGGGTTTGGAAATAAAGTTTCCTGCTCTCCCTGGATATTCCTAACCGATCCGACAAATGGGAAGGTTAATTTGAAGTTATTTGAATTTAGAAATGGATTGGAATTTATGAAAGTTGAATTTTAGATCCAAAATAAATTGAAAAGTAAATTTAAATGATTTTAAAAGGGTTATATAAGGATCTAATGGTTTTCTAAGATATTTTGAAGTATCGTAGAATAATGGTTATTATGGTCAAAATAGAGCTTGTTGCATAACGGCAATTTACATATTTTAGATGCAACTTTAAACGCTTATAACTTTTGCAATCTAAATTGGATTTCCAAGAAACGAAAAACAATTGATTTATATCAACAAGAGCTTTTAAATGAGTGAAAGCAGATTTTAAATTCGAGTTATAATTTTCAAGTTATGTTTAAAACCATTTTTGAAAAGATCATTGTAAGAGAAGTTATCGACCATAACCATAAATAGCCATTTTTTAATGTTTCTAACAATATGGAAAAAAAACTGGTAAAATCATTATAAACTATTTAAAAAATGTTTTGAATTGTAAAGTTTAAGTTTTGACTAAGAAAAGCGATGTTTTGATCGAAGTAATTAAGATAACTGTTTTGTAACGCTTTTGTAACGCCTTTGAAAACACTATTGTAACGCTTTCTTCGAAAATAATCTATTTTGAAGTTTTTAACCCGCAAACTATTTTCCGAACTACAAGTAATCATTTTTAAATGATTTGTGGAATGTTTTCAAAGGTTCAAAAGTATTGGAAATATTTTATATGGAATTTAAATTGATATTAATATGGGTTTTCAACTTTATATAATTGGATATGGGTGGAGATAAATCTTCGGATGTTTGATATTAATCTGGTAGATGATGATTCTTACTATTTGAGGAATTTAAAAGGTAGTTCACTAGTATTCCGCTTATAGTGTGAGTTGGATATCGAGATTAATATTAAGTATAAGTTGATGGTATTTCTATCCAGATCTAATGTCAAAGAGTTGAATAAATCTTTTAAATTAAGATACACTACAAGGAAACATATATTTAGTTACATTTATTGGCAGCGATCGTAGTGTTAATGCAACTAATTTTACTTTTCGTACGGACATTTACATTTTATTTCGCCGAACCCAAATTTTTGGCGCACTCGGTACAATTTTTTCCGCCGCTTTCCCTCCACTCCCTCCGCTCCAATTGCTTTTTCCACTTTCACAAAAATTTGCCTCTTCTTACAGTTTTTCCAACCTCTCGCTTTAGCTGCCATATTGCTTCAGCCGCTTTCCCTCCACGTACGTTTCTATTTACCGATTCTTGTATGCTTGTTTTCCCTCACCACAACTCTCATCTTGTTTCAGTTCTTATGGCCGATCCAAGGGTTTACTTTGAACAATCGATTCAAGGTACGTGAAATTGGATTCAATTTTATGTATGAGATCGTTTTATTTTTTGTAGAGAATAATCTTTGGAGTAGATTGATTTTTGTCAAAAAGTCAGAAAATTAGGAATCAACATTTAATATCGAACTAATTTTGGATCTTATAATAGTATTTCAGTGTCTGAATCTTATAATACTGATTTTTCATTTGGATTTTACAAAACAATTTCATTGTTTGAACCGGTTTTGGTGAAGCAACCGAAATTTGTTCTGCTAGAAGCAGAAATATTAATTTGTATCATAGGGTGTAATTTAATCGTGGATTTAATTGCAAACAAATTTCCCAAATGTGTTTGTGCTTGTAGCTCACAGTATTTTGGATACAGGAAGGATAAAGGAAAGCTTATTATGGAGTTGAGTGAAAAATCGTTTGTAAACGTTTTGGAGGGCAGGGTATACGGCTTTGTTGAGAAGCGGATCCTTTTAATTTTAAGAGATGTTTGCAATCCACACTCAAACTTTGCCTATTGCTCACAGATATAAGCAACAAATAGAGTTATTATTAATATATCAAGCGCCTTAATGGTTTTGACACTTAATATTAAAAGTCAAGCTTACATCTTAATTTTCAAGCATAAGCAAACCATGAAGTGAAGCATGAGACTACTTGAGTCTCCACCATACCTATATAATTCTTAAAATATCGCAAATGTGGATAGATATGATACTAAAAGCCTCATTCATATACTATATTAAATATGTTGCATCCTTAATCAAGTTGAGGTTGGAAATACTAGTAAAACATGTAAAATATGCTTGATCAAGTTGGTATAAAATAAGAGATGAAACTACTATATAGTTAGCATAACTCAGCTTCTCCAGGAACAACACCACCAATGGATATTTCTCTGTTGCCCTATATATTTCTCCCCTCTATAACTGCAAGAGTCCAACTGTCAAAAGGATGAGCAAAAGAAGGGGATTTCATGGTGTCTAAAATAGCTGAGGTATGTTTTTCTTTAACATGTTATGAATACACAATTGTGTTTGTACTTTGTAGGCTAAACCATAGTATTTACACCTACTTGATGTTAGAAATATTTGTCAAAATAAGCTTCAGATTCAGTGCAAAAATTGTTACTAGTGGTTGCAGAAGGAAACTTGTCATATGTGTGTTCATGGGCTGATCAGGTTCGATTCAGATATCACTGCGCTAGCCCTTTGCATTACATCAACTCGCCTGGAATTTGCAATTATGATTACTTGGTTAAATTAAATTTTCGTTTTTGAAATTACATGAGTACATATGTATCTTTTTTCCTTCTAATTTAGTACATAAATAGGAGATTGTCATAATAGCAAGGAAGTGCAAAATATGTGTGTTGCTGGAGCTATCAATGATTGCACTGCTCAACTCCTAACTTTCCAAAACAAGACGCAGCATGTAAATTTTGTCATATTACCAATTGAAATTGGGAACCATATGATGCATGCTGATATTTGAACGTATATTGCTTTAATATGATCCAAAGATAACTTGGCAGAGTCTCTCTTATGTTTCTATCTCACTTTTAGGGGATATACACCAACCGTCGCATGTTAGCTTTGTAGCTGATGAAGGTCGTAGCACTATTACTGTTAGATGGCATCGAAGGAAAAAAAACCTTCATCATGTAAACGATACTTTCTCTCTCTAGTCTAATCATTTCTTTTTACAGATCTTCATTAAAATATGTCGACCAATTCTTCTTATCATTATGATCTTGTTATTTATTACTAACATGAAAGATTCTTCACCTTGTGATGCAAATGTTTGGTGTAGGATGTTGATCATCGAAACTGCAGTGAAAGACTTCTACGATAAAGAACTTGGCACAAAGATAGATGCCATCTGAAAGAACATCACTATGGGTTCCTACAGCTAATATACCAGTCAGTTATCATACTTTAGCCTTCTGTGCATTTTCTTATCACTTTAAGTTAATTAATACATGTCATATCATTGTAGTCAAATGAAGTTGATCAGTGGGCGTGCAGTGGAGGTTCTAAAGAATGCACTGACGGGTAAGACTAATTTTCCCATTAGCGATATTTCATTTAAATTATATATCTAAACTTGTGTTATGACTAGTAAGACTAATTTTCCCCATTAGCAGCATTCAATTTAAACTATATATCTAAACTTGTGTTATGACTCCAAGATTTTTCATAGGTATGCATTTGAGAGTATTACTCTTGCTTGCGACTATGCATACAAAATGTCACTGATGACGACAGGTTAAATGGTATATACCAATATAATCAATGCCTTTAATATTATAAATATTTGATTCTTGGTATAGAGTGATTATACAAATTAAATTTTTCTAAAATCATGTTAGAAATCCAAAAGTCATTTAAATCTGGTAATGTCAATTGAAGAATTCTTGTCTTCAAAAGGCAATATCGTGTAGCTTGAGACGATGTCTTAGTTTGGATACCTTTGATTCTCAAACGGATTGGAGGAGTGGGGAGGACTGAATATGATGAAAGTGGCATGTTAGTTTCATGTTGCTTCATGGAAAGCATGCACTGGAACTAAAGTATATGATGATAATTTATGGATTAGATATGGAGTTGCAACATAGGCCTAGACTAGGAGAAAAGATTTATGGGTTGAATGAAGCCTGGTACGGAAATAAAAGCTGGCGCTTCAACTAATATCTGATTACTTTTAGCAAGCTGAAATAAATTACTTGAAACTGTTTCTAGCCCCTTTTGATTAGTTAAGTTGAGTGTTAAACATTAAATGCCAAGTATAAGCTATTCTTATGGAGTCTTCAATAACCTCCTTTGCGTTGGTAGCATCAAATGTTATATCACATGCTGACAATGATGTGATAGAGGAAATCGTCAGCAAATCCATGTTCATGTTGGCTAGGCCCACATTGTTTTTAGAAAAATTTCACCTTTTGCTTTTACTTTTTGATTCAAATATATGAATGAACCTTTTTTTTAGAATGTTAGAACTAATATGGGACACATGGATACTTCATGATCTCCTTAGCAGCGGAAGTTAGGGCTGCATCTTTATTTTATTTCATCTGTTAGATACCTAGGTGTAGTACAGTATTTTCTGAAATGTAACTGTTAACAAAGTGTACTCACTGAAACATAAGATATTTGTGCTGATATGTCTAGGTTGATTAAAGAGTAGCACTATAGAACTTTGATAGACCTGATGCTTTAAGGGAGGGCGCACTCGAGTACCAGAAAATAAGAAGATGGAGAAGCAAGTGACTTCTTTTGTCGATGACTTTCTTATAAAGCTGCACTGAGGAAATTGTACTCTTTGTTAGAAAAGTAATTATGAGGAACATCATGCTTTCTATTTTGCTATATACATGATTACGACTCTTTGTTAGAAAACCAAGTACGATTCTTCACCTTCATTCCCGGCAACCTCTACGAGCAGCACCTTTGACTCCCACAACTGCATTTTGTTGTAGGAAGCCAGTCCCGTAGTCGCAGTTGCCATAACCAACCATCCTCTGTATCATGGTCATAACCTATAGTGGACTCCGCCTTGCTGGCCCGTTGTTGTTGTTGCAACCGTTGTAGCCTTACTAGTCGCCCTGAGCAAGCCACATCGTTGTACCCAAAGGAACATCCAGAGCAAAGCGTTATGTACTAAGTAACATGTGCTTCAACCTCTTTTTCAAGATAATTCAACAAGTTTTGAATGATTATCATTATTACTACATGGATCATTCAGGAATAATTTTTGATATTTTGGCCATCACTGAATTTAGGATAAGGGTTGCAGGACCCATAGATATGTTGGCATTTTCATCATTGATTGAGTTTGATTTATCAACCCAAAGTACTTATGGTCATGCTTAGGTATTTAAAAAATAAGATGAATTTCAGCTAATTTGTGGAAATAGCAAGCACATTATGATGTATTCAAACCCTAAGATTTCGAAGCGATATTGAAGACCAGCTTCTAAAAAGGTGTTGAAGATATGATAACAGAGTATCTTGATAAAAATGCAGCAATGTTATTAGTCATATGGTATGAGAGAAATGCTGAAATTTTCCAAGGAAAGAGAAAGTTTGCCTCTGCAAATTGAACATATTTTGGTGCAGTTTCTCAACTCCACTAGTTTGTTTTCTATTTTTTCTTTTTCTCCGCATAGTTCTCAAACTTTTTCAAGAGTTAATGTTCCTATTGACATGGATAGCAAATAGTCATAATCGCTAGCTTCCCCTCCGCCTTTGATCATTTCAGGACTATCCTCGGCATCCTCATCTCCTTCCACAAGAGCTCCTGCTATTACTGCTACTCCTTTGGTTTTCTTTGGGAAAGGAGTGAATCCTTTTTGATGCAGTTCAAGGAATAAATCTGACCGTTTTCAGTTATTGACTATTTTTTCACCATTGACAAAATCTGACTTTGGTATCTATTTTCAGGTGTTCTAGCTTAAGCTTGTCCAGTGATACTTTACTTCGCTTCACATTCACTTAAGTAGGCCTCCACACTTGAGAGGCAAGTCATGTTTCCTGCAAATTAATATCTGCTTTAATTTTTGACTGTCATTTCAAAATTAAAAGTGTATACACCATGGTGCAAGTTTCTCACAATATGGACAAAAACAACAGATTCAAAACATGTCTGTTTGATGTTCATTTTTTCATAGCTATATTTTTCACTTGCAGCTGATAATATAAGTTGCTCCAGAAGTAACTAGTAAATCGGCGAATAAAAAAGGTGATTTTTCTAAATACAAAGCTTAGTTGTTGGTACATTCAAGGGAACCTCTCACTTTTATAATCTCACGAGTAAGCTATTTTATTTTAGTTTGGCAATAAGCTTTGGGGTTCATTGTAAAACTCGACTGTTTTAGGATAATTTGCACTACATATGGTTTTATTAGAATATGTCCACCGATACTTCCAGTGACATAGAGAATTAGCACATCATTTGGTTTTTTAATTCATTTAAAAATATCATTTTGTGGTCCATTCAACTTTCTTTTAATTACATGGTTACTCGGGTTGCATATTAAACTTCTCAACGTAGAATAAACCTAGTGTTCTTATTGAAACACCCCACCTCCGTTAGGGTCACTCTCAAAGGGAATGCCCTAATTTTGGTGGAGGTTTAAAAGTATAAGTCACAAACATACAAGACAGATATAAGAACACATATTTTTGAACAGCGGAAAACAACAACAACTTTTATTTCAACAAAATACGTGTTCACAAACCATGTCATAATTTGTCTTACAATACTTCCAAAATCATAACTGTCTTGATTACATTATTTAAAGAAAACATAAATAAACTGCATAAGTCCCCTAATTGCTGTCCAAAGCCATAGTCCAAAACGGAAAAGATCCAAGCAATACATTCTTTCTCTTCAAGCTGGATGTGAAAACTGGTCAAGCTGCGGTATTCCCTCCCTGAGAACCTGGTGGGGGTGAAACGAAAGAAAAGGAGGCGAAAGGAAAAGGGTCAGTCATAAAGACTGAGTAAGTCCTAGTGACTTTCAGTGTAAAAACGGTTAAAACAACATGTCATGTATGAACTGGAACTAAACTCAAGAAGGGTGTCAAGGTGGACAAGATAGACCAAGGTGATCATGATAAGTCAAGACAAGTCAAATAAAGCATCACATGTTCAAGATTCGTTGCATCGACTGTACTAGTATACTAAGCCCATGTCACGAGTTAATCACGAAATAAATCCCACGGCCCAATATCGTGAAACGACCCTGAAACGGGGTCTGACCCAAGTACGGGGTCCTACGGAGCGTTTATCTAGTCGATCGGCTCCCTACAAGTTCTAGCTCGTCAAGTGTCCGTGTCATACGGCTAATCATGAATGTAGTCACCTGTGTTGGGTCCACCTTCGGGTGTATCAGCCCTAGGGTGTCAACCCCTGACACGATTCAAGATGCACAGATAAATCTACGGATACCCAGTGTATGCCCCGGAATACGTGCACGACCGTAGTCCACCGAACCTACACTGGCGTACCCCAATGCCGTCGTTCACCTCTTACAATCAGCCCAGTAATCGTGCCCCACCCGGCCTAGCCCCAGGGTACCTTGATACATCTAGAGTGTTACTGCTGAAAAGGGTCGTGTCTAGGGTTTCGCCTAACAGATTAGGTCATGTAATTCGTGACCTAACCCGCCTAACCGATTAAGTCATGTAATTCGTGACTTAATCCTCTTCTAGTCTAGTCATGTCAAGAGGGTTAAGTATGTCGTTTAAATTCCCGACTTAACCCGCCTACGTGTCATGTCAAGTTGGCTAAGTGTTGTCGTTTCAAGTTCATGACTTAGCCCTACAAATCGTGTTCAAGTTGGTTAAGTTGTCTTTTCATGTTCATGACTTAACCCTAATTGGCATTAATTGATTCGTTAATGCACCGAACCACTCACATTGGATCCTATTGTTCGTAACCACTGGATTTGTCGGGCGGTTCCGGGCAGGTTTACGCTACGAACTCAACCCAACCTCGGGTTTCAAGCGCGATATGACCAACTACCCACATTGGATCCTATTGTTTGTAGCAACTGGATTTGCCGGGCGGTTCCGGGCAGATTTACACTACAAACTCAACCCAACCTCGAGTTGGCCACTTTCTTGTTTTCTAAAGTCATGCCCATGTTCTTATCAGATTCGTGCTATTTCCATAGCATGTTCATATGTCAACTTCGTGCCTAACTAAGGCATGTTTTTCAAGTCAAGTTATGGCATGTTCAAGTCAAGTTTTCGTGCCATATTTCATGTTCTACTTATGCCAAATTTCACGGTTTATGATTATAATCAATTCAAGTTTTGCCTATTCTACCCAATCGTATCCCCAACGTATATAAACGTACTTCGTTCACAAGCATAAACAATTCAAGAGATAAAGGGGAATAACACCAAACATGTGATAGGCATATCTGACAATTCCAACATCACTTGCATAATAAACAGGCTATAACATATCACATGGTTTCAATACTAGCATGATGATAACTTGGCATAGTAATGGTTCCAATGATGATTTCAACTTTACATCATAGGCATAATAATCATTGCGGGCATAATAATAATTTTATTACAAACATGAAACATTAAAGGCATGGTAATTCTAATAGGCATAGTGGATTCCAATTTAGCATTTTTAACATAATGATTCTCATCTAGCATTATAAACATAATGATTCCAACTTTTCATCATAACCTAGCAATTCCCAATTTGTCATTAACATGATAGGTATATTAACATCACAGGCATAGTTCCATCAACATCATAGACATGGTTTAATTAGCATCATAGGCATGGTTTAATCAACATAAAGATTTCAATAAACATAGTGATTCCATGGACATGTATTAGTCCAACTTGCCATACAATTAAGCCCAAGTGATTCATAACAACATCAAAATCATGATAAGTTTAACTTGCAACGTTGACATAGCAATATTCCCAAATTATGATTCAAAGTTAAACAATATAAACATGGATTAATAATAGTTCCTAAATCCGGTTTCAATTCATGGCATGTCCATGTTATTTTAGCGTTTTTGCCTAAAAAGTGACATAGAACTTACAATATGAAGCAAGTAATCAAAATTCCAAATCAAATAGCCCCAAATCCGTTGTCTAAAGCGTCGTAGTTGTTGTAGCTTCTAGTTGTAGCCTTCAAGATTCGTCCTTCGTCTTCTTTAATTCTGTTCTTTGTATTTCTAATTTAGAGCTCTAGGTTTAATGGCGGCGGCCTGAGGCTAAAATGAAATAGTATGATTTAGGCTAGGTCTTAGGGTCTTTTTATAGTGTTTGCGAGTTGATTAGGACCGTCGATGGAGCTTGGTTTAATAATAGCCGTTCGCTTGAAGGAGAGACCAACCATGAGCTGACACCTAGCCCTAGTGACAAGGCAAGGCTCAGAAAATCGACCAAACACAGACCAGGCCAACCAGGGGGGCTGGGTTCGTCCTGGCTCAGGGGCCAGGTCGACTCGCCAGTCGACACCGTGTCGACTTGGCAGTCGACACGGGTGACCCAGTTCGACTGCCCAGTCGACCTGGTTAGCCCCAGGTCGACTGCCAAGTCGACCTGGGTGCCTTGGGCGGGAAAATTCCCGCCCTGGCCAATTGGGCCCGATTTTGAATTTCAAATTGTTTTTTCTGAGCTGTTTTGGTCTGTTTGAATTTTAAACTGAATTCTGAAACTTCCGGAGGCCATATCTTCTTCATACGGAGTACGTTTTACGCAAACTCAGACTCTATCTCAAGCAGAATTCCGAGACAAACGCAATGGCGTATCCCGTTTCCCTTAATTCTTTGATTTGAAATTAGTTATACTTTAATTTGTGAATTTCACTGTTATAGAATACACGGGGTGTTACATTCTCCCCCACTTAAAAGGATTTCATCCCCGAAATCTTCAAGTTCAGGAAGAATGTATATCCTAACATCCAAACATCCATCTACTCATCCATCAAACATGAGCATCCATTGTCCTTAAAAGACTTCTAATGCTTCATGATCATATGCGAAGTGTGTGTGTGTACATGTACTTATCTAATGCAAAATCAGGCGGTCTACTGATTCAGTTGACCTCCTTAATGCGAATTATGTAAGTGCCATGAATCCATTATGTATGCAAATTCTCCTATTCATGATTCTACATGAGTGCACAACCATTCATATATAAATGCAACATCCATATGACAACATACTAAACTCCATCCATATACGAATACATTTATGCATATGCAACATGAAAAATGTGTTTGAGCCGATCTAGTGCCTAATGTGTATTCATGCATCCACGAGCAACCACTTGCGACCACTTGCAACCATTTCGCAATCATAACATGTTTTACATGTTTACATCCAAAAAGATTCTACCTATGGTTCTCAAGATAGGATCGAGGAGAGAAACAAGATAAAACAAAGCATCTAGAAGAAATTAACGATGTACCCCCAGAAGGTCCGGTCTGCTTCTTAGGGCAGTCTTTGCTGATGTGTCCAGTCTCCCCACAATGAAAACATTCACCTTGCTTTCTCTTTCTCTTTCTACAATCCTTGGCTATGTGCCCTTCCGTACCACAGAAATTGCATTTCCTTTTATCACGTGAGTAGTCGTTCTTGCCTCCTTTCTCGGAGTCTACCTTCTTATTCTGAGAATCGTTGGGCTTGACCTCTTTCTTCCCTTGAGAGTTTTCTGCCTTTGTCTCCTTCTTGCCCTTATCTTCTTCGTTCAGCAATGCCATCTGTACCAACCTTTCATACGTAGCTCCCATGGGTATATGGGTCATGGCCAAACTGTGTAATGGCTCATTCAACCCCTTGACAAAGCGGAGAGCCTTCTTGTGCGGGGTGTTGACTAGGTCCAGTCCGAACCTAGCCAGCTCATCGAACTGATTAACATACTCTTTGACTGTCATATTCCCTTGCTTAAGAAATAAAAAAAATTCCAACTGCAAACTCCTTTCAGCTTCTGAGAGAAATTTAGCCTCAAACCTTGCCCTAAAGTCCTCTCATGTTTCCACCGGTCTTTCTGCATTAGTGACTTCCCACCAGTAGGAAGCCTCGCCTTTAAGTAGCCATACTGCCAGTTGTACCTTCTGCCTATCTTCTACCTCAAAGATGACGAATAAGTCCTCGGTCTCTTTCAGCCAATTCCTAGCTGCCACGAAGGACTCAGTTCCATGGAAGTCCTTTCCTCCCATAGCTTTAAAATCTTTACATATCTTAGCAAAAGTATTTCCCCGCGGAGGAGGTGGAGGAAGAGGTGCTGCTGCAGCCGGATGATTTCCTGCAGCTGGGGGAGGAGGAATGGTAGGACCTAGCTGAGTGGCCCTTGCTTCTAAGAATCGTCTAAACCAACCAGGTATTGGTATACCCTCTGGCAAGTTAAGTTCTTCGGACATGCTGAAACAAAAAGGATAGATTCAAAATGAAGGATAAAAGATAGTACCTATGGCTTTGGGGGACTTTGCCTTTTTAAAATATAATATTTTATCTTTAAAAATGCTTCTTTAAATTTTCCTTTGGAAATAAATTTTCAAAACTTTTATCTTATCTGGTAAACCTATGCTCTGATACCAAGTGAAACACCCCACCTCCGTTAGGGTCACTCTCAAAGGGAATGCCCTAATTTTGGTGGAGGTTTATAAGTATAAGACACAGATATACAAGACAGATATAAGAACACATATTTTTGAACAGCGGAAAACAACAACAACTTTTATTTCAACATAACACGTGTTCACAAACCATGTCATAATTTGTCTTACAATACTTCCAAAATCATAACTGTCTTGATTACATTATTTAAAGAAAACATAAATAAACTGCATAAGTCCCCTAATTGCTGTCCAAAGCCATAGTCCAAAACGGAAAAGATTCAAGCAATACATTCTTTCTCTTCAAGCTGGATGTGAAAACTGGTCAAGCTGCGGTATTCCCTCCCTGAGAACCTAGTGGGGGGGAAAACAAAAGAAAAGGAGGCGAAAGGAAAAGGGTCAGTCATAAAGACTGAGTAAGTCCTAGTGACTTTCAGTGTAAAAACGGTTAAAACAACATGTCATGTATGAATTGGAACTAAACTCAAGAAGGGTGTCAAGGTGGACAAGATAGACTAAGGTGATCATGATAAGTCAAGACAAGTCAAATAAAGCATCACATGTTCAAGATTCGTTGCATCGACTGTACTAGTATACTAAGCCCATGTCACGAGTTAATCACGAAATAAATCCCACGGCCCAATATCGTGAAACGACCCTGAAACGGGGTCTGACCCAAGTACGGGGTCCTACGGAGCGCTTATCTAGTCGATCGGCTCCCTACAAGTTCTAGCTCGTCAAGTGTCTGTGTCATACGGCTAATCACGAATGTAGTCACCTGTGCTGGGTCCACCTTCGGGTGTATCAGCCCAAGGGTGTCAACCCCTGACACGATTCAAGATGCACAGATAAATCTACGGATACCCAGTGTCTGCCCTGGAATACGTGCACGACCGTAGTCCACCGAACCTACACTGGCGTACCCCACTGTCGTCGTTCACCTCCTACAATCAGCCCAGTAATCGTGCCCCACCCGGCCTAGCCCCAGGGTACCTTGATACATCTAGAGGGTTACTACTGAAAAGGGTCGTGTCTAGGGTTTCGCCTAACAGATTAGGTCATGTAATTCGTGACCTAACCCGCCTAACCGATTAAGTCATGTAATTCGTGACTTAATCCTCTTCCAGTCTAGTCATGTCAAGAGGGTTAAGTATGTCGTTTAAATTCGCGACTTAACCCGCCTACGTGTCATGTCAAGTTGGCTAAGTGTTGTCGTTTCAAGTTCATGACTTAGCCCTACAAATCGTGTTCAAGTTGGTTAAGTTGTCTTTTCATGTTCATGACTTAACCCTAATTGGCATTAATTGATTCGTTAATGCACCGAACCACTCACATTGGATCCTATTGTTCATAACCACTGGATTTGCCGGGCGGTTCCGGGCAGGTTTACGCTACGAACTCAACCCAACCTCGGGTTTCAAGCGCGATATGACCAACTACCCACATTGGATCCTATTGTTTGTAGCAACTGGATTTGCCGGGCGGTTCCGGACAGATTTACACTACAAACTCAACCCAACCTCGAGTTGGCCACTTTCTTGTTTTCTAAAGTCATGCCCATGTTCTTATCAGATTCGTGCTATTTCCATAGCATGTTCATATTACAACTTCGTGCCCAACTAAGGCATGTTTTTCAAGTCAAGTTATGGCATGTTCAAGTCAAGTTTTCGTGCCATATTTCATGTTCTACTTATGCCAAATTTCACGGTTTATGATTATAATCAATTCAAGTTTTGCCTATTCTACCCAATCGTATCCCCAACGTATATAAACGTACTTCGTTCACAAGCATAAACAATTCAAGAGATAAAGGGGAATAACACCAAACATGTGATAGGCATATGTGACAAATCCAACATCACTTGCATAATAAACAGGCTATAACATATCACATGGTTTCAATACTAGCATGATGATAACTTGGCATAGTAATGGTTCCAATGATGATTTCAACTTTACATCATAGGCATAATAATCATTGCGGGCATAATAATAATTTTATTACAAACATAAAACATTAAAGGCATGGTAATTCTAATAGGCATAGTGGATTCCAATTTAGCATTTTTAACATAATGATTCTCATCTAGCATTACAAACATAATGATTCCAACTTTTCATCATAACCTAGCAATTCCCAATTTGTCATTAACATGATAGGTATATTAACATCACAGGCATAGTTCCATCAACATCATAGACATGGTTTAATTAGCATCATAGGCATGGTTTAATCAACATAAAGATTTCAATAAACATAGTGATTCCATGGACATGTATTAGTCCAACTTGCCATACAATTAAGCCCAAGTGATTCATAAAAACATCAAAATCATGATAAGTTTAACTTGCAACGTTGACATAGCAATATTCCCAAATTATGATTCAAAGTTAAACAATATAAACATGGATTAATAATAGTTCCTAAATCCGGTTTCAATTCATGGCATGTCCATGTTATTTTAGCGTTTTTGCCTAAAAAGTGACATAGAACTTACAATATGAAGCAAGTAATCAAAATTCCAAATCAAATAGCCCCAAATCTGTTGTCTAAAGCGTCGTAGTTGTTGTAGCTTCTAGTTGTAGCCTTCAAGATTCGTCCTTCGTCTTCTTAAATTTTGTTCTTTGTATTTCTAATTTAGAGCTCTAGGTTTAATGGCGGTGGCCTGAGGCTAAAATGAAATAGTATGATTTAGGCTAGGTCTTAGGGTCTTTTTATAGTGTTTGCGAGTTGATTAGGACCGTCGATGGAGCTTGGTTTAATAATAGCCGTTCGCTTGAAGGAGAGACCAACCAGGAGCTGACACCTAGCCCTAGTGACAAGGCAAGGCTCAGAAAATCGACCAAACACAGACTAGGCCAGTCAGGGGGGCTGGGTTCGACCTGGCTCAGGGGCCAGGTCGACTCGCCAGTCGACACCGTGTCGACTTGGCAGTCGACACGGGTGACCCAGGTCGACTGCCCAGTCGACCTGGTTAGCCCCAGGTCGACTGCCAAGTCGACCTGGGTGCCTTGGGCGGGAAAATTCCCGCCCTGGCCAATTGGGCCCGATTTTGAATTTCAAATTGGTTTTTCTGAGCTGTTTTGGTCTGTTTGAATTTTAAACTGAATTCTGAAACTTCCGGAGGCCATATCTTCTTCATACGGAGTCCGTTTTATGCAAACTCAGACTCTATCTCAAGCAGAATTCCAAGACGAACGCAATAGCGTATCCCGTTTCCCTTAATTCTTTGATTTGAAATTAGTTATACTTTAATTTGTGAATTTCACTGTTATAAAATACACGGGGTGTTACATTCTCCCCCACTTAAAAGGATTTCATCCCCGAAATCTTCAAGTTCAGGAAGAATGTATATCCTAACATCCAAACATCCATCTACTCATCCATCAAACATGAGCATCCATTGTCCTTAAAAGACTTCTAATGCTTCATGATCATATGCGAAGTGTGTGTGTGTGTGCATGTACTTATCTAATGCAAAATCAGGCGGTCTACTGATTCAGTTGACCTCCTTAATGCGAATTATGTAAGTGCCATGAATCCATTATGTATGCAAATTCTCCTATTCATGATTCTACATGAGTGCACAACCATTCATATATAAATGCAACATCCATATGACAACACACTAAACTCCATCCATATACGAATACATTTATGCATATGCAACATGAAAAATGTGTTTGAGCCGATCTAGTGCCTAATGTGTATTCATGCATCCACGAGCAACCACTTGCGACCACTTGCAACCATTTCGCAATCATAACATGTTTCAATTACATGTTTACATCCAAAAAGATTCTACCTATGGTTCTCAAGATAGGATCGAGGAGAAAAACAAGATAAAACAAAGCATCTAGAAGAAATTAACGATGTACCCCCAGAAGGTCCGGTCTGCTTCTTAGGGCAGTCTTTGCTGATGTGTCCAGTCTCCCCACAATGAAAACATTCACCTTGCTTTCTCTTCCTCTTTCTACAATCCTTGGCTATGTGCCATTCCGTACCACAGAAATTGCATTTCCTTTTATCACGTGAGTAGCCGTTCTTGCCTCCTTTCTCGGAGTCTACCTTCTTATTCTGAGAATCGTTGGGCTTGACCTCTTTCTTCCCTTGAGAGTTTTCTGCCTTTGTCTCCTTCTTGCCCTTATCTTCTTCGTTCAGCAATGCCATCTGTACCAACCTTTCATACGTAGCTCCCATGGGTATATGGGTCATGGCCAAACTGTGTAATGGCTCATTCAACCCCTTGACAAAGCGGAGAGCCTTCTTGTGCGGGGTGTTGACTAAGTCCAGTCCGAACCTAGCCAGCTCATCGAACTGATTAACATACTCTTTGACTGTCATATTCCCTTGCTTAAGAAATAAAAAAAATTCCAACTGCAAACTCCTTTCAGCTTCTGAGAGAAATTTAGCCTCAAACCTTGCCCTAAAGTCCTCTCATGTTTCCACCGGTCTTTCTGCATTAGTGACTTCCCACCAGTAGGAAGCCTCGCCTTTAAGTAGTCATACTGCCAGTTGTACCTTCTGCCTATCTTCTACCTCAAAGATGACGAATAAGTCCTCGGTCTCTTTCAGCCAATTCCTAGCTGCCACGAAGGACTCAGTTCCATGGAAGTCCTTTCCTCCCATAGCTTTAAAATCTTTACATATCTTAGCAAAAGTATTTCCCCGCGGAGGAGGTGGAGGAAGAGGTGCTGCTGCAGCTGGATGATTTCCTGCAGCTGGGGGAGGGGGAACGGTAGGGCCTGGTTGAGTGGCCCTTGCTTCTAAGAATCGTCTAAACCAACCAGGTATTGGTATACCCTCTGGCAAGTTAAGTTCTTCGGACATGCTGAAACAAAAAGGATAGATTCAAAACGAAGGATAAAAGATAGTACCTATGGCTTTGGGGGACTTTGCCTTTTTAAAATATAATATTTTATCTTTAAAAATGCTTCTTTAAATTTTCCTTTGGAAATAAATTTTCAAAACTTTTATCTTATCTGGTAAACCTATGCTCTGATACCAAGTGAAACACCCCACCTCCGTTAGGGTCACTCTCAAAGGGAATGCCCTAATTTTGGTGGAGGTTTATAAGTATAAGTCACAGATATACAAGACAGATATAAGAACACATATTTTTGAACAGCGGAAAACAACAACAACTTTTATTTCAACATAATACGTGTTCATAAACCATGTCATAATTTGTCTTACAATACTTCCAAAATCATAACTGTCTTGATTACATTATTTAAAGAAAACATAAATAAACTGCATAAGTCCCCTAATTGCTGTCCAAAGCCATAGTCCAAAACGGAAAAGATCCAAGCAATACATTCTTTCTCTTCAAGCTGGATGTGAAAACTGGTCAAGCTGCGGTATTCCCTCCCTGAGAACCTGGTGGGGGGGGAAAACAAAAGAAAAGGAGGCGAAAGGAAAAGGGTCAGTCATAAAGACTGAGTAAGTCCTAGTGACTTTCAGTGTAAAAACGGTTAAAACAACATGTCATGTATGAATTGGAACTAAACTCAAGAAGGGTGTCAAGGTGGACAAGATAGACTAAGGTGATCATGATAAGTCAAGACAAGTCAAATAAAGCATCACATGTTCAAGATTCGTTGCATCGATTGTACTAGTATACTAAGCCCATGTCACGAGTTAATCACGAAATAAATCCCACGGCCCAATATCGTGAAACGACCCTGAAACGGGGTCTGACCTAAGTACGGGGTCCTACGGAGCGCTTATCTAGTCGATCGGCTCCCTACAAGTTCTAGCTCGTCAAGTGTCCGTGTCATACGGCTAATCACGAATGTAGTCACCTGTGCTGGGTCCACCTTCGGGTGTATCAGCCCTAGGGTGTCAACCCCTGACACGATTCAAGATGCATAGATAAATCTACGGATACCCAGTGTCTGCCCCGGAATACGTGCACGACCGTAGTCCACCGAACCTACACTGGCGTACCCCACTGCCGTCGTTCACCTCTTACAATCAGCCCAGTAATCGTGCCCCACCCGGCCTAGCCCCAGGGTACCTTGATACATCTAGAGGGTTACTACTGAAAAGGGTCGTGTCTAGGGTTTCGCCTAACAGATTAGGTCATGTAATTCGTGACCTAACCCGCCTAACCGATTAAGTCATGTAATTCGTGACTTAATCCTCTTCCAGTCTAGTCATGTCAAGAGGGTTAAGTATGTCGTTTAAATTCGCGACTTAACCCGCCTACGTGTCATGTCAAGTTGGCTAAGTGTTGTCGTTTCAAGTTCATGACTTAGCCCTACAAATCGTATTCAAGTTGGTTAAGTTGTCTTTTCATGTTCATGACTTAACCCTAATTGGCATTAATTGATTCATTAATGCACCGAACCACTCACATTGGATCCTATTGTTCGTAACCACTGGATTTGCCGGGCGGTTCCGGGCAGATTTACGCTACGAACTCAACCCAACCTCGGGTTTCAAGCGCGATATGACCAACTACCCACATTGGATCCTATTGTTTGTAGCAACTGGATTTGCCGGGCGGTTCCGGGCAGATTTACACTACAAACTCAACCCAACCTCGAGTTGGCCACTTTCTTGTTTTCTAAAGTCATGCCCATGTTCTTATCAGATTCGTGCTATTTCCATAGCATGTTCATATGTCAACTTCGTGCCCAACTAAGGCATGTTTTTCAAGTCAAGTTATGGCATGTTCAAGTCAAGTTTTCGTGCCATATTTCATGTTCTACTTATGCTAAATTTCACGGTTTATGATTATAATCAATTCAAGTTTTGCCTATTCTACCCAATTGTATCCCCAACGTATATAAACGTACTTCGTTCACAAGCATAAACAATTCAAGAGATAAAGGGGAATAACACCAAACATGTAATAGGCATATGTGACAATTCCAACATCACTTGCATAATAAACAGGCTATAACATATCACATGGTTTCAATACTAGCATGATGATAACTTGGCATAGTAATGGTTCCAATGATGATTTCAACTTTACATCATAGGCATAATAATCATTGCGGGCATAATAATAATTTTATTACAAACATGAAACATTAAAGGCATGGTAATTCTAATAGGCATAGTGGATTCCAATTTAGCATTTTTAACATAATGATTCTCATCTAGCATTATAAACATAATGATTCCAACTTTTCATCATAACCTAGCAATTCCCAATTTGTCATTAACATGATAGGTATATTAACATCACAGGCATAGTTCCATCAACATCATAGACATGGTTTAATTAGCATCATAGGCATGGTTTAATCAACATAAAGATTTCAATAAACATAGTGATTCCATGGACATGTATTAGTCCAACTTGCCATACAATTAAGCCCAAGTGATTCATAACAACATCAAAATCATGATAAGTTTAACTTGCAACGTTGACATAGCAATATTCCCAAATTATGATTCAAAGTTAAACAATATAAACATGGATTAATAATAGTTCCTAAATCCGGTTTCAATTCATGGCATGTCCATGTTATTTTAGCGTTTTTGCCTAAAAAGTGACATAGAACTTACAATATGAAGCAAGTAATCAAAATTCCAAATCAAATAGCCCCAAATCCGTTGTCTAAAGCGTCGTAGTTGTTGTAGCTTCTAGTTGTAGCCTTCAAGATTCGTCCTTCGTCTTCTTTAATTTTGTTCTTTGTATTTCTAATTTAGAGCTCTAGGTTTAATGGCGGCGGCCTGAGGCTAAAATGAAATAGTATGATTTAGGCTAGGTCTTAGGGTCTTTTTATAGTGTTTGCGAGTTGATTAGGACCGTCGATGGAGCTTGGTTTAATAATAGCCGTTCGCTTGAAGGAGAGACCAACCAGGAGCTGACACCTAGCCCTAGTGACAAGGCAAGGCTCAGAAAATCGACCAAACACAGACCAGGCCATCCAGGGGGGCTGGGTTCGACCTGGCTCAGGGGCCAGGTCGACTCGCCAGTCGACACCGTGTCGACTTGGCAGTCGACACGGGTGACCCAGGTCGACTGCCCAGTCGACCTGGTTAGCCCCAGGTCGACTGCCAAGTCGACCTGGGTGCCTTGGGCGGGATAATTCCCGCCCTGGCCAATTGGGCCCGATTTTGAATTTCAAATTGGTTTTTCTGAGCTGTTTTGGTCTGTTTGAATTTTAAACTGAATTCTGAAACTTCCGGAGGCCATATCTTCTTCATACGGAGTCCGTTTTACACAAACTCGGACTCTATCTCAAGCAGAATTCCGAGACTAACGCAATGGCATATCCCGTTTCCCTTAATTCTTTGATTTGAAATTAGTTATACTTTAATTTGTGAATTTCACTGTTATAGAATACACGGGGTGTTACACTTATACTGATCTGAATAGAATAGAGTCGATTTTGTGGAATAGTCTCATATTGCCAAAAAACTTCTTCATTTGTGTGTGTGTGTATTGCATATTTCTCCATATATTAACAAAGCGAAAGAGAGAAAATTGAATATAGTTACATCTTTTCAATTTAGAAAACTTAAATTTGAGGGGGGTTTTCCACAAAAGAATGAAAGCCTATAAGTAGCATTTTTGACGTCAGCTAGAATTTCAATATATTCTTCTTTGCCATGTGTGACTTTAGTTTCAGATGATGTTTCAAATGTAGTGTTAGTGAATGTGACCAAAATGGTTTTCTTAATGATGCCAACTTTCTCATACTTGCCAATGAAATGGAATTCCTAGCCTTGGGCTGTTAAAAATTTGACCACAACTCAAGCCTATAAGTAGCATTTTTGGATTTGGATTTCATATGATAAGAAATTTTGTTGGAGTCTGTTTTGTACCTATTGACCTAGGTGGTTGCTGTGAGGAGCTGTTGATGCTGTTAGCTTGATTATGATTCGTAGTAGTTGAATCAAGCAGCTTTGTATATCTAGTTAGTGATGGTCAATGGGAGATTCCACTCTTTGGCTTATGATAGTGAGGCAGAGGCCATTCTTGTGACGGAATTGCAGAGGTTGAGTGTGGGCTGAATTGATGGTGAAGAAGGTGGTTGAAATAATTGCAGGAGATTGTTAGGGTCTTGTTGGTTGGTGAAGTTGTTGGTGAAGGGAGTTTTGGTTGTTTGTGGTGTATTTTCGGTAAGAATAATATGGTGAATTGAATGTGGGATTGGTGATGCGCTTTTTGAAATATGCCATATCATTAGGCATGAAGACTCAGTACAATAGAGAACATTAACGTGCCCTTTTTGAAACTATACTGGTAATGGAAAAGAAAGTTGGCATTCTAGTATATTTGTGTACAACAATGCCAGCCCCTATTGTATTACGGAAATAAAGGCACGTTCTATCATCCTCAATTTTACATTTAACAAAAAATTGAATGAGCATTTGTTTAGTTATTCTTATAGCATGGCATCATTATTGCAGGAAATTAGTCACGTGAACTATGGGACTAGCTGAGGAACGAACAATGCTTGGTAACTATGTAAATTTTCTCAAAGTGTGGCTACATGTTTATTAACCGTATCTTGTCGAATTCTTAGAGTACATAAACATGTCTAGTAATGTCCTTTTAAATTCCTTACTACATGATTTTAAATATCAAATAGTACATGCTTGCAGGCTGAAGGGTAGACTAAAGTTCAAAGATCACACTTATACCAAGCAGCTTCAGTTGTTTCTAATGTTACTATTCCTTATCAACTTAGCAAAGGTTTCATTCTTCTACCCATACGATATTTAACAATACAATTTTTATCCAGTAAATTGTACTAAAAAAATATATTATGATATTTTGTAAACATAGGAAAAATAAGGGAAAATGGAAAAAGACAAAAAGCACAAATGATATTATGAATTTTTCCCGGACTTAGAAATGATATTTTTACTCACCACACTGGGTAGGCCCAACGATAAGTTTATGAGAAATGGACAAATTTGTATGTCTACGAATTTCTTTGTTTGGTAAGTTGCTTTAGTCTTTGAATCAATAAGTTAGCATTCAGTTTTGATTTGTAATTCTTATTGTTGATTGTTAAACTTGTCTGTAGGTAATCAGCTATTTCCAAAGTGAAGACTATCAACAATTAAGAATTATTGGTAACCAAGTAATGAACATGACTTTAGTTATTATATGTTGTTAGTACTGTTTGTGTAAACTTGTTTGTCAATGTTTGTGGTATGTAACTTATTTTATCAAAAAACTACTATTAAATTGATTATGGATATTATATTTGATTATGTAATTAGCGTGTTTGTTCAATTATTTGAATATGATGATCATTTGATTGATTGTTTTTTTTATGTTAATTAGATGATTTATTGTTGGTTTGAATATGAAAAATATTTTATTGATCGTTTGTTTTAATATAGATATTATATAAGCAATTACTGGAAATGGTACAAGCCATCAACTATGAATAACAGCATTAAAAATATGCTGCTAAAAAATCAATAACTTTTAGTAGCTTTTGAAAACCGTTACAGAAGAAATGTAAACTAGTAAAAAAAAAAAATATAGTTGCATTAAAAAAAACGCTACAGTAAGGTAACATTGGCAGCGTTTGCCACAGTGCAACAAAAAGTTTCAGACTTTTAGTTGCATGTCGTATAGCAGCTTTCTCTAAAACGCTACTACAAGTTATGGTAGCGTTTTTTCAACGCTACCAAAATTGTTTTCCGGTGTAGTGATACGGGTTCCCCAATTTGATTCGGATAAGTTGGATAGAAATAATCTTCGGATATTTGATATGAAATTCTTTGGTGTAAGCGTATACTATTTGAGGAATTTGGAAGATACTATTATTATATCGTTATTCCACTTATAGTATTCATTGATTATGAGAATTGATATTGAATATAAGTAGATACAATTTCTGTGTAACTTATGTTCAATATCAATTGATTTGGGTTTTGTCGTGAATCATATCTTCAATAGTATTATTCTTGAAACCCAATGAGATTGTGTTATGGAAATTCATACCGTAATTTGAGGATTTAATCAGATCTTTGATTTGAGGAAATTAAAAGTGAGGAATTGGAATGAAAGTATAATCTTTTAGTTAAGATTAAAGAATGGAATATTGGAAAATCAATTTAATTGGAAACTTGGGTTGAAATATGGGGTAAGCGTTTTCAAAGGAAAATGGATTTTTGATAACGAGTTATCAAATGGAAAATTAATTAAGGCTTTGGGGCTAGATTATCTTGGATTTAAGGGATGTGTTTTAAAGAAGAAGGGTTAAATATGGATTTTGTTGAAGATAATTTGAGAATAGATTTAAAGAAGTTTAATTTAACAAAATCCAAAATGGAAGGAGATTTGGTAGAAAGCCTGTGTGTTCCGTGATTGTGTTTTTAATTGCGCTTATTATTTGGAAAGACCGGGATCAAATGTATGTCCGAAAACCATTCCAAGTGATAATACGACGTTATGGAGCAATTGAAGATATTGAAGACCACATTGAAGACCGGGACCCTTCATGTCGTAAGGCTGACTTGCTGAATCTCTCGAATGGTTGGCTCTCATTAGATTTTATATATCAGCTAAGTGGCAAGAAGCCCGAACATAAGTGAAGGAATTCCGGATTGTTGTTTCGTTCAGACCTAGAACGGACATGTATGGATTGTGTGTCTGACATTGTAATTGACTGCATAACACTGATCTTTATTAATATATATCTTCTTGGTGGCGGAGAATTTATTCTCTTGCTTAACACCCTTCTCTAAGACGTATGAGCATAGAGGTTATATATTGATAGAAATCAGTGATGCGTAGTGAACGGACAATGTGGCATACTTAAGTTATGTGATGAGCTATAGATGATCAAAGCATGGCTTATTTAAGCGTAGCTTTATGTATATCGTGACATCGATGAACCTCACACCCTGAATTGATGGTAAACTGGTGGTCAGATTTTTATGTTCGTTTCGTATGTTCGGTGCACTGGGATGTGATGATGAAAGGGTACTACGAAGTCCCCAGTCTGGGACGCTATTTGTTGGGTACTCCGATTCATGTATGGTGGGTTAGTATAACGGAGTCCGAGTCTGGACGTTATCCGCGAGTACTGGGATGATGCGCACAAGAAAGTTTGTGAGCCCACGAATGATCTTTCGTACCAGGAACCATCATATTGGAAACCCAATCTCCACTACGAGCCCGCACGGTTTTGATTGTATAGCCTGCTGGTTACCGGCAGGATTGTCAGTATAATGGGATGGGGGATTATGCTGGCTAGAATTAATACATTTATTTGCAAAAAGGTTTTTCACACTATATATAGTAGTAAAAGAGGATTTTCACGTATGAAGGCATTTTTGGTTATAATAAGGCAAAACTCGCCCATTTGGTGTGCGCTTGCATTGTGTGATGTGGGACAAGCTTATGATAGCTTCATTTTTTCCAAAAAGTCATTGCGGATTTCTATGCACTGGTATTCACATGGAGTAAACCCGTTCCGCATTGGCGGCGTGGTCCAGTGAATTATCTAACTTTAAAATAAACCCTAAAGACAACTGTTTTGAGTTCTCACACCAGTCCCATGACTGACCTGGAGTTTATTGTTCCCACATCTAAACTCTGGGTGCCCATAAATTTTACACGGGCATCCTTGTAGTTTGGTTCGCAGATTTATCCTTAGAGTTAGTTGGAGCAGGATTCTGGTTTAATTGGAGCTATTATGTTTGGAGCATTCACATTCTTCTGCTGAGTTTAGTATATTTTCCGCTGTGTAACCGATGTACTCTGATGTACCTCTTGTAACTCTGATGTAATATTATTTTAATAATAATGGAAAAGCTGTTTTTATTTTATGCAAATGTGTTAGTGCCCCTAACAATCCGTCTTTATGAACGGTTTAAGTTGGTTTAATTACCGGCGAAAACCGAGCAAAAAGTCGGGTCGTTACATTATGATATCTGAGCTTTGGTTTATATAAAGCAACGGGGTACGACACATTTGAACAAAAGGAAAGACTCATCAGAGTTATATTATCTCATTAGAGATAGGGTTAGTAATGCCCTAGAATGAGATTTTGGAGTATTATATTTGAGAGAGCGTATTTGAAATGAAATGAGTTTTGAAAAGTTTTAATTTAAGAAACATATTTTGGAAATATATGGTTAATTATAACCTGGATAATTAATCAAATGATTAAGGTTAAGTTTACATTTTGTAATTATAATTACACATAAAATACTTCTTATGGCATGGTAATTAAGCCCCTTGCACTGATCAGGAAAACGATCAGAGTACAAATGCCTTTTGGATTTAATTTCACTATCGGGGATTTCGAAATATCGATAAACTTGGGTCAAATTTGTTAAGGTAACTAACTAATATGTTTAGAAATTAAAAATTAGAATTTGAGTATTGTATTCGATGTTGAGGTTGGACTATCGGGTATAAGAAGATTGTGAATATACGCCTAGCTAACGTATATACGACGTCTTGAGTATACTAGATTGATATAGAATCACACTCAAGTCACTTGAAGATGATTCTTTTGATGACTGCAACATCATCAATATGTATTTTTGAGTTTCGAAAGTGGGATGACTATATGATTCCGATTAAAACATCAATATATACTTAAATCCATTTAGATAAGTGTTTGAAATTGTTTGGTAAATTCATATGAACTTAAATAGAAAAGTGAAAATTTGATTGGGTTGTAAGAATTATACCAGGTAAACTTGTTAGTAAGGGATAAGCCAGTAAATTAAGTGGAGGGTAAGCTGGATTTTTCAACAAAATTTCCTTATAGGAAAAAAGATGGAGTTTGGTTTATCAGGTACTGAATGGTGGATGACCCTAAAACAAGAAAGGAAAGCTGATAATCGAAAAGAAAAGGAAGAAAGCCTTAGATTGGGGAAATTCAAAGGCATCTGTTGTTATAGATGTAGTCAAGAAGGACATTTTGCTGTTTTATGCCCAGAAAGATTGTTTCAAATGCAAGAAGAAAGGATATTTTATACGTAAGTGTCCTAAAATAAAGAAAAACCAATGAACCTAACAAAAGAAAAGAAGTGTTATCGATGCAGAAAAGTAGGGCATGTAGTCAAGGATTGTCAGTTAAAGAAGGGAGAAAGACCAGCTAAAGCAACACCACCCGCCGTCATAAGTGAAGAAGAAGGAATGCAAGAACTATGTAATCAGGGCAAGCTCTTTGACCCTTAGGGAATTATCTCTGAAAAGTTGGATGCATGAATAAATGTATGTATATGATGTTAATTATATATTAAAAAATATAACTTCTTTTATAAATCTTTTTAATATATTATATCATATATCCAAATAGATCATATTCATGAAAAAGTTATTGAATTTAATTAAGGGTATAGATAGGAAAATTGGAATTATCGACGATTTTGGACAAGTCGATAAGTTCTAAAGTATATTGTGGCAACAAAAGGAACTGTTTAAGTAAGCATAAATACCTTGTGAATTAAGTTTCACAATTTGATTAAAGGATTTTGGCAAGCGGGAATAGTAAGAAGAAATTACCTAAACTGAAACGTTTAGACAAGCTGAGTTCGGAGATGATAAAGTTTTTCATGTAACGAATAATAGTAAATTTTGGAAACTGAAAAGAAATAATTTTCATAACCTTTGCATTTGTAAGATAAGATCTAAGAGCATAATTTGTAAGTCTGATTTTTTTTAAAGCTGTAAATGGTTGAGTATAAGTAATTGGCCCAACAAACAATGAATTGAATATAATAGGTAACAAGGGGTTATCGTAGGAGGACATGTAGATATGGTTATCCATTAATACATCTGAGAACATGGAGCTTTGGTATAAAGAATTTTAATCTTGAATTTGTCGAATAAGTAGTTGTGATTCCCTTTCCTTTTCGAGGATGAAAAGTTTTAAGGGGGGGGGGGGGGTAAATGTAACGATCCAGAATTTTTAACCAATTTAAAATTGGAATTTTTATTACTTAACTTGAATTGATATTTGAATTTGATATAGATATATATGGTTAAGAGTATTTAATAATTTTGATAAGTTATATGATAGATTTTACTTGAATTATAAATGAAAATGATTATTAATGAGTTTGGATTTATTGATATTATTTGTCGTTCGATCGGATTTGTCAAACCACAACACAAATTAGTAGCGTTAGAATTAAGTGTTGCCTTTAGTTTTCATAACATTTAAAAGAAAGTGCTACCAAAAGTTCTTTTATCTTCTTAAGACAAGTGTTAAGACACATGTCTTTATGCATGCTCCATCTCATGCAGGATTGCCACTTGCCACCTTATGTGTCTTTACCTCCTTACTCTTCCTTTCCTATATAAGGAGGCTCTTTCTCCATTTTTTACCATTCCATTTCCTCCTTTCCACCTTCTTCTTAAAGCTTATGGCCATGGTTTCCATGACATAAGTATTTCTCTTTTCGACCACCACCTTACCAAAGTTCATCATTCTTCTCCTCCTCTTATAATATAAAGAGAGATTAGTGTATATTATATTATATATATTTTGGTGAAGAAGACGTTGCGCTGAAATACTGTCCGACGGTTCGCTTAGCTAGGCTCGCCTACCGTGAAGATTTGGAAAGATGTTAGGTGAGAACTCTTTAACCACGGTTTATATATTCAATTAGTAGCTAGACTAATTTAAATATAGTGATGAATTATTATTGGTTAATAATGATTGATATTTGTTGTGATGGATGATGGATGCGAAGTTTAGAACACACACTATTAAGCGTTAGTGTTATAATGCTTGTGCACAATTATGATTTATTGAATCATGTTGATGATGGTTGCAATGGATGTTTAAATGGTTGTTGATGTTGTTTTGCACACACTATGACACAACAATTATGGTATCACATTGGTGATCGACAAATCTCCTTCATAATTAAAAGCAATATCATTATTGAAATTGAAGGTTAATAATTGGAAAAGACCATATGTATGAATTCATATATATTGTTAAAGTCCTTTAAATGAATAAATAAATAAATACCGGAACATTCTAGGATGACAGAGAGGATAGTGTCTAGGCTTGGGTTTAGAAATAAAGTTTCTTGCTCTCTCTGACTATCCCTAACTGATCCGACGAATGAGAAGGTTAATTTGGAGTTATTTGAATTTAGAAATGAATTGGAATTTATGAAAGTTGAATTTTAGATCCAAAATAATTTGAAAAGTAATTTTAAATGATTTTAAAAGGGTTATATAAGGATCTAATGGTTTTCTAAGATATTTTGAAGTATCGTAGAATAATGGTTATTATGGTCAAAATAGAGCTTGTTGCATACCGGCAATTTACGCATTTTAGATGCAACTTTAAATGCTTATAACTTTTGCAATCTAAATCGGATTTCCAAGAAACAAAAAATAATTGATTTATATTAAAAAGAGCTTTTAAATGAGTGAAAGCAGATTCCAAATTTGAGTTATAATTTTCAAGTTATGTTTAAAACCATTTTTGAAAAGATCGTTGTAAGAGAAGTTATCGACCATTACCATAAACAACCATTTTTTAATGTTTCCAAAAATATGGAAAAAATGGTAAAATCATTATAAATTATGTAAAAAATGTTTTGAATTGTAAAGTTTAAGTTTTGACTAAGAAAAGCGATGTTTTGATCGAAGTAATTAAGATACCTATTTTGTAACGCTTTTGTAATGCTTTTGAAAACACTATTGTAACGCTTTCTTCGAAAACAATCTATTTTGAAGTTTTTAACCCACAAACTATTTTCCGAACTACAAGTAATTATTTTTAAATGTTTTGTAGAATGTTTTCAAAGGTTCAAAATTATTGGAAATATTTTATGTGGAATTTAAATTGATATTAATATGGGTTTTCAACTTTAAATAATTGGATATGGTTGGAGATAAATCTTCGGATGTTTGATATTAATCCGGTAGATGATGATTCTTATTATTTGAGGAATTTAAAAGATAGTTCACCATTATTCCGCTTATAGTGTGAGTTGGATATCTATATTAATATTAAGTATAAGTTGATGGTATTTCTATCCGGATCTAATGTTGAAGAGTTGAATAAATCTTTTAAATTAAGACACGGGTTTCCCCATTTGATTGGGATAAGTTGGATAGAACTAATATTCGGATATTTGATATGAAATTCTTTGGTGTAAGCGTATACTATTTGAGGAAATTGGAAGATACAATTATTATATCGTTGTTCCACTTATATTATTCGTTGATTATGAGAATTGATATTGAATATAAGTAGATACAATTTTTGTGTAACTTATGTTCAATATGAATTGATTTGGGTTTTGTCGTGAATCATATCTTCAATAATATCATTCTTGAAACCCAATGAGATTGAGTTTTGGAAATTCATATCGTAATTTGAGGATTTAATCAGATCTTTGATTTGAGGAAATTAAAAGTGAGGAATTATAAAGAAAGTATAATCTTTTAGTTAAGATTAAAGAATGGTATATTGGAAAATCAATTTAATTGGAAACTAGGGTTGAAATGTGGGGTAAGGGTTTTCAAAGGAAAATGGATTTTTGATAACGAGTTATCAAACGGAAAATTAATTAAGGCTTTGGGGCTAGATTATCTTGGATTTAAGAGATGTGTTTTAAAGAATAAGGGTTAAATATGGATTTTGTTAACGATAATTTGAGACTAGATTTAAAGAAGTTTAATTTAACGAAATTCAAAATGGAAGGAGATTTGGTAGAAAGCCTGTGTGTTCCGTGATTGTGTTTTTAATTGCGCTTATTATTTGGAAAGACTGGGATCAGATGTATGTCCGAAAACCATTCCAAGTGATAATACGACGTTATGGAGCAATTGAAGATATTAAAGACAACATTGAAGACCGGGACACTTCATGTCGTAAGGGTGACTTGCTGAATGTCTCGAATGGCTGGCTCCCATTCGCAGATGGATTTTATAAATCAGCTAAGTGGCAAGAAGCCCGAACGTATGTGAAGGAATTCTGGATTGTTGTTTCGTTCAGACCTAGAACAAACATGTATGGATTGTGTGTCTGACATTGTAATTGACTGCGTAGCACTGATCTTTATAATATATATCTGCTTGGTGGCGGAGAATTTATTCTCTGGCTTAACACCCTTCTCTAAGACGTATGAGCTTAGAGGTTATATATTGATAGAAATTAGTGATGCGTAGTGAATGGACAATATGGCATACTTAAGTTATGGCATACTTAAGTTATGTGATGAGCTATAGATAATTTACAAGACAGACATATGAACAGCGGAAAAAAAACTAAATTATATAATTTTCTATTTAAACATGAAATCTTCTGAACTCCATAACTTCTTCATACGGAGTCTGATTCACGCAAACTCGTACTCTATCCCAAGCAAAATTCTGAGACGAACGCAATGGCGTAACCCATTTCCCTTAATTCTCACTTTTACAATTAAGTATCCTTTAATTCGTTACTTTAATAAACATAGAAATACAAGGTGTTACATTCTCCCCTCCTCAAAGGATTTCCTCCCCGAAATCTTCAAGTCAAGAAGAATGTATATCCTACCGTCCAATCGTCCATCTACTCAACCATCAAACACCGGCATACATTATCCTTAAAATATTTCTAATGATTTCATGATTGTATGCATAGTGTGTGTATATGTCCTTATCTAATGCAAAATCAGGTGGTCTACTGATTCAGTTGACCTCCTTAATGCAAATTATGTCAGTGCCATGAGTCCATTATGCATGCAATTATTCCTAATCATACTTTCTACATAAGTGCACAATCATCCATACAAATGCAACGTCCATATGATAACATTCCAAGTTTCAATCCATATACAAATACATATATGCATATGCAACATGAAAGTGACTGAGCCGATCTAGCACCTAATGTGTGTGTATATGCATCCACGAGCAACCACTAGTAACCACTTGCAACCACTTGCAACCATCAATCATAACATGTTTCAAATACATGTTTACATCCATTGGTTTCTACCTAAGGATACAGAATAGGACCGAGGAGACATACTTAAAAAGGTAGATACAAGCATGTACAAACTTATGGAAAAAGAGATCAAGGATGTACCCTCAAAAAGAAAAGGGTAGGTTGCGCGTATTTTTCCCTCAGTTTCCCAAGTCACGTCTTCCTCAGCGTCACTCCATTGAACTTTAACCAGCTTGACTTCACGGTTGCGTAGCTTTTTGACTTCCGTACCCAAGATTCGAGTTGGAACTCTTCTCACAGTTGCTTCTCGTTCCACTTCTACTTCCTCTAGTATACTTGGCTCCACAACTTCCGCAGACTCATGTAAGCACTTTCGAAGTTGAGAAACATGAAAAACGTTATGAACTCCTGCCAGTCTTTCGGGTATCTCTACTCTGTAAGCCATCGTCCCAATCCTTTCAATGATAGGAAATGGTCCTACAAATCTTGGTGCCAACTTTCCTACGGACCCAAAGCGAATGACATTCCTCAAAGGAGATACTTTAAGGAACACCCTGTCTCCAACCTCAAACTCAAGGTCGGTCCTTCTTTTGTCTGCGTAGGACTTCTGTCTATCTTGTGCAGTCTTCATCCATCTTCTTATCAAGTCCACCTTTTCTGAAGTTTCTCTAATCATGTCTGGCCCAAGTACGAGCTTGTCTGTAGACTCCCACCAACAAGTTGGTGATCGACATCGTCTCCCATATAAAGCCTCGACGGGTGTCATGCCTATGGTGGCTTAGTAGCTATTGTTGTAAGCGAATTCCACCAAAGGAAGATGATCCTCCCATGTTCCTCCAAAGTCAAGAATGCACAATCTCAAGAGGTCTTTTAATACTCTGTTCACCCTTTCCGTCTGACCATCGGTTTGTGGGTGATAGGCCGTGCTTAAGCATAGTTGTGTGCCTACAGCCTCTTGCAAACTCTTCCAAAACTCACTCGTAAAGATAGGATCTCGATCAATTACTATGTTGGAGGGTATCCCATGGAGTCGAACTATCTCTTTAAGATATACGGACGCTAAGGACGAGGGAGTCCTTTTACTCTTAATAGGTATAAAGTGAGCGCTTTTAGTTAGCATGTCCACTATTACCCAAATACTAGTATTGCCCCTTCTTGACCTAGGTAACCCATCAACAAAGTCCATCGAAATGCTATCCCATTTCCACTGTGGGACCTCTAGAGGATGAAGCAGACCACTAGGCTTCCTCTGCTCCGCTTTGACTTGCTGGCATATCAAGCACTTAGCGACGAACTCAGCTACATCACTCTTCATGCCATTCCAAAAGAAAACCTTTTTATGTCTTTATACATCTTGTCTCCACCTGGGTGTATGGTCAGCTTAGAATGGTGTGCTTCTTCGAGAACCGTCTTCACCAAATCCCTTGCTTGTGGGATGCATAGCCTTCCATCCTGTCTCAACCAACTCTTATCATCGATGGAGTATCTATTGAGGTGACTAGAAGTCTCACCCCTAATAAGCTTATCCATTATATCAACTAGCCGAGGGTCTTCACGTTGCGCGGTTCCTATTGAGTCCAAAAGAGTAGGCCGCACCTATAGCGATGCTAGCAAACCAGGTACAAATTCAGAGGAGGGTCTAAAGTCAAAGTTTGCTATGTACTCCAAGCTTTGCCTTTCTACAAAGAGAGGACTTAAGGTCAGCTTCTTTCTACTCAAGGCGTCTGCTACCACATTGCCCTTGCCAAGGGTATAGGGAATCTCAAAATCATACGAGGCAAGGAACTCCATCCACCTTTGTTGTCTTAAGTTAAGATCTTTCTATGAGAAAAGGTACTTTAACGATTTATGGTCTGTAAACAATTCAAACCTTTCTCCTAGCAGGTAATGACGCCATAACTTAAGAGCGAAAACAATGGCAGCTAGCTCCAAATCATGAGTTGGGGAGTTCTTTTCATGTACCTTCAACTGCCTTCCCCCATAACAAACTACCTTGCCTTCTAGCATCAAGACGACACCTAATCCTATATCGCATGCGTCTGTGTATATGGTAAACATTTTGCTCCCATCAGGCAATGTCAGAACTGAGGCTGTTGTTAGACCTTTTCAAACGTTGGAAAGCAACATCGCAATCCAAATCCCAAGCGAAAGTTAGGTTCTTCTTTGTTAGTCTTGTGAGTTGGGCTGAGATTTTCGCAAAGTCTTTAATGAACTTTCGGTAAAAGCCCGCTAGCTCGAGAAAGGTTCGGACTTCTGTTGCATTCCGTGGAACACCCCACCATCGTTAAGGTCACTCACAAAGGGAATGCCTTAACTTCGGTGGAGCATTATAGGTAAAAGATACAGATAATTTACAACACAGACATATGAACAGCGGGAAAAAACTAAATTTATTTCATAAGTACGTGGTTCAGTTAAAACATTACAACAACTGTCTCAAACCAACTTCCAAATTATTACAACAAAATCTCTGTCTTGATTAAAACATAAGGAAGCATAAAATAACAATAAGGCAGCATAAATCCCTAATAAGAGAGTATCCAAAGCCATAGCCCAAGGAAAGAGAATCCAAGCAATACATCTACTCTCTTCAAGATGGAAATGGTCCGAACTAAGCTAAAGTATTCCCTCCCTACGGACCGGGGGGGGGACGGAAGAAAAGAAGACGAAAGAAAATGGGTCAGACATGAGTCTAGTAAGTCCAGTGATTATTTAGCATGTAAACAGGAAAAAGGATCATGACATGAATAATCTGAACCTAGGACAGCACCCTAGAAATAAGATAATAAAACTGAATATGCTATCGCACTCATTACTATTTCTCTGCACCCACTTACAAGTGATTCAACTAGCACCATGTGTTCAAGATGAATGATCCCTTTTATCAATCGGCTCCTACTCGTATACGTTTTCTACTTGTGTCATTCGGCCCCGCTTGATTGTAGATACCTGTGCTGGTCCCATTATGGGGTGTATCAAATCCTATGGTGGCAACCCGACACAATTCAAGATGCACAGTGTATAACTACTGATGCCTAGTGCCTTCTTTTTCTCACTCCGGAGTACGTGCATGCCCGCACTCCGTCAGAACCTACATTGACGCACCACCCGCCGTTGTTTTGACCGCTTACAATTAGCCTAGTAATCGTGCCCCACCCTGCCTAGTTCAGGGTACCATGATGCATCTATGTGGGTTACTGCTGAAATGAGTCCCCGTTACTGGGGTTTCCTAATCAACATGTTAAAATGGTTAAGTGTTCTCAAATTAACCTAACCCTACCCATCAGTTTAATTAACATGTTGTATTGGTTAAGTGTTGCCTTAATTAAATTAACCCTACCATTCCTGTCTTAGCTTTAAATATTCATTCATTAAAGTACCAACCACTCACATTAGATATGTATTGTTGCGGTCGCTGGATGTGCCGGTCGGTTCCGGACAGTCTTACACCGCAACTCAATCTAACCTCGGGTTCTTTTGGGCTTGATGCTCTAACCTCTCACATTAGATCTATATTGTTATGGTAGCTGGATGTGCCGGGCGATTCCGGGCAGTCTTACACCGTAACTCAATCTAACCTCGGGTTAGGCAGATTCGTCTTTTACCTAATTTACATATTTACCCTTCATATTTATATGTAAATTATCCACAATTATTGCCATTCAAGTCATGCCCCATTTACCCACTAAATCATGTTCATAATTTTTAGGTATATAAATTATGCCAATTTATGCCACTAATCATTTATATGATTATGAGCCAAACTATGCCAATAATTTGAAATTTAAGTTTTTTCCCAACTTTACCCTCGTTATACGTTCGCAAAATTCACATAGAATGTTACGCTCGCAACTTAGCCTAACTTATATACAAAAGGGAAAAGAAAGGAGGATGTATCATTCCCACAACATAAAATAACAAGGATCTATCTAAACATATGTCATATAAATTTAGCATAAAACAATGAACTTGCATTTTAACATGAATCTTAAGCATATGAACAGGGACTTACATAGAATTACACAAATCCAATTAGGCATGTAAATGTGAACTTGCATTTTGGATCCAATTAACATGAATCTAAACATAGGAGAATGTAGGTCTAAACATATATATGACTTAGCCTAAAAACTTGCATGTAACATAACATGAAAGAGTCACCAAATCTATATAATACACGATTTGTTTAACATACAACAGGATAAGTCCAATAAACCACAATAGTCTCATAGGCATATATGATAGAATCGTTACAAGAATAGACACGAATCAGCATCACCATTATCTTACAACTAGACGCTGCTCTAGTTTCATTTTATTTCAAATCATGACTTTTAATTGTTTACATCTAAATAATAACAGGACTTACAAACAAAGAAAAATCTTGCTTTCTGGGATCTGTTTTCTAAAACTGAAAAGCAATCCCTTGACGTAGACTATCGATCCTCTAAATTTAGATTTGATTCGTAGCTTATAACTTGCTTTCTAATTTGCTTCCTAATTGGAGAAGAATGGTGGCTATGCTAGGTTGACCATGGACAACATGGTGGCTCCTTGGAATGAAATTGCGTGGTTTAGGGTTAAGGATTGGGGTTGCTTATATAGAAGTTTAGTTTTATGTGAGCCGTTAGATCAACCTAGGAGCAATCAGAACCGTCTAGACTAGATAGAGCTATCCAGAAACTGCCACCTATGCCTTAGTGACTCAGCAACAAGTCAGAAATCATCACTGTTTGGATCTAGGCGAGGGGGCCGACCCCTATAGGGGGGTCGACACCCCAGTTGACACCCCTCTTGGGGGGTCAACACCTATGTCGACCCCCTTGGGGGGAGTCGACCCCTATGGGCGAGAATTTTCCCACCCAGCTGATTTACGTGATTTTGAAATTCGAACCGTTTTGTTTATTTAATTATTAAATTATATAATTTTCTGTTTAAACATGAAATCTTCTGAACTCCATAACTTCTTCATACGGAGTCCGATTCACGCAAACTCGGACTCTATCCCAAGAAGAATTCCGAGACGAACGCAATGGCTTAACCCGTTTCCTATAATTCTCACTTTTACAATTAAGTATCCTTTAATTCGTTACTTTAATAAACATAGAAATATAGGGTATTACATTCTCCCCTCCTTAAAGGATTTCGTCCCCGAAATCTTCAAGTCAAGAAGAATGTATATCCTACCATCCAATCTTGCACCGCAACTACTTTTGCGGGGTCCATAGTTATCCCCTCTTTTGACACCACATGTCCAAGAAACCTCACTTCTTCTCTCCAGAAATGGCATTTGGAGAATTTGTCTTTCAGTTGATGTGCACGAAGTGTATCCATGACTTCCCTTAAATGCAGAGCATGCTCATCTTCATTCTTCGAGAAAATCAAAATGTCATCTACGAAGACCACCACAAACTTATTAAGGAACTCCCTGAACACCCTGCTCATCAAGTCAACGAAATAAGAGGGTGCGTTTGTCAAGCCGAAAGGCAGGACAAGCCATTCGAAGAAACCATCCGGTGTTCTAAACGCGGTCTTATCAATGTTGTCTTTAGCCACTCTTAGCTGATGAAACCCGGTAGCCAGATCTAGTTGGGAGAAAACCGATGCACCTACAAGCTGATCAAACAGGTCATCTATTCTTGGAAGTGGGTGTCTATTCTTCTTGGTCAGCTTGTTTAGCTCTCTATAGTCAACGCATAGGCGAAGTGAACCATCCGCTTTGGTTGCGAATACTACTGGAGCACCCCATTCGGAAATACTCCACCTTATAAACCCCTTTTCGAGTAGCTCTTTAACTTGCTTGCTAAGCTCTTTTCTCTCTCTTGGAGCTATGTGTCTAACGGGTAGAGCTACGAGTTTTGCATTATCAACAAGGTATATGCGGAAGTTTATCTCCCGCTTCGGAGGTAAGCCCTTCATCTCTTCAAATACATCTGAGTATTCACGGACTACTCTAACATACTGCAAGTTTCCAACAGACGCATCAAGAGATTCTAGGTAGCTAAGCATAACAGAATTCATGGGATTGCAAGAGATTTCGAGAGTGTTACCGAGGCGAGTCATAAGTCTAACCACTCTCTTTTCACAATCAAGGATGGCACCATTACTGGATAACCAATCCATGCCTAGAATCAACCCATAGCCCGTGAAGCCCAAAACATAGGCATTACATCTAAACCCAACGCGTAGTATAAAAATTTCCAAATCCAAACAAATCATTGACAAATAAGCCGAGCCCCCAATTGGAATTGAAACAACCAAGGGATCCTCTACTATACTAGTGTCCAGGTGCAGAGATTCAAATAAAGCAGTAGATATAAAAGAGTGCGATGCGCCAGAATCAAAGAGTCTACGAACAGGATGATCGAAAAGATAAACTAAACTCTCAACAGAAATATTTCTACCTCGTTCTTGCGGAGATGCTATGAGAGCGTGAACCAGCCCTCCGGAAGTAGATCCAGTCCTCTGCCCTTGCCCTTGCTTTCTTGGGCAGTCCTTAGCCATGTGTCATGTCTCGCCGCACTGAAAACAACCACCCATCTTCCTCTTCTTCTTTCTGCAGTCCTTAATCAGATGTCTAGGAATGCCACAAAAATTACACTTCCTCTTGTCACGGGGTTTGTTGTTCTTCCCGCCCTTCTTTGAGTCTGTCTTCTTATTCTCCTATCCCTCCATTTTCTTATCTTGAGGTACTTGCCATGTCCACCAGTCTCTCATAAGTTGCACCCATAGGTATATGGGACATAGCTAGGCTGTGCAGGGGCTCATTTAACCCTTTAACAAAATGGAAGCCTTCTTATGGGGAGTGTTCACTAACTCCAGTCCGAATCTAGCCAGCTCGTTGAATTGGTTGACGTATTCCTTAACCGACATACTTCCCTGTTTGAGAGCTAAGAACTTTTCCATCTGTAGGCTTCGTTCATCTTGTGAGAGGAATTTCATTTCAAACCTCATTCTGAAATCCTCCTAAGTTTCAACTGGTCTCTCAGCATTAGTAACTTCCCACCAATAAGAGGCTTCGTCTTTAAGCAACCATACGACCAACTGTATCTTCTGCCTATCGTCCAATTCGAAGATAACAAACAAATCCTCGGTTTCTTTGAGCCTGTTTCTTGTTTCTACAAATGACTCAGTCCCGTTAAAGTTCTTTCCACCCATGGCTCGAAAATCTCTACATATCTTTGAGAAAGAATTTGCACGAGGAGGAGGAGGTGGTGGAACAGCTGCAACTGGGGGAGGAGGAACGTCTGCTGGGCCTGCGTCATTAGCCCTAGCCTCCAGTTCCCTTCTGAACCAGCCAGGTACCGGTACGCCCTCTAGAAGGTTAAGATCCCCAGACATGCTGAAACGAAAAAGAAGAGATTTCAAACAAATGATAGAAAGATAGTGCATATGGATTTGGGGATTATGCCCTTTAAAAATAAAAACAACACTTTTTCTTGAAATTTTTTCTTTAAACTTCTTTTTGAAAATTAGTTTCAATTTTTTTTATCTGATCTGGCAACCATAAGCTCTGATACCAAGTGAAACACCCCACCATCGTTAAGGTCACTCACAAAGGGAATGCCTTAACTTCGGTGGAGCATTATAGGTAAAAGATACAAATAATTTACAAGATAGACATATGAACAGCGGAAAAAAACTAAATTATATAATTTTCTGTTTAAACATGAAATCTTCTTAACTCCATAACTTCTTCGTACGGAGTCCGATTCACGCAAACTCGGACTCTATCCCAAGAAGAATTCTGAGACGAATGCAATGGCGTAACCCGTTTCCCTTAATTTTCACTTTTACAATTAAGTATCCTTTAATTCTTTACTTTAATAAACATAGAAATACAGGGTGTTACAGGTGGTCAGATTTTTATGTTCGTTTCGTATGTTCGGTGCACCGGGATGTGATGATGAAAGGGTACTACGAAGTCCCCAGTCTAGGACGCTATTTGTTGGGTGCTCTGATTTATGTATGGTGGGTTAGTATAATGGAGTCCGAGTCTGGACATTATCCGCGAGTACTGTGATGATGTGCGCAAGAAAGTTTGTGAGCCCATGAATGATCTTTCGTACCAGGAACCATCATGTTGGAAACCCAATCTCCACTACGAGCCCGTACGGTTTTGATTGTATAGCCTGCTGGTTACCGACAGGATTGTCAGTATAATGAGATGGGGCATTATGCTGGCTAGGATTAATACATTTATTTGCGAAAAGGTTTTTCACACTATATATAGTAGTAAAAGAGGATTTTTCACGTATAAAGACATTTTTGGTTATCATAAGGCAAAACTCGCCCATTTGGTGTGCACTTGCATTGTGTGATGTGGGACGAGCTTATGATAGCTTCATTTTTTCAAAAAGTCATTGCGGGTTTCTATGCATTGGTATTCACATGGAGTAAACCCGTTCCGCATTGGCGGCGTGGTCCAGTGAATTACCTAACTTTAAAATAAACCCTAAAGACAACTGTTTTGAGTTCTCATACCAGTCCCATGACTGAACTGGAGTTTATTGTTCCCACACCTAAACTCTGGGTGCCCATAATTTTTACATGGGCAGCCTAGCAGTTTGGTTCGCAGATTTAGCCTTAGAGTTAGTTAGAGCAGGATTCTGGTTTAACTGGAGCTATTATGTTTGGAGCATTCGCATTCTTCCGCTGAGTTTAGTATCTTTTCCGCTGTGTAACCGATGTACTCTGATGTACCTCTTGTAACTCTGATGTAATATTATTTTAATGATAATGGAAAAGTTGTTTTTATTTTGTGCAAATGTGTAAGTTCCCCTAACAATCCGTCTTTATGAACGGTTTTAATTTGTTTAATTACCAGCAGAAACCGAGCAAAATTCCGGGTCGTTACAGGATATATCTTGTTCTGTCTATAATAGTTATATTTCATATACCAATGGACGATTTACTGCTGGTATATACTTGGAATTTTTTATTGAATTGTTATATTGATGATTTGTAGAAATCAATACCGATTTTCTTCTCTTGACTGTCATAATTCATAACACCAATGACTAAAATGCTGCAGTTGTGTACTGTTTCAGCCTGAATACCTCAATAATAGTTATAAATAATTGTTTGTAATAATGACTTCTGTATGGAACGGGTACCATGGACTAGATGGTAGGAAAAAACTATTAGGCAATGTTATCAAGACTTGCTGATTATCTACTTTTGTTTCAACATTCTCCTATTTAACACCATGCAGCTCAGGTGACTGTTTTTTTTAATTTTGGGTCATGTATGAGTATTCCAGTAGAGAAATGAATTTGTTTTCTGAAACTATTGATATATTCCACATTTTTTCAACAATATATCTACATTATTTTACAACATTTTGATTACATCATCATCCTGTGCATATAAAACTACATATTGTGAAGAACTACAAGTCTGCACATAGTTGCATGACATCTGCTGCAGAGTTTCTATAAGAAAAACAACAAATGATTTCTAATTCACAAATTTATGGTGTTGAGCTTGCAGGTAATTAAAAAAAAAGAAACTAGTCATGTAAAAAACTGTTTTAGAAATCACTTTTTAAATTACAGTATATTCAAAAAGCAACTTGAAGTAGCTAAATTTTGAAATACATAGTGTGCCCAGTATTTTTCACTAACTTCGCTAGTTAATTCCTTATTTCCTGAATATTTTTATCTTGCAGATTTGGGCGTGTGGAGGACATGGGAAGGTGATTTAGAAAATATCTCTCTTTTAGTCAGGTATTTTAGCGTGTAGAGACGTAAATTGCATGATTCGTGTACTTATCAGAAGTTTAACAGTCTTTTTGTACAAACTGACTTTACTGAAACCATTTTAGTATCTCCACTTATGCTTAAACATATGATATTAGATAATTAATCATTAATTTTTTTCATCATAGGTAATTGAGGACTTTTATCACTAAATCTAGCTGGTTACGTCATTCAAGCATTTAGAGGTTTTTGGCATCGTAAGCGCAAGTTTTTTTTGGCTCTGTGAATTTTGTCGGCGCTTGCTTGGGGCATATGTTATGAAAACTTATATTAGGGGTGTTGTCTGGATACTATTTGATCTTAATTCATGGATGTTATTATTATGTTTAATATATGAGTAGTTTTAAATTATGGGTTTATATGATTGTTTCTTACGTTCTTTTGAATCTTTAATGTACTGGTTCCAATGCATATAATATAAAATGAACGCATTTCTGTGATGGTATATCATTGGATATAATGTTGTAGAAGTTAAAATGACAGCATTTTTCACATGTTGTTGAACTTGTTTATATATATTAACAGCACACAAATATTGATGTTAGAAGCGCATAACTTTGTGCAGTGTCCTTGATAGCATTGAAGAAGTGCTGTAATGTTTATTTTTAACAACACACAATTGAAGCTGTCTGTTTTACATTTTTACAACAATAACCTTGTAATTTTTACAGCTGACTACAAATGTTGTGACATAATACATTTTTGACAGCATTACCGTATATGCTGATATATGCTTAGGACCTATAACAGATTGTTGTTATACAGCATCCACTAAAGTGCTGTCAATAAATATAACAACATTTTTACTGTGTTGTTAAATCCCTTTTTTGGTGTAGTGTCTACAGTCTCCATGATTGAAGGTAATAGCACCATCATTCTCAAAATTACATCGGAAAAAACCATAACACCGAATGAAGTTCTTCATGTTCCAGATATCCGCAAGAATATTTGGACCTGTGCTCTCAAAGAAAAGTTTCTGAATGGTATTCGGGTCAGGTAAAGTAGTTCTCCTAAGGCTGGAATTTATATAGGAAGGTGTTATTTATATGATGGCTTATTTAAGGCAAGTATAGCTGTAGTCAGCAATAAAACTATGTATTTTGATTGTGCCAAGTTCGATAGTTTGAATTATCGAACTTGGGATTAATTCCTAAATTTCAAGTGAGTAAAAACTACAAATGTGAGACATGTGTAGAAGCAAAAAATGGTCAAAAAACTATTTCAAACTATTGATAGAAGTGTTGATCCACTAGGTTTGGTTCATACTAATTTATGTGATTTTAAATCATTACCTATAATAGGTGGGAAAATGTACTTTATCACTCTTTTTAACGACAACACACGATGTTAAATGGCGAATGAGATATACGTCACATATCACCATAAATAAGTATGTTTTCATGCTTAAATAGTAGATCCTCGATCGCTATATTGGCCCTTAGGATAATATAATTTTGTGTAAGGGGAAGGACCTACATGGTCATGGATTAAAACACATGCGTGCGCGCCACTCGCCTGTCCTGTATCGCAACGAAGCAGGTTAGGTGCGGGTGAGGATCCAAAAAGAGCGGAACGTGTTATATTTTTGCTACACAAAAGTGAATGGTTTTTCGCCATATAAATTCAAGTAGAAACAACCATTGCAAATATATGAATGGACACAACTGTTTACAAACGGAAATAGTTGTTAGGAAATGATTGGTGCGACGTCTGCCAACGGAAATGGCCGTTGCAAATTAAAAGTTGCAGATGAAGAAATACATGTATTCGCAACGGAAATGACCGTTGTGAATCCCTGTTGTAAATCTTAAAGAGATGCAACCTTTTGTCTAACAAGAATAAGTGTTGCAAATGCGAATTGAAGAAATACGACCTTTCCAACGGAAACAACTGTTGCGAATTAGCCTATAAATAGAGAAGGAAATTTGTTCACTTTCCTCACTAAAACATTTCGAATTATCTCTTCTCTTTCTTCATTTCTGCAAAATAAAAAAAATTACAAATCACAAAAAAGATCATACACACCATAATCTCGAGTAGATCACGTCTCTTGTATGTTGGAAGACGTTGAATAAATTCTTAAGAAAATTGTCAAGATAAACCTCAAATAAAATTTCCTTCTATTTGACGGTTGGATTCTGTTTTTTGTAAATTTATTTACATATATTGCAGCTATCTTTCATGTTAGAAGATGTATCCTTTCTACTTTATAGTGAAACGATATTTATCATTATTGTTTAATACTTATAATCATAATTTGTTGTTGTACATTCATTACGACAATGGTATTGTTGGATATCATATTCCAAAAAATAATGGAAATTTGATTTATAAAGTTGTGAAACAAATTTATAATTGTTTAGTCTCTATTTTGGTATACTAATTGTATAACACCTGACACTCACAACTTTGAACTAGAATTGGAGGCTGATAACACAAAAATGATTCGCCGAAATACTCAAACACAGGAAACTTAATTCTACTCAAAGAATATAACAAGAAATCATCAAAAATGAATTCAAACTCATCCATTGGAAGGTTTACAAACAAACAATCCAAATCACGCGATAAATGCATAACATATATGGGTCAAAGACATACTAAACAAGCATATAACTTGAGGCATAGATGTGAGTTCTCAAAGAACCCACCTTTGGTTACTGGAAGCCCAAAGAGATCCTAAAACCAAGCAAGATCAATCTCTCTTCAAGCAAAACTCTTGAATCACTAATCTAAGATCATATAAATAGAATTCTAAGAGTTGAGTTATAGGAAATTTCAGAAATTGAAGAAGAAATAAGATGAAAAGATGGAGATGGACTTACCTAAGCTTCTCCCTTGATTTTGCACTTAATTCCTACAAGATCGGAGCTCCTAGGATCAAACTAGATTTAGGAAATTCTAATTTCCCTTTCCTTTCCCCATTTTCTATTTTCTTTGAAGTGTTAGAGTGAGTGAGGAAGAGGAGGCTGTAAGGGTTGTTAAATAGGGCTAAAACGGGTTAGTTTGGCTAACCCAAACCCCACCCGAAGTCCCGAACTCCAAACACATTGATGATTATAGCTTTTGTTGCCATAAACATCGTTTGAACTCAATAAAAGTGGTCTCGAATCCAAATTCATCTGTATTCAAAAAGTGACTTTTCAGATGTGCACCCGATCAACGATTAACGATGTTATATTTAAATAAAATATTTAAATATATTGTCGTAAAATATGCGGGTTGTTACACAACACAACATGCCTTGTTGAGCCTGTTATGTTTGTGTTATTGGTTGGTGGCTAATCATTCATCTAACTTGTATCATCGATTCAATCGACAAAAATGCTGAATTTTTCCAACATGGTCGCTAACTATACTATTGCTTGATTATATACTTGTTGTTGCCCATGATAACACAAAACTTGGTGATACCAGTGGAGAAATTTAACAACCATGTATAGAATGGGGATATCAATGAGAGAGATATTGGGGATACCAATATAATTTAAATATTCTTGGGTTATAAGATTAAATATATGTGTGGTTTATAGTCATCCCATAGGTAAAACGTTGATATACGTGCGTTGGTTAATCCATATGTGCATATGGATTCATTGTCAGTTTTGGACAAAACTATGAGGTGTGAATGGATAACTCATGTCAGTCCAATGGAGAGTTTCTCCATAATACACACACACATCCACTGGGGCGGTTAGCCCAAATGGTCGGAGATTATTAATCATATTATATGTTATGGAATGAGTCTCAAATTTAATAAACAAGTGGTTAACTTGTAGACAAGTAGATAACTTGTTACATGTGTGCTAGTCATAAAACCATTAATACAATTGATCAAGAGAGTGGAGGATGAGTAATCTATATTATGTTGCACTTTTGCATATTATTATTATTGTTGTTGTTGTTGTTCAAACCGTTGTAGACGTAGAAACACAAGGATGGCTGTTAGGTTGTTGCATGATACTAGTGAGAGCAAAAGCCATGCCGTTAAGTGGCGTGGTCTAACTAAATATTTGTTGATTTCAAGGTAATTGTTTCATTTGTTGACTAACTTAAAGTTTTTGTTCGGGCATTGTTATTGACACTTCAAATATTGTTTGAGGGATCTAATTTTACAAACACTCCAATCATAAAAATAATGTTAGGAGGAGTCACGTACTTAATTTTTTACATTCCCTTTTTACCCTGCTAATAACATCAGTTACTATCCCAAATCCCAATCAATTTCAAATGCGAAAAAACCAAATCCCTAAATTATTTGCAAAAAAAAAAAAACGATCATTTGGAGAGAAATAATGGTGCGAACGAAGAACGTGAAACAAATGAGATTATTGATAATTTAACGTATGAGAAATGAATTTTTTTAACAAAAGTGATCGATAAATGAGAAATGAAATTATTTAAAAAAAAAGCAACAGGCAAGTGAGTTTATTGATAATTTGATATAAAAATCTGATGCAGTTCGACTGATATACCGTATTTATTTTAATTAACAACTAAAAATGATTATTACAAAGAAAGACTAATTTGGTAAAATAAACTTTATTTTGTTAAGGGGGTGCTCTATGCATTGATACTCTCCTTAACAAATTCTTCTTTTTAAATTAACCCTACTTATTTCAATAACAATCCTTTTTTGTTTTCTCTTCTAATTCTCGGCTACTTATTTCACTAGGCCAGAGCTGGTTTTCAATTTCTTCTTTGAATAAACTTCTGAAGACATGCAGCAGACAGTTAGATATATGTTATGTATTTCAATTTTGTATAATGTTATTTCATTCCAGTGTCATGGGCTTTTCTCATTTATTTATGGGCCTCCGGATTGTTGTGTTTTTTCCTCCACGAAACCCACGCACATTGCTCGTGCTGCTGCATTTTCTGAGGCAACAGTGCTGTCAGTGCATGTTTCGAAGATCAATCCCCAATAGCCATGTAGATTATGCCATTGCAAAGCACGACGTCGATAGTCTGTATTCGCTTAAATTAACCAAAATCATTTTTGTTTTGTTTTTTCCTTCACATAATCCTCTAAATCTCAGTCAGTATCCTTCTATTCCAGTATGCAGTCGAGGTAAGAACTTCGATTTGAATTCCACTTAATGTTTTTATGGTTGTAGCTTGAAAACTTCGAAATTCTACAAAGGCGGAATAAGCGATCAAGGAAATTAAAGATTTAATGTGGAATTTTGTCGAACCTGGAGATGATATAAGTAACAGCGCCTCTAAAAAAGAAAGCTGGAGTCATATGCTGTCCATCGTGGCTACATGTCAAATGATCAAGTGTTGAGATCGCCGTACTGGCATTACGAGGTTAGTTCTATCGATTTTAAATAAATTAAACAGCATTTCTGTTCCATTTTGTTATGTATTTTTATCCGTATTAGAAAGAAGTATGATAATAAGGGAAAATGATATTTTTTTGTGTTTTTTTAGTAATTGCTGTAAGGTGTATTTTTATCTGTAATTTGTTACAAATATATTACCTATGGTCCTTTTCTTCTTCTTCTTAGTAATCACTGATCAAAATATACCATGTGTTCAATAAGGTTTATACGTCATATAATATAAAATTTGCCCAGTCCTGGTTATATGAGCTCATGGCTTACGTTCTGCAAGAATCACATTTCTGTCAATGTTCACCATGTCTATTTTAAATGACAAGAAAATTATAACTAACATTTCCTCTTAAATTAATGCAACCTAAATCATCCACGAGATTTTAATGTTTCGATCATTGCCTTATCTAATGTACTAGTTTATCTATCATTGACTTTTAAATTCTGCAGTACTGTATATATACTATCTTCCTGTATTCACAAACCAGAAAGCATATAATGCGATATGGATGAAACCATGTATGATAGAGTAAAAGAGCTTGCAGAGTTCGATAATACTAAAGCTGGTGTGAAAGGTTTGGTCGATTCAGGCATAAAAAAACTTCCAAGAATTTTCATACATGCACCTGAAACTTTACCAAATCCGAAAAGTTCACTAAACACGATGCTTAAAATCCCAGCTATCGATCTCAACGGAATCGATAACAAAAATATCCGCAAACAGGTTGTTGCTGAAGTTAATGAAGCAGCGAGATCATGGGGATTTTTTCAAGTTCTAAATCATGGAATACCAGTGGGTGTTCTTCATAATATGATACAAGGAAACAAAAGGTTTCATGAACTCGATGCTGTTATCAAGGCTAAATACTATTCAAGGGATTTGAATGATAAGATTAGGTATGCATCTAATCATCATTTGTTTACATCGCCTGCTGCCGATTGGAGGGACACACTTTCCATTATCTTTGATGGATCACTCAAACCCGACGAATTACCATCTGTTTTCAGGTAGAAATAAATCATTTCTAAATTTATATGTTGTAGTACTTGAAAAGTTTTGATGGTACTTCAAAGAAATAATATGAGTCTATTAATGTAAGGCGCGGGCTTGTTTTCCTCAGCTTTAAAATTCCAGTTTGTTACAGGAAGGAGATAATGGAGTACAAAAGTTATGTTAATATTGTGGCGGAGACACTATGTGAACTACTATCAGAAGCTCTAGGACTCAACTCAAACTACCTAAAAAGCATAAAATCCATTGCAACACAAAGCTTGGTATGCCATTATTACCCTCCATGTCCTGAACCAGAATTTACTCTAGGAGCAACAAAACATACTGATCCCGCACTATTGAGTTTACTTGCGCAAGATGAAATTGGGGGACTTCAAGTACTTCATCAAAATCAGTGGATTCCGGTAACTCCAGTTCACGGAGCTTTGTTGTGCAATATTGGAGATATTCTTCAGGTATTTTTCTTTATACCTGCCTTCTTATTGAATCTTGTTGCTGCTTCAAATACTTGGTACAACTAGGAATTCATGCTGCTTGTTATTTTTCTTTATACATAAATCTAATTCAGAGCAAAATACATCATAATTTATTCACTAAACTAGCCATATGAGTGGCATATGAATGAATATTTATAGTTGATTATTTCTTGTAGAAAGATAACCAAATATTGAATCTGGTTTCTGAATGTGTAGCTTATAAGCAACGATAGATTTAAAAGTGTGAAGCACAGGGTGTTGGTCAGGCGTGAAGGGCCAAGGTTATCAGTAGCAACTTTTTACAGTCCGAGGATGGACGAGGACAGGCAATATGGACCGATTAAAGAAGTATTATCTGATGATGGTCCTCCAATATACAAAGATATACTTGTTTCCGATTACTTGAAGTATTTCGGAACACAAGGGCTTGGTCGTGATTCTGCATTAAACCACTTTAAATTATAATCATGTAAAATAATTTGTTTCTTTTTCCCTGAGAATGATATTTGGGAAATATTTTGCTCCAAATTTATATAAATAACCGAGTGAAATTAATTTTCTTGAAGTTTATTATGTTCAGTTAAAACAATGTAGAAATGAAAGAGGACGTGCTGTAATAGTTTATGCTCCAAACAAGAAAATAATATGTACTCGTGAACTCGATTAAGAGAAGAAAGAAAACAATACACAAGTTTGCATAAACTGTACAAGTTTGTTACAAGATATGACAGTGGTAAAATGATTGAAACTTATCGCTATAAAAAGGAAGAAAAAAAGATCGCTTGAAAGTATCCATCTATCATATAAATCCACACATATATATAGTGAAATTCTGTTAAATTTCTTACTTAAATGTAAAAACAGTGTTCACATATTTGCTAACCAGGCAGCATTATTTTCGATCATTTAAATGTAAAAGAAAACTCGTTTCCTCATCCTTTTTTTCAACAATGCAGTCATTCCCCTTCACCCTGCTATCTTTCCTAAACACTTCCCAAAAAACTTCTTCCTCTAGTTGGGACTTGCTGACATTGCCAGTGTTATCCTATTAAGTTGTTTCACGTATCCAATTTTATCCAATTATGGTTTCCTCGATGTTATCTAATTCCATAAAATTAAACGTCTATAACTTCTAGTCTTACTGTCCGAATACTGTTTCATTGTCATTAATAATCGTCGATAGTTAAAATTTTCTTCAGATGTCTCAAATATCAGATTCACTTGATGCTCTCACAGATTATACATATCGCATAACATTAAATTCTCCTCCTAACTGTTACCTGAGATTCTATGTCTTTACGGTAATATATGTTCTCTTCATTAATTACATACAATTTGATGTATAAAGTATATTTCCCAGTATTAGGTTCACAGTATCATTATGTCTATGTTAAATGTATGTACTTAAACTTTATATTGTCCTTTGCATCAGACTACGCTGTGTTGTCTATGCACTGATCCAGATTTTTCATACATGCCCGATGTATATGCTAGGTAAAATTTGTTGGTCATTTCAGTATCAACATGTACGCCAATGTACCTAGTTTGTATCAAAGGACATTGTTAGGACTCTAAAAAGGGTTGGGGGTAATGGACTGTAGTCCCGTGAAGTTCCAAGAATCTTATTCGAAGAATTCCGACATTTTATGGATCTTATATATAAATTTGTACCTTATTCCGGATAATTACTAACTGCCACTGCGCAACAAACACGTTTTGAATTATATTTAGTTTATAAGTTCAAATTTTTAAACAAAGGACGGCCCAATTTGTCTAATTCATGCGGAAATTATTCTGAATTATCTAACGTATATTATCGATTGAATATTGCTGAAAATATAGCCTGTTTAATCCATAGCGTTGATGAAATTCAAAACTATATTTTAATATTCTCAATTTAGTTAAGAATTTAGGTAAGGTTAGTTAACAAACTACCTAAGCGCAGATTTTAATTTTTTTGACTTAGACATATCTCAAAATGTACATAACCAAATCAAGATTTGTGACTTACATGGGAAAGTTGTATTCCAATAAGTCCCGATGAATCTTATCTGATAGAATTCTGACATTTTATGGATCTTATGTATAAATTGAACCTTATTTTGGGTAATTACGAACTACCACTACGCGAGAGCTCGTTTTAATTATATTTAGTTTATTAGTTCAAACTTTTTAAACAGATGATGACCCGACTTGTGTAACTCATTCGGAAGTTATTCTGAGTTATCTAACATATATTATCGGTTGAATATTGCTGAAACTATAGTTGTTTAATCTGTAGCATTGTTTGTTGATGAAAAATTCAAAAACTATATTTTAATACATTCAGTTTAGTTAAGCATTTAGGTACGGTTAACAAACTACCTAACTGCGATTTTTTTGGAAACTTTAACGTAAACGTATCTCAAAATGGGCACGACCAATTTAAGGTTTGTGACTTTGGTGTGAAGTTTATATTCCAGTAAGTCTCGATGATTCTTGTTCAAAAGCATTCATACATTTTATGGATCTTATATATAAATTTGAACATTAAAAACTAAATAATAAGGTTGTAATGAAGAACAAAAATGGCCTCTTATAACTCAAGCGATTTTTTCTGCTTTATCTTCACCGTGATCTCCCTCCGGCACCTCATCTTTCTATCCTTTCCTTTTGAAGGCATCGTCTTGTTCGCTTATGTCCTCATTCTTCTTAACCCATTTCTTCTTGATGGCAGGAAATAAGAAATCGAAAGCAACAAATGCAAAAATCACCAAATCTGGCAAGATCTACTCATACCGTACCAAAAATGACGGTTTCGGAAAATAATAATATCGTTCCTCCAATTACACCAACGTCGATGCAATCCTTGGCTAATGAAATAGCAACAATACCAGCGATGCCAATTTTGAGTGCAGTGGATACAGTGGAAACTTCTCTGACTTCCTTGCTAGATGCAAATTTGGCTGTTCATTGGTCTATGGAGGATACCCATCTGAAGGTCGCTACTGAAACTGAGCTGATAGAAACAGGTAAAGTCCCTGAACCTCTTGTGGATGATATTGCGGTTGCTTATTTGGAAATTGAGAAAGAAGCATTATTGACAAACCGTTGGATAAGTCCCTTATCGAGAAATATGTCAACCATGATTCTGGATATAAACTAAGAGTTGCCCCATCACATTGCCAATTGGTTTTGTGATAATAAGGGGATTGATGAACTCTTTACATGGTATCAGAGCCATGGATTCGGTTTTACTTGATTGTCCCACGCTATTGTCTCCACGTGATAGCGATGTGCTACACATATGGGGGGCGTGTTGGATAAGTCCCGTATCGGAAAATATGTCAACCATGATTCTGGATATAAACTAGAAGTTGCCCCATCACATTGCCAATTGTTTTTGTGATAATAAGGGGATTGATGAACTCGAACTCTTTACACAAACTGTGAAATTGAGTGAGGACTTAATGTGGACGTAGTACCTGTGTCTGGCCTCCCACGCAATGCTAGTGATATGGGTTCCATCCCTAATCCAAAAAGCACACAAACTGCTCGAGAAAATGTAGATCTGAAATCTACAAAAACCACTTCCAACAAAGATGATGCAACGATAAACAATTCTAAATCTAACCATGCAAACCATAATGTCTGCACTCCGAATGCAGCACTTGATATCCCCAATGATAGATCAGATGTGCCTACTAGTGTTGGATCTAAAACAATTAAATGGACATCACTATTCGAGAGCAAGCCACGAAATACAGGCATATACATGCCCCGTCAATTTGAGCACACTGTGACTAATGAAATAAGTGTCCTACCGTTAGAGGTCATTAATGTTGAAGCCGCATTTGGGACTGATTGCTTGGTTGGGTTTTCCTTGATACTCCGCCTCCATATACGGTTGTCAAAGAGAAATGCGGAAAAATGTGGCAGCTTCGTGCAAGTCTACAAGTTCGAATGGATTGTTTGATGTTTTTCATGAAGTTCTCCCTCCAGAAGGAGCGACTTCGAGTTCTTGATGCTGAGCCTATCATTATTAGTGGGAAACCTTTTATTATAACTCCGTAGAGTCCTACAATTGATCGAGCAAGGGAACAAGTTGCATACCAGTATTGACGTATTTCTCTCATATCCCCGTGGTCTTGCAATCACTAGTTGTATTGAACTGGTTATCAAATTCGATAGGAAAGCTAAAATGTTTTGATGCTAACACTATAGCTAGAGACAAACTTATCTATGCCAAAGCATTGATTGAAATCATGGTTTGAAATTCCGGCCGAAACCACGGAAATCCGGCCATAACCGGAACGGAATTTGGTCGGAAAACTGGTTCCGGCCATAGTTGTGGTTAGCACTCTCTCGGATTTTATTTATTTATTTATTTATTTATTATTATTATTATTATTATTGAAGGGGAAGACGAAGTAGAAGGAGTCGAGAAGAGGAAGAAGAGCTCGTGAGATTTGTCGGAGAAAACGGTTGAATGAGGTAGCGGAATTCAATTTAGGAGTACTGAAAGCATTTTTTGATATCTTGGATTGACAAGTCGTACTGTACAAAATGGTTAACAAATATTGACTTACTACGAAAGTACAAATTATTTCATTTTTCAAAGCTATGTAGGTCATTTTTCGCTGTTGCCAAAGGAAAGCTAACTCATTCTTAGCGTTATGCAGTGAATTTTATATTTTTGCGAAATAATACATGTATCATTTTTTCTTATTTAATTTGTGTTACAGTTCTGCTTATAATTTTAATTACACACACACACACACACACACACACACACACATATATATATATATATATATATATATATATATATATATATATAGACACACACAACACCTATTTTATCACCTGTTTATATATATTTCATATTATATATACAAATTAACTCTTACTCCTTTCATCCTACCAATACATGCAACAACAAGCAACTCAGTCAACTTACCTGAAGCTATACATCCTCTACTTTTCAGTTTCATCACAAAAACTGAGAAAATGCTTATTCTAAGTTGAAGCAGATTAGCAGTAGTTATTTAATATTATTATAAAACAATTAACTGCAACACTAGTTTATTATGTTATTCGTACATATCAACATATATACTAGAGCTAGGTTTATATCAATATTTAACCATTTACTTCAAAAAGGAAAAACAGGAAAAATATATCGGAATATGTAGTTCGAAATGTGAATGGTTGTATTAATCTAAGTACATAAAGAAGAAAATACCATGGTTCGAAGTTTCGAAGCACTGGCTGACACGTCGGTATCTCATCCATTTTGGTCATGTTTCAACGGTGACCGGACTGAAATATCAAATTTCTCAACATTCGAGACATAAACGGAAAGTGAAATTCCTAACATTGATTAGTACTGCATGTTTATTTGCAAATTTCAAAAGAAAAAAGAACCGAAATTGACAAATCGGAATTTTCGGTATTACCGAAACGGGATCGGAATTTTAAATTTTACACGTGACCGGAACGGAACCGAAATCTCGAGTTCAAACCTTGATTGAAATAACCCCAGAGAAGCCTCTACCGGAGTCGATAAAGGTTAGAATAACTGATGATTATGTAGCAGAGGTTCGAGTACGATATGGATGGACGCCATATATATGTACCACGTGTTGTTCTTTTGGTCATCTACACCCTTCCTGTTCTTGGAAACTCACTGTAACAATTCCTATTCCTGTCCCCTTAGCAGATCGAACTCCTCTGCCTCGACCTCCAGTTGTTATATGGGTAGCGAAAACCCAATAGTCAAATGCTGCCCATAATGATATATTGGAAGATGTTACGATTGATATATATAACCCAGTACAAACAGTGATTACTCCATGTGAGGAAGATAATAGAAAAGATAGTGATTGTTCATCTGAAGAGGATGATGGTATTTATTGGCAATCTGGTGACCGCTTGTGGCTTCATTACAACTCTGGAATGAGATATGATCCTAGGAAAACATGTATTATATCTATGTTAACGGTATAGAAGATGACAATAGAAGACTGTTTTATAAAGTTGTAGGAGAAGGATTTGAGCTCATTGAGGATGGTGAGTTAGGTGAGTGAAACAGATCTATGTTCTATGATACTACATGGGATTGGGAACGCAAATTTCATGGTCCTAACCCTTGTTATGTTCCTAACCTTGCTGTACTCTTTTTGGAGTATGTCAATGTTATAAGATATAGCGATAGCTTCAGTTGTTCCTCTGTTGAGGAATAATTGTGAGTTTTATTTAGTATCAGTAGTGTCATGCTACTCTTTTGTTCTGACACTTCAAATCAGGTGGAGATTTTGTGCCTGTGCAGAACTCCTATTTCTTTACTCTTTGCTAATAAAGTTGTACGGTCACTATAAAACTGACATTGCCTTGCCAAAAAATATATAAATTTGAACATTATTTTAGATAATTACGAACTACCACTACGCGACGAGCTCGTTTTAACTGTGTTTAGTTTGTTAGTTCAAACATTTTAAAAAGAGGACGACCCAACTTGTTTAGATCTTTCAGAAGCTATTACGAACTACCACTACGCGGCGAGCTCCATTTCAACAGTGTGTAGTGTGCAATCATTTCAACAGCGTGCGGTGTGTAATGTGTAGTTATTTCAACAGCTTTAGCAGTGTGAAGTCATTTCAAAGCGTGCAGTCATTTCAACAACGTGCAGTGTATAGTCATTTCAATAGCTTTAGAAGTGTGTAGTGTATAATTATTTTAATAGCATGCAGTGTGAATTCATTTTAGCAGCGTGCAGTGTACAGTGTGTAGTAATTTCAACAGTTTTAGCAGTAAGCAGTCATTTTAACAACTTTACCTATAAAAATTTGCTTTTAGACAACTATGCCTATATATATGGTATGCAATCTTTGTCTTGCTCACAATTCTTCACTCGAACAAGCTTCTTCTTCCTTAAGGCTTTGCATACTCAAAGCTAGCCTTAATGGTCTTCATCTGTTGATTCTGACTAGTGGCCAGCGCATAATCCTTTAGATAGTCCACGAGCCGATGTAGATTGACTTATCGAGTAACAAGAGCAACACTACGAGGACGTTCGTCGTGAGTTCTCAGATCTGAACCAACTTAGACTTGAAGAACTTATTGAACCTCCATACGAACATGAGGGTGATCAGGTTTTAGCTGTTTAACCTCCAATTCAACAAGTGACAAAACAATTTTCAGTTGTTTAACGACCTCTATATTAATAAGATGTACATCAAGCTTTAGTTCTTCAACCTCCATATGATCATGAGGTTGACTCGTATCCTGTTTGTTACTATTATGGGTATGCAGTGGAGGTTGTGGTAAGGGTAGATGGAGAAAGTATTAGTCGTAGAATCCAGTTATGCCCGTTATAGTCGAACAGTTAGAGCTACTCTGAACGGATTGATGAACGTTCATGTCCAAGAGGCATTTCTTATGCTAACGAGTTGGAATAAGAGATAAGACATCTTAGAACTGCTTTAGAAGCCCTCCAGATTGAACCTAACATGTAGTTTAATTACATATTTTTCTCACTAATTTCCATTGTATCCTAATTACTAATATCACTTTCCTATGTATGCCTGAACGAATTGTAATTCGACATGATGAACTATTGATTTGAGAAATTTAGTTGGATGAAAAACATGATTGAGAAAGTAACGACTTCGAGAATAGTGATGACCATAATAAACCAAATGTATTCTTGGAAATGAAAAATAAATTGAAAGGATATGATCATTTGGGTTAGAATGTAATTTTCAAATTGAAAATCTAACTCTCTACAACAAAATGTAGCTTTGGAATTAAATAAAACCTTTGGCTATATGTATTGTTAGCCCACTTTGTGAACTGGGCAACACAAAGTCGAGATGTGAAACATTGAAGAACTTGGAAAGCATTATAGCGGGTCGGATCGGAGAGATGTAGCGGGTCGGATCAGAGAGATTTTGCGGTTCGGGTCGGTGGGCTATTATTGTTGGAATCAGAGAGGCACTGTTGTTCGGATCGGAGAGCAACCTACTGCCAGTTGGAGCGGAGGACTACCTGCTACAGAGACAGATCGGAAGGGAGCAAAAGTGGATGAAGACTTAGCCTTGGGACAATCCGATCGGATCGGATACCCCGATCCGAACCCCTCTTGCACGCTCCTCCGATCCGAACCCATATTCCACATCACACTCCCCCACGATCGCCTGAATATGCGGAGCGGGTATGACCAGTTCCTGCCCACAACGTCCACTGCTCTGATGCGTTGTCAACACTGAAATCCATCCGAACCCGAGACTGATGGGATGGAAGACACGTGGCTCCGATCCGGATCGGGTTCTGAACAAATTTTCACCTATAAATACCCTGTCTGGAGACAATAAAAAGGATCTTTTTTTTGGCACTTTGAGAGTGGAACCACCTTCATAAACCGAATTCCAGCACTCCCGGATAATCCAAGTCGTCTTTCAACATTTGTTTTGAAACAATTGAGTGAATGTATGTGAGTTGTGAGTGAAATTGAGTGAATATCTCATTGTAATTGCAACTATATCATTGAGAATAGTGATTGACAAGTGGACGTAGGCTTTTCTTCGCCGAACCACTATAAATTCTGTGTCTCTATTTTACTTTTGATCTTATTTCATTCTTCTTTTAGTCAGTTTGGGTGTTAGAACCACTTTTTGGTCTAACATTTTGGTGCTTTCACTGAGAACCATCTGAATTCTTTGTTTTTCGGGATTATCGTTCTACTTTTTGGACCGTTGAGTTCAAAGAAGTTAATTCTCAAGTTTCGACGCTCTTGAATATTTGTTGAATTGATTGTTGAAGAACTATGGCCAAAGAAAAAGGTAAGGAAGTTCAAGCTAGTCGAGGAAACGGAGTTGGTGAAGATCAGCAAAATGCAGTTGTGACAAGGTCTCGTGGGCAGAGCTCAGTAGCAGGACGGACTGATACAGGAAATCCGAACCGCACTCAGGGGGAGAGCTCCGATCCGATCCGGGTAGGAGAATCTGAAGCAGTGCATTCCCCCAACTTGAACCGACCCGAGCAGCTCGCCCTACACCGACCCGACCTGGCTTTCCAGCTCCGACCCGAACAGGCTTCCCAGCTCCGATCCGACCCGATTTCCCATCTCCGAACCGACCCGACACTTGGTGATGTTGGAACTTCTACTCGAGCCCCCACAAATGCTCTGATTCCAGCCACCAGGGTCAGTGATCAGGTCAATCCATTCGCACCTATTACTCAAGGAGATTTCTCGCGCCTACTTGACATGCTTGAGAGTACTAGGGAGGCTATGAAAATCCACGAGCGTACCAATCTCATGATGCAAGAAAACATGAGACTCATGAGCAGGGAAATTAGCGAACTCCGTAGATAGAGAACCCCATCCCCGGTTCGCCACACACCAATGGATCAGTCTTCTTCTTCCGAGGAAGAACGGCCCCGTGAACGAAGGCCGCTCGAACGACCTCAGAATTTGGAGCAGCCGACGTTCGGATCTTTGGGGTCTCGCGAGGATATTGCACGAGCACTAGGAACCAATGATCCAGGCTTGAGAGACCCTAACCATACTAATCCCACTCAGGAGCAGATGCTCCAGCCCCCTCCTCCCGAGATCGACCGGGGGCGTAGGGAACGAAGCAGAGCAGAAGCAGCTCAAAGAAGAAGGGAATCTCCTGAACAAGAGCCCAGAAGGAACCCGGATACCAGGGCCATGGAGCCTGAACGACCCCTAACTAATGCTGATGTACAGGCAATGGTACGTCAGATTATGTCCGAAAGCCGGAACTATACCAATGAAGATTATGGCATTGAGCGAAGCCATACTCCTTTCACTGACGACATCCTCAATTTTCAATTTCTCCGACGTTTTAACCTGCCGCAGATGGACAAGTACAATGGGAGAACCGATCCGGGACATCATTTGATGCGATACTCGTGGCTCATGAATGCTGCTGCTGCTGCTCCTGACGCAGTAAAGTGTAAAGCATTCCCGATCTATTTAGAAGATGTGGCGCTGCTATGGTTTACCCGACTCCCCCCTCGTTCGATATCGAATTATAGGGAATTGAGCGAACGTTTTATGAATCAGTTCCGACTCCATACCCGAAAGTCTAAAAGTGTTATTGAATTATCAAGAATTAAGCAGGCGCCAGGAGAGTCTTTGAGGTCATATCTCGACCGATTCAACTTAGCTGTGACTGAAGTTAGTGACCCGCATGAGCCCACCATCTTGATGGCTTTGATGGAAGGAGTCGATCCTGACTCCGAGTTTGGAGATTACCTTTCTGGAAAGACACCCTCCACGAGAGAGTTATTTTATGAAAAGGCCGATATTCACTTAAAACGAGAGGAGGCCAGGGCAAACCGAAAGAGAAAGTCTGAAGCGGCTTCAAAAGAAAATGTTCAGAGTAACGTCGCCGTGAAGCAATCTGGGGAAAGTTCCGGAAAAGTTGAAGTGAATGTGGGAAACAAGAGTGGAAACGACAATTCTGGAAACGGGGGCAACAACAATAACCGTAACGCGAATGGTAACAGAAGAAATAGAAATAGGGGAAGTGATCCTAACAAAAGACCCCGATTCCAGACTTATGAGAATTATACACCGTTGAACGACACTCTGGAGAACATTTACTTGGATACAATGTTTTGCAATATAAAAGACCGCCACCTCGCGACTCGACGGAGAAAGAAATGGCAACTGGGAAGTTTTGTTTGTTTCATGGAACTCATGGGCATTCAACCAATGAATGTCGACATTTGAGAGACGTGATTGAGAAGCTGCTGCGCGAAGGGAAACTGGATGAATATAAGGTTGCCCCGAGGGACAGGGGGCAAGGAGAGCAGGCTCCAAAACAGATTCAATCTGCTCCCAAGCCTACGGCGCAGCAGAAAGGCAAAAGAATTGTTATCAACTCCATAGTGGGTGGACCCCACCCAGCAATCCACAGTTTTAGAGCGTTGGATCAATATGTAAATGCTGCCAAGCACGTAGATGTGGATGAATGTGATGATTTAGAAGATATCGCTCCCATAAAACAGCAGAAGACAATGTTTGACGACGTGGTATTCCGTAGCAGAGATAATGCCGGGATCCAGTCACCCACCGATGATCCGTTGGTCATTACTACCACCATTGGGCCGACCTTGGTTCATAAGGTGTTAGTAGACAATGGAAGCTCTGTTAATATTTTATTTAAAAAGTCATTCGATCAGATGAAGCTAGAATCTGAAGATTTGAAGCCATGCGAAAGTTGGATCCGAGGCTTCAACGGGGCATCGACAGCTCCAATGGGGTACATAGAATTGTCCGTAACCTTGGGACAAGGAGAACGCCGAAGAGTACGGATGCTTCAGTTCGTAATGTTGGACGTAGATTCGCCTTATAATGCATTTTTGGGAAGGTCTGCCCTTGCTGAGTTCAGGGCTTGCATCGCCCCTTGGTGTTTATTGCTTAAGTTCCCAACTGAAGCCGGAACTGGAGTAATGAGAGGGGATCAAGTCTCCGGACGGGCCTGCTATGTTGCCGAATTAAAGATGTTGATGAAAGGACTTAACATCGAGAGTAAAGATGCCTCGCCTCCTCCAAAGGAGGGCTCGGCGTAACAATTAGAGGGATCGGTCCCGAAGGAGTTGCCCAAAAGAACGCCTGAAGACCTGGATCTCAGAAAAGACGAGGAACCAGAGACTAGAAATGCAACTCCTAATGAAGCGACAGTGGACATTCCCATTGATGAAGCTGATCCAACAAGAGTTTTGAAGATTGGATCTCAGTTGGATCCACGTCGGGCCGAAGAACTAACGGACTTCTTGAAGGCAAACTTGGACGTGTTTGCCTGGACCCACGCTGACATGTATGGGATATCGCCATCCATCATAAGTCACTCACTAAATGTAAACCCGAAACACCCGCCTGTGAAGCAAAAGAGACGTATGCTGGGCCCAGATAGGTCGGCTGCTCTCAAAGAAGAAGTGGAGAAGCTGAAACAGAACGGATTTATTCGAGATTCGACATATCCCGACTGGATATTGAATCCCGTCTTAGTAAAGAAGCCGAATGGAAAGTGGCGGACTTGCATTGATTTTTCAGATTTGAACAAAGCTTGCCCGAAAGATAGTTTCCCACTTCCCAGGATTGACCAGCTTGTAGATTCGACAGCGGGACATGAACTTCTCTCTTTCATGGATGCATATTCCGGATACAACCAAATTCCTATGCACGTGCCAGATCAAGAACATACGAGCTTCATTACAAATTTGGGGTTATATTGTTATGTTGTAATGCCATTCAGATTGAAAAACGCCGGAGCCACTTATCAGCGCTTGGTGAACAGAATGTTTTATAATCAAATAGGGAAGACTATGGAAGTTTATGTGGATGATATGCTTGTCAAATCGAAACAGTCCTCCAGCCATACGCAAGACTTGGCAGAAATGTTCAGTATCCTGCGAAAGTATCGGATGAAGTTGAATCCTTTGAAGTGTTCATTTGGAGTGGCATCGGGAAGTTTCTAGGCTTCATTGTGAGCTCCCGAGGAATTGAAATCAATCCCAGCCAAATAGCGGCGATTAGAAACATTGAAGAGCCGAGAAGAATTAAAGATGTCCAAAGTCTTGCAGGGAAAGTAGCCGCGTTGAGTAGATTTATCTCCAAAGCCACAGACAAATGTGTCCCGTTTTTTGATTTGATTAAAAGGGGAAAGAAGAACTTCGAGTGGACTCCGGACTGTGTTGAGGCCTTTCGAAATTTATTGGAACTACTAGAAAAACCGCCGATTCTGTCAAAGCCAGTGGATCACGAAGAATTGTTTGTTTACTTGGCAGTCTCGGCTCACGCTGTTAGCACAGCCTTGGTTCGAGAAGAAGACAAAGTGCAAAGGCCAGTATATTATGTAAGCAAGAAATTGGCAGCGGCAGAACGCAACTACCCAAAGATTGAGAAGCTCGCTTACAGCCTCCTAATCGCATCCTGAAAACTTCGTCACTATTTCCAAGCTCATCCAATAACCGTATACACTGACCAGCCTCTGAGGCAGGTGTTGCAGAGACCCGAAGCATCGGGAAGGTTGATCAAATGGAATATAGAATTAAGTCAGTTTGATTTAAATTTTCAGCCACGAAGGTCGATCAGGGGGCAAGCTCTGGCAGACTTTATAGCAGAGTTCACTATCCCAGAGGAGGAAGTGATCGATGACAGGGTGGTCAAGTCCGAAGATGAGTTAAAGATAGATTCATGGAAGCTATACACAGATGGAGCCAAAAACGACCGAAGGTCCGGAGCTGGAATCGTCTTAGTTACTCCTGAAGGGCGGTCGTTATATTACGCTCTATGATTAGAATTTTCGGCGACTAACAATGACTCTGAGTACGAAGCCCTGATTGCCGGGCTGAAGCTTGCTAAAGACCTCGGAATAAAAATGTTGGACATATTCTGCGACTCCAAAATCGTTGTTTGCCAAGTGCGAAAGGAATTTGTGGCTCGGGGACCTCGACTCATCGCCTACCTCGAGAAAGTGGAAAAGCTGTTGAGCAACCTGGAGCGGTACAATATAACGCATATCCCAAGAGCCGAAAACCAGAAGGCAGACAGACTGGCAAAGCTAGCTAGTTCCGACAACCCAGAGGAAACTGAAATAATTCCAATTGAAACGTTGGAATCACCAAGCTTTGAATCGATGGAAATTGAGTCCGCTTTCGAAGCGAAACCGGAGAAGGAGTCGTGGATGACCCCAATTAAGAACTTCCTTAAGAATGAGACACTTCCATCAAAGAAGAGTGAGAGAAGGGCTATAGTTCGCAAGGCTACCAGATATGTCCTATAAGATGATACTCTTTATATGCAAGGATTTTCTATGCCCCTGTTACGATGTATAGCACACGACGACATCAGACGTGTACTAAGAGAAGTACACGAAGGTGAGTGTGGAGATCATACAGGAGGTCAGACTTTAGCGAAAAAGATATTGCGGTATGGATACTTCTGGCCCACAATTAATAAAGATGCAGCTGATTATTCACGACGCTGCGATAAGTGCCAGAGATTCGCCAAAATCCCCAGAGCACCGTCGACCCAACTCAAATCGATGGTGAGTCCTTGGCCTTTTGCCACGTGGGGAATTGATATCATCGGAGTTCTACCGATTGCTAAAGGAGGAGCGAAATATGCAATAGTCGCTGTGGACTATTTTACGAAGTGGGTGGAAGCTGAGCCCTTAACCAAGATCACGGCGAGAAAGGTGATAAGTTTCGTGGTTAGAAATATTATATGCCGATTCGGGATCCCAAGTACCATTATAACTGACAACGGAACACAGTTCGATGGTACTGAATTCAGAAATTTTTGCCAGAAATATAAGATCGACAAACGGTATACTGCGGTTGCTTATCCGCAGTCGAACGGGCAAGTTGAAGCAATAAACAAAGTTATAAAATCCATCCTAAAGAAACGGTTAGAGCGCGCAAAGGCAAAATGGGTTGACGAATTGCCCTTAGCTTTGTGGGCATATCGAACAACATTTAAGACCGCTACTGGTCATACCCCTTTCTCTCTCTTTCGGCTCAGAAGCAGTAATTCCAGTAGAGCTTGAAGTTCCTTCCCACCGGGTGACGTATTATGACCCGATGACGAATCGGGCACTCTTACTCGAGTCTCTTGATGAAATCGAAGAAAAAAGGGACGAAGCGGATTTGCGTGCGGCAAGACATCGACGTCAGATGGCACACTATTACGACAAAAAAGTTCGCCTTAGGACTTTTGAACCAGGAGATTTGGTGCTAAAGAGAGTCTTCTATCCCTTCCTCACCTCGGTCCAAAGTGGGAAGGACCCTTTGTCATCCAACGGAAGCTTGAAAAAGGAACCTTCAAGTTAACGACCGTAGATGGCGAAGAAGTCCCTAGGGCATGGAATGCCCAACACTTGATGCGATATTTGGATTAGAAATGTTGTACTCTTTGTTATTTTTCTTATGAACTCTGTAAAAAGGCACGACTTGCCTTAAGAAAATCTGATGATATGAATAAAGGACTATAAAGTGGATGTAGGCTACGACTTAGCCGAACCACTATAAAAATATCGTGTGTTATTTACTTTCATGCATTATATATATACATTCATCGACTATTCTGTTGTGATTATGGAATATAAGGTGATTCAAAACCTGAAAGGTTGAAAATAGTTTAAACGTAAGAAAAAGCACAATGACTACTTGTGCGATAAGACATAAAAGAATGGGAAGATGACATTCTTAACTCTAACTCTCGAGAATTGAGAGAGAGTATAAAAGGACGGGAAGACGACGTCCTTTGAGGCGTGAAGGTGCACCCAGACAAGAGACCGCCTCAGTAAGAACTCTAACCTGAGTATAAGACAGGAGAGTATAAAAAAAAATGCCAGAAAAAACGACAGGCATTGACGACACAGAAAATGCAATCCCGTCAGAAAATCGGGGACATTCAGACTACTTGATTAAGTCTTGAATAGTTTTTTGAGATCGACTGGGGGCATATATGTATACACGTATTTCCCCCTATCATAACCTCATTACACAACTATAGTAAAACATGCATTCTTACATAAGTGCAGAACTAATGGCTAACAGACATTGCAGAAAATGAATTATTTTTTATTTACGAATGAATGAATTTGTACAGGAAAATAGCCAAAAAGAAGGTGCAAGAGCCGCCCTTATAGCAGCAATTGTTGGTCTACCGAATGCTAAAACAACGCAAGACAACCCACTATTTAGATTTCGAGTGAGGCTTGGACTTCTTGGCGGCTTTTTCCGCATCCTTTGCCTCTTTCTCGGCCTCCGTCAAGATGCGCTTTGATTTTTTCTTTCCTGAAGATGCGGCGCTGGAATCGGTTGACTTCTTCCCGGAGGGCGGGCGCTGGAATCAAGAGAAGATTTTTTTAGCGAGTTCCTCTGTAATAGATCTAGTTGAAAGCTTAACAACTAACCTTGATCCCGCATCCACAACTGCGAGAGGCTTGAGGATTTCAGGGTCTAAGTCTTCAGCTTTTAACTGCAAGCGTTTATCTTGGTCAGCTTTCATTGCAGCCAAAGTAACATCATCTGCACTTTTCGACTCCCCGACTATTGCCACCTCTGGATCTTCCTCATGTCCTCCGTCGCCGCTATCATCCTTTAAGGCTGCTATCATTTCTTCATCACGGGGAGTGTCAGTCTTAGACGGTTCGCTTCCTTCTCCCAAATCTATAGGAGCAGCCTTGTCCTTCCCCCCTTTTGCCTTCTCCGTAGGCTCTGCCCCAGAGGCGGCTCCCTGAGTCACATCTGTCTTTCCGGATGGCTCAATACCTACAGAGTGAGAAGCAACAGTTATAAACTCAGGAGAAAATAATGGGTTTTTCATCGATTGCTCAATCACGCGGCGAAAGGTAGAAATAGTCTTGACGAATTGAGGAGAAAATGTAGGGATACCTTCCGAAGACTTCTCGGCAGGGGTAACTGCTGTTTCTGATGCCATTTCAGGGATAGGGGATAGTAGAGTTGTTCGAGGGATTCCCGGGTTTTCCGGATCATACCCCTCTACTTCAGAAGTTGCGGGGGCAGTAGAAGAGGAACCGACCTCGGGAACGTTCTTCTGTTTAGTCCTCCGCCTCTCTTCTTCCATAGCATCAGCAATGAGGCGGCGCCCTTCAGCTAGGCGTTCTGGCTCATCATTCCTTAAGTATTTCTCCATCAGCTTGTCTTCATCGATGGAATCAACCTTGAGCTCCTCTTTTTCCCACTCAACGATCTGACTCCATACTTGGACTAGAGTAGATGGATAATCCTCAATCCAAGAAATGTTCCGGCGACGGATGATATGTGCAAAGAATTCAATCATTAATTCGCCGAAACCCTGAATCTCTGCCTCCGCCTCTGACAATTGTTTGCGGGCCTCCTCAGCAGATTTGATAGCACATTCGACGTTACCCTCCGCCAGGGCAGCTCTGTTCTCAGCCTCCATTAGCTTAGAAGCCAAGTCAGCATTTTTCTTTTCTAGCTCAGCATTCCTCCTTGCTAACTCGGCATTTTTCTGTTCAAGGTCAGCGTAAGCAAGGCGCGTTTTAGCGGCATCTGACTTAGCATCTTCAGCCTGCTTTTTAAACTCAGAATGCTCTTGAGTGTGAGATTCAAGCAAATCATGATAACGTTTTTGCATATCTTCAAATTGTTGTTTGAAGTTAGTAGCGTCCCTTTGAGCAACAACAAGCTGGGCCTGTGTGTCCTCCAAATCTTTTCCTAGATTCTTTAAGGCCTTTGCATCTTCTTCCGCGGTTTTTTGCATCGAATCAGCATTCGTGATTAGGGTACGAATGATTCTGGAAAGGTTGCGTGAATATTTGAACATTTCAGAATACTATTTTTCGACCGCATCTATCTTTGCTTTGGCCTCATCTGCCCACCTGGAAGAAATAGGCTCGAGGGCAGGTAAAAAAGTCAAGTTCTCGAAGTAATGTTCAGGAAATTGCTCCTCCAAATACGCCCGCTTGATTGCAGTTTCAGCATCTAGTGGTGGAGGGGCGGGGATCGTCAATTCAGTGTCCCTGTGTGTGGAGGATTCAATAGTTTCTTTATCTTTTCTAGGCCGTTTAGCAGGGACCTTGCGTTTATTTCGCGACTCAGTATCTTTTGGTGGACTTCTCTCCCTGCTGCGCTTTTCTTGGGAAGAGGTGGAGTCTTTTGATTACAGCCTGTCCTCTTCCCTACGACCTTGATAACCTTTATATCTCTCTTGGTCCGACCGAACGGGAGAGCGAGAATGCGAGGTTCGAGAGCGATAGGGTTCATAAGGCCTTCTCTCCTCCCTACTGCGATCGTCGCGGCGATCATACTCAGTGTCATAAGGTGGATTAGACATGCTGCGGCGGAGCTTCCTGATATCATAGTAAGATCGGGACATCGTGCCTGCACAATAAGACAAATGAAATTCAGAATCAATAGTTTCACAGAGAGAGAGATGCAATGAGTGGTAATGCTATTGTGTAAAGTGTGTTCTAAGTGGTGTGTTTCCCCCCAACCAACCCGAGTCCGAAGCTAGACTAGTACGGGCAGGCTCTTTGGCCTTAGTAGGAGTGGTCTCTTCAGAAGAGGTGAAAACTAAAAGATCCTTCCTAAAATCCTCTGAAGTGTATATAGTTTCAGGTAAGGGGAGATCCCCCAAACCCTGAAATAATGGGTCATCAGTACTAGGGACATCTCCCTCAGAAGCATCAATTGGCGACTCTTTAGAAGATGTTGACCTTTCTGGAGAAATGGCATCCTCAGGAGCAGTATACCCTTCACGATGCTTTTCAGCCAAGTTAGCCAATTCATCATCTTGAGTAGAAGATGTAGAAGGTGAAGTTTGAAGAGGCACTGTAGGAGCTCCCGAACCTTCTCCTGTCTCTGGGACTACATCCACGGGAGGAATATATACGTATGGAGCCGTCCCATGACCGATACTACGAGTAACAGATAGCAGCCCATGAAAATGAAGATATTCGTCCTTAAGGACTTCATTAATAGTCAGGAACTTCTGATCGCCATTAAGGAGCTGGTGCATCCGGTCAAAGAACATCTGGTCTGATATTTGTTTTGGATTGTCGACTGCAAACAAAAAGAAAAACGAGTTAAGGCGATGTCTTGAATGTATAGAGCCAAGATTTAGAAAATCAGTGCTTTACTTGATTTCATCCACCTGGCACACCCAGGCTGTCGCTTCACATAAAACCATTCCAGTCTGGAATCTCCAACTTTACTACTGAATGGTGCTGAAATTATCTTCCTCTTAGGGACAGACTCAAAATAGCAGAAAGAAGGAGTTTCTCGAGTCCGATGCTTGAAGTTGTAGAAGAAATGAACGTCATCGAAAGTGAGCTCTATGCCTAAGATCTCACGATATGCTATATATAAGGTGTGTAAGTAAGCATAAGAATTGGGATGCAGCTGCATGAAGGCAATCCGCATTTGTCTTAGAAAATCAACGATGAAGGGAGAAAACGGAGGGATAGCACCGACCATGCACATCAACCGAGTGATTGCCATATATCCTTCTGGAGGGTTGTGGGGGCGGTCAGATCTCGAAGGCACTAGAGTGTCCCTTTTTAGTATCCTGTATTTTAAACAAATTCGGATAAGTCTGTCGTTGTCGATTGTTGATTCAACAGAATCTTGGGGTGATTCCAATATGACAGCCGATTCAAATTCATCAGGAGCCCGGTCGTCACCAATCCCTCCTTCCTCTTCAAAACCTAGAGAAACTTCATCCTCCGAAGACACATTGTCACTTTCACGATTTCCAACCTCGTAATCTGAACCCTCATCATTCCATTCCGGATCCGAAGGGGAAGATATGTCCTCGAGAGTAACTTTGTTGGATGTCTCCGGGGCCTCTTTCTTCGCAGCTAGTCTAGAAGAGCGTCTGGGTCTCATGGTCATAAAACTATTGAAGAAGCAATAGCACAAATTAGAGTAAATTAGCCCGTATCCCCCCGTGCATGTGTGCAAACTAAAGTGTAAACAGTGTATGCGGAAAGTGCAAAGTAAATGTTTAAAAGTGCGACGCAAAAGTTTGGCAAAGTATAAAGAATTGAAGTAGTTCTTGATATCCAGTTACGTTCGCAAGGCACTATCCTAACTGTCCATTAAGTCGAAGATTATGCCAAAAGTTGTTTGGGCCAGTTAAACAAGTTTTTATGCATTAAGATGGACTGCCCTTCGGTTCGGTTCGGGCGCATTCATTGGGATCGGATCGGGGGCGTGGCCTTATCTTGGGTTCGGATAAACTTTGAAACTCAGAAATCAAAGTCGGATCGGCTCGGAGGTAGATTCCCCTAACGGTTCGGATCGGACCACGTAGTCATGCTTCTCCTCCTTTATTTTACAGTCCGACCCGATCCGGTTAGGTAAACACCTTTCTCCTCCTTTTCACTTTCCGGTCCGACCCGATTTTGAGAATCCTCTCCGACCCGATCCAGTCAAATGAGCTCTGTTTCCGTCTTTGACCTTTGCCCCGACCCAATCCGGACTTGTGAATCTCTCTTCCTTTCCTTCTTATCCATCTTCTATACTCCAACCCGAACCGATCCCCTCAATCCTCTTCTTCTTCTTCCCCTTCCTCAACCACAGTCAAATCCACATCCATCTCCAAAGCTCCAGTTAAAGGCGAGCACATGCTTCATTTAACCTCTTAGCGCCTCGAGATGGTGGTAGAACTACCCACGACGACGACAGAGGAGGAGGGAGACACGATATCGAAGTAGGAGAGGATCCATTCTCAAATCATTCAAAATCAACCGCAAATCTTAATTGAAACCCATTGTTACAAAATTAATTGAAGGATTCAAACCTACCAGAGTATATAAATTGGAAATTCGCACGAAAATGGTGAAAAGTTCTTATTTCTTCTTCTCTAAATTCTGGAGTTCCGAACTAAAAAGGGTAAAACGATAAAAGGAAATGAGAGAAAGATGAAGACGCAGTTTATATAGAGAAGCAGAGTGACCATTCGTCTCCCCGATCGGACCGGAACGATAGTCCAGTAGCAGAGCTTGGCCCAATAGTCCAATGAAAAATAGAAAGAAGAGGGGGTCTGTTCGGATCGGAATCCGAACCGAACAGAATTCTGTAACTCAGCAGTGAATTAAATTGAAGTTCGAAGAAGAAGATGAAAACACAAGGAAAATCAAAGAGAAAATTACCTAGAAGACGCTGTGTAATGATAATCAAAGCATGCTCCGTCTCCAACAGAAGCATCCTTTGAGGGGGCAAAATGTTAGCCCACTTTGTGAACTGGGCAACACAAAGTCGAGATGTGAAACATTGAAGAACTTGGAAAGCATTATAGCGGGTCGGATCGGAGAGATGTAGCGGGTCGGATCGGAGAGATTTTGCGGTTCGGCTCGGTGGGCTGTTATTGTTGGAATCAGAGAGGCACTACTGTTCGGATCGGAGAGCAACCTACTGCCAGTTGGAGCGGAGGGCTACCTGCTACAGAGACAGATCGGAACGGAGCAAAAGTGGATGAAGACTTAGCCTTGGGACAATCCGGATCGGATCGGATACCCCGATCCGAACCCCTCTTGCACGCTCCTCCGATTCGAACCCATATTCCACATCACACTCCCCCACGATCGCCTGAATATGCGGAGCGGGTATGACCAGTTCCTGCCCACAACGTCCACTGCTCTGATGCGTTGTCAACACTGAAATCCATCCGAACCCGAGACTGATGGGATGGAAGACACGTGGCTCCGATCCGGATCGGGTTCTGAACAAATTTTCACATATAAATACCCTGTCTGGAGACAATAAAAAGGATCTTTTTTTTTGGCACTTTGAGAGTGGAACCACCTTCATAAACCGAATTCCAGCACTCCCGGATAATCCAAATCGTCTTTCAACATTTGTTTTGAAACAATTGAGTGAATGTATGTGAGTTGTGAGTGAAATTGAGTGAATATCTCATTGTAATTGCAACTATATCATTGAGAATAGTGATTGACAAGTGGACGTAGGCTTTTCTTCGCCGAACCACTATAAATTCTGTGTCTCTATTTTACTTTTGATCTTATTTCATTCTGCTTTTAGTCAGTTTGGGTGTTAGAACCACTTTTTGGTCTAACATGTATCATATTCTAGTACTTAGTTAACAGACATGACATCTACACTGAGATGACATAACATGAACAATAATGAAATACAGTATAGCACACAAATAATAATGACATCTACATACTGTATACAGAAATCTCATGACATGAACAACAATGACATATAGCACAACATATAAACAGTCAATGCACAAATCAAATGCAATAGGTCTGTAATACATCAGATCAAAAAAGTAAATACATCAAACCAAATGAACTGCAAATCAATCATCAATCTCTACGTGGACACATTGGACGTCGACGACGTCTCTCGTCATCATCATGTCTGCTACTGCTGGAACCAGCTAAATGCTTATGGTACGTCTATGTGTTAGCAAATCTTTTGCGCTCTTCTTTCACCTGTGTCTGTAGTCGGGATGCTTCCTCTGTCAAGCGACATAGCTCATCATCTTAGTAGTCTAGGTTATGCCTATGCTCTACGTATCCTGTGTGTCTGATCCCCATCTATATATCATAAAGATCAGCATATGGTATCTGGGTTGGATCATTATAATAATCGTGTGCCGAAGGGTGAAACACGTCAACATAACGGTCTGATCTTGTAGTAGAGTTGTCATGGTCCATCCAAATTGAGAAGTAGCCGTCACGTGATCTGGTGCACGATAGCCGTGGCTGGAGTGGGTAATATCCTCAATAAAATGGGGATATATGTCGTGTCTTATAGCAAAAGGACATATTAAATCTATTGATGTTGCACCAACCTGCGTCCCTTGTAAGGTCTAGCTGATCTACAGGGTAAATCATACAGCGATAAGTACGAGGGTATGGATCATCGGGAATAACAAAGTCGTATAACTGTCTCCAACACCTCTCACCAAGATATCAATAAGCACCTAAAGCCAAGGAAAAGATATGAGTGGAAATCTTCTCTGAAGAAGCAGACAATCTCTACGAAATCAATCCTAAAAGATATACTATTATAAAATAGATATCATATAATCTAGTGTCTGCACATCTAGATTCTTTAAAATGTACCAATAAGCACATAATTATTACTAATTATTATCTGATCTGGTGATCTATATATGAAGCCTCAATTATCATCAAGGAGCGGAACTTCATTTTCCAAAACTATATTCAATGCCATCAATACTCTCTCAAGTCTATTCTTATATATTTATTTGAAACGTGATTTACTCTGATCATTAATTAAATTTCAGTTTACATTTTGCATAAGTTACGTTGGTCGGTGTATTTTCAGGTGTCTGTGTCTGTACCATATGCACTGGAACGGGGTGGCTGGTTAAGTTTAATTCTTCTGCTACTTGTAGCCACCGTGTTTAGTTACACAGGAATTCTCCTGAAAAGATGCATGGATTCGAATCCAGAGATATTGAAAACATATCCAGATGTGGGAAAATAGCATTGATGCGAAATTGCAAAATATGAAACAACCATGCAAGAAATGCACTATGTCAACCACGTGTGCTAGAAACACGAAATCCGGGACTTTCTCAAATTTCCCTACAAATTTATTGAAACATTGATCTAAGTTTAGAGTTAGATATAACATATAATACATATTTTGAAAATCAGGAAGTTTAGAGATAGATATAACTTAGAAATTTATATGACAAAGTCAAGAATAACGTGTCTAAAGCAAAATACTCCAATGTCTCAACGACAAAAAATATGGCTTGTTATACATAAATACCGTGTTGCACTAACGCTTGCTTGCTTGCTCTAATACAGAAAAAGTGAGACAATGATTCTTCCTCGATTACCAAATGCTAGTTTTTCCACATCTGGATATGTTTTCAGTATCTCTGGATTCGAATCCATGCATCTTTTTAGGAGAATTCCTGTGTAACTAAACACGATGGCTACAAGCAGCAGAAGAATTAAACTTAACCAGCCTCTTTGTGCCAGTGCATATGATGCAGACAGGATCCTGACACCTAAAAATACACCGACCAATGTAACTTATGCAAAATATGAACTGAAATTTAATTAATGATCAGATTAAATCACATTTCAAATAAATATATAAGAATAGACCTAAGAGAGTATTGATGTCATTGAATATAGTTTTTGGAAATGAAGTTCCGCTGCTTGATGATAGTTGAGGCTCCATATATAGATCACTAGATGAGATAATAATTAGTAATAACTATATGCTTATTGGTACATTTTATTATTTTTAGGGAATCTTTAACGTCAGAAATCGAGTCAGTTCAGTTGTTAATTTTTTGATTTCGTCTTTTGAGAAGACCATAAGGCCTGCTTTTAAAGTATTCCTTGTTTAGTATACCAAAATTTGATAAGTGACATAGGGTGCGTTTGTAAACAAAGCAAAATGGACCTATGGAAGGGAGGAGTATTTGGAAGAGACTAGGAATTGGACATTTTCACGAACGCGGAATGCGTTATTTTATGAAAGAGGCAAACTGAAATGAGTATTGTTATTATTTTGTTGTTTATTTATTTTTGTTTAATAAAATAGTAGAATGTAAAATACAAATTTCAGAATACAAATTGTAGAATATAATTGCAGAATTCAAATCTTTTAGGATTGATTTTCAAGAAATTATTACTAATCGTGTGCTTATTGGTATCTCAACTGTGGTTGCTTGTTATTATTTTATTATTTATTTGTTTTTATTTCTTTTTTAAAACCCTCGTCGGTTAATGTTGTTATACGGTTAACCGTAATTTGATCGGTTAACGTTGATTAATTAATCAAATTTGTTGGTTAATGTTGTTCGGTTGAGATTGGTTGAATCGATGGGTCGGTTAACCATAACTGCCAATCCCTATCTCAGTCAGTATCCTTCTATTCCAGTATGCAGTCGAGGTAAGGACTTCGATTTGAATTCCACTTTATGTTTTTAGTTGTAGCTTGAAAACTTCCAAATTCTACAAAGGCGGGATCAGTGATCAAGAAAATTTAAGATTTAATGTTGAATTTCGTGGAACCTGGAGATGATACAAGTAACACTGTAACAGAGCCTTTAAAAAAGAAAGCTGGCATCATATGCTGTCCGTCGTGGCTACATGTCAAATGATCAAGAGTTGAAATTACCGTATTGGCATTATTTAGTCAGTTCTATCGATTTCGAATAAATTAATCAGCATTTCTGTTCCGGTTTGTTATATTATTTTTTATGTATTAGATAGAAACATGATAACAACGGAAAACCTTTTTTTTTTTTTTTTTTTTTTTTTAAATTGCTGTAAGGTGTATTTTATCTGTAATTTGTTACAAATCTATTACCTATGGTCTTTTCTTCTTCTTCTTCTTACTAGCATGCGTTACCGCTGATCAAAATATACCATGTGTTCAATAAGGTTTATACGTCATAAAATATAAAATTAGCCGAGTCCTGGTTATATGAGCTCATGGCTTACGTTCTGCAAGAATCATATTTCTGTCATTTTCACCATTTCTATTTTAATTGACAAGTAAATTATAACTAACATTTCCTCTTAAATTAATGCAACGTAAATCATCCACGAGGTTTTAATGTTTCAATCATTGCCTTATGTAATGTACCAGTTTATCTATCATTGACTTTTAAATTCTGCAGTACTGTATATATACACTCTTTCTGTATTCACAAACCAGAAAGTACTGTATATGTACAATCTTCCTGTATTCACAAACCAGGAAGCATATAATACGATATGGATGAAACCATGTATGATAGAGTAAAAGAACTCGCAGAATTCGACAATACTAAAGCTGGTGTGAAAGGTTTAGTCGATTCAGGCATAAAAAAACTTCCAAGAATTTTCATACATGCACCTGAAACTTTACCAAATCCGAAAAGTCCACTAAACACAATACTTCAAATCCCAGTTATCGATCTCAACGGAATCGATAACAAAAATATCCACAAACAGCCTGTGCGCACTAATCGACCACCTCCAGAGCCCGGAAAGGCGTGAAAATAGTACCAGGACGGGAGACTGACCTGAGAAGTCCTCTCGCGCTTGAGTACGGGAGCCTTTGGCACTGGATATCCACCTTTTTAAATCATGGAATACCAGTAGGTGTTCTTCATAATATGATACAAGGAAACAAAAGGTTTCATGAACTCGATGCTGTTATCAAGGCTAAATACTATTCGAGTAATTTGAATGATAAGATTAGGTATGCATCTAATCATCATTTGTTTACATCGCCTGCTGCCGATTGGAGGGACACGTTTTCCATTATCTTTGATGGATCACTCAAACCCGATGAATTACCGTCTGTTTTCGGGTAGAACAAAACATTTTCAAATTTGTTTGTTGTAGTACTTGAAAATTTTTGATTGTACTTCAAAAAAATAATATGAATCCATTGATGTAAGGTGCGGGCTTGTTTTCCTCTGCTTTAAAAATCTAGTTTGTTACAGGATGGAGATAATGGAGTACAAAAGGCATGTTAATATTGTTGCAGAGACACTATGTGAACTACTATCAGAAGCTCTAGAACTCGACTCAAACTACCTCAAAAGCATAAAGTCCATTGCAACACAAAGCTTGGTATGCCATTATTGTCCTCCATGTCCTGAACCAGAACTTACTCTTGGATCCACAAAACATACTGATCCTGCACTATTGAGTTTACTTGCGCAAGATGAAATCGGGGGACTTCTAGTACTTCATCAAAATCAGTGGATTCCAGTAACTCCAGTTCATGGAGCTTTGTTGTGCAATGTTGGAGATCTTCTTCAGGTATTTTTCTCTATACCTGCCTTCTTATTGAATCTTGTTGCTGCATCCAATACTTGGTACAGCTAGGAATTCATGCTGCTCGTTGTTTGTCTTTATACATAAATCTAATTCAGAGCAAAACACATCGTAATTTATTCACTAAACTGGCCATGGGAGTGGCATATGAATGAATATTTTTTAGTTGATTATTTCTTGTGGAAAATATAACCTACTACTGAATCTGGTTTCTGAACGTGTAGCTTATAAGCAACGATAGATTTAAAAGTGTGAAGCATAGGGTGTTGGTCAGTCGTGAATGGCCAAGGTTATCAGTAGCAACATTTTACAGTCCGAGGATGGACGAGGAAAGGCAATATGGACCGATTAAACAAGAATTATCTGATGATAGTCCTCCAATATACAAAGATATACTTGTTTCCGATTACATGAAGTATTTCGGAACACGAGGGCTTGGTCGTGATTCTGCATTATACCACTTTAAATTATAATCATGTAAAATAATTTGTTTCTTTTTCCCTGAGAATGATATTCGGGAAATATTTTGCTCCAAATTTACATAAATTACTGAGTGAAATTAATTTTCTTGAATTTTATTATGTTCCATTAAGACAATGTAGAAATTAAAGAGGATGTGCTATAAGTTTATGCTCCAAACCAGAAAATAACCTGTAATATTTCATGAACTCCTTTAAGAGAAGAAAAAAAAAACAATACACAATTTTGCATAAACTCTACAAGTTAGTTACAAGATATGACAGTGGTAAAAATTAAAATGATTGAAACTTATCACTATAAAATGGATGAAAAAAAGATCGCTTGAAACTGTCCGAATACTGTTTCATTGTCATTGATAATCGTCGCTAGTCCAAATTTTCTTTAGATGTTTCAAATATCAGATTCACTTGATGCTCTCACAGATTATACAGATCACATCACATAAAAATCTCCTCTTAACTGTTAACTGAGATTCGATGTTTTTACAGTAATATATGTTCTGTTCATTAATTACATACAATTTGATGTATAAAATATATTTCCAAGTATTAGGTTTGCAGTATCATCATGTCTATGTTAAATGTATGTTCTTAAACTTCATATTGTCCTTTGTGTCAGACTACTCCGTGTTGTCAATGTACCGACCCAGACTTTTCATACATGCCTGATTTATATGCTACATAGAATTTGTTGATCATTTCAGTACCACCATGTAAGCCAATGTACCTAGTTAGTATCAAAGGACATTGTTTGGACTCTAAAGGGGTTGGGGGGTAATAGACTGTAGTCCCCTTGAAATATAGTTATAAAAACGCTTAACATATTGGGGAAAAAAATGTTGAAAGTTCAAAATATGACCTAACCATTTTGGAGTCTGTTTAACAACGTCCCTATCAAATTCAAGGTCCAAAAACTGGCCAATTTACTTGAATAAGTTTAGTTTACTACAGTCTGTTATGGACTCTTGTGCCACAGGTTTGTGTCTGACCAAAATTGCAAATGTGTTTTTGATAACCGATAGAGTTTATATTCAACTGATCTGGATTATTTGGATACACTGCATGGACAATGGTCGGACATATGATCTTAGAACTCAGATATTTTATATTTGAAATAATTGAACTGGTGTTCAGGCAAAAAGAGAATATATGTGGCAAAAAATGATAATAATTGATAATTAAGTTCGTTATTTTAGTAACTTTCACTATACAGATAATATATGTTTACAGTATTTTTTATAATATTCAAATTATAATTAATATAACCTAGACAATACACACATGTGCATGTGTGTGTACACCAAGGTTTTAAATCTCGAATATCAATCGCGCTTCGTCTTGGGGATTTTAAAGACTTAATCTCGTATCGGAGGAGATCTCGGATGAGATGAGTTTAACTTAAGGGTTCGTATCGGATGTCCATCTTGAGTCTAAAAACTACTATCGTAACAATCTCGGGGTGTATGATATGTTAAAAAAATGATATTCTTACACAATTATTTTTTTTGGATGATATCATAAACATAGTAACTTAAACTTGAGTTGCAAAATTACTTCTTTGTTCCTAATTTCATGAAACATTCATATTCTAAATCATAATATGCTTAAAACAAAAAAATAACACAATGCAAATACATTAGTGCTTACAACATATGATCCATGAACACAAATTATTGTTAGATATAAAAATGTCCAAAACATTAAAAAGTTCAGCATAAATTTGACATAAAATAATAATTTCATAGGCAACATACCGTAAACAAAAGATGAATATGCAAATCATAAACATTGTAGAACATTTATGAACATAAGATATGGTTGGTTCTCAAATTTGAAACTAATTAATTTCATCTACAATGTAAAGTTTATGCCAGTTTTATTCTTTATACGCATTACTTAATATTTCTAACTCACTTTTCTTTATCAATCAGCCTTTGTGACTTTACTATAATATCATAACATAATATCTTATTTGCTTAAACAGATGTGTGTGCTATTTATTCTCAATACTAATTACCAAACTCATCCACCTAATTGTATCGAAGTTATAAGAACAATGCGTACTTTTTTAATGGCCAAACCATTAGGAAATACCCTTTTCCCTATAAGTTTATACATATTGGACCAACTCGGTCAGCAATGACTACTTCCACTATTTCAATGTACACTCCCATCAACAACATCGATAAGCAAACCCATGTGGAAATGCTCTTCATGTAAGAATTGTTTCGCAGTTGTTAAGGAGGAACAACGGTTTGAATTCATAAGTCTCACATCACGAAATATATTGAAAGAGTGGTGCATAAATATGAGTTGGTAGACATGTACCATTAGAAAATTCTTTTTATTACAACAATGTGTGTGCCAACTCATATTCGTGTGTTGCATGCTGATGTAGGGGGTGCTTGTTTTGACTGTTGTTACGTAATACTCCAATCAATCCCAAGAGCATACACCAATTTTGATATTAATGCGTTCCCGCATGCAGGCGAGGTAAGAGTATCCTAGATTCTAATTTTGATGCCAAGTAGTTTGTAAACTTGAGATCTCAAATGACCATGACTTGCAATCACACGATAGTGGCATTATACGTGATGTCAGTTCTTGCATTTTTAAATAAATCGATTAGTATTCTGTTCCGTTCAGTTCGAATTGTTGGCAGATGTAAACCTTCCCATCTATATTAGAAAAAGCAATGGTTATAAATGATTGCTTATCTTTACTACGAGTAATGAAAACTCTTTCCGCTAAATTACTAGTCGTCTTTTTGAACGTCCCAAAATGCCCTTAACCCTTTAAGTAATTCACCAGTTGCCCAAAAATTCGATCTACCTTATGCTGTCTCCATTTTCCACAAAAGACCATCCCGCTTTTGTTGTCTATATATTCCTATATTTGAAATATGCCTACGTACGAACTCACTATTTTTTGTAAATATTGCAGTAATTTCTTCATACTGCCTCGGAATTAGATAAGACTTCGACCGATATATTTCCACCTAAATTACGGACAGTGTGAAATACTCGTACGTTTTTCCCTGTGATCGAATATTGTAGTTCTCTAAGGTAACTACCAGTTGTACTTAGAAAATAACATGCTATATTCTCATATTTGAACTCTGCCTACATACGAAGTCGCTATTTTTTTTGTAAAAACTGCAGTAATTTCTTCATACTGCCTCGGAACCGGAGAGACATCAACCGGTAGACTCTCACCTAAATTACGGACAATATGAAGTAATTGAATGTTTCGTCTTGTGAATGAACACTGTAGATCTCCATAGTGACTAACAGGTGTACTTAGAAAATAACAGGCTATATTCGCATATTTCAACTCTACCTTCATACAAAATCGCTATTTTTTTGTATGAAAACTGCAGTATTTTCTTTACATTACATCGGAACCGAATGAGACTTTGACCGACAGGCTCTCAACTAAATTACGGACAATATGAAACACTCGGATATTTCGTCCTATAAACGAATACTATAGCTCTCCACGGTGATTAACATTTATACTTCGAAAATAACAATCTAATTTTAACAATTGATTATTGTAACACTACAGTCTCATGCTTTCTTCATTATCAAAGATTCTCATGCTTCTCTCTACATAAATATGATAAATCGAAGTTCTCAGTGCGATATAAGCAATATCTTGCATGTCATTTTCATTTTAAAAGTTGATTTAAGCTCTTGACTTTTCTCTAAAAGATCTACAGTAACTGGATGAACAGTTCCCATTTTCAGTCGACATAAAGAGATGATGTGTTTTTGTAGTTACAATGGAAAAACAATTGTTTATAAGTTTCATTCTTTCTGCAATACAGTGGACACTGAATATCAAGTTGGAAAAACAATCTGCTATTTTGAAAGTCATCAGTGTTATAGTTGTCACTGTTGTGATACAAACATTATACTATAACCAGAATTGCATTGAGGTGGTCATACTTATTTAACTTTAGTATTAACAGAAATATTGTTTGGTTTCACTGCTATTGTTTAATGAATTACATGTTTTAATGATTTAATAATTTTTATGTCATGTGCAACTTGAATAATTCAAAATAATCATCTATATACCACAACATGCCTGAACTTAGAAAGAATCTTATTTTTAATAGGTTATTCTACTTAATAATTTAAGAATTTAGTTCACATATATATGAACGATTATGGAGCATGATTATTAACTGAATTATGAGACATATTGGTGACTTAAGTTTATATTCATGGGTTATCATGAGATATCTATACCACTAATCAAGAAAACAAATATATGAACATTATGGATGTTTGATTAATGGTTATATTATGGGATATATTGATGGCTTAAGTTAGTTTACATTATGTTAATTAGCTTGCTTTGCACACTTAAGAAGATACCAATAGTCCTCTCTTGCTGTTAATCCAGGAGTATAAAGAAATTTGTGCTTAGTTGCTCTTATTCACTTCTTAAGTGCATGTTAAATTATAAAATATAGCTTTCGGTAACTGGATCTCCGTATGGGTATTGATAAAAAGATGTTTACTTTGTGATTTTTAACTTATCTATTTGAAATGACTGGTTTGAAAGGTGGCTAAAAGAAGGAGATGAGTTGTTGTATTATTCTTTGTAGACAAGCCTAAATCTCTCATTTAGGGTTCATACGAAGATGCATTTTTATTTATATACGACATCTTACATGGTTGCTTCTATCTCGGTGAATCATCTTCAAGTTCAAGACATGATTTGTTTTTTATTATCTTTTCCAAAATTGTGATTTTGTTAATGTCCTTGCAATGTAGGAAGAAATAGTACATCTTTATGGAAATTGAATTTGTTTTGTTGAGCTTAAACACTTCATTATTTGTGTTAAATAATTTTCCGTTTACCTTAAAAAGCTTGGCAATTGTCTCCCGTTTTTCATATTAGACATGCTAAAGAGATGAACTCAGATTTTAATGGCCATGGGGAAACATCTTTGCTATTACTTTTTTCCTTATATATTTACAGCTTACAGTGTCCCTATCGTTATTTGAGACTCATCACATGTCCTATGTCTTAGTGCAATTAAATCATAATTTTGACTATTTGAGTTCACTAAAAGTATTAAAACACTACTATCTTTAGCTAAGAGCAATGTACACTTTTTTGAACTTGCACTTGAGTTGAAGTGCGAAATGGAGATCATTTGTAACTTATATAGTAACAGACACTAAATGAAATTGAAACAATTTATGCTGAAATAAAATGAATATAAATGAACATGAGAAAAACAAATAAATGTTCATCTTGAATATGAACGATTGGATAAAAGAGAATTTTAATGGTCGAATAAATGATGAATAGTAGCTAATAAACTATAATGGGCAATAATGAAATAATTTAACATCAGACAACTCCACATTCATCCACTCATTAAATATTCTATGGTAAAATATTCTGAATTGACTTACGAGCAATTCCATCTGTAAAGTATGAACAAAGAGTTGAAAAATTATTTTTCATACGCTTTGAAAATTATATTTCAGTTACCCAGAAATGTAAATCTATAAAGGAATCATAAAGATTGATTTAACTAAGGTAATGCATAAATATAAAAAACTTATTCATCACATTCATCCATATAATAAGGTTAATATGATTACATAATTCATTATCAATTCTTAACACTAATCATTCTTCTCTAATTTCAGTTGTAACATCAAAAAATAGTGATTCATTAGATATTGTTTGCTAACTATCTTCCTAACTCCATTTAAATCCATATTTAAATCAGATCAAATCTGAAATCCAATTAGATTTGAAATCATAATTTATTTCATTTTCTAGTATAGAATCCTAAACAAAATGTTTGGCTATTGAATATCTCAGGTGTTTTTGTAATTTAACTAAGCATGATTCATTGTGTTTCATTTCTTATATGTGAATTGACTATATTATTTTATTGCTAACTCATTAGGTGTTGCATCCATTTTCATTTTTTTTCATTAGCCTATTGTATATATATAGTACTGTTAGTGATGTTTTGGCTATTAAGTATCTTGCTTTTTTCATTAAAAAAATGTTTTTTTTGTAATTTATACAATATATAAAATAACATATCCTCTTAAATTTTTGAAATCTGCATAACCGGTAAGATTATGCTTGAAAATAATCAACATTTATTATTCTCAAAAACTACGTATAAAATCTACACGTAGTTACAAAAAAGATGTTTGCTTAGAAATAAATTGGAGTTTGATTTGAAAATTTCCATATCACGTCATGTAGGTTTACTATAGATAGTCCACACATGGTTGAATTAATGCATACATATTATAATTAGATGCAAGCCCACCTAGACGTGCCTATAACTCGTTATTTTAAGGGTTGCATATTTCTTGTAAGTTTATTACCTGTGGTCTTATTTTTTTCCTTCTTCTTAGCACGCATGGCACTGTTCAAATATACCATGTGTTAATTAGGGTTTATACAATATTAATTGAGACGAGTATATAGGCACGTCCAGGTGGGCATGCATCTAATCATAATATATATGCATTAATTCAACCATGTGTGGACAATCTATAGTAAACTTACATGACGTGATATGAATTTTTTTCAAATCAAACTCCAATTTATTTCCAAGCAAACATCTTTTTTGTAACTACATGTAGGTTTCCAAACATTATATACATAGTTTTTGAGTGTAATAAATGCCGATTATTTCTAAGCATAAACTTACTGATTATGCAGGTTTCGAAAACTTAAAGGATATGTTAATTAGAGTTGGGCCTCCATTCTCTTAGTGGCGCGCTACACCGACGCCCCGGTGTAGTGATAAGTGAGCAAGGGTCCTCGCATTTTTCTCGGCGGATGCGAGGGGCAAGGAAGCTAGTCGATGATAGTAGGGTTCGGTTAGGTAGTTGGAATGTAGGGTCCTTAACAGGAAAACTAAGAGAGATAGTGGATACTATGATTAGGAGACGTGTTAACATCTTGTGCGTTCAAGAGACTAAATGGGTGGGTCAGAAGGCGAATGAGGTGGAGAACACTGACTTCAAATTGTGGTACACGGGAGAAGTACGTAACAAGAACGGGGTAGGCATATTGATTGACAAGAACCTTCAGAACAATGTGGTTGACGTCAGAAGACGAGGGGATAGGATCATCCTAGTTAAGCTAGTAGTTGGCGAGGCAGTTTTGAATGTCATTAGCGCATATGCCCCACAGGTAGGTCTAAGTAAAGAAGTCAAAAGGAAGTTCTGGGAAGACTTGGATGTCATGGTTAGGAATGTGCATAGTAGCGAGAAACTTTTTATAGGAGGAGACTTCAATGGCCATGTTGGCTCATCTAGCGGAGGTTTTGAGCGAGTGCATAGTGGTTTTGGATTTGGCAGTAGGAACCAAGAAGGTGAAGATATTTTGAATTTCGTTCTCTATTTTGATCTCATGATTGCTAATACCTTCTTTAGAAAGAGGCAATCACATCTGATCACCTTCAATAGTGACCAACAGGCTAGCCAGATTGACTTTGTCCTAACTAGGAGAGATAGTAAACGAGATTGTGTTGATTGCAAGGTCATACCTGAAGAATGTGTCGTCTCACAACACAAGCTCTTGGTATACGTGTTTCGTCTTCGGGTGGTGAAAGATAAGAGAGCGAAGATTAGCAAGACGAAATGGTGGAAACTCAAAGGAGATGCTTCACGGGTGTTTAAAGATAGAGTGTTGGGAGAAGAGGCTTGGAATGTGGAAGGAGAAGCAAATGTCATGTGGAATGCGATAGCAACTTGCATTCGGAGAGTCGCCACTGAGGTATTTGGGATAACAAGAGGAAGCAAGCGAGAACCCAAGGATTCGTGGTGGTAGAATGACGAGGTGCAAAAGGCTATCAAAGAGGATGAATGCTACAAATGCATGTACCGTCATAGAAGCGAAGAGAACATGCACAGGTACAAAGTGGTAAAGAAGACTGCAAAGAGAGTAGTGAGTGAAGCAAGAGGACGAGCGTATGAAGATTTGTATCAAAGGCTAAGTACAAAGGAGGGTGAAAAAGACGTTTACAGAATAGCTAGGCTACGGGAGAGGAGGACAAGGGACTTCAACCAGGTTAAATGCATTAAGGATGAGAATGATAGTCTTTTGGTGAAGAACGATGAGATAAAGAATCGGTGGAGAGAATACTTTGATAAGCTTTTCAACGAAGAAAGTGATAGCTCTTCGATCGAGTTGGAATACTTAGCCGACAGCACCAATAGACATTTTGTGCGGAGATTTCAAGAAGCTGAGGCAAAGAGGGTGTTGAAACGTATGAAATCAGACAAGTCGGTAGAGCCTGATGACATTCCTATTGAGGTGTGGAGATGTTTTGGAGATGCAGGAATAAGATGGCTAACTAAGTTGTTTAATAATATTTTCAAATCAAACAAAATGCCAGATGAGTGGAGGAGAAGCATTTTAGTTCCAATCTTCAAGAATAAAGGAGATATTCAAAGTTGCACAAACTATAGAGGAATTAAGCTTATGAGTCATACAATGAAGCTTTGGGAGAGAGTTTGTGAGCAACATTTGAGGAGGTTGACAAGTGTCTCTAGGAATCAATTTGGTTTTATGCCTGAAAGGTCAACCACTGAGGCGATTTTCTTGATTAGGCAACTTATGGAGAGATACATGGAGCAGAAGAAAGATCTCCAAATGGTTTTTATTGACCTGGAGAAAGCTTATGACAGAGTGCCGAGGAGGGTTATGTGGTGGGCGCTAGAAAGGAAGAGAGTGTCATCAAAATATATTACCCTTATTAAGGATATGTACGAGGGGGTTGTGACTAGTGTTAGGATATGCGATGATGAGACCAGAGACTTTCCAATTAACATAGGATTACATCAAGGTTCGGCTTTGAGCCCCTATATTTTTGCATTAGTGATGGATGAAATCACAAAAGATATACAAAGAGAGATTCTTTGGTGTATGCTCTTTGCCGATGATGTTGTGCTGATTGATGAAAGTAGAATAGAGGTTAATCGACAACTGGAGTTGTGGAGGGAGACCTTGGAATCAAAGGGTTTCAGGCTTAGCAGAACTAAAACAGAGTATACGAAGTGTGAGTTTAGCAGTGTCAGGTCAAATGACGGAGATGTAACCCTGGCCTGTAGAGTAGTACCCAAGAAGGAATCGTTTCGATACTTAAGATCTATGTTGCAGTTTGATGGAGAGATTGATAAGGATGTTAGTTTTAGAATTCAAGTGGGATGGGTGAAATGGCGATTAGCATCTGGCATTCTCTATGATCGGAAGATTCCTCATAAGCTTAAAGGAAAATTTTATAGGACAGCTATCAGGCCTGCAATGTTATATGGTGCAGAATGTTGGCCTACTAAGAGGCAACATGTCTAGAAAATAAGCGCAGCAGAGATGCGGATGCTGCATTGGAGCTGTGGTCATACCAGACGAGATCAGATTAGAAATGAGGATATTCGGGAAAAACTTGGAGTTGCGTCTATTGAAGAGAAGTTAGTCCAATACCGCTTGAGATGGTTTGGACATATCCAACGTAGACCATACGATGCACCTGTACGCGTTGGAATTCTAGGCCGCGCCGAAGGCCCAAAGAGAGGTAGAGGTCGACCTAAAATGACATGGGAGGAGATAATAAAGAGAGATTTAAGTAACTAGAGTTTATCGGAAGAGCTGGTAGTTGATAGGAGTGCATGAAAATTGGCAATCCATGTACCAGAACCATAAGTTTTTTTTTAAAGACTTTATTTCACGTTTACTGAACCTTTTTACTTTTTATTACTATTTTAGATTTTATTTCACTTTTATTGAACCTTTTTACTTATTATTATTATTTTAAAAAAAAACTTTATCGAGCGACTTTTTATTTGTTTGGTTATTTTAAACCCTATATATATATTATTATCATCATTATTAATTTTATTTTATCTTATTTTAATTTTGGGTTCCATATCTAGCCAACCCCAACTTGTTTGGGACATATGGCTTTGTTGTTATTGTTTGTTGTATAAATTACAAAAATATATATTATTTTTTGATAGAAAAAGTAAGACATTTAATAGCCAAAACATCACTAATAGTACTGTATATATAATAGGCTAATGAAAATAAAATTGAAAATGGATGCAACACCCAATGAGTTAATTTTAAAATAATATAGTCAATTCACATATAAGAAATGAAACACAATGAATCATACTTAGTTAAATTACAGAGACACCCGAGATATTCAATAACCAAACATTTTGCTTGAGATTATATACCAGAAAGTGAAACAATTTTTGATTTCAAATCTAATTAGATTTCAGATTTGATCTGATCTAAATAAGGATTTAAATGAAGTTAGGAGATAGTTAACAAACAATATGCAATGAATTACTATTTTCTGATGTTACAACTGTCATTAGAGAATATTGATTAGTGTTAAGAATCGATAATGAATTATGTGATCATATTAACCTTATTATATGGATGAATGTAATGAATAAGGTATTTATATTTATGCATTATGTTTTTTAAATCAATCTTTATGAATCCTCTATAGATTTACATTTCTGGGTAACCGAAATAGAAATTTCAAAGCCTTGTATGACGTTAAATTGTTTCAGTATTGCCTATTATAGTTTATTAACTATTGTTCCAATCATTAATATTCAAGATGAACATTTATTTGTTTTTTTCACGTTCATTTATTTCATTTTATTTCAACATGGATTATTTTAATTTTATTCAGTGTTCATTACTATATCAATTACAATTGATCTTCGTTTCCTACTTCAACTCAAGTGCAAATTCAAAATAATGTACATTGCTCTTAGCTGAAGATAATAGTGTTCTAATACTTTTTGCGAACTTGAATAGTCAATATTATGATTTAATTATTTTAAGACATAGGGCATGTGAGTCTCAAATAACGATAGAGATTGATGTATAGACATAATTACAAAATCATTATAAGCTGTAAATATATAAGGAGAAAAATAATAGCAATGATGTTGCCCATGACAATTAAAATCTGATGTCATCTCTTTTGCATTTCTAATATGAGTGACGGAAGACAATTGCCAAGCTTTTTAAGGTAAACAGAAATTTATTTAACATAAATGATGAAGTGTTAAATTTAAATTCAACAAAACAAAGTCAATTTCCATAAAGATGTATCATTTCCTCCTATATTGCAATGACATTAACAAAATTACAGTTTTCGAAAAGATAATGAAAAAAATAGAACATGAGCTTGAACTTGAAGATGGTTCACCAAAAAAGAAGTAACCATGTAAGCTATCAAATATGAATAAAAATGCATTTTCGTATGAACCTTAAATGAGAGATTTAGGCTTATTCACAAAGAATAATACAACAACCCATCTTCTTCTTTTAGCCACCTTTCAAATCAACCATTCTAAATAGATAAGTTAAAAATCACAATGCAAACATCTTTTTATCAATACCCATATAGAGATCCAGTTACTAAAAGCTATATTTTATAATTTAACATGTACTTAAGAATTGAATAAAAGCAGCTAAGTCCATATTTCTTTATACTCTTGGATTAATTGCAAGAAAAGACCATATCGACAGCTTTCTAAGTGTGCAAAGCAAGCTAATTAACATAAATGTAAATTAACTTATATCAATATATACCATAATATAACCATTAATCAAACAACCATAATGTTTATATATTTGTTTTCTTGATTAGTTGCACAAATGTCTCATGATAACCCCATGAATATAAACTTAAGTCATCCGCAATCGTGAAGAGTAGGCAAGATCATTTTCTTTGATATCAAAAAATCTTTCTAGATTAAGAAACAAAGCCGCTCCATACAATTCTACTTCCATTTGAGACGACCATCGTCTCGCAATAATGCTTAAGACTTTACTAGCAAGTCTTGGTTTTTTTTCAAGTGCACTTTTGATCTTACCTTGGCATAATCCATTGCCGCACAAATCTCCGCCATAGCCGGTTTTTCATCACCATCAACAATTCTCAATACAACCAAAAGTGGTTGTGATGCTCTAATGCAATCCTGAACATTGTTCCAAAATCTTGTTGAAAGAACGATATCATGAACTTTCCCTCCCGTGTAGTTTTAGCCAACTTAGAATTGAACCACTCTTCACAACCAAACAACTTTCTGAAGGCATCTCTGTTTTTGTATAAACTTTGTAATGTAAGAAATGCCGTAGCAAGCCTTGTAGCTCCTGTTTTCACAGTATCTCTCCCGAATGTCTTGTCCCTCATAGCAGATAAGAGTCGACCATGCCTATGCACAAATGTCGTTATGCCTCTACCATGTGTTATGGTAGTACCGAACTTCTTCATCTTGGCAATATCCTCTAGCATTAGGTCTAAGCAATGTGCGGCACAAGGAGTCGAATAAAGCGTTCGAATCCTTTGACACAATAATCCTTCCGCTGCTTTAAAATTAGCACCATTATCTGTCACAACCTAGAATTAATGCAACAAGTGAGTATTTAAAAAATAAATGCAGTGACTTAATAGCATTGGTGAAGGCATGTTAGCATTAAAAAAAAAAGGCATGCACACATTTAAAAAAGGCATCACATCATGTTTAGATTAATTATATTATTGTGTATAAGGCCTGCACACATTTTTTTTTTTTTAAGAAAAAAATCAAATAATATTGAACAAGTTATGTAGCTACCTGAATAACATTGTCTTTTCCAATCAAATCAATTTGCTCTTCAAACAAATTTGCCAACATTTCCGCATCTTGTATCTCATTTGAAACATCAACGTACTTCAAAAAAAAGGTCCCCTCCGTACTGTTAACAAGAAAATTATCAAATGTCTGCCTCTTTTATCGGTTCATCCATCAGAAATAAGTGAACAATCATATTGCTTCCAAGCTTTTTCATGTTTTTCTCTCAGTTTATCCATCTCTTTCTTTGCTTTCTCAAGTAATGACATCCGCAACTCATGAAAAGTTGACGGTTTTAAACCCGGTCCAAATTGTCTTATAGACTCAACCATTATCTCATAACTTTCAGAGTTTGCAGCATTGAATGGTATGCCACATCCATAGAAGAAGTTTGCAATGTGCATCTTCACTCTATTTTCTTCTTCTTCGGTCTTTGTAGACCTTCCAATTGTAGTTTGGAATGGACTTTTGCCATGTCTTTCCTCTATGACTTCTTCAGGGGTCTTTCGGAGTATAGAAGCAATAAACTTTGTTGGCATCGATTGTGGCATTGTAAAAGTCATTTTTTTTCTTTTTGCTGCTGATCCGATACTTGCTGTAGAATTAGAAGCAGTTGTTGATCTCTCATCACGTGGTTGAACTTCATGAACGTCATCATCATCGCCAAGATCATCCAATGTCACAGACTTCTTTGCATGCCTATCAATATAGTCTTTCATTTCTTTCATAATTTCCGTAGTAATTTTCGGACATATCGCTATATCAGCACATCCACCTGCAAGATGTTGTTTCAATCCTCTAACGTTTAAATGCATTTGTTTACCACAAAGAATGTATTGAACCACATCCTTTTTATTTAAATCAGGCCAAAATCCATATTTTCCTCCAATATCTGTTGATTTAGCTTTTCGCTTTGGATCTTTGGAGGGATCATAAGATTCAATACTTGTTGTTGGTATTTCTGCAGCCATCTGTACACCAAAAAAACAACAACAACAGCTCATTAAAAAAAGAAACAGTAGCTGAAAAAACAGTAGCTCATTAAAAAACAACATCAAGAAAATAGTAGCTAAAAAAACAGCAGCTCAATAAAACAAGAAACATCTGAGGCTTGAAAAACAACTTTCGAACATTCTGCACTCTTTTTTTTTTCGAATAAAAAAACCAGCGCATGGGGAAAAAAGAACAAAACAATGAAAATAAAATAATACCTGAGTCGATTTCGGGTTTTTGGAGAGAGGAGCAGACACTGGAGAGGAGACGACTGCAGTGGAAGAGAAGCGGCGGTAGGAGAAGCAAGGCGGTGGCTCCAGATGCAAAGCGGCGACACAGCGTGAAGGCTATGGTTTATTCGATTTCGAACTATCGATTTTCTTAAATTCACCACGTTTTTTTTGGAAACATCGAGTAAGCATTTGAATTCGACACTATCTTCTGACCTGCTTTTTTTTTCCTCTTTGGATTGGGCCCAATTTGAAAATTGAAACCAGTCAGTTATAAGTCGGCCGCCTAATCGCATGACTAGTCGACTAGTCGCTCCATGTCGTTCCAAGCGCCCGACATATTAACAAAATTCATGTCGAGAGTCCAAGTCGGTGACTTATGACCGATTGGCCGACTAGTCGGTCGCCGTAATAACAATAACATGAACAATAATGACATATAGCACAACATATGAACAATAATAACATCAATTCACAAATCAAATGCAATAGGTCTGCAATACATTAGATCAAAAAAAAAAACATCAAACCAAATGAACTACAAAACGATTACCAATCTCTGCATGGACACGCCGGACATCGATGACGTCTCTCATCGTCATCATGTCGGCTACTGCTGAAACCAACTAAATGCTCGTAGTACGTCTATATGTCAGCAAATCTTTTGTGCTCTTCTTCCACCTGTGTCTGTAGTCGGGTTACTTCCTTTGTCTGGCGACATAGCTCACCGTCTTAGTAGTCTAGGCTACGCCTATGATCTACGTATCATGTGTATGATCCCCATCTGCATCTCTTAAAGTTTGGCATATGGTATCTGGGTTGGATCCGGATAACGATCGTCCGCCGGAGGGTGAAACACGTCAACATAACGGTTTGGTCCTGTAGTAGAGGTTGTCATGGTCCATCCAAGTTGAGAAGTAGTCTTCACGTGATCTGGTGCACGATAACCTTGGCTGGATGGAGTGGGTGATATCCTCAATAAAACGGGGATATATGTCGTGTCTTATAGCAGAAGGACATATTAAATCTGTTGATACTGCACCAACCTGCATCCTCTGTAAGGTCTAGCTGATCGAATGAGTAAATCATACAACGATAAGTACGAGAGTATGGATCATCAGGAATAACAAAGTCGTATAACTGTCTCCAACGCCTCTCACCAAGATACTAGTAAGCACCTAAAGCCAAGGAAAAGATATGAGTGGAAATCTCTTCTGGGCAAGCGGCCAATCTCTACAAAATCAATCCTAAAAGATATACTATTAAGAAATAGATGCCATATAATCTAGTGTCTGCCCATCTAGATTCTTTAAAATGTACCAATAAGCACATAATTATTACTAATTATTATCTCATTTAGTGATCTATATATGGAGCCTCAATTGTCATCAAGCAACTGAACTTCATTTCCCAAAACTATATTCAATGACATCAATACTCTCTCAGGTCTATTCTTAAATATTTATTTAAAACGTAATTTACTCTGATCATTAAATAATTTTCAGTTTACATTTTACATAAGTTACGTTGGTCGGCGTATTTTCAGGTGTTGGGATCTTGTCTGTATCATATGCACTGACAGAAGGAGGCTTGTTAAGTTTAATTCTTCTGGTGCTTGTAGCCACCGTGTTTAGTTACACAGGAATTCTCCTGAAAAGATGCATGGATTCGAATTCATAGATATTGAAAACATATCCTGATGTGGGAAAACTAGCTTTGATGCGAAACTGTGAAATATGAAACAACCATGCAACAAGTGCGCTATGTCAACCACGTGTGCTAGAAACGTGAAATCTGGGACTTTCTCAATTTTCCCTGCAAATTTATTGAAACTTTGATCTAAGTTCAGAGTTAGATATAACATATAATACATATTTTGAAAATCAAAAAGTTTAGAGTTAGATATAACTTAGAAATTTATATGACAAAGTCAAGAATAACGTGTCTAAAGCAAAATACTCCAATGTCTCACGACAAAAAAAATGGTTTGATATACATAAATACCGTTTTGCACTAACGCTTATTTATTACCTTAAATCATGGTTCAAGATTTCGTCCGGCACCCCGAAATTTCGGGGTTACCGAACCGGTGTCGGCGAACAGCGGTACGAAACTATCGATTAAAATCGATTTCGGTTTCTAGGGCAAAACAGAAAACCGAATCTCGTCGTGCTCAGAGAGAAGAAAGCACATGAGAAACAACAGTCGAACTCATACCTACAGTCGATTGAAATTTTTTCGCTTCTTCTGGAGTCAATTAAAGCAGCGACCTTTCTTTTTTTCCTTTTTGTCGAGTTTCTGGACGGTGACAAAAGAACTGGAAAACGTCGTTTTATTTTAGGGGTTGGGTTTGGGCTAACATAAAAATCAGACCCGTAACCATATTTGAGGGGTGTGTATGTATTTGTTTAAGCCTATGCGGCTATGCCCTGTTAATTCCTGTACAGCTAAACTTTTGGGAAATAGCTTTCTGTGTTGCCACCTGTTTCACACCTAACTATCACATCTCATTTAATTTAATTTTCGTATTTAATTATATTTGGTGTGTGGAACCATACATTAATATAAACATAAGCAAGTATATATATCTAGATTCTTTTTCTTTATATGATATATTTTCATTTTATTTACCGTGAATTAACAAGTTGATTACCAAAATATAGAAACCGAAATCTGGACCGAAACCGAAACAAAACCGAAACTACCGAAATTTACGAAATCCGCTGAAACTAACAAATTTTCAAACGGCCGAAACCGAGACCGAAACCGAGTTCTTGAACCTTGCTTTAAATACAGAAAAAGTGAGACCATGATTCTTTCTCGGTTACCAAATACTAGTTTTTCCACATATGGATATGTTTACAATATCTTTGGATTCGAATCTATGCATCTTTTCAGGAGAATTCATGTGTAACTAAACACGGTGGCTACAGGCAGCAGAAGAATTAAACTTAACCAGCCTCCTTGTGCCAGTGCATATGGTACAGACATGATCCGGACACCTGAAAGTACACTGATCAACGTAACTTATGCAAATGTAAACTGAAGTTTAATTAATGATTATAGTAAATCACGTTTCAAATAAATATATAAGAATAGACTTGAGAGATTATTGATGTCATTGAATGTAGTTTTGAGAAATGAAGTTCCGCTGCTTGATGACAATTGAGGCTCCATATATAGATCACTAGCTGAGATAATAATTATGTGCTTATTGGTACATTTTATTATTTTTAGAGAATCTTTAACGTCAGAAATCAAGTCAGTTCGGTTGTTAATTTTTTGATTTCGTCTTTTGAGAAGACCATAAGGCCTGCTTTTAAAGTATTCCCTGTTTAGTATATCAAAATTTGATAAGTGACATAGGCGCGTTTGTAAACGAAATGAAATGGACCTTTGGAAGGAGTATTTGGAAGAGACCGGGAAATGGACATTTTCACGAACGTTTTTTTGTACGAAATAGGCAAATTGAAATGGGTATTGTTATTATTTATTTGTTTTTCTTTAATAAAGTAGTAGATTGTAAATTACAAATTGCAGAATACAAATTGTAGAATATAATTGCAGAATTCAAATCTTTTAGGATTGATTTTGAAGGAATTATTACTAATTATGTGCTTATTGGTATCTCAACTGTGGTTGTTTGTTATTATTTTATTATTTATTTCTTTTTATTTCTTTTTTTAAACCATCGTCAGCCGTCACAAGCGTGAGCCACGGTGCTAACACTTCCTTGTAGTGTTTGGGTTAATGATTAACCGATGTATGTTATACGGTTAACCGTAATTTGATCGGTTAACATCGATCAATTAATCAAATTTGTCTGTTAATGTTGTTCGGGTTGAGACTGGTTGAATCTATGGGTCGGTTAACCATAATAACTGCGAATCCCTATCTCAATCAGTATCCTTCTATTCCAGTATGCAGTCGAGGTAAGAACTTCGATTTGAATTCCACTTTATGTTTTTAGTTGTAGCTTGAAAACTTCCAAATTCTACGAAGGCGGGATCAGGGATCAAGAAAATTAAAGATTTAATGTTGAATTTTGTGGAACTTGGAGATAGGGGTATAAGCGGGTCGGACCGAATCGAACAGAGATATGTCCAAGCTCTGTCCTATAACAACTTCAGACGGACACGGACTGGATACCGTAGAGCCACGGACTAGAGACCATACAACGGACTGCCTTGTCCGATATAGCCTTAAATAATAGAAAAACATCGAACTTTTTGGATCGGACCGAACACTGGTGTGTCTAAGCTCTGTCCTATAAGAGTATCGTACGGACACAGACATGACAGCAGATAGCCTCGGACCGAGCCGAACAATGGTACAGCCCTACCTGGAGATGATATAAGTAGCAGAGCCGTTAAAAAGGAAAGCTGGCATCATATGATGTTCGCTACATGTCAAATGATCAAGAGTTGAAATCAGCGTATTTGCATTACTAAGTCAGTTCTACCGATTTCGAATAAATTAATCAGCATTTCTGTTCCATTTTGTTTTGTTTTTTTTTTTGTTTTTTTCTGTGTTAGAAAGAAGTATGATAACAATGGAAAATGATTTTTTTTTTTTTTTTTTTTTTTTTTAAGCTTGCTGTAAGGTGTATTTTTATCTGTAATTTGTTACAAATCTATTGCCTATGGTCTTTTTTTTCTTCTTCTTCTTACTAGCATGCGTTACCACTGATCAAAATATACCATGTGTTCAATAAGGTTTATACGCTATAAAATATAAAATTAGCCGAGTCCTGGTTATATGAGCTCATGGCTTACGTTCTGCAAGAATCATATTTCTGTTATTTTCACCATTTCTATTTTAAATGACAAGAAAATTATAACTAACATTTCCTCTTAAATTAATGCAATGTAAATCATCCACGAAGTTTTAATGTTTCAATCATTGCCTTATGTAATGTACTAGTTTATCTATCATTGACTTTTAAATTCTGCAGTACTGTATATGTATAATCTTCCTGTATTCACAAACAAGGAAGCACTGTATATATACAAATCTTCCTGTATTCACAAACCAGGAAGCATATAATACGATATGGATGAAACCATGTATGATAGAGTAAAAGAGCTCGCTGAGTTCGACAATACTAAAGCTGGTGTGAAAGGTTTAGTGGATTCAGGCATAAAAAAACTTCCAAGAATTTTCATACATGCGCCTGAAACTTTACCAAATCCGAAAAGTCCACTAAACACGATACTTCATATACCAGTTATCGATCTCAATGGAATCGATAACAAAAATATCCACAAACAGCCTGGTGCTGAAGTTAATGAAGCTGCAAGATCATGGGGATTTTTTCAAGTTCTAAATCATGGAATACCAGTAGGTGTTCTTCATCATATGATACAAGGAAACAAAAGGTTTCATGAACTCGATGCTGTTATCAAGGCTAAATACTGTTCGAGGGATTCGAATGATAAGATTAGGTATGCATCTAATCATCATTTGTTTACATCGCCTGCTGCCGATTGGAGGGACACACTTTCCATAATCTTTGATGGATCACTCAAATCCGATGAATTACCATCTGTTTTCTGGTAGAATAAAACATTTTCAAATTTATTTGTTGTAGTACTTGAAATTTTTTGATGGTACTTCAAAAAAATAATATGAGTCTATTGATGTAAGGCGCGGGCTTGTTTTCCTCTGCTTTAAAATTCTAGTTTGTTACCGGAAGGAAATAATGGAGTACAAAAGGCATGTTAATATTGTTGCAGAGACACTGTGAACTACTATCAGAAGCTCTAGGACTTAACTCAAACTACCTCAAAAGCATAAAGTTCATTGCAACACAATGCTTGGTACGCCATTATTACCCTCCACGTCCTGAACCAGAACTTACTCTGGGAGCAACAAAACCTACTGAACCCGCACTATTGAGTTTACTTGGGCAAGATGAAATTGGGGGACTTCAAGTACTTCATCAAAATCAGTGGATTCCAGTAACTCCAATTCATGGAGCTTTGTTGTGCAATGTTGGAGATCTTCTTCAGGTATTTTTCTCTATACCTGCCTTCTTATTGAATCTTGTTGTTGCATCCGATACTTGGTACAACTACTAGGAATTTATGCTGCTCGTTGTTTGTCTTTATACATAAATCTAATTCAGAGCAAAACACATCGTAATTTATTCACTAAACCGGCCATAGGAGTGGCATATGAATGAATATTTTATAGTTGATTATTTATTGTGGAAAAAATAACCTACTACCGAATCTGGTCTCTGAATGTGTAGCAGCATAGGGTGTTGGTCAGTCGTAAAGGGCCAATGTTATCAGTAGCAACATTTTACAGTCCGAGGATGGACGAGGAAAGGCAATATGGACAGAATAAAGAAGTATTATCTTATGATAGTCCTCCAATATACAAAGATATACTTGTTTCCGATTACATGAGATATTTCGGAACACGAGGGCTTGGTCTTGATTCTGGATTAAACCACTTAAAATTATAATCATGTAAAATAATTTGTTTCTTTTTCCCTGAGAATGATATTCGGGAAATATTTTGCTCCAAATTTACATAAATAACCAAGTGAAATTAATTTTCTTGAATTTTATTATGTTCCATTAAGACAATGTTGAAATGAAAGAAGATGTGCTGTAATATTCTATGCTCCAAACAAGAAAATAACCTGTAATAGTTCATGAACTCCATTATGAGAAGAAAGAAAACAATACACAATTTTGCATAAACTCTACAAGTTAGTTACAAGATATGACGGTGGTAAAAATTAAAATGATTGAAACTTATCACTATAAAAAGGAAGAAAAAAAGATCGCTTGAAAATGTCTGCTGTTTCATTGTCGTTGATAATCGTCGCTAGTCCAAATTTTCTTTAGATGTTTCAAATATCAGATTCACTTGATGCTCTAACAGATTATACAGATCACATCCCATAAAAATCTCCTCTTAACTGTTAACCGAGATTGGATGTTTTTACAGTAATATACGTTCTGTTCATTAATTACATACAATTTGATGTATATGTAAAATGTAAAATGTATGTACTTAAACTTCATATTGTCCTTTGCGTTAGACTACTCCGTGTTGTCAATGTACTGTACTTTTCATACATGCCTGATTTATATGCTAGGTAGAATTTGTTGATCATTTCAGTACCACCATGTAAGCCAATGTACCTAGTTAGTATCAAAGGACATTGTTAGGACTCTAAAAAAGGGTTGGGGGGTAATGGACTGTAGTCCCCTTAAAATATAGTTATAAAAACGCTTATCATATTGGGGAAAAAAATGTTGAAAGTTCAAAATATGACCTTTTGGAATTTGGAGTCCGTTTAACAACCTCCCTATCAAATTCAAGGTCCAAAAACTGGCCAATTTACTTGAATAAATTTAGTTTACTACATTCTGTTACGGACTCTTATGCAATAGGTTTGTGTCTGACCAAAATTGCAAATACATTGTATGGACAATGCTCGGACATATGATCTTAGACCACAGATATTTTATATTTGAAATAATTGAACTGGTGGTGTTCAGGCAAAAAGAGAATATATGTGGCAAAAAATGATAATAATTGATAATTAAGTTCGTTATTTTATTAACTTTCACTATACAGATAATATATGTTTATGGTATATTTTATAATATTCAAATTATAATTGATATAACCTAAAAAATACACACACGTGCATATACACCAAGGTTTTAAATCCCGGATATCAATCGCGCTTCGTCTTGGGAATTTTAAAGACTTAATCTAATGTCGGAGGAGATCTCGGATGAGATGAGTTTTACTCAAGGGTTTTTCTCGGATTTCCAGCTCGAGTCTAAAAACTGCTATCGTAACAATCTCGGAGTATATGATATGTTAAAAAATGATATTCTTACACAATTTTTTTATGGATGATATTATAAACATAGTAACTTAAACTTGAGTTGCAAAATTACTTCTTTGTTCCTAATTTCATAAAACATTCATATTCTAAATCATAACATGTCTAAAACAGAAAAATAACACAATGCAAATATATTAGTGCTTACAAGATATGATCCATGAACACGAATTATTGTTAGACATAAAACATAAAAAAGTCCAAAACAATAAAAAGTTCAGCATAAATTGAACATAAAATAATAATTTCATAGGTAACATACTATAAAAAAGATGAATATGAAAATCATAAACATTATAGAACATACGATATGGTTGGTTCTCAAATTTGAATCTAATTAATTTCATCTACAATGTAGTGTTTATGCCAATTTTATTCTTTATACATATAACTTAATATTTCTAACTCACTTTTCCTTATCAATCAACCTTTGTGATTTTACTATAATATCATAACATAATATTTTATTTGCGTAATCAGATGTGTGTGCTATTTATTCTCAATACTAATTACCAAACTCATCCACCTAATTGTATCAAAGTTTTAAGCACAATGCGTACCTTTTTAATGGCCAAACCATTAGGAAAGACCCTTTTGCCTATAAGTTTATACATATTGGACCAACTCGGTCAGCAATGACTACTTCCACTATTTCAATGTACACTCCCATCAACAACATCGATGTTCTAAAAGCAAACCCATGTGGAAAATGCTTTTCATGTAAGGATTGTCTCGCAGTTGTTAAGGAGGAACAACGGTTTGAATTCGTAAGTCTCACATCGCGAAATATATTAAAAGAGTGATGCATAAATATGAGTTGGTAGAAATGTACCATTAGAAAATTCATTTTATTACAACAATGTGTGTGCCAACTCATATTCGTGCGTTGCATGCTGATGTAGGGGGTGCTTGTTCCGACTGTTGTTACGTAACACTCCAATCAGTCCCAAGAGCATACACCAATTTTGATATTAATGCGTTCCCGCATGCAGTCGAGGTAAGAGTATGTTAGATTCTAATTTTGATGCCAAGTAGTTTATAAACTTGAGATCTCAAATGACCATGACTTGCAATCACACGATAGTGGCATTATACGTGATGTCAGTTCTTGCATTTTTAAATAAATCGATTAGTATTCTGTTCCGTTCAGTTCGAATTGTTGGCAGATGTAAACCTTCCCATCTATATTAGAAAAAGCAATGGTTATAAATGATTGCTTATCTTTACTACGAGTAATGAAAACTCTTTCCGCTAAATTACTAGTCGTCTTTTTGAACGTCCCAAAATGCCCTTAACCCTTTAAGTAATTCACCAGTTGCCCAAAAATTCGATCTACCTTATGCTGTCTCCATTTTCCACAAAAGACCATCCCGCTTTTGTTGTCTATATATTCCTATATTTGAAATATGCCTACGTACGAAGTCACTATTTTTTGTAAATATTGCAGTAATTTCTTCATACTGCCTCGGAATTGGATGAGACTTCGACCGATATATTTTCACCTAAATTACGGACAGTGTGAAATACTCAGACCTTTTGCCCTTTGATCGAACACTCTAGTTCTCCAAGGTGACTACCAGTTGTACTTAGAAAATAACAGGCTATATTCTCATATTTGAACTCTGCCTACATACGAAGTCGTTATTTTTTTGTAAAAAACTGCTGTAATTTCTTCATACTGTCTCGGAACCGGAGGAGACATCAACCGGTAGTCTCTCATCTAAATTACGGATAATATGAAATAATCGAATGTTTCGTCCTGTGAACGAACACTGTAGATCTCCAAGGTGACTAACAGGTGTACTTAGAAAATAACAGACTATATTCTCATATTTCAACTCTGCCTTCATACAAAATCACTATTTTTTATATGAGAACTGCAGTATTTTCTTTATATTACATCGGAACTGAATGAGACTTCGACCGATAGGTTCTCAACTAAAATACGGACAGTATGGAACACTCAGATATTTCGTCTATGAACGAATACTATAGCTCTCCAAGTTGATTAACATTTATACTTAGAAAATAACAAACTAATTCTAATAATTGATTATTGTAACACTACAGTCCTATGCTTTCTTCCTTATCAAAGATTCTCATGCTTCTCTCTACATAAATATGATAAATCGAAGTTCTCAGTGCGATATAAGCAATATCTTGCATGTCGTTTTCATTCTAAAAGTTGATGTTGAGCTCTCGACTTTCCTCTAAAAGATCTATAGTAACTGGATGAACAATTCCCATGTTTGATTAATGGTTATATTATGGGATATATTTATAGCTTAAGTTAGTTTACATTATGTTAATTAGCTTGCTTTGCACACTTAAGAGCTACTGATAGTCTTTTCTTGCAGTTAATCTAAGAGTATAAAGAAATCTGTGCTTAGTTCCTTTTATTCACTCCTTAATTGCATGTTAAATTATAAAATATAGCTTTTAGTAACTGGATCTCTGTATGGGTATTGATAAAAAGATGTATGTTTTGTGATTTTTAACTTATCTATTTGAAATGGTTGGTCCGAAAGGTGGCTGAAAGGAGATGAGCTGTTGTATTATTCTTTGTAGACAAGCCTAAATCTCTCATTTAGGGTTCATACGAAGATGCATTTTTTAGGGCTGCACACAACCCATATCCAATCCGACCCAACCCATCAACCTGACCCAACCCACATAAACCCTCCCCAACCCATCCTAGTTCGGGTCAGATATGAGTTACAATTTTTAACCTATACTATATACGTGTCGGGTTTGATATTTTGTTCAATCCAACCTTATTTTATCCCGACCCTACCCTATATTATAAAATTAATTTAATATCAGCCCACCTAAAATTAGAATAGTATAATCCTAGAATAGTGTTTTTGTATTCTGTAATGACCCGAAAATCCGGTCCAATTTGAGCTGACCAAATAACACAAGTCCAACCCCAAATTGCACTGGAAATTCAAGAAATTAATAGAAAGAACTTAGAGGGTGAGAATAGATAAGATAGAACTTATAGAATAGAAGAAGAAGAAGAACATCACCATCAGAGTAAACACAAATCTCACAGCAGAACAAATAAAATATAACATAACTTTTGAAATACAAACAGTATATGTATACAATAACATTGCAGAGTACAACACTTACAACACAGCGGAACAAAACTCTATATAACTAACGTTGAAGCCTCCTGCTCCAAGCTCCTTTAGATAGATCTGTAAAATCCTGAACTACTTGACTGCCCGTACAAATTTAGGCACCCAAGAGTTTAGGTAGAACAAAACAAAATAAACTCCGGGTCAGTCATGAGACTGGTATGAGTAAAACAATTTAAAACAAGTAAACGATATCTCATAAGACCACGCCGTATAACGGAACGAGTTTTTCCCTTATGAGAATCCAAAATATCTTTATATCAAAAACCTTTTGATATTATAATAATGTCTATCAACCACAACTATAATAATCATCTAGCAGAAACGCTTTCATCTCACGTTCTACATATATAGTATACAATCAAAACACTACACCAAAACAGTGGATTCCCAACAAGTATAGGTGTTACAAATAATTTCTGTAACACTTTTATGTGTCACCAACGGCCTGTGAGGAATTTCCTGTAACACTTATAAGTGTTACAAACAGAGTAACTGCTAACACTTATAAGTGTTACAAACATATTCATTGCTAATACTTATAAATGTTGGAACTATAAGATATGGTAACACTTATGAGTGTTACCGGAAATTCATTGCTAACACTTATAAATGTTGGAACTATAAGATATGGTAACACTTATAAGAGTTACAAACATATTCATTGCTAACACTTATAAATGTTGGAACCATAAGATATGGTAACACTTATAAATGTCAGTATCATAATCCAACTAACTCTTATAACTGTTGACATACATAAATTGCTAACACTTATATAACATGTTTCTACGATTTTCAATCACATATATAATTCAACGTATCAATTCAAATAGAAGTATTTGGTACACTTCCATATTTCAAATTCAATTATGTCACTTTTGCCAAGTTCAAATTACAAAAAACAATACAAAGTTTTACTAAAGATACATAGAATTTTAGATATTATGAAGGCGAAACATGGACCATATCACAAAGCCTCCATCCGAAAATTCACAAAGCTTGTAATGTACGTTTTGAGGACCATCGTAAATTGGTGCTTCCGGATCTAAAACTTCTGTTATCCAAACAACTTTCTCAACATCTGGCACTATCTCTCTAAAATCCTGGTATCATAGTAAGAAAGGATGAAGAAAATGATTTAAGAGCATCGTTGATTTGGATTGACACTTGACTCGCCACTTGACTTGCAACTTGATTTTGTAATTCCATAGACCATTGACGAAAATCGTCCTTTTTATTCTTGTCGACAATTGCTTTTGATGCTTGCATCATCTTTACGTGCTTTATGGAAGAAGAGGAGCTAATTGCACGACAATAATTTTTCCTTTTACCAGAACCAAAAACTTTCGCGATAGAATCATTGTCAAGATCAAACATGTTTGCATTCTCGTTGCTATTACATTCCAAATTCTTTTTTATCCCTCCTCTTCCACAAGTGCCTACAAAATATAAACGCACTCATTTTTACAGAAATAACAAATTGCAAAACTAATAAATAACATCTTGTATTAACTAACTGAACAAGAATTTGTTTATTTTTTTGCGAAACTGATCAAACATATTTGCAAAACTGATCAAACATATATGCTCAGTTTCGAAACAAAACTGATCAAACATAACTGCTCAGTTTCGAAACAAAAGACTTAACAACATTTCATATTCAAAGATACTTAGAAAACTAAATGTTAGTCTATAAAGGCTAAATCAAATTTGTTGAACATGGACAATGATTAATAGGCCTCCTGAGGACAGTCCAACTAAAATTATGACTAGAATATGACAGTCCAACTAAAACTGGCCATCCTATCAAACTAAGACTAATTTTCTCAACAAAGCAGTCGACCTATCAAACTAACTCTAAAATAGGATTAAATTATGTTACCAATTAAGGAAGGCATGTTGAATAATCTGTCAAACAGATAGGAAGTAGCTTTAATCTTGTGTCGTAAATTGCAATATTTTAAACCATTAGTTCTACAAGTACCATTTGAATAGTAAAGAATAAATCATTTCATGTATTTTTCCTGACATTTAGTGCTAATAGCAAAATAACATAATTTTAAAATTTTACTTTAAAAATATTATGAACTGTTAATAGCTCAGTGGTAAAGCATTTGACAACATATCAAAGTTACTGGCGCAGTTAACATCAAGAATAAGGGAAAAGATCCTTTGATTTAATTGATGCCAAAAAGCTTAAATAAGGATCAAGTAATAGAGGTTATGTAAGACAATAAGAAATCATCAAAACATGAGAGACAACAGAACTAAACCCTTTTACTGACCACAAGAATCAATAAAAGACAATGTGAATACTGACCCATTTGACGATGAATCTTTAGCAAATCTTTGGCCAAAATTTCAGCGTACCGGATGGAATCTCGAACCTTGGTTTCAACGTTGATTGTTCATTTCATCAAATAGACAACTCGTTCGTTCAGTGTAAAGTAAAAAGTGTAATAGTAAGAAAGAGGGGTGACTGGACATGTTTGTTGTTAGCAATGGTCTAGGTTATACAAATCAGTCAAGACGGTCAACTGATGATAACATCCAGGTTATTAATCAATCATGTTAGTTTATGCTCTACAATTAAACACCAAACACTAAAATGATACTTGAAAAGGGAAATTATGTCACTGTATTTAACGTAAACGATGCGCAAAACAGAAACCACACACTAGTATATCCTAAAATCAAAGTCACCCATCAGGAATGACTTTGGGGTAATTATTCTACTTAACTTACCTCAATGCAAGTTATTCCATTAAGGACACGCTCTTTGCCAATTCCCCAAGAAAGACATTCAGTATTTCTCCTTCCTTCTTTGTCAGTGAAAAATATGTCTTGGTTATCTTTTCCAATCTCTAAAACCCACTTAGGAAGGGTGATTGACATAGAACTAGATTCAGTTCCTCCATGTTCATGAAATGCCATGGCTACCTTAAAAAGGTCAAGGCAAAAATGTAAAGTCAAATAGAATTTTGATAGTCGTACAAAGGTTTGTATATGAATCTGCAAGTAATTAAGCTGAAAAAAGTATACATGCATGGCATATGAAAGTCTCCAACAATGGAGGAAACACCTGACCTGGATAAACAGGTTATTAAAATTAAGTATAGTGTAATTGAAGATGAATTTGAACCAACCTGCAGCTTAAGCTGATACTCTCAGATGATAGTGAAGACATCGCGATAACCAGTCCATATGTATTTCTGTGGAATCCATGCTTCTACTATTCCCCACCAGCAATCTACAACTACTCCATCAATATTTAAAGCCTTAAGATGGCCTAATTCTTGCCGTAAAGTTTCAGGGTCAACCATTTGGCAATAATTGTTGATAACGCCAGCCTTAAACATAACCAACAACAATGTTAGCAGATGATATCTCAAACAAACAAACAAGATGCAAGCATGCCATAGTGTTAAGATGACAAGGTTAAAGGTATATGTAAAAATTCAAAGGTGTAAAAGCAGAACGGCTTAAACATTAGTAGCAAAGGTAATACACTTCATTCTACTTTTAACAGTAATTTCCTATTATTCTAAAACATAATACAAATATTATTTGTAACAACCCGTATTTCTGATAACCTGTTATATCGTAAATCGAGGCAGAATTTAATTTATAAATCTGAATCAAGGGAAATGGGCTATGCCATTGCGTTCGTCTCGGAAAAATACGCGAAATAGAGTCCGAGTTTTCGAAAATCGGAGTCCGTATGGCCCGGTTAAGGCCCGAAGAAGTTTTCTGAAAATTCAAAGTTCAAAACAGATTTAAAATTCAGGTTTAAATTTCGAAATTGGGGGCCATTGGGCCAGGCGGGAAAATTCCCGCCAGAATACCCAAGTCGACAGCCCTGTCGACTTGGGAGTCGACTTGGTTGGACCCAAGTCGACAGCCCTGTCGACTTGGCTCAGCCGGGCAGTTTTGCCTGGTGCACCATTTTGGGGTCTTGGTTAGGTTTTAGGGCCAGATTCGGTTTTGAGGGCTGAGATTGGAACTAGGGTTTAATCCTAAGGCTAAAACTAATCCTAATCTCTATAAATAAGCCCCTAACCTAACCCTAAATCATCATTATTCATTCAAGTAACTAAACTATGGCAAAATCATTTCTCTCATGGCCTCCACTCTCTTCGTAAAATTCCTAAATAGATTTCTATGAGAGATTTTCCATGCATACAAGTGTTTTCAAGCTTGTATGAGCATCATTAGCTTGCATTCAAGTCAAGTTTCTATATTTGCATCATAAAGCAAGGGTTTTGATCATTTTGGCTCAAGGGATTTTCTATTAGAGCTTGCATTTTGGGTCTATTTGATTGCATAAGGGCTTTGTCATATTTTTGTGTCTTCATAAGCATTGTAAGTCCTATTCTACTTTCATACTTAAACTCTAAAGTTAAATGTATGATATGCAAGTTTGACATGTTATGATATGCAAGTTTATGATGTTATGTTATGCAAGTATGTCATGTTATGATATGCAAGTTTACCATGTTATGCTATGCAAGTTTGCCATGTTGTGATATGCAAGTTTATCATATTATGTTATGCAAGTTTGATATGCAAGTTTGTCATATATGCAAGTTATGTTAGACAAGTTTGGGTTGATCATTTTGTTCATGTCATCATGTTATGCAAGCTTATCTTGGGTTTATGAACATAAAGCTTCAAGCTTTATGCTAAAGGTTGCATTTTGGCAACATGTAAGTTATCATATCTCTTATGATAACTTGCATGTGAGGCTAAATGCGAACTTATGGCCATTTCTACATGTCATTTATCACCATGTATCACCAATATGCTAAGTTTGATTTTATGCATGCTTTTGAGGCCTAAAAATGTAATATGCAAGTATATGAACACATGTACACTTCATATGCCACTATGTTGAACTTGTGGCTTCAACACCTTTATGTCATGATTATGCCAAGTTCCCTCTTTCTATCCTTTATGCGCTATTGTGATATGTAAGCGATGGGATTGCGTTTGGGGTTGAGTAAACTTAAAAGATATAAAAACATAAGTTTGAGAATTTACCTATTAAGTTAGGTCTACCCTTTGGGAATTTACCTATTAAGTTAGGTCTACCCAAATGCTTGAAAACTTGTAACATGTTTTGGAAACATGATGGACATGACACTTAGAAAAGATAAGTGTGACCAACTCGAGGTTGGGTTGAGTTTGTAGCGTAAACCTACCCGGAACCGACCGGCTTAACTAGTTGCTACAAACAATAGGACCCAATGTGAGAAGTTGGTCATGTTGTACCTTGAACCCGAGGTTAGACCAAGTTGTGGTGTAAAGCTACCCGGACCCGCCCGGCTTAACTAGTAACCACAACGAGGTTTAATGTGAGAGGTTAAGGTGCATTAAATTAATTAATGTTACATGATAAGGTTAAGTAAATTTGATTTATGACACTTAACCAATTTGACATGAATGGGTAGGTTAAGTGAAACCGGGCTTGATTTCTTAATGACACTTAACCGAAAAATACGACCAGTGGTTAGGGTTAAGTTAACCTACACTTAACCAATCTGAACTCGGTAATTTAACGGGGTTAAGTTGAACTATACTTAGCCAATCCAACTCAGTAATTTGATAAGGCTGAGAACCGATTGGATACCTGGTCTGGATAAACTAACTTGATTGATAAATTAAACGAACCTGTTTTGCGGATCTGTAGGACCCACACCAAGTTAGGCAAGTTTGTAAATCTGTTATCTGATCCGTTAGTCTGAAAACTGATCGTCTGAACCTGGTATGTCTGAACTCTGTTAATAAGTTAATCTGAATCTGATAGTCTGGGGACACAAGGGGGAATACTTGTGTCATCTGTTGTTTGGGACCCATATTAGTCAGTAACCCTTTCTGGTATCAAAACTTTGACCCAACTGTAGGTAGGGTCCGGGCACGCTTACTGAACTAATTATAAGTGGTTCATTCTGATAATGGCGATGGGTGTTGATGGTGCGTTCCAACCGGGTCATGTGCGTGCATGGATCCCGGTCTGCCTCTGAGGATGTAAGACGCCGTGACATCTGTAAATATGCCTGTGCCAATTGGTTGCCACTTTAGGGAGTGATACACCCTATCGTGGGGCCGACATAGGGTATTTATGTATTAGGGAGCCGATCGCTTGGGTAGGATTTAGGGTACACTTAGCTCTGTCTGATTCTGTTGGTACCGTCTGTTTTGTTGGGTGGTAACACCCGTCTATTTCTGCGTGGTACCGTCCGTTAGGGTGGTAAAGGCCCACTACTAGTGTACACCTAATTGTAGTATTCCGTTTCTGTACTCTGTTCTATTAGGGTGGTAAAGGCCCATTATTGTTAGCATTTCGTTTCTGTACTTTATCCGTTAGGGTGGTAAAAGCCCATTTTTCCCGAACTCTATCTGTGGACCATTCTGTTCCGTCCTGTTTCGATGTACACATTAGGGTAACACCTAATCCTGTTATACTAGTATTGGTACTAAGAAGTTGGATCTTGACTTAGGTCAACACCTGATATTGGGCCAAGTTTAGGCCAAGGGATAAATTCTTGTTTATACATGACATGTTAGAATGCTGGTACACCTGTGGTGAAAAACTTCACCTTGATTATGTGATGACTCCTTTGAACTGTCTGTTAGATATTCACCATGCTAGTATGTAATTATCCTTATGTTCATCCCTGCTTCTCATGCCAGTTAACTTTATCAGTTTACATTGATTGTACTAGGGCTTACTCAGTCTTTTTGACTGACCTGTTTTCCTTTCGCCTCTTTTCTTCCGTTCCCCCCCCCCCCCAGGTTCTTAGGGTGGGAATACTGGAGCTTAGCTTGGATTTCTGATCACTTGCTTGTGGGATTTTAGCTCATGTACGGTCTTGACATGGAGCTAGCTATGGTTATCACTTATTTTGGGGATAGTACTTATGTATTTCAGTTTTTTCCAGTGATGTTGTTTTTATCTAGACTTGTGTATTTGGAAAGTTGACATTATGATGTACCAGACTTGTTTTGAAATAGTTTGAAATCTTCCGCTGTTTTACTTATCATATTTACTCTGTTTACATATATACATATGTTCTTGTTCTGCCTTGATATATCATTATGCATGTTTACCTGATTCAAACGCCCCTCCAAAGTCAGAGTGCTTGCAAGAGACACCCTGGCGGAGGCGGGGTGTTACATTATTTGCAATATCCCAAAGCAATCGATCACTCACATTATAGTATTTTTTAACTGTTAGAATTTTATTTTATTTTCATTTTTTGCCCCATTCCCTGCAAAAATGATACTAAGACGTTAAATCATAATGTGTTAAGTTCAAGGATTCATTCAGTATTTAGGATCACATAAGCTCTGACTTTATTTTCCATAACTCACCGGGAGTGACACATAAACTGGAATATACGTGGTTCTACCAAAGTTTCCATCAGCTGTTGCAGCTCCTAGCATTGTCTATACCAAACACTAAAGCTTTAGTTGCAATATTAATGAACACATCAAAAACAGAAAACAACTTACTTCAATTTTCAAAAATCAATACATGGTCTGATGAATTGTTCAGACTAACACTCCCCTATTTCTCGGTTTTAAAATCCTCAAGCTCAGCAGCTAAAAATGAATCTATAGATACAGGAGATAAGCTCTCTTCAACTCTCAAAAGTGATGGTTCGGAATCTTGTGTTATCTTGAAGGGTATCTGCAAATATAAATCAACATTGATCAAAACATGAGAACATGTTTGGCTTCTCATTTGTAGTTGTGTTTTCGTCTAAACAAAAATGGGCACGTCGTATCATTGTTCGAAAACAAAAATAAAATTAAAAATAAAATTAACCTGTAAAATGTACAAGTTTATTTTGTTTTTTGTGTTTTGAGGGATAACAAAAGAACTAAGAACAATCCAACTCCCTCAGTGTCCATTAATCATCTTAGGAATTGTAAATTTCCTTTTCTTAATTCTTGTTATCAATACAAAACCTAAAATGAAACCAACTGGACCCTAAATTTCTTTAAAATTCAATTACATAACTTTCCTGTGACACACACACCATAATTCAACATCATATGTTACAAAATAAAAACAATAGGCCATAATTATACATCCTAAATGATTGTGCAGTCGTGTAAACTCCTGTAACTTAGCATGCTAGCGTTTGATCAGATCAGAAACCACATGCAGTAACAAGCAAATAAGAATATTCTGCTTTATCCTACTTTTACAATGAAAAAATAGGGAGAACTGTAATAAACAAAAATAATTAGTAAAGTATGCATATAAGCAAGTGGGCAAATTTCCCATTCAGTGATGATTGAAATGAAAGCTGGATCGTTGGTTAACAATGACGAATAAGCAAAGAAGGGGGTTTGAAGAGTGATGCTATTTGCACCACTATATGCTGGACCAATTTTGACCAGCGATTGAATATTAGTATGGCATTCACTACTTTGGCGGTTGATTGCCATTTAACTTTAGAAAAATAAAAATTGATCAAATGGGAATGCAAAATATGTATGTTTTACATATCAGTAGATAATCTGTTATGGCTGAACATGTTTTGTACAACCAACTAAAATCTATGTAATTGTAGTTTTTTTTACGGAGTGAACAGGATCACTCTTCATTTATCCGCATTATTTCAAGGATGTCAGCATTTTCAGTTTTCACCCTTCCAACAGTTTGGCAAACCATAATTCATTATATGAGCTGTGCTGAATGCACCATAATATGCGCTCTATTTTACTCAGAACATAAAAAAAAACAAGCAATGCAAAACGTTGCTTCATTTTACCCAGTTAATTGACGATATATTACTGATCGAAAATAGAATACCAATCAAAAAGATATATCAACTTCAATGGTATAAGACTGCAAGTCAATACATACAATCGGCACTATAATACCAGTCGGTCAATCTTCACCGACTCAGATCTGTGGGGTAAAATGAAGACTGAGTAGAATGGACACATACTGGGATTCATTTAGCACCACCCATTCATTATTTCTGCCGCTGTGGATAAAAGTCAAATTTCCCAGCAAGTTTCTTTCGTCCCTTACATATTATATTCATCACAATCAATTTTAAAGGAATGAACAAAAGTGCTATTAAATAGCGAAGAATACACAAAAGTATGATTTACCAACTGTGGTTGCAGAGTAGCAGATCTATAAGTGGTCCTAGAAGCCGCCGAAGCCCCAATTCCTAGAACAGATTTCAATTCTTCGCGTTCGGCCGTGTCTCTGATGTTGATGAGCTAATCGCTGATTTCAATCTTCCAAATCCATTCTGTTTATTTGAGTATGTTGCGGCCTGGAAGGAATAAGTGTGGAGGACTAAGCGTTGAGCATCCGATTAGGGTTATGTTTGGCAACTTACCCTTTTGCCCTTAGAAAAGAAGAGTTGACCAAGTATAACAACACATAAAAGTGTTGGCACATTTTTGGTGACACATTTTTGCTACCGCAACACATATTAGTGTCACTAGTCTACAACACATATAAGTGTTGGCAGTTGAAGAAAATAAGAGTTGCCAATTGGCCATTATGGTGTAGTGAAACCGCAAGCACGTAGTGGGTAATGGATTTTCAACTATGACATGGTATGGAACCACCTTCCGATCAGTGTACTCTAGGAACGATACACTGGAGTTCAACAAGAACATCTTGCAACTCAGCCACACATGACCGACCACTCATTTCGCTTGAGTGTATCGAATGTACATCACCAACGGTTGGGATCAGCAACCGTTTCCCGTATATATATATGGGACAGCATTGATAGATTTAAGAAGCAAATGAATATTCTCTAGATAGGTGATTATACACCCTACTTCGGTGCGACCGACTTAGCCATGCTGCCTGCCCGATTTTTGTCATTTATCGGATGTTGAGGCCAGAGGCTACGATTACTTTCCATTCATTGATAACACGATCACTTTGAATGCCACATTGTCATATCCGTTAATCACTAATTGATTTGCACAAATATTCTGGATGTTATGCTAAGGGAATAAATCCGTTGCCACCATATATATTTATACAGACCAACCCATTCGATCATTGGAAATACTCTGCCAGACACTCGTCCATATACGTTCGTTCTGGGACTGAACGAAACCGAAGGCACTATTCAGTACATCCATCTTAGTCCATTGTTATCTAAGATTTATACAACAACCCTTGTACTTTACTCCGTCTTCAATTTTCTTTGGCATATTCGCAACGCTTATGCCAATACAGAGTGGTTCTTTGGATAAGAATCCAACCGGTGTCTTCATATTAACAACGTTAAAATGGTCAAAACTTTGATAGTCTGTGATTTGACTATCAAATGAAAACATGTCGGTGTTCACACAACGATCTTAATTCCAAATGGAATTATCGATCAAATCATCCAACATATAAATAAATATATATATATATATATATTTCCTTATTTTCTATGATTAGAAAATATACGTTATTAACACGGGAAAACATTTCCATAGTTTATTTACGCATCACTACCATTCCACAACTATTAGTCCCTACTGTAAACTAGTAAGAGAACAATTCTCTAAGTATAAACCCCGAAGGCCGAAACCAACATCTGATCCACACTCAGAAAACCATTCGACTTAACTAATCTCTAGTCAGTTTCTAATATTGTTTTAACTCCATTTGATTAACTCTTTTCGAAAAACTAATATTCGATTAACTATATTTGAATAACTATAGTTCGATTTGACTCTAATCGATTTACTCTAACTGATTAACTCTAACTGGTTAACTCTAATTGATTAACTCTAACTGGTTAACTCTAACTGATTAACTCTAACTGAATAACTTATTTGATTCAACTCCTTTTTGATTAACTCCTTTCGAATACTAATATTCGATTACTTTATTGATTTACAAAGATTTTCCCTTTTAACAACGTTTATCCATTTAAAAACATTTCCTTTTAATAATATCCTATTTATTTTCTAGACAAATATCCTCCTTTATAATATCCTATGATTTTATAAATGCTTTATTTTCAAATTTATTTCCTTTTATAAAATCGGTTGATTTTATAAAATTCCTTTATTTCAATATACATTGAAATATTCCTTTTTACATCCCAGGGTTTCTTATGATATTTAAAATATCGAATAACAAATGATCAATATCATTCTAACACACATAATCCATAACAGATATACATCACATCATATATCACAATATATGAAAACAGTAAAATAAATGTTGGGGAATCCAGTCGGATCCCTCCAACCTGTATCCCTGTATCCACAGATGTTACACAGTATAATATACATCAATTTCATTTCAATATGAAATGTTCTGATAACAACATCAACATATATTTAACGATATATATATATATATATATATATATATATATATATATGTGTATATATGTGTATATATATATATATTTTCAACTAACTGACTAGCGGTTCAATCAACCAAATCAACACACAACAATCAACAGATAATTATCAGTTCTAAGAATACGTTATAAAAATATAACTGTTCAGAGTTGGTGAGTTTTACTCACATTGTCCGTAATCGTTAAATAACGATTTACGGTATCGGTTCGGATCATGAAATTTATTTTGTCATAAATTGAGGCGAGCTCCAAATCCATTCCAAACCAGATTGTATTCGTAGTGTCCGTCCCTACGATCGTACTGGACCCTGTTTCGCTTGATTCTGATCACAAATTCTTGGCTCATCCACTTTCCTTCTGGCTTGGCCTGTTTGTATTAAGCCCTCTCCACTTTCTTTTCTTTTCTTGTTGGGCTCATCTCTTTGTCTCGGCCCATCTTCAAATGTTTTAGAAACCAGACCCGTCTTCAACTCAGCCCACTACCCACGAAGTCCTTCACGGATACAAATGAACGCATCAGCTCTCTAAAACAAATAGCCAATTCCTGGAAAAATCCAATTCCTTCATTCTTCCAAAATATAACTCGCTCCAGGTCCTTTTATTTCCAATCGTTAATACTGATTCGTTCTCCAGCTGTACTCCATGAAGAACGAAAGCAAATCACCATCGCTCATCCCTTCCAAATCTGATATCAGTTTGCAAATCCAGTTTGAAGAACACTTCAGCTCCCCGTTGAACCACTGCCGATTACTTGCTACTGTTTTACTTCGTTATTCACTACGCTACCCATACTGCTCCTCACGTTACCCATACTTAATCAACCCATCTTCTGTTGTTTCTTCTTCTGTGCTTTCCTTCCAACCAGAAAGCTTCCTTTCTGTTTGATACACCCCTCATGGGAACGCCGGAGCCTGGCCACCCTCCGCCTAGTACAGTTCACACCCTCGTCCCGTCGTTCGATCATCAAACGTCTTCAACCGCTGGTCCTTTCCGAGCAAATTCCAATCAGCTCGACGCGCTAAACGCGATCACCTCCGTTCAGATTCTAGGGTTTTCAGAGTAGAACATGTCCGGTGTTGAAGATTTTAGAAAATAAGTGATAGACTTTTAGTAAAATGGGAAGGAGGATCACGAGTTTAGGGTCATTCATTTTTAGATAGTGGCGGCGCTCAGAAATTTGACCTCGCAGCAAAATCCTTTAGGGTTAGACTTAGGTGGGGTTATTTATATAGGAAAGTCTTACTTAGTGGCCAAGTAAAAATACATTTGTTTATTTTTTTATACTTATTCTACCATTTATTACGTTACCTGCCTTTAGCTGTCGGTTGGTGGGTATGCTTCCTTCAAATTTGGCCAGACATGGTTTCACATCTTTGGATAAGCTATTTCAACCATTGGTATGCCCATGTGCAATACTTAGGGTAGAAGCTTTAGAAATTTACTGAGGGTACCGATTTCATGAAATTTCGTATGCTTAGGGACTGCTAACGACACAAATAAATATACCGTTGTGATGGGCTCGGTGTCACGATCTCAAAAATATAATAATACCGGTAGGTGAACTCATATTGTGAAACCCCAAAATCGCTGATTAAGGGTGCAAAATACTCCAGATAAAAAGTTGCTTATTATATTAATTAAAAATTACCATAAAATTATAAAAATTAAATTATCGTTATGTCCCAAAAGAACCTTGTCTAAATTCAAACCCGATCTCTAGTTATATCAAATAAACCGTTACGGTCGATAAACGATTCTATAGCGACTATTTTAAAATTTGATTTGGACATATCTCAAAATCTATACGACGAAATCCCGATTTTTCTCTTCCACTAGAAAGATATACTCCACCAGCTCCACCCGTTTCTTGTTTTACAGAAATCCGATTTAAAACGAACCCTGTACATTCAGTTGAAGTTCGAATCGCCAAATAACGAACTGCAGCGCCATTTCGAGCTCGATTATAATTATAATATAATTCTACGTTCGAACTGTCGTTATTAAATTTATTCGTTAATATATTTCAATATATAAACTGAAATATATTTTCAACTGTCCAATTCACTCAATATCGTGGATTCTGATATTTTCGATTATTCCGGAAATCTATTATCCTATTATTTATATTAATTAAATATAAATATTATTTAATTCGAATTATCGATATCGCCAAAACGATATTTAATAATTAAATTAGTTAATTATTCTAATGCCAAATTACGGGTCATTACATATTCTATAGTAAATATACAAAAAAAATCATATTTCATGTCAATCCAAACTAGATAGAATTTGGCAAATATATTTCAAAGAGCATTTTAATGTTTTTTTAAATGAAACACTTGTTCTACTATGTAGTAAATTAATTTTATATGATGTGTTTTACATTGAAATTTTAGTTAAATATGTCTTATAATGAATCATTTATTTTTAATGCATTATGCTAGCTAAAATCTGATATATTATACCGAAAATTTTAATATTATTTTTAAAAAAATTCCCTTATATTCTCATTTTTTTTTTATTATATTCAAGCAACTCCACCCAACCCTACTAAATCCGACCCAACTCATACTTTAACCCAACCCATATCCAACCTCATATAGGGTCGGATACGGGTTGAAATACCTTAAACCCATACTTATGCTGGTCGGATGAAGTATTTGGTCTAATCCGACCCAACCCATACATTGTGCAGCCCTAGCATTTTTATTTATATACCACAACTTACATGGTTGCTTCTTTCTCGGTGAATCATCTTCAAGCTCAAGACATGATCTGTTTTTTATTATCTTTTCCAAAACTGTAATTTTGTTAATGTCATTGCAATGCAGGAAGAAATGGCACATCTTTATGGAAATTGACTTTTTGTTGAGCTTAAATTTAACACTTCATATTTGTGTTAAATAACTTTTTGTTTACCTTAAAAAGCTTGGCAATTGTCTTCCATCATTCATATTAGACATGCTAAAGAGATGACTCAGATTTTAATGGCCATGGGGCAACATCATTGCTATTACTTTTTTCCTTATATATTTGCAACTTACAGTGATTTTGTGATTATGTCTACACATCAATCCCTATTGTTATTTGAGACTCACATGTCCTATGTCTTAGTGCAATTAAATCATAATTTTGACTATTTGAGTTCACTAAAAGTATTAAAACACTACTATCTTTAGCTAAGAACAATGTACACTTTTCTGAACATGCAATTGAGTCGAAGTGGGAAATGAAGATCAATTGTAACTGATATAGTAATGGACACTAAGTGAAAATGAAACAATCTATGTTGAAATAAAATGAATATAAATGAAATAAAATGAACGTGAAAAAAATAAATGTTCAACTTGAATATGAATGATTGGATAAAGGAGAATTTCAATGGTCGAATAAATGATGAACATTAGTTAATAAACTATAATAGACAATAATGAAATAATTAATCGTCACACAACTCCACATTCATCCACTCATTAAATATTCTATGGTAAAATATTCTGAATTGACTTACGAGCATTTCCATCTGTAAAGTATGAACAAAGAGTTGAAAAATTATTTTTCATACGCTTTGAAATTTTTATTTCAGTTACCTAGAAATGTAAATCTCTAGAGGAATCATAAAGATTGATTTAAATATGGTAATGCATGAATATAAATAACTTATTCATCAATTCATCCATATAATAAGGTTAATATTATCACATAAATTATTATCAATTTTTAACACTAATCATTCTTCTCTAATTTTAGTTGTAACATCAGAAAATAGTGACTCATTACATATTGTTTGCTAACTATCTTCCTAACTCCATTTAAATCCACATTTAAATCAGATCAAATCCGAAATCCAATTAGATTTGAAATCATAAACTGTTTCATTTTCTTGTATAGAATCCTAAGCAAAATGTTTGGCTATTGAATATCTCAGGTGTTTTTGTAATTTAACTAAGTATGATTCACTGTATTTCATTTCTTATATGTGAATTGACTATATTATTTTATTGCTAACTCATTGGGTATTGCATCCATTTTCATTTTTTTCATTAGCCTATTGTATATATAGTACTATTAGTGATGTTTTTGGCTATTAAATATCTTGCTTTTGTCATCCAAAAAATGTTTTTTTTTGTAATTTATACAATATATAAAATGACATATCCTCTTAAGTTTTTGAAACTTGTATAACCAGTAAGTTTATGCTTGAAAATAATCAGTATTTATTACACTCCAAAACTACGTATAAAATGTTTGGAAACTTACACGTAGTTACAAAAAATATGTTTGCTTAGAAATAAATTGGAGTTTGATTTGAAAATTTTCATATCACGTCATTTAGATTTACTATAGATAGTTCACACATGGTTGAATTAATGCATACATATTATGATTAAATGCAAGCTCACCTAGACATGCCTATATACTCATTATTTTAAGGGTTGCGTATTTCTTGTAAGTTTATTACTCGTGGTCTTATTTTTTTCCCCTCTTCTTAGCACACATGGCACTGTTCAAATATACCATGTGTTAACATGTGTTAAATTTGGTGATACAAAATCACAAATTGATTGGAACAAATTTGCAAAGAATGGAAAGTAAATATTTTTATAATGGGAATGCATTGATTGCATTTGATGAGATGGCAGAGAAATAAATGAAGGGATTAATTTCTTCCATCTATGCTAAAGAAACAGATTGATTTACTTCCTATGTTTGCACATTTGTTGTTATGATAATTTGCCTCCATTATATTATTACCATATGTTGGTAATTTAATTGATGACTCACATAGATTTGCACTGGCTATATATTTAGGGATAGACTTTAGTGTAAATCCATCCTGGCTTGGAGCCAGTGATCCCCAATGGTGTCTCTTCTTGTTAAACCCGATTGAGGTTTGGATATGTAAACTCTTATTTTGTAATCTCTTGTAATTCTCTCATGTGGAATAAAATCTCTCTCTGTTGGACTGGACGTACGCTATCTCGAGGATAGTGGAACCAGTATAAATATTGTGTCTCTTTGTTTCTCTTTTATAGTTATTTACTATTTTGTTGATGTAATAGAATAATTGCTATCAGATTAGATTGATGTACAATTGACAAATCTAGATCCTGCTTGTTGGTCTTCCGCATATGCTCAATTTTGCACAACAGATTGGTATCGGAGCGAGGCGATTTGTTTTAAATTGTGCATCAATTATTTCTACAAAGGTTGGTAGATTCAGTGGTGATTATGCTATTACTATTTTGGAGAAAAGGAGACTTTGGTGGAGGAGATTATGTTGAGAGAAAAGAGCGTTCTAATCTGGGAACTTTGACGTGATATGGAGTTTACTGCGTTGAAGGGACTATTGGATTTGGGAAGTTTTGATCATGTTTCTGACAGGGGTCTTCATGTTGATGATGCTCGAGGGATCCAAGATGATCAGGAAAGGAGCTCAGGTCAAGTGATAGACGGGTGTCAAGACAGATATCATTGTGGTTTAGATAGGGGTCTTAACGTTGATGATGCTCGAGGGATCCGGGGTGATCGAGGAAGGAGCTCAGGTCAAGTGTTAGACGGGTGTCGATGTGTATTGCAAGCACTTTTAGACCGTTGGTTTATGCGTGGTGCAGCTCATGGTGGTAGATGCATCTTTTGCAGGCGGTGGGTGAAGCTTGTAATGGTTTTGATTAAGTGGCAGGAGAGAGATTTTTTGTTAGTACAGAGATTTGTATTTTGGCTCTGTATTTGAATTGGTGATTGAGAGAATTATTTTTGGCCTAATTGGTGGTGTTGAGATTACTTTGGAATCCGCCTTATTTGTTATTTTGGATATTTGCAATATTTGTTGGCGGGCAGGGACGTAGTCTGAGCTCGTTAACAATTGTGTGATGGGGGGTAGCTTTATTGGAACCCATTAAGCAAATATTCATTTTTTATTTCTATCTCGTTGTGAGATTTTGATTGAAGGTGGAGTTCTGTTGAAGAGTTTTATGATGTGAAGAGAATTTGATTGGAGATGGGGTGTTGCAGATATGTGATTTTGCATCAAGGTAGAGTGTTAAATTTGGTGATACAAAATCACAAATTGATTGGAACAAATTTGCAAAGAATGGAAAGTAAATATTTTTATAATAGGAATGCATTGATTGCATTTGATGAGATGGCAGAGAAATAAATGAAGGGATTAATTTCTTCCATCTATGCTAAAGAAACGGATTGATTTACTTCCTATGTTTGCACATTTGTTGTTATGATAATTTGCCTCCATTATATTATTACCATATGTTGGTAATTTAATTGATGACTCGCATAGATTTGCACTGGCTATATATTTAAGGATAGACTTTAGTGTAAACCCATCCTGGCTTGGAGCCAGTGATCCCCAATGGTGTCTCTTTTTGTTAAACCTGATTGAGGTTTGGATATGTAAACTCTTATTTTGTAATCTCTTGTAATTCTCTCATGTGGAATAAAATCTCTCTCTGTTGGACTGGACGTACGCTATCTCGAGGATAGTGGAACCAGTATAAATATTGTGTCTCTTTGTTTCTCTGCTATAGTTATGTACTATTTTGTTGATGTAATAGAATAATTGCTATCAGATTAGATTGATGTACAATTGGCAAATCTAGATCCTGCTTATTGGTCTTCCGCAAAGGCGCAATTTTCATAACACATGGCACTGTTCAAATATACCATGTGTTAACTAGGGTTTATACAATACTAATTTAGACGAGTATATAGGCGCGTCCAGGTGGGCTTGCATTAGGTGGACTTGCATCTAATCATAATATGTATGCATTAGTTCAACCATGTGTGGACAATCTATAGTAAACCTATATGACGTGATATGAAAATTTTCAAATCAAACTCTAATTTATTTCCAAGCAAACATCTTTTTTGTAACTACATGCAGGTTTCCAAACATTTCATACGTAGTTTTTGAGTGTAATAAATGTTGATTATTTGTAAGCGTAAACTTACTGATTATGCAAGTTTTGAAAACTTAAAGAATATGTTATTTTATATATTGTATACATTACAAAAAAAAATCATTTTTTAATGGAAAAAGTAAGACATTTAATAACCAAAACATCACTAGTAGTACTATATATATAATAGGCTAATGAAAACAAAATTGAAAATGGATGCAGCACCCAATGAGTTAGTAATAAAATAGTATAGTCAATTCACATATAAGAAATGAAACACAATTTATCATACTTAGTTAAATTAAAAAAAACACCGGAGATATTCAATAGCCAAACATTTTGCTTTGGATTCTATACTAGATAATGAAATAGTTTATGATTTCAAATCTAATTAGATCTCGGATTTGATCTGATTTAAATGTGGATTTAAATGGAGTTAGGAAAATAGTTAGGAAACAATATGTAATGAATCACTATTTTCTGATGTTACAACTGAAATTAGAGAAGATTGATTAGTGTTAATAATTGATAATGAATTATGTGATCATATTAACCATATTATATGGATGAATGTGATGAATATGATATTTATATTCATGCATTACCTTATTTAAATCAATCTTTATGATTCCTCTTTAGATTTACATTTCTGGGTAACTGAAATAGAAATTTCAAAGCCTATTAAATATATATTTTCAACTCTTTGTTCATACTTTACGGATGGAGTTGCTTGTAAGTCAATTCAGAATATTTTACCATAGAATATTTAATCAGTGGATGAATGTGGAGTTGTCTAATGTTAAATTGTTTCAGTATTGCCTATTATAGTTTATTAACTATTGTTCATCATTTATTCGACCATTGAAATTCTCCTTTATCCAATCATTCATATTCAAGGTGAACACTGACAAGAGTTGGGGTAAATACTAAGGATCTAAAATGATTCAAGACAGACTCAAAGTGATAGCTTAGGAAGAAAAGAAAACCTGTGTTTCATATATAAGAGAATTTTGGAAGGAGGTCTAGAAAAAAGGCATTTATTATACAATTCATCCTAGAGGCATGAAGATGTATTGTGAAGTGAAGGAAGTCTTCTTTTAGGAAGGGATGAAGAGAGATGTAGGCAAAATATGTAAAGAAGTGCTTCGCATGGATGAGCGAAAGCTAAGCAGTTTGCTTAAACAATTACAAGTACTGATTTGAATGTGCGGGTCAGTGTCAATGAATTCTGTGGATTAGTTGCTTAGGTCGAAAATGGAAAATGATAGTATTTTTGGGATAATTGAAGTCTAAGTGTCCATTTTATTTAAGTTAAAATGACAACGATTGCAACTAGCATAGTGAAGGTATATATGAAAAATGTAGTGGGAATACATGGGATGCTAAGTAGTATCATTAGCAATGGAGTCATTGTCTTTAGTGAATGATGGAGAAGTTTGTAGAGTAGAACCTAAGCCCAGCTTACCCACCCACAAATCAGTGGTCAGATTGAAAGAGTGATTCTTGTACTTGAGGATTCGCTGAAAGCATATATTTTGGATATAGTGGAACTTGGGAAGATTATTTTCATTTAGTGGGGTTTGCATGTAGTATTAAGTACTATACATGTTTCGAAATGACACCATTTAAGGCATTTTATGACAGTCTATGTGAGTCTCAATAATATGTTTTTGGACATAAGAGATAGAATTATGGTAGGTCCTGATTTGATAAGAGATGCTGATAAAGTAGAACTAATTCAAGCCAGAATGAAGGCAACACATTCGAAGTAGAAGAGTTAATCGACAAGTGAAGGAAATATCCTATGTTTCCAAAATATGCTTTAATGTGTTTGTGATGATTTCATCGTGAGGAGTGATGTGCTCTAGGAAGACGGGGAATATGACACCTATATTTACAGCATCATCTATAGTAACTGAGCAGATTATTAAACTCTCTTATCAGGTCGAGTTTCCAAGTTATTCGATGGACGAACATAATATCTTTCATATATCCCATTTGAGGAAATAGGAGCATGACCCGAGTTCGACAGTGGGGCGGTAGAGATATATATAGAGCTAGGTTTGATATATGTGAAACGATCAAAAGATCTAATAGTTCTGATACGAAGGAAATGAGGAAAATAATAATTAGACATGTTTGCATCTAGTGGATCAATGACAAAGCCAACTACACCTGGGAATTAGATAAAATTAGCAAAGTCCTTCTAGAGTTGTTTTGAAGTTATTGAAGTAAAAAATAATACTATTAATAGTTGTTCGGGTATACATTACTTACCCGTATTGTTTGGGCCGTGTATTTTCTTTTATCCCATTTACATTGTATAAATACTATTGCTTTCGGCTGTAACAAAGGCAATGTACAATTACCATAGTTCAAAGCATCTTATTACATTTTCTTCACATCAAACAAACTTCTGTTGTATCTCTTCATTTATGTAAATCATTATCTCGTGGTACATTTAAATTTAACATGGTATAAGAGGTTTGGTGATTGGTTAATCCCCATCAGAGAATTTTAATCATTTGGGAACAACATATTGATTATTGATCAAGCGATCAAGTTTCACATCATTTGATCAAGGACCCTTCTTGGAAAAGAGCAAGTCAGAGTAATCTCATCACTCTTGCTCTAACCTAGTTGCTTCGTGATCATCAATGCAATACCAAAGTGTGTGTAGTTTTCTCATAGCTATACCTGAAGGTGGTTTTAGAATCTTTTCATCATTAACTTCACCTTGGTTTGCTGTAGAGGTCTGTTCTTTTCAGTTCACATCTGTTTGCCTCTCTTGATGTTGGTTCTTGATCCAGTTTTGTCATCTTATCATCATGGCGAATCAAGGAAGTAATGAAATTCCATAATTTTCCATCACCATAGTATCTCAGAATCAAACAAATCCGACTCAAGATATGATGAGAGCTACCATTAAGCCTTAAAGCTGGTTGATCTCCAGTCAACTCAATGAATCACATTACCTGTTATGGAAATTGCAAATCAAAACTGCTATTAAAGGTTATGGCCTAGATTATTATGTTCTTGGAACAAGAATTCTTCTACCAAAATTTGTAAGAGATAACGAAGGCAAACTGTTATTAAACCAAGATTATACAACATATTAGAGACAAGATAGCATGATATTTTCTTGCATGATGTCATCAATCAGTGCCTCTATTCTACCACAACTAATTGGATGTAAATCTTCTCAAGAAATTTGGTCAACCGTTGAAAGGAATTTTACATCTCACTTAATAACCAGAATAAAGCACTATAGAAGACAGTTACAAAATATTGAGAAAGAGGGCACACCAATGAATGAGTATCTACTCAAAATAAAAAATCTATGTGATCAACTTTCCTCTGCAGGGAACAAAGTCACTGATTCAGAGCATGTGTTATTTATATTTAGTGGCTTAAATGATGAATATAAGATTGTTGTTGCCATCATTTCCTCCATGGACCCTACACCATCTCTGCAATATGTGTGCTCCACTTTATTGGCATATGAAGGCAGAATTGAACACAAAAGAAGTGTCAATTCTGACTTATCTGTCAATTATGTCAACTACAACAAAGGAAACAGACCAAGGGGACAATACTACAATCAGAGAGGTGCTTGAAGTAGTAGTGGAATAGGTAGATGAGAAAGAAACAGTAGCACACTACACCATATATGCTAATTAGGTTGTGTTTTTAGCCGTATCTAAATCAGTTAGGCATGGTAATCATCCATATCAAAAACTGGCGTGTTAAATTATTGGATACGGCTATAAACTGTATCTCATTTGATGTTACATACGGCTCGTAGCCGTATCTAAAGTGTAATCAGAAACGGCCTTGGACTGTATCTATATATATGTGTGTGTACACACACATATATATACATGTATATATATCTCGTGTGTGTGTGTGTGTGTATATATATATATATGTATATATATATATAACAGAAACTGTAGCACATATTTTTCATAACACGGAGCATATATACCATAAATTACACATAGGAATAACACAATTTATATATATTTATGTTGTATCCGTTGTGATTAATCTGATTCAAGACCAATCGAATCAAATATCTAAACCACAAGCGCTAGCGGAAGACTATACTGTTGTTAGGCTTGCAAAAACAAACAAAACAACAACCCTAGTCACAAACCAATATCAACCAATCTCAAACAATCCAAATCTCAATCACAAGCAAGAAACTATTGAAAAAAGTAGCAATAATAAATCACACAAGAATTTATAGTGGTTTCACTAACATCTTGTTAGTGTAAATCCACTTTGGAGAGATTATTTTATTACCACGATGAAAGGAATACAAGAGATTGATCCAATAATCACAATATTTCAATATAGAAATGAATTTGAGGAGAATAGAATTGAAGAATTGGAATTAGGTTATAAACCCTAATTCACCCTTGAGAATAAACCCTTGATTTCAATCAAGTATCCAAGCTCTCCCTTTTGAACCTCTAAAAATAGCTTATATAGAGATAGGCCAATTATGGAAATTGCCTCCAAGTCTTCACAAATCAATATACAAAGTTTTCAGCTCGAAATAGCCCAAATGCCTCGTCAGACGTCTATCTAGGGAGACGACAGACGTCTGTCCCTCCCAGGGAATTATTTGGGCTTCAGCACTCAGCTCAAATGTCTGTCGTAGGCCCTGACAGACGTTTGTCCCTCTTAGACGTCTGTCGTGGGGATGACAGACGTCTGTGGGAACTCTCGAGAAAATCCTCCCTGACAACTCAGACGTCTATCATACCCCACGACAGACGTCTGTCGCACCAGCCTGATGACACCAAACACCAATTCGACTCTAACTTCCGCGTGCGAACTCCGATTTGTGAACGGTCACCTCCGACTCGAAGCTATCTTCATCCTCTTCAATCCGACATGTAGTATCGCATACTTCAACACTCCACCTCGATACTATATCCATCTCAACTCCAAATTCTGATGCACCCAAGCATTTCCTTCTTCCTTCGACCAAGCACCATGAGTATTTTCCCAATGGGCTCTGGCAAAGCCACCTCCCATTGCACTCCGTTAACGAGCTCCGGTATGGCCACCGCCCACCAACGAAGTGTTGAAAGTATTCAAACCAAAACCGTCTCACCAAAAGACAATATATATACTCGGGAGTGTGAACGAGTACTAACCATGAAGATAGATTTCAATCTCTTACCGCTATTCCCTTCCATTAAAACAAACAAAAACATTCTCTCCACCCCGTGCCACCCCATGGCACCTAGCAACTCAACAAGCGAATTAAGTTCGAGAAATGCTGGAACCTCCCATACGGCAATGCTTTAGTAAACATATCCTCCGCATTATCTTTTGTGTGCACTTTCCGAAGGTATATTAGCTTACCCTCATCCATGGCTACAAGAAATGACTCTCTCACCTCAATATGCTTGGTCCGTGAGCTAAACGCCAAATTCTCCACCAAAATGGATAGCACTTTGGCTATCGCATCGAACATCAACACTCTCATGTTCGAAACTCAAGTCACACAACAATCGCTTCAAGTAGAGTGCCTCCTTCGCTTCTTCCACCGCTGCAATCAACTTCGCCTCCGTAGTGGATAAAGCAACTACAGTTTGCAATTTTAATCTCCAACTAATGGCTGTTACGCCAAGTGTGAAGACATACCCGGAAGTTGATTTCCTCCAATCCCTATCACTGGCGTAGTCCGAGTCACAATAACCAATCAACTTGCAACTCCTCTCATCACTACCGCCAAAAACAAGGCCATGAGATGTTGTGTCTTTCAAGTATCTCATAATAGCCTTCACGACTTCTCAATGCGATTTCCCCGGATTAGCCATTTACCGACTAACCACCTCGACGGCATTTGCAATATCGGGCCTTGTACACACCGTGGCGTACATTAAACTACCAACCGCACTTGCATATGGCACCTTTGCCATATAAGCCTTGTCTTTATCTCCGATAGGTGAACCCTTATTCGAAAGCTTCATATGCAAAGGTAAAGGTGTATTTAACGCCTTTGCATTCTCCATGCTAAACCGGCAAAGCACTTTCTTAATGTATTCCCTTTGAGTCAATCTTAACTCAAAATGCTTTTGGTCCCTTCCAATTTCCATGCCCAAGATTTTCTTTGCTTCTCCAAGATCTTTCATTTCGAATTCCGATTTCAAAAGCATCTTCAACTTGTTGATTTCATTTTTATCCTTGGAAGCAATGAGCATATCATTCACATACAAGAGAAAATACATCCAACAATCATTTCCCAACCTCTTGAAATATACGTAAGCATCCTTGATGCTTCGATGGAAGCCACTTTCAAGCATGAAATGATCAAATCTCTTGTATCATTGTCTATGTGATTGCTTTAACCCATATAGTGATTTCTTCAACTTGCAAACCATTTTAGACTTACCATATACAACAAACCCTTCTGGTTGCTCCATGTAGATGTCTTCATCCAAGTCTCCTTGCAAGAAGGCGGTTTTCACATCAAGTTGCTCCGACTCCATGTCATAGATAGCAACTATGGTTAGTAAAACCCGGATAGAAGTATGGCGTACCACCGGTGCAAAAATTTCATCATACTCCTTTCCTTTTCTTTGTGCAAACCCCTTTTCCATTAACCTTGCTTTGTACCTTCCATCATCCTTCACCTTGTAAATCCATTTGCACCCTATAGCACGGTTCCCTTGAGGAAGTGGAACCAACTTCCAAGTTCGGTTCTTCATAAGCGATTGCATCTCTTCCTCCGTGACGCAAATCCACTTCGAGCACTCTCTCGATTCCATGACGTCATCAAGGTCCATCGGCTCATCTTGGACTACATTGAGAGCATAGTCCAAATGATCACAAAAGCTAAGGTAGTTTCAATCACCATATCTTTTGGGAGGCCTTATTGCACGTCGACCAACCCGAGTAGCAATACTATCACCCAAACCCCTTTTGGCTCCATCTTGAGTCGAAACTTCTCCAGTATCATGTACATCACCAACATCACTAGAGGAACCATGTGGACTATGTGATGTTTCATCAACTGCTTCAACCCTACGAGCTTCTTCTTCAACTCTACTACCACTTGGACGGAATGTGGGAAGAACTTCCTTCTCCGTTGATTCACCATGAACCAAATCCGGAACATTCGATGAGCTCTCATTCATCTTGAATAAAGCCGACTCATCAAAAGTGACATGACGAGAATTAACAACCTTCTTCGTTTCTGGATTCCAAATCCGATAGCCTTTCACGCCGTCCATGAAACAAAGCAAGATCCCCTTGAGTGCTCTAGCTCCAAGCTTATCATTCCCCGGTTCATACACATAAACCAGACTACCAAATACGTGAAGATATCTCAAGTCAACACTCTTCTCTTTCCACACTTCCTCCGAAATTTTGTTATTAATGGCCGAGCATAGAATTCGATTCACAATATGCACTGTGATTGACAAAGCTTTGGCCCAAAATCCCATTGACAAACCCGATGTCAATCTCAAGCATCGAGCTTTCTCAAATAGAGTTCGGTTCATTCTCTCCGCTACTCCATTAGATTGCGGATCTCCTGGTGTAGTAAAATGTCTTCTGCAACACCCCACCTCCTTTAATGTCACTCACAAAGGGAATGCATTAACTTCAGTGGAGCGTCATAAGTGTATAGAACAGATAAATTACAAAACAGACAAAATGTAAACGGCGGAAAATAAATAAAACTTTACTTCATTGATAAAAACAGCAGCTTGGTAAAACAGCTTGTACAAAGATTGTTTTCCAACACCAAAACACCAATACCCATTACAACAAAGTATCTGTCTTGTTTAACAAAATAAAGAAGCATAAAATGACAATGATATTCCCCAATAAACATGAGCTAGCCATAGCAGTGGAATAGAGAGTCCAAAGCAATACATCGTATATCTTCGTGCTTGGAAAGAAAACTGAGCTAAGTGGTAATATTCCTTCCCTGTAAACCATGGGAGGGGGAGGGGAACGGAAGAAAAGAGAGCGAAACAAAACAGATTCAGACATAAATCCTGGTAAGTCCAGTGATTATTCAGCATGTAAACAGGTAAAAGGATCATGACATGAATAAACTGAATACCAGACATAACCATGATAATAAGCATAACAAGACAACAAATGATGATCGTTAGATATGTCAAGGTACACAAGATGAACAGGATATGATGATTGCGCTCCTGGTTATTAAGATATTTCCTACACCACATTGTTTACTAAGACACCTTGGTTAAGAGAGTAACTCCCTGAGTATCAACCCCGAAGACCGAAATCAACATCAGATTGACCCCCAAGGAATTACCCAACTCAACCAACCTTATGTTACCGCACAATTACAAGATTACATCGCACCATTTGATCTGGCAAGGCAAGATACTATGAATGCGCTTCGGTTTTTTCTCTGATTTCCTATTTTCTCTGCACCACCCAACTAGAATCCTAACTAGTGTCTTTTATAGAATGATTCGTATTCCCTACTAGTGTCTCAACTAGTATCTGTGAAAAAGGATCTGTATCCCCCACTAGTGTACCAACTAGTATCCTGTGTTATAAAATAAGGTGATCCCAACCCCGCAATTGTGGTAGCCTTCAGGTGTACATCTAGTATGAGGATCTTACCTCGAGCAGCCTAATTTCCATGAAGATGTTAGATGTACCCTTACTACCCTATCGATCGACTCCCTACTTGTATCAACTTTCCTTGTGTCTGTGTCAATCGGCCCTCTCTTGCATGTAGATACCCTGTGCTGATCCCACCATAAGGTGTATCAATCCCTATGATAGTGACCTGACACGATTCAAGATGCACAATATATACTACAAATGCCCAGTGCCTACTTTTCCACTCCGGAGCACGTGCACGCCTATACTCCGTCGGAACTACACTGCTGTACCCCTGCCGCTACTTTGACCGCTTATAATCAACCCAGTAATTGTGCCCCACCCTGCCTAGTTCAGCGTACCGTGAAACATCTATGTGGATTACTGCTGAAATGGGTCCCCGTTACTAGGGTTTTCTAGGGTCTACTCATATACCCCCCAAATTGGTTAAGTGTTATCCATCCATTCAAGTTAACTTATCCCATCCACACGTCATGTCATGTTGGTTAAGTGTTTCTTATTAACTTAACCCTTCTCATTCATCATGTTGTAATTGGTTAAGTGTTTTCTATTAACTTAACTCTGTTCATTCATCATATTATATTGGTTAAGTGTTTCCCATTAACTTAACCCCACTCGTTCATTGGTTAAGTGTTAACTTAACCCTACCACTGGTCATGTTACATTGGTTAAGTGTTGCCCTCTTGTGTTACTTAACCCTACCACTTGTCATGTTACATTGGTTAAGTGTTGCCCTTTTGTGTTACTTAACCTTATCACACATCATGTTATATTGGTTAAGTGTTGCCTTAATTAACTTAACCCTACCATTCTTAGTCTGTCTGTTCCTTAGCTTTAATTCATTCATTGAAGCACCAACCTCTCGCATTAGATATGTATTGTTGCAGTCGCTGGATGCGCCGGGCGGTTCCGGGCAGTCTTACACCGCAACTCAATCTAACCTCGGGTTTTTCGGGCTTAATGCGCTAACCTCTCACATTAGATCTATATTGTTGCGATCCCTGGATGTGTCGGGCGATTCCGGGCCGTCCTATACCGCAACTCAATCTAACCTCGGGTTAAGCATATTCATCTTTTAATTAATTCACATATTTACCATTCCTGTTTATATGTAATTTATCCACAAGTGTTGTCAAATCAAGTCATGTCCCATTTACCCTCTAAATTATGTCCATAATTCTAGGTATACAAATTCTACTATTTCACGTTACTAATTATTTACATGATTATGAGCCAATCTATGCTAATAGCATGTAGTTTAATATTTTTCCCCATCGTCTCCCCCGTTATTCGTTCGCATAATTCACATAGAACGTTAGGCTCGCAAATTAACCTAACTTATAAACAAAAGGGAAAAGAAATGGACATGTAACATTCCAACAGGCATAAACAATAAAGATCAACATGCGTAGTATAAATTTGGGATAAAACGACATAAACTTATTTAAGCACATGAACGTGATCTTACATTTAAATTAGATCCAATTAACATGTGAACTAGCATAGATCTAATTGCATAAGCATGAACTTATATAGATCTTAAACATGGGTACTAGCTTGGATCTAAACATGTAAGCATGTATGAACATAACCTAGCATGTGACTTACATACATAGAAGAACCACAAATTTAGTACAACATGATAGGTTCAATGGTATCAGTCCCAATAGTCTCATAGGCATGATAGGTTTTACTATGTCAGTCACAACAGTCCAATAGGCATGATAGGTTTTACTATGTTAGTCTCAACAGTCCAATATGCATGATAGGTTTTACTATGTAAGTCACAACAGTCCAATAGGCATAAACAATTCAGAATTGACAAAAGGATAGGCACGAATAGGGTTAGGCATAGTTCTAGATCCAGTTATTACAGTCATGATTTCTTATTAGGTGTTCACATTTAAACAATATCTGTACTTACAGAAAAAGGACGGATCTTGATTTCTGGGATCTGATTTCTGAATTTGAAAAGCTATCCTTTGATGTAGACGTTTGATTCTCTAGTTCTTCTAATTGATTCCTAGTTTGAATTTGATTCTCTAGTTTGGGGTAGATGGATGGAGGCTAGGCCAGTTTGTAGACAAACAACATGATGGCTTCATAGAATGAGTTCTAGGGTTGAGGTTTGGGGTGATTATATAGAAGTCTAGGTTCAATTCTAGCCTTTAGATTAGTCTAGGAGAATTCATAGCTATCAAACCAAAGAGATGTGTCATCCAGCCAACCGTAACATGACACATATGCCCTATTACCTCAAAAATTAGTCATTGGCTAATCAGAGAAGGCCACATCAGCTCAAAACTACAGAAATTCGTCACGGGAAGTAGATCTCAAAGGGGTCGACTCCCTACAGGGGGGTCGACACCTATGTCGACTCCCCTAAAGGGGGGTCGATACCTATGTCGACTCCCCCTGGGCGGGTCGACACCTCTAAGCGGGAAATTTCCCGCTCAGCCCATTCTGACCGAATTTCGAATTTTGAACAGTTTTTGACTTTTAGATTATTATTTTAATTTAATTTCTGTTTAAACTTGAAATCTTCTGAACTCCATAACTTCTTCATACGGAGTCCGATTCACGCAAACTCAGACTCTATCTCAAGAAGAATTCTGAGACGAACGCAATGGCATAACCCGTTTCCCTTAATTCTTCTTCTAAAAATTAAGTGTTCTTAGATTTGTTAATTTTGATATTCACAAAAAATACAGGGTGTTACATTCTCCCCTCCTTAAAGGATTTCGTCCCCGAAATCTTTAAGTTAAGAAGAATGTATCCTAACATCCAACATCAATCTACTCAACAATTCAATCACAGGCATCCATTGTCCTTAAAAAGGTTTCTAATTCTTTATGAACATATGCAAAGTGTGTGTGTACATGTCCCAATACTAATGCAAAAGATCAGGCGGTCCACTGATTCAGTTGACCTCCTTAATGAGAATTATGTTAGTGCCACGAGTCCAACATGTATGCAGTTATTCCTATGGTACTTTATAACTTCTATATGAGTGCACAATCATCCATTCAAATGCATCATCCATATGATATCACATCAAGTTTCAATCCATATATATATAAATCCACTCATGCATATGCAATATGGAAGTGACGGAGCCGATCTAGTGCCTAATGTGTGTGTATATGCATCCACAAGCAACCACTAGCAAACACTTACATCCACTTGCATCCACCAAAAATAATATGTCTCAAACACATGTTTACATCCATTGACTTCTACCTAAGGATCGAGGATAAGACCGAGAGGATATATAATTAAAGGATAAAGACTAGCATGCAAATAAACTTTACAGAAAAAGAGAGATCAAGGATACCCTCAAAAAGGGTATGATGAGCGTATCTAGTCTTCAGTCTTCTAAGTCGCATCTTCTTGAGCTTCACCCCATTGTGCTATGACTGTCTTAACTTCATGATTGCGTAGCTTCTTAATTTCTATTTCCAAAATATGAGTTGGAACTCATTTCACTGTCGCCTCTCGTTCCACCTCTTCTCCTTCCACTACAAGAAAATATGACATACATTGCTTTGTGTCATAGCTTTATATTAAAGAGCTATAGAAAAATAATCAAAGAAAGGAAAATAACAAACAAATTGTGCTATGTAAATGGAATAAAGAAAATAACGTGTAAACTGTGCTACTTATGAATATATTCCGCTATATTAGTACTGCGTATTGGGAAGGCGGGAGCGAAAGGCAGCGTGTAACATAGTGAAAACAAAAGGCCGTGAAAATGAAATTTTGCTCAGTCCTATCACTTCCACGAGCATCTCCTCAAAACCCTAAAATATTCAATTCACTTCAGAAAATACAGTAACACCAGTGAATCGACATTTAATCCAACATCCCGTAAGTCGAAAATTTTCTATTCAGTGCACTGGTAAATCGTTTCACTCCCACATCCTGAAGTTGATCATCATCGATTCAGTGAATTGCAAATCTACGTTGTATCCTAATCAATGACGGAATCATCTAAAATGTTCAACTTTATTCCTTCCAGGCTAAGCTCTGAAAATGTATGGATGCCAAAGTGATCACTTCGATCGATGAGCTCTTTGCTCTCCATTGGTGACTTTGTACCTTTTCAACTGTAATGGAAAATCGTATCCCACTTTTGAAGGTAGCGATTTTCTCAAATTTTCTTTAATTTTTTTGGTATAAGTGGGACTTTGACTATAGGAATATGCTATTATGAATTTACCCTGAAATCCATTTGACATTGAGTTTAACTATTTGCAGGTGTTTTGCAAAATAATTGGATTTTATTCATTTGAGACGCTAAAGGTAAAATGGCAATGGTATTCATACTTCTTCAATATTATCAGAATTACATAATTTTATTGCAATGGTTCACATACTTTTTTTAATTTTTATTCTTGAACTGATGACTCAACGTTTGTACAGCCAAGATATGGTGTTAATCTTGGCATATTAGTCTTAACTGTACCAACAACACTTTGGGCTGTTAATAGGAAGGCAAAAAGACTAAAATGACAACCTGTTAATGATATGCTTAGAATATATATACATAGAGGTATAACATTTAATCCCTAGAAATATTACTACCATCCCTTGAAATATTACTGGAAACTAAATAAACTGCTACTTCTAGAGGTATAACATTTCATCCCTATAAATATTACTACCATCCCTTGAAATATTACTGGAAACTAAATAAATTGCTACTTCCCGTTGCACATCACATAATTTTAAGCTGTAAACAACTGTATTACTGCTCGACGGATTTATGAAAGTAGAAAATAGAATATCATATAAGCACGTATTAACTATAGGGTAGTAGCAAGATGCTTTCATCGGATTTGAACTTGTATGGCTAAGTATAAGAAGTCTTTGAAAATTGTATTTATCTATGACCTCGTAACATCCTTTGGTGTGAGTATGTACGCACATCAGAAATTTAGTTGATACCATCGGCTAGTAGATGTGACTATAAAAATCCAATTATTTAAAATTTTAATACATAATGGAATTATAATATTGTACTAAGATTGAATTAAAAATGTTTGTACTATGTTGTGAAATACCAGGTATGGAATGTAGGCACCACAACACGGTAGGTACTGAATATATCACTTTTTTATATCTTGTACATGCTCTTTTATGGACTAAAGGATAACATATGCAAAAAAAGAAAATTCTTAGCTGATAACTTAGCAAATAGTGGTGGGAATGTATTTGTACTCACGTTGGATAGTATTTCAGGCTTTAATTTTAATACAGGTTTTTATTTTATATAACACACTGTTTCCTTCCCAATATTATTTAACCAAACCCAAAGGTTCAAACAAATGCTATAGCAATAATATAATCCTACATGATGTAGCAATAATATATCTCCTCATTGACAACTTCTTCAATGCCCCTAACTGGATCGATCCGAATAGGACAGAGAAGGGCTCCTCTTTTTTTTGGAAGAGGACTATAGCTTCTTCGGCGTAGAGAAACCGATGAAGATCTAGATAGAGAGCGGGATATGGACCTGGAGCGCAATATGGACCTTGAGCGCGATAAGATTATTATGTTGCACTCCGTCAGGGAATTTTTTTCGAATGCACCATAACAAACCATATCCAGATTATCCTCAGCTTTGAAACAATAGCTGGTAGACTTATCCCCTAAACTTGTGATAATCCATCCTTCATTTTCCTACTCCTCTTGAACGAGTGTCATCTCACATATCCATAGTAGCATGCAATCCTCATATCACTCTGTATAGCCCTTGTCTCGATAATGATCTAGATAAAGCACGCCTTGATCTCCTCGGCCTTGGAGAATAGGTTTGACTGCGGCTACGACTTCGGCTACTAGAATAGCTTCTGCTACGGATTGGGCTCCGCGATATATGGTTTATTAAAGTTGAGTAAAAATTTATATGTGTTTGTGGTTCAATCGTAGATTCATACATAGTAGAATGGGTAAAACAATTGTTTATATAATCATCCTTTTCAAAATTAAGTTTATTAAGTTATAAGATTTACGTTTGTTTTACCTTTATTAATAGTTTAATATCATATGGAATTTTTCTTTAAAGTGCTTTAAATATTTGTTCTTTACTTAAAAAAAAATTGTCTTTTGAACTATAAAAAATGCAACTTATTTGTTGTATATTTCAATTCTCTTCATCTCTTATTTGTTCTCAAATGGTCTACCCTAGAAGATAAGAAAATTACATAAATCAAAACAGGTGAAAGAAAGGTTTCTTTTTTCGGTTTGAATCAACTTATATTTCATAGTCACATCTCCCGTTCTTGCACGAAGGTATTCATTCTTACAATTACTTCTCATATTCCGTCTATAACCAAGTTTTTGCTTGACTTTCGTTTTGGCCAATCCAATGGTATAACCAAATCAAGATGGTCGAGATTTCAACGTGATGGACAAAATCTTGAACTAAGGTATATGTACTCCATTTATTTTTATGTTAAAAGTTATGCATAGATACTGAAAGGCTAACCTACAAATTAAAATGGAAATAGCATAAATAAAAATGTAAAATTAGGAAAGGTATATGGCAAGAGATACTAAAGATTTCAATTTGGGTTTGAAACATGTTTCAAGTACTGAAAGAATTTGCTAAGATGTTAATATCAAAAATTGGTAATAATCAACAAACCAGTTAGATGAAGGGAAAGAAAATCACGAGTCAACATCCTTTTATAACATATTGTCAATTTTATAACATATTGTTAATTTCATGATAAACTATGACACTTGATGAACATATTTAACATAATATTGAGTAGATCTATGTAAAATGTAAGTAGCGAGATTCAATAACAGTACAAAAACCATAAAATTCAAAAAAGAATATAAGTGGGACATTAACTAACCATGGCGTGAAATAACACTGAAATTTAGGAATTCATGTTTCCCTCTTCATTCCAAAACAACCATTACGGTTGCGGTTTTTACTGTTCAGGCCAAAAGTACTATAGTGTATGGAAAAAATAAATCAATCAAAGCACACGCAGATTACAACTCATTCAATCTCCAAAATTAACTCAGCTGTAATGGTAAACATACAAAAAGCGATTAGTAAGAATGATGCCTTCAGGCAGTTTGTTGGAGATTTCGCAACCAGTGAACTAACAATCCACAATCAATTCAAGTGATATGTTTCTAACTCGTCTGACATCCAACAACAAAGTGTACCATCTTCTCTACCACCTCAATTGATAATTCCTTCACCATGTATGTTTGAAACAGGTAAAATTGTTCTCACAACTCCTATATGCCCACCTTCTAAAATTGCTCCAGAGGATCCAATCGTAATTTTTGAAGAGGATTTGTCAATTACTTGAAAGTAGCCAAGGGTTCTCGAGTGCACGTCGCCAAGTACCCGTAGTCCATCATCTGCATTCGAATAGAGACAGTGTACAAAATAATCGATTTGCATACTAGGTAATATAAGAAGATAAATTTCATTTGTGCACCATATATCAATTAAGAGCAGGTTTTAAAAGAACATGCAAGTAGGTTAGGTCATGATTTTAGTTGTACCAAATTTTGGTGTATTTAAAGGGCTCCTAGCAGTTTCAATGTTGGCCCAGAAAAAGTACATCTTTTGTTGTATTCACAGGCTGCTGGTTTTTTCCCTTAGTGCAACACAAACAGAAAAATAGAGCTGTTAGTTTTGTGAGCATTTATTTTAAATCAATTTATTTCAACACTTCATGCAAGCACAACCATCTGGGTCGGGAAAACAACCTATGAAGCTTATTTTATAATAACCTTCATTTCTATCATGTTGGGAAAACACCATGACAAAGGTATATTATATATATACATATACATACATACACACACACATATACACACACATATATTATTAATCGTGAATTATTTACATAAATTATTACTGAGCTATGTATAGAACTGTTACTAATTCTGAAGCAATTTTGTTTGCAAAAGCCATCTCAATCTGTTACATGGAAAGAGAAAACATCTCAATCTCTTACTAATGGGGTAGCTGGTCAAGTTGAGGTGGTGCCATAAATATTCAATAAATTTATGTTTTATCCCATTTATCTCTCAACCAAATTAATTCATGTTCTTAATTTATCTCGTTGAATTATATTTTTGTTTGGGTTATGCCATCAGCGATTGCAACTTATGAATTATTAAGACAATTAATTAAACATGGTTGGTTCTATTATTTACGATTTGGAAGTACTCTTCTTCTATTAATTTTCATTTTCTTTTGTAGGATATTGCATACCTTTAAATTCTTTAGAGAAGGTATTTTGACTGTTGAACTTGTTGGTGGTCACAAGCAAGGGTTGGAAAATAAGGTTCAGTAGCTCGTGAAAGGTTTGAAGTCTCTTTTATTAATAAGCTATAAGGAATTTTTGTTTGATAAATTCAGATGTTAATAAGCATTACATTACTGCTTCATTTTATATATGCATTACATGAATGATCGGTGCAAGAAACTAACTCAAGAATGAGGACAACATAGATGCTTAAATAGTGGCACGCAACACCTGGAGCCATTCTAAGGTGGACCTTTTTTGTAGCTAATCATACTGTTACTAACTAGATGGTATGACTAGTCACTATTAATAAATACTACAACCCCATGCATGATAAGAAAGCATAATTTCCGCTGATATATACTAACTAGTTTTAGGTTATTGAGTTCAAAATCACAGCTATATAGATATATTTATACCCCACTTTTCCCCTTTCAGGCTTTCAGTTTGATCATTACATGTGTTGCTAATACCATTCAAATGGCATGTCTTTGTCTACTTATAAGTTCATCGCTTACTTCCTTACCTCATGACAGCCAATTAAACTCGAGCCTCTCATTTCAATTTAGTTTGCTTTAGCACCTTCAATCAGTGGTACAACCTAGCCCCTGTACAAGCATCTTATCACATACGCAGTCAGCATTTCCACGCACGCTACTCTGTACTACAGCAACATGCATAGTCTATTTTTGCTCATTTGCTCAATTCAACTAACCCTGCTGAGTCCAGTGCTTGGTCCATTTTTGCACTACTCAGTATTGCTGATGTATACATGACAACTTTGTCTAGTACCTTTCCCACGTCGTTACATCTGTGTTAACAATGCTTTATTTCGAATCCTTTAAGGAGTATAGAGTGTGTGCTACAAAAATTTATTTTGGAATCACATTTGTTTAATGTCTTGTAAATGTAAGCCTTACAACTGAGATAAGAGGCAAATGCTCTACATGGTTTCTTCGGTAATCAGATGTGTCTTCGAACCAATCTCTTGGGGAAAGTTCTTGAGCGATTGGAAAGTCCTGGTACATAAATTATGTCTATCTATCTGTTTATCTTTTATGTTTCTATCTTCTATTATATAATGTAAACACTTCATCTTGGTGAAGCTTTACCCTATATCAGGTCATTTTAATATATGCTTATTTGATATTGAATTCATATTCACTAAAACATAAATTCCGACAGTTATGCTTACATTTTTCTAATGCTCTGGAGCTTCTCTACATATAATTCTTGCGAGAGGGATATAAACTATTGACTGCAATCGATCTACACAATTCTTGTATTCTATTTTCAGCAAGTTCATTGCATCTCTTGTAAAATTTCTTGTTCTATGCTACTTTTTTTAGTTTTGATTTTCTGACCAGGTAGAAAACGTGGGCCGTGTGAATTATGGAAGTTATTCGCATGATAAGAAGGTAATCCGGATTTCTCTTTATGTAAATGCACTGATGTTATGTAAATTAGTTATTCAGCAATGCCAAACAGCACGCTTCAATAAAAATGTTAAACTGATAAAAATAAAATAGTCAGGAACAAAGAAAATAGCATATTTATGTAGAAATGTTGGTCGAGTTGTGAATTATATATTGTTGTTCCATATGTACAATGGGTCTATTGAATGTATGGGTTACCATTGACTTTTCTTCTTATTTTGATTTTCACATAAATACTTCTTTTATTTTGCGAAGAAGCAAAAGAAAGAAAGTGTCATTGTGTTGGAATAACTTGGTGGAAAAACCACCATTGCATACTACAAGTGAAAAAGTACCATTTTATATTAAATAACTTGGACTTACGAGTTATAACAAAAGAGTTGAAGCCTTGAAGGCCACTGGTAAAGCGGTAAACCTCTGGAGTATGCCTCTTGAGACTTTGGATTATAATTCTTTAATTATATAGCCTATCTATTGTTTTTGGAGATCTTAAAATTATCTGCCCCATAGCAATTTCTCTATAGCCTATTAGCTATGAATTTGATGAGTCTCTTATACATGAATTCAGGGAGTATTGTCTTTAGTCATAGTAGATGGTGCTATTATCCAATCACACTTGGCAATTTCGGCAATCTCTTCAAGGAAAACCCAATCATGCAAGTTTCTGAATCGTCTACTAATAAATTTTCCAGACGGCACTCTCGGAAAGGCGGCCATGTTTTTTGTTGCCGATGCAATTTTGAGCTTCTAATGGATGACATCATAAATTTAAAGGATTATTTTTGCAGACCGAAATTCACATGAACCAATATTTTACGAAGGCTGGTTTTTTTTTGATCAACACCACCAAATTGAAGATGCATTCATATCATTCTGTGGCTGGAAGAAAGGAGTTGCCTTTGTTAACAATTTCAATATTGGAAGATTCTGGCCAGTAAGATCCTGGACATTATCTTTGCATAATCATGTGCATTTATGTTTTGTTAAGAGATTTTCAGAATAGTTCATTGCATCCTAGAATCATCATAAGTTCATAACACATCTGAGAAGAAGTAGCTTTGATTGCATCCCAGAATCATCATAAGTTCTGCTGATAAATTTAATGCTCTGAAATGGTCTGCTTTTACTATCGGGCCAATTGTGTGAACACTGCTACAAGCACAGGCATGGTCTTCAACTTAAAATTAATTGTTGTAAATAAGATCATGATTCAGTTGTCCAACTTTTGTCAAAATTCTGTGTTTCTCTACCATTTGTGCAGCCAACTCTTTGTTTTTCTAAAGATCTTTGACCGCGACAAGTAAAGCCTCTTCATTGTTATTGCTTCTCTTTAGTTCTTCAACTTGGTTTCTTTTCTCCTCTATGAATGCTTTAATCACTTCAAATTTAATATTTCCATTTAACCATGTTAGCAGGAATGTTTCCCCTCATTAAGCCTGCACTGCATTGTCAATACAAAACACAAATGTCCGTTGTCCACTACTTTACATTAAAACTGGTTGGCTTGTAATAAAACTTATTCCCTTATTCGCTTGAACTTTGCATATTCATAGTGAAAATGCAACCAGGTTTCCAAATACTTCAGCTTGCATTTTTCCTTTCTCATCTCTAACGTTTACTACTGCAAATTGTAGGTTTTGAAATATACAATGCATGTGAGCTGATGGGTGGAAGACTAAGGAGTTATGGTTTTTCATGTCTACTTTTTTTTTTGGAAGCCATGTCTGAACTTATTTACTTAGTTGTGTAAGAATATCAACTGTGTAAGAATATCAATTATGTAAGACCATATTTATTGTCTTTTATGATCAAATATGCTTTTGCTATTAGATTTTTTTAACCTTTAGATATGCAATATTTTTTTATTTTAAAGATTTACCATTGTAAGTAATGCTTGTAATGTGCAGAATTCAGATAAGAGAAGATTTGTAGTGCACTATAAAATGGACGGCATAGCAAAAATTACGTGTTATATACTATACTAAACATATTAATAATGAAAAAATTACTGCTATAGAAAATGATGGAGAATCATCAATCTGCTATAAGAAAGAATGTGATAGTACGGAAAAAGAGCTATGTAAAATAATAAACTTCTATGGAAAACTTTTTATAGCCTTCAATACGTATTATGAGAGAAAAATTAAGCTATAAAAAAATGTTGAAATTTTACTAATTGGCATGGGTAAAAATGCTATGAAAAGTTTTTATAGTGGTGTATGTATGTTATAAAATGTGTGATACAATAGCGGTTTATAAAGTGTTATGAGATGTGGCAGGGCTTATATAACATGTCGTTATATAGCGTCGTCATTAATGCTATGTAAAGATATTATAGCGTTTTTCACGTGCTGTTAAAAGACAAATCTGTTGTAGTGTCCTAGTATACTCGGGACTACAACTTCTGCTGTGTCATGCTAACATTTCCTCAAAGGGTCTTCAAAATTCACTAGAGGGTATTCCATGTGGAAGAACTATCTCTTGAAAATAAACAGATGCTAACCATGTTACCAAGTGTAGTTATTAAGGTGACTAGAGGTCTCTTCTCTACTTGACTTATCCATTGCGTCAACTATCTGAGAGTCTTTTCTTTGTGAAGTCCATATTTGATCCAAAAGCGTAGGTCTTACTCCTAGCGATGCCAAGTACTATCTTAACCGAAGGTTTTAAAATCAAAGGTTGATGTGTATTCTGAACTTTTCCTTTTCACATAAAGAGGACTTGAAGTCAATCTTTTTCTTCTTAAGGCATCCGCTACGACCTTACCCTTCCTTTTCACATCAAAATGGCGCCTAGTCCCGTGCCGCATGCATCCGTGTATACCGTAAACCTTTTACTACCGTAAGGTAAAAGTCAAAACTGGGGCCGTTGTAAGATCACTCTTTGATCGTTGGAAAGCGACATCACATTCAATATCCCAAGCAAAGATTAGATTCTTCTTCGTTAATCCAGTAAGTGGGGCTAATACCTTCGCAAAGTTCTTAATGAACTTCCTATATTAACCCGTTAGTCCAAGAAAGCTTCTTACTCTTGTTGCATTCCTTGGGACCTTTCAGTCTTGCACCGCGACAACTTTTGCGGATCTACTGCTATCCCTTCTTTGGACGCCACATGTCCTAGAAACCTTACTTCTTCTCTCCAAAAATGACATCTTGGAGAACTTCGCCTTAAGTTGATGTGCTCAAAGTGTATCCATGAGTTCTCTTAAATGCAAAGCATGTTCTCGCTCGTTCTTTGAGAAAATCAAGATATCGTCCACGAAGACTACTACAAACTTATTAAGGAACTCCGTAAACACCCTACTCATCAAGTCAACAAAATAAGCGGGTGCATTCGTCAAACCGAAAGGCATGACGAGCTACTCAAAGAAACCGTCAGGGGTCCTAAAAGCAGTCTTGTCTATACTGTCCTCAGCTTCTCTTGGCTGTTGAAACCCTGTAGCCAAATCTACTTGGGAGAAAACAGATGCACTTACAAGCTGGTCAAACAAATCATCTATTCTTGGAAGTGGGTACCTATTTTTCTTAGTCAGCTTGTTTAATTCCCTAAAATCCACGCATAAGCGAAGTGAACCACCCGCCTTAGTAGCGAATACTACTGGAGCACCCAATTCAGAAATTTTCCGCCTTATGAACCCTTTCTCAAGAAACTCTTTAACTTGCTTGCTGATCTCTTTCCTTTCCCTTGGAGCCATGTGTCGTGCGGGTAATGCAACTGGGTTGGCGATATTAACCAAGTATATGCGGAAATCTATTTCACGTTTTGGGGGTGAACCCTTCACTTCATCAAAGACATCGGGATACTCATGGACTACTTAAACAGATTGCAAATTATCAACAGATGTATCAAGAGATTCTAGGTAACTAAGCATGACAGAACCCTTAGGGTTACACGAAATTTTCGAGGGTATTACCGAGACGAGTCAAAATTCTAGCTACTCTCCTTTCCCAATCGAGAATGGCACCATTACTGGATAACCAATCCATCCCTAGAATCAACCCACAGCCCATGAAACCAAAAACGTAAACATTATATCTAAACTCAACGCTTAGTATAGATATTCCCAAATCCAAACAAATCATAGATGAATGAGCCGAACCATCAACTGGATTTGAGACAATAATGGGATCTTCTACTATACTAGTACTAAGATGCAGAGACTCAACTATGGAAGCAGATAGAAAAGAATGTGAAGCGCCAGAATCAAATAAAGTTCTAACGAGATGATTGAAAATAAAAACTAAACTCTCAACATAAACGTTCCTACCTCTCTTAGGTACACCAGCAGTGTGAGCATGCAATTACCTGCTAGAAGATTATGCCCTTTTCCCTTGTCCTTCGGGAAATCCTTGATAAGATGCCCTGCTCCACCATACTGAAAACAACCTGCCTTCTTCTTCCTACAATTAAATGACCCACTATACCATAGAAAAGACACTCCCTTTTGCCGCGGGATCTATTATTTCTTCCATTCTTCTTATATTCCAATCTCTTGTTTGTGATTCTTCCACTATGGCCTCTTTCTTTTCACCTTTCTCGTTCTGCGTGGATTAAGCCATATCAACAAGCTTCCTGTACTTGGGCTTGTGCTTCTTACCCCAAACTCTCTTATTCTCATCCTTACTATCCTTGTGTAGCTTATTGACAAGTTCCTTGAAACTACCTCTATTGCACGACAACCTACAAGGCTTGAAAGAAAATTAGTCGTAGATGAAACTACTGCGGCTACAGATGGAGGTTGGGCACTACTTCGCCCTCGACATGTGCCGTATGCCTATGAAACTATGGCGAAAAGAAAGGAAGAAGAGATTCAAATAGAGAATCAAAAGATAATGCATATGGATTTTGGGGAATATGCCTTTTAAAAACAATACTTTTCTCTTGAAAAACGCTTCTTTAAAACATGTTTTAGAAAACACCCCTTTTAAAATATGCTTTTGAAAAATCTTTTATCTGTTCTGGTAACCTTTAGCTCTGATACCACGTGTAACACCCAACCTCTGTTAAGGTCACTCACAAAGGGAATGCATTAACTTAGTGGAGCGTCATAAGTGTATAGAACATATAAATTACAAAATAGACAAAATTTAAACAACGGAAAATAAATAAAACTTTACTTCATTGATAAAATCGACAGCTTGGTAAAAAAGCTTGTACAAAGATTGTTTTCCACTACCAAAACACCAATAACCATTACAACAAAGCATCTGTCTTGTTTAACAAAATAAAGAAGCATAAAATGACAATGATATTCCCCAATAAAGCATGAGCCAGCCATAACAGTGGAATAGAGAGTCCAAAGCAATACATCGTCTATCTTCGAGCCTGGAAAGAAAACTGAGCTAAGTGGTAAGTCCAGTGATTATTCTGACATAAAGCCTGGTAAGTCCAGTGATTATTCAGCATGTAAACAGGTAAAAGGATCATGACATGAATAAACTGAATACCAGACATAACCTGATAATAAGCATAACAAGACAACAAATGATGATCGTTAGATATGACAAGGTACATAAGATGAACAGGATATGATGATTGCGCACCTGATTATTAGGATATTTCCTACACCGCACTGTATACTGAGACACCTTGGTTAAGAGAGTAACTCTCTAGGTATCAACCCCGAAGATCGAAATCAACATCAGATTGAACCCCAAGGAATTACCCAACTCAACCAACCTTATGTTACCGCATTATTACAAGATTACACCGCACCATTTGATATGGCAAGGCAAGATACTCAAATGCGCTTTGGTTCTTTCTCTAATTTCCTATTTTCTCTGCACTACCCAACTAGCATCCTAACTAGTGTCTTTTATAGAACGATTCGTATTCCCTACTAGTGTCTCAACTAGTATCTGTGAAAAAAGGATCCATATCCCCTACTAGTGTTCCAACTAGTATCATGTGTTATAAAATAAGGTGAGCCCAACCCCGCAATTGTGGTAGCCTTCAGGTGTACATCTAGTATGAGGATCTTACCTCAACCAACCTAATTGCCATGAAGATGTTAGATGTACCCTTACTACCCTATCGATCGGCTCCCTACTTGTATCAACTTTCCTTGTGTGCGTGTCAATCGGCCCTCTCTTGCGTGTAGATACCTTGTGCTGGTCCCACCATAAGGTGTATCAATCCCTATGAAAGCGACCCGACACGATTCAAGATGCACAGTGTATACTACTGATGCCAAGTGCCTACTTTTCCACTCCGGAGCACGTGCACACCCATACTCTGTCGGAACTACACTGCTGCACCCCTGCCACTACTTTGACCTCTTATAATGAGCCCAGTAATCGTGCCCCACCCTGCCTAGTTCAGGGTACCAAGATACATCTATGTGGGTTACTGCTGAAATGGGTCCCCGTTACTGGGGTTTACTTGTATACCCCTCAAATTGGTTAAGTGTTATCCATCCATTCATGTTAACTTAACCCATCCACACGTCATGTCATGTTGGTTAAGTGTTTCTTATTAACTTAACCCTTCCCACTCATCATGTTGTAATTGGTTAAGTGTTTTCTATTAACCTAACCCTGTTCATTCATCATATTATATTGGTTAAGTGTTTCCAGTTAACTTAACCCCACTCGTTCATTGGTTAAGTGTTAACTTAACCCTACCACTAGTCATGTTACATTGGTTAAGTGTTGCCCTCTTGTGTTACTTAACCCTACCACTTGTCATGTTACATTGGTTAAGTGTTGCCCTCTTGTGTTACTTAACCATATCACACATCATGTTATATTGGTTGAGTGTTGCCTTAATTAACGTAACCCTACCATTCTTAGTCTGTCTGTTCTTTAGCTTTAATTCATTCATTAAAGCACCAACCTCTCACATTAGATATGTATTGTTGCGGTCGCTGGATGCGCCGGGCGGTTCCGGGCAGTCTTACACCGCAACTCAATCTAATCTCGGGTTTTTCGGGCTTAATGCGCTAACCTCTCATATTAGATCTATATTGCTGCGGTCGCTGGATGTGCCGGGCGGTTCTGGGTAGTCTTATACCGCATCTCAATCTAACCTCAGGTTAGGCATATTCATCTTTCAATTAATTTACATATTTACCATTCATGTTTATATGTAAATTATCCACAAGTGTTGTCAAATCAAGTCATGTCCCATTTACCCTCTAAATTTTGTCCATAATTCTAGGTATACAAATTCTACTATTCCACGTTACTAATTATTTACATGATTATGAGCCAATCTATGCCAATAGCATGTAGTCTAATATTTTTCCCCAACTTCTCCCCCGTTATTCGTTCGCATAATTCACATAGAACGTTAGGCTCGCAAATTAGCCTAACTTTTAAACAAAAGGGAAAAGAAAGGGACATGTAACATTCCAACACGCTTAAACAATATAGATCAACATGCGTAGTATAAATTTGGGATAGAACGACATAAACTTAATTAAGCACATGAACGTGATCTTACACTTAAATTAGATCCAATTAACATGCGAACTATCATAGATCTAATTGTATAAGCATGAACTTATATAGATCTTAAACATGGGTACTAGCTTGGATCTAAACATGTAAGCATGTATGAACATAACTTTGCATGTAACTTACATACATAGAAGAACCACAAATTTAATACAACATGATAGGTTCAATGGTATCGGTCCCAATAGTCTCATAGGCATGATAGGTTTTACTATGTCAGTCACAACAGTCCAATATGCATGATAGGTTTTACTATGTCAGTCTCAACAGTCCAATAGGCATGATAGGTTTTACTTTTCCGTCACAACAGTCCAATAGGCATAATCAATTCAGAATTGACAAAAGGATAGGCACGAATAAAGTTAGGCATAGTTCTAGATCCAATTATTACAGTCATGATTTCTTATTAGGTGACATTTAAACAATAACTGTACTTACAGAAAAAGGACGGATCTTGATTTCTGGGATCTGATTTCTGAATTTGAAAAGCTATCCTTTGATGTAGACGTTTGATTCTCTAGTTCTTCTAATTGATTCCTAATTTGAGTTTGATTCTTTAGTGTGGGGTAGATGGATGGAGGCTAGGCCAGTTTGTAGACGAACAACATAGTGGCTTCATAGAATGAGTTCTAGGGTTGAGGTTTGTGGTGATTATATAGAAGTCTAGGTTCAATTCTAGCCTTTAGATTAGTCTAGGAGAAATCAGAGCCATCAAACCAAAGAGATGTGTCATCCAGCCAACTGTAGCATGACAGCCCTAATACCTCAGAAATCAGTCATTGGCCAATCAGAGAAGGCCACATCAGCTCAGAACTACAGAAATTCGTCACAGGAAGCAGATCTCAAAGGGGTCGACTCCCTACGGGGGGGGGGGGGGGTCGACACCTATGTCGACTCCCCTATAGGGGGTTCAACACCTATGTCGACTCCCCCTGGGGGGTCGACACCTCTGAGCGGAAAATTTCCCGCTTAGCCCATTCTGACCGAATTTCAAATTTTGAACAGTTTTTGACTTTTAAATTATTATTTTAATTTAATTTTTGTTTAAACTTGAAATCTTCTGAACTCCATAATTTTTTCATACGGAGTTCGATTCACGCAAACTCGGACTCTATCTCAAGTAGAATTCCGAGACGAATGCAATGGCGTAACCCTTTCCCTTAATTCTTCTTCTTAAATTTAAGTGTTCTTAGAATTGTTAATTTTGTTATTCACAGAAAATACGGGGTGTTACATCTTTGGATTCCGTGATGCTTACAATACTCCAAGAATTCCCGGGAAACATATTCGTGCCATTGTCGGTCCTTGACTCCTTCAAAGTCTTACCAATCTCATTCTCAACAAGAGCCTTCCATACTTTGAACTTAGCAAATGCCTCCGACTTGGCCCTTATTACATACACCCATACCTTTCAAGACAAATCATCAATGAAAGAAATATAATATCTTGCTCCTCCCAAAGAAGCAACCGATGTCGGTCCCCCAGCATCCGAATGAACATACTCAAGAACCTTCTTTGAGTCATGTTTGCCTTCATCGAATGATACCCTTGTTTGATTCCCCATGACCTCATTCCTCGCAAAACTCTAGTTTGTTGTAACTCTCACCCTCGATCATCTCCCGCTTCTGAAGAATATCCAAACTCCTCTCCGAGACATGACCCAATTTCAGATGCCACAACCGTGTCGCATCCAAGTCACGAGAACTATCAACACCCACACAAGTCTCACCTCCTACGGTCACACCTTGAAGCAAACATATACCATGAGTCCTAGCACCCTTCATAACTACAAGCGCCCCCTTCAAAACCCTCAATCAATCCTTCTCGATAGTGATCTTGCATCCTAGAGACTCCAATTGCCCCAAAGATATAAGCGACTTCCTAAGTCCCGGAATATAGCAAACATTGGTGAGCGTGCGAACAACTCCATCGAACATCCTTATTTGCACGGAGCCGCTACCCATCGACTTGCAAATAGCACCATTTCCCATAGCAATTTCATTTCCCTCTTTGACTTCAAAGGACGAAAAACAATTTTAATTGGCATCATATGATACGGTGCACCCGAATCAAGAACACATTTGTTACCTGAAACACCCGTTGCTACCGCCGTCAGCACATTCTCATCTATCTCACCATCCCCACTCTCCACCGCTACGGATGAAGACGCTACTCCCTTCTTATCTTTCTCTAGACATTCATTCTTCCAATGTCTCGGTTTCTTACAAATAAAGCATTTGCCATTTCTCTCTTTCGATTTACCTCTTCCACCGGGCTTTCTTGATTTAGAACGCCCCCGGTTTCCTTTCTTCACATTCTTTTCTTTCTCCACAAACAACCCGTGACCACTACTAGCTCCACTACTACCCTCACTCATCTCCTTCATTTGATCTCTCAACTCCTAACAAAGAAGACCCGTCTTGACATCATCTAGAGTCAAAGTATCCAGACCATAGATCAAACTATTTGAGAAACCCGTATAGCGATCTGCCAACGAACACAATAATATCATCGCCTTTTGCTCTTCCTCAATCTTCAAATCAACGGCCTTCATCTTCATAAGCAAGTCATCAAAGACATTCAAATGTGCCTTAAGCGAAGTACCCTCCTTCATCTTAAAGGTGAAAAACGTTCGCAACAAGATCAAACGGTTAGTGAGTGACTTCTTCATATACAATTCCTCCAACTTGTCCCAAATACCTTTTACGGTCGTCTCACCACTAATTTCGGAGATCACATTCTCCCTCATAGAAAGTTAAAGAGTAGTGTAAGCCCATTCCTCCATCTCCTCCCTCTCAACAGCCGATATATCACTTGGCAATAAGTGAGTATCAAATACCACTCGGTGCACTCGATTCTGCCTAAGAACGACTATCATTTTCCATTGCCACTTCTCAAAGTCATTATCACCATTCCGCTTGTCAATTACCAGTTGAGAATCCGACGCCGCATACGAACCCCGTACATAAGGCGCTACACTATTCGGACTTCCGGTTGAAGGACTTACTGAGCTATTATCTGTTTCCGGCATTTTCACAAACACCTAACAAGCACCAATTGCTCCGATACGAATTGTTGTAACCGTTATGATTAATCTGATTTAAGACCTACTTGAATCAAATATCTAAACCACAAGTGCTAGCGAAAAACTAGACCGTTTATAGACTTGCAAAAACAACCAAAACAACTAATCACAAGCAAGAAACTAATAACAAAAGTAGCAAAAATAAATCACACAAGAATTTATAGTGGTTCCACTAACATCTTGTTAATGTACATCCACTTTGGAGAGAGTATTTTATTATCACGATGAAAGGAATACAAGAGATTGATCCAATGATCACTATATTTCAATATAGAAATGAGCTCGAGGAGAATAGAATTGAAGAATTGGAATTAGGTTATAAACCCTAATTCACCCTTGAGAATAAACCCCTGATTTCAATCAAGTATCCAAGCTCTCCCTTTTGAACCTCTGAAAATAGCTTGTATTGAGATATGCCAAATACCGAAATTGCCCACAAGTCTTCAAAAATCAACATACAAAGTTTTCAGCCCGAAATAGCCCAAATACCTCGTCAGACGTCTGTCAAGGGAGACGACAGACATCTGTCCCTCTCAGGGAATTATTTGGTCTTCAGCACTCATCTCAGACATCTGTCGTAGGCCCTGATAGACGTCTGTCTCTCTCAGACGTCTGTCGTGGGGAGACGTCTGTGGGAACTCTCGGGAAAATCCTCCCTGACAACTCAGATGTCTGTCGCACCCCACGACAGATGTCTGTCGCACTAGCCTGCTGACACCAAACACTAATTCGGTTCTAACTTCCACGTGTGAACTCTGATTTGTGAACGGTCACCTCCGACTCGAAGCTATCTTCATCCTTTTCAATCCAACATATAGTATTGCATACTTCAACAATTTATACTCAAAGCATTACAAGTTTTGTCATAACACGAACACAATGTACATACAAACATAAACATATACAATAAAATGAAACTATCAAAGATTTTCATCACATTACGAACTAACAAAAAAGCACCAAAATCTCCAACAGGACTACAGCCTGGGCTCCAACAGCACAAAAGCCCCAACATACAAACATAACTGAATCATGATATATATAGCCTGTAGTCTTAGTTCCAGTAGCCCAAAAGAACCAAAATCTCCAACAGGACTGCTTATAAAATACAAGAAACAAGTTACAAATACTTCACTAGACAGGAGATCGACATTGTAACCCACCATGACTGAGATGCAAACATGAATACCGATCAGATAACTGTATGTCAATCAGTGTGTCTGTGTACACCGGTAGTCGATCACTGTAAGGGATTCGGATCGACCAATTGATAAGTATGTTTCTGTAATGTTACTAGACACCAATAACAGTGAAGGGCATATCGTGTCGATCAGTGTGTTTGTGTAGTTTCACGGTAGCCGATCAGTGTGTTTGTGTACAAATACTTCCCTGGACACCAATAACAACCTAATCGAATAGACTAGTCGAGCGCCATACTGATAAAAGTGAACTTGCATAGACAACCTAGAAACATACCAGCATCTCACATGCTTTGCGGTTTAACATGACCTCCAACATCGTATATAGGAGATCAACATTGTACACATGAATACAGAGAAACTAAAATAGCATTCGGTTTGATCAGTATATGTCACAAAAATGAATAAATACACATTGTAAACTAGTTTTTCTATGACCATAGGCTTTAAATGAAATTAACTGTACATTGGAGTGGAAAATAAATAGTCATTAAAAATGCAAACCCAAAAGAAGAATCACCTGAACTGTAGTCGATCTGAAACACCGGTAGTTCGTACCTTAGCATACAGAACATCCTCCTATACACAGAAAAAGGAACAAATAAACCAAATGTCGACTTTCTGATTAAGAATTTACTGGGCTTTCTGATTAAGTGTAAAATAACATATACCTGCTCCAACATCTAAAGATATCGAATCATCATCTTCGGATGACACACATACTAAACTTTCTAATTAAGAATTTACTGGGTGATCCACCAAGTGGATGCATATTAGCTCACATGCAGGGTCAGTAATCCATGCTTATTAGCTTTATCCAAATGTCGAATGCCCCTTCACTTAACCTTTGGAAAAAGCTGCTTTCACTTGCAACTTTCAGTTTCTTTGAAGCAGACTTTGTAGTGCAAGTTAACTTACACTACAGTCTGCTACAAAGTAGGGTAAAGTTGCTATTGAAAGCAGCCTTTTACAAAGGTTAAGTGCAGTAGCAGCCGAATTTGGATAAACCTAATAAGCATGGATAACCGACCCTATGCGTGAGCTAAAATGCATCCACCTGATGGATCACCTATTAAAATATTAACCAGAAAGCCTAGTAATCGTCCATCTACCAAAATTTTCAACAAACCTGTTAAAATATTTTCAGTACACTTGTTATCTCTCAAAATAGAGTAAACTTTTTATAAGACAACCCAATTTAAATTTCAAGCATAAGGCAAACAAACGGTCAAATGACGATGAAATCATGGCAAACTAACTGTTTGTTATCTCTTTGTTTCATGGATATACCGCAATCTAAAATTATACCATACATGTTTCCAGTAGCAATTCAGATGTTTTTTACATTATCATAAAACTTGATTCAAGTTTGATTTCTCTGATTTCAGGGTATAACCACAGATCCGTCCCTAACACAAAGTAGCAATCAGGTAACACACTTACGCAAACCAATTCAATTGAAACAGCTAACACACTAACCAGTAGCGGAGCTAAGGATTTTTTCCAGATAGGGCAAAAATAAAAAAACTGCTTACAAATCATTTTCAATTGGACAAAAATGACAGTTTTTTCATAGGATGTATAATTTGAGCTAGGGCTTATGCCCTAGATGGGGACACAATGGCTCCGCCACTGACACTAACACAAAGTAGCAATCAACTATCACACAAAGATTTCGATTTGTTCCATACTATCAGTCATGCATGCCAAAATTCAATTGAAACACGTACCTACGCTGTCGAAGAACGGCTAGGGAGACCAAGGGTTGTTGCGTTTCTGCCGAAGGAGAGGGTTGTTCGTCTCTGTCGAAAGTGTAGGCACGATTTGGTGATCGAAAACTCTCTAATTTGGGTTTTCGGTCACCATTAAAGTAAAACAAATGTAAAAGGGAGCGGCCAATTTTTTTTTATTCCGAGTGCCTAATGTGATGAAAAATATGATACGAATTCGATTTGGCCTAAAGTCGTATCAAATTAAATAATCCGAGGCTTCGTTGATGGACAATCAAATGTAGGGCGTTTGGGGTGGTGCGAATGGCAAAATGTAGTTTGATACGAATCTGAGCACTATCAAATATGATACGGCTTTAACCCGTATCAGATCTCCGCATCCATATGTGCCAAATTGGCTGTTATGGTGTAGTGGCAACAACAGATTAAGATGTCAAATTTGTCAGAAAATTGGTCATAATGTCAGCAGATGATTCTTTAGTTTCAATGCCAATTACTCACCTTCACAGCAAACTAGCAATTTTGTAAAAATAGTGAACACACAAAAGGATAACACAAAGAATCAATCTGAAGGTTCTGTTTCTGACACAGTTACTACGAGTAACACCAGTGATGACTGCTGGTACCCAGATTCAGCGGCTACCAACCATGTGACAAAATGCTTAAGGAACCTAAACTTGGGTAACAAAAAAACAAAGGTACACAAAATCTTCTTGTTGCTATTGGTAAATCAGTGCACATAATACATAGAGGAAATGCAAAGATTAATGGACCCAAGAGATTACACCTAAAAAAATTACTACGGGTTCCATCAATCGAAAAAAAAATGATGAGTGTTTCTCAATTTGCAAAATTCAACAATGTGTATTTGAATTTTATCCAAATATATGTATAATTAAAGATATATTAACTTAAGAAATTATGTTGTAGGGTAAAGAGAATAGAGGACTATGTAAGTTTCATGTTGCTATTTAAGAGAAAATGCTTATGCTCTTAGCATTGAAAATGATCTTGAATGTTGCAAAAAAATTGATCTATGGAATAACAAATTTGGGCATGCCAGTGTGAAAGTTGTCAAACATGTAATGAATAGTAATAACATTGTGATTGATAAAGTTCCTACTCCTTATGTTTGTACATTTTGCGAAATGGGAAAAGTCACAAAATTGCATTTCCAAATTTTTATGCTAATTACACAAAATAACCATGGACCTGTGCAGTTAAAGCACTTAGCGGATTCAATGTGACGGAGGTCCAAAAAGTCATAGCAGGGACAAAGCGAGAAAATTTCAGGATATAACAAATGACTCTAAAATAGCATATATAACCGGTTCTTAATGTTTTTATGAATGTAACATTCTTAATTTTAAATAAATACATGTACAAATATTTTTAAATAGATGTAAACAACAATTTAACTTAATTAAATTTTAATAGAATATTAGAGTATTTTAGTTTCTAAACATATGTGTTAATATTTTAAATAAAAACTTAATTTCATAATTTTTATAATGTATAAATGTCAATTTTCATTTCATTTCTTTCATCAAAGACATAGCAAAATTAACAAAATATAGTGGAAATAATAGGATATATATAAAATAGCAGAATATGGTCAGGCTTAAAGTGGAAAGGCTATTTTAGAGGCTAATTAGAAAAAGTGCAGCAGCAGTAATCTGCAACGGGATATTGCAGGGTTATAACGGGGTAATAGCATGACATTATCTGCACAACCACGAACACAATAGTGGAGTTTCCATTAGCCAAATTCGGACATTTGAATTTTTTTATCCATATTCATTAATTTCTTAGCTAAGTTTATTATTTCTTATTTAATTCATTTCCGTTTATTATAATCTAACAATGGTAATTAATTTTTGATGTGTTACATTAACCAACCGTATTCTTTGTGATATTGGAAGAAATTGCTTGTAATGTCTTTTATAACATATGTGTGGTGATGGGGTCGCTACATAGAAGAAAAACAATCTGAAGATGGTGTTTTTGAATCTGTCGTTTGGAAACATAAAGTGAAATTTCTTGAGCATGTTGTTCTAGAAAATGTATTTGTAACGACCCGGTAGAAATTCGATGCTCGGATTTCGATAATAATATATAAATCTCATATCATTTGCCAAAATCCCAGTATCGGAAACAACAGATAGTCAATAGAAAGAATTAAGAGGGTGAGATAAGTAAGAAAGAACATTATAATAGAAGAAATAAGAAGAAGAAGAATCAACACAACACAAAGTCTCACATCGTAGCGGAATAAAATATGATATAGAAATAAATCTTTTTTGAAAACTTGGAAAAGTGTATACTTACAATTATCAGAGTACAACAGTCAATCAATCTGAACAGTTATAATAACTTGTCCACATATACAATACACAGCGGAAAAATATTAGATAATGCTATACGTCTGAACTCCTCCAACACGTCTCTGTACTTCATAATATTCGATAACCTGAACCTGTAAACCGGGCTAACCCGAGCATTACAAACGACGGGTCAGTCTGGTGAACCAGAGTAAAAAAACTCGCTAAGTTTATATAACATCCATATTGATTTTAAAGTCAAAATCCTTTTGAAAGAAAAGGATAATAGTAAGACCAGTTCACACATAAACACGGACAGTTTTTACCTTACTATAACCCACAATAGTTTTGAAATCAATATCTTGTCTGATATTATAATAGTGTCTAAATACAAATAAATAACAATATAGCGGAACGCTAGCATCTCACGCTGCACATATATAGTATACAATCAAAACCGTGGGCGCTTATTGGAGATTGGATTCCGGCTATGACAAGGTATGGAACCACCTGCCGATAGTGTATCTCTAGAGGCGAATACACTGGGTTCAACAAGAACGTCTTGCAACCCGGCCCACACATGACCGACCACTCATTTCGCTCGAGTGTATCGAATGTATATCACCAAGGGTTGAGAGCTACCCACCGTTTCCCAAAAAGGGACAACATCGAGATAAATTAAAGAAGAAATGAATTTCTCTAGATAGGTGATTATACACCCTAATGGGAGCGACCCACATAGCCATGTTGCCTGCCTGATTTTTGTCATTTCCCAGTTGATGAGGCTTGAGGTTATAATTACCTTTTAATCATCTAGCTGCCAATTACTTTGAATGCTACTTCGTCAAATCCGCCAGAAATCACTAATTGATTTCCACAAAAATACTCTGGTTGTTAAGCTAAGAGAAGGTCTCTTCTCCGCCACCAACTATAATACGTTTGAAGAAGTCAATGTACGTGATCCATTTGGAAATACTCTGTCAGACACTCGTCCATACAAGTCATCCAGGAACAGGATGACCCGAAGGCACCCTCTTACGGCATCCAAAGGATCAGTAGCGAGTAGTCCTTGCAATCCGCAAAATCTCAACCACGACCAAATCACGTCAGAATACCTCTGGTTGCAATCCCAGAGAATACTCGACAAGTAATCCTTCCGCTTATGAAGAATCCACAGTCTTCAATTGCTCCACCTCGATCAGCTTCTTCAGCATTTACGTATTTCCTGGCCGGAATGGTTTTCGAATATAAATTCGATCCCGGTCTTTCCGTACCAACAATCGATTTGGCCAGATTTTGATAGTCGGTGATTTAACTATAAACAACCGTCATCCATAGAAAAATAAAGTGGATTTATTGGTTTGGTATGCAGCATCACTTGGCCTCTTTAGTTAAACAATTGTCAATTAGAATTTCTAAATCTGCCAACAATTTTATTACCGCTTTTTCACTTCTTATTTCCAAATCACTTTATCCAACTTATAACTCTTCGAGTTATAGCTTATAATTATCCATAATGAAACATTTAATTTTAACACCTTTCACTTTCTTCGTTTCTAAACTAATATCATCCTTGGATAATCATGAAGTCGTTACAAGTTGAGTTATTTTATTTACCTCTCAGACCTTGAGACGACAACTGTAACAACACGGAAATTTGGAACCAATTTAAAAAAATTATTTCAGGAGTTTTAATGGATTTTTAATATTTAAAATAATTTATTTTAAATAATAACGATTAAAAATTTATTTAAATCGAAGTTAGAATGAAAATTTTTAACTTAATTATATAAGGAGTTAGAAATGGCGCGGCAGTTTGAAAATTTGAATTTGAACTTTAAACTGAATGCACAGGATTCAAAATAACGGATTTTAGTGAAACCAAAAATATCTAAATCTGTTTAAAAATATCTTTCCAACAAATCTGAAAATTTGAAATTTCATAACGGGAATCAAAAGTTATGGCCAGTTAAATATTCAGAATAATCGCTACGGAATATATATATATATGTATATATATATTTTTCAATATAATAAATAGCCATTTTGCAAACGACCTCCGTTTTCGACGAAACCACTTTAGTCGGATCCGGAATGTCAAATTATTGTAAGATTCCAATTTTCACAATTTTTGGAATTAATACGTGAGCGAGGCAAAAGAAAATATGTTTTGTCAATTTCAGTCAAATTGGATCGACCAGAAAAAGGCTATTTTTCAAACGGTCTCCATATTCGACGAGATTAATTTTGTTAGGACCTATTGTCAAAACAAAGCTAGAAATAAATTTTCTGTAATTTTTAGAATCAGTATGTGGCCTAGGTAAATTTAAATATACGATCAAATTAAATGATTTATATTTTAAAATAAATGAAAACTGATTGAAACGATGAAAATTGGCTTTCGAAACATATCCCATTATGTCCGGAATAGGGGTATTTAGCTAGGGGCGACTGTCGTTGGGTTTGATTCGGAGTTCGTGGCATTAAACAAGAATTATCAGAATTAAAAGAAAATTAAATAAATAAATATACTAGTATATATATACCCTAGGAATACGAAACCCTAGCACAGAAACTACAGCCGCCGTTCTAATTAATTCAATGGCCTGCGTGCTCCAGACTTCTACCCCCTCGTTCTTCCAATCCATCACAAATTAGAACCTCAACCCAAAGACAAAATCGAAGAGGCTTCTGAGCTCTACAAGATCAACGGTTATGATCTGAAATCTCAAAGTTATTTGCCCAAAATTCCAGCACCAAGGCGCTGCGTTTGGATCAGAATTCGAGGCTGTATGGGGATGCAATCGGGCGCTGGTTGCAGGCGTGGGAAGATGGTAGTGCGACGCTTAAAATGGTGTACTCTGATAGTCGGTGAAGATCCTTGGGAGGCGTGCGTTTTGGAGTATGGGCATGCGGTCTTTGGGTTTCATCGAGGAAACCTGGAACAAACTCGACAGAGGAAGAAAAGGGTTAATCCCTTGATTTGTTATGTAATTATAATTAATTATTTAATTATGTTAATCATATATTTAATTGTTTAAAAAGTTAAAATAGCATAACTCTTTCAAGCAACGATGAAATCAAACGATTTCAGAAGCGTTGGATTTGTAGCGATGAGATCTACAGCATGGAACAGATCAGAACTGAAACGGAGCTTGCTACGAATTTAGACGAATTCAAAACCTTCGATGAGAAATTCTATTTATATATATATATATATAATTAAAATTTATTAATCATAATTGTGGTATTACTCATACGCTGTGATATTCTGTTGACTGTCATACGTGATTTGATCTGTGATTGGTGTGTTCTGTAGATCTGTTGAAAATAACATATTTGTTAATTAGAATGGTGTCGCAACAAAAATTATCCTTTTTGTTAATTAGAGAATTAGATTAAACAAAATTATCATTTTGTTTATTTGATTTGTTGAATAAAAAAAATCAACATTTGTGTTAATTAGAGAATTAGATTAAACAAAATTATCATTTTGTTTATTAGATTGTTGAATTAAAAATTTAACATTTGTGTTAATTAGAAAATAGTTAAACAAAATTATCATTTTGTTTATCAGATTTGTTGAATCAAAAATTTACATTTTTGTTAAATTAGAGTTGAGTCAATCAAAAATATTCATTTTTGTCAAACAGTTTAGTTGAATAAAAAATATTCATCTTTGTCAAACAGTTTAGTTGAATCAAAAATATTCATTTTTGTCAATATAGTTTAGTTAAACAAAAATATTCATTTTTGTCAATATAGTTTAGTTAAACAAAAATATTCATTTTTGTCAATATAATTTAGTTAAACAAAAATATTCATTTTTGTCAATATAGTTTAGTTGAACAAAAACATTCATTTTTGTCAACTAGTATAGTTGAAAAATATATATACATTTTTGTCAAATTAGAATTGTTGAACAGAATATACATTTTTGTCCAAAAACACATTAGTTAAAACAAAATATACATTTCTGTCTGAAAACTCATTAGTTAAAACAAAATAAACCCTTTTTTCAAAACACATTAGTTAAAACAAAAATATACATTTTTTATCAAAACATATTAGTTGAAACCAGATTTGTCACTTTTGTCAAATTATAAAAGTTGAAACCAAATTTGTCACTTTTGTTAAATTATAAAAGTTAAAACCAAATTTGTCACTTTTGTCAAAATGTAATAGTTGAAACAAAATTGGCATTTTTGGTCAAAATATAATAGTTGGAACATAAATTACGTTTTTGTCAATTAGAATTGAGTTAGAACAAAAATTACATTTGTTAAATTAGAATTGAGTTAGAGAAAAAAAATTATATTTTGTTAATTAGAATTGAGTTAGAACAAGAATAACATTTTTGTCAAATAGATTTGTGCCAAAACACAAAATAACATTTTTGTTAAGGAGATTTATGTTAAAACATAAATAACGTTTTTGTTAAATAGATTTGTGTTAAAACAATAATACCATTTTTGTTAAATAGAGATTGTAAACAAATAAAATTATCATTTTTATTTGTTAAGTTGAAATAGAAATTGTAAACAAATAAAATTATCATTTTTATTTGTTATGTTGAATAGAAAATGCATACAAATAAATTATTCTTTTATTTATCATTAGAATACATAGAAAAATGTATGCAAATAAATTATTCTTTTATTTGCCATTAGAATACAAATGTATGTAAATAAATATGTCATCTATGCTGGAAAACATATCTTGTAAATAAATATGTCATCTATGTTGGAAAACATATCTTGTAAATAAATATGTCATTCAGTTAGAAAACCATATTCTGTAAATGAACATGTCATTTAGATAAGAATATGTTTTTGTTAATAAAAATATCATTTAGTTAGAATATGTTTTTGTCAAAATAGAAATTGTCATTTTTATTGAATTAGAATTGTCAAAAAAGAAATTGTCATTGTTATTGAAGTAGAATTGTCAAAATAGAAATTGTCATTGTTATTGAATTAGAATTGTCAAAATATAAAATGTCATTTTTGTTGTACTGGAATTGATAAGACAAAATATCATCTTTGTTGAATTAGGTTATTGTTAACAAAATGAAGTGGTCACTTTTATTCATTTTTGTTGAATTAGGTTATTGTTAACAAAATGAAGTGGTCACTTTTACTCATTTTGTTAAAATAGAATTGTTAACAAAATGAAGTTGTTATTTTATTCATTTTGTCAAAATATGCATTTTTGGTCAAAATAGATTAGTTGAACCAAAATATTCATTTTTGTCAAAATATAATAGTGGAAACAAAATTTTACATTTTGTCAAAATATGATGGTTGAAAACCAAAATTACATTTTTGTTAAATAGCTTTGAGGTAAAACAAAAGTAAAATTCTTGTTAAATAGGTTTGTGTTCGGGCAAAAATATTAATTTTTGTTGAAATAGAATTATCAACAAAAATGAAAAGACCATTTTTACTCATTTTGTTAAACTAGAATTGTTAACAAAATGAAATCATCACTTTTAATCATTTTGTTAAACTAGAATTGTCAACATAAAAGCAATCATCACTTATACTCATTTTGTTAAACTAGAATTGTTAACAAAATGAAATTATCGCTTTTATCATTTTGTTGAAATAGAATTGTCAACAAAAATGAATGTATCACTTTTTATGCATTTTGTTGAAATAGAATTTGTATGCAAGTTAAAGAATCATCTTTATTGTCAAATATACATTAGGATTTGTGTGTAAGTTAAAGAATTATTTGTATCGTCAAATTGTACAATAGTATTTGTATGCAAATCAAAGTGACATTTTATTGTCAAATTATACATTAGAATTCGTGTACAAAAAAGAGAGGCATTTTTATATGTTATGTTATACATTGAAACTATATATATAATAAAATATTTCTTTTTATTTGTCAAAGTTAAAAATAGAAATTGCATACAAATAATGAAAATAAAAATTATCTTTTTATTTGTCATTAGAAAAATGTCATGTAAATAAAATACATATTTATTTGACATTAAGAACATGTAGATATAATATGCCAATAAAACATTCTTTTATTTGGCGTGTTAAATACGTTAGAGGAACCATCGAATAGTTTATATTTATATATAAATTTTTTTTATATAAATTAAAATTAAACGAATCGAGCGCGGTAATTCGCGTTTCGGAATCGTAACTTTAAACGATTATACCGAAAGATCCGACCGTCGGATTTTTCCCAAAATTGGAACCGTTAGGACCGCTTTGGGAAGATCTCTCCAACGATATAAATTTTGTCAAAATCCAACGGTTAGATTTCGAGATATGTGTAAATCAAATTTTAATAAAAACAGCGCCAGAGCCGCCTATTGACCCGAAGGGTCGTTAAATTAAATTGAGTTATTTTTATATAAATAAAAATATCGATAAATCGTTATAAAATAATGTTAACGATATAAAATGGTTTAAATTATATATATGCGAGAATTATTTGAAAAGACCGAGTTCAATCTCATTTCATATAATTATACGACGATTTAAATCGAAGATATTGAAGATAGTGATTGAAGGCTGACGATCTTCACATCGAATGAATGACTACTGATGCCCGGCATTGGGTAGCTCCCAGTAAAGGGTTAAAGTGGTAGTTGTTCGGACGTACTTGTTGATTGTCCGGATATGCGAGCACCTCTCTTCCGTATTGGACATACGGGACGAGGAATCAGGTGTCTCCGGTTTTGTTCAGACCCAGAACGGACTTGTAAATGGATGTGTGTCTGACATTGGATTTCATTCCATGTAAATTGATTTCTATTTAATATATATCTTTCTGGTGGCGGAGAATTTATTCTCTTGCTTAACACCCTTCTCAGAGACGCACGAGCTCAGAGGTTATATATTGGTAGTTATCGATTGCATGGCGTGAATTGTCAATGTGGCATGCCAAGATGCAAATGATCGAGGCTTTTGTTGAAAAGTAGAGCTTTGTGGTTGATGATCAAAGCATGGCCTGTTTAGGCGTAGCTTTGTGTATAGCGTTACTTCGCGAGCCTCACACCCCGGTAAGAGTCAGAAACGGGACAAGGGAACGCAGAGAGTGCACACGTTTCTTTCTAGCTAGAAGTGATATCAGGATTTTGCAAGCCCTGACATTTTACTTATGTGGATGATGGATTACGAGGCCTCAGTTATATTGGTCGATAATGACCAATTTATAGGTTCAATTGGACCGGGAAGCATGTGTTCAGGAATTGTCAATCCACTAAAGTATTTGTGGACCGGTCCTGCAGGATCCAAAGGTTGCCCGTAGGTATGATCCTGAGACATTTGCTAGAGTGTCCGAATCGATAAGTAGATCGTCCCTAGCCTGGACTCATGATGGAAATACAACTTCCAATACGACATTACGGTTTTGATTATGAACCTATATATGGCGACATAGTAGGATGGGGTACTGTGCCTCTAGGATTGATACATTTACTTTGCAGTATTTTAAAACTGATTAGACACTAATAATAATATTAAAATATTATTTTCTACGTATCAAGCATGTTTGATCATTATATGGTAAAACTTTATCCTACGGTTTGCGTTGCATTGTGTGATGGAACTTGAGTCATATAATGATTTCATTTTTCTAAAAAGCATTGCGTTGTTTTTGAATAAAAATTTATTTAATTTATGCATTGGCAATCCAATGGAGTAAACCTCGTTAACGGCGTGGTCCTGTGATTAGCCATATTGTTAGATAAGTTAGGAAAGATTTCTCATACCAGTCCCATGACTGACTCGTAGTTTGTTTCACTTTGCAAACTCGGGTGCCCATATTTTCCACACAGGCAGTCGAGTAGCTTATTTTGCAGATATATTGAGCAGGATTCTGGATCGAAGCTTAAAGCTGTGTCCAGAGCATTGATAGTCTTCCGCTGCGTTGTATTAAAATTATTGTAAATTAATCTTCCGCTGTTGTATTATTTTTCGATGTATTCTGATATATTCTGTACTCTGATGTAACATTATTATGATGTAATAAAAGTCTTCTGTTATTTGTTCTGATGTGTTGTATGCCCAAAGTTAGTGCATTCGAGGATTTCTAACTATTGGATCAGACCTGTGTGGTTTATGGTCGATTCAAAGGACGGGGATTTTCGAGTCATTACAACAACATTCTTATCTTCAGGATAAATATGAGTTGATCATCGAATCTCATTCCAATAATTTCCTAACAGTTCTATTTACTATACGATTTTAAACATGGTTTTTAACTCCATTTATTTTCTTTTGAAAACTCTTTTACAATTCCAAATCATGCTTTCTCAATTTAAACATTTCTATTTATCCGTCTTTAGGCTTTTAAACTCCCTTTAACTTCCTTCAGATTACAAATCCCATCTAGAACTGGTTTCGACTCTAAAAATCATTTAGCACATTAATCCATTCATAACTTGTCTTTAAATTTTCTGATTTGGATTTTTTTATAATCTGGTAAATAGAATTTCTTAATACGAATTGATTGAATATGAATTCGTTTACAATTTCACTTAACTTTACATAAGACTCTATAACTTTGTACACTTTCATTCCAGGAACTAAATTTCAAGATTTACCCCATTGATTATTATTAAGTAATTAATAATCAATTCCAACATTTTATAAATCAATTTGTTTACTTAAACATCTTCCTTCAAATAATTTTAAAATACTAATCAGTTTAAAAATAACTAATGAATCAAAAATCTATTTAATAATTTATCTTAGTTTAAAATAGTTGATTTTGTCAACGTAAAAAAAGGTTAATCCATTAACCAACTCCATTAGTCCTTTCTTTAAATCACTTCAAATAATTCCCTTTAATTTAATTACTAATCTAATTAAATTAAACTAATTAATCGCAATTAATTGTTATTTAAAACAATTAATTCAATTCTCAATCATTTGGTTAATTTCTGCTTATTCCTTATAAACACATTAATATAAGAATCCTCTTTATATACTTGTTTTATAGTTACTAAATAAAAATAATTATTTATTTCTTTTAATAAAACTTTATTCAAATAATCTATATAAATAGATTTCAAAATCCGTTATTGGTTATAAATTAAATCCTTATAACCTTATTTCTATCAATTTACCTGACTGTAAATCAACGTCCTTAAATGATTCATTTTTTAGGCTAATCGTTGCCAATTACTCAACCAATATCACCCATTGGTTAATATAAAATAAATGTGAAAATTTAATTCAACGATCAACCGTAAATCAATCAATCCATCATACTGGTTAAACAATTCATATAATATAATATGAATATAAACAACATATTTGAGGAATCCGGTTGGATCCCTTCAACCTGTCATTCCCTGCATCAAAATGGGTTACTTCAAATTCAATACAAAAATATATTTATTTTTATTCATCACGATAAACAGAAACAAACAATTTAACTAACAACAGTCAACAAACAAGTTATAACGTCCATTCAAGCACCAAATTATTTATTTAATACGTTTATATTATTACAAACGTAACCAACAAGGTAAATTAGCTCGTTTGGAGTCTAATCTTAAAATAATGATTCAATACGATTAAATTAAAAAAACGTTTAATTTAATAAGTGAATATTAGAAATATTCAACATATATGCTACCAGTCATCAAATCATCAACTATCAGCAAACATTGCACACAAAATAAAAACTCAGTTTAGATAAAATATAAACGGGATAAACTGATTGAGTTAAACTCACCTTGTTTTCCGTTCGTCCAGATTACGATTCATTTCAGCTAAATTAAACAGGTGTTTAATTTAACTGAATGTCCAAACAGCTTCCATCTTTATTCGAATCTGTTCCAAAATGTTACTTTTGTTGATACCGTTCTAGTGCTCCTGTTTTCATCCAATTCCGTTATATACGGACACGTTATACAAATTATAACTTCATGATCTAAATAAATAAATAAATATCTTAATTAAATATAACTTAATCGTTAATCCATTTTTAAAACCTATCGTTTCTACTACCTTAATAAAATATACACCTTTAAAAATTAACGTTATTTGGATTTAAATAAGTTGGACCAACTGACTTTTTGTTGAGGCATGTTTTCCTCAATAAATTCTCACCTGCTATTATTCTATGTCGCTTGATCCCGTTTCCTTGTTTGAACCGAAATGGCTGACGAAAAACCTTGCAAATTCGAAACCTAGGCACACCATTATTTGCCATTCACTGTTGTAATCAAACAGGACCGATATTTCTTCCATCCTTGTTCACGTTGTGCTCATGTTGTAAGAACAAAATCCAGTTCCCCAGGCTTTCTCTTTTCTACATGTTAGGACATGTTTTCTTTTTCTTTTTATTAAAACCCGGCCCACCTAAAAGCCCATCCTCGTCTAAAAACCAATCCACGTCTCCACTTATACTTCGCCTTCTCCTCCGTTCTTCTAATTCGATTAAAACAAAGTGGAATTTGCTACAGGGTTCTTCCCCCCTTCGCTCAAGTCCTTTCCTCACGCTAGCCTCCCTGCTACCCTTTTCACTTTTATTTAACTCGCTGGAAAACTCATGCAAATCGGAATAATTCACAGTACTCAACTCCATAATCCGTTAACCCCCCTTCACACACAGCTGCTCCACATATTTCCTCACCGTTCACAGTTCACACCCCCACATCCCCTGTTTCAACATGCCGATCATTTCATCTCATTGATTCGAGCACGTTTCTCCCCTATGCAAACGACATGGCCCTCCCCAGTTTGTACGTCCGCATGTCACAGAAATCAATCCATGCACTAAAACTCCCCTACACCACTTCTGTCCACACCATTCTTCTTGGTTCCCACCCAATCGAAGCTCCGGTCTGAGCACCACCTACAGTCCCCTTCACTTGGACCACATCCAGTCACACGCGCCGACCATCCCCTTCTACTGTCCTCGACGCAGTACCACAACCCAAAGCATCACTGCTCTGCCCCTCCATGGGTCTTCCTGAACGAGCGTACTGTGCTACGACGAGCTCGGCCACTTCCCTGTTTTGCAATGAACTGCTACTGTCACTTAAGTCTAATACTTCGTGGAGATTTGATTTTAACGTGATGAGGCCTTTCAGTTGGTTTTATTCTGGGAAAGGAAAAATAAAAATATACGGATTCCATTCATTTGGTGATGAAGAAAAGTGGGTTCACTGAAAGCAAATTCAAATGGAGACAAGGCATGTGTGTGTGTGTATATATATATAAAAGGTGAAAGGATGAGGGTAGAAACGAAGTAAAATAATCAACGTAAAGTCCTTGGGTGGCTGTATCAAAACTAGGGTGCCTGTATCAAAAAGTAGGATGGCTATAGTCTATGTGAAAAACACTAGGATGCAGCGATTTTTCCCATCACCAGGTTAGCGAACGCTTTAGGTAGCTGCATTTTGGAATGAGAAGACAGGGTTGTGCACAGTTGTTTCTATATCAGTTTGCATGGTATATATAATTTAATTCGTATAGGAGGGCGAGATTCCTTCTTGCTGGGCAATTCAAAACAAAAGAAAGGACAGTGGATGGGTACTGTATATCTGCGAACAGATGTTTTGCATTAAAAAAATGTCCATTCGTTGTTAGGATGTAGGGTAGCTGCAATGTGTTATGAGCGATACAATTTTCGGGTGCCAAATAAATGTTGAAAAGAAAGAGTGTACGCCTATGTTATTTCATACATAAAAATCGAAGCAGTGTGTTTTCTAATCAGCTGTATAGGTGCAGCATGTACTGGGTACGTTGCAAATATTTAATATGGTGAGCTTTCATTTCATTACTGACTTTCGTGAAAATACAAGGCATAGAATAGGATATAGTTTTAGCATCTTAGGTTGTTTAGGCTCACATATTTGGTGGCATGACTGTGAAGACATCATGAGGAAGGAATAGCATGGTACGACCATGGCTTGCAGAATGAAGGCATAGCGCAACATATTTTATAATAGGATGATTTGATCTTGTCTATGATATTGATATTTCAGTTTCAGTATTTGCTATTGGACTATTGAAAATATATTTTATTTTGGATTCGGTATGGTTATTAAATCATATCGTGCATTTTATAATCGCACCGCCATATATGAATTCCAAACACATGGTAAACAGTCGTAACGCTATGTCTTAATATTGTGATCCCAACGAAACTCGTTTCGTCAAAATCCGACTCCGTTTGTACAATAGCGTTACTTTAATTTATCGGTTCGCCTTTAAATTTCGCCTACCGACAAAACAACTCTGATTGGCCCCAACTGGAAATATATCAATAATTAGCGATACGCTTTCCAAAAATATTCGTTTCGTCGAAAATGGAGGTCGTTTAAAAAGAAAGTTATTTCTAATGCCTATATTACAACGATTATATCCAAAACAAATCCAATTAAATAATAAAAAATTATTATTGTTATAAATATCCAAATATAATTATCATATAGCTTCACATATAACAAATATGGATTATATTATCAATTTCGGGTTAAAACGGTACTCAAAATAAATGAAAAATCTTATTAATTTATTTAATAAACGTTATCGTTTATTAACGATTCCTATAGCAACTATTTGAAAATATGAATTGAACCTATCTTCCAATCTATACGTTTAAATTTCCATTTCTCTCTTCCGTTAGAAAAATATAATTAAATCGGTTCAAACGTTTCTTGTTTCACAGAAATCTGACTTATATCGGATCCTACATATTCAATTGGAGTTCAAATCGAAAATTATGAACTACCGCGACGTTTCGAGCTCATTTTAATTAATTTATAAATATATATATTCAAACTCCATTTAAATAAATAAAATTTGATATATAATCCATTATATCTCCAATATAATATATAAAAGATTTAAATATTCAAATTTAAATGACCGAAAAATCTGGGACATTACAGTATTAGTGGAGGATTCATGAGATATAGAAACTATTAATGGATGGAAGATGCCAAAGAGATTATCAGAGAGGAGATTTTTTTTATACATATAGATTTGCTGGTTATAGATTGAGTGGAACACGGGGGCAAGGGAAATAGGGATAGAACAATTAGTGCGATAGGGACGTACGCAGAAATCTAATACAGTGGGGGCGGAAGATCATATTTATATATATATATATATATATATATATATATATATATATATATATATATATGGCGAGCGTTCAACGGCACCCCAAAAATTTAGCACTCCAATAGCCCTTTTGAATTCCACCTTTCCTTTATTATAGTTAAAGTTAGTGGGAGGTGAGAGAGTGAGGGGAAAGAGAGAGAGAATGTGTGGTGGAAAAAAGGGAGGCCAAAGTGGTGCTCCACTGTTTGAGGTGCTATTGAACCTGCCTATAAATATATACATACACACACACATGACATATGTATTTATAAAATCATAACATTTTTTTTCTAAATGCTTATCATAGACATTACTTTTTCTTAATATATAATTCCCTTCAACATGATTCTCCATCAGCAAAAATGTTTGGATAGCACAAAAAGGGTACTCATCGCTTTAATCGGTTATGTAATAAACTTTGGATTATGTATCAAAGCGCATGCACAGACACATCGATTTTTCTATTTTGCAAAATAAGTCAATCATTACTAGCTTCGTAGGAATGTAACTTAACTTTTCTACAAATACTGGAATTCAAATAGAAGCAAAAAAAAAAAAAAAAAAAACTAATTTTCAAGAAAATATATATGCTTTTGTTAAAAGAGTGGAATAAAGTAAATCGTTACTATGTTGATTATATTTATCGAAATGCCAATCAGTATAGAAAACTGAATGGTAAAAGAAACATGAACTTTGCATATTAATTTAACATAATCATGTTAAAAAATGTTAGCCTTCGGATGGATTTGCCACAGGGCCTGTTGAAATTTTATGAATTATTTAAAATATGAAATAAGTTTTTGATGCCTTCTATTTGTGAATAGTCCCACATCATGGGATTATAAGAAAGATGCAAGTATTTATACTTGTTTCTAAGAAGTCATATTGGGGCCTTTGGCTCCCAATGCATGCTTTGTTGTGAGGAGGGAGACCATGCATCATGACCACCACACACGCGCGCACGACCGACTCGACTCGACCCGGCCCGGCTCGGCTCGGTTCGGGGTTGGGCCTTGGCTATGTGGTGTAGACACTTATGGCTCGGTTCGGTTCGGGGTTGGGCTTGGGCCTTGGGTCTTGGCTATGTGGTGTAGACACTTATATTTTTGGTCCAGAAAACACTGCATTTTTCGAACCAGTTTTTAAATACGGAAAATATTTCTGAGCCGACTTTTATATGAAGCGGTAAACTTTTGACCAAGTATTTCGCAGATCCTATTTTCCTCCACTGACCAGTATTTTCTTCAGCCCTAATCCCGTCTATATATTATCTTCAGTTGTAGACGAGATTGGTACAGAAAAAAATTTCTCTTCCTTCGCCATTAAAAAAATATATTCTTCCAGAAATTTTCGAGCAGTTAAATTCGAAAGTGCAAATTTTGCACTGATTTGTTGTGCAAAGCAAACCAGTTATTCATTTTACAGAGGCTATTTTATCCTAGAGGCGGCGGCGGAAGTACGAACTGGTTTTGCACCACCGACCAGATCGCCGAATCGTCTTCAAGAAAGCAACAAAGTACGTGACTCAGCCATTGTTTCCCAACAATTTAAAGACGAACAGAAACAATGGCTTCGACAACAACCATAGATGATGCTTCTCCTCCCTCTGCATTCCAGATCCCATTGGTGACTGCTGCCCCGTTTCGTTTCGAAGGTCTGCACTTCAAACGATGACGTCAAAAGATGGAGTTCTACCTGACGATGAGGAAGGTGGCTGCTGCTCTGACCACTGACAAACCGTAGCTGCCAGACAAGCCTGACGGAACTGATGAAGCGTAGATGACATCCTGGGCTGAACAATCAAAGCAGTTGCAGACCTGGACTGAACAGGATTATCTGTGCAAGAATTTTATTCTGAACGGATTGAGCGATGATCTGTATGATTACTATAACTCAGAGGATAAGACAACAAACCAGATCTGGGAAGCGCTGCAGAAGAAATACGATAAAGAGGAGGAAGGGGCAAAGAAGTATGCTGTAAGCCGCTATCTCAAGTACCAGATGAGAGACGATAGGTCAGTAGAGATGCAGTCTCATGAGCTGCAGAAAATAGCTCATGAGATCATCTCCGAAGGTATGGTTTTGGATGAACAGTTTCAAATTGCTGTTATTATTGACAAACTGCCCCCAGGTTGGAAAGACTTTAAAAATTTCTTACAGCATAAGACTAAAGAATTTTCCTTAGAGAGTTTGATCACTCGCCTTCGCATTGAGGAAGCGGCATGCAAACAGGACCAGAAAGAGGAAGTGTTGTTTGTTTCAAACAACAACACTAAAAAGACCAAACCCGCAGTTCTGAAACCAAACCAGAAGTCTTTTAAGAATCAGAACAGACGCAACAAACAGAATGGGAATCCTCAAGGAAACCCAAAAGGACAGCAAAAATCAGCCCAAAAGAATGACTCTGGACAGTTGTTTCTATGTTATAACTGTGGAAAACCAGGTCATATGGCACGAAAGTGTCGGAACAAGCCTAGCTCTGTACCACAGGCTTACTTGACTGAGGAGGAGCCTCTTATGGGTATGATTACTGAGATCCACCTTGTTGGTGGATCAGAGGGTTGGTGGGTAGACACTGGTGCTTCTCGCCATGTCTGCTATGATCGTGCTATGTTTTCCACATACACGGCTGCTGATGATCAGAAAGTGTTGCTGGGAGATTCTCACACCACTAAAGTTGCAGGGATTGGAAACGTTGAGATCAAGTTTACCTCTGGAAAGACTGTGATCCTCAAAGATGTTTTGCATACTCCAGAGATGAGGAAGAATCTGGTGTCTGGCTATCTCCTTAATAAGGCAGGGTTTACTCAATTTATTGGGGCTGATTTGTATACCATAGTGTATAAGGGAAACTTTGTAGGAAAGGGTTATGCTTGTGAGGGAATGTTCAAATTAAATGTTGAATCTAATAAAGTGAATAATTCTGCTTATATGTTGTGTGATTTTAATATTTGGCACTCTAGATTATGTCATGTTAATAAACGGATAATTCATAACATGAGCACTCTAGATATGATACCTAAGATAGCAGAATCTGAATCTGATAAATGTGAATTTTGTACACAAGCAAAAATCACAAAGAAACCTCATAAATCTGTTGATAGAGAATCTAAACCCTTACACTTGATTCATTCTGACATATGTGAACTCGATGGCACATTGACTAGACATGGACATCATTATTTTATCACTTTTATCGATGATTGTTCTGATTTCACATATGTTTATCTTATGAAAAATAAAAGTGATGCTTTTGACATGTTAAAACATTCAAAACTGAGATTGAGAATCAAACAAATAGGATAATCAAGAGATTTCGTAGTGATAGAGGAACAGAATATGAATCTAATTCAATTCTGGACTTCTATAAATTACATGGCATTGTACATGAGAGAACTACACCCTATTCACCTGAAATGAACGGTAAAGCTGAAAGAAAAAATAGGACTTTTACCGAATTAGTAGTTGCCATCCTACTAAATTCTGGTGCAGCAAAACATTGGTGGGGGGATATTTTATTGACTGTATGTTATGTTCTAAATAGAATCCCTAAATCTAAGAATAAAATTTCACCTTATGAAATTTTAAAGAATCATAAACCCAATGTCTCATACTTTAGAACTTGGGGTTGTCTAGCATATGTTCGCATTCCAGACCCTAAGAGAATAAAATTGGCAAGCAGAGCATATGAATGTGTATTTGTAGGCTATCCTACTAATAGCAAAGCATGTCGATTTTATGATATAAATGCACATAACATAATTGAATCAAATGATGCCGATTTTTATGAAACTAAATTTCCTTTTAAATTAAGGAATACTGGGGGGCATATCAAGTACGCCTATTAGAACAGAACTTAATAAAAGTTCTGAAGCTGAACCTAGAAGAAGTAAAAGAGCAAGAACCGTAAAAGATTTTGGTTTGGATTTTAGCGCTTTTACTATAGAGGAGGATCCCTCAAACCTCCAAGAGGCCTTATCTTCTTTAGATGTCGATTTCTGGCGAGAGGCTATAAATGATGAGATAGATTCTCTTGAATCCAGTAAGACTTGGCATTTGGCATATTTACCCCCTGGTTGTAAATCTATAGGCTGTAAATGGGTACTTAAAAAGAAACTAAAACCTGATGGTACTATAGATAAATACAAAGCACGACAAGTAGCTAAAGGTTTTAGACAAAAAGAAAATATAGATTTCTTCGATACTTTTTCACCTGTAACTAGAATAACATCCATACGAGTATTAATCTCACTTGCTTCCATTCATAATTTACTAATACACCAAATGGATGTTAAAACCACTTTTTTGAACGGTGAATTAGACGAAGAAATTTAGATGGACCAGCCTGAAGGATTTGTAGTACATGGTCAAGAACATAAAGTGTGCAAATTAGATAAATCATTATATGGTTTAAAACAAGCACCTAAACAATGGCATGAAAAATTTGGTAACTTAATCATTTCAAATGGTTTTAAAGTTAATGAAAGTGACAAATGCTGTAATGACCCGCATTGGCAGAGGTATTATGATTAATTTATTTAATTATATCAATGGTGATTAAAAGGATTTAATGGTCGTGGAATTAAATAATGGTAAATATTTAATTTAAAATAATAAATTAAATAATATATTTAATTCTGAAATAATCAGAATTGGCTGAAATGGCGATATGGTGTGAACTGGATCATCTGTGATATTTAATTCAGTTTAGAATTTGAATTAGAATAACAAATATATTATTTGAACGATAGTTTGAACGTAGAGTTATAATATAATTAAAATCGAGCTCGGAATGGCGCTGCAGTTCGTAAATTGGCGATTCGAACTTCAACTGCATGTACAGGGTTCATTTTAAATCGGATTTCTGTGAAACAAGAAACGTGTGGAGCTGGTGGAGTATATCTTTCTAGTGAAAGAGAAAAATCAGGATTTCGTCGTGTAGATTTTGATTTACGTCGAAATCAAATTTTAAAATAGTCGTTATGGAATCGTTTATCGACCGTATCGGTTTACTCGATATAACTAGAGATCGGGTTTGAATTTAGACAAGGTTCTTTTGGGACATAGTGATAATTTAATTTTTAGAATTTTACTGTAATTTTTAATTAATTAAATAAACAACTTTTTATTTGGAGTATTTTGCACCCTGTAATCAACATTTTGAGGTTTCACAATATGAGTCAACCCACCGGTATTTTTATATATTTGGGATCGGGGGACATCGCTCGTCTCACTGATATCTTTATTTCTGTCGGCAGCAATCCATGAAGTAACAGAATTATATAAATTAGTAAAAGGGATATTATTATATCCTTAAAAATATCCTAACCTATTTACAAGGCCAAAAACAAGGCCTCGTTACATTTTTCTGAGCCATCCGTTCTTCATGGCCTAAAAACAACGACGTGTCCTTTAATAATCCACTAGAAGATCAATGATATAAAACCCTTAAAACCGTTCAAAACCTAATTCTGGATTCATTTCAAACAAGCCGCCGCTTCTTCTTTATCGTCCAGCAAAGAAACGAGATCCAACAAACAAATTCCTACATCAAAAATCTGAAACTAACTAATAAAAGAGAGCAAAGACGCAACAGTAGAAAACGAGATGGCATGTCGGGCTTTTCGTGATGTTGTTTTTCAGCAAAGGGGACGGACTCGAACGCCATTCCTAGTACTTAACCTTTCGCACAGCAACGTCCGGGTTTTTGTCAAAGGAATTCAACACTTCATTAGTTTCAGTTTGCAGTTCTCACCGTGAGGGACGCTGTGTTTACAACCGCAATGGAGTAGGGTTGGTGGGATTTATGAACAATGAGTTTCGAATAACAGAGGTGTTTCGAATTTGAGAATGAGGTACGTTCTGTTCACGTGTGGGTTCCTTGAACTGGAAGTATGCGGACAGAAGAGAGAGGGTGCTGAGAAAGGATCGAACGAAGTTTAGAATCATTGGAAGCCTGGGAGTCTAAAACGGTGAAGAAATACCGGTGAAGCAGGGTACGGTTTATACTGTATTCAGGGAGCATGGGGAGTTGCGTTCGCTGTAGAATGGGGGCAGTGCATTGACGCATTCAAGAATGGAAGGGGTGGGCGTGTTGTTTTACACGGTGGTTAAGCATGGAAATAGGTTAAGTTTAAAACAGCAAGAAGATGGAGTGTGTAATTGGTGAATTATATGTGTTACTGGAAGTAGTTTTATATGGGAAGAGAACGTTTGATGTGGGCTGATACAAGAAGTTAAGAAGGAGACAAGTATATACCAAGAGCAGGTGCTATTATATGGTATGGTGAAGGAAGTTGGTGCGATCATGTGGACTCCATCCCAGGCGTTTCATATAGAAGTATAACAAAGTGTGCTGGCATAAACCAAATGCAAAGAAAATGACTATTTGGGCATATAAGATTCACGGCTATGGGATTGAGGAGTGGGCGTGTACTTCAGTTTGATAGTAGCAAATCAGATTAGAGAAGGGCCTTTCGGCGGGTTGGGCTTTTAATGGAGGAGTGGGCCGGTGTTGAAAAATGTTAAGGCCCAAGTCTTTAAAATATAAAATTTCATGTTTGTTTTATTAAATTTGTTCAAATTGCAAATGCGATAACTATCACACACGTTATCAAAATTCAGTGAAACAAGATCCGACAGGATCGTATGGACGGTGGCTACACCATGGAACTGACTGGAAGCGAATCGAAGCTCGTTACAATTTATGGCGAAATAAATTGTCCGACTGAATCAAATAACGCAAACCGTTATTTAACGGCTAACGCGCAAATGTGAGTAAATCTCACTAACTCTGAACAGTTTATAATTTCATGTTGTATTTTTAGAACTGTTAGATATTGGCTGATTGACTGTATGTTGACTGTTTGATTGAACTGCTAGTCAGTTAGTTGAAGTTCTATATTGATTCTGTTTAACAGAATATATCATATGGAACTGAAAAGTGATGTTATCTATATTGTTTAACATCTGTGATGCAGGGAAACAGGTTGGAGGAACCCAACTGGGTTCCTCAACATTTATTTTACTGTTTTTCATATATTGTGATATATGATGTGATATATAATCTGTTGTCGGTTATATGTGTTGGGACGATACTGATCATCGTGATTTGATATGTTGAATACCATAACATACCGAATGTTGATAAAGGAATATTTTCAAAGTGTATTTTGAAAATGAATTATTTATATAAAATCGATGGATTTTATATAGAAAAGGAAAAGGATTTTTATAAAAGAAATATTTATAAAATCAAAGGATAAGTTAGAATAAAAGGAAATCATTTGTAAAGTGAAGAACCGTTACTAAAAGTAAATCTTTACAAATGAATAGTTTATTCGAAAAGAAGTTAATCGATGTTAGTTAATCGATTAGAGTTAAAGTAAAAGGAGCTAATCGATGTTAGTTTAATCGATTAGAGTTAAAGTAAAAGGAGTTAATCGATGTTAGTTAATCGATGTTAGTTTAATCGATTAGAGTTAAAGTAAAAGGAGCTAATCGATGTTAGTTTAATCGATTAGAGTTAAAGTAAAAGGAGCTAATCGATGTTAGTTTAATCGATTAGAGTTAAAGTAAAAGGAGCTAATCGATGTTAGTTTAATCGATTAGAGTTAAAGTAAAAGGAGTTAATCGATGTTAGTTAATCGATTAGTGTTAAGGTAAAAGGAGTTAATCGATTAGTGTTAAAGTAAAAGGAGTTAATCAATGTTAGTTTAATCGATTAGAGTTAAAGCAAAGGAGTTAATCGATGTTAGTTAATCGATTAGAGTATAAAGAATAAAGGAGTTAATCGATGTTAGTTTAATCGATTAGAGTTAAAGCAAAGGAGCTAATCGATGTTAGTTTAATCGATTAGAGTTAAAGCAAAGTAGTTAATCGATGTTAGTTTAAACGATTAGAGTTAAAGCAAAGTAGTTAATCGATGTTAGTTTAATCGATAGAGTTAAAGAAAATGAGTTAATCGAATATATTTTATTCGAAGAAAGTAAAAGGAGTTATCGAATATAGTTTATTCGAAAGGAGTTAAGTGAAATGAGTAAATCAATGGCGTTAGTCAAATAGATTAATCCAATAGTGTTAGTCCAACAGAGTTAATTGATAAGGGTTAATCGAATAGAGTTAAGTGAAAAGAGTCAGTCGAATATAGCTATTCGAAGGAGGGTTAAGTAAGGAAGTTAGTAAAGGGATATAAAGTGAACTTTGTCTATTTCAATGTTAGAAATGTTGTTCAGTTAAGGTCTGAGAGGTAGTTCTACCCCAACTTGATTGGCTTAGTTTTAACTAGGGAGTGGTTAAGGTTCGACAGTAAAGGAAATGGTTTGAGTTGGCATCGCGATGGTTTGTTTAAACATCTGTCTAAGTCCAATGAAGAAGCTTTGGAAATGTTTTCCAAATAAGAAACCAGAAATGTTTTCTAATAAAGAAAACAAGAAATGGAAATGTTTTCCATTGTTAATAACGTATATTTTCCAAATTTAGAAAATAAGAAATATTGAATATAGGGAAACAGGAGATAAGTAAATTTATGAAATAAAGAGATAAATGTTGAATGATGTTTGATCGATATAAATTTCCATTTGGAAATAATATCGTTGTTTGCACACCTGTTTTTATTCGATAGTTAAATCACAGACTATCGAAGTTTTGACCATTTTAACGTTGTTAATATGGAGAGACCGGTTGGATTATTATCCAAAGAACCACTCTGTATTAACATAAGCGTTGCGAATCATATATGCCAAGGGAAATTGAAGACGGAGTTATGCAAGGGCTATCCTGTTTACAGAATAGTGCCTTCGGTTCATCCTGTTCCTGGATGACTTGTATGGACGGATGTCTGACAGAGTATTTCCAGACGATCACGTATATTGATTTCTCCAACCGTACCAAGAGTGGAAGCGGAGAAGGAAACTTCTTTTAGCTAACACATAATGTATTGTTGAGGACGTCAATCGGTGATTGGATGGATTTGATGATGTGGCATTCAAAGTGAATCTGGTGTGATGATAAAGTGTAGCTTCTAGCCTCACATCTGGTAAATGATAGAAATCGGGCAGGCATCATGGCTAAGTCGGTCGCACCGAAGTAGGGTGTATAATCACCTGATCTAGAGTTTCATTTATTTCTAAAAATCTATTGTTGATGTTGTCCCATTCGGGAACGGTTGCTGATCCCAACTGTTGGTGATATACATTCGATACACTCAAGCGAAATGAGTGGTCGGTCATGTATGGCCGGGTTGCAAGATGTTCTTGTTGAACCCAGTGTATTCCTCTCTAGAGGTACACAAGCGAAAGGTGGTTCCATACCTTGTCATAGTTGGAAATCCATTACCCAATACGTGCTTGCGGTTTTGATTGTATACTATATATGTAGAACGTGAGATGAAAGCGTTTCTGCTAGATGATTATATATATATTGTGGTTGATAGACATTATTATAATATCAAAAGGTTTTTGATATAAAGATATTTTGGATTCTCATAAGGGGAAAACCCGTTCCGTTATGCGGCGTGGTCTTATGAGATATTGTTAACTTGTTCGAACTGTTTTAAACTGTTTTACTCATACCAATCCCATGACTGACCCGGAGTTTATTTTGTTGTTTTCCCTAAACTCTTGGGTGCCTAAATTTGTACGGCAGTTAAGTAGTCGGGATTTACAGATATAGTTGAAGAGCTGGAGCAAGAGGCTTCAGGATCATATAGCTATAGTTATTTCCGCTGTGTTGTAAGTGATGTACTCTGATAATGTTATTGTATACATATAAATCTTTTATTTCAAAGATATGTTATATGTTATTCGTTCCGCTGTGAGATTCGTGTTACTATGATGTTGTGTTCTTCTTCTTCTTCTATTCTAAGTTTCTATCTTATCTATTCTCACCCTCTAATTTCTTTCACTAATTACCAGGATTTTTCGATGTTTTGGTTATCGACATCGAGCTTATGTCGATAACCAAAGTCGTTGAAAATCCGGGTCGTTACAGTTGGTATTAGAGCTTAAGTTAAAAGAATGACTTGGCTCTGTGGCGTGACTCGGTAGAGATAGGGTTAGTAATACCCTAGACTGAGATTTGAGTGTATATATACGAGTGAACGTATTTGTTATTGATATAAAATTTGTTTTATATTGTGGAGATTTATTGGTTGAGTTGTTTGTGAATTCTGGTCGATCAGTTTGATCCACTGTATCGGTAGGGATTTTGTAAACACTCGAATACGATGAACCGTCATGGTATGTTTTGAAAAGAGGGTAAATTAAAATAAGTTTACCCAAGGTATATCTTGATATAAAGAAGATATATATATCAAAATTATAATATATTGGATATATTGGTTGTTATTGTAATCGAGTAAGATTATAAGTAAAATGGTTATGTAAATAACCAATCAGAATTCATATAAGTGAAATACGTGAAATCAGATGAGTTAAATCTTAAATATTAACCAGAGATTGAATTAAAACTCTGGATAATTGGATAAGTGTTTGTAAATGGATTGGGATAAAAAAATAGGGAAAATTTAAGATCCTGGGAAATTTTAAATTGATTTACAAACAGTGTGAATTATATTTTGAAATGAATTTCAAAGTGGAAATGTTTAGAAATGGTTTTATAGTGTTGAACTCACTTCGATCGCTGGAAAATAGATTCTGATGATGACAGCTGCATCATCAGTATTCATTTTCGAGTTGTAAGTGATGAATTACTACCAGAGATACTGTTTTGAATTTGTTTTGGGAAAGACAAGTTGTGTTGAATTTCAAAATGGGATTTAAAATATAGAATTTGAATTTTGAAATAGATTTGAAATATTAACTTGTTTTAAAAGAAATAAAACGAGAAGTTCCTTTATAAACGAAGTTTATAAAAAGTTCTTTTATAAACGAAGTTTATAAATGAAGTGAAGAGAATTATCATTGGATAATTCAGAAATAAAAATACAAGTGTGAAGTTGAAAGGGAAACCTATTTTCCAAAGGTAGTAATATCGATTTCAAAAGGAATTAAAATCGAGACTTATGAAAAGAATGAATAAAGAAAGTTTGAAAAGGAATTTGAAGAAAGGAAGTTCAAACATAGAATTTGAATAAGAAAATTCAAAGAGGAATTGAATATAGAAAATTCAAATGAGATTTGAATAAAGAAGATTTAAATAATGGAAAATTGAATATAGAATTCATATAGAGTAATAATGGAAAATTGAATATAGAATTCATATAGAGTAATAATGAAATTTGAATATAGAATTCAAATAGAGTTGAAATGGGAATTGGAATATATAATTCAATGGGAATTGGAATATATAATTCAATGGAGTTTGAATATAGGATTTGAATATCGAAAGTGAAATTCAAATTGAATATAGAAATTTAAAGGAGTTTAAATATATGAAATTCAAATAGAATTTGAATTAGGAAAATTCAAATAGAGTTAAAAAGGAATTTGAATATAGGATTCAAATAGAATTCAAATGGAATTTGAATATAGCATTCAAAGGGGATTTGAGTATAGAAATTCAAATGAGATTTGAATAAAGAAGATTTAAATAATGGAAAATTGAATATAGTATTTGGGTGGTAGTAACGGTGTTTTACACAACATCTGTTTTAACCCAAAATAAGTGTAAGCTGGGAAATAGAATAAAGAATATTTCCTAAATATAGAAATAAACGGGATCGGAAAAGAGATAAGTAATTGGAATATTTTCCAATTATAAATAGCATATATTTTCTAAAGTTTAGAAAATAAAGGAAGGCGATATTCAGAAATGTTTTCCCAATAACATAAAAGGGCCAATATGGTTATTGCAAATATTTGGTTAACAAATATTGATAAAGAAATAGAGAAGTGATTTAACTAATGGAATATTGATTATGGGCTCAGTTGAATTTCAAAAAGGAAAATTTGATTTTTTTTTTAAAAGTAAACTGTTTAAAATTCCCAGGAAGAGACTGTTTGAATTAAGAACAAATTTAAATAGAAGTTTGCGGAAGTAAGCTGAAATTGAATTGAAACAGTTAAGTGAAAACTGAATGGAAATAGAACGATATCAGGAAAAATTTATTCTTGAATAAAATTGGACTGTCGAGATAAGAATCTGAAATGAAAATTGGATTGGGAAGTTAAGAGTTTGAAATCGACAATGGAACTCGAATTTGAAATAAAATTCGGCTTAGGATATAAGCGAATGGTTGTGTCGTGGATAAAAGAAGATGGGGATTTGATTAGGATGACCCTTGTATCCGCTGAATTGATAGCATATGGAAGTGATAGAGTTGATATGCCCGACGAAAAGGTACAAGTTTATATTCGATATAAGCATGAGATTTATGAGCCGAATTGGCAAGCCGCTTGGCTGTTTGATTTTCTTTTGGGTTGGAGATGGCCCAGAGAGGCGAGTTGGAGTTTGACCAGTACAAAGGAGGTGTTGGCAAAAAAATTTCGAAAAGTTAAGGTGTTAGAAAATTTTCAGGATTTTTGAAAATTTTCGTTGATAAGAATTAATTAATATTTTTATTGAAATTAAATTGGTTCAGTTGAAACTGAAGTTAAGAAGTGAACAAATATGTTCTAACCAGTCGATAGGGTCGTTCTCAACCTTAGCAATTTCGAGGACGAAATTATTTTAAGTGGGGAAGATTGTAATGACCCGCATTGGCAGAGGTATTATGATTAATTTATTTAATTATATCAATGGTGATTAAAAGGATTTAATGGTCGTGGAATTAAATAATGGTAAATATTTAATTTAAAATAATAAATTAAATAATATATTTAATTCTGAAATAATCAGAATTGGCTGAAATGGCGATATGGTGTGAACTGGATCATCTGTGATATTTAATTCAGTTTAGAATTTGAATTAGAATAACAAATATATTATTTGAACGACAGTTTGAACGTAGAGCTATAATATAATTAAAATCGAGCTCGGAATGGCGCTGCAGTTCGTAAATTGGCGATTCGAACTTCAACTGAATGTACAGGGTTCATTTTAAATCGGATTTCTGTGAAACAAGAAACGTGTGGAGCTGGTGGAGTATATCTTTCTAGTGAAAGAGAAAAATCAGGATTTCGTAGTGTAGATTTTGATTTACGTCGAAATCAAATTTTAAAATAGTCGCTATAGAATCGTTTATCGACCGTATCGGTTTATTCGATATAACTAGAGATCGGGTTTGAATTTAGACAAGGTTCTTTTGGGACATAGTGATAATTTAATTTTTAGAATTTTACTGTAATTTTTAGTTAATTAAATAAGCAACTTTTTATTTGGAGTATTTTGCACCCTGTAATCAACATTTTGAGGTTTCACAATATGAGTCAACCCACCGGTATTTTTATATATTTGGGATCGGGGGACATCGCTCGTCTCACTGATATCTTTATTTCTGTCGGCAGCAATCCATGAAGTAACAGAATTATATAAATTAGTAAAAGGGATATTATTATATCCTTAAAAATATCCTAACCTATTTACAAGGCCAAAAACAAGGCCTCGTTACATTTTTCTGAGCCATCCGTTCTTCATTGCCTAAAAACAACGACGTGTCCTTTAATAATCCACAAGAAGATCAATGATATAAAACCCTTAAAACCGTTCAAAACCTAATTCTGGATTCATTTCAAACAAGCCGCCGCTTCTTCTTTATCGTCCAGCAAAGAAACGAGATCCAACAAACAAATTCCTACATCAAAAATCTGAAACTAACTAATAAAAGAGAGCAAAGACGCAACAGTAGAAAACGAGATGGCATGTCGGGCTTTTTGTGATGTTGTTTTTCAGCAAAGGGGACGGACTCGAACGCCATTCCTAGTACTTAACCTTTCGCACAGCAACGTCCGGGTTTTTGTCAAAGGAATTCAACGCTTCATTAGTTTCAGTTTGCAGTTCTCACCGTGAGGGACGCTGTGTTTACAACCACAATGGAGTAGGGTTGGTGGGATTTATGAACAATGAGTTTCAAATAACAGAGGTGTTTCGAATTTGAGAATGAGGTACGTACTGTTCACGTGTGGGTTCCTTGAACTGGAAGTATGCGGACAGAAGAGAGAGGGTGCTGAGAAAGGATCGAACGAAGTTTAGAAGCATTGGAAGCCTGGGAGTCTAAAACGGTGAAGAAATACCGGTGAAGCAGGGTACGGTTTATACTATATTCAGGGAGCATGGGGAGTTGCGTTCGCTGTAGAATGGGGGCAGTGCAATGACGCATTCAAGAATGGAAAGGGGTGGGCGTGTTGTTTTACACGGTGGTTAAGCATGGAAATAGGTTAAGTTTAAAACAGCAAGAAGATGGAGTGTGTAATTGGTGAATTATATGTGTTACTGGAAGTAGTTTTATATGGGAAGAGAACGTTTGATGTGGGCTGATACAAGAAGTTAAGAAGGAAACAAGTATATACCAAGAGCAGGTGCTATTATATGGTATGGTGAAGGAAGTTGGTGTGATCATGTGGACTCCATCCCAGGCGTTTCATATAGAAGTATAACAAAGTGTGCTGGCATAAACCAAATGCAAAGAAAATGACTATTTGGCATATAAGATTCACGGCTATGGGATTGAGGAGTGGGCGTGTACTTCAGTTTGATAGTAGCAAATCAGATTGGAGAAGGGCCTTTCGGCGGGTTGGGCTTTTAATGGAGGAGTGGGCCGGTGTTGAAAAAGGTTAAGGCCCAAGTCTTTAAAATATAAAATTTCATGTTTGTTTTATTAAATTTGTTCAAATTGCAAATGCGATAACTATCACACACATTATCAAAATTCAGTGAAACAAGATCCGACAGGATCGTATGGACGGTGGCTACACCATGGAACTGACTGGAAGCGAATCGAAGCTCATTACAATTTATGGCGAAATAAATTGTCTGACTGAATCAAATAACGCAAACCGTTATTTAACGGCTAACGCGCAAATGTGAGTAAATCTCACTAACTCTGAACAGTTTATAATTTCATGTTGTATTTTTAGAACTGTTAGATATTGGCTGATTGACTGTATGTTGACTGTTTGATTGAACTGCTAGTCAGTTAGTTGAAGTTCTATATTGATTCTGTTTAACAGAATATATCATATGGAACTGAAAAGTGATGTTATCTATATTTTTTAACATCTGTGATGCAGGGAAACAGGTTGGAGGAACCCAACTGGGTTCCTCAACATTTATTTTACTGTTTTTCATATATTGTGATATATGATGTGATATATAATCTGTTGTCGGTTATATGTGTTGGGATGATACTGATCATCGTGATTTGATATGTTGAATACCATAACATACCGAATGTTGATAAAGGAATATTTTCAAAGTGTATTTTGAAAATGAATTATTTATATAAAATCGATGGATTTTATATAGAAAAGGAAAAGGATTTTTATAAAAGAAATATTTTTAAAATCAAAGGATAAGTTAGAATAAAAGGAAATCATTTGTAAAGTGAAGAACCGTTACTAAAAGTAAATCATTACAAATGAATAGTTTATTCGAAAAGAAGTTAATCGATGTTAGTTAATCGATTAAAGTTAAAGTAAAAGGAGCTAATCGATGTTAGTTTAATCGATTAGAGTTAAAGTAAAAGGAGCTAATCGATGTTAGTTTAATCGATTAGAGTTAAAGTAAAAGGAGTTAATCGATGTTAGTTAATCGATGTTAGTTTAATCGATTAGAGTTAAAGTAAAAGGAGCTAATCGATGTTAGTTTAATCGATTAGAGTTAAAGTAAAAGGAGCTAATCGATGTTAGTTTAATCGATTAAAGTTAAAGTAAAAGGAGCTAATCGATGTTAGTTTAATCGATTAGAGTTAAAGTAAAAGGAGTTAATCGATGTTAGTTAATCGATTAGTGTTAAGGTAAAAGGAGTTAATCGATGTTAGTTAATCGATTAGTGTTAAAGTAAAAGGAGTTAATCGATGTTAGTTTAATCGATTAGAGTTAAAGCAAAGGAGTTAATCGATGTTAGTTAATCGATTAGAGAATAAAGAATAAAGGAGTTAATCGATGTTAGTTTAATCGATTAGAGTTAAAGCAAAGGAGCTAATCGATGTTAGTTTAATCGATTAGAGTTAAAGCAAAGTAGTTAATCGATGTTAGTTTAATCGATTAGAGTTAAAGCAAAGTAGTTAATCGATGTTAGTTTAATCGATAGAGTTAAAGAAAATGAGTTAATCGAATATATTTTATTCGAAGAAAGTAAAAGGAGTTATCGAATATAGTTTATTCGAAAGGAGTTAAGTGAAATGAGTAAATCAATAGCGTTAGTCAAATAGAGTTAATCCAATAGTGTTAGTCCAACAGAGTTAATTGATAAGGGTTAATCGAATAGAGTTAAGTGAAAAGAGTCAGTCGAATATAGCTATTCGAAGGAGGGTTAAGTAAGGAAGTTAGTAAAGGGATATCAAGTGAACTTTGTCTATTTCAAAGTTAGAAATGTTGTTCAGTTAAGGTCTGAGAGGTAGTTCTACCCCAACTTGATTGGCTTCGTTTTAACTAGGGAGTGGTTAAGGTTCGACAGTAAAGGAAATGGTTTGAGTTGGCATTGCGATGGTTTGTTTAAACATCTGTCTAAGACCAATGAAGAAGCTTTGGAAATGTTTTCCAAATAAGAAACCAGAAATGTTTTCTAATAAAGAAAACAAGAAATGGAAATGTTTTCCATTGTTAATAACGTATATTTTCCAAATTTAGAAAATAAGAATTATTGAATATAGGGAAACAGGAGATAAGTAAATTTATGAAATAAAGAGATAAATGTTGAATGATGTTTGATCGATATAAATTTCCATTTGGAAATAATATCGTTGTTTGCACACTTGTTTTTATTCGATAGTTAAATCACAGACTATCGAAGTTTTGACCATTTTAATGTTGTTAATATGGAGAGATCGGTTGGATTATTATCCAAAGAACCACTCTGTATTGACATAAGCGTTGCGAATCATATATGCCAAGGGAAATTGAAGACGGAGTTATGCAAGGGCTATCCTGTTTACAGAATAGTGCCTTCGGCTCATCCTGTTCCTGGATGACTTGTATGGACGGATGTCTGACAGAGTATTTCCAGACGATCACGTATATTGATTTCTCCAACCGTACCAAGAGTGGAAGCGGAGAAGGAAACTTCTTTTAGCTAACACATAATGTATTGTTGAGGACGTCAATCGGTGATTGGATGGATTTGATGATGTGGCATTCAAAGTGAATCTGGTGTGATGATAAAGCGTAGCTTCTAGCCTCACATCCGGTAAATGACAGAAATCGGGCAGGCAGCATGGCTAAGTCGGTCGCACCGAAGTAGGGTGTATAATCACCTGATCTAGAGTTTCATTTACTTCTAAAAATCTATTGTTGATGTTGTCCCATTCGGGAACGGTTGCTGATCCCAACTGTTGGTGATATACATTCGATACACTCAAGCGAAATGAGTGGTCGGTCATGTGTGGCCGGGTTGCAAGATGTTCTTGTTGAACCCAGTGTATTCCTCTCTAGAGGTACACAAGCGAAAGGTGGTTCCATACCTTGTCATAGTTGGAAATCCATTACCCAATACGTGCTTGCGGTTTTGATTGTATACTGTATATGTAGAACGTGAGATGAAAGCGTTTCTGCTAGATGATTATATATATACTGTGGTTGATAGACATTATTATAATATCAAAAGGTTTTTGATATAAAGATATTTTGGATTCTCATAAGGGAAAAACCCGTTCCGTTATGCAGGGTGGTCTTATGAGATATCGTTTACTTGTTCGAACTGTTTTAAACTGTTTTACTCATACCAGTCCCATGACTGACCCGGAGTTTATTTTGTTGTTTTCCCTAAACTCTTGGGTGCCTAAATTTGTACGGGCAGTCAAGTAGTCGGGATTTACAGATATAGTTGAAGAGCTAGAGCAGGAGGCTTCAGGATCATATAGCTATAGTTATTTCCGCTGTGTTGTAAGTGATGTACTCTGATAATGTTATTGTATACATATAAATCTTTTATTTCAAAGATATGTTATCTGTTATATGTTATTCGTTCCGCTGTGAGATTCGTGTTACTCTGATGTTGTGTTCTTCTTCTTCTTCTATTCTAAGTTTCTATCTTATCTATTCTCACCCTATAATTTCTTTCACTAATTACCAGGATTTTTCGATGTTTTGGTTATCGACATCGAGCTTATGTCGATAACCAAAGTCGTTGAAAATCCGGGTCGTTACAAATGCATTTATTACAAATTTGAGAATGACATTTGCACTATTATATGCATGCCTTTATGTAGATGATCTACTCATCTTTGGGTCAAACATTCATGCCATAAATTCAGTCAAATCCTTATTAAGTGCCAATTTTGACATGAAAGATCTAGGTGAGGCGAGTGTAATCCTTGGTATTAAAATTACTAGGTCAGAAAAGGGAATTTCTTTTGATCAGTCTCATTACATTGAGAAGATACTAAAGAAATATAATTACTTTGACTGTAAACCTGCATGTACACCATACGATCCAAGTGTAAAGTTATTTAAGAACACTGGTGAAGGTATAAGACAGTCTGATTATGCGAGCATCATTGGCAGCCTTCGGTATGCCACTGATTGTACTAGACCCGACATTGCCTATGTCGTGGGATTATTGTGCAGGTTTACCAGTAGACCTAGCATAGAGCACTGGCATGCTATTGAAAAGGTCATGAGATACCTTAAATGAACTATGAACCTTGGATTACATTATGAAAAGTTTCCAGCTGTACTTGAAGGATTCTCAGATGCAGACTGGAATACTTTATCAGATGATTCTAAAGCGACCAGTGGTTATATATTTAGCATCGCTGGAGGAGCTGTTTCTTGGAAATCCAAGAAACAGGCTATTTTGGCTCAGTCCACTATGGAGTCTGAGATGATAGCACTAGCTACAGCTAGTGAAGAAGCATAGTATTTGAGAAATCTGCTAGCAGAGATTCCCTTATGGAAAAAACCGATACCGGCTGTGTTGATACATTGCAATAGTACCGCGGCTATTGCAAAAGTTCAGAACCGTTATTATAACGGTAAGAGACGACAAATACGTCGTAAGCACAGCACGGTTAGAGAGCTAATCTCTACAGGTACCGTTAGAGTAGATTATGTACGTAGCGAAGAAAATTTGGCAGATCCTTTGACGAAAGGATTGTCCAGAGAGAAAGTCCATAATTCTTCTAAAAGAATGGGACTATTGCCCTTAGATTGTTGAGTCACGCACAATGGTAACCCGACCTAAATGACTGGAGATCCCAAGAAATAGGTTCAATGGGTAAAAACAAGTTGTGTAGTGATAGAAGTTGAACATGCTATATAATAAACTAAGAAGCATGTATTCCTGAAGTGATAGAGGATGAGTTAATAGAAACTCTTAATGAGATCTATACTCTATTTGGAGTGGAGTACCTACCTTCAGGAGTACTCTTGATAGACTCACCTATGTGAATGTGGAAATGTGGCCGTTTCCTATGTAGTTTTGGGCAAAACTTCTAGAGCGTTCACTAAACTGGGATAGACATGTATGGCCATAAATGCACGGGCTTAATTGATTGCACTATAGAAAAGATTGTGTGTGGTTTGATGTCAGGAATAGAGTTCAAGACTACGTGTCACTCTAGTAAAAACTGAATCTTATTTACTATGCAAAGGTTCAAGTCGGATGACACCTTTGTTTATGCACAGTCTTATATTTTTAGAAACTGCTCGATAATATTTTAAAAAATTCAAGTGGGGGATTGTTGGAAATTTTATGAATTATTTAAAATATGAAATAAGTTTATGATGCCTCCTATTTGTGAATAGTCCCACATCATGGGATTATAAGAAAGATGCAAGTATTTATACTTGTTTCTAAGAAGTCATATTGGGGCCTTGGGCTCCCAATGCATGCTTTGTTGTGAGGAGGGAGACCATGCATCATGACCACCAAACACGCGCGCGCGACCGACCGACCGACTCGACTCTACCCGACCCGGCCCGGCCCGACCCGGCTCGGTTCGGGATTGGGCTTGGGCCTTGGGCCTTGGCTATGTGGTGTAGACACTTATATTTTTGGTCCAGAAAACACTGCATTTTTCGAACCAGTTTTTAAATACGGAAAATATTTCCGAGCCGACTTTTATATGAAGCGGTAAACTTTTGACCAAGTATTTCGCAGATCCTATTTTCCTCCACTGACCAGTATTTTCGTTCAGCCCTAATCCCGTCTATATATTATCTTCATTTGTAGACGAGATTGGTACAGAAAAAAAAAATTCTTCCTTCTCCATTAAAAAAAAAAATTCTTCCAGAAATTTTCGAGCAGTTAAATTCGAAAGTGCAAATCTGCACTGATTTGTTGTGCAAAGCAAATCATTTATTCATTTTACAAAGGCTATTTTATCCTAGAGGCGGCGGCGGAAGTACGAACTGGTTTTGCACCACCGACCAGATCGCTGAATCGTCTTCAAGAAAGCGACAAAGTACGTGACTCATCCATTGTTTCCCAACCTCACCTTCAAACCTTCATTTGTTACTACCGTTCCTAACTCACCAACACTGGTCAAATCCACCTTGCCAAGACCATCATTATGAAGTGCTTCATTCAAATTAACAAAATATGGACTTACAGTTGAGTTATGTTCCAAGACGGCAGCTTCAGAAGCTTGTGCCAGCATATTCGAGGTCTGGGAAGAAGTCTTGCCAACAACCAGAATTCCAGAAACAGGTGTAACTGATCGTATTACCTGGACGAAGGAATTTTGAAGCGGAAAAACAGAAGAGGTCCCAAGAGGCGGGAAGTCGATTTCGATGTCGACGAGAGGAGGGGTAGGCGGCTTCGGATTAGGAATGAATGTAAACCTAGTTCTCGTCGACGCAGGCATTCGACATTGAGAGGGAGGAGATGACATGAGGATAAAGAACGAGTGTGGAGAGGCGAAGCAGAAGTGGGAGGGAGAAAGGCGGTAGGTCGAAAGATGCCCAGAAACTTAAATCGCTAATCGCAGGGTATCGCCATTTTTAACAGTTAAATGCCCAGAAATATTTGTAAATTAGTAAACATTCAGTGGAGGCGGTAGCCCTCACTCGGCCAACGGTAGGTCCATCATTGGCTATGTATGAAAAATGTAGTGGGACTACTGGGATGCTAAGCAGTATCATTAGCAATGGACTCATTATCTTTAGTGAATGAATGGAGAAGTTTGTAGAATGCATTGAATATAGAGTTGAACCGGGCCCGACTTACCACCCACAAACCAGTGGTCAGATTGAAAGAGTGAATCTTGTACTTGAGGATTCACTGAAATCATATATTTTGGATATAGTGGAACTTGGAAAGATTGTTTTCATTTAGTAGGGTTTGCATGTTGTAGTAGTTACTATATAAGTATCTAAATGATACCATTATGATAGTCTATGTGATTTTCAATAATATGTTGTTGGACATAAGAGATAGAATTATGGTAGGGCCTGATTTGATAAGTGATGCTACTGATAAAGTAGAACTAATTCAAGCCATGATGAAGGCAACACATTCGAAGTAGAAGAGTTAATCGACAAGTGAAGGAAATATCCTATGTTTGTAAAATATGCTTTTATGTGTTTGTGAAGATTTCATCGTGAGGAGTGATATGCTCTAGTAAGACGGGGAATATGACACCTATATTTATAGGATCATCTATAGTAACTGAGAAGATTAGTAAACTCTCTTACCAAGTCGAGTTTCCAAGTTATTCGATGGACAGACATAACATATTTCATATATCCCATTTGAGGAAACAGAAGCATGACTCCAGTTCGATAGTGGGGCAGTAGAGATATATATCACTATTTTCATGACCAGACTGGACGACCGGTTCGACAACAAAAGCTTGAACCAAAAGACAATATGGTCCAGAAAGCCCAAAAACCGTAGTTTCCCTTGAACCGTGAAAGCCACAGTTCAACCAACAGAAACCCGGTTTTTCTGTCTAGCAAAACCTATAAAATGTCCGATTTTTAAATGGATCGTCATTAAGTTGCCAGCACACTGAATCTCCATGACGCCAACAGTGCCTAGCCTACACTCTGCACTTTCTTATACCAATAGAATTAAAATATTTATTTCCATCTAGCCGATGTGGGACATAAACTGAATTCATTTTAGAGTTTTCAAATAGAATACTTTGCACAGTATGTATTAAGCTTTAGTTTGCTGAACAAATGAATCGCATTTTTAAGTGAAAACTAAAGCCTTATGAGTAACAAAACATAAACCCTGATATTAGCTAATTTAAACAATTCAACCAGTGAATTTAACAATAATTTCATTAAGGAAATCATTTTATTATATTATAAATTATAATTTGGTTAAAAGTTGATTTTACACATGGATAATTTTATATACTTGCATTATGAAAAAAATCGTTGTGACTTTCACGGCCTAACCGGTTCAACCATCAAACCTTCTGACCATGAGCAATCACGGTTCGATTGACGACACGATTATGAAAACTATGATATATATAGAGATAGATTTGATATGTGTGAAACGATCAAAAGATGTAACAGTTCTGATACGAAGGAAATGAGGAAAAAAATAATTAGACATGTTAGCATCTAGTGGACTAATGACAGAGCCGACTACACCTGGGAATTAGATAAAGGGTGCATTTGCAGGCCTTTTTTGCCACGCTTCTGTTTGTGGTTGCGTCCGACGCATCGGACGCGTCCGATGCCAGTACGTGGCCCACCACGCTCCCAGCAACGATTTGCCATCGCTAGAAATTATCCAGTTGGCGTCGGACGCGTCGTAATTGATTGCTCGTATCATACTTAGTATTGAAAGTAACCAAAGCTCGTTTGGTAGAAGCATGTGCTTCCCTGGAGACAAACCCAAGTTTAAGTCCTACCTTAACCTCTTTTTTCATATTTTTTGCTGTACTGCCTTCATCCCATTCGCAACTAATTACCCCCTATTTAAAAATTAGTGTTTAATTATAAAAATTAGTGTTTAATTAATTTAAACCAAACAAATTAACAACTAATTACCCCGTTCAAATACCACGCTCAAATACCCCGTTCGTAGCTAAAAACGCATTCCCCCTTCGCTACAGTACCACGCACAAATACCCCGCTCAAATGCCACACTCAAAAACCCCGTTCCCGTTCGTTAAGAATGCACCCAAAGTTAGCAAAGCCTTTCGTGTGTTGTTTTGAAGTTAATGAAGATAGAAAAATAATACTATTAGTAGTTGTTCGTGTATACATTGCTTACCCGTATTGTTTGGGCTGTCTGTTTTCTTTTATCCTATTTACATTGTATAAATACTATTGCTTTTGGCTGTAACAAAGATAATGTACAATTACAATAGTTCAAAGCATCTTATTACATTTTCCTCACATCAAAAAAACTTCTGTTATATCTCTTCATTTCTGTAAATCATTATCTTCGTTGTGCATTAAAATTTAACTTGGTATCAGAGCTTTGGTGATTGGTTGATCCCCATCGGAGAATTTTCATCATTTGTGAACAACATATTGATTCTTGATCAAGCGATCAAGTTTCACATCATTTGATCAAGGGTCGTCCTTGAGCAAGTCAGAGCAATCTCATCACTCTTGCTCTATCCTAATTACTTCGTGATCATCAATGCAATACCAAAGCGTGTGCGGTTTCCTCGTAGCCATGCCTGAAGGTGGTTTCAAAATCTTTTCGTCGTTAACTTCACCTTGGTTTGCTGTAGAGATATGTTCTTTTCAGTTCACATCTGTTTGCCTTGGTTTTGGTTCTTGATCCAGTTTTATCATCTTATCGTCATGGCGAATCAAGGAAGTAATGAAATTCCATAATTTTCCACCAACAGAGTATCTCAGAATCAATTAGATCCGACTCAAGATATGATGAAGGCTATCAATAAGCCTCAAAGCTAGTTGATCTCCAATCAACTCAATGAATCAAATTACCTGTTATGGAAATTGCAAATCGAAACTGCTATTAAAGATTATGGCCTAGAATATTATGTTCATGGAGCAAGAATTCTTCCGCCAAAATTTGTAAGAGATAATGAAGACAAACTGGTGTCAAACCAATATTATACAACATATTCGAGACAAGATAGCATGATATGTTCTTGGATGATGTCATCAATCAGTGCCTCTATTCTACCACAACTAATTGGATGTAAATCATCTTAAGAAATTTGGTCAACTGTTGAAAGGAATTTTACATCTCAGTCAACACCCAGAATAATGCACTATAGAAGATAGTTAAAAATATTAAGGAGGGTATACCGATGAATGAGTATCTACTCAAAGTCAAAATCCTATGTAATCAACTTGCCTCAACTGGGCACAAAGTCACTGATTCAAAGCATGTGTTATCTATATTTAGTGGCTTAGATGATGAATATGAGACTGTTGTTGCCATCATTTCCTTTATGGACCCTACACCATCTCTGTAATATGTGTACTCATCTTTATTGGCACATGAAGGCAGAATTGAACACAAAAGAAATGCCAATTCTGACTTATGTGTCATTTATGTCAACTACAACGAAGGGAAACAACAAGAAAAAGGAAACGAACCAAGAGGACAGTACTACAATCAGAGAGGTGGTTGGAATAATAGAGGAACATGTAGAGGAGGAAGAAACAGTAGCAAAAACAGATTAAGATGTCAAATTCGTGAGAAAATTGGCCACAATATCAGCAAATGTTACTTTAGATTCAATGCCAATTACTCACCATCACAGCAAACTAGCAGTTTTGTAAACGTAGTGAACACACAAAAGGACAACACAAAGAATCAACCTGAAGGGTCAGTTTCTGATGCAGCTACAATGAGTGACATCATTGACGACTACTGGTACCCAGACTCAACGGCTACCAACCATGTGGCAAACTATTTAAGCAACCTAAACTTGGGCAACAAAGAAAACAAAGGTACCCGAAATCTTCTTGTTGGTATTGGTAAATCAGTGCAAATAATGCACACAGGAAATGCAAAGATTAATGGACCCAAGAGATACTTAAAAATTTTACTAAGGGTTCCATCAATATGAAAAAATTTGATGAGTGTTTCCCAATTGCAAAAGACAACAATGTGTGTTTGAATTTTATCCAAATACATGTATATAGTTAAAGATATACTAACTCAAGAAATTATGTTGCAGGGTAAAGAGAGTAAGGGACTCTATAAGTTTCATGGTGCTAATGCAGCCAGACTTGATTTTAGAGAAAATGCATATGCTCTAAGTGTTGAAAATAATCTTGAATGTTGCAAAAAATTTGATCTATGGAATAACAAATTAGGGCATGCCAGTGTAAAAGCTGTCAAACATGTAATGAATAGTAATAACATTGTGATTGATAAAGTTCCTACTCCTTATGTTTGTACATTTTTCCAAATAGGGAAAAGTCATTAAATTGCATTTCCAAATTCTAACACTAATTACACTCGACCATTAGAACTGATTGCCAATGAATTGTGGCGACCAACCCCTAATTTGTTATGATTATGGTTATAAATATTACATAGCATTTATTGTGCATATTCAAGGTTTGTATGGATTTATTTACTGAAATCTAAATCTGAAACATGCAATACTTTTACGCAATTTGTTATCAAAGTAGAAAATCTAACTGGCCATCAGGTGAAAAAAAATCAGACTGATGGTGATAAAGAATTTTTTCCACGGAAATAATTCCTTCGGAAAAGGGAATAACACACAGAACCACATGTCCCTACACTTTTGAGCAAAATTGTATAATAGAAAGAAAACACAGGCACATTGTTGAAATTGGTTTAACTCTTCTAGCTCGTACCTCTATGTCATTAAAAGTTCAGCCTAAAGTTTTTACTACTCCAGCATATTTGATTAACTTGTTACTAACTAAGGTACCCAATTACAAATGCCCACAAGAAGCACTTTTTGACACTAAACCTGAATATCAACATTTAAAAGTGTTTGAGTGTTAGTGTTTTTTCTATCTTAAGCCCTACAACACACACAAACTACAATTTCCATGCACATTTTTGGGATATTGTATCAATCAAAAGGGGTACAAGGGCCTAGACAATAAAGGGAAGATATATGTTTCAAGGCATGTAGTATTTAATGAAGATGTATTCTCATTCAGCAAAGCAGACATCAAAACAACTAATAAGTTCAAAATGCAAAGCAATTCAGTTCAGATATACCTGATGAGCAAGAAATTGAGATACCAGTGCAACAAAGGAAGCAAAACGATAACTCTCAACTCAAATTGCCCTGAAGTGAGATGGGTCAATAGTATTCGGATTCACCTACCAGCACTGGTAGCAGTGTTCAACCCCAACAAGGAAACAATAACCTCAATGAGAATCAAAGATCAGAGTCAAATGATGATGTCATAAGCAATACTGATAGCAACAACTCAACAGCAGGGAATGTCAACATACACCCTACGATGACAAGATCAATGTGTGGCTTATTCAAGCCTAAAGCATACAACACTGATATGATTTCATAAGAACTAACAAGCTACCAAAAAGCCAATCACTATAACAAATGGAGGACAACCATGCAGGAGGAGAATAATGCACTAATCAAAAATAATACATGGACACTTATTGATTTACCATGTCACAAAAATTTAATTGGGTGCAAGTGGATCGGTCTCAAAAAAATTCTGATGGTCCAATTTCTAAATATAAAGCACGACTTCTAATTAAGGGGTATTCGCAACAGTGTGGTTTTGACTTTTCAGAAACATTCTCACCTGTTGTGAAACCATCCTCTATTAGAATAATACTAACTATTGCCTTATATAAAAATTGGGCCATAAAACAATTAGATGTAAATAATGCCTTTTTGAATGGTGAATTGCAGAAGGAAGTGTTCATGGAACAACCAGAGGGGTTTATTCAAAAGGAAAAAAAGAAACTGGTGAGCTAATTGAACAAAGCCATTTATGGATTGAAACAAGCACCAAGAGTGTGGTTCGATAAGCTAAAAGCAACTCTCAGCAATCAGGGCTACAGCCAAACAAAATCTAACAACTCTATCTATACAAAATTTATCAACAACACTATTACTTATATACTGATTTACGTTGATTAATTTATCATTACAGGTAATAGTGAAACAGAAATTTGCATAACACAAATTCTGGATAGTGAATTCTCTATCGAAGATCTTGGAACTTAAATTACTTTCTAGGCATTGAAGTTTAGAACAACCACATTTATCTGCAGCACACATGAAGCTCAGATCGCTATTGTTTTGGTGCCATGTATTTTGTATTTGTCGTTCATTATCTTGTACATAGCTGTCTGCTCAAGTTGTTGTCCTATGGGAATCTATCTTGTCACATGCATGATGGTGAAGCTTGGTTGTCTGTTGTGTCGTGCTAGGAAGTTAGTTACATCATGTCAGTACTCTAAGTTATTTCTTGTGAGCTTGGGATGTCACTTCAACTGCTACCTATTTCTATACATTTAGACTTCCCTTGTCTTTGTATAGTGTCTGTTGTAGTGTGTTATGTAATTTGTTATGTAATTTCACTTCTCTTGAAGTAAGGCATAAACTATGTAATTCTCCATGCGTGGAGTTTGAGATTGTAACCTAGAAATAGTGTCTAGCTCTAGTGCCTCTAACCTAGATAAGATAGTGGTGGATGGTCACCTTAAGAACCGAATTTAGTAGGTTGGTAATCTGTCAATCCTCTTGTATTATTGTAATTAACATTTGTTATAATAATTAGTGTTCGCGGTCACTTTAAAAAACGGATGGCTTTGCCAAAAAAATAGTACACAATGTCAAGATCAAGCATTGAAGCAAAGTTCAGAAGTATGGCAAGGCATTACTGCCGAAGTTATGTGGATCAAGTCACTGCTTAGTAAACTCAGAATACCAACAAGCAGAAAAGCAACCATTTGGTGTGATAACATAAGTGTCATAGCCCTAACTGTAAACCCTATCTTACACTTTAAGACCAAGCATATAGAAGTGAACTTAAATTTCATCAGAGAAAGAGTTATACAAGGAAAACAAAATTTAAAAATTTGGCTGCTCTTTCTTGCTCTGGTCCAAGTATTTCCACAGGGACGTATCACTATATAAGACTAGTTAAGGATAACAGATGCAGATATTTTTCGGATTATTTATATCTTTATAGTTGGTCTGATATGATTTTTGGCTTGGAACAGATATGGTCTGGTCTAGTTTTGAGTCATGTGGGACTTACTAGCGAATCGGTAGATTGACATTTCCTAGAACTATAAGCTTTTTTGCGTGCTTCTGGCCCATAAACACATAATAATATTTTTCGTTTTCCCTTGTTTGTTGTTTTTGTTCGTTTATTCCATAAACACCTGCTTGGTCTCATGAGTATTTAGAGAATTTTTGCCCTTAATTCTCCTTAAAGTGATGCTTCTGCACTCCGTAGGTGATTCTATAAAGATTATCCCGCAATACACCACTTGGTTCTCTCTTCAACCAAGTATAGACATCATTAATAGTTAATCTTATCCTATCCTCTAGTGATTGGTGCACTGATTTACCATAGGGATGGTTTGAATGTTATTAGTGTTGCTAAGTTTATCCTGAACTTAGATGTCCCTTTATACCTAGATTTTGGGATCTTCATTCAACTAAGTGGGGTTTCAATTGAGGATAACTTTTCTAATATTATTGGCCTTAAACTCATTCTCATTGATAATTTATTTTCTTTCTCTCTAGACAACGCTTTAGTGGATCTGCAGTGTTTTTATTTTTGACTTACATAGTCAATAGTGATAACTCCATTAGAGAGAAGTTGTCATATAGTTTTGTGTTTATATTCCTAGGCTTCCCATTATAACGTTTACTATTAAATCTACCAATAGCAGATTGGCTGTCGCAATGTATGATTATTGGCAATACAGGTATTTCCTAACTTGAGATATCTTCTAGGAAACCTTGAAGCCATTCAACTGCTTCTGTTGCTTTGTTTAATGCAGCAAATTCTTATTACAATGTAGATCTTGTTATACAAATCTGTTTGTAAGATTTCCAAGATAATACGCCATTAGCCAAAATGAACACATATCCACTTGTGTATTTTATGTCAACTGACCTAGTAATCCAGTTTGCATTGCAATATCCTTCTACTATATGTGGATATCCAGAATAATGTAGTCCATAATTCTATGTACATTTCAGATATCCTAATACTCAAATTATGGCTTTTGAATGATTCTTTCCTGGATTGCTCGTATACCGGCTAAGTTTACTTACAACATATGTTATGTATGGTCTAGTATACTTCATAACGTACATAATGATGCTTGGTATACAAGAATACTCAAGTTATGCGACTTAAATTTTTCTAATCTTTTGTCAGTGTAGTGTAACTGAGACAATATGTATCCTTTTAAACTTTTATCTGTTCTTACTCAAGAATTACATCAGCAATTTCAATATCGTTCGTATCAAATATGACGGAGAGCATATATTTTGTTGATGTTAGTACACCTTTATTACTTCCTAGTATGAGTAGATCAACAACATATAGACATATAATGACATAACATTTGTTTGTAATTTTTGTATAAACGCAATTGTCACATTCATTTATATGAAATTAACTTGATATCACTATTTATTCAAAACTTTGCATGCCATTTTTCGAAGCTAGTTTGATTTCATAGTGAAATTTCACCAATTTGCATATTTTCTTTGATTTCCTACTTTTAAGAAACCTATGGTTGTTTCATGTAAATCTCTTCTTCGAGATCACCATTTATAAATGTTGTTTTAATACCCATATGATGTTTTTTCTAATTGCAGTACTGATGGAATCGCAGTTAGGATTACAGTAGAAGTTACTAGTGTTATAGGCAGTATATGTTGAAGTAGTCCAACTCTCCCTTTTTCTTATAACCTTGTACCACAAGTCAGGCTTTATGATAGTCTATCGAGCCATCAAGTTATAGCTTTCTCTTACAAATCCATTTATTACCCAATGTGTTGCATCCTAGAGGTAGATGTACTAATTCCCATTAATGACTATTCAAAATGGATTACATTTCACTGTTAATGGTTTCCTTTCAATAAGGAGCCTCAAAGGAGGGCACTGCCTGATTATATGTTAATGGTTCTTTTTGTAACATTAAGGTATAGAAGTCAGGTCCAAAATATTTTGAAATCCATTGCTTTTTTACTTCATATTGGATCCGTTGATTGTTCATTATATCTTATTGTCGGTTTTCAATCTTTGTTCTTCATTTCCCTTATATGAACAAGTATATAGGAACGCCAAGGTGGGCTTGCATCTAATCATAATATGTATACATTAATTCAACCATGTGTGGACTATCTAGAGTAAGCCACATGACGTGATATGAAAATTTTCAAATCAAACTCCAATTTATTTCCAAACAAACAACTTTTTTGTAACTACATGTAGGTTTCCAAACATTTTATACGTATTTTTTGAGTATATATGCACACCCAAGTGAGTCTGCATTTAATCCCAACATGCATGCATTTATAGTTGCAGTTCTCGGCATTTTTTACGTACGTTTGACATGTCGACATATAACTGTCATATTTTTAAATTTCAAAGGAAGTGCCTTTTGATTATTTGAAACATTTCAGGACTGTTGCAACCTTTGGTACTCTATATAAAGGGCTCATTTTTGAATTTTTAACCAACTTATATTCTCTTTCTTCATCCTTACTCTTACCACCGTTATTCTAATTTAATTTCTTGATTTCTACACTTGTACTCTACTGTTTTCAATACAAAATATACCATTCTCATTCCCTTTCTCTTCTCAATCTCTATCAAATACTCTCTGTTTGAAGTGTTCTTCAAGGGTTCTAAGGATGTTTGTAATTGTAACACCCCACCTCCGTTAAGGTCACTCACAAAGGGAATGCCTTAACTTTGGTGGAGCATTTAAGTAAACAGAACAGAAACTTACAAGACAGATAAAACAATACTTGAAAAATTTTAACTTTATTACAGCGGAAACAGAAATCAATATGGTTACATCCTTTCAAATCTCAGAATTCAAGTACAAATATCTGTCTTGTACAAAAGCCTTCAAAATGCATGGTTTAAAATCATAATCCCCACAGAAGAAGACAAGCCATACTTTAAGCACTGCAAGCGGAAGAAATCTGGATCAAGCTAGAGTATTCTCTTCTACAAAACCTGGGGGGAAACGGAAGAAAGGAGGCGAAACAACAAGGGTCAGACAAAAGTCTGGCAAGTCCAGTGATTTTCAGTTATGAACAGATAATAATAACATGACATGAAAATAAAACTGGATGAGAGATAACTATAACAGATGTAGCAGATATAACAGAAGAACAGAATGATATAAGCTATTGCTTTACACTTCTCTGTACTAATACTAGTATAACAGAATTAGGTGTCACCCTAATGTCTAAACAGAAACAGAAACGGGTACAGAATAATTTAACCGAAACAGAATGCTAATAATGGGCCTTTACTACCCGATCAGAAACAGACAGAAGCAGAAACAGATTAATCCCTACGGAAACAGAATGTAGAATTAGGTGTACACTAGTAATGGGCCTTTACCACCCGAACAGACGGTACCACGCAGAAACAGACAGGTGTTACCACCCAACAGAAACAGACGGTACCAATAGAAACAGACAGAACTAAGTGTACCCTAAAACCCTACCCCAAGCGATCGGCTCCCTAATACATAAATATCCTGTGTCGACCCCACAGTAGGGTGTATCACTCCCCAAAGTGACAACCAATTGGCACAGACCTATTTACAGATGTCACGGCGTCTTACATCCTCAGAGGCAGACCGGGATCCATGCACGCACATGACCCGGTTGGAACGCACCATCAACACCCCTCGCCATTATCAGAATGAACCGCTTATAATTAGTTCAGTAAGCATGCCCGAACCCTACTTACTGTTGGGTCAAAGTTTTGATACCAGAAAGGGTTACTGACTAATATGGGTCCCAAACAACAGATGACACAAGTGATTCCGCTCCTAACCTTGTGTCCCCAGACTAACAGATTCCAGATTAACTTGTTTACAAGTTCAGACATACAGAATTCAGATCAACCAGTTCACAGACAAGTTTTCAGACTAACGGATCAGATATACAGATTTAACAGACTTACCGATTAACCAGTTACAGATTAACAGACTTACAGATTTGTCTAACTTTGTAATTGGGCCTACAGATTCACGGAATAGATTTATTAAATTCATCAGTCTAGTGGGTTTAATCCTATCCGCCCAACACGTTTTAGACATCATGTTTATCTCAGATTTTCATTAATTAATTATTAATGCCCAGACCTCTCACATTAGACTGACAGTTTGCGGCTACTGGTTAGGCCGGTTGGTTCCGGGCAGATTTCTGTCGCAAACTGAGTCTAGCCTCGGGTTTCAAGCACGTTATGACTAACTTCTCACATTAGAAACTATTGTTTGCAGCCACTGGAATATGTCGGGCGGTTCCGGGCAGAATTACGCCGCAAACTCATTCTAACCTCGAGTTAGCCATGTTTATCTTTGCGGCCAATTAATTAATGATTTACCATTTATACCCACGCCTAATATACATGTCAATTATTCATAGCTAATTCAGATTATGTCAATAACAGACTGAATATATCAACTTAACAGACATAGCAGATAACAGGTTTAGGCGACTTAATGGATTCAGCAGATTAAGCAACTAGCAGATTTAGAAGATAACAGATTAGGCATCTCAACAGATTTAGGTTGACATTCTTAACAGAATTAGAGATGACAGATTTGGAAGATGAACAGATCTAGCAGACTAGGCAGTAGGGCAGAACTAGCAGATTAAGCAATATAACAGAACTAGCAGATTAGGCAAATATAGCAGAACTAGCAAATTAGGCAAATATAACAGATTTAATCATTCCTTAAAGTTTCACAACATATCTTGCCTAATTATAAATCTTGCCTAAGTTCACATGCATAAATAATAGTCATGATTCACAATATGATCATATACCCCATGTTTGCATTAAATTTGCATGTCACAGATTAAGGTCATAATTTACACGTCCCAATTTAGTTCAACTTGCCTAGTACAAAAGATTCACATATAAATTATACCAAATATAGCTATTGACAAAAATCTCCTACTTAGGTATTATTCACATTTGATAGATATCCTACTTTAATGTAAATCTTTATACCTAAACCATATTTTCTTTGTCTCAAGTCATACGTTAACATACCATGGTTCCTCTTCTTCCAATTCACAGAATATGCATAGATCTAAATCTAGTTTACAACCTATGTCCTTTTTCTTAAATCAGTCACAGATTAACCAACTTCTCAAGTCGTATGTTCAATATTATTTATGCCACAAACTCAAGTCATAGGTTCAATTATATGCCTTAGATTTATGTCCTAAGTTCCAAGTTCAACCTATGTTCTTTCCTCAACTCAGTCACATATCGGTCATGCCCATTTCATGCATTATTCATTTTATTGTCCCAAATATTTTAGTGTATGTTAATCTCTTAGGAGATTGGCGCAGGCTCGTAGTAGCCTGGCTATAGAACAGAAAGAAGAAGAGATACAGAATAAAATAGATCAGAACAGAACTTACACAATCTCAAATTCAGATTTACAATCATGTCACAATTATGATTAAAGTTTATATCAGAAAATAACTGCACTTGCCTTGGTTGGATTCTAAAAGAAAAAGGTGTTGTAGCTGTTCTCTTTTAATCCTAATCAGAATTGGAGGAAGAAGAAGCACAAGTCCTAGCTTAGGTTTCAGCAGAGTAGAGACGCCATTGATTTATTTATTTTTAGAGAGGAAGAGAGCAATGGAGGCTAGAGAATTGTATATGAGATTTAGGTTTAGGTTAGGGATGTATATATAGGTGTAGGAAGTTATTTAGGACCATTAGATTAACCCTGAATCATGAGAACCATTCAAATGCAAAATCTGCATTTGAGCGAATCGGCCCACGGGATGACATCCAAACACCCTGGATTAACCCCTAGTCGTCCCAGCGAGGCTCGGGTCAACCTCAAAAATGGGCCGGTTCGGTTATTCCCCCTCCCAATTCGCTGTTTTGAACCTTTTTTGCATGTTTATTTATTTAATTTTTATATATATCTATATATATTTCTCTCATATGCATATAAACTTCAAGGCTTAATAACTTCTTCATAATTAACCATTTTTTTTATATTCTCAGAAAATACGGGGTGTTACAGTAATTGTTAAGGAAAGGGTGTGTTCCTTGTAGCCTGTAAATCAAGGAAAGTGAACGGTGTGAACTTTGTAGCCGTGAAATCAAGGGTGTTGAATCGGTGTTACCTGATAGCCGTGAAATCAAGGGTGTTGAATCGGTTTTAACCTTGTAGTCGTGAAATCAAGAGTGTTGTAATTGGATACTGATATTAATAATACTCTACGCAATCCAGCGTTGCGTGGGACTGGATGTAGGAGTAATCTGAACCAGCATAAAATCCAGTGTGTACTTTTCTTTTTTGCATTTTATTTATGTTTATATCTGCATATGTGATTGTTTCTACTGTTATATTCATTCTGTGATTTATATAGTTGTTTGAGTAATCATTAATTGTTTAGATTTTCTATAGTCTCTTTACACCCCCTCTAGTGTTAGTTTTTCCTTAAGATCCGTGATTCTCATCCCTAACATAACACTTGTTTTATTTCGCGAATGTTTAGAGAATTTTTGGCCCTTAATTCTCCTTGAAGTGACACATTTACACTCACGTATCTTGGTTATTTTTTAGCCAAGTATAGACATGATTAAAAGCGAAGCTTACCCGGTCCTTTGACAGTTCATGCACTGACTTATCATAGGAATGATAGCGCTGCAATGTTTATCCTGAACATAGTGGTCCCTTTGAACCTAGATCTTGGGATCTCTAATCAAACTATGTGGGATTTCCATTGGCAATAAATTTTATTATGTTATTTGCCTTGAACTTTTTTCCATTGATAAATTATTTTCTTTCTCTCTAGACAAGCCTTTAGTTAGGGAATCCACTATGTTCTACATACTTTACATAGCCAATAGTAATAACTTCATTAGAGAGAAGTTGTCATATAGTTTTGTGTCGAATATGTCTAGCTTTTCCATTATAAAGTCTACTATTTGTCTTATCAATAGTAGCTTGGCCATCATAATGTATGTTAATTGGCGATACATGTTTTTTCAACTTAGAATATATTCTTGAAAACCTCGAAGCCAATATACTTCTTCTTCGGCTTTGTCTAGTGCAATGAATTTTGATACTGTTGTAGATTTTGCTATGCAAGTCTGTTCAGAAGAATTCAAAGATACTGCCACATTAGCCAAAATGAATTCATATCCAATTGTTGATTTTGTGTCCACTGACCCGGTAATCCAATTTGCATCCAAGCATCCTCGTACTACAGATGGATATCATGAATAATGCAGTCCATAATTTTATGTATATTTTAGATATGCTAATTTTCAAATTATGTCTTTCTCTTACCTTGGTTGCTCGTATGCTAGCTAAATTTACTTACAGCATATAATATGTCTGGTCTATTATTGTTAGTAACGTACATAATGCTGCTTAGTATACGAGAATACTCAAGTTGATAAATAATATCACCGCTAATTTTGATCTAATTTTGATTTAAGCCTAAAGGCAATTTTGCAACAATTATGTTATGCTGCTTAAATTTTCCCTATATTTTCTCAATATAGTGTGATGAAGGCAATATATATCCTTGTGGACTATTAAGTATTCTTACTCCAAGAATTACATCAGCAATTCAAATATCTTTCATATCAAATCGGGCGAAGAGCATATTTTTTGTTGATGTTATTAAATCTTTATTACTTCCTAGCATGAGTAGATCATCAACATATAAACACACAATGCTAGAACCTTTGTCTACAATTTTAGTATAGACGCATTTGTCACATTCGTTTATATGAAATCCACTTGATATCATTGTCTTGTCAAACTTTTCATGTCATCATTTAGGTGTTCGTTTAAGCTCAGACAAAGATTTCAGTAATTTTCATATTTTTCCTTCATTTCCTGCTCTTAGGAAACCCTTTGTGGTTTCAGGTAAATCTCTTCTTCATGATCAGTGTTTAAAAATGTAGTTTTAACAACCATTTTATGTATTCTAATTGTAGTACCGACATAATTGCTATTAGCGTTATAATGGAAGTTATTTCTATAACAAGCGAGTATTTGTCAAAGTAGTCAAACTCTTCCTTTTTCCTATAACCATGTACCATAAGTCGTGCTTTATATTTGTCTAGTGAGCCATTAGGTTTTAGTTCTCTTTTAAAGATCCATTTATTACCCACAACGTCTGATATATGTTAGCAGTTCGTTTTCTAACATTAAGGCACATAAGTTAGGTACAAAAGATTTTGAAATCCGTTACCTTTTACTTCTTCACAATTCCTCCAATTGTACATTATTTTCATGTTGTAAGTTTTCAGAACTTTGTTCTTCGTTATCCTTATATGCACAAAAAAAATTGATTGCTTATTTGAATATTGTGTCCAATTAATTGCCTTAATAGGTAAATATATTTGAATAATCTAGCAATTGTTGACTCACTGATGGTATTTTCATGAATATTATCGATTTCAGACTCATATACTAGGAACCAATATGCAGCATTATTATTTTGCGCATATCCTACGAGTACACAATCTACCACCTTTGGTCCAATTTTGACCTTCTTTGATTTAGGAATTTCTACTTCAGCAAGGCACCTCCACAATTTTAAATATTTGTATGACAGTGGTCGACTCGTCCAAAGTTCATGTGTCGATTTGAACATTTTCTTTCTAGGTATTTTATTTAAATATATAATCAGCACTGAGGATAGCTTCTCCTTAGAAATTGTCTGGCAGACCAAAGCTAATTAGTAATTCATTCATCATTTATTTAAGGGTTCTATTTTTCCTTGCGACTATTCCATTAGACTGGGGGAATATGGAGTTATAGTTTGGTGTATTATATCTTTTGGGCACAAAATTCCTCACAAGGAAATTCATATTGTCCCCCTCTATTGCTTCATAAAGTTATGATAGTTGATTTTCAACTTCTGATTTGTATAGTTTAAACATTTTGAATGCCACATCTTTACTTCTTAATAAGTAAACTTAACAATACCTGGTGCAATCGTCAATAAAGATAATAAAATACCTTTTTTCTCCTCAAGTTTACACATATTTTGGTCGCATACATTTGTATGTATTAAGTCTAAAGGCTACGTATTTCTTTCAACATGATGAAAGAAAGCTCTAGTCATTTCAGCTTCAGCACAAATTTGATATTTATCACTGAAATCTATTTTACATTTTGGTACAAATTCTAGATAAATTTATTTTCGTAATGCATCAAAGTTTACGTGGCCTAATATGCCATGTCATATGTTAGAAGAGTCAACTACATAAATATAAGGTTCAACTTTATTCATACCAATATTTGGTACAATGGTAGCTACATTGACTTTGAATGAGCCATCATTCACATAACATTTTCCCACATATACCTCGCTTTTTGATAGCACAAACTTAGCCACTAATGTAATCCTTGCAAAGTAATGATCCTAAAATCATGTTTTTCTAGATTTTCAGGAACATGAAGAACACCAGTCAAGGTATGTTTCTTTTCAGAAGTTATTTTCAACACAATTTTTCCTTTTTCTTTGACTTTTGATGAAAATTAGATACTCGTCCTCTTAGCAATTTTGTAGGTTATGAACATCCACTTGTACGCACATATATGGCGAGTGGCCCAGGTGCCTACATATTATTCCTTACTATTACCAACAAGATTGCATTCCGACACTACTGAGCACAGATCCATGTTGGAGACACTATTAGAAACTTCGGTCACATTTTCTTTAGATTTCTTCTTTTCGATGGTTTGCGACATTCGGTTGTTTTATGTCCCTTTTTCGTAGTCATGACACGAGCCATGAAACTGCTTAGATTGTTCATGATCAGTTTCACGTTCTCTTTTGTCGGGCTTCTCTGCTTCGACAACATTAGCATTTGCAATTATATCATAAGAAGGCTTTTTCTCTGGATTTTTGTGCCTTTTTTTTAATCTTTAACCCGATTGCAAGTCCTTTCATTGTTATCTCTTTATGCTCGTGCTTCAGGTAGTTTTTGAAATCTTTCCACGATAAAGGAAGTTTTACAATTGTAGGGGCAACCAGGAAGGATTCACTCGGTGTCGTTCCTTTATCACTAAGTTTGTGAATAGTGATTTGTAGTTCTTGGATCTGAATGATCACAGTCTTCCCATCAATCGTTTTAATGTTAGGAACTTCCCTGCTATGAACATTTTTATTCCTATATCTTCTGCCTTATATTTTTATTCAAGGTCATCCGTAGTTCTTTTAACGTCGATGCAGTACTATAGACGTTGTACAGATTAATGTCAAGTTCATTGAGGATGTGATTTTTGCACATAAAGTCTGAGCTTTTCCAAACATCCAGTGTTTCCACTTTTGTTGCATTGGCTTCCAGTTTTGCAACCTTTGGAGCATCTTCAATATAGTACTTTATAAGACTTAATGTCGTCAGAGAGGACATCTTTTGTCGCCATCTCTTGAAGTCCACTCCAGTGAACTTCATCAACCATTCTCCATGAGATAGCGCCACCGGTGGATCAACTATTGTTGACTGAGCGACAGTTTGTGTTGCCGTAAAGTTATTGCTTTACTGAGATATCATCATCTGCAATAGCAACCAACAGTAAATATCATTTCAAAATTGTTAGGAATATGCAAAAAGATGTTTAAAACTTGTCGTAAATACTATGCAAAAACTATTGCAAATAGTTTGCAAAACTATTATAAGTACTTTGCAAACCTATTGCAAATAGTTTGCATAACTGCTTGTACCATGTTGCAGAACCTGCTACAGATATGTTGCAAAACAATAAACGGGTATAGTTCCTTTTTGATTGATCCAAAAGTTGAGTAGTCCAGTTCCAGAAATTTTCTTGAAACAATGTTGCATCTCTATGACACTAAAGAATTTATAGCAATACGCTTCCCAATATAAAATGGATATACCCCCGTTACATGGCTTGTAAGCGGAGTGACGATAAGCACAAAGAAAACTGAAGCATGAACTTGTGGAATATAGGGATGAATGTGATATTATAATCAAATTAAAATTAATTCATTCTGAAATTCCAGCCAATTTATACAAATTTCAAGAGACATCCATTCGTTCAAATGGTCGGGCCTATTTGTCTAATCAGTTAGTAGAAACGTTGCGAACTTTTACCAAGTGGTGCGATCGTTTTATTACCGTTTTTGCTTGAATTTGAATGAGATCTTATGATGCCAGCTTCCATTTAGGTTCCATTTTTTATGATGCCACCTTCTCTTTGAAGACTTCAAACTACAAACTACTTGACATCGAAATTAGAATCCAATAAACTCTTAAGTCTTACGTCGGCTGCATACTAGAATGCATTAATATCAAAATTTGTTATGTTCACGGGACTGACCGGAGAAAATTTGTTATCAAAATATCAAAGTTATTGATGGGACTGTGTACTGTATGTTGAAATCGGTGATACGCAAATCACAATTTTGGACAACAAATAATCTTACATATTTTGTGGAGAGATTTGTTGCTAGATTTGATGCTAGATTTTATGGAGAGATACTGATTGCTATATTTGTGAACATTTATTACAAGGATATTTGGTGCTTATCCAAATAGTTTTATAACAAATATGAAGATAATTTGGATGCCAAGTTTTCTTGGGTATGAAACAATTCTCTCTATAAAAAGGGCCAGCTGACATCTTCATTACATGTGGGTGAGAGCCACCATGTGGGTGAGAGACACCAAGAGTGGGTGAGAGCCACCAAGAGTGGTGGTGAGAGCCACCAAGAGTGATCATTCTAGCTATTCCAAATTGAGTGTTCCCCTTCAAATTATTTAGCCATTAGATATGCTTTACCTATTTCTCAATTAGGTTATTGGTTCAAGTTGTAATTGTTTGTAACGATAGTTGAGATCGATTGTAAACAATTTTTTATTAGTGAACCAATAAAGAGGGTGGTTGGGTGGAATATCGTGTGCTCATATTTCCGATATTATTTGTGTTGTTTTTTTTATTTTTCAATCAAATTCATCTTCAAATGATTGGGTGATAAAGATCCAATTTTTCTTGGCATTTTGTCAAGCTTCCGCTGCGCACAAAAATCCTAACACTGTATTCAAAATGGAGAACAAGCATTCTGAATCATATATGCGTAACAAATGTTACACAATTTAAAAAAGTAGGTTTTTTGCACAAATATGTTCAATTTGAGAGAAGCAAAAATGAACAAAGAATCAGACAACTCTAACATGTCTTATGGTTTTGTTGCATCAGATGTATCAGTTTTGTAGTCAATATATCTTGTACTTTTTTAATTCTTGTTCTAACGTTTTGTTCTTGTTTCAAATCACTAATGCATTATTATGTGTAGCAAACTAGCTTAGTGCAAACATGAAAAATACATTTTCACATTTATTCTACTACATTCTTATTTAATACGTAATTGTTTGATGAATTTAGCATAAATATTTTGAAGCGAGCATTCTTAATTTCTAGATAAGAACATAAGGTTTAAGATATAAATGCAGTAAACTAATTTGCTACATTTTAACCTTTGTGCACTAGATGATTTACTTCAAAGAACTAGAAATTTTATGTATTTGTTAGGTGGCATTTGGTATATACTGTATTTTATGTGTTAAGTTTTTAACATTAATTACAAGAAATAAAAAGAGTTGAGGGACGGAGGAACAAATGAAAAAACAACGAAGGGGATGCCGGAGGAGATGGATGGACGATGAAATGACGAATTGTCTTTCATTCTTTCGTTACTTCCTAAAACACAAAGAATAAATAAAAGTTGTTTCATGTTTCGTATATTAATTTTGATTTTTAAAACGATCATTTTTCATGATATACATTCGTCGTTCGCATTTTTATATGGACGAAAACATAAAACAGCATACTAAACTGCTAGGGCTATAATGGTAATGGTTACTGTTACCGTTTAGTAAATATTAATATCATGTCGTTTTTACTTACAAAATAAAATAACGTACTGTTACCGTTACCAAATGACTAGTATACCAAAGACTGGATAAAATGGTAACTATTACATTGATAATGGTAAACAACTGCCCAGTGTAGTCAATAGCGAATATCGCAAAATAGCACAAGGCTTGCGCTATGCGCTATTACGCGCGCTATTTGGTCCACTTTATTTGCATTTTTTAATAACTAATCAAGTATATTATATCTAATTGAAATTTAGTTCTATGTTTTTGCATATTTCATGCCATATCCAAACCTTTCAATACTCCAAGCACAAAATATATCATACTTTATGCATGTACTAATTATTTGTTGACGTAAAATGCAATTATATAAGAAAATTTTTAATAATTTTACATTATACATTAAAAATAATTGATGGCTCATAATATATTTGTCTTGTAAAATTTAAAATCTAGTCTTATATATGTGAATTATGATAAAATTTATTCTTGTTTTGTGAGTAATGATGATAAAATTATACAAATAAAATTCATGAAAAATACAATTTTGCATAAACTGTAATATATTTTCTAATGACAAGAATTAAGTAAGAATATAAACAATGAAAAGCAACAAAGTAAAAATAAAAAAGTCAAAAACTATAATTATAAGTTAGTTATTTTGTGTTTAGAGATCTTACTTAGAAGAGAAGTGTAACAACCCGGGGAAAAACTCGAGGCTCGAATTTTCGACAATAAAACATCAACCTATATTACTTGCCAAAAACCCAAGTATCGAACCCTAGATTGTCAATAGAAAGAAGTTAGAGGGTGAAAATAGAAAGAAAGAATATTAGAATAGAAGAAAGAAGAAGAATACCACATCAGAATCTCACAGCGGAACAGATAAAATATAATATCAAATCTCTTTATACAAAAGAACTGTATATACATACCAATCATCAGAGTACACATATATCAGACACAGCAGAATAATAACTTTATATAACTAGCGGTGAAGCCGCCTGCTTCCAGCTCCTGAAACTCCAAGCGAAACCTAACCTGGAACATACTCGGTCTGACCCGAGCACATTTGAAGCAAAGCAAAATTCACTGGGTCAGTCTGGAATACTTTCAGTGATAAATTCATAGAACACAAAACTTGTTTAACTTTGGAAAATCTTTTATGAAATCAAAGGATAATAGTAAGACCAGCCCACACAGAAACACGGACAGTTTTTACCTTACTATAACCCAAACCATTTTCGAAATCATAACTTATTCTGATATTATCATAGTGTCTAAATACAAATATTTAATAATCTAGCGGAATGCTTGCATCTCACGCTCTACATATATATTATAAAATCGAAAACCGCGGGCACTTACTGGATATTGGATTCCAAACATGACAAGGTATGGGACCACCTGCCGATAATGTATCTCTAGAGGCGAATACACTGGGTTCAACAAGAACGTCTTGCAACCCGGCCCACACATGACCGACCACTCATTTCACTTGAGTGTATCGAATGTATATCACCGATGGTTGGGATCAGCAACCGTCTCCCGAAAAGGGACAGCATCGAATATAGATTAAAGAAGCAAATGGAATTTCTCTAGATAGGTGATTATACACCCTAATGGGAGCGACCCACATAGCCATGTTGCCTGCCCGATTTTTGTCATTTCCTGGTTGATGAGGCTTGAGGCTAGAATTTTATTTTAGAACATCTGGCCACTATTGACTTTGAATGCCACATTGTCAGATCTGCCAGATATCACTAGTTGACGCCCACAAAAATACTCTGTGGTTCAGCTAAGAGAAGGTGTACGGCCTTCTCCGCCTCTAACAGAAATACGTTTGAAGAAATCAACGTACGTGATCCATTTGGAAATACTCTGTCAGACACTCGTCCATACAAGTCATCCAGGAACAGGATGAACCGAAGACACCCTCCTACCGCATCCTTATATAAGAATCACCCCAAGGATCAGTAGCGAGTAGTCTTTGCAATCCGTGGATTTCAACTACGACAGAATCACAAATCAAATAACTCTGTTTGCAAGACATAGAAATTCAATAAGTATTCCTTCCGCTTATGAAGATCCACGGTCTTCAATTTCTCCATCTTGATCAGCATCTTCACACATTTGCTGGTCGGAATGGTTTTCGAACATAAATTCGATCCCGGTCTTTCTGTGCGAACAATCGTATTGGTCAGGTTTGATAGTCGGTGATTTAACTATCAAATAATAAATGTGTGAATAAAATGAGTTTGCCGATTCAGTACTTGGCACTACTTGGCCTATTTAGAAATAAATAAATAAATAAATGGTAAACCAACCTTTAATTCTTTCAAAAAAAATTAAACCTTATATTTATTCTCAATTATAACAAAAACTATTTTAAAGACTTTCGAGCATGTATATATATACCCAGCTTTCCATTCCTTTTTGGAAATATCGATATATTTCTTTAAAACCCTTTTCCCTTTTCTTTGTACTCGAGTTTCTCGATATATACATATATATATTATACTTAATGGTATAAACCCAGTTACCAATTCTGATATGACAAATCAAATGTCAAATTCATATAAACTAAAATCAAATATTCTTATTTACACTGAAACTAATATCGTAGTATTATTTATATTCCAAATCTCGCACTTACGTTCCATACTTCTCGTATGGAATATCACACTAATTACAACACCTTTCACTCGTTTCAAACTAATATCATTCCTCGATAATAATGAAGCCGTTCAAGTTAAGGTATTTTATTTACCTCTCAGACCTTGATCGACAACGTTTTTATCTCAGAATAATATCAGTTCGTCACTTAACCCCTGATATCAAAATCTCATTTACCACTTTGATTTCAAATATGGTTTTATAACCCATTTCTTACATTTGAAATCTTCTTTCAATATAATCCATTTACTTAATTTGTTTGATTAAGTAAATGTCCAATAAACGCTACTTTTAACTTGAACCGATATCTCGCTTATAACCTTCGGATCTTTATAAAATCTCACGTCAAATACTCCCCTTCCATTTATTGGCGTTCTTGTAATAAACTTTATCTTGGATTAAAATCCGCTTAACACCTCCTTTATATAAGACTCTTTAACTTTGATTTTTATTTCAAACATCCATTGCTAATATTTAACACAAACTTCTATATGTATTTTCCTTTGCGATGTTTCCCTTAATACAATTTAATGTCATCATTTTGGGTTAAAGACTCTTTTTAAACCTCGCTTGGATTTCTTTATAATAATCAATTCATCATCCTTTCACCACTTGGATTAGGATTCTATTAAAATCATTAACACTTTTCTAATTTCATTCAGTTGAATTCACTTTACTTAATTAAGCGATTAAGTAAAATCTTATTTAAATCTTTGTATTTCACTTATAATCCCATTTAAAAATCTCATTTGAACACTTGGATTACAAGTCCCTTTATAAACACTTAGCTCCTCTTGATCAAACCAAAGTGCCACCAAATCATTTCTTAATTGAATTTCCGATTTAAATCATCGTTTTTTATTATTATTAATTAAAATAACTATTAACTTTAATATATTAGCAATATTAAAGAGAGCTAACTATGCTATTAACTAAAATTAGAGTCATTATCATTTTTAAAATCTTATTAAATAATAATTAACTTTGTTAACATTAAACGATAAAAGAATTTCTTTGAATTATAGTTAATCAAAGATTAACTAATATTTTCGCCGTTCGTTAAATTTAACGAATATTCTGAAATTTAGATCTCATTTGTCAATTTCCATTCAAAATGGTTGATTTTGTCAACCGTACATATCAGATAACTGTTAACTGATTTCATTTGTCATTTCCCTTTTAAATTAATTAAATAAATTAATTAATTCAAAAACACTGTTTAATTGTATTAAAATACAATTAACCTACATTACCAACAAGTAGGTAAATTCTTTGGGTTATCAGTGCTTGTATAAGCCACATGATTTCACTACATAAACCATTTAAATGATTCTTTATAAACATAATTAAAATATTCATTTATAAATTTCTAATTTAATTACTAACAAAAAAATGACTGAAAAACTTCAGTTTAATTACAAAATAATTTATAAATTTAAAAATGCGTCGATTCACCGAATGGTAGAACGATGTTTAAAACATCACGTTTATGGCCATTCACTACCAATTAGCCAATCAACACTGTCGATTGATTTTACACACAACACAGGTGAATATCTATTCAACCATCACACTCAAACAGGTTTTTCTTCCATATGGGGTTCAATCAGTTCAAATAGAAATAATATGAAACAACAACATGAAAAATATTTGAGGAATCTGGTCGGAGCCCTCCAACCTGTTCTTCCGTGCATCACAGCTCGTTATACATTCCATAATATATGAAATAAATTTCATATGATCTACTAATTTAAAACAATGAAATATAAATAACAGCAACCAATCAAACAATAAGTAGCCAATAGCAACCAATCAACCAATTTATACTTTTAACGGTAAATTATACTTTAATATGAATTTACCACATCACAGGATTCCAGAAGGTGTGAGAATTAATTCACCAGTTTATTTCGTTTGACGGTGGTCGCGTATGTTGCATTTAATTTGAAACGAACGTTCAAAATTAGCTGAAATTTCAACTGCGTCAGATCAGTGCCTAGTCAGTGCCATCGTTTAGGTCTCGTCCCTGTGATCCCAACGGATCTTGTTTCGTCAAATTTCGTTAACGTATGAAATAGTTATGATCGATTTAAATTTAAACATATATACGATTATATAACTAACTAATTATATATTAATTAATTAAATAATTACCCATTTAATTACCTTAACTAAACCAAAAGTCCACGTCAGCATCTGAGAATTTCCTTCACGCGTTTTCTTCGATGGAACCTCCTGAAACCCGTTCTTCTCTCTTCTTCTTCTTCGAACGTTACTCCACCCAAACAACATTGCCATGAAGCCCTATCGTCGCCGTTCTACACCACCTGAAGCCGACCTGTGACCTTCAACAGAACCGCCCTTCCTCAGGTTCCCCACGCCCCTGACGCCGACCGTCAATGGCCACCCCAGCGCCGTGATTTTCCCTTTCCCCCAATTCCGTTTAGGCACCAAATTGAACCACCACCGACACCAATCAATGACAGGACCACCACCACTCGACAGGTCTCGCCACCCCGCAACTTCCTGTAACGACCCAGAAAATTTGAACCAATTTAAAATTTTTAAATTGGCTAAAATAATGGATTTTAAATATTTAAAATAAATATTTTAAATAATGGCGATGAAAACTGAGTTTGAATCGACATTTGAAAAACGAATATAATTAATTATAATTATATATAGAATTGAAAATGGCGCGGTAGTTCGATAATTCGATTTCAAACTTCAATTGAATATACCGGGTGCAAAATAATCCGGATTTTAGTGAAACCAAAAACATTAGGATCTAATTGATGATATCTTTCCAACGAATCTGACAAATCGAAATTTGATAGCGGGAATCAAAAGATATGTCCAGTTGAAAATTCTGAATAGTCGCTATGGAATTCAGGCCCTTAAAAATGGACATTTTGCAAACGACCTCGGATTTCGACGAAACCACTTTTGTTGGGTCCGGGATGTGAAGTTATTGCTAGGTTTCAAATTTCATAATTTTTCGAATCAATATGTGAGCGTGGCAAAGGAAAACGCGTTTGACCAGTTTTAGTTGATTTTAATCGACTGGAAATTGGCCATTTTTCAAACGGTCTCAGAATTTGACGAAACTAGTTTTGTTAGGACCGTATCGTTAATACGAAGCTAGAAAATATTTTTCTGGAATTTTCCGAGTTCGTATGTGGCCCCACTTAATTGAAATGTGCGTTTAAATTAAATATGTAAAGAATTACACTTTAAATTCAATGGAAACTGATCGAAACGTTAGAATCAGCTTACATACATATCCCGTTGTGTTCGGAATGGGGGTAATTAGCTATGGGCGACAGTCGTTAGGATTCGTTTTGAGTTCGTGGTGTTAAACGAAAAGTATACGAATTAAATATTATTTAAATTATATTATATATATATATATATATTCTCTGGTCAAAACCCTTGACCATTCGCAATCTCAGTCAAACCAAAAAAAAAAAACCCCCGACTTCGTCTGAGCGGATCCCCTTGCAGACGCCCGCCTTCGCCGTCGACCATACCTCCACCACGCCCCTCCGATCGTCTCCCCCCTCCTCTCCTTCTCCCCCGTTCACCTCTCCTCCCTGTTCGATCCAAGATCGCAACCCCAAATCGCGCCGCCGCACCTACTGCTATCACCCCACACCGCCTCCACCGCCGACGAACTGAAGGCCGCCCCACCTCCAGCACCTCCCGCGCCGCCACCTGACGCAAAACGACCCCCCCTTCTTCGCAGATCAATGTAAGTTGTTTTTATTTTATTTTATTTTTATTTTTAATTCTGAAAATATTGATTTTTTAAAAGGATATAATACTGATTTTTAAAAGGATATAAAACTGATTTTTTATTTTAAGATTTAAAATAGAAAAAGATTTGAACTTTAAATAGAAAAAGATTTGAACTTTAAATAGAAAAAGATTAGAACTTTAAAAAGAAAAGATCAGATTTTTAAAATAGAAAAGACGGAATTTTTATTAAGTAGGAGAAGTAAGATATGATTTTTGTATTTTTAAAGTAATAAAAATATAATTTTTACATCATAGGAATATTAAAAATATAATCTTTATTTTTGAAAAGGCGGAATCTATATTTTTGAAATGCAATTTTTATATATTGAATAACGAAGTAAAAATTCGATTTTTACATATGTAGTGAATACGGGCAACGAAAGCGACAAAAGGCAAGATCGGTGAAGATTTTATGCAAAGAAGAGTCGTGGGATTGAATTAGCTATTCGGTGAGATTTCTGATTTAAAAATTATAAATGTGTGGAAATAAAAGTGAATTGCTATATATAAATATATATATATATATATATATACGCCCCTCGTCCACAAACCATGGACGATATTTATTGGTTGAAATTGTTGTGAAAATTGATTGATAGCGAATGGTTGTTTGGGATTGTTTGTGATTGATATTGGTTGATTGTGGTTGAAAAATACCCATTTGTGATTGAGAAATAATTGGTTGAAACCACATAGGATTAGTTTGTGGAAATGAAATAAATATATACATGCCGCCTACGTGCGAATTAGATGCATGACCCCCATTGTCAAAAACCGCGAGGTTTTAAGGTAGAGCGAGGAGCCGTACTAGGGACGGTCCCGGTTTTAACTACCCTGCCGTTATGCTGCCGAAATTTTGAATAATATTCGTGTGTTTGAATTATTTTCATCTGCTTAAACTATATTTATTCAATGAATAGAAAACCTTCATGTGTTGAATTGATATTCATTCGTTGATTAGAAATTCATGTGTTGAATGGTATTCGCGTTTTAAATATAAAAATCACATTTTTATCTATACATAGAAACTATAGAAAACCTTCATGTGTTGAATCGATATTCATTCGTTGATTAGAAATTCATGTGTTGAATGGTATTCATATTTTGAAATAAATTGTTTGATAATAAAAAAAATCACCTTTTATCGACTATATGAACTGTGTAAAATAATCTCGTTTTAAAAGAAATTGTTTTATGACAAAAATCCTATTTTTGTCACCTATATGAACTATATAGAAAAATAGTGTTTTGAAATGAATCGTTTTACAATAAAAATCACATTTTTTTTTGTATGCATGAATCGTTGAAATGTGAAGTGTTAAAAATAGCCACTTGTTCAAAATAAACATATATGAGTTGAAATATTCATTAATTAGCTAATGAAATGATTTGCACCTATGTATGTAACATTAGGATAAATGGTGTTTTTAAACCAAATAGAAATCAAATATGAAGTTGAATAGAAAATGATAAATGATAAGAACTGTATATATATGTACATGCATATTCATTGAACAGGTTATAGCAAAGGGGCTAGAGAAGAGGAATAAAATTTTGTGCCCGACAAATAGGTACACATTTACTGTTTTGTTTGGGTGATGATTTTATGAGCCTGTTGGCTAGCCGCTTGGCTTTTCCTTTTTCTTTTTGAGATTAGAAGGACCGGGAAAGCTATTTGCGATTTCCCGATGCTCCCGGTGCAAGGGAGGTTATGGCGAAATTTTCCAAAATTTTAAGTTGTTAGTGAAATATTTGAAGTGAAAACGATATTGAAATCATTGAATGAACTATATTTATATAAATGTATAAATATAAATAAAATTAAAGCGAAACGAGGCCGTGCAGTTCGTATTTTGAAACCGTGATTTCAAACAACTAGTGCGGGAAATCCGACCATTGGATTTTCCCGAAACCTCAACCGTCGGGTTCGCCTTGGAAATATCTTCCCAACGGCACCAACCTTGTAAAAATCCAACGGTTGGATTGTCTGGAATGTTTAATTCAAATCTGAAGAAAAACAGCGCCAGAAGCGATTATATTTATATATATATATAAATATAATTATATATTTAATCGAATAACGACGCTGCAGTTCGTATTTTGAAATCGAAACTTCAAACGATTGTACCGGGGGATCCGACCGTCGGATTTTCCCGAAACTGGAACCGTTGGATTCGTTTTGAAAAGACCTTTCTAATGATGTAAATTTTGTGAAGATCCAACGGTTAGATTTTCAGATATGTGTAAATCAAATCTGAAGAAAAACAGCGCCACGGCCGCGTTATGGCCCGAAGCGTCGTTTTGAATAAATTGGCTATTTTAAAATAAATAAAAATAGCGATAAATCGTTATAAAATATCATAAACAATATGGAATGAAAATAAACTGAATTTGCTCGATTTATGTTGTATTTGATGGTTGAATGAATTTGGTGTGAAAATTACATTAAAGAACAAAATTGGTGTTGTCAAATAATTTAACCATTGAAATAAATTGATTTGAAATTCTAAATATACGTGAATTATTTGAAAAGGCCGAGTTAATTCTCATTTCAAATAATTGACCGACGATTGAAAGTCGAAGATGAAGACGGTGGTCGAAGACCGGAGATCTTCACCTCGTTTGGATGGTAACCGAGGTCCTGATTGGGAGGCATCCCGAAATATGGATAATGAGTGGTGATCGTCCAGACGTACGTGGTGATCGATGGGTTTGCGAGGTATTTAGTGCCTCCGGTTTCGTTCAGACCCAGAACGGACTTGTAAATGGACTGTGTGTCTGACATTGGATTTTATTCTGTGTTGATTGATCTCTATTAAATATACATCTGTTTGGCGGCGGAGAATTTATTCTTTCGCTTAACGCCCTTCTCTGAGACGCACGAGCTCAGAGGTTGTATATCGATGGACATCAGTCGCATGGCATGAATTTCCTGTGTGGCATGCTAAGATGCAGGGACCAGGGCTTCTGTTGAAAAGCAAAGTCTTGTGGTGATGATCAAAGCACCGCCTGTGTGGCGTAGCTTTGTGTATAACGTGAATTCGCGAGCCTCACACCCCGGTATGAACCTAAAACGGGAGAAGGACCTCAGGGAGGGCATGCGTTTCTTTCTAGCTAGGGTGGTGTCAGTGACCTACCAGCTCTGACATTTATATACTTTTCACCTATGTGGTTGTTGCTGTTGCGAGGCGCCTCGGTTTGGTCGGACGATCCGGGTCCGATGGAGTCATTCATTGGCTCATTTACGCCCCAAAGGGCGGGGAAACGTATTGTTCAGGCACTATAATCCACATCGGTGGACCGGCCCTGTCGCTCCAAGGGGCAGTTGCGGCTGTTCCGGTGGCTCGGGCTAGAGAGTCACGAATTCGGTAAGGACTATCTTTTGCCTTGGTTCATGACGGAAATCCAATTTCCAGATACGTGATCGTGCGGTTTCGATTGTATAGATATTTGGCGACATAGTGGCATGGGACGCTCATGTCGTCTATGATTGATAGTTATGATTTGAAATTGTTTTCAAAACATATAGACACTAGCAATAATATCAAATGCCTTTGTTTTATTCGTATCAAGCATATTTGGCCGTTATAAGGTAAAAACTCTATCCTCCGGTTTGCGTTGCATTGTGTGATGGGAACTGAGTCTTATAATGGCTTCATTTTTATAAAAAGCATAGCGATGTTTAAAAGAAAGATTTGTTTTAAAGCACTGGCAATCCAATGGAGTAAACCCGTTCCACGAAAGTGGCGTGGTCCTGTGATTAGCCAATTATATAGGTGTTGAGTGGATTTCTCATACCAGTCCCATGACTGACTCGTAGTTTGTTTCACTTTCAAACTCGGGTGCCCCTTTTTCTACACGGGCAGCCTTGTATTCAGGTTTAGCTGGTTCTTTTTCTGGATAGCTGGAGCTGAAGATGGATTCTATCATTTATTTCTTTTTATGCTGTTCAGCTCCTATTGTACATATTTTGTTTATTTCCGCTGTAGACATTTATGTATAGCTGAACTGTATTTGTACTAAGTAAGATTCTGTATACTGTGTAACTCTGATGATTACTTTTATCCAGTATATTCTATTGTTCATTATCTGGTGTATTTATTTAATTCTGTTCTGCTATTATCTGTTTCTGTGTTATATTCCAAAAGATAACCCTTGTTTCCGTCAGAACGGGATTTCGGGTCGTCTCAACGTGGTATCAGAGCTTTGGTTAAGCTTAGTTCTGGAATATAACATTTGAACGAACTCGTCAGAAATAGAACCAGTAGTGTTCTAGGACGGGTAACTCTATACAGATAGGATCAGTAATATCCTAGTATGAGTAAAGCAGAATGAAATTACACCTCGATAGACACATTTACATTAGAAGTATGTGTTTCTATATTTTAAACTATCTTTTCTGTGACCTGACACTTGATCTGCCATTTGCAGAAGTACTAGAAAAATGAGTGTCAGAAGCAGAAGGAATGCAGAACCGGATATTGAGGCCCTATTAATCAAATATCGAAATATGGGTGGAATACCGTACTCTGGTGAAGAATCTATTATGAAGACACAAGCTTGGATTCGTTCGGCTGAGAAAATCTTCGAAGCATTAAAGCTGAGGGATGACCAGAAAAGATTACTGGCCTCCAGGGCACTCAAAGATGAGGCTTTGTTCTGGTGGGATTCTGTTGTTAAGGATAATCCAGAAGGTGATATCACCTGGGACAGATTCAAAGGGATTTTCCTGGAAAGATTTACTCCTCCCGAAGCAACTGAGCGATTATGCGACGAATTTTCTTATCTAATACAAGGTGACATGACCATTCCCGAATATCATAAGAAATTCAACGAACTTGCTCACTTTGCTCCTCATCTAATTCATGACCCAAAGAGGAAAAATATGAGATTTATTCATGGCCTTCAAAGGAAATACCAGAATAAAGTATTGGGGCATGTGAAGCTTCCTTTCTCAGAAATGATTTATATGGCTTATCAATATGAAGATCTAGATAAGAGAGGTATGCTACAGTACGAAGAGGAAGTCAGCTCTAGTAATAAAATTGAGTCTGAAACTGATTATCCTGAGGCAAGTACAATGTCTGAGATCAGTAAGAAGGCCAGTGCCAAGAGAAAAAGGGCCAAAGCTGAGAAGAAACCAGTAACGACAACTGTATGCTCTAACTGCAATAAGCAAGGACATCTCTCGATAAGTTGCCGATCTCTAAAGAAACAAAGAAAGGAAGGATCTAAGTCTGTTAAGAAGTTTCAAGAGACTAGAGAATGCAGCATTTGCCATCGGTCTGGCCATGTAAGACAGGATTGCCGGCTGTTAAAGGAAACCAAGGAGGCTCAAATAAATGAAGTAGCAGAAACCTCAGCACCCTCAGATAATCAGGGAAGGTCTGATGTTTTAGAAGGCACGCTTACTGTCAAAAACATTCCAGTTAAAGTATTGTTTGACACAGGCGCGTCGCGAAGCTTTATTTCAAAGAGTGCCGCTAAGAAACTAGATTTGAACTTGAGGAAGCTCAAGGAACCAATGACTGTCCAGAATCCGGTCGGGGGTTCTATCAATCTCAGTTGGATTTGTGCAGTACTTGTCTCTTTCTCTTGCTATAAATTCCCTATTATCTCTATCGTCATGAATTTTAATGAATTCGATCTTATTCTGGGATTGGATTGGCTAACCAAATATGAAGCGGAGGTTAGATGCGCCGAGAGAGTTGTAAAGGCAAAAGCACAATTGGGAAATTATATAACCATACCATGCGAAGGCCCGACTTCAAATAGAAAAGACTTCTGGGCAGCTTTGAATGTTTCCCCAACCCAAATAGAAAATATCCCTGAAGTTACAGAGAATATTCCCGACCTCATCAAAGATATCCCTGTCGTCAAGAACTATGCGGATGTGTTCGAAGAAGTTGTTCGCTTACCTCCGCAGAGAGAAATATATTTCAAGATTGCTTTAATTCCCAATGCAAGGCCGGTAGTTCACGCTATTCGAAGAATGTCCTTGAAAGAGAAGGAGGAATTAGACAATCAAACACGACAGCTAGTATGGAAAGGTCTGATCCGGCCTAGTTTCTCTGATTGGGGTGCAGCAGTGGTGTTTGTCCCAAAATCTGACGGTACTCTACGGCTATGCGTGGATTATCGTGATCTGAACAAACAGACAATAAAGAACAAGTATCCATTGCCGCGGATTGATGATTTGTTGGATCGATTAAATGGAGCACAAGTATTCTCACGAATGGACCTAGCTACAGGCTTCCATCAACTTCGAATTGCCGAAGAGTGTGTTCCAATGACAGCGTTCAGAGGCCCCGACTTATTCTACGAGTGGTTAGTAATGCCATTCGGCTTATGTAACGCTCCTGCTTACTTCGTCGATCTGATGAACAGAGTATTCAGAGGAGTATTGAATAAATTTGTTCTGGTTTTTATTGATGATATTCTAATCTTCTCTAAGTCAAAGACCGAACATGAAAAGCATCTGGAACAGGTTCTAGAAATTCTGAGACGAAATGTATTAAAAGCCAAATTTTCCAAATGTATCTTCTGGCAAGATGAAGTAAAATTCCTAGGCCATGTCGTATCGAAAGACGGAATCGCTGTGGATCCAAGCAAAATCACGGCCATTCAGAACTGGAAACAGCCTAGTACTCCCACTGAAGTCCGCAGTTTTCTTGGATTGGCTAGCTATTACCGGAAGTTCGTTAAAAACTTTTCTAAGATATCTGGTCATTTAACGAAGCTTACAAAGAAGCATTCTAAATTCAAGTGGACTCCAGAAAGTGAGGAGGCTTTTGAGGAGCTAAAGTTAAGGTTGACAACTGCTCCGGTGTTAACCATTATCGATGGCAACCAAGATTTAAAAGTCTGGACTGATGCTTCTAGAGAAGGCCTTGGCGCAGTGTTAATGCAAAGGGGTCAAGTGATTGCTTATGCTAGCCGTCAACTGAAGCTGCACGAGAAGAACTACGTAACTCATGATCTTGAGTTATTAGCTATTGTGTTCGCTTTGAAAATCTGGAGACACTATCTTCTGGGTGAGAGATTTGAACTGTTTACAAATCACCAGTCGTTAAAGTATCTGTTCACTCAGAAAGACTTGAATCTGAGGCAGCAACGTTGGCTGGAGTTTCTTGCGGCATATGATTTTGAAATTCTATACACTCCAGGGAAAGCCAATGTCGTGGCCGATGCGTTAAGCCGAAAGAATGAAATGATCGCCAGTTTCATCATTGCGACCTCGTTGATTGATAAGATATCGGCTCTCCAAGAAGACGACCAATTTATCAAAGGAATGAGTCAGCGAATTCGTGAAGGCAATGCTTCGGATTTCCAGCTAGACAGCGAAGGGATTCTGAGGTTAGAAGGACGAATTTGCGTTCCAGAAATTCCTGAACTCAGAAGGGATGTACTGGATGAATGTCACAAATCTAAGCTCAGTATCCACCCAGGTGTGAATAAAATGTATAACGATATCAAACTCACATTCTGGTGGAAGTCGTTAAAAAGAGACATCTCGATATATGTTAGTCGATGCCCTACTTGCCAGCTAGTCAAAAGCGACCAGCAGAAATTGGCTGGATTATTGCAACCACTAGAAGTTCCTGGTTGGAAGTGGGAACATATTTCAATGGATTTCATTGATGGTCTGCCCAGAACCAGAAAAGGAAATGACAGTATTTGGGTGATCGTAGATCGCTTCACGAAGACCGCCCATTTCATACCTGTCAGATCAAACAGAACTGCTCAGAGTCTGGCGCAGATATACTTCAGGGAAATAGTTAGACTACATGGAGTGCCGCTCAGTATAGTCAGTGATAGAGATACAATATTTACTAGTAAATTCTGGGAAGCATTTCAAGTCGAGCTGGGAACGAAGTTAAACTTGAGCACCGCTTATCATCCTCAGACAGACGGTCAGACTGAGAGGGTGAATCGCATTTTAGAAGATCTATTGCGGGCTTGTGTTCTAGATTTCGGTGGATCATGGGAAGACCATCTGCATTTGGCTGAATTCTCTTATAACAACAGCTACCAGGCAAGCCTAACAATGTCGCCATTCGAAGCATTATATGGTAGACCGTGCCGATCTCCTGCTTGTTGGGTCGAGCCGGGTAATAGACTTGCGCTGGGTCCTGATATGATCCGAGAAGCTGCCGACAAAGTCGATTTCATTAAGAAGCGATTACTCGCCGCTCAAAGCCGACAAAAGAGCTATGCCGTTAGAAGAAGAAGAGATATATCCTTTGAAGTTGGCGACTATGTATATTTGAAGGTATCGCCAATGAGAGGAGTTATCAGGTTCGGTAAAACTGGAAAGTTAGCGCCCAAATTCATTGGTCCGTTTCCTATTCTGGAACGGATCAGAACGCTCGCTTATAGGGTAAAACTGCCTAATTGGTTGCCTGAAATTCATGATGTATTTCACATATCTCAACTTCGAAAGCACGTTCATGATCCAGACTTGATCGTGGAAGAAGCAGCTCAGCATGACATTGAAATTACCCCAGAATTAGCTGTGAGAAGAGAGCCGCTAAAGATAATAGGCAAAGAAACCAAAGAGCCGAGGAACAAGAAGGTTCACTTAGTCAAAGTGCAATGGAGTGGAGATCCGCGAGATTGTACTTGGGAAACTGAGGAGAGCATTCAGAAAGCTTATCCTAGATGCCGAGTGGATATCTCTGATTGACTCCGGTGCAAGGTACATTTAACCTACTTTGCATTACCATTTAATTCTCTATTCTATTGCTATATTCTTCCCATGGATGTGCACTTTTAATTATATAGTCTGAAGGATTTTTAAAGGGGTATAAAATTTGATTAGTATATTTTTGAAGGTTAAAAACAATTGGATTGGTTGTTGTGTTGTGTGATTGTAGATTTATCAAACCACTTTCGACATTATTCCTTTTCGGGGACGAAAAGTTTTAAGTGGGGGAGATTGTAACGACCCAGAAAATCTGAACCAATTTAAAAATTTTAAATTGGCTAAAATAATGGATTTTAAATATTTAAAATAAATATTTTAAATAATGGCGATGAAAACTGAGTTTGAATCGACATTTGAAAAACGAATATAATTAATTATAATTATATATAGAATTGAAAATGGCGCGGTAGTTCGATAATTCGATTTCAAACTTCAATTGAATATACCGGGTGCAAAATAATCCGGATTTTAGTGAAACCAAAAACATTAGGATCTAATTGATGATATCTTTCCAACGAATCTGACAAATCGAAATTTGATAGCGGGAATCAAAAGATATGTCCAGTTGAAAATTCTGAATAGTCGCTATGGAATTCAGGCCCTTAAAAATGGACATTTTGCAAACGACCTCGGATTTCGACGAAACCACTTTTGTTGGGTCCGGGATGTGAAGTTATTGCTAGGTTTCAAATTTCATAATTTTTCGAATCAATATGTGAGCGTGGCAAAGGAAAACGCGTTTGACCAGTTTTAGTTGATTTTAATCGACTGGAAATTGGCCATTTTTCAAACGGTCTCAGAATTTGACGAAACTAGTTTTGTTAGGACCGTATCGTTAATACGAAGCTAGAAAATATTTTTCTGGAATTTTCCGAGTTCGTATGTGGCCCCACTTAATTGAAATGTGCGTTTAAATTGAATATGTAAAGAATTACACTTTAAATTCAATGGAAACTGATCGAAACGTTAGAATCAGCTTACGATACATATCCCACTGTGTTCGGAATGGGGGTAATTAGCTATGGGCGGCAGTCGTTAGGATTCGTTTTGAGTTCGTGGTGTTAAACGAAAAGTATACGAATTAAATATTATTTAAATTATATTATATATATATATTCTCTGGTCAAAACCCTTGACCATTCGCAATCTCAGTCAAACCAAAAAAAAAAACCCCCGCCTTCGCCGTCGACCATACCTCCACCACGCCCCTCCGATCGTCTCCCCCCTCCTCTCCTTCTCCCCCGTTCACCTCTCCTCCCTGTTCGATCCAAGATCGCAACCCCAAATCGCGCCGCCGCACCTACTGCCATCACCCCACACCGCCTACACCGCCGACGAACTGAAGGCCGCCCCACCTCCAGCACCTCCCGCGCCGCCACCTGACGCAAAACGACCCCCCTTCTTCGCAGATCAATGTAAGTTGTTTTTATTTTATTTTATTTTTATTTTTAATTCTGAAAATACTGATTTTTTAAAAGGATATAATACTGATTTTTAAAAGGATATAAAACTGATTTTTTATTTTAAGATTTAAAATAGAAAAAGATTTGAACTTTAAATAGAAAAAGATTTGAACTTTAAATAGAAAAAGATTAGAACTTTAAAAAGAAAAGATCAGATTTTTTAAAATAGAAAAGACGGAATTTTTATTAAGTAGGAGAAGTAAGATATGATTTTTATATTTTTAAAGTAATAAAAATATAATTTTTACATCATAGGAATATTAAAAATATAATCTTTATTTTTGAAAAGGCGGAATCTATATTTTTGAAATGCAATTTTTATATATTGAATAACGAAGTAAAAATTCGATTTTTACATATGTAGTGAATACGGGCAACGAAAGCGACAAAAGGCAAGATCGGTGAAGATTTTATGCAAAGAAGAGTCGTGGGATTGAATTAGCTATTCGGTGAGATTTCTGATTTAAAAATTATAAATGTGTGGAAATAAAAGTGAATTGCTATATATAAATATATATATATATATATATATATAAACGCCCCTCGTCCACAAACCATGGACGATATTTATTGGTTGAAATTGTTGTGAAAATTGATTGATAGCGAATGGTTGTTTGGGATTGTTTGTGATTGATATTAGTTGATTGTGGTTGAAAAATACCCATTTGTGATTGAGAAATATTTGGTTGAAACCACATAGGATTAGTTTGTGGAAATGAAATAAATATATACATGCCGCCTGCGTGCGAATTAGATGCATGATCCCCATTGTCAAAAACCGCGAGGTTTTAAGGTAGAGCGAGGAGCCGTACTAGGGACGGTCCCGGTTTTAACTACCCTGCCGTTATGTTGCCGAAATTTTGAATAATATTCGTGTGTTTGAATTATTTTCATCTGCTTAAACTATATTTATTCAATGAATAGAAAACCTTCATGTGTTGAATTGATATTCATTCGTTGATTAGAAATTCATGTGTTGAATGGTATTCGCGTTTTAAATATAAAAATCACATTTTTATCTATATATAGAAACTATAGAAAACCTTCATGTGTTGAATCGATATTCATTCGTTGATTAGAAATTCATGTGTTGAATGATATTCATATTTTGAAATAAATTGTTTGATAATAAAAAAAATCACCTTTTATCGACTATATGAACTGTGTAAAATAATCTCGTTTTAAAAGAAATTGTTTTATGACAAAAATCCTATTTTTGTCGCCTATATGAACTATATAGAAAAATAGTGTTTTGAAATGAATTGTTTTACAATAAAAATCACATTTTTTTTTGTATGCATGAATCGTTGAAATGTGAAGTGTTAAAAATAGCCACTTGTTCAAAATAAACATATATGAGTTGAAATATTCATTAATTAGCTAATGAAATGATTTGCACCTATGTATGTAACATTAGGATAAATGGTGTTTTTAAACCAAATAGAAATCAAATATGAAGTTGAATAGAAAATGATAAATGATAAGAACTGTATATATATGTACATGCATATTCATTGAACAGGTTATAGCAAAGGGGCTAGAGAAGAGGAATAAAATTTTGTGCCCGACAAATAGGTACACATTTACTGTTTTGTTTGGGTGATGATTTTATGAGCCTGTTGGCTAGCCGCTTGGCTTTTCCTTTTTCTTTTTGAGATTAGAAGGACCGGGAAAGCTATTTGCGATTTCCCGATGCTCCCGGTGCAGGGGAGGTTATGGCGAAATTTTCCAAAATTTTAAGGCGTTAGTGAAATATTTGAAGTGAAAACGATATTGAAATCATTGAATGAACTATATTTATATAAATGTATAAATATAAATAAAATTAAAGCGAAACGAGGCCGTGCAGTTCGTATTTTGAAACCGTGATTTCAAACAACTAGTGCGGGAAATCCGACCATTGGATTTTCCCGAAACCTCAACCGTCGGGTTCGCCTTGGAAATATCTTCCCAACGGCACCAACCTTGTAAAAATCCAACGGTTGGATTGTCTGGAATGTTTAATTCAAATCTGAAGAAAAACAGCGCCAGAAGCGATTATATTTATATATATATATAAATATAATTATATATTTAATCGAATAACGACGCTGCAGTTCGTATTTTGAAATCGAAACTTCAAACGATTGTACCGGGGGATCCGACCGTCGGATTTTCCCGAAACTGGAACCGTTGGATTCGTTTTGAAAAGACCTTTCTAATGATGTAAATTTTGTGAAGATCCAACGGTTAGATTTTCAGATATGTGTAAATCAAATCTGAAGAAAAACAGCGCCACGGCCGCGTTATGGCCCGAAGCGTCGTTTTGAATAAATTGGCTATTTTAAAATAAATAAAAATAGCGATAAATCGTTATAAAATATCATAAACAATATGGAATGAAAATAAACTGAATTTGCTCGATTTATGTTGTATTTGATGGTTGAATGAATTTGGTGTGAAAATTACATTAAAGAACAAAATTGGTGTTGTCAAATAATTTAACCATTGAAATAAATTGATTTGAAATTCTAAATATACGTGAATTATTTGAAAAGGCCGAGTTAATTCTCATTTCAAATAATTGACCGACGATTGAAAGTCGAAGATGAAGACGGTGGTCGAAGACCGGAGATCTTCACCTCGTTTGGATGGTAACCGAGGTCCTGATTGGGAGGCATCCCGAAATATGGATAATGAGTGGTGATCGTCCAGACGTACGTGGTGATCGATGGGTTTGCGAGGTATTTAGTGCCTCCGGTTTCGTTCAGACCCAGAACGGACTTGTAAATGGACTGTGTGTCTGACATTGGATTTTATTCTGTGTTGATTGATCTCTATTAAATATACATCTGTTTGGCGGCGGAGAATTTATTCTTTCGCTTAACGCCCTTCTCTGAGACGCACGAGCTCAGAGGTTGTATATCGATGGACATCAGTCGCATGGCATGAATTGCCTGTGTGGCATGCTAAGATGCAGGGATCAGGGCTTCTGTTGAGAAGCAAAGTCTTGTGGTGATGATCAAAGCACCGCCTGTGTGGCGTAGCTTTGTGTATAACGTGAATTCGCGAGCCTCACACCCCGGTATGAACCTAAAACGGGAGAAGGACCTCAGGGAGGGCATGCGTTTCTTTCTAGCTAGGGTGGTGTCAGTGACCTACCAGCCCTGACATTTATATACTTTTCACCTATGTGGTTGTTGCTGTTGCGAGGCGCCTCGGTTTGGTCGGACGATCCGGGTCCGATGGAGTCATTCATTGGCTCATTTACGCCGCAAAGGGCGGGGAAACGTATTGTTCAGGCACTATAATCCACATCGGTGGCCGGCCCTGTCGCTCCAAGGGGCAGTTGCGGCTGTTCCGGTGGCTCGGGCTAGAGAGTCACGAATTCGGTAAGGACTATCTTTTGCCTTGGTTCATGACGGAAATCCAATTTCCAGATACGTGATCGTGCGGTTTCGATTGTATAGATATTTGGCGACATAGTGGCATGGGACGCTCATGTCGTCTATGATTGATAGTTATGATTTGAAATTGTTTTCAAAACATATAGACACCAGCAATAATATCAAATGCCTTTGTTTTATTCGTATCAAGCATATTTGGCCGTTATAAGGTAAAAACTCTATCCTCCGGTTTGCGTTGCATTGTGTGATGGGAACTGAGTCTTATAATGGCTTCATTTTTATAAAAAGCATAGCGATGTTTAAAAGAAAGATTTGTTTTAAAGCACTGGCAATCCAATGGAGTAAACCCGTTCCACGAAAGTGGCGTGGTCCTGTGATTAGCCAATTATATAGGTGTTGAGTGGATTTCTCATACCAGTCCCATGACTGACTCGTAGTTTGTTTCACTTTCAAACTCGGGTGCCCCTTTTTCTACACGGGCAGCCTTGTATTCAGGTTTAGCTGGTTCTTTTTCTGGATAGCTGGAGCTGAAGATGGATTCTATCATTTATTTCTTTTTATGCTGTTCAGCTCCTATTGTACATATTTTGTTTATTTCCGCTGTAGACATTTATGTATAGCTGAACTGTATTTGTACTAAGTAAGATTCTGTATACTGTGTAACTCTGATGATTACTTTTATCCAGTATATTCTATTGTTCATTATCTGGTGTATTTATTTAATTCTGTTCTGCTATTATCTGTTTCTGTGTTATATTCCAAAAGATAACCCTTGTTTCCGAATGGTAGAACGATGTTTAAAACAACACGTTTATGGCCATTCACTACCAATTACCCAATCAACACTGTCGATTGATTTTACACACAACACAGGTGAATATCTATTCAACCATCACACTCAAACAGGTTTTTCTTCCATATGGGGTTCAATCAGTTCAAATAGAAATAATATGAAACAACAACATGAAAAATATTTGAGGAATCTGGTCGGAGCCCTCCAACCTGTTCTTCCGTGCATCACAGCTCGTTATACATTCCATAATATATGAAATAAATTTCATATGATCTACTAATTTAAAACAATGAAATATAAATAACAGCAACCAATCAAACAATATGTAGCCAATAGCAACCAATCAACCAATTTATACTTTTAACGGTAAATTATACTTTAATATGAATTTACCACATCACAGGATTCCAGAAGGTGTGAGAATTAACTCACCAGTTTATTTCGTTTGACGGTGGTCGCGTATGTTGCATTTAATTTGAAACGAACGTTCAAAATTAGCTGAAATTTCAACTGCGTCAGATCAGTGCCTAGTCAGTGCCATCGTCTAGGTCTCGTCCCTGTGATCCCAACGGATCTTATTTCGTCAAATTTCGTTAACGTATGAAATAGTTATGATCGATTTAAATTTAAACATATATACGATTATATAACTAACTAATTATATATTAATTAATTAAATAATTACCCATTTAATTACCTTAACTAAACCAAAAGTCCACGTCAGCATCTGAGAATTTCCTTCACGCGTTTTCTTCGATGGAACCTCCTGAAACCCGTTCTTCTCTCTTCTTCTTCTTCTTCGAACGTTACTCCACCCAAACAACATTGCCATGAAGCCCTATCGTCGCCGTTCTACACCACCTGAAGCCGACCTGTGACCTTCAACAGAACCGCCCTTCCTCAGGTTCCCCACGCCCCTGACGCCGACCGTCAATGGCCACCCCAGCGCCGTGATTTTCCCTTTCCCCCAATTCCGTTTAGGCACCAAATTGAACCACCACCGACACCAATCAACGACAGGACCACCACCACTCGACAGGTCTCGCCACCCCGCAACTTCCCCTTCAGGCCCCCGAACCCCTCGACAACACCAGCCACCGGAAAACGAAAAAAATCCGATTGCCACTTTTCTAAACTCCCCCAAAACTGAGTTCTCCGTTCATCTCAGTCCCCACGTCACCACGGACCACCGTTGGACTCGAGACCACCGCCAAATTAAAGCTCTGTCTTCCCTCTTCATTTCCCCCCTGGTCTGGATCCCTGAAATCGACCACATCTCCTCCATTTTGCCAAAGAACGGAAGTGAATCTCGCCGGTTTTAGGCCGATTCCGGCGACCTCAGGCCACGAAATCTCGCCAACTTTTTACAGAAGCTCGGCATCGAGCCGATCTACAACTTTACTTTAGATTGCCATAGTAAATTCTTGATAGAAATGGAGATATAAATTGTTTTGTAACGGAGGACTTTTTTGCAAAAATTGAATATGAAGAATGGGTTTGGACTGGAAATTCTGAGCTGAAGGGGTATATATATAAGTGGGAAAAATATATTTTAAGTTGATGTGACGAGCGACGTTGACTAACGATATTTTATTTCGTGTCTATCGCTATTTCGAACGCTGTTTATTCGCTCTTGTGCTCACATACGAACCCCGTTCGAGATGCGAATGGATGACATAGTATAATTTGACGATACGGTCCTAATGAAACTTGTTCGTCGAATTCTGAGTTCGTTTGCTCAAATGGCCCTCGTTCACGTTCAAATGGTCGTTTTTATTTGTATTTAATTTTTCCACACTCGCAAATTAACCCCGATTGACGCGCCACTTGAAATCTAGCAATAATTTACTATTGCGGTCCCAATAAAATTTGTTTCGTCGAAAACGAAGGTCGTTTGAATAAAGGCCCTTTTATAACTGCCCAATTCAAATAAAATAAACCAATTTTAAAGTACCTCAATATAATAATAACAAAATATTAAAATTGGCCATACACGACCAGAATTTCATATACTACTCAAATAAAATAGCTCAGGTTGAGTTTGAAGCCAAATCCATATTATAAATATTTAAAAACCCTTTATTTTATATAAATAATCGTTATAATATATAAAGGAATTCCATAGCGACCTTTTCAAAATTTGATTTGGACATAAAACAAAATCTACAACACGAAAACTCAAATTTTCTCTTTCATTAGAAAGATATTATCCAACAGATTCGGACATTTCTTGTTTCGAGAAAATCCGACTTATTTTGGGCCCTGTACAGCCGTTTAAAGTTCAAAACGCCAAATTACGAACTGTCTCGCCACTGCAGCTCATTTTATAATTAAATTATAAATTAAACGTTCTAACGTCGTTTTTAATAACGAATATATTTATATAATTCAATATAAACCAATATTTAATCATTTTAAATCGTCTGTTCACATTATACTTCAAATTCAACATTTCCCAAATATCCCGAAGTTAAAATATTATTATATTATTAATATAATTTAAATATTCAAATTAAAATGGTCAAATCCCATTATTTAAACTCAAATCAATATTTTAAATAAATAAAATATTTCAAATAAATAGTCAGAAAATATGGGACATTACATTCCTTCCCCCTTAAAATAATTTCGTCCTCGAAATTGCTAAGGTAGAAAGAACGCCACAACCCATTATCTTTATAAAAATAATAAATTTAAAACTCGATTTTATTTCCAAAACCAATCTGATTGGTCGTAAAACCAAATTAATTCCAATAAAAGAAATTTCCAAAAATCTTCAAAAATTTTCTAACTCCTTAAATTTTGGAAAATTTTTGGCAGAGTCTCCCCTGTACAGAGGACATCTGCAATATCGCAGATTCAAGAAATATCTATACATCGACCAACATGGTCGGAAAAATTCAAAAACCGAACTCAAAATCCAAATAAAAACCAAAATTTCATATTTTCGTAGGCGTACCATTTTGCGAGCGTTATTATGCGATAAGTTATATTTTATATACGAGCTTGCTTAGTTATTATGCAGTTTTATTCAAATTGGATTCAATTAACTCCAGAATTTTCTCTCCTGGATGGATTTTAAAGCTGAATTGGCACTTCAGCACCTGTTCTCAACTAAAATGAATTTCATTAGTCATCACAACAATATCAATTAGTTTCAAAATAACTATATTATCTATTCTGACAAATTTAACACACAATTCAATTCACATGAGATTATAACCAAGTCTTAACAATCCATTTATCTCTTTAATTATCCATTCGAATTTATTAAATTTGGATTGATTTATCCAACTTATTTATTTCATATTGGTTTTCAACCAAATCGATTCATGTTCAGGTTCATATCCATGAGACCGAGCACACCATCCAAACATATCATACAAATCAGCATTAACAAATCAATCGATTGCCCATACTATAATAGCCTTTACTTTTATTTTATTATAAAATAAATTGGGCAAAAATAATTTTATATCAAATTACAAATACGCGCTCGCATATATACACCCAACTCAATCTAGGGTATTACCAACCCCATCTCTATTGAGTTACACCACAGAGCCAAGGTTATCACTAAACTAATAGCTCTGATACCACTGTAACAACCCGGGGAAAAACTCGAGGCTCGAATTTTCGACAATAATACATCAGCCTATATTACTTGCCAAAAACCCAAGTATCGAACCCCAGATTGTCAATAAAAAGAAGGGTGAGAATAAAAAGAAAGAATATTAGAATAGAAGAAAGAAGAAGAACACCACATCAGAATCTCACAGCGGAACAGATTAAATATAATATAAAATCTCTTTATACAAAAGAACTGTATATACATACCAATCATCAGAGTACACATATATCAGACACAGCGGAATAATAACTTTATATAACTAGCGGTGAAGCCGCCTTCTTCCAGCTCCTGAAACTCCAAGCGAAACCTAACCTGGAACATACTCGGTCTGACCCGAGCACATTTGAAGCAAAGCAAAATTCACCGGGTCAGTCTGGAATACTTTCAATGATAAATTCACAGAACACAAAACTTGTTTAACTTTGGAAAATCTTTTATGAAATTAAAGGATAATATTAAGACCAGCCCACACATAAACACAGACGGTTTTTACCTTACTATAACCCAAACCATTTTTGAAATCATAACTTATTCTGATATTATCATAGTGTCTAAATACAAATAATTAATAATCTAGCAGAACGCTTGCATCTCACGCTCTACATATATATTATAAAATCGAAAACTGCGGGCGCTTACTGGATATTGGATTCCAACCATGACAAGGTATGGGACCACCTGCCGATAGTGTATCTCTAGAGGCGAATACACTGGGTTTAACAAGAACGTCTTGCAACCCGGCCCACACATTACCGACCACTCATTTCGCTTGAGTGTGTCGAATGTATATCACCGACGGTTGGGATCAGCAACCGTCTCCCGAAAAGGGACAGCATCGAATATAGATTAAAGAAGCAAATGGAATTTCTCTAGATAGGTGATTATACACCCTAATGAGAGTGACCCACATAACCATGCTGCCTGCCCGATTTTTGTCATTTCCCGGTTGATGAGGCTTGAGGCTAGAATTTTCTTTTAGAACATCTGGCCACTATTCACTTTGAATGCCACATCGTCAGATTCGCCAGATATCACTAATTGACGCCCACAAAAATACTCTGTGGTTTAGCTAAGAAAAGGTGTACAGCCTTCTCCGCCTCTAACAGAAATACGTTTGAAGAAATCAACGTACGTAATCCATTTGGAAATACTCTGTCAGACACTCGTTCATACAAGTCATCCAGGAACAGGATGAACCGAAGGCACCCTCCTACCGCATCCTTATATAGGAATCACCCCAAGGATCAGTAGCGAGTAGTCTTTGCAATCCGTAGATTTCAACGACGACAGAATCACAAATCAAATAACTCTGGTTGCAAGCCAAACAAAATCAATAAGTATTCCTTCCGCTTATGAAGATCCACGGTCTTCAATTTCTCCAACTTGATCAGCATCTTCACACATTTGCGGGTCGGAATGATTCCGAATATAAAATCGATCCCGGTCTTTCCGTACCAACAATCGTATTGGTCAGGTTTGATAGTCGGTGATTTAACTATCAAATAATAAATGTGTGAATAAAATGAGTTTGCCGATTCAGTACTTGGCACTACTTGGCCTATTTACAAATAAATAAATAAATGGTAAATCAACCTTTAATTCTTTCAAAAAAATTAAACCTTATATTTATTCTCAAATATAACAAAAACTATTTTAAAGACTTTCGAGCATGTATATATATATATATATATATACCCAGCTTTCCATTCCTCTTTGGAAATATCGATATATTTCTTTAAAACCCTTTTCCCTTTTCTTTGTTCTCGAGTTTCTCGATATATACATATATATATATATTATACTTAATGGTATAAACCAATTACCAATTCTGATATGAGCAATCAAATGTCAAATTCATATAAACTAAAATCAAATATTCTTATTTACACTGAAACTAATATCGTAGTATTATTTATATTTCAAATCTCGCACTTACGTTCCATAATTCTTGTATGGAATATCACACTAATTACAACACCTTTCACTCGTTTCAAACTAATATCATTCCTCGATAATAATGAAGCCGTTCAAGTTGGGGTATTTTATTTACCTCTTAGACCTTGATCGACAGCGTTTTTATCTCAGAATAATATCAGTTCGTCACTTAACCCCTGATATCAAAATCTCATTTACCACTTTGATTTCAAATCTGGTTTTATAACCCGTTTCTTACATTTGAAATCTTCTTTCAATATAATCCATTTACTTAATTTGTTTGATTAAGTAAATGTCCAATAAACGCTACTTTTAACTTGAACCGATATCTCGCTTATAACCTTCGGATCTTTATAAAATCTCACGTCAAATACTCCGCTTCCATTTATTGGCGTTCTTATAATAAACTTTATCTTGGATTAAAATCCGCTTAACACCTCCTTTATATAAGACTCTTTAACTTTGATTTTTATTTCAAACATCCATTGCCAATATTTAACACAAACTTCTATATGTATTTTTCATTGCGATGTTTCCCTCAATACAATTTAATGTCATCATTTTGGGTTAAAGACTCTTTTTAAACCTCGTTTGGATTTCTTTATAATAATCAATTCATCATCCTTTCGCAACTTAGCTTAGGATTCTATTAAAATCATTAACACTTTTCTAATTTCATTCAGTTGAATTCACTTTACTTAATTAAGCGATTAAGTAAAATCTTATTTAAATCTTTGTATTTCACTTATAATCCCATTTAAAAATCTCATTTGAACACTTGGATTACAAGTCCCTTTATAAACACTTAGCTCCTTTTGATCAAACCAAAGTGCCACCAAATCATTTCTTAATTGAATTTCCGATTGAAATCATCGTTTTTAATTATTATTAATTAAAATAACTATTAACTTTAATATATTAGCAATATTAAAGAGAGCTAACTATGCTATTAACTAAAATTAGAGTCATTATCATTTTTAAAATCTTATTAAATAATAATTAACTTTGTTAACATTAAACGATACAAGAATTTCTTTGAATTATAGTTAATCAAAGATTAACTAATATTTTCGCCGTTCGTTAAATTTAACGAATATTCTGAAATTTAGATCCCATTTGTCAATTTCCATTCAAAATGGTTGATTTTGTCAACCGTACATATTAGATAACTGTTAACTGATTTCATTTGTCATTTCCCTTTTAAATTAATTAAATAAATTAATTAATTCAAAAACACTGTTTAATTGTATTAAAATACAATTAACCTACATTACCAACACGTAGGTAAATTCTTTGGGTTATCAGTGCTTGTATAAGCTACATGATTTCATTACATAAACCATTTAAATGATTCTTTATAAAAATGATTAAAATATTCATTTATAAATTTATAATTTAATTACTAATAAAAAAATGACTGAAAAACTTCAGTTTAGTTATAAAATAATTTAAAATTTTAAAAATTCGTCGATTCACCGAACGGTAGAACGACGTTTAAAACAACACGTTTATGGCCATTCACTGCCAATTACCCAATCAACACTGTCGATTGATTTTACACACAACATAGGTGAATATCTATTCAACCATCACACTCAAACAGGTTTTTCTACCATATGGGGTTCAATCAGTTCAAATAGAAATAATATGAAACAACAAGATATAAAATATTTGAGGAAACCGGTCGGATCCCTCCAACCTGTTCTTCCCTGCATTACAGCTCGTTATACATTCCATAATATATGAAATAAATTTCATATGATCTACTAATTTAAAACAATGAAATATAAATAACAGCAACCAATCAAACAATAAGTAGCCAATAGCAACCAATCAACCAATTTATACTTTTAACGGTAAATTATACTTTAATATGAATTTACCACATCACAGGATTCCAGAAGGTGTGAGAATTAACTCACCAGTTTATTTCGGTTGACGGTGGTCGCATTTGTTGCATTTAATTTGAAACAAACGTTCAAAATTAGCTGAAATTTCAACTGCGTCAGATCAGTGCCTAGTCAGTGCCATCGTCTAGGTCTCTTCCCTGTGATCCCAACGGATCCTGTTTTGTCAAATTTCGTTAACGTATGAAATAGTTATGATCGATTTAAATTTAAACATATATACGATTATATAACTAACTAATTATATATTAATTAATTAAATAATTACCCATTTAATTACCTTAACTAAACCTAAAGTCCACGTCAGCATATGAGAATTTCCTTCACGCGTTTTCTTCGATGGAACCTCCTGAAACCTGTTCTTCTCTCTTCTTCTTCTTCGAACGTTACTCCACCCAAACAACATTGCCATGAAGCCCTATCGTCCCCGTTCTACACCACCTGAAGCCGACATGTGACCTTCAACAGAACCGCCCTCAGGTTCCCCACGTCCCTGACGCCGGCTGTCAATGGCCACCCCAGCGCCGTGATTTTCCCTTTCCCCCAATTCCGTTTAGGCACCAAATTGAACCACCACCGACAGGACCACCACCACTCGACAGGTCTCGCCACCCCGCAACTTCCCCTTCAGGCCCCCGAACCCCTCGACAACACCAGCCACCAGAAAACGAAAAAATCCGATTGCCACTTTTCTAAACTCCCCCAAAACTGAGTTCTCCGTTCATCTCAGTCCCCACGCCACCACGGACCACCGTTGGACTCGAGACCACCGCCAAATTAAAGCTCTGTCTTCCCTCTTCATTTCCCCCTGGTCTGGATCCCCGAAATCGACCACATCTCCTCCATTTTTCCAGGCCGATTCCGGCGACCTCAGGCCACGAAACCTCGCCAACTTTTTACAGAAGCTCGGCATCGAGCCGATCTACAACTTTACTTTATTGCCATAGTAAATTCTTGATAGAAATGGAGATATAAATTGTTTTGTAACGGAGGACTTTTTTGCAAAAATTGAATATGAAGAATGGGTTTGGACTGGAAATTCTGAGCTGAAGGGGTATATATATAAGTGGGAAAAATATATTTTAAGTTGTTGTGACGAGCGACGTTGACTAACGATATTTTATTTCGTGTCTATCGCTATTTCGAATGTTGTTTATTCGCTCCTGTGCTCACATACAAACCCCGTTCGAGATGCGAATGGACGGCATAATATAATTTGACGATACGGTCCTAATGAAACTTATTTCGTCGAATTCCGAGTTCGTTTGCTCAAATGACCCTCGTTCACGTTCAAATGGTCGTTTTTATTTGTATTTAATTTTGCCACGCTTACAAATTAACCCCGATTGACGCGCCACTTGAAATCTAGCAATAATTTACTGTTGCGGTCCCAATAAAATTTGTTTCATCGAAAACGAAGGTCGTTTGAATAAAGGCCCTTTTATAACTGCCCAATTCAAATAAAATAAACCAATTTTAAAGTACCTCAATATAATAATAACAAAATATTAAAATTGGCCATACACGACCAGAATTTCATATACTACTCAAATAAAATAGCTCGGGTTGAGTTTGAAGCCAAATCGATATTATAAATATTTAAAAACCCTTTATTTTATATAAATAATCGCTATAACATATAAAGGAATTCCATAGCGACCTTTTCAAAATTTGATTTGGACATAAAACAAAATTTACAACACGAAATCTCAATTTTTCTCTTTCATTAGAAAGATATTATCCAACAGATTCAGACGTTTCTTGTTTCGAGAAAATCCGACTTATTTTGGGCCCTGTATAGCCGTTTAAAGTTCAAAACGCCAAATTACGAGCTGTCGCGCCACTGCAGCTCGTTTTATAATTAAATTATAAATTAAACGTTCTAACGTCGTTTTGAATAACGAATATATTTATATAATTCAATATAAACCAATATTTAATCATTTTAAATCGTCTGTTCACATTATACTTCAAATTCAACATTTCCCAAATATCCCGAAGTTAAATATTATTGTATTATTAATATAATTTAAATATTCAAATTAAAATGGTCAAATCCCATTATTTAAACTCAATTCAATATTTTAAATAAATAAAATATTTCAAATAAATGGTCAGAAAATACGTGACATTACAAGAAGGAAATATTTTGATACTTTAAGGGTAGCCAAAAAAATGTTGTCTAGCATATTAGATGTATTGGAATTGCTTTTAGATATTGCATGCATCTTTTTTCTGATGATGCTCAAACAACCAAAAAAGCCTCTATTGTTTCTAGATCTTGGATCTAATAGCCTAAACCAAAGAACATAGATATAGAATGGTGTAGCTGGACAACAGTCCAACAAAGTCAAGTTCTTATTAAAAAAAATTGTGTAATGCGTTGATAAAACTTGATGGAACACAAGCTAAAGCAATATGCAAACCATAGAAGAAAAAAACATGCATGCAGAATCAGAAAACATTGTAGATATGGTTGCATCTCAACGGGTATGGGCTTTAATTACTATACAAAATTAAAAAATCAAATAGCGCGCTATTCTGCGCTATGCGCTATTTTGCGCTTCGATAAAATAGCGCGCTATTTATACGCGATAGGGAACCCCTACGCTATTTTAGGTTCCATAGCGCAGAGCTTGCGCTATGCGCTATTTGGCGCTATAGCACGCGCTTTGACAACACAACAACCGCATATCAAGAAAATCAACGATTTAACATATATTCACACTGCAATAATGTCTTATTACTCATTTTATTGTGTCACTTAATAAAAGACATCAATGAGAAAGAAAAAAGAAATATTTCACATCACTGAAACTGAATTACTTACTTAAATTTAATAGTTTTCTTGCTTCTAACTACTTATAATACAACATATTATATGAAAATCCATGTATAATAAATTGATTGGTAAATTATCGTTACCGCTGATTTTGAAAAAACATTACGGATGTTTTACCGTAGAAAATGATAAATTTTCTATTACCATACCGATTATACTGGTATACCGATCTTACTCGAAAACGATAACTAATTGTCTGATAATGGTATGAAAATGGTAAATTTATTATTATCATAACAGCCCTACAAACAACGCATTAGTTTTTGAAGTTACCAATTATTGTTGTAAAATAATTTGAAATTAAAAAGCATCATTTTCAAATAGCTCATCAATGTAATAAGGGAACACCATGTCAACATTTGAAAATGAAATATTAGAGTTTGAATTAATGAACAGAGATAAAAAAGAATGGTACACGATAATATGTTTTTTCATATCTTCATAAAATATGTTAGGGCCTTCAAGTCTTTTGAGACAGCCCTGACAAGCTTGCAGAAGCATCTTTATGAATAGTTGTGCATTATTACAGAATGTTATTGAGTACGAGTTAATGAGTTGGTTCACCAGAATTATTATTTTTGAATTTTCATACCCGGATTAATAAAATTAATAATATGCAGAGGAAGTTCTACCTTTACAAGTTTAACAAAGAGTACACATGCACATTTGGTTCTTCATATTGTGTTTCTATTTACTTCTGTGCGAATATTTTGGGAACTCACGGATATTTGCAAATGACTTATCTGTAAACTAAGCTATCAACCATTTAAACTACATGGTTTAGTATAATAAGCATACAAAATTAAAGTTTGTCAATTACCCATGTGCAAAGCACTGTTTCCACACTAGTTGTTGAGGAAAAAATAAATGATGAAGGAATGCTTTTGAAATGAAGGAAAATAGTGATGTACCCTGTAACTGTAAGCAAACCGCAAACATGTGAATCCTGCTTTTAAATTTAAGCATTAGTACAAATTCAACAAAATTTCACCATATACAAGCACTGATTTGTACAAGAGATGGATAATTTCAAGTGATCTTCTCTTCATCTTTCTATAGTTATAAGTTTCAATCATTTTACCACTGTCATATCTTGTACAGTATCATGCAAAGTTTTTTTTCCCCTTCCCCTTTTACAGTATGTAATTGTATATGCAATCAACCATAACATCTTTTCAGTATTAGTATGATGCATTTTTATCTCAGATTAATTATTTGCTTAAGCATAAACTATTAAAACACATCCTCCTTTATTTCTACATTGTCTTAATGGTACAAAATGAAATCCAGGAAAATTAATTCGCCTAGCTATTTTGATCAAGGTTATAATTTAAAGTAGTCTAATGCAGAATCATGACCAGATCCTCGTGTTTCAAAATATTTCATGAAATCTGAAAAAGTGGTATCCCTGTATATTGGGGGATTTTCATCAGATAGTACTTCTTCAGTCGGTCCATACCGTCTTTTCTCATCCAACCTTGGACTATAAAAAGATGCTACTGATAATCTTGGCCCTTTCCGGCTGACCAATACCCTATGCTTCACGGCTTTAAATCTATCATTGCTTATAAGCTAAAAATTCACAAGCCAGATTCAATCATAGGTTATTTCCACAACAATAAAATCATCGTGATATTTGCTTCAATGACACATTTTAGAAAAAAAAAATTAAACCTAAAAATAAGCAACTGTAGATATCCAAATCAAGGACAACTTTCATGTTTAATTGAAAAAAGTCCAAATATTTTAAACTAAAGACACATATTGACATTTCACAAATAATAAAATTAATACAATTTTTTTTTCTATGATTATAATATTAAAAATTAACAAAATTTAATTAGAAAATATTTCTTTGTTTTGTAAATATGAAAAAAGTAATATAAGAAAATTCTGGATAGAAAGCTAAATGCATATAGCTTCATTTTTTACATATAACTTTTTTTAGATGTAAATGAGATTAGTTTTAAAATGACATGCTTTTGTGTATAGATGTAACAATATAAAGCAATTTTTTTAAATTATAAAGCTATATTCATTTAGCTTTTCGAACTGATTATTTTTATATATTTATAATAACATCAATCGACTAAAATAATTTTGAAAACACTTTTTTTTCTTTTAATTTTGAGGACTATTTTTTTATTAATTTAGTAATAATGAGAAATTAATGTGAACTTCATGTTGATATAATACAATTTGGTCTTTGTTCTTCATTTAATTATTAAACGTAGTTGTCCTTTAATCTTTTTTTTTAATTTGTTTTTAAACCTTAATACCAAAATCATCCATATGTGTTTCCTATGGATTCAAATCACCTGCACCCAAAATGCCATAGTCCTCTAGACCCAGTCAATAAGGGAGCTCTGATTTCAACATTTTACAATTAAACCCACATTCTTTTAGGGGTTTAATTGCAAAATAAAGGAAATCAGGGCCCCTTGATTGGCTAGGTCCAGAAAACCATGGTAAATTGGGTCCAGGTGATCTCGCCCCGCTTCCTATGGCCAGTTTAGTAATTAAATTATGATGTATTCTGAATTAGATTTATATTTTCAAAGACAAATAAAAGGCAGCATAAATTCCTAGTTGTATCAAGTGTTTGAAGCAGCAAAGAGAGCCAATAAGAAGGCAGGTATAGCGATAATACCTGAAGAAGAAACCCAATATTGCATAACAAAGCTCCATGAACTGGGCTTATTGGAATCCACTGATTTTGATGAAATACTTGAAGTCCTCCAATTTCGTCTTGTGCAAGTAAAGTTAACAGTGAATTATCGGCATGTTTAGTGGTTCCCAGAGTAAGTTCTGGTTCAGGACATGGAGGGTAATAATGGCCTTTAAACCTGTGTAATGCAATGGTATTTATGCTTTTTAGGTAGCTGGAGTTGAGTCCCAGAGCTTCAGATAGCAGTTCACATATCGTCTCTGCAGCAATATCAACATGCCTTGTGTACTCCATCATCTCCTCTCTGCAGCAAAAATATAACTTCAAATAGGGAAAAACAAGCCTCCCCCTACTACAATAAATTTAAAATGTTTCATTTTACCTCAAAACCGATGGTAATGCGTCAGTCTTGAATGGTCCATCGAAGATAATGGTTATCGTGTCCCTCCAATCAGCAGCAGGCGATGTAAACAAACGTTCATTAGATACATACCTAATCTTATCATTTAAATTCCTCGAATAGTATTTTTCCTTGGTATCAGCGTCGAGTTCATGAAACCTTTTGTTTCCTTGCATCATATTACGAAGAATACCTGCTGGTATTCCATGATTTAGCACTTGAAAAAATCCCCATGATTTTGCTGCTTCGTTAACTTCAACGATAACCTGTTTGCGGATGTTTTTGTTATCGATTCCGTTAAGATCGATAACTGGGATTTGAAGCTTCGTGATTGGTGAATCTTTCGGATTTGGTAAATTAGTTTCAGTTGCATGTTTGAAAATCCTTGGAACATTTTTGATACCTGAATCGATTAGGCCTTTCACGCCAGCTTTTGTATTGTCGAACTCTATAAGCTCTTTCAATGTATCATATGTGGCTTCATCCATGTGGAATTATATGCTTCCTTTTTGTGAAACAATGGAAGATTAAATCAAAGTGAAAACGTATTGTCCATCTACTTGATTTTTCTACTTCTTTCGAATTAAAGTTTCAGCATATAGGCAGATAGGCTGTCTTCTATTTGAAATAGCACCTTAGAATAAAATAACCAGAAAAAGAAACACAAATCATAACTAAATTTGGTCATTCTTACTTTTGTTTGTATAATACACACTGTAATGTCACCCATGTATTCTTATTTGCATGGCCATGGTAGAAGACTACTACCTTTCCCTTCACCAACTTTTCCTACTTATTATTACTCCATTAAAATATTTTATTGACTCATATTGATGCAATTCACTTTCTTTTCTCACTTTACCTTCACCACTACGCATTAATTAGGTTTAATTCCAACATTTGCTTCCATATAAAACTAGCATATATCCTCGTATCCTTTATACCGTGTATGCCTATTTTTAGCACATTTGTTTCCTTCCTCTAATACGTAGTGCACATATATATTATTAATATTATTCTACAACTTTTGATAATTAATTGTACTCACTTTTTGTTTTATCCAAACTTTTTTACACTTTGCTCAATATTCAACATTCCACTTATTTTGCATTTTTACACTTCAAAAACCAGTGCAAATTTATTGTTGAAGTGGAAATCAAGCTTTATAAACGGTTGTATTTTCAGTTGCAAAATCTAAAAACAATAATGGCAGTCATAACCGTACCAAAGAAAATTCAAGCACCCGAGCAATAGAAGTGAAGTAGCCCAAAGTCAGTGCTAAGAACTCCAAAACAGAGTTTGTGGAATAAAGTAAGCAAATTTACATGGAGACTTCATAACATAGATGAACCAGCAACACAGCGTACAATGCTAATTATAAAATGATAAGCTGAAAACCTGTACCTGCAATAGATAGCCCGACAGTTGAACGCCGAGGAGAATAATAAAGGAGATGATGTGAGTTTATACGGAGTCTAAAGGGCATTCGAAGAAATAAAAAATCATTCAGATCCAGATCTAGTAAAAAGCGATTAAGCACTCTATTCAGCGCTTCTTAACTGAAACAAACGCAGCCTAAATCTAAGTGAAAACACAATAATTGTGACTACGACTCAGCTAATGATGACAAGAACTGGAGGCACCTTACACCAATAATGCAAACCCTTGTGGCCACACTTCTTTCTAATGTATAGAACTAACCTTGTGATGCCATTACGGTGACTGATTGCAACTCCTGATTATTTGAGATCCAGCCACGACAGACAAGCTTATGATGCCCGGCCCCGCTTCCATCTTGTGAGGATCTGTAACTTACATCATCATCCGATTTTGCTAAATTCCACCTTTTTTTTTTTTTTTTTTTTTTTTTTTATGATGATTTTCTCGACAACTTTTAGTTCTGCCCCTAAAGAATTTCGAAAATTTCGGGCTATAAACTTAGAATCGGAGAAGTCTTAAAATGAGTGCATATTGTCGACGTCGAGGTTCGTAATCTACATCATTAAGGATTGATCGTCGTCGACGATGGTCTTGCTATAGCTTTATAACGGATACTGACTATCACTAAGTTTCCCTTTTCATGGTCGTTGCCACCACTAAAATTATAACAACCATTTTCGTTACAAATTTCATGTTTCCCAGGCCGTTACGTCATTTAATCCATAAACAACAAAAATTATGCTAGCATTCTTACTATAGAATTGTCTGCTACATCTGCAATATTGCTAATATATGCACATAAAAAATTATAAAATTTCAGTAACAATAGACGGTTACACATCTAAACATACAACTTAAATTTCATAAATGTTTGACGATAAAAGAAAGGAAGATTCAGAATTTCTTAAGTTCATCATACATAGAAAATGAGTGATATCAAAATATTACAAGTTCTAACTTGACTTTTGAAATAAATTCTAGATACAACAAATGGCGAACATGATACTTACACCAAATAGCAAAACCTTCATAAATTATATCAAATAGCTTGAAGTTACCATTTTGTGACACCTCGTAAGTAGGTGCAATGGTATCATTCTCAAAATGTTATAAACTCCTACTTCCACTGCTACCATTGAAACTATATATTTTTTACTTTTGTCTTTCCACCGCTTCTTCGACTAATGCCTGCATAATACAAAAATTTATAGTTAGATGATGGCTCGATTAACAAACTCAGCCATATGTTTGAATGCTCCATCCAAAATGGAAAACTAATGTTGAAACAGATCAGTGGCTGCAGTGTATGTGTATGGTTAACTGCATTCAATTTTTCTTCATGTCCATCATTCTTCTTCTTTTTTTGAAAAAATAAAAGTCTTTATGGGGTGAATAAAACATAAATATGCAAATAGCAAAAATAGCACAATATTTAAAGAAAAAGCAGGTCATAATATAGGACTTGCTAATAAGCTATCATCATGGATCTTTATAACGATATTTTTGTCATCAACAAGAGGTACAAAACAAAAATAAGCTAAACATTTTCATGTTTTCTCCCTATGGCATGTTCTAAGTCACTAATAGACTACCGTTAATGGGCAAAAATGAATAGGTACAAGCACAAAGACAAGTGTCAATTTAATAATTCATATGCTTCAACCTATACTAGGACCCAACAAAACGAACTATCATTAACCTATACTAGGACACAATAAATAGGCGAGACTTTAACCACTCAAATCAACATTATGACTGATATTGATGATATAGAACGTCATATATTATACAATGTTGTTTTCCTTAATGATTAACAATTAGCAAATACTAAGTTGCATCCCCTTATCTACAATTTAACTCGAATAATATTTCATTGATTCTTTCATTTGTAAATCAAATGATAGGTGTGCGCAAATTTACTCATGACATTTTGAATTTTGAAATTTTATATTTGTTGACACCAAAAAGTGGCACAACACCCAAAAAGAGATATTGTAGAGAAATAAATGAAGAAATATAAATGAAAACGAGAATAAATGCAATCACACTCAAATTTATAGTAGTTTGGCGTTAACGTGCCTACGTCCACTTTATAATCTCTTGATTATATGAAAATTTTGAGTACAAAATAATGATTTCAAAGGTTAAACTCGCATACAATGCTGTAGCAATAACAAAATGACAAAAGATTGGCTTGGGATCCAGAAATAGTGATTTCAATCTGCGAGAGAGGTCTTCTTCGGTTGGATATGTGACACGTGTAATGAGATCCAGAAATATAGGACAAATATCAAGCATTTGACCTGGGATATGGCCGGTAGAATAGGACATGGGATGTCGTAGTTTCGGGGTCAGCATGACCCGGGTCGGTATATCGATCTGATCTCCCTCCTCCTTCTTTGGTTTCTATCTCATGAAGGCTAAATTAAGGAGGCTAAACCAAAGGGGGTAGAGCCTATGAGGGCCTATCCAGTGACAGAGTGGAGCACTTGACGCTTCCTCCGTCTTAACATCCTGGATCGAGTCTCAAGTGTTTTGCCTATGAACTTTGACGGCCTTGCCAAAAAGGCATGTCACCACATTGCCCCTCCCTAAAGTACATTGCGTTGCTGAGGTGATGTGCTTTGAATTTGTTGAATCGTACCTCCCGAAAAGTCATCAGGATTTGAAGAGAAATGTTGTCGAACAGTCGCAACTCTTTTGAGAAGTCACAATATTTGGATGTTTTCTCCTGTATAAATAGTCAATCATTCCTCACGTTGTGCCTGATAGTGTTTGCTCGGTTGACGTCATCAACCAAATTAATCGAGAGACACAGGTAAATATTTGAATCTCGTTGAATTAAAGGGTTAAATATGTTAACCGTATAGCTGAGTTATGCCGAGTTGTTGGCTCTATGTGTGATGATCCACACATAGGTTGTTACAAGACAACATTGTAACAACTCAGATGTTTAACGATAATATATTTAAATATAACATCGTTAATCGTTAATAGAATGTGTCTAAAAAGTCACATTTTGCATACGGATTAATTTGGACTCGAAATCACTTCCATTGAGTTCAAAATGCCATCTACGTGATTGAAAACTATAAACATCGATATATTTCGAGTTTATGAATTTTGGGACTTGGTTGGGTTTTAGGTTAGCTAGCCTAGCCCACTTTTATAACCCCCATCAGCCCTCTCCCCTTCATTCACTTCCAACACTAAGAAAAAATAGAAAATGGGGAATGGGAAATCAAAATTCCTAAGCTAGGGTTTCCAACTTGAAGCTCAAATCAAGAGAAAATCAAGCATAGAAACTAGGGTAAGCTTCTCCATCTTCTCCAACTCAACTCCTTTTTAATTTCTGAAATTTCCTAAACCTAATTCTTAGGAAATTCTTTTATATATGTTTAGACTGGAGATTAGCAAGCTATATTGAAAAAGAGGTTAATTTAGCAAAGCTTTGGATTGATTTCTTGCTTCTAGCAAGCAAATGTGAGTTCTTTATGAACTCACACCTATGTCACAAACTATTGGCTTGGAAAAGTGTAATTTAGTTTTCATTTGAGTTTGCATATGATAGTGAATTGGGTAGGTAGTGTAACTTAGCCGATTTCATGTGTTTATGTTTCATTGAAATGAAATTATAATTAGGATTGTTCATACAATCTAATTCATATGCTACGAGTTGAATTGGTGAACTAGTGAAGCTCCGTTATCGCCCCAGCAAAGTCCTAAGTCTTCACAAGTCACTAGAATCACTTTTGCATGATTTGGTTTGGAGTTTGGTTCACATTTGAACTTATAATCAAAATCATTGCAATCTCATGGATATAAGTTTATGCATGTTTGTTTGTGTTCTTGAGTTGTTTTGACGAGCTTATGACGCCTTATTATCATCTTGATCAAGTGCATAACCTCCGCAGTTCACCGGAAACTATTCACATAAAATTTGGCTAAAAAAATAACCAAATTGGACAGCTTGACAGTCACCAGTCGACTGGTCTAAATGGACCAGTCGACCGGTACCTACTACCCGAAAATTGATGTCTATTGGTAAGTTGACTAGTCGATTGGTTCAAAAATGACCAGTCGACTGGTCCTGCTGTTTTTCTGCAGTCGACCGGTGGATACCACGGTCGACTGTATAGGTTGTTTCATGCTTTTTCCTGGCCGAGTTTTGGCCCATTTGGCCTTTTTTGTGACTATTCCGTTTCTTTGATCCATAGGTTTCAACAGCTTGATTTTTGACCTTTGATGGACTTTCGGTTGGTTCGTGGTGAACGAATTTATAATCAATAATCATGAGATTTAATTTATGTTATTAAAACGTGAATTCTTTGTTCGATCGATATTTCGATCGTTAATACACGAGATTTTCCACTTCTAAATTATATAAAAGGGTTTTAAATTATTAGTAGATACCAGATCTTTTACTAAACAGTTTCTAACTCTACTTCATTATATGCAGTTATTTTTCAAATTGGATTCTAATCTGACTTCATTATATGAGGTTATTTTATAAATTGATTTACAATTCTACTAGTATGTATTTGGTAAACCTTTTTCTCGTTTGTATGAGAAATCTAATTAAACGCCTTAGTAATAACAAGAACTATGACCCCTTGTGTTTGCTTCGGCGGTTAATTCTTGGACTCGTTCGATTGAACACCGTGGCAATGATTGTTTCGTATTTCTAGTGTAACATACAACTTGTTCATAAATATTTGAGTAAAGCAAGTGGTTATGGGACATGTAGCTCGACTCTTATATTTACTAGCCTGTCATAGTTTACACTATACTTGATCAATTTTGATCAATTCGACCTTCGGGTCACTTTGTTGATCTTCGGATCATCTTGAGGAACTTCGATTCATTTGATTATGTCGATGATCTTCGGATCATCTTGAGGAACTTTGGTTCGTTTGATTATATTGATGATCTTCGGATCATCTTGAGGAACTTCGGTTCCTTTGATTTTATCGATGATCTTCAGATCATCTTGAGGAACTTCGGTTCATTTTGATGATATCGATGATTTTTGGATCATCTAGAGGAACTTCGTTTCATTTGATTTTATCGATGATCTTCGGATCATCTTGAGGAACTCCGGTTCATTTTGATTATAATGATGTTCTTCGGATCATCTTGAGGAACTTCGGTTCATTTGAGTTTTGTCGATACTATGTTATTGATCTGAGTTATCTATTTCATGTAGGTTTAATGGGTGACATCATTTCTCATGAATATCCATGTGTTGATATCGTACTTTCTATTTTATGTAGATTTAACGAGTGACATCATTTCTCATGGATATCCATGCGTTGATATCGTATTTTCTGTTTCATGTAGACTTGATGGGTAACATCATTTCTCGTGAATAGCTATATCTTTAGAGTGTGATAATATTTTATAGCATTGAGATTTATGTGAGATATATTGTAGACATTTTATCTAGCCTTCACATTCTTCTTGTGAACATTGTTATTTATTGCATATATGTCATTTTCTGTTTATATCTCTATTTCTATCTCAGTTTATTATGATGAGTATAGCTAGACAGATCCGTTTATTGTTTATGTTCTTATAAATAATACTCGGGTCAGACTGAGCATTACATGTGCTTCTCCTTGACTGTAGCATGGACTAGCTCCTCCTTTTGTCTAACTGCACTTGTTTTAGTAGTTTTATCTTTCATGTATTTGAGATAGTGACTCATATGTGTACATATTATTATGTGTATTACATGAATCTATTATTTTGTGATATACTAGATCTTGCACGACCACTTACACTATGTCCACCACTTCTATATTATTATTTATACCTATTTCCGTATTATTATTCATACTATTTCCGCCTTGGTGATTTGAATATCTATGTCTGACTCGGATTTTATTGTTATATATTTTATATTGCTTTCCGAATTATATATAACCACTGTGTAGTAGATTTGGACTTGAATTAGATGTGTCAGATTTCCTCATGAGATGTAAAAAGTAAGACCAAATTATCCGACATATTTAACACTCATTCAAAGCTAGTATATAGATGGTCGCTCCTCAACAGCCTTATTCTTCGGGTTAGTTGACACCATTTCTTGCAATGGCCATGGTTAACGCGGGTATATAGGTAGGGCAATACAAACATCATCTTGTCGCGCAAGTCGAGCGCGAAAGAAATCAAATTCTTGACTGCATGTGAGTAAGCACATGTGATAGTAGATTTTTAAAGTCAGATAGAGTTTGTTTGTTATGTTTTTTATATCCGGCTTGGATCGGCATCCATGAGGCGTTTGGGTCAACATACCGATCTGAACCCTTAATAGGGATTCACATCAAGGGGAGGAGAAGAGCCTCAACTTTCGCTATATATGTTGGGTCCACACCATTTGCTCTTCTTCTTCATGTTCCTGTGCCGAGCCGAGGGTTAACCAACTCACTAAATTCGAGTCCTTCAATTGCCGAATTCAACTCCTAAATCTTTCAAGTTGATCTTCAATTGTTTTAGGTGAGTTTAAATCCTAATTAATCTTTGTCTTCTACATGAATTAGTCTTAGTCATGTGCTATTTCACTACCCCCGCCCATGATCTGAGAACAACGACTATGACCGTCGTTGTAGCCGTAGGGAATGGCGACGAAGACGTCACAGTCACCGCGTAATATCGTGAAACGAGGTCGAAGGAGTGGGGGTGTAGGAATCGGCGAGACAGGTGGAGAGAGAGATTAAAGAAGGACGTAAAGATGAGTCTCTTTTCGCTCTCCGGTCAGGTCGGTACAAGATGTTGGGGAAGAAGAAGGATAGGAAGTAGGAATATGGTGGGACCTACGATAGGAGTGAAGGGAGGAGGTGTCGGAGGGCTCCGATCGGGAAGTGGAATGCTCGAGTTAGCATCAGGCCGAGCCGACCTGGGAATTCCAATTTGATTTCCCATGTTTTAGCAACTTCGTTCAGTGCTAACGACCTGGAGCGGGCCGACCCGGTGTTGGCCGATCTACAGCATCGTCTTACTTCCCATTGATCCAATCAAACATGATGCTCCGTGATGAAAATAATAACAAACAAACTTCAATAAACATCTGAACAGTTTGGATAGAGCCTATTCCAGTATCTAGACCAAGATTCTAACTGCATACAACTTAGAACAATATGCACATTCCCAATGTTTCGTTTTCAGCTATGCATGTACATGATCATTGCGTACGCTGCACTAGAACACACACACAAGGGGATTCGAGTTATTCACTCTAACCATGGATAGTTTTCTTAGATAGCATATCAAAGGTGTCTATAAGATATGAAACAAGAGGTTCTAGAACCGAGAGAGGAAAGACATTTCCTCAAGATCCAAACATAAAATTCTACTCAGATACAGATACAAATATTGATGCAGACTCAGCTTATAATATTCAACAACGTGACCTCGGGGCTGATTCTTCATCGCCACAGGAAGAGTCGTCAATGGGCGATGAAGGTATGGAGGAGGGAGCTCCAAATACTTTCGCTGAGGTCGTCTTCCTAGACAATCCGACAGATTCCCATCCTTCTAGTATGGACGAGTCAACGTCGCGATGACTTTGTGCCAAACACAGGATACCCTTTGAGCATGTTTGGGTACCCACTCCAAGTGATACTACACAAAATCCACTGAAGGGCTTTATGACCATCATCCGGTGGATGTGCTTAGTAGGATGTATCCTTCCATTCAATCTTTATATCCTTGATTTCCTTCACCACATGGAGATCGCTCCTATGCAATTGCACCTGACGGCTTATGCATATCTGCTTTCCTTGTACATAATTTACAGAGAACATTTAGATCGCGAGCCCTCATTCAAAGATATTACTTATCAACTTCAAACATCGGAAAGATAATCCAGTCTTCCTTTTCCTTGAATCCACCGCTAAAAGACAGGTGGTGACCAAAGGGATAATTAAGATGCACAATATAAGGATGAATTAGTTCTACGTCCCGCAATAAGAAGGTTGCGCCCGGCAGTGGATAGAATGTCGTAAGTGCTTGACCAACATCCATCTCTTGGAATTTTGATGAATAAATTCTAATGTTGATGCTTCTTCGTAGGTGACAATCCAAAGAAGCCAACTGACGATGAATATCTCGCTTGTTTGATGACTTTGAGGAGCATTCCCGCAAGCGCTTGAACCATCAAGAGATGTATAGTAGACGAATATCTTCATAGGCTCGACTTGCTCAGTGCCAACCTGACCTTGGGTATAGGTGGTGCTCCTTCCTTAGCTATTCTCCTCTAGCGAATGTACCCCCAGTCAGGGAGCTGGCAGGCATGCCCCTAGTCGGGGGTCATAGAGCAAATGTTATGCCCCCAGTCGGGGGCAGATATTAGCAGCCCAACCCTAAGGTCGGGAAAAGAAAACCATTAGGAGAAAGGATGTCCGTGGACCCAGTCGAGGTCCATAGAAGGAAGGAAAGGAGAAGCTTTCTGAAAAGGCAGTCAAAGAGGGGCATAAAACTCCTTCTCTACAAAAATCCGTAGCAGAGAAGTCCCCCACTGCTAAAAAGTAAGGTGTGGAGCAGTCAATGCGCACTTCATCTCTGTTAAAACAGTTTGAGCATTGACCAATCCAAGCGAGCGAGTCACTCTCTTTGGAGTATCCCTTTAAAGGTTTGGAAATCTTACCTCTTCCACCCGAACACTACCATTTTCCAGACATGGATTCTCAGACGTTCTTCCCATCGACTACCGGTCTGTCGAGGGGATACATTAGGATATGCACGACATCCGTACTACATGTCACAACACTCATTTGTCGTATCATTTCCTAGTTTTAATAATGGCTCATTTTGATTTGCAGGAACCATGCCTCATCGAGGGTATGAACTCAAGAAACTCTGCAGCAGCCAACATAGGGATTATTCTAATCCAGAGCGAGAGTATAACGAAGACTGTGACAGAGAGGATGGAGAGAGGGAAAGAAGTCGCCATCAATAGAAGTATCATCCTCATACAAGCTCCCATACTCAGTCCCGCTCTGACACCGACAAACATAAGAGCTATTATGTTCCACAAGAGGGGGATAAATTGGTCACCAAGGTTCTTTCTCCTCCGAAAGAGTCGCTTCCACAGGATAAAACACCTAAGAATCATTCGGATCCCAATGACAGAACCAAAGACAAGGATAGTACGGTGGTTGTCCCAACCAAGCATAAATCCACTAAACATATACTTCAAAGCCCATCGTACTCAATGTCTACTATGGAAAGGATGAAAATTTTGAAAGAATAGTTTCCTCGGGACCATTTCGGGCATCTTTATTTTGTTCCTAACCTCCAACTAGTTCCTGAAAAATTGGTCCGATAATGTTAAAAAAGAGACAGACTTCATCAACGAGTAGTACCAAGAAACGTAAAAGTACGCTCGGAAGCTATCTAAAATCATCCGGGACCTGCAATTAGACTTAGACAATCAGATCAGATGTGGGATTGCGATAAACATGCCTTGGACTCCATCGAGAAAGACTTTACTGATGCCACAACCAAATTGAATGAGGCAGAAGCAGAGGCCTAAAAGAAGAAAATGCATGACGTGTTGCAGCATCACTTCCATACTGAAGTTGATGTCACTAGTAAATAAATAATGGCTCTTAAGAAGGGGTGTAAAAATGTTACGTTTGTAAATATCAGCTTAAGATTCACTTTTACTCATGCACAATATGAGAAAATGGTACATCTGAAAATATAAGCTTAAGGTTCACTTCTCCGCATCAGGAACATTGCAAGGAAGAAATGCATCAATTCTTGTTCACCTATCGACGCTGCTCCTTGTGAACCTCGTGGATCTCGGATTGATCTGACAGTGAGTGGCACGCTCGGGGCTTTCTCAACCTGATGCGGCTGGCTGTTGCTGCTCGACTGGAGCGGGAGGTGCAGGAATTGGTGTAGGAGCCCGAGCAAGAGTTGCGAGCAGCTGGATGCCCATCCTTTTGAGAGAGGCACAATCAATGCCGACAGGGGTCTTCTTGACCGCCGATTTCCCCCAAAGATTCATCTCAAAATGTCGGAAGACATAGGTGAGATGATGACTATGCAGGAAGTGGGTTCTCAGAGTATCGGTCGAAGTATCGGAGAGGTGGATCATTAATGCGCCCCCAATTAATGGCTACGCTACTAATAATCGCATAAGTGGCTCGACGCACTGAAAAGTCGATTTTCTTTAGGGTTCCCATCTTAGGAATAATGTTGTGCTAAATGATGCGCACAACCAAATAGGTGATAGGTCGCAAATTACTGGTGTCCCAAACACCGGCATCTCCAAGAAAGATGCGAGAGAGGATCTAAGGGTAGTTCATCTCAATATCGTCCAAATCCGCTCCGACAACAGAAATATCAAAGATCTCTGCCAAATCATTGTCAGTAAGCTCAACAGAGGTTCCCTTAACTTCGGACCGAATAAGATTGGTACCTTCATCATAGTTGACGACCATCTAGGTGTCAAAAAAGCGAATGCAGAGAGGATAGCACTCGCACTCGAAGGTGTTGTAGCGTAGGATCACTGCCATGCCTGCAGTGAAAAAAACTGCCTCCTATTGGAAAGAGGCAAAATCAACAAAGTAAACTCTAGATTTGGAGTATAGAAGGGGCAAGATCTAAGATGCAGAAATTTTGGTGGAGATTGGAGGAGAAATGGAGCTCAAAAGTGGGCTTGGGGAGGAGGGAGAAGTGGGTTCGGCTGCTGTAGATATAGGGAGGATGAAGGAAATAGATTTTGGCTTTTGGGGGAGCAACTTGTATCACTCCAGGCTTGGGTCGCACCAAAAAGGGTAGAACGGTCGACCCCTTCGAAGGAGGGTGGTCGACAACACGATCGACCGCTACCGGTCGACCGCCCACCCCTTTTGGGGGCGGCCTGAACCTTGACCCTACAGGCCGGTTCGACATCTAAAAATTAAAATAAAATCATATCACCTTACCGAATCCACCAGAATTCTTGTGATAATGTCCATCATTCATTAGGTCGAGAAATAATTTTCCCTAATTTTACTCATTCGCCTCAGAATAGCTGCAACCGTCAAAATAACGAAAGAAATCTCAGAAACTCAACTAGAAATCCAAAATATATTAGAACGGATTTTCCCTTATTTGGTTAACAAATGACTCGAACGACTTACAAAATCAAATACCCTAAACTGAATATAAATTTCCATAGTCTTTTCCAAGAGAAAATTATTGAAAACTTTTTTTGGATAAATTTATATTTATAAACCGAGGACCTCATAATATAAATCTATTTTTATAATTTATATTACAATTTATATTACGGATTGGAGAATCTCTCCACGTTCTGGACCATCAAACCTAAAAGTTCATTTGTGAAAATTTTGATAAATCATCTGAAATATCCAAAAAGAGGAATATAAAAATCACAAGGAATGGGTAATTATAAGTTTTGAATTTTGAGGCTTATTCCTTGTCAATTTCAGATTCCTTCTTTTTGCCAAGATGGATTATTAAATAAAATTTTACAAATCCCAACAATCCGAAACATGGTTAGATTTAAATTTCTAAAATTTTATTCATTTCCACCAATCTTTCTTTATTTATAAAACAATTTCTCGAAAACTTTAGTTTAAAATTTCTGGAAACAGTTTTTAATGTCAGAACATATTTAAAAACCGATATCTCTCTGAATATAAGACCGAGGATTCAAATGAATAATTCTATCAAAGGATCATCCGGATTTACACAATAAAATATCAAACGGATATAATTCGTAATTATATTTTCGGACTATAACGACACATTAACGTGAATTCTCCGTTTCACGACCAAGGAAAGGAGGTCATTGACCGGAATAGCCAAACCAAACCAAACATAATAAATCGCGACTATCTCAGTTGTAACTAGCTTTCTATTCGGTTACCAAGCTCAAGTCCACAGGATTCACCCTATGTCGTCCCCATGCTCTTCAAAACAAAATCGCCAAACGCGTCTGGAGTAAATCGAGGTTGGTCGCACTACAAGAAAAATACCTTATTGCAACTAGCTATTTGCAACTGGCGACACATAGCAGTTGCAGTAAATGATATTTAGCAACATGCCTTTTGTACCAATTGCAATAGATGAAATTTAACAACATGTCTTTTCTTTCTGTTGCGAAAAACATGTTTTTAGCTACTTCCAGTTGCAAAAACATACTTTTAGCAATTGCGCTTCCATGACACTTGCGACAAACGTATTATTTGCAAACTATGCTTCCGAACATGTTGCAAAAAAATACTTTCAACGACTATTTTTGCCACTTTCAATAAGTGAATTCTTTTACAACTAGTAAAGCCAGTTGCGAAAAACATAATTTTAAAAATTATTTTTCCCCCACCTTTGTTAAACATAATTATTATTAAATATGAAAGTATGAAGTAATATTTAGTTATAATATAATAAGAATTAAGTAATAATAATTAATAATATGAATTAATACTTTAATAAGTTTAACTAACGATTTTTATAATGGAAATTTACAGATTGGTAGATTTAATTTTGCGAATGTAATTCTAATTCATAAGAAATTAGAAGCTAATAAATTAAAAGAATTTAGGCCTATGTAATTAATTAATTGTTCTGGTAAATTTATTACTAAGGTATTGGCTAATAGACTTAGTCTTAAGATCAATGATCTTATTGATTGTTCATTGACAACATTTATAAAGGGTAGAAACATATAGGATGGTGTAGCAGCTGTCCAAGAATATATCAATTTGTGCTATAAGAATAATTTTTCATGTACTGTTATGAAAATTGATTTCGAAAAAGCTTTTGATTTAGTTGATTGGAATTTTATTTGTGATGTATTATAAGCTAGGGGTTTAGTCTGAGATGGGTAAACTGGATCATATTATTACTCAAATCCGGTGCTCTAGTATAGTAGTTAATGGAATAGTAGGGAATAAAATACAGTCTAAGAGGGAGCTTATACAAGGTGATCCTTTGTCACCTCTTTTGTTTAATCTAGCGGTTGATGTATTCACTAAGATTATCAAGAGAGCAGTGAGGAATGAATTTCTAGGTTTCGTAGGTAATGAGATTTTTCGTAATGAATTATCTATTCTTCAATTTGCTAACGATACACTTTTATTTACTTCTCAATTAGTCAAACATATTATTGCTTTGAAATTTAATATTTATGGTTTTGAGATGCTTTCGTGACTTAGAATAAACTTTGATAAAAGTTTAGTTATGGTGATAAATGATTTTGATAACATTGAGAATCAAGTAGTTAATACGTTGAATTGTCCTATTATGAGTTTTCCTTTTAATTATTTGGGTTTTATAATAAGACCAGCTAAACTCAAACATGACGATTGGATGTTTATTATTGATAAGATAAACAATAGACTTTCTAGTTGGAATAGTAGATTTTTATCTAGATTTGGTAGATTAGTTCTTATTAACTCTGTATTGTCTGCTATTCCTACTTATTGGATGACGATACATTGTATTCCCAATTGGGTAATAGATAAAATTGACCAGATTAGGCGTAATTTCCTTTGGAACAAGGAAACCAATTGTAGAAATTTCTAGTGTTTGTTAAATTGGGATATTGTATGAAGACCTAAGAAGGAGGGGGTCTGGGGGTTATCAACTTGCATAACTTTAATTCAGCTTTGTTAGCTAAATGGTTGTGGAATTTTAGAAATCCTAAAGTGTCTGCAGTTTAGAAGAAAATTGTTTCTAGATTTTATTATGATAGGGTAAAACAATTTTTGATACTAATTATATTTGGACTAATAGACAATCTTATTTTTGGAAATCCATTTTGAAATGTTTCGATTTTTTAACCTAGATTTTAATATGATAGTTCATTTGGGTGATAATACATATTTTTTGCATGACTCTTAGATTTCTAGATTACCCCTTAAAATCGAATTTAAAGAGCTCTTCGAGACTTGTTGTTTTAAAAATGCATTGGTTAGGGAAGTTTATAGGGAGAGTTTAAATCCCTCGTAGGAATTTACATTCGAGAATATATTAGATGGATCAGTGTTAAGACAATTTGCCTTTCTACGTGCCAAACTAGCTTTGTATCATATTGATAATAATTGTGATAGTATTTATTGGGGCTTTGAAAAGGATCTAAAGTACTCTTCTAGATCCATGTATAAATTCCTGAATTTTACAAGCATTTCGACTTTAAATTTTAATTTAATTTGGAAGGAAAATACTCCGCCCAATGCCAAATTTCATATGTGGCTAATTATACATAAGAAATTAAATACTGTTGAGCATTTAGGAAAGTAAAATATGAATTTTAATCCTAAATGTTGTTTTCTGTAATCATTTGGATGAAAATGTTGATCATTTATTTATTTTTACTTGTATTAATACTTACTACATTTTAAATATGGTATTAAATTTTTTTATTTTTAATCTCTCTCATAATTATATGGATTGTGATTTTTACTGGAATTCTTTAGATTTGATTTCAATATTAAAAATAGATATGTATTTGATACATTAGTAACCATTATTTGTTGGTTTATTTAGTTTGATAGAAACAAGAAAATGTTTCATTCCGATTCTGACACTGTAGATAAATTAATTATTAAGATTGTCTCTTTTTGTTTAGATTGAATGGCTAACCCATATTATAAGATGATTAGGGATCCTGTGTTTAACAGATTTCTTGTTAAGGTTAAAATTAATTTGTGCTTGTTCATAAGAATCATAAAACATTTCAGTCATAATAAAATTTGTATTTGTAATTGATGTATGATCTAGTGGATATTATAATTGTCTCCTTTTAACACATTTTGTTATTTTACTCACATATGTATATATATATATTAATATATACATATATATATGTGGGATGTTAGCTTGCTTTTCGTTTTAGTCTTTTTCAGGATTCAGGTATGTTGATTACTGTTGAGGAGCTTATTGGAGATAGGTTCTGGAGAGGAAACCGATATGATGTTTCTCATCGAGGAGTTTTTTGGGAAGTGTTCTAGAGTATTTCCTTTTTATATCATTATGTTCATATGTATTTCATTGAGCGACTATTGTAGTATATGGCAGTAGATATACTTCTTAATCGGGACGTGGTCATGCTGGAACTCGATTTTGAAGTATGATGGGCAGTGGTTTATCCAGAGCTCATCCATCCAACTCCATTACTTATATAGTCATAGCCTAAGTTGGTTGTATATGGTTACCTACCAGGCATGTTGGTAGCGACTGTAGTTTTTTTTTTTATATATTGTTGACACGCTTTTTGGTTAAAGCTGTCACACGTCAAGTTTCTGGATAGCAAAGCACTCAAACGTCAAGAACATCATCAGGAAACACAAAGCGATTTGGTCGAAGTCGCGTTGCAAACATAAAATGGCCCGAAACTCCTATTAGCCGACCACTTTCGGGGCCCGAGAACATCTGTCTCGATGCTTTGTACTGTAACTCCTCGAAGGCAGGTCGTTAGCCAAGCCTAAGGCGAGCAGTAAGCGGGTCCTGGTGCAGCGCTGGTGGAGGTCCGGGGCTGGCACCGCCCGATTCATTCGAATTTCTCCAAGCTGGAAGCTCAGATCCTTCCAGTTCGAACCACCGAAAACTCGAATTCCCCCATATCACATCGCCTCACCAAATCCGCATTGTATCCCCCATTACACCACCGCATTGCATCACCTAGGATATCGCATCGCTTCACCCAATCACATCCTCCACTCGCATCCGTCATCTTGCATCCGCCACAGTTCGCATCCTACATGGATGCGAAAATTCGTAAATTTTCGCATCCCTAGGAGGCGAATTTTGGCATCCCTTGGATGCGAATATTCGCATCCAAATGGGCAAGTTCGCATCCCCCAGGAGGGATTCGAAATTTCCCTCTGATGAGAAATTTTAGGGATCGGGATGCGATTTTCCACTTCACAAAGCCAAGATGCGATTTTCTGGGGTTCAACAGGGTGTGATGCGATTTTTTTATTATACATCAGCAAGGATGTGATGCGATTTTCGCATCTAAACATGCTGTGATGCGATTTTCCATATGTGTGTTATGAGGAATGCGATTTTCTGCTGTGTGGTCCCCAAAACTCACCTACTCCACTACCAACCCTCAACTATAAATACCCCAAGGCTTAGCCTTCATACGGATCCTTTTTCCTTGGAATTTTCGGCCTTCTAAAGCTCCAAGAGCCTCATTAATGGCAGCTACCTTCTTCTCCATGGTAATTGGACATGGCATGGACAATTAAAGCGTGACGTACACGTTTTCCATCATAATTTAGACGTTTACAAGGATGATAACACTACTCTTGGGTTGTTTTGGACTTCTTGGACGTTGAATCACAAATTAGACATAGTTGACCAAGTCAACTCATCTCAAGGAAGAAGAAGAAAGACATTTTAGTCAAAGTTTAGAATTAACAAGGACATCGTTATTCTATATTGATACTTTGTACTTGAATATTGTCTAAACTTGTACAACATTGTAATCAGATATCATATTATGAATGATCATTATAAAGTGGATGTAGGTTTTAGTGCTGAACTACTATAAAAAGTTGTGTTTCCCCACATTTACTTTACTTTACTACCGATTTGGATTACTGTGTTGCTAACGCTTTTGCACACACATTTGGATGTTGGCGTGTGGCAATTTTCCATGTCAATATATGTGTGTGTGTGTGTGTGTGTGTATGTGTGTGTGTGTGCGTGCGCGTGCGTGCTTGCGTTTTCTCTCTTCTTTTCAGAAGATCACGCATTATTTTTTCAAAAATAATAATTATAATTGATAATTAATAATTTCTTGGTATTAGTTATAATTAATATTTTAATAAAAGTATGAATTAATACTTATATAAGTATAATTGATAATTAACATTAAAATTTATTTTTATGACTTAGTGTTTAATAATTAATACCTAATAATTTACAAATGACAACCTATATACAACAATATTCACAATTTGTTGTAACTACTGATTATTAATAAAAAAATGTAATTACTAATTTTTATCTATAATAAATTATTATTTTTATTTGTATTTAATGACTTGTATAGTTAGTTATTAAAAATTAGATTATTAAAACTAATATTTATCAATAAATTTTATAATCAAATAGATTAATAATTAATATTGAATAAATAATATTTAATTTTTAATAATTAAATGTGTAAATTTAATAACTAATGTTTAACTTTGACATTGAATCGCAAGTATATTATTTATTTAAGATGGGTTAAAAAAGAATTTTACTACTTCAACCAGTTATTTCCTCCTTCAGAATGCACGATTTCACATGCATCAATTAAAATCCCGATATTATAGCATAATACATCAAAAAAAATATAATGCCGCTTCCTTTTTTCATTTCCGGCTCCATAGTTGAAAACCCGATGCTCTAAATATACTCTTCTTCTTCCCAGATCCCTAATCTCTCCAAAACCCCTAATTTGTGAAACGTCATAGAACCTGAAAACGAATCATTTCTCTCTTACACCGATCATGAAACGACAACCTTTATCCCTTCATTCCACATATTTGTCCTTTGGCAGCCACAAAACGAAGATGAAACGGCCAGTACAAATAGTATCAAAGGAGGTTGTCCTTAATCTTGCATCACTAACTCTTCTTTACAACACTCGAGAATTTCCTGCTTTTATTTCCGTTTCTACAAACAAGATAAGTCGATTTATCTTTGAATACATTCGAATTTTATTTTTTTATCAGTGTCTTGATGTTAATATTGAAGCAAATGGCTGATAATAATGAAATTATATATAGTTTAGTAGATATGAATGGTGGAGTTTTGCTTTTTGGGATTTTAATCCAAGGCTAAGATGGACGCCTGATTTGTGGATGCGGTTGTTAAGCTTGGTGACCAGATAGTAAGCGCCAATTACCTTCCGTTCATGCAGTATTTCTCGTATGTATGTCTAAAAATTATGCAATATAATCAACTGATTGATAATCTTAACAATAACGGTGAATTTTATATTGCTTTGGTGAATGTTGTTTGAGATGAATTTTTATGCCACTGATAATGGTGATGCTCAATTCTTCAGCATTATTGTAAATAGATAATCTTGAGGATATTGATGTGATCTTGAAAGATTGAATGAAACTATTCACATACTGGCTTGAAGCAAGAAAGTGTCACATCCTTTAACAAGTAAAAATAATGTAGTTGTAGCTGTAGCGCAATCACAAAGGGAAGCCTACTAGGGTTTTGAATGAAGAAGTTTTTAGTATTTCTTTCATGCTTTTGTATCATGATACCAACTAATTTGTATTTTTATAATTTTCATAGATTTTTATGGTGTTATTGTGAAACATTATCTACAAGTTTTTTTTTAAATCTGGATGTTTATGTATGTTTCATCTTATTTTATTTTTCTTTTCTTACTCCTAATTCAGGTGATTGGAGAAGGGTACTATTTGTTCAAGTTTCAATTGTTCATTCTTCTTTTAGGTACATGTTCTCGTTTGAAAATTGTTTATAACTAATTGGTGGTGCGAACAAAGGTTGCTTTCATGCTTTGTAAGACTCATTGAGATATCTATATAGTTATCTTACCAAATGATGTAGGTAAATGAATATGCTTATGAACTTTTCAGCTTGCATGAAGAGCATGAGTTAAAATTTGAGAATGCGGAAAAAATGAATAATCAAAATAAAGAAGCAATGTCCGCTGAGAGATATGAGGTATTCTTTCATCTTATGCTTTTTGTATGGTAGAACTGTGCTATTTTTATAAGGAAGCAATGTCCAATGACATGTAATAATGATCGTGATAGAGCCTTCAGAATGAATATGGTAGAACTGTGCTATTTTTTTTTATAGCTGTGCTTTGATTGTTGTGAATGATTATGGTAGAAATGTCTATGTTTTAATAGCATCATATAGTGGTTTTGATAGTCGTGTTCTGTAAAATTGTCATCTTGATATTTCATACTATAAATCTTCAAGATACTCTCATTTTATATAGTATGGATCCTTGTGTTTTTGTCATTTTCAAGGTGCGCTCATATTTTGAAGCATCGCTTAGAGGTTTGATGGTGCTCCTACGAAGTGCGCATTCTTTATGAAAATGACGATCAGTTTGGTTAGCAACAACACATCTATTCTAGATGAAGGATAAGTTCCTGCAATTGATTTTGGTCCCCACCAAGTATTTTACTTTTATTTTTTTGTTAAGCATTCAAAAAAATTGGATTTTACAGCGTTGCACATCAATGGGTTGCAAGGAAGTATAAACGGTGTTGTTAGTTCTAGGCTTTTATTTGATGTAGAGTTCAGTGGAAAGACTTACATATTACGGGATACGCATGTGCCTGTTCATGATCGACATCAAACTTGGAGTATGAACTACAAATTTGTTATAATGAACTAATGATATTTATTCTCCTGTTATAATATATGTATGATAGTGTAGTGACCCTCCTTCTCGGTCGATCCAAATCGATCGTTAAACCGACTTAAATCGAACCAAAAATGCAGATACACTAACTTTGGGCGTACAACACATCAGAACAAACAATAGAAGACCTTTATAAACATCATAATAATATTACATCAGAGTACAAAATATCATAGTATCAAAAATAATATATAACGAAAAATTAATTTACAATAAATGTAACAGAATGCAGCGGAAACAAATAAACAAACACAGCGGAAGACTATCAATTCTTTGGACACAGCTTTAAGCTTCGTTCCAAAATCCTGCAAAATGAAATAATCTGCAAAACCAAAACTACAAGCTGCCCGTGTGGAAAATATGGAAACCTAGAGTTTAGGTAGAGACAATAAACTCCGAGTTAGTCATGAGACTGGTGTGAGAACTAAAAACAGCTATTGAAATTTTACTTTAAAATAAGGTAATCATGGGACCACGCCATATGTCACGGAACGGGTTTACCTCCATGAATACCAGTGCCTAAACAATAACCAATAATAGATATATGGATCTACAATGCATCATACAACATGCAATTTTCCAATCTACCCATTTAGGCTTAATCCCCAAATTTAGATTTTCGAAATCCAATTCACTTTACAGAAATTATTCCTTTGGACTTTATTTCCCGATTTCTTATTTCAAATCAATTAAAATACATATCTAGCTTTTATATCAAAGTAGATTTCACTTTGGGATCTCAAACCAAAATCTTTGGAAATATGAATTCCAAAACATCACAATGCATACAAACAAGTATGCAACCAAATATCGGGCTCCCCTTAGACAAGGAAAAGTGTACTCACCCAAGCAACTCGATATATATATATATATATATATATATATATATATATATATATATATATATATATATGCACCTCCCACTATGGAGCAGGCTACACTGACAATGCACAATCCCACGCCATCGTGGACTACACCGCCCATCTCACCCATACTTTTAGTCGTTTGGGTTACCCGAATCTTTAGCCACATACTAAATCATTTCATATTCCGAGGTAGTGAAAATCATTTCACAACATAATAATCACAAGTACTTTCCAAAATATAGTACTTTACATCGTCAATTCACACATATGATCAGTCACTATTAATCACATAATCTTTGAGCTCGTACGTCCCAAAGAAGGGTGTTAAGCAAGAGAATAAATTCTCCGCCACCAAACAGATATATCATCAATAGCAACTAATCAATTATGTGATGAACTACAGTGTCAAACACATAATACATTTCGAAATCATTTCAATAATATCGGGTTTAGGCCTCGAAATCCTTTCTGTTTTATAAAACAATTTTTTAAAACATTCCCTGTCCAAAATCGGGAATACATTTCTTTTCACTTAAGAAAATATCATTTCAAAATCATTCATAAAATTTGAAATGAACTCAACGTCACTAAACATCTCATAGTCAAATCATGAAATGTTTCACAAGATGTTAGTGTACAAATATTTCTACCAAACCCAATGCTATATGTAAAAGCATATTTGCTCATAAACTTGTCGAGCACAATCCAAACAATCAATATCAAAAACCAAGTGTATTTGGTTTATACCACATCTCATGTTTTGGTAAATTTAATTACCATCTATTCACTCAAATCTAATTAAAGATTCATTAAAACTCTGTTTCGTTTTAATCTCTAAAATCATTACTTAATGATTGTTCAACTTTCTGGAAATTAATCTTGCCTTAAACTAGGTTAAAGAATCAATGTCTTTTAAAACAAAGCTCACGATAAACCCAAAATCATCTTCCATCAAAATGGAATCTTCATGGAAATCATAACAGTATATAATCGATATAAATTTCCGTATCAAACTAATACTATAAGTGGAATAGCGGTAAGGCCTTTTAAATTCCATAAATAGTAACGGTCTTCATTCACAGAAGCTCCTCTCGATTATTACCAAATCGAATTCCATTCAATTCCAATTTGATATTTTAAATTGGAAAACTTTACTTGGGAAAATTTCCATTAAATCTTAGGATAAAGATTTATAAATTCCAAATCATATTTTCACTGTTTATTAGATTAAAGAACTAATGTTATTTAAAACATAGTTTACGATAAACCAGAAATCCAGTTCAATTCAATTCCAATTAAAAATTAATTAATTGATAAACTTCTAAAAATCTTAATTAAAAGATTTATTCTATTCTCAACTTAGTTTAAGAATAGTGTTACTGAAGACACCATTCACGACAAAACCCAAAATCCAGTTTGATATTGAATACAAGGCTCTGAATAGAAATTATATCGATGTATATTCAATATCAAATTCTGAAGCTAACGGACATCGTATTGGGAATAATGATATCTATATCTTCCAAATTCCTCAACAATATCCGTATTATCATGGAATCCAATATCGAAATATTCTGAAGATTATTTCCATTTAAATCCTTTCTAATTCATACGCTGGAAAATTCTGGTTATTTCAAAAACCATTTCAAACAATTTTATTATTTCTAAAAATAATTGGATTTTTATTCTAGTTATTAACTAATTCATTTATATAAAATTATCTTTTTATCTTTTCAAACTTGGAATTTCTCATCCAAACTCTTTCCAAATCATTTATTATGATTTTACACAATTTTTCCATATTTTAATAATTTTTTTAAGCCCCTTACAGTCGGTTTCCAATAATAGCCCCGAACTGCATCCATAGCGACCTTTTCTGAAATTGAAATCTCTTATATTCATTGGAAAGATCTTTTAGATACGAACCCAACGGTTCCGGTTTTAGGAGAATCCGACGGTCGGATCTCCGATTACATCAATTTGAAGTCAATGGTTGAAATTCGCGAACGGTCGCTGCGTGGCGCAATCTATTCAAGCCATTAAGTATATATAATATATATATCGTCAAACATATTTTATAAATCGTTTATAAATTCATTTTTAAATGATTCCAACTTCATTTCAATTTTAAATCAAAATTGAATATTCCATTACATGACAAATTTATACAGGGCATATATATGTTAAAAATTATATTTTTATCAATCCAATAATTATCCCATTACATGACAATTTTATACAGTCCGTGTACATGTTAAAAATTATATTTTTAATGAACAAATAATTATTTCAATTCATGATAATTTTATACAGTCCATATACATGTTAAAAATTATATTTTTAACGAACAAATAATTATTTCATTACATGAGAATTTTATATGTCACATATGTACGTTAAAAATTATATTTTTAACGAACAAATAATTATTCCATTACATGACCATTTCATATATTCCAATGTAAGCTAAAAATAATATTTTTAATGAACAAATATTTAATCCATTTCATGACCATTTCATATATTGCATATATATAATAAAATTTTTACTTTTAACGAACAAATATTTATTCCATTTCATGACCATTTTATTCATTTCTATGTTTATACAACGCATATATATTTTTCGCATCGCATATATATGATTTATACAACGCATATATATTTTATACAACACATATATATTTTTATTTTCCATTTCACATCACAATCACAACACATACAGTCAATTTAATCATCCATGGTTTTCAAACAACAGTGAGTGTGAGCTAACAGGCACCGTAAAACATTTGTGATAATTAAAAACTAATAAAAATCAATACTGGCAGTTCAAATATGCAGTTATAAAATAAAAATAACTGTACAAGTATTTTAGTGAGAAGTTCTCACATTGGGTTCCACTCCATCATTTTTTAACTGATGATTTTAGTACCGTTCGGATTTAAATTCGCCTCAAATTCAAATTTGCTCCGTCTTAGTTCTGGTCAGTTCCATTGCGTAGTGTTTGATCCCATGATTCCAACGCGACTGAAATCGTCAGATTTCGACCTCTTATAAAGAAGATATTGTATTTTAAACATTGATTACAAAATTCGATAATTAAATAATTAAAGGTTTAAACCCCTTTCCTTCATCGTTTTTTACTGAACCACGCCATACCCACTGTCGTTGATTAGGGCTTGCCGCCGCAACCTCCCAGAGTTGACCAGAGATCAATCCATGTCCGGCGACTGACGCGCCCCAACCTCGCCTCCCTCCGCCTGTGGTGGTGCTTAACTCGAGCGTTCCCTTGGGTTGCAAAATGACTTCAAACGGACAAGCATTGAGCCGTGATTTCTCTTCATCTCCAAGAAAATCGACGATCATCACCATTGGATAGAGGGATCTCGAGGCCCTCAACAATATTGCCATTGAAGATTTGTTGATTCGGTGAACGAATGTAGAGGTTTCGAAGGCAAAACGTGGGGAAGTTTCTACCGCTGATACGAAGGGGTGGAGGCTCCTTGGGCGTTGACCACACAGAGAAACAAATGAGGGGTTTTGATCGAGCTTGACCAAAATATATTATATATATATTTTTTAATTCCAAAAATATATATGAGATTTTGCATTCGAACACCAAATGAAACCCAACGACTATCGTCCCTAGCTAAGTACCCCCATTCCGGACACAACGGAATATGTTTCGTAAGCCAATTCATTTGTTTCAATCAGTTTTTATCAATATTAAAATATAAATCAATATATTGAATTTTAAATGTACATTTTAATTTACGGGGCCACATACTTAATCCCAAAATAACAGAAAAATAAAATCTAGCTATGTTTTGACGATACGGTCCTAACAAAACTAATTTCGTCGAATTTGGAGATCGTTTTAAAAATGGCCCTTTTCCAGTCGATTAAATTTACAATTAAAACTAAACAGGCATTTAAATTCACCACGGTCACATATTAATTTCAAAAATTATGAAATTTGAAACCTAACAATAATTTGACATACCATATCCAACAAAAGAGGTTTCATCGAAAATGGAGGTCGTTTGCAAAATGGCTATTTTTAAGGGCTATATATTATATTAAAATATATATAAATTCCATAGCAACTATTCTAAATTTTAAACTGGAAATAACTTTCAATTTATAAAGTGAAATCTCAGTTTCTCGCATTCGTCAGAAAATTACAGTTCAAAATATTCCAATGTTTCTTGTTTCATCAAATTCTGATTTATATTGAATCCTATAAATTCAATTGAAATTTAAAATCGAATATTCAAATTACCGCGCCATTTCAGGCTCGTTTTATAATAAAATAATTTTATACATTCTAACTTCGATCTAAATAAATTTTTAGTCGTCATTATTTAAAATAGATCATTTTAAAAATTCAAAACCCATTAAAATAGCTAAAATAAATTTTTTAAATTGGTTCAAAAATTCCGGGCTGTTACAATCCCCGCCCCCTCCACCGCTTAAAATCTTTTCATCCTCGAAAAGGAACAGAGCTGAAAGTTGTTTAACTAATTAACTCAACTTTCATTCTGGCTTTCATTCTTCAACTTTTTAGTTTCTAAGAATTTTCTAATTTTTCAAAAATTTGGCTAACACCCAAAATTTTCGAAAAATTTCGCCATAACCTCCTTTGCACGGGTTCATCGATAAAACCACAACTTGGCTCATAGGGCCCTCATCAATCAAAAAAAAAAGCCAAGTGGCTTACCAATCGGTTCATAAAATCATCAAACCCAATAAATATAGTAAACATGTACCTATTTGTCGGGCATACAATTTTATTCCTCTTCTTAGCTTCCATGCTATGACCTGTTCACGCATATATATGTACATGTATGCAATTCCAATCAATTTTCAATTCAATTCAATATTTGACCTGATTTGGGTTAATTCAGCTTACATTTTCTTACTGGTTCCATTATTCCAATATTTTTATTAGTTATACTAATAATCACACAACAAAACCAACAATCAATCAGTTGATTAACTTTTCAAATATATAACTTTTATATACTCAAAAATATATTTTCTAAAATCGAATTATATATAATCACAAATAAATTGCTTATAAACATATAACTCTCAACTCATTCTATGGCATTACTAAACCCATCTCTAATGAGTTTCTCATTCTAGGATACTACTGATCCTATCTCTAATGAGTATTCATTTATAGAATATTACTAATCCTATCTATGATGAGTCTTTTATTTTGTTCTAACGAGTTGTACCCCAAAGATTTGAGTTAACCAAAGCTCTGATACCATATGTAGTGACCCTCCTTCTCGGTCGATCCAAATTGATTGTTAAACCGACTTAAATCGAACCAAAAAGGCGGATGCACAAACTTTGGGTGCACAACACATCAGAACAAACAACAGAAAATTTTTATAAACTTTGTTGATAATGTTACATCAGAGTATAGAATATCAGAGTATCGAAAATAATATAAAGCGGAAAATAAATTTACAATAAATGTAATAGAATGCAAAACAAATAAACTAACACAGCGGAAGACTATCAATGCTTTGGACATAGCTTTAAGCTTCGATCCAGAATCCTGCTAAATGAAATAATCTACAAGACCAAAACTACAAGTTGCCCATGTGGAAAATATGGGCACCCAGAGTTTAGGTAGAAACAATAAACTCCGAGTCAGTCATGGGACTGGTGCAAGAACTAAAAATAGTTATTAAAATTTTACTTTAAAATAAGGTAAATCACGGGACCACGCCGTATGTCATGGAACGGGTTTACCCCCATGAATACCAGTGCCTTAACAATAATCAATAATAGATATATGGATCTACAATGCATCGTACAACATGCTATTTTCCAATCTACCAATTTAGGCTTAGTCCCCAAATTTAGATTTTTCGAAATCCAATTCACTTTACAGAAATTATTCCTTTGGACTTTATTTCCCGATTTCTTATTTCAAATCATTTGAAATACATATCTAGCTTTTATATCAAAGTAGATTTCACTTTGGGATCCCATACCAAAATCTTTGGAAATATGAATTCCAAAACATCACAATGCATATAAACAAGTATGCAACCAAATATCGGGCTCCCCTTAGACAAGGCAAATGGTACTCACCTAATAAACTCGATATATATATATATATATGTGCACCCCCCACTATGGAGCAGGCTACACTGACGATGTACAATCCTACGCTCTCCGGGAATACATCGCCCATCTCACCTATACTTTTAGTCATATGGGTTACCCGAATCTTCAGCCACATACTAAATCATTTCATATCCCAAAGTGGGGAAAATCATTTCACAACATAATAATCAAAAGTACTTTCCAAAATATAGTACTTTACATCAGCAATTCACACATATGATCAGTCACTATTAATCATATTACCTTTGAGCTCGTACGTCTCAAAGAAGTGTGTTAAGTAAGAGAATAAATTCTCCGCCACGAGACAGATATATCATCAATAGCAACTATTCGGTTATGTGATGAACTACAATGTCAAACACATAATACATTTCGAAATCATTTCGACAATATCAGGTTTAGGCCTCGAAATCCTTTCTTTTTATAAAACATTCTCTGTCAAAAATCAGGAATACATTTATTTTCGCTTAAGAAAATATCATTTCAAAATCATTCATAAAATCTGAAATGAACTCAACATCGCTAAACATCTTATAGTCAAGTCGTGAAGTGTTTCACAAGATGTTAGCATACAAATATTTCTACCCAACCCAATGCTAAATGTAAAAGCATATTTGCTCATAAACTGGTCGAGAACAATCCAAACAATCAATCCATCACAATCAATATCAAAAACCAAGTGTATTTGGTTTATACCACATCTCATGTTTTGGTAAATTTAATTACCATCTACTCATTCAAATCTAATTAAAGATTCACTAAAACTCTTCTTCGTTTTAATCTCTAAAATCATTACTTAATGATTGTTCAACTTTCTGGAAATTAATCATGCCTTTAACTGGGTTAAAGAATCATTGTTTTTTAAAACAAAGTTCACGATAAACCCAAAATCATCTTCCATCCAAATGGAATCTTCACGGAAATCATAATAGTATATAATCGATATAAATTTCCGTATCAAACTAATACTATAAGTGGAATAGCGACAAGGTCGTTTAAATTCCACAAATAGTAACGGTCTTCATTCACAAAAGCTCATCTCGATTATTACCAAATCAAATTCCATTCAATTCCAATATAATATTTTAAATTGGAAAACTTTACTTTGAAAAATTTCCATTAAATCTTAGAATAAAGATTTATAAATTTCAAACCATATCTTCACTGTTTATTGGGTTTAATAACTAATGTTATTTAAAACACAGTTCACGATAAACAAAAAAACCAGTTTCAATTCAATTCCAATTAAATATTAATTAATTGGTAAAATTCTCCAAATCTTAATTGAAAGATTTATTCTATTCTCCACTTAGTTTAAGAACAGTGTTACTGAAGACACCATTCACGACAAACCCAAAATCCAATTTGATATTAAATACAAGGCTCCAAATAGAAATTATTTCGACTTATATTCAATATCAAATTCTGAAGCTACCGGACATCGTATTGGGAATAACGATATCTATATCTTCCAAATTCCTCAACAATATCCGTATAATCACGGAATCCAATATTGAAATATTCCGAAGATTATTATCATTTAAATCCTTTCCAATTCACACTCTGGAAAATTCTGGTTATTTCAAAAACCATTTCAATCCATTTGTTATTTCTAAAAATAATTGGATTTATATTCTAGTTATTAACTAGTTCATTTACATAAAAATTTATTTTTATCTTTTCAAACTTGGAATTTTTCATCTAAACTCTTTCCAAATCATTTATTATGATTTTACACAATTTTTCCATAATTTTAATAATTTTATTATGGCCCTTACAGTCGGTTTCCAATAACAGTCATCGAACTGCATCCATAGCGACCTTTTCTGAAATTGGTTTGGACATAATTTGAAATCCAACCATTCAAATTTAAATCTCTTATATTCATTGGAAAGATCTTTTAGATACAATCCCAACGGTTCCGGTTTTAGGAGAATTCGACGGTCGGATCACCGGTTACATCAATTTGAAGTCAATGGTTGAAATTCGGGAGCGGTCGCTGCGCGGCGCATTCTATTCAAGCCATTATGTATATATAATATATATATCGTCAATTTCCATTTAAAACATATTTTATAAATCGTTTACAAATTCATTTTGAAACGATTCCAACTTCATTTCAATTTTAAATCAAAATTGAATATTCCATTACATGACAATTTTATACATTGCATATATATGTTAAAAATTATATTTTTAGCAATCCAATAATTATCCCATTACATGACAATTTTATACAGTTCATGTTCATGTTAAAAATTATATTTTTAACGAAATCCATGACAATTTTATACAGTGCATATACATGTTAAAAATTATATTTTTAAAGAACAAATAATTATTTCATTACATGAAAATTTTATATATCGCATATATACGTTAAAAATTATATTTTTAACGAACAAATAATTATTCCATTACATGACCATTTCATATATAAGCTAAAAATTATATTTTTAACGAACAAATATTTATTCCATTTCATGACCATTTCATATATCGCATATATGTAATAAAAATTATGATTTTAACAAACAAATATTTATTCTTTTTTGTGACCATTTTATCCATATCTATTTTTATACAACGCAGATATAATTTTCACATCGCATATATATGAGTTGTACAATGCATATATATTTTATACAAAACATATATATTTTTATTTTCCATTTCACATCACAATCACAACACAATGCAGTCAATTTAATCATCCATGGTTTTCAAACAACAATGAATGTGAGCTAACAGGCACCGTACAACATTTGTGATAATTAAAAACTGATAAAAATCAATACTGGCAGTTCATATATGCAGTTAAAAAATAAATAACTATACAAGTATTTTAGTGAGAAGTTCTCACATTGGGTTCCACTCTGCCATTCTTTAACTTATGATTTAAGTACTGTTCGCATTTAAATTAGCCTCAAATTCAAATTTGCTCTGTTTCAGTTCTGGTCAGTTCCATTGTGTACTGTTAGATCCCACGATTCCAACGCGACTGAAATCGTCGGATTCCGACCTCGTACGAAGAAGATATTGTATTTTGAACATTGATTACAAAATTCAATAATTAAATAATAAAGGGTTTAAACCCCTTTCCTTCATCGTTTTTACTAAACCACGCCATACCCCCTGTCGCTGATTGGGGCTTGCTGCCGCAGCCTCCCAGAGTTGACCGGAGATCGATCCATGTCCGATGACTGACGCGCCCCAACCTCGCCTCCCTCCGCCTGTGGTGGTGCTTAACTCGAGCGTTCCTCTGGGCTGCAAAACGACTTCAAGCGCACGGGCATTGAGCCCTGATTTCTCTTCATCCCCAAGACAATCGACGATCATCACCGTTGGATAGAGGGATCTCGATGCTCTCAGTAATATTTCCATTGAAGATTTGTTGATTCGATGAACGGATGTGGAGTTTTCGAAGGCAAAACGTAAGGAAGATTCTACCGCTGATACAAAGGGGTGACGGCTCCTTGGGCTTTGACCACGCAGAGAAACGAATGAGGGGTTTTGACCGTGTTTGACCAATATATATATTATATTATATTATATATATATATATTATTTTAATTCAAAAAAAAATGAGATTTTGTGTAATAACCCGGAAAATACGAGCCAATTTAAAAATTTTAAATTGGTGATTTCAAAGGAATTTGAACAATTGAAATAGAATATTTCAATAAAATAGTGAATTAGAAATAGTGAGTCAGTTTGAAAATTTGAATTCAAACTTTGACTGACTGTGCAGGGTGGAAAATATAACGGATTTTAGCGAAACCAAAAATATTTAAATCTGTTAGTCAATACCTTTCTAACGAATCTGAAAAATCGAAGTTTCATAACGAGAATCAAAAGTTATGGCCGAATGAATTTTCAGAATGGTCGCTATATATAATATATAGCCCTGGAAAATTGATATTTTGCATACGACCTCGGAATTCGACGAAACCACTTTTGTTGGGTCCGGGATGTCAAACTATTGCTAGGTTTCAAATTTCATAATTTTTGAAGCTAATATGTGAGCGTGGAAAAAGAAAATGTGTTTGGTCAATTTCTGTTAAATTAGATCGACCAGAAAATGGCCATTTTTCAAATGATCTCAGAATTCGACGAAACTAGTTTTGTTGGGACCGTAGCGTCAAAACATAGCTAGATTTATTTTTCTGGAATTTTTCGAATCAGTTTGTGGCCCTGGCAAATTGAAATGTACGTTGAAAGTTAAAAATTAAATGTTTTATACTTTAATTTAAAAAATAACTGACTGTAACAGTCGAATTGGCCAACGAAACATATCCCATTGTGTCCGGGATAGCGGTATTTAGCTAGGGGCGACAGTCGTTGGGTTTGAAAAGGAGTTCGTTTGAGAAAACACTATTTAAAAATTTATTAAAACCATCGACCAATCATATTTCTCCATTCATTATTTTAAAAATAAAAAAAAAACAAAAAACCTCAGAACCAACGACGAAACCCGCTTCCCCCCTTCCAGGCCCGATCGCCGCCGCTACCGCTGCTTCCAGCCTCCGCCACCACCGCCGCTCGACGCGCCTTCGCCTCCCCTTCAAATCCGACCAACTTCCTACACCCCTCGTCGCCTGTGCCGCCTGAATCGAGGCCAGAAAGCCCCGACCTTCCCAGCGCCGCCGCCGACGATCCCGACCACTGAACGCCACCAAACCACCACCGACAGGAAGCCCTCTCTTCCCTCTTCCACGTCCAACCTGCCGATCATCCCCTCGTGCCTCGATTCTCGCAAAAACCGTAAACCTAGTTTTGAACCATCGTGAAAGGTGAGTTTTTTTGATGTTTATACTTTGAAAAATCATATCTTTTTAGTGTGTTGACGAAATTTGATGAAACAGGAAACATCGGGACCGCAAGGAAGCTCTCTACCCAATAGAAGAAGCCGCGGATTTTTCTGACATCGTATCTATTTTTAGCGAAGCAACAAACCAATGTGAGAAATCTAAATTAAATAAATTTGAATGGAAAATGTCGTGTATAAATTATATTAGCGAAATATAAATTACACACGTGTCGTATACCTCATGTACATGCGTGGTGTAAGCTATATGAGCGAAGTATGAATTATACATGCATAGAATAATTGATATATGTGTTGAAATGCAAGTGAAATATAGCAATTATATATATATATATATATATACATATATATATACTCCCCTCGTCCACAAACCATGGACGATATTTATTGTTGTGAATTGGTGTGAAATATTGGATGAAAAATACGAATGGTTGAATGATTGTTTGTGGTTGATATTGTTTAGTTGTGGTTGAAAAATACCCATTGGTGATTGAAATGAATTGGAAATATTTGTGGAAATAAAAATAAAACATGCCGCCTGCGTGCGAATTAGAAGCATGAATCCCCATTGTCAAAAACCGCGAGGTTTTAAGGTAGAGCGAGGAGCCGTACTAGGGACAGTGTCGGTTTTAACTACCCTGCCGTTATGCTGCCGAAATTTTGAATAATCTTTGTGTGTTAGAATTATATTTGTAATGACCCACATTCTACGCATCGGGGGATTGTAGAATATTTATTTCTTTCCCGTATGAAGTCGTATGGTCATGTAACTTTGGGAAACATCTATTAGAGTCATTTCCCATGTTCATGATTTTTGTCGATTTTTAAATGACCATTTTGCCCCTAGTTGGTACTGTTTTGGCCATAACTTTTGATTGGAAAGGAATTTTGACCTGAAACCACTTCCATTGGATTCGTTTGATGGTTTACCTTTCCGTAGAGTGGTGATAATAGCCAAACGGACTTACCGTTTGGGAGATATGGCTGAAATAAGGTTTGGAGGGTGAAAAACTGCTTAACCGGGCCAAATCGGGTGATTAGTGAGTAGGCCCATAACTCATTTCGGGATTAGGGTTATGAGGAGGCTGAAATGAAGTAGAGAATCATTCCATTTCAGTTTTCTAGCCTCCACTTATCACCAAGAAACCCTAAAAATGGCCTCCAACCTCTCAATCACCTCCAAATCATCTTTTGGTTAAGGATTTGGCTTAGCAACCTCTAATCAAGGAAGATCTACACCAAATCAACATTGGAGCTGCTGTTTAGCATTGAGATTCACATCAAATCAGAGACTTATTTCAGATCTTAGTTTATTTGTGGCTAAGGTGAGTGATTTGCATAGTTTTGCACTAATTATGGCTAATTAGGGGTGATTAGTGTTAATTAGCGAATTTAAACATGATAAAAATTCTGGAAAAATGTTTATAAAATTCGGAATGATGTTTTAGACCTCTGATATGAATTTGGGTTAATTTGGTTAAGTTTTGCTAATCCTATCATTAGTTTCACCTAAACATGCTTAAGGGGAAATATGGGATTTTGGGTATGTTTGATCCATTTTAACCTATCATATGAATGTTTTGATGTTTGTGGTTGATTATGCATGTTGCTATGACTGTATGATATGCTTTGTGACTGATTTCAATAGTTAGAATGCTCGAAAATGTCGTCGAATGGCGTAAACACTTGCTGGAACAGCTTCAGAAAACAGTGCAGGTTTCGGATCGGATCGGATATGGGGCTCGGATCGGATATGTTGAACTGGGCAAGGAATCCGATCGGATCGGAACCTGACACTTGGGAAATTTGGCAAAAAGGAAGGCCACGCTACTGAACTGGGCTTGGATCGGATTAAAGAGGGGGATCAGAGCGGATAGAGCAGGATGGATCGGATCGAAGCACGTGAAGGATGAGGAGACGGATCGGAGCGGAAGCATGAACTGGAGGGGGAATGGCACCCGACCCGACCCGAGGGAGGATACTCGACCCGAACCGATGAAGAGGACCCGACCCGAACCGATGGAGGATACCCGACCCGAACCGATGGCTTAAGGAGGAACCCGACCCGACCCAGTATTGACCAATAACCCGAGATGCAAAGGTAGTCCAATATGGGAAGTTAGAGCTCAGAATCCAGTTGGGAACCAAAGAGTTCACTTCATGGTTGGGCTTTGCTGCGGGACGTGTGCTAAGGAGTTGTCGACGTTCATAACTTCGATTGACCACTAAAAATGAAGGATGGCTACTTATCAGTGCAGTAGGGTCATTATGACCTGAGGGGCAAGGTGATGGTAGCAAGACTACGTTATCAGTGCAGTAGGGTCATTATGACCTGAGGGGCAAGGTGATGCGTAGTAAGATTATGAGCCAGTGCAGTGGGGTTCTTGTGACTCCATGGGGCAGAGTGGACATAGTAAGGATTAGTAAGGCTATGAGCCAGTGCAGTGGGGTTCTTTTGACTCCATGGGGCAAAGTGGACATAGCGAGGAATTAGTGGCTATGTTATCCGTGCAGTGAAGCCATTTATGACTTCATGGGGCAGAGTGATCGTAGCAGGGTATGTTGGGTGATCGAAGTGGTGAATATCGTATGCTTTACGCACTGAGTGAGAGATGTGAGGATGGATGCTATGTTTGATTGTTTGCCATCATTATGACATACACACCTCCCCCACCTCCGTATCTTTACACCGTTTGATATGGTACCTTAGAGTGTTGTACAGTATGTAGTGCTAACTCTTTGGTTGCAGGTTCAGGTATGTTTTAGTCTACCTGTTATTGTTCACTTTAGATGCTTATCGCTCATACCAGGCTTTATGTCTGACCCAGAGTTTTATGTCTCCTCTTATTACTCTGGGTGCTCACACGAGCAGACTAGAGACAGGTTAGCTGGTGGTGCGCGAGTAGCTGATTCGGAGGCGGGCAGGAGGCTTCCACGTATGATATATATATATACACATTCTCCCTGTGTCGTTGGTGGTCGCTACTTGGGCATTAGTAGTGTACCTCCTTTATCTTACTTTTGCTTTGAGACAGTTTGAAAGTTGTAATAAGCTGTATTTTGGATTTCCGCTGCTATGATGTTTAGTTCTGATTTTCAGCTTATGCACTGTCTCTCCTGTTTTATGTCAAGTATGTTATTACTATATTTTATTCTATGCGCTGTGAGACATTCTACAGGTTCTTTGTATGTTCATTTCCTTCTTCCCTTTCCTTCTAACGACCCGTTCCGTGCTAACTGGACATGTGTACAGCGCACCTTTGGAGTAAATGTCGGTTGGTGCGGGGCGGGCCGTCACACTTGGTATCAGAGCTTTAGGTTGTGTAGTTAACCTAGGGAAAGACACCAGGGAGAGATAGTACGTATATGAGAGCGCGTATTTGTAATTATTTTGGTTTTCAAAAGCTATGTATATATATACTATTAATAGTATAAGAATGAAGTCGCACTGCACTAGCACCACTATGGGGTCGTTAATCGTTTCCCTTTTTCAGATTGACGATGAGCCGAGACACGAGGGGTGCTGGTAGAGGGACCAACCAGGGGAATGCCACTGACATGAGGGCGATGTTTACTAACCTAATGAGAGACATGCTTAGAGAAGTGCAAGGGGCAGTTCCCAATCCCGGAGTTGGTGTTGGCCCAGTAGTGCAGGCGCCTAGGGTCGATTTCGCCAAGTTGTGCAAAGATTACACTAATCTTGGTGGGAAACCGTTCCACGGGACGGAGTCGGCCATAGATGTTCAAGATTAGATGGATAGTTGTGACCGTATCTTCGATGACTTGGGTCTTTAGGATGCGATGAAGAGAAGGCTAGCGTCTCGTCAGCTGCAAGGGCGAGCGATGAATTGGTGGAATGCCATTAGAACAGCTACTCCAGAAGATCAGGTTACTTGGGTTCAGTTCAAGGCTCGCTTTAGCGAGAAGTTTATTCCAGCTGCCCAGAAGTCAGTGTTGTTCAAGAGGTTCTTGGAACTCAAGCAGAATGGGAGGGCAGTTTCTGATTATATTGCTGAGTTCGACACTTTGTCGAAGTATGGACTGTCTCTCATTGATACTCTTGAAAAGAAGAATGAGAAGTTCATTACTGGTTTGGACGGATACTTGGGGGAAAGGCTTATCAACCACATCGATGAGACTTTTGAATCGATCGTAGGGAAAGCTTTGATATCAGAAAGTCTTTACCCTAAGTCAAAGACTGAGGCTGCATCTGCAGAAGGGCCAAAGCCGCAAGCAGGCGGTGGAGGCAAGAATAACTCTCAGAATAAGAGGAAGCAGGACCAATCTAAAGGTGGCCAGAAAAAGAGCAAGAAGGATGTTGAGTGCTTCAGCTGTGGTAAGAAGGGCCATTATGCTAAAGAATGTCGGGCCAAGCCAGCGGAAAGGAAGTGCTACAACTGTGGTCAAGTGGGGCATCATAAGGATAAGTGTCCGCAACCTCTTATGGAGAAGCAGATTGTGAAAGCATATGCTATTGATGCTGTTCCTTCTTCGTCGAATGCCCCAACTGCGGCGGAGAAAGGAAAGAACGTTGTTATTCAAGGTATGCTTTCTATTTATGATGTACCAGTTCGAGTTTTGTTTGATACTGGGGCTTCCCGTTCCTTCATATCTAGTGAACTGGTAGATAGGTTGGGACTGGAACCCGAGATAGTCGATAGACCATTGGTTGTGACGAACCCGATTGGTGGTTCGACTAGCCTTAGTATGATTTGCAGGAATTTGGTCTTATCGAGTCATGGATGTATGTTTGTGTTGTATATAACGGTGTTGTATACACAATTATATGATTTTTTGTTTGATGATAACAACCAAATAAATATTATTTTAAATGTGTTTGTTACTGTACTGTTCTATATATATACATTCAGACAGGAATATAATATTTAAATTTAAATAAAATACGACTTCACAACGAATTCAAATACTCAATAGTATTTTGTTTAAATTTAAATATTTTATTTCATGCATTCAAACAGTACAACTCTTGTAACTCCACTATTTATACATCTCACATTTCAATTTCATTTCTACTCATATACAGTCTCGTATACAGTACTCCTCTTTACAGTTCTCATCTCACTCATATACAATTTATATATACATTTACAGACACATTGATACACTGACACTGCCTTCTGCCTTCTTGTCTTCAATCTTCACTGTTAGTCCAATCTTCACAGTCTTCAAGTCATTCCAGTCATCATCACCTGTCACATATGAAACACACGCACAGTACACTGCAATAGAAATGAAACAGAATATGTGCAAATATAAATTTTATTTTTAAAATGTTATTTGCCTCAGATTTCTGGTGTGTTTCTCATCATTTTTCTGACTCGATCTGATTTATAAAATCATCAATCTGTGTCTAGACAGCTTGTGATATTCACAGTGATACACTGTAAATACCACAAGGTAGACAGTATGTATATACAATGCAGGGACAAGGAAAATAATACTGGATGGCTGCATGTACACACATGTATATATATACACATGTGCACTGCCTCGCCAATCCAGTGTGCAACTGAGGAGTAGCCACGTGGACCTGCTCGACTCAGTGCACAAGCAAGGGACAGTCATACATGGATGAGCATCTCAAAAGTCAACATAGTCAACAAAGCCAAGTGGTCGAGCAAGTGGCTCAAGTGGACAATGCTAGCCATGGTCAAGACAGCCAAGTTTCAAGTCAAAAACAATGCAAATACAAGGGGACAACACAAACAAGAATGAAGACACACAGCAACTTCAAATTTTTTTTTTTTACTTTTCAGTTCTAAGTGTACACAGCAAGTACTGGTTGAAGAAGTGATACATGCACAAGCAATGGTGAAACAAGAGTGGACATACACTCAGAAATGTAATGGATTGTGTGTATACAGCAAGTCTATAAGTTCAAAGTTGTGAAGCATTTGCAGATCAGCCCAAAATCAAGTGGCCATAACAACATGGTGTTAAACTGGTCGAGCATTCAAGCGTGGGTGCAACTGAAAAATGGTGCAAGCATGGCAGTTTTTTTTATGGTGCAAAACTGCAGGAGACACAAGTGTGCAAACTTAAATTCATGGTTCAAATACACAGCATGGTCCAAGTTACATGAAAGAGGAGAGGGCAGCTCAACAACAAAGCCATGCGAGAAAAATACAAGGATGCTGTGCAATAAAATGTGTCATGAGACAGGAAAATATGTGACATGCACAGCTACACATTAATGTGCACAAAGCATCTACTTTCATGTTTACAACAAAGGTTTTAAAGTTCAATTGGATGTCCAGAATCAGCACACAAATATACTGAAAATGTTTTAGTGTACACTAGTAAAGTTGGAGCTAATCATGTATCATATATCAAAGCCAGAATTTAAGAAGATTTGGGCCAAGAATTAAATTCCAGAAATGAGCGTCAATCAAGCAAGGGATTTTTTTTTTCCAGATTCATCAAAGAACAAAAGCTAATATGGATACAATGCCAACATTCATGCAAGCGAGTTAAATCGAGCCATTCAAAAGAGAAAGATCACTGACTTATTTTTGACAAGTTTTTTAAATGCAAAATTTTCCCAAAGTATCAATTCATTTTTGGCAAGAAGAAAAATTAGCAGCCAATTCGAATAACAAGAAATTGCTCAAGACCTGTTTGACAACAGTTTAAATGTAAGTTGTGTATTTCCAGATTTCACAATATTTGGAAATATTTCAGAGCATATAAAGCAATATATCAGAGCATACAAGATCTTAGCAACAAAGATGTTTTTGGTAAGGTTTATAAAGTTTCCACAAATTCATTCAAAGGAGCAAAACCAGACATCACTTAATTTCCAGAAATACAATTGTCAAAGACCAGAAATGCGAATTAATTCTTTCCTGTTTTTTGTTGGCAAATAAATCAATCAGGAAATCCAAACAAGGAAAGAGGAATCTATCTCATTCATTCAAGGCCAGGATCATTTCAATCAAAGCCGAAGTTTTTCAATTTAATCAAGGCAAACCAAAAGAGGAAAGGAACTAAAATCAGCCACGCAAATCAGACAAGCCACATGAACGAAATCAGAGACAATAGGGTGTTCGATTCTACCCTATAATTACCACATCATCACAGGCAGTTTCAGATGATCGAAAACAATAAGCATCAAAATTTCAAGCAAAGTTTTAAATCAGAAAACTCACGATTCAAACTGGTGTTTCGATCATCTGTATTCCACGCCAAATCAATCGAAGAACAGGAGCAACAACACTTGAGCCTACAGACAAATTCCAGAGAATTTTTTTTTTATCACAGCATCGGTTCGATTTGGGGGAGGATTTCGAAAACCCTAGGAAGCAGCCGCCATATTTTTTTTCTCTTCAGAGCAAAAGGAGATCGGACAAAGAAATTACAAAGAGGCCGGCCTACATGAACAAAGACCAAGCCATATTTTTCTAAAAGAGGATGACTCCTTTTTAATTTAAACTCCAAAAAGGGTTTTTGAATTGTTATTTTAATTTTGTATTGTTTTCTAATTCTGTCTTCGTTGTAAACAAACCGAATCAGTTTCTAGGTCTGTAAAATCTAGGGTAAATCAGTTTGGGTGTTGACTGTCAGTTTCAGAGTCTGTAAAATCTGGGTTACGGATTACAGGGTTGTAATTCGGGGAAATCTGGTCGAGGGGATATCGATCAGTCTACGGTTTTGAGCGTAGGGTCAGAATAGGAGCAGGGTTTGCGAGTGTACATGGTCTTGTATGCGGGATCTGTTCTATCATCTAGTAGAAACCTTAGAAATGCAGCAGTAGGCAGGGTTTTGCCGAAGCTGGGTATATCTGTGTGTGATTTATTTTCTGCATTTCTGTTTCTGCTATATTCTGTGATCTGTTTATTATTTTAATATCCTGTCAGTTTTTCAATTCAGTTTAAAAACTGTGAAAAACCCTATTCACCCCCCCTCTAGGGTTATTCTAGATCCAACAGTGGTATCAGAGCAGGTATTTTTGTTTAACTCTAGAGTAATGGGTAATCCTTGTTGTCAGATCGTTGAGAGTCAGTCCAGTCACATTCCAAATATTTTCGATGGTACAGATTTTTTAATTTGGAAATCACAAATGGAATCCTATTTAAAATCTGTTAATTTAGAATATTGGAATATTATTGAAAATTTGGGAGATATGTTAGATAAGAGGAATAAAGCTTTTAATGCTCGTGTTATGCATATTATTTATTCTTTTCTTGGTAATGATCAATTAATATTTATCTCTCATTGTTTAACTGCGCAGGATATTTGGAAAACTCTTAGTACGTTGTATGGAAAGTCTGACAACTGCTCTAAACCCCAGAACAACAACTCAGCTTCAGATCTGTGCTTAACAAGCCATGCAGACGAAACTTCAGATGGAACAGATGATGGAGAATCAACAAGTGCTCAAACAGAAAATTTCTCATATGAAGATCTGGTTTACATGTGTCTTGATTTAACAAAATCTGTTGATAAACTCCAACTGAAAAATAATTCTCTGAAATCTAGGAATTCTGAGTTGATCAGCAAAATTGATTATTTGGAATCACAACTTGAACATTTTAAAAATTCTTCAAATTCAGATTGCAAAAATTGTTTGAAATTGAAAACCAATCTTGTTCATCTCAATAAAAATATCCAAAAGTTTGAAAAGGAAATTCTGATCCTAAAAGAGAACAAGATTGAGTTATAAAGTTTAAATAACTTTTTACAAGAGGAATTTGAAATTTTTAAGACTGATATATATTCCAAATTTGAAATTGCTGAAAATGAAAATTTGGTGAAAAGTGGTTTGATTTTGAAAGAACTTGAAAATGAGATTGAAAAATCCAAGAAGTTTGAGTCGGAAAAGCAAAAACAATTTGAACTTGAAATTTCCGAATCCCAAGCCAAAATTAGATCGTTAGAAGATGAGAATTTGGTTTTGAAACAGACCAATGCTGAACAGATGATCGCTATAAATAATTGCTCAAATTTATTAAAAGAAAATAGCGATCTGAAATCCAAAATTCAACGATTAGAATCAACATTGGATAAATTTTCTAATGGGGAAAAATCGTTGAATATGCTGTTACAAAACCAAGTTTATCGTGGAAATAAATCTGGACTTGGATTCGGGAAAAATGATGTTTTTAGAAATCAAAATTCTTGTGATTTTAAAAATCCCTCAAATCACTTTAGAAATGTTTGTTTTGAAAATTTTAACTCTGAAAACTTCAAAGGATTTGTAAATCACAATCGAGATGAGGATTTGTTTTATAACAAACCATTTAAACCTTCTTGGATCTCAAATGAAAATAAAACGGGTTTTGTTAAATTCAAATCGATTTGGGTTCCTAAGGGTACGAAAGTTAATTCAAATGGTTTGTTATATAAACAGATTTGGGTACCAAAAGATGTGAACAAAACTGTGAGTGGTTTTACTACTTCCGTTAGACCACTCAATTCTCTTAACAGTTAGGTACCAAAGGAGGCTGAGGAACTGCATAGCTAAAGAAAAACTGGATTCAAAACTGCTACATATCACAAAATCATTCACAGTTCCTTAGCCACATCTGTTGAGTTAGAGATTCTGCTTTACATTGGATTCTGGTATGATCTCTAAACTCACCTTTGTATATTCCTTTTTGTTTGTTTTTATTTTCTGTTGTTATTCCTTTCTCTATCTCCTTCTGTTTTTTGTTTTTTTTTTATTTGACACTGCCATATTCTTCTTTGTCTGTACTTCTTAAACTTCCAGTTGCAGAATTCATAATCTTCCTGGAAATATGCTTTATTTGTATATAATCATCGTGTGTTAATCATTCTCATATCCTGAATTTAATCTTGTAAATATCTGCAATTGTTTCGAGGTTTATTTTTCTGATTTCTGAATTCATAACAGTGTTGATGAATTCTTGTCATATCTTGAACACTGTTAATTTGAATTCTAAATTTTTGAAGATCTGAAAGTTTAATGGAAATTCACACATCGTTGCTGTTTTGAGATTCTTCTAATTCATTTTAGAAAAGCTTGAAATATTACACTCATTACAGCACTCTATTATTTATCAGTAGTGATATTTTCATTATTTTTTCAGATTGGCTTGGAAATTTTAAATTGTCTAGAATCTCAGTGATACATCTTGAAAATCATTGTAATTCATGATCATCATGGTTAGAATTTGTTTGTTTGAAATCATCTGAAATTATTAATATTTTGAATAATCACACACCTCCTAAATTTGAAATTATCAACCTTGTGTGACTGATTCATTATATTTCAAAACTTGACATTGATTCAAGTGATTTCAAATAAATTATTTTTGGATCATGAATATCTATCAAACCTGATGTAAATGATCTGATTTTTTTTCTATGGGTTTGTCAGAAATACTTGTGAAAATTTCTTTGAAAATATGGTCTTAAAATTCTCTATTATTTCATGGTTATTTGATTTTAATATATGTTTGTTTAAAATCATTTGAAATTATTGATTTATTGAATCGCACACATTTCTTGAATCTGAAATATAATATTGTGTGGTTGATTCATTAAATCCTGATATATTCACATTTCTTCAAATGATTTAAAATAAACTAAATTTTATAATCATGGATCATGGAATATATTGCTTTTGTGACCTTCAGAAACATCATCTTGACAAGTATGGTTTGAAACTATGTTCTGTGTTGATCTGATACTGTTTTGAAGAATGTTTGTTCTGGAATCACATGCTTGCTGCTCTGATACATGTGCATAATCTATTATCTCATCTGTTTGGGCTTGGTACTTAATATTTCTTTTGTCTATGACATTCTTGTTCAGTATCATGTTAAAATTCCTCGTAAATAGAGACACCAAGTGGTATCAGAAGCACTTATTTTTGTCTCACCCATCTGTACTTAGATTCAAATCTTCACCATGTATAAATCCACACTTTTTTTTTGTCTTGTACACATTTTTCCCTCTTGTCGTGTATAGATCAACATATTTCTCTAGTATTTGATTTTCAATTTTAGAATTATTTATTAATTATTCATTCAGAAATTGAAATCAATATCCAAATTATTCTGTATTTATAATTCATCAAAATATATCAGAATTTGAAATTGTGATGAATTATGACTGCAATATATTTCACAACAAGAGGAGTTTTTATCTGGATTTTCATGATGGTTGAATATTTATTATAATATCTTTGAACTGGCAATTCTTTCACGACCATCCTCATTATCTTTCATCATTCTGCCATCCATGATAATTTTTTTTTATAAATGTGGAGAGTTTAATATTTTTTAAAAATCACCTTGAACAAACAGTGAAAATAGTTGTGATGGAATTGTGGTTATGCTATTTTTCAGAATTAGTGTCAATTGAAAATTTTCAATAATCCCGGTACAGTTGGTCATATTTCATAATATAATTAATTTAGAAATTTATTTCACAGTCCTTTTCTGTACCTATCACATTTCTATCATTCATATTGGTTCTATATACTGGGGAGCAGTTTTTCCTTTAAATGCTGAAAATAATAAATATAATTAATATATAAGTGTGTCTCTAACCTCATTTAAAAATCCAAGCTCTGGTCATGCATGGTTAAGAGACAACTTATAATTTAAGCCGCGACTGACTTCATTTAAAAATCCAAGTTCTGGTTATGCGTGGTCAGTGTGCTCTTAAATAAAAAAAAATAAAAAAAAAATGCTATAAATTGAAATTAATGTGAAATTCTCCTTGGTGTATAATAACCAGCCTATCAATCCACTTTCTAATCTGTGAAATGTGTTGAAATTTTATGACGTATTATGATTTGTTGATTGATAGGTATTGGGATTTGAGATTATTCGATTTTGTCAATTAAATTGAATTATAATCCAAATTCATCACTGTTTTTTGAGCCTCATTTTTTTCGTTTGAAAATCAATTGAAATTCATTTTTATAACTCTCCTCGTTTATATAAATTTCATCGTAAATCAGTCATTTTCTGCAATGTGAAATATGCCACTAGTTCTCAGTTTATTATGATTTTTGTTTGACTGATTGAGATATATGATGATTATTCTTCCTCTTATGCTGAAATTATATTTTTAGTCGTGTTTCATCTATATTTTAAATTCTGTATCCTTTTGATGATAACAAAAGGGGGAGAATGGATTAGATTTTGATTTATGAGTGAATATTTTATAAATATTCTTAATTTTGAAAATTCATTATTTAGTTCATATTCACTCATGCACAGTTATAGGGGGAGTTTTCTGTTGTAGGGGGAGCAAATAAATAGGGGGAGTTCAATTTTCACTGTAAAACACATTTGTTGGATTCAAAATCTTTTATTTGTTTGTCATCATCAAAAGGGGGAGATTGTTGTATATAACGGTGTTGTATACACAATTATATGATTTTTTGTTTGATGATAACAACCAAATAAATATTATTTTAAATGTGTTTGTTACTGTACTGTTCTATATATATATACATTCAGACAGGAATATAATATTTAAATTTAAATAAAATACGACTTCACAACGAATTCAAATACTCAATAGTATTTTGTTTAAATTTAAATATTTTATTTCATGCATTCAAACAGTACAACTCTTGTAACTCCACTATTTATACATCTCACATTTCAATTTCATTTCTACTCATATACAGTCTCTTATACAGTACTCCTCTTTACAGTTCTCATCTCACTCATATACAATTTATATATACATTTACAGACACATTGATACACTGACACTGCCTTCTGCCTTCTTGTCTTCAATCTTCACTGTTAGTCCAATCTTCACAGTCTTCAAGTCAGTCCAGTCATCATCACCTGTCACATATGAAACACACGCACAGTACACTGCAATAGAAATGAAACAGAATATGTGCAAATATAAATTTTATTTTTAAAATGTTATTTGCCTCAGATTTCTGGTGTGTTTCTCATCATTTTTCTGACTCGATCTGATTTATAAAATCATCAATCTGTGTCTAGACAGCTTGTGATATTCACAGTGATACACTGTAAATACCACAAGGTAGACAGTATGTATATACAATGCAGGGACAAGGAAAATAATACTGGATGGCTGCATGTACACACATGTATATATATACACATGTGCACTGCCTCGCCAATCCAGTGTGCAACTGAGGAGTAGCCACGTGGACCTGCTCGACTCAGTGCACAAGCAAGGGACAGTCATACATGGATGAGCATCTCAAAAGTCAACATAGTCAACAAAGCCAAGTGGTCGAGCAAGTGGCTCAAGTGGACAATGCTAGCCATGGTCAAGACAGCCAAGTTTCAAGTCAAAAACAATGCAAATACAAGGGGACAACACAAACAAGAATGAAGACACACAGCAACTTCAATTTTTTTTTTTTTTACTTTTCAGTTCTAAGTGTACACAGCAAGTACTGGTTGAAGAAGTGATACATGCACAAGCAATGGTGAAACAAGAGTGGACATACACTCAGAAATGTAATGGATTGTGTGTATACAGCAAGTCTATAAGTTCAAAGTTGTGAAGCATTTGCAGATCAGCCCAAAATCAAGTGGCCATAACAACATGGTGTTAAACTGGTCGAGCATTCAAGCGTGGGTGCAACTGAAAAATGGTGCAAGCATGGCAGTTTTTTTTATGGTGCAAAACTGCAGGAGACACAAGTGTGCAAACTTAAATTCATGGTTCAAATACACAGCATGGTCCAAGTTACATGAAAGAGGAGAGGGCAGCTCAACAACAAAGCCATGCGAGAAAAATACAAGGATGCTGTGCAATAAAATGTGTCATGAGACAGGAAAATATGTGACATGCACAGCTACACATTAATGTGCACAAAGCATCTACTTTCACGTTTACAACAAAGGTTTTAAAGTTCAATTGGATGTCCAGAATCAGCACACAAATATACTGAAAATGTTTTAGTGTACACTAGTAAAGTTGGAGCTAATCATGTATCATATATCAAAGCCAGAATTTAAGAAGATTTGGGCCAAGAATTAAATTCCAGAAATGAGCGTCAATCAAGCAAGGGATTTTTTTTCCAGATTCATCAAAGAACAAAAGCTAATATGGATACAATGCCAACATTCATGCAAGCGAGTTAAATCGAGCCATTCAAAAGAGAAAGATCACTGACTTATTTTTGACAAGTTTTTTAAATGCAAAATTTTCCCAAAGTATCAATTCATTTTTGGCAAGAAGAAAAATTAGCAGCCAATTCGAATAACAAGAAATTGCTCAAGACCTGTTTGACAACAGTTTAAATGTAAGTTGTGTATTTCCAGATTTCACAATATTTGGAAATATTTCAGAGCATATAAAGCAATATATCAGAGCATACAAGATCTTAGCAACAAAGATGTTTTTGGTAAGGTTTATAAAGTTTCCACAAATTCATTCAAAGGAGCAAAACCAGACATCACTTAATTTCCAGAAATACAATTGTCAAAGACCAGAAATGCGAATTAATTCTTTCCTGTTTTTTGTTGGCAAATAAATCAATCAGGAAATCCAAACAAGGAAAGAGGAATCTATCTCATTCATTCAAGGCCAGGATCATTTCAATCAAAGCCAAAGTTTTTCAATTTAATCAAGGCAAACCAAAAGAGGAAAGGAACTAAAATCAGCCACGCAAATCAGACAAGCCACATGAACGAAATCAGAGACAATAGGGTGTTCGATTCTACCCTATAATTACCACATCATCACAGGCAGTTTCAGATGATCGAAAACAATAAGCATCAAAATTTCAAGCAAAGTTTTAAATCAGAAAACTCACGATTCAAACTGGTGTTTCGATCATCTGTATTCCACGCCAAATCAATCGAAGAACAGGAGCAACAACACTCGAGCCTACAGACAAATTCCAGAGAATTTTTTTTATCACAGCATCGGTTCGATTTGGGGGAGGATTTCGAAAACCCTAGGAAGCAGCCGCCATATTTTTTTTCTCTTCAGAGCAAAAGGAGATCGGACAAAGAAATTACAAAGAGGCCGGCCTACATGAACAAAGACCAAGCCATATTTTTCTAAAAGAGGATGACTCCTTTTTAATTTAAACTCCAAAAAGGGTTTTTGAATTGTTGTTTTAATTTTGTATTGTTTTCTAATTCTGTCTTCGTTGTAAACAAACCGAATCAGTTTCTAGGTCTGTAAAATCTAGGGTAAATCAGTCCGGGTGTTGACTGTCAGTTTCAGAGTCTGTAAAATCTGGGTTACGGATTACAGGGTTGTAATTCGGGGAAATCTGGTCGAGGGGATATCGATCAGTCTACGGTTTTGAGCGTAGGGTTAGAATAGGAGCAGGGTTTGCGAGTGTACATGGTCTTGTATGCGGGATCTGTTCTATCACCTAGTAGAAACCTTAGAAATGCAGCAGTAGGCAGGGTTTTGCCGAAGCTGGGTATATCTGTGTGTGATTTATTTTCTGCATTTCTGTTTCTGCTATATTCTGTGATCTGTTTATTATTTTAATATCCTGTCAGTTTTTCAATTTAGTTTAAAAACTGTGAAAAACCCTATTCACCCCCCTCTAGGGTTATTCTAGATCCAACAGTTTGTTTGTGATTGCTTTGTTTTGGGCTTTACTGGGTATGGCATTATATTGGGAGTCGATTGGCTCCAAAGATACGGGGTGGTGGTAGACTGTGAGGGCTTTTTGGTGACAGTGAGGGCGGATGATGGGCGGAGGGTAGTGTTTGGTAGTCTACCTAGTGATGGGGTTATGGCTAGTTTTGTAAATTCCCTCGACATCCCGCAGGATGAGTTGTCAGATGTGCCCGTGGTTGGCCAGTATCCGGACGTCTTCGAGGAGGTGACCGGGCTTCCACCACACCGAGAGATTGAGTTCCATATTGATTTAGTGAAAGATGCCAGACCTATAGTGATGCCACTTCGTCGTATGGCACCAAGGGAGCAGCGAGAGCTCGGGGTGCAAGTCAGCAATCTTTTGAAGAAGGGATTTATTAGAAGGAGTGTCTCCGAGTGGGGAGCACCAGTTGTGTTTGCCACTAAGGTAGATGGTTCCCTTCGTTTGTGTGTGGACTATCGCGAGTTGAATAAGGTGACGAGGAAGAATAAGTATCCTCTACCGCGGATAGATGATTTGTTTGATCAACTGGAAGGAGCTAGAGTGTTCTCCCAGTTGGACCTCGCGACAGGATTTCATCAGCTACGAGTAGCGGATGAGAGTATTTCGAAAACGGCATTCAGGACGCCGTCTGGATTTTATGAGTGGCTGGTCATGCCATTTGGGTTGATAATGCACCAGCCTACTTTGTGGATCTTATGAATCGAGTATTCAGAGATCAGTTGAATAAGTTTGTTCTTGTGTTCGTGGACGATATCCTTGTTTACTCAAGGACAGAGGAGGAACACAAGGGACACTTGAGGATAGTGATGGAGGTGTTGAGGAAACACCAATTGAAAGCGAAATTCTCTAAGTGTCATTTTTGGAGAAGGGAAGTGAGATTCTTGGGTCATGTTGTTTCCGAGAATGGTATTGCCGTGGACCCTGCGAAGGTGGCTACGGTACAGGATTGGCCTACGCCCAAGAATGCAACAGATGTAAGAAGTTTCTTGGGATTAGCTGGATATTATCGTAAGTTTATCCAGGACTTCTCCAAGATAGCAACACCGTTGACTCAGTTGACTAAGAAGAATCAGTCCTTCGTCTGGGACGGAGTGTGTGAGGATGCCTTCAAGAGTCTAAAGGAGAAGTTGACGCGTGCGCCAGTGTTGGTCATTCCTAAAGGGAATGAAGAGATGACGGTATACACGGATGCTTGTGGTACCGGACTGGGTGCTGTATTGATGCAAGGAGGTAGGGTTGTAGCTTATGCTAGTCGACAGCTAAAGCCGCATGAGAAGAAGTATCCTACCCATGATTTGGAATTGGCAGCGATTGTATTTGCGCTGAAGATGTGGATACACTATCTCTTGGGAGAAAGATTTGAGTTGTTTACCGATCATAAATCGTTGAAATATCTCTTCTCTCAAAAAGATCTGAATCTCCGTCAGCAGAGATGGTTAGAGTTCTTGGCTTCGTATGATTTTGATATCGCATACACACCTGGGAAAGGTAATGCGGTAGCCAATGCCTTGAGTAGGAGACATGCCAGCTTAGGGGCAATGTTTCTTGAGTGGAAGCAACTGGAGTATATCGCGGGGTTTGATTTCAGACCAAAGTGCGAATTGGATCCAGTTATGCTAGCTAGTTTGACGATCAGACCCACTTTAATAGAGCGGATTGGTTCCAGCCAGAGGGACGATCCTAACCTATTGGAAATCATCTCCAAGTTAGAGATGGGTATCGATGAGGAGATGAATGTGTATGGGCTTGATCGAGATGGATGGCTTCGGAAGAATGGGAGGCTAGTTGTGCCCAACGTGAATGGTTTGAGAGATGAAGTGCTTAGAGAATGTCATCACTCAAAACTGACTATACATCCCGGTGGTAATAAGATGTATCGAGACATGAGACAGACTTACTACTGGGAAGGGATGAAAAGAGACGTTGGGAAGTTTATATCCAAATGCATGAATTGCCAGCTCGTTAAAGCCGAGCAAAAGAAGCCTAGTGGGTTGTTGCAACCATTAGAAATTCCCGAATGGAAATGGGAGCAAGTCTCGATGGATTTCATCGATGGTTTACCAAGGACTAGATCGGGATATGATAGCATTTGGGTAATTGTGGATCGATTGACTAAGAGTGCAAGATTTATACCAGTCAAATCGACCAGGACGGCAACCAAGTTGGCAGAATTGTATATGAAATGGGTAGTGAGATTTCATGGAGTACCTAAAAGCATTGTGAGTGACCGAGACCCGTTGTTCACTAGTGGGTTTTGGAAGAGCTTACAAGAGGCTTTAGGGTCAGGATTACATCTCAGTACCGCATATCATCCTCAGACCGACGGTCAGACGGAGAGGGTGAATCGTATATTGGAAGATCTCTTGAGAGATTGTATATTGGATTTTGGTGGATCATGGGATGACCATTTGCATATAATAATAGCTACCAATCCAGTATCGGTATGGCTCCATATGAAGCTTTGTACGGAAGACCGTGCAACTCACCATCATGTTGGATAGAAACTGGCGAGAAGTTTGTGCTTGGACCAGATGTGGTGAGAGAAACTTCCGATAAGATTAAGATCATTCAGGAACGAATAAAAGCTGCCCAAGATAGGCAGAAGAGTTATGCTGATAAGAGGAGAAGAGACTTGAAATTCTCCGTTGGTGACTTGGTGTTTGTCAAGATCTCTCCGTTGAAGAGCGTGATACGATTTGGCAGGAGAGGCAAGTTGGCACCAAGATTTGTTGGCCCATTCCCTGTTCTTGAATTAGTCGGGAATTTGGCATATAGAATTAGCTTACTAGAGAAAATGGCGGGAGTTCACAATGTGTTTCATGTTTCCCAATTAAGGAAGTTCGTTCACGACTCAGATATGACTATTTCACCTGATCAGTTAGAGGACTTCGAAGTAGAACCCGAGGCGGTCGGGAACCGCAAGCTGATTCGTATTATGGGGCACGATACGAAGCAACTTCGAAGGAAGTCGGTGAAGCTAGTCAAGGTTCAGTGGGGCGAGGACGAGAATGATTGTACTTGGGAGACAGAGGAGAGCATTAGGAAGGCATATCCGAACTCTTTGCCTGGTAAGATTTACTTTGCAATTTAGTTTTCCGCATGCTAGGGTAGATTTGTTTTGCTTGTTTGCATGTTTGATTGTTATTGATAGGCATGCGGGACCTTTGTGTGTGTTTTGATTAGGGAATTTCGGGGGCGAAATTTCTTAAGGGGGGGAGAGTGTAATGACCCACATTCTACGCATCGGGGGATCGTAGAATATTTATTTCTTTCCCGTATGAAGTCGTATGGTCATGTAACTTTGGGAAACATCTATTAGAGTCATTTCCCATGTTCATGATTTTTGTCGATTTTTAAATGACCATTTTGCCCCTAGTTGGTACTGTTTTGGCCATAACTTTTGATTGGAAAGGAATTTTGACCTGAAACCACTTCCATTGGATTCGTTTGATGGTTTACCTTTCCGTAGAGTGGTCATAATAGCCAAACGGACTTACCGTTTGGGAGATATGGCTGAAATAAGGTTTGGAGGGTGAAAAACTGCTTAACCGGGCCAAATCGGGTGATTAGTGAGTAGGCCCATAACCCATTTCAGGATTAGGGTTATGGGGAGGCTGAAATGAAGTAGAGAATCATTCCATTTCAGTTTTCTAGCCTCCACTTATCACCAAGAAACCCTAAAAATGGCCTCCAACCTCTAAATCACCTCCAAATCATCTTTTGGTTAAGGATTTGGCTTAGCAACCTCTAATCAAGGAAGATCTACACCAAATCAACATTGGAGCTGCTGTTTAGCATTGAGATTCACATCAAATCAGAGACTTATTTCAGATCTTAGTTTATTTGTGGCTAAGGTGAGTGATTTGCATAGTTTTGCACTAATTATGGTTAATTAGGGGTGATTAGTGTTAATTAGCGAATTTAAACATGACAAAAATTCTAGAAAAATGTTTATAAAATTCGGAATGATGTTTTAGACCTCTGATATGAATTTGGGTTAATTTGGTTAAGTTTTGCTAATCCTATCATTAGTTTCACCTAAACATGCTTAAGGGGAAATATGGGATTTTGGGTATGTTTGATCCATTTTAACCTATCATATGGATGTTTTGATGTTTGTGGTTGATTATGCATGTTGCTATGACTGTATGATATGCTTTGTGATTGATTTCAATAGTTAGAATGCTCGAAAACGTCGTCGAATGGCGTAAACACTTGCTGGAACAGCTTCAGAAAACAGTGCAGGTTTCGGATCGGATCGGATATGGGGCTCGGATCAGATATGTTGAACTGGGCAAGGAATCCGATCGGATCGGAACCTGACACTTGGGAAATTTGGCAAAAAGGAAGGCCACGCTACTGAACTGGGCTCGGATCGGATTAAAGAGGAGGATCGAAGCGGATAGAGCAGGATGGATCGGATCGAAGCACGTGAAGGATGAGGAGACGAATCGGAGCGGAAGCATGAACTGGAGGGGGAATGGCATCCGACCCGACCCGAGGGAGGATACTCGACCCGAACCGATGAAGAGGACCCGACCCGAACCGATGGAGGATACCCGACCCGAACCGATGGCTTGAGGAGGAACCCAACCCGACCCAGTATTGACCAATAACCCGAGATGCAAAGGTAGTCCAATATGGGAAGTTAGAGCTCAGGATCCAGTTGGGAACCAAAGAGTTCACTTCATGGTTGGGCTTTGCTGCGGGACGTGTGCTAAGGAGTTGTCGACGTTCATAACTTCGATTCGCCACTAAAAATGAAGGATGGCTACTTATCAGTGCAGTAGGGTCATTATGACCTGAGGGGCAAGGTGATGGTAGCAAGACTACGTTATCAGTGCAGTAGGGTCATTATGACCTGAGGGGCAAGGTGATGCGTAGTAAGACTATGAGCCAGTGCAGTGGGGTTCTTATGACTCCATGGGGCAGAGTGGACATAGTAAGGATTAGTAAGGCTATGAGCCAGTGCAGTGGGGTTCTTGTGACTCCATGGGGCAAAGTGGACATAGCGAGGAATTAGTGGCTACGTTATCAGTGCAGTGAAGCCATTTATGACTTCATGGGGCAGAGTGATCGTAGCAGGGTATGTTGGGTGATCGAAGTGGTGAATATCGTATGCTTTACGCACTAAGTGAGAGATGTGAGGATGGATGCTATGTTTGATTGTTTGCCATCATTATGACATACACACCTCCCCCACCACCGTATTTTTACACCGTTTGATATGGTACCTTATAGTGTTGTACAGTATGTAGTGCTAACTCTTTGGTTGCAGGTTCAGGTATGTTTTAGTCTACCTGTTATTGTTCACTTTAGATGCTTATCGCTCATAACAGGCTTTATGTCTGACCCAGAGTTTTATGTCTCCTCTTATTACTCTGGGTGCTCACACGAGCAGACTAGAGACAGGTTAGCTGGTGGTGCGCGAGTAGCTGATTCAGAGGCGGGCAGGAGGCTTCCACGTATGATATATATATATATACACATTCTCCCTGTGTCGTTGGTGGTCGCTACTTGGGCATTAGTAGTGTACCTCCTTTATCTTACTTTTGCTTTGAGACAGTTTGAAAGTTGTAATAAGCTGTATTTTGGATTTCCGCTGCTATGATGTTTAGTTCTGATTTTCAGCTTATGCACTGTCTCTCCTATTTTATGTCAAGTATGTTATTACTATATTTTATTCTATGCGCTATGAGACATTCTACAGGTTTTTTGTATGTTCATTTCCTTCTTCCCTTTCCTTCTGACGACCCGTTCCGTGCTAACTGGACATGTGTACAGCGCACCTTTGGAGTAAATGTCGGTTGGTGCGGGGCAGGCCGTCACAATTTTCATATGTTGAAATTATCTTCATGCGTTGAAAATTAAAGCCATGTGTTGAAACTATATTCATGTGTGGAAATGTTCATGTGTTGAAAAGTGATGTGTGAAAATTAAATTCATTTGTGAATGAATGAAGTGTCTAAACAATAAAAATCACATTTTTATAATATATAGGAAGTAAGAAAAATATTCGCCTTATATATAAATAGTTTTAACAATAAAAATTCCATCTTTCTAAGATGAACAACATAAATAAAATATCCAGGTGTGGAAATGCTCACGTGTTGAGAAGTGTGTGTAGTGAAAAAGTTCATGTGTTGAATAAAGAGACCGAACAATAAAAATTACATTTTTATTGAAACTATGAAGTGTTGAAAACATACATTTGTCAAATAAATATTGTAAATGATAAAAATATCATTTTTATCATATATGCGATAGGCTAAAGATATGCGGACGTTGAAATAAATATTTGTGAAGAAATATTCTTTTTGACATGCATAGGAACTAAATAAAATAGTCATGTGTTGAAATCTATTTTAGTTCGCCAAAATTATCATCTTTGAAATGGGAAGTGTTAAAAATAGCCACTTGTTCAAATAAAATATGCATGAGTTGAAATATACATTAATTAGCTAATGACATGATTTTAGCCTATGCATGCAACATTAGAATGAATGGTGTTTTTACACCAAAGTAAATCAAATATGAAGTTGAATGGAAAATGATAAGTGATAGAAATTGTATATATGTACATGAATATCTATTGAACAGGTTATAGCAAACGGGCTAGAGAAGAGGAATAAAATTTTGTGCCCGACAAATAGGTACACATTTACTGTTTTGTTTGGGTGATGATTTTATGAGCCTGTTGGCTAGCCGCTTGGCTTTTTCTTTTTGATATGAGACGCCCATGTGGCTATTTGGGAATTTTCCCAGCCCCTCCCGTACAAAGGAGGTTATGGCGAAATTTTCCGAAATTTAAAGGAGTTAGTGAAATAATTGAAGTGGAAACGATATAGGAATTTTTGAATGAACTATATTTATATAAGTATATAAATATAAATAAAATTAAAACGAAACGTGGCCGTGTAGTTCGTGTTTTGTAACCCTGATTTCAAACGACTAGTGCGGGAAATCCGACCATTGGATTTTCCCGAAACCGCAACCGTTAGGTTCGCCCTGGAAATATCTTTCCAACGGCACCAACTTTGTGAAGATCCGACGGTTGGATTGTCTGGAATGTTTAATTCAAATCTGAAGAAAAACAGCGCCAGAAATGATTATATTTTTATATATATAAATATAATTAAATTAAATCGAATAACGACGCTGCAGTTCGTAAATTGAAATCGTAACTTCAAATGGCTAGTGTGGAAGATCCGACCGTCGGATTTTCCCAAAACTGAAACCGTTGGATTCGTTTTGAAATGACCTTCCTAATGATATAAAATTTGTGAAGATCCAACTATTAGATTTTCAGATATGTGTAAAACAAAATTAGTGAAAAGCAGCGCTAGTGCATCGATACGACCTGAAACGTCGTTTAATTAAATTTGGCCGTTTTAAATTAAATAAAAATGGCGATATATCGTTATAAAATACTATAGACGATATAGAGTGAAAATAATCCCATTTTGTCGTGTTTGCTTGATATGTGATGGTTGAATGTATTTGACATGAAAACTATAACTAAAGAACTGAAATGTGAATGTTGAATAGTCCAACCATGTGAATAATTGATTTGAAAATCTAAATATACGTGGATTATTTGAAATGGCCGAGTTCATCTCATTTCAAATAATCGATCGACGTTGAGAAGTCGAAGAGTCGAAGATGGTTGAAGACCGACGATCTTCACATTGGATGGATGGGCGCTACTGATGCTCGTGATTGGAGTAGCTACCATGAAGGAACTGAAGTAGTAGCCGTCCAAACATACTGTTGATTGTACAAATATGCGAGGAATTGGTGCCTCCGGTTTCGTTCAGACCCAGAACGGACTTGTAAATGGACTATGTGTCTGACATTGGATTTTGTTCTGTGCTGATTGATCTCTGTTAAATATATATCTGTTTGGCGGCGGAGAATTTATTCTCTTGCTTAACGCCCTTCTCTGAGACATACGAGCTCAGAGGTTATGTATTGACAGAAATCAGTCGCATGGAGTGGATTGCCTGTGTGGCACGCCTAAGTGGCATATGATCAAGGCATCTGTTTCAAAGCAAAGTCTTGTGGTGGATGATCAAAGCATGGTCTGTGTGACGTAGCTTTGTGTATAACGTGAATTCGCGAGCCTCACACCTCGGTATGAGTCAAAAACGGGAGAGTGACTGCAGGGAGAGCACGACGTTTCTTTCTAGCTAAGGTGGTGTCAGTGACCTACCAGCCCTGACATTATATATACTTTTCACCTGTGTGGTTGTTGGAATGCGAGGCGCCTCGATATAGGTCTGTAAGGACCGGGAAACATGTGTTCAGGAATTGCCAATCCTCAAAAGTAAGAGAGGACCGGCCCTGAAGATCCAAGGATCATAGTGGGGTCCTGGGACATTTGCTAGAGTGTCTCGAATCGGAGAGGAGCTTGCCCCTTGCCTCGACTCATGAAGGAATCCAATTTCCAATACGAAATATGCGAATGTGATTGTATTACTAGTATGGCGACATGATATATGGTACCCATGTCGTTTAGGATTGATATTTATGATTGAATTTGCTTTTGAAACATATATGCACTAGTAATAATATCAAACACTTTTGTTTTATACGTATGAAGCATTTTTGGCCATTATAAGGTAAAACTCTATCCTCCGGCTTGCGTTGCATTGTGTGATGGGACCTGAGTCTTATAATGGCTTCATTCTATAAAAAGCATTGCGATGATTTAACCATTTACTTTATTTCATGCACTAGCACTCATTGGAGTAAACCCGTTCCGCGAAAGAGGCGTGGTCCTTTGATTTGCCTTATTATTGTTGTTAATAAGTTATGTAGATTTCTCATACCAGTCCCATGACTGACTCGTAGTTTGTTTCACCTTGCAAACTCGGGTGCCCTCATTTTCACACGGGCAGACTAGTTACAGGTTTCTGACGCACCTTTTGGCTCATGGCGAGGCTTGACTACACCGTGCTGACTTGGATTTTCTCCGCCATTATCGTATCTATATTATGATTCCGCCATTGGCGATGTAGACTGATATTTATTTTGAGTACTCTTTATGTATGATTCCGCCTCAGGTGATGGTGACTGATTATGTATCATTATGCACTAAGTTGTATCATGTACTGTGCTTCTCTGATGTGATGATATCTATATGATTCCGCTGTCATATGTGTGTAAATTATTCTATTTTTTGTTTATGCTATTATCTGTGTTCTGCTAATGATGATTAATGTGTTATATTCCAATGATTATCCTTAACACCGTGTAACGGGGTTTTGGGGTCGTCACATTTTGCATTCGAACTCCAAATCAAACCCAACGAATGTCTCACCTAGCTAAATACCAAAATGGAGTATGTTTCATAAGCCAATTCGACTGTTTCGTTCAGTTTTTATCAAAATTAAAATATAAATCAATATATTAAATTTTAAACGTACATTTTAATTTATCAGGGCCACATAGTGACTCCAAAAATAACAAAAAAATAAAATCTAGCTAGGTTTTGACGATATGGTCCTAAAAAACAAGTTTCATCGAATTTGGAGATTGTTTGAAAAATGGCCATTTTCCAGTCGATTAAATTTACAATTAAAACTAAACAGGCATTTAAATTCACCACAATAACATATTAATTCCAAAAATCATGAAATTTGAAACCTAAGAATAATTTGACATTTCGGATCCAACAAAAGTGGTTTCGTCGAAAACGGAGGTCGTTTGCAAAATGGCTATTTTTAAGGGCAATATATTATATTAAAATATATATAAATTCCATAGCAACTATTCTAAATTTTAAACTGGGCATAACTTCCAATTTATAAAGTGAAATCTCAGTTTCTCACATTCATTAGAAAATTACAGTTCAAAATATCCCAACTTTTCTTGTTTCATCAAATTCTGATTTATATTGAATCCTATACATTCAATTGAAATTTAAAATCGAATTTTCAAATTACCACGCCATTTCAGGCTCGTTTTATAATTAAAATAAATTTATACGTTCTACCTTAGATTTAAATAAATTTTTAGTCGTTATTATTTAAAATAAATCATTTTAAATATTCAAAACCCATTAAAATAGCTAAAATAAAATTTTTAAATTAGTTCAGAAATTCTGGGTTGTTACAGATAGAGTTGAAATAAGATTAGAAAATATTCTATTTGAAACGAATGTGTTGTGTGAGAGAAGAAATTGATATACATAAATGGTGTATGAAAATTGTGGAAATTTTTGTTGTAATTGTTTGTACTATTAAAACTTTGTTAAAATAAAATTTTTATTTATGTATTTCATTCTGTGATATACACTATTACTAAAACGAATACATTTAATACGTAATATCTATAAGTTGTAACTAATTTTTTTATAGATTTATGGTTGATGTATACAATTGCATCAGAATCTATTGCAACGGGCATATATTGTTGCAAAAGGATATGTTGCAATGGCAAAGGTCAATTACAAAAAAGTCTACCGCAACTGGCAGTAACACTTGAGAAAAGTGGCAAACCGATTACAACTTGGGCTATCTAGGTGGGAGTTGGTCTCCTGCAATTGGTCTACTACAATAGAAATTGCTAGTTGCGAAAAAGGTTTTTGTTGTAGTGTCGAATACTCGAACTCAAAATACATCTAACTCCAAGTTATTTAAACCCATTTTAATTAAATAGGCCGATGACTATCTCATTGTCGAAATAATTTAGAGTCAAGTAAGAATGACTAGAGAAATTAGATTGTAGTAGCCCGAAAATCCGTACCAATTTGAGCTGACTAATATCCTACACATTCAACTCTAAGTGCATGAAAGTTCAGATCATTAATAGAAAGAAATTAGAGGATGGGATAGAAAAGATAGAACTAATATAATAGAAGAAGAAGAACATAACTGAACAGAATCAGAGTAAACACGTATCTCACAGCGGAATGAATAAATTGTATTATAACATAACTTTGAAATACAAAATCTTAATCTGTACTTACATATCATATCAGAGTATAACTCATATACATCACAACGGAAATAATCTCTACATAACTAATGGTGAAGCCTTCTGCTTTGAGCTCCTCCAAGTGTATCTGTAAAAGCCTAAAACACTGTACTGCCCGTACAAATTCGGGCACCCAAGAGTTTAGGGAAAACAAACAAAAATAAACTCTGGGTCAGTCATGGGACTGGTGTGAGTAAATTCCAACCATACCGTTTAAATTTGAAAATCCTTTTAAAACAAAAGGATAATAGTAATACCAGCCCACACATAAACATGGATGGTTTTTACCTTACTATAACCCAAAACACTTTGATATCAAAATCCAGTGATATTATAATAATGTCTAATCAATATAAATAACCAAATAGAAGAAAGCTTGCATCTCACGCTCCACATATAAATAGTATAAAATCATAAACCGCAAAGCGCTTATTGGAGATTGGATTCCAACAGACAAGGTATGTGAGCACCTTCCGATCAGTGTACACTAGAGGGTATACACTGGGGTTCAACAAGAACATCTTGCAACCCGGCCACACATGACTGACCACTCATTTAGCTTGAGTGTATCGAATATATTGCCACCCACGGTTGCTGGCCATTCAACCGTAATCCGAAGATACAGAATCGAAAAGAAGAACAAATATGAATTTTCTCTAGATCGATGACAATATACCCTGCTTGGGTATGACCCAACTAGCCATGTTGCCTTCCTGATTTCTGTCATTTCCTGGTTGTGAGGCTAAAGGCTACGTCTATCTTCAGAACATCTGATCACCATTCACTTTGAATGCTACATCGTCAAACCCGTCAATTCACTAATCGATATCCAAAAATATCACGGGTATAAAAAGCAAAGAGGAATGAATTCCTCTGCCACTAGACGTAATACATTTAAGAGATCAACTATATGTGATTTGTTAGGTATACTCTGTCAGACACTCGTCCATACAAGTCGTCCTGGGACTGGACAAACAGAAAACACCATTCTGGAATAGAACGGCCCTTGCAATTTACTCCGTCTTCAATTGTCTTTAGCATAATCTAATTCGCAACGCTTATGCCTATACAGAGTGGTTTTCGGAGAATATATCCAACCGGTCTCTCCATATTGACAACGATGGTCAAAACACTTCGATAGTCGGTTATTTAACTTTCGAAGTAAAACAATATCCATTCTAATGTATAACTAAACATCACACAATCACTGGCCTTTTTATTTTAATATTAAATTTCCAGTTTCCTATATCTTTCTAGATATTTCCCCAAAACCCATTTAGCCCTTCACATTTCTTGGAAAACATTTCAAATTATTATAAACCTTTATTCTCCCATATTCCAGATGTAAACGTTACTACCGTTCGAAAAATATTTTCATCCTTTCATATTTCTTATTTCCTGTATATCAGAAAGTATATATTATTCACATTGGAAAACATTTCCATTTTAACTACTTAATCTGCAAACATTTGCTTTTTAAAACCTTTTTTAACTTTGAAATGTGAACATTTATTTCTTATAGCAATCTGATTTCATTTATCAAATAATTCTTTATTTAGGTAATAAATACCATTATGATTAAATGTCGACCTCTTATTTGATTAAAACTCGTTTAGCCTTCCTTTAGTTCGAAAACAATTTATTATTTGTTCAATATTCAATTACCATTTCTTATATGATCTAGAACAATGTCGAATGACATGTTATATAAATTCAAATGTTCTTATCACATTCCCATATTTTAAAGAGTTTCCTTCAGTACGGGTAATATATATCAGATCTCAATTATTTACTTCTACTTCCAACTTCGTAAAATTCATTTACACTTCTTCGGGGAAAAACATAATTATTCTCTTATCACTTGGGATAAGTGAATTCCAAACCTTTCTAGTGAATAGGGTTATATATAATAATCATGCTTAAACTTGGTTAACAATGTTAATTTATCGTTATAGTTTAAAAACTTGCAATACGCTGTAATATTCCCCTTTATAACTAATCTTGACATCACAGTCACACTTAAGCCTGGACAACAACGTTAATTTATTGTTATAGTTTTGCATTACGCTGTAATATTCTCCTTTATAACTAATCTCGACATCATAGTCACGCTTAAGCCTGGTCAACAACGTTAATTTATCGTTATAGTTTAAAAACTTGCAATACGCTGCCACACTCCTTTTATTCTAATCTCGACATCTCTTTCCGTTACAAACTGATACCATCCCTCGATAATACTGAAGTCGTTCAAATTGGGGTATTTTATTTACCTCTCAGACCTTGATCTACAACGTTCTTACCTTAGAGCAGATATAAGTCCGTAACACTAAACTCCTTATTTTCAATAATATCAATTAAATTGTATTCCTTGCTTTATTTAAATTTGGTTTTATGATGCCACATCCTTATTTGAAGACTCAGTTGTTTATAATTATTTACATTGGTCATTAACTCTTTGCTTCATCTTCCTTACACAAATCCATTATTAAACATTTCTCTTTGCTTTGTCTTCCTTAGACAAATCTATTATTAAACATTACTTTTATTAAAAATCAATAATGTTCTTTGTCTTTTGGCAATTTACTTCTTATTCGAATTATTATACCCAATTCAAGTAAACATCTCAATACAATCTTGATACCATCTTAAATGAAATCCATCTAAGAACCAATTACTTTAATCAAATAGTGATTAACTTGATCATTTGCTGAAGGAAAACAGTTTACTTCATTATTAATAAATAATACTAATTATATTAGTTCAATAATTATTTAAACTCCATTAATTAAAAAGGTAATTAAATCTTATTAATTTTGATTTAACTTATTTTCATTAGATTAATTGAAGATATATTAATCTAATAATCAATTTCCAATAAATAGTTGATTTAACCAACTTCAAACCGTCAGTTAATTTGTTAACTGATTTTAATTACTTCTTACCATTAGATTACATAACCATTTGTCTCTAAATATTTACACGCAGGATGGTTACAGCTTTATAACTTATTTAAATATCAACGATCGGTTATATTTACTTTAATAAACAAACTATAAAACACTAATTTATAATATAACCTCAATTTTAGTTTAAATTTCGCGTTAATTATAAAATTATAATTTTATAACCAACTTCATTGATTCGCCTACCGACAAATCAATTTCTTAACCAACGATGGATGTATAGTCGGTTGTTGCCACTTTCTTAATCGATATCATCTATTGTTTTAATCATAAAAATGTCGAATTTCCATTCATCATTAATATCCACATAGGATTTTAATGTCATTTGGGCTCAAACAGTGTTTATATAAATAATATAAAACGAACAATACAGATAAATATTATGGAATCCGGTTGGATTCCTCTAACCGGTTTCCTGCATCCACAAATGTTAGTCAACACAATTACCACTAATTCTATACTAGGGGATATTATAATCAGTAGAATCATTATCCAACCAATGATGTTTACATATGTAATGATATATATATATATATTTCAACTAATTTAATTGTAATCTACCTAAACGACCATCACACAAAACCAAATATTAAAATATAATTATAATATTTTAAAACAGATCAGAGTGAGTGAATTTACTCACCTTGGCGCGTTAACCGTTAAATAATGATTTGCGTCAGTTGATAGATCTGAATCCAGCATTTTATTTTGCTCCATACATCTCCGCCCCAGTCCATTCATGTTCCACGTCAACCTTTCACGCACTGTTGCATGAAAAAAATACACCGCTCCACCCACGTTATAATCCATCCACCAGCGTTAAAGCTTCTCTTCCCCTTACCCCGCTTTAAAACCCCAAGCTTCTTCTTCAACTGTTGCATCACTTTATTTCTTTCTTTGTTTAAAATTTGAACGGGCCTTCTGTTTATTTCATTTATATTTCCTATTGGCCCATCTTCTTCATAACCCATCCACGCAACACACCCAGACCTGCCAACTTCTTCATTTTCTCAAAACAATGTTGCAAGCAACTTCCTGTTCTATTTTAAAACCTCCCATCTCCAGTAACATATAGCGCAACCTGTTGTTATCCCATTCCCTCAAACTGTCAACTAACATTTCCGAACACTCTTCTCCCAAAATTCAAAATGAACAGCACCATCTTGTTAACGTGGCACTCAAGTCCCTTTTTTCTTACGCAAACAAACCGAAAACTTGACATGCCAACCCCGCATTTCTCCTACGTACCACCTCTTCAAGTATATGGTACTTTAAGTTCCAGTGAACCATGGCCGTGACTTTTCTTCAACCTTTACCACCGTATATGAACTCTGCTCCCCCATTATTCACTTCCTCGCCACGTCCTCACTTTGTTCCTTTATTTCCTTTTATTTCTCACGTTACTTCATACTTTAAACCTGCATGAACTCAAGTTCATTTCATCCAACATATAAACATCCTGTCCCCTTCTCTCCTTCAGTACAAGATCCGCACCTTGCTTCCATCACTGCGTCGAACAGAGCTCCTCCTTTGCTTACTGATCGACGCTTTCCTATGAACTAGAAAAGCGCGATATTTAAATTAATTACTGCAAGCGTACAGGTGTGTAGCATACAGGTCGAACACAGGGAGGTAGATTAAAATCAAATTATTTATTTAATCTCTTGGGTGAGTTAGACGAAGCCTGGAGATTTTGTTGAAATAAAAACAAATTGGAATTGTGAACGCAGGATTATCGTTGAATCTAATCAACGATTAATCACTAAAGAAAGTAAATTGCAAAACAAGAACAACAATGCAGAAAATAAAAGTGCAGAATAAGATGAACAACAAAGAAATAAAATTAGGATTGTCGTTGAAACTAATCAAACGACAAATCACTAACAAAAAAATGTAAAATACAATTGGTGTTCTTCCAAAACTAATTGTGAAGACAACACCGATTGCTAAGAAAAATGCAGAAATAGTAAAAAAGAAAAAGAACTTTTATTAATGGAGAAGAGAATATAGAATAGGATAGGATGGTGGCTACAATGACATTACAAGGGTATTTATAGGATAGATAGCCAAACCCTAACCCTAATTACAAATGATAGATGGGCCTTAGGGAATTCACCAAAAGAGTTTACAATGAGAATCTCAAATGGGCCTTAGTTAAATCTATTAAATCTTTGGCCTTTCTTCTTTTCCTCTTGGTTCTTTGACAAGTCTCCCTTGATTTGAGATGTGCATGGCCTTTTCATCAATCATTTTCTTGTCCAACAGCAACCAGATGTGGGATCTTCATCTACAATTCCTCAAATTGTAAACAAATAGCAATCTGTTCTCCATTTCTCTACTTTTCTGGTTGCATGCAGGTTGGGTTGGAATACCTGTAAAAGCAACAAAACACTACCCAAGTAATAGTTATTTATAAACAAAAGATAAGATATAAGAGCATAAAATAAACACATTTCTATGTCAATCAAATACCCCCACACTTATCTTTTACTCGTCCTCGAGTAAAAAGAAAATGAAAAACTAACTAGATAGGTCGCACTTTCGTAGGAAACACGATTTTATTGAGCGTATGCAACAAGCCGTTAAACCTCTAGGTGTCCCTAGTAGGACGAGTGGTGTCTCGTGAGGGTTTTCAGCGGATACTACCCACAAAATCCAAATGCAGTATGTTATGATTCTAATGAAACTGCATGAATGCAATGGACATATGCAAATAAAAACGAAAAATGAAAACACGACTTATTTCAGGAAAGTGGTACAAAAAATTAAGTTAATAATTTCTAATCAGTTGATTTTATTTTAGGTACCTCAACTTGTCACAAATTTTCAATATAAATCAAGTTTTCAAATGTTAAATTCCAGTTTGGCCAGTTAGTTCGGTCGATAACATAGTGCAGCCATGAAATAGATTCTTAGTTTGCTTGGCACAGTTTGCAAAGTGGTATTATTATTTTCTCATGTATGGCTAGTCAAATCAATAAGGTCAAGAAGTGTTTGGGCATCATCGCTTATTCTTTATTCTATGAAATTTTGAAAATTTATGATTAAGAACATACACCTAACTTAGAAGACCAAGGTTTACCACCCATGCACTGCCTCGCGGACTAACGGAGAGTGGGTAAAGAGCTTGGCGGATTGTGCAGGCCGACTTTGACTTTGTCAACAACGTGTCGGTAATCCTTAGGTGTCGAATCTCATAAAATGAGACCAAGATATTCCAACGCTGACTTTGTCAACAACATGTCGGATAGAGCTTGGCGGGTTTGCACACCAACGCTTGATATACAAGAAATGTTGGATACCCTTGGATTACTATTATTATTATTGAAACTATAAGCACAAAAGATAGTTACGCGAATTCAACTTAACACAACTTAGTTTTAAAGATTTGACAAGCCATTATAAGTATTTTAAGTCCTCCACTTATTTAAACAAAGTCTACAATATAGAATAGATTTCATGGCCATCACCTAAGAATCTCCCTATGTACCGGTTACACTATTATCCCTCAAAATTAAACTTTTCATTATATTTCAAATTCGAACTTAGCTGAGAGAGAAAAATACTATCAACTGGCTAAAAATTGTAAACTTATTTTGTTGTATCAATTGAAAATGAGTCGTGTTTCAAAAAAAAAATTTGTGGTATGTTACTACGATATAAAATGTATAATGGTCCTACATGAAAAGAAAGAAAGAAAAATTAAAGAAAAATCAAAAGAATGCAATGCAGACTCCCCCCCCCACACTTGATTGAGACAGTGTCCCAACTGTCTAAGGCAGAAAAACAAAAATAAAATGAAAAATGAAAAAGAAAAAGAACGTGTACCACCTGATTTCATGGTGGATGATCAGGCTCATGCAGATCGATAGGGTCATCTTCGTCATATTGTTCGAATTCCAAAAATGGTTTCAGTCGTTGACCGTTTACTTTGAAGACTTTTCCATCCCTAGGATTTTCAATTTCAACCGCTACATGAGGATATACTTTTTTCACAACATAAGGTCCAGTTCATCGAGATCTGAGTTTTCCTGGAAACAAGTGAAGTCTAGAGTCGTATAAAAGAACTTTTTGACCTACGTTGAATTCCTTACGAAGTATGTTTTTGTCGTGTTGGGCTTTGGTTCTTTCTTTGTAGATTTTCGCATTTTCATACGCCTCATTTCTTAATTCCTCTAATTCAGAAATTTGTAACTTCCTGTGTGAGCCGGCTTTTTCTAAGTCAAAATTCAAAAAATTTATGGCCCAAAGAGCACGATGCTCTAATTCAAGAGGTAAGTGACAGGCCTTTCCAAAGACTAATCGATATGGTGACATCCCTAGATTGATTTTATAAGCAGTGCGAAAAGCCCAAAGTGATCAATCAGTTTTACGGACCAATCTTTTCTATTGGAATTCACGGTTTTCTCAAGAATTTGTTTGATTTGTCTATTGGAAACTTCTACTTGCCCACTAGTTTGTGGATGGTAAGGTGTTGATAGCTTGTGTGTGATTGAGTATTTCTTGAGCAAGGACTCAAAAGCATCGCTAATGATAGCTCGAGGTGTGCCAAAACGCGAAAAGATGTTTTCTTTGAGGAATTTGACAACAACCTTGTTGTCATTGGTTTTGGTCGAAATGTCTTCAACCCATTTTGAGACATAATCTACCGCAAGCAAGATGTAAAGATTCCCAAATGAATTAGGGAATGGTCCCATGAAATCGATGCCCCAAACATCGAATAACTCAATCACTAAAATGGGGTTGAGAGGCATCATGTTTCGCTTAGAGATTCGACCCGTTCTTTGACATCGATCACATTTAGAGCAAAATTCGAAAGCGTCACGGAAGAGTGTGGGCCAATAAAAACCGCTTTGCAATACTTTTGCAGCAGTTTTTCTTGCTCCAAAGTGACCGCCACAAGCATGGTCATGTGAGAAGGAGAGAATACTTTGGTGTTCATGATCGGGCACACACCTTCGAATGATTTGGTCTGGACAGTATTTGAAAAGATATGGGTCGTCCCAATAGAAGTTTCGAACTTTCGAACTTTCGAGAGAAATTTTTGTTTATCTTGTTTTGACCATTCAGCGGGTGTTTGTTGTGTGACAAGATAATTCACAATGTCAGCGTACCAAGGGGTGTTAGAGATCGAAAGGAGTTGTTCGTCAGGAAAATAGTCATCGATTTGGGTGTCTTCAACATTTTCGTGCACAATTCGAGAGAGATGATCAGCTACAACATTTTCAGAACCCTTTTTATCTCGTATTTCTATATCGAATTCTTGAAGAAGAAGGATCCAACGAATCATGCGAGCCTTGGCATCCTTTTTAGAAAGCAAATATCGTAGGGCAGCATGATCAGTGTAAACTATGACTTTGGATCCTATGAGATATGGTCTGAATTTCTCAAGAGCGAAAACAACTGCCAAAAATTCCTTTTCAGTAGTTGAGTAATTCAATTGGGCCTCGTTTAAGGTTTTGCTAGCGTAATAAATGACTCGAGGGAGTTTATCGATACGCTGACCTAAGATGGCTCCAATTGCAAAGTCAGAAGCGTCGCACATAAGTTCGAAGGGATGAGTCCAATCAGGAGGTTGAATGATGGGAGCTGTGCTCAAGATTGACTTAAGAGTTTCAAAAGATGTTTTGCAGTCATTGGAGAATTCGAACTTAACGTCTTTGGCAAGTAAATTTGAGAGAGGTTTTGAAATTTTCGAGAAATCCTTAATGAATCTTCTATAGAATCCTGTGTGGCCAAGAAATGAACGAACATCTTTAACAAACTTAGGAGGAGGCAGATTAGCAATCAAATCGATTTTAGATTTATCGACTTCAAGGCCATCTTTGGAGACGACATGACCTAGAACAATCCCCTTTTTTACCATGAAGTGGCATTTTTCCCAATTAAGCACGAGTGATTTTTCCTTACAACGTTTTAGGACGAGTTCTAAATGGGTGAGGCATTGGGAAAAAGATGATCCATAGATTGAAAAATCATCCATGAATATTTCCAAGAATTCGTCCACCATATCAGAGAAGATACTCATCATACACCTTTGGAAAGTCGCGGGGGCATTACAAAGACCAAAAGGCATGCGACGATACGCAAAGGTTCCAAAGGGACAAGTAAAGGTGGTCTTGTGTTGATCCTCCAAAGCAACAGGAATTTGGTTATAGCCAGAGTATCCATCGAGAAAACAATAGTACTCATGACCCGCTAAGTGTTCGAGCATTTGGTCAATAAAAGGTAAGGGAAAATGGTCTTTTCGTGTGGCTGAGTTGAGCTTTCGATAGTCGATACACACACGCCACTTTGTTTTGATTTTTGTTGGAACAAGCTCATTACTTTCATTTTTGATCACTGTGACTCCCGATTTCTTTGGTACGACTTGTACCGGACTCACCCAGGTACTATTAGAGATGGGGTAGATGATGTTATTGTCTAGACATTTGATTATCTCCTCCTTGACCACTTCTCTTATGTTTGGGTTTAATCGCCTTTGAGCCTCACGGATGGGTTTAGCCTCATCAACTAAGTGTATGCGATGTTCCACAATTGATGGGAAAATTCCTTTTATATTGCTCAGTTCCCACCCCAAGGCTTCTTTATTTTCCCGCAAAATTTCTAAGAGTTTTTCTTCTTGGTCCTCGGTAAGATCAGAGGCCAAGATTACGGGAAGAGTTTCTGAGGAGTCTAAGTATGCGTAATTAAGGTCTTGTGGTAAGGGTTTGAGATCTAACTTAGGATGTTCTTGAGTGTTAACGTTGGTTAACATTCCTTGGTTAGATTCAGAAGATGAAGGATTTAAGTCAAGAAATTCATTCAGTTCAGAAATGTATTCAAGTTCGTCGAAATCGGAGTCGAAATGTTCCAGACACATTTTCAAGGCTTCAAAAGTGTCATTAGAGGTTTCGTCCACTATGGTTTGAATCATGTCGATTTCATCGGTCTCAAAATCCCTAGGTTGTTTGTTAAGATTAAAGATGTTTAGCTCAATGGTTAGGTGCCCGAAGGAAAGTCGGAGTTGACCGTTCCTACAATTTATGACAGCATTTGAGGTTGCTAAGAAGGGCCGTCCTAAAATCAATGGTATTTGAACTTTGGGATTTGGGACAGGCTCTGTGTCTAAAACTATGAAATCGACAGGGAAGTAAAACTGTTCGATCTGTATCTAGACGTCTTCGATAATTCCCAATGGCTTTTTGACAGATCGATCAGCTAACTGAAGAGTGATGTTTGTTGGTTTAATTTCCCCTAACCCAAGTTGACAATAAACAGTATAAGGAAGAAGATTGACACTGACACCAAGGTCGAGTAGGGCACGAGAAATATGGGTGTTTCCTATTTTGCAATTAATCGTAGGGCAGCCGGGGTCTTTGTACTTGACTGGGGTAAGATTCGAAATAGCAGAGCTACTATTCGCAGTTAGAAATGCGGTTTTTGGAACATTAGTTGCACGTTTTTGTGTGCAAAATTCCTTAAGACATTTGGCATATTTAGGAATTTGTTCAATTGTGTCTAAAAGGGGAATGTTCACACGGACTTATTTGAAAATTTCCAAAATTTTATCAAAATTTGCCGCTTTCTTCTTATTATTGAGCCTAAATGGAGCTATTGGTTTTTCGACTCTGTGATCAGTTTCATCGTTCGAGGAAGAAGGTTTATCCAAGGAAATAGAAGGTGGTAGGGTCGTAGAAGATGGAATGTTGGTATTGCCAACATTAATTTTCGAAGGTGGGTCGGGTTTGCCGACACTGGAAGAAGAATCGTTGGGATTGCCAACATTTAAGGAAACTTGAGGTTTAGAGGAATTGGCATTCGAAGCCAATGGGTGATCATCAAGATTAGGGATTGGGGTCGAGTTAGAAGGTTCGTCAGGGTCGCCCACGTTATTATCAACCCTCTTTCCAGATCGAAGGGTTGTAATAGCGTTGACTGGATTATGGTTTTCGTCCTCACAAGAATTCACAGCACGAGGGTTATATTTTGGATTCACCTCAGGTTGACTCGGCAACTTTCCTTTCTCGTTGTTTTTCGCTAGTTCCTTTATCATATTCATCATTTGTTCCATTTGTTTTTCTAAACGCACAATTTCTGGTGACGATTGAGAAGGTTGAGAGGATTGGTTTGGTGGTTGAAAATTGGGGTGCCTGTAAGGTTGCTTGGATTGAGATGTTGTTTGAGAGGTTTGAGAAATTGGAGGTGGAGCTTGATAATTTGGGTTGGGAATAAAGGGTTGCACGTGAGATGGGTTAGCCGAATTATTGGGGTTTGACCAAGAAAAATTTGGGTGGTTCCTCCAACCAGGATTGTATGTGGATGAGTAAGGATTATTTTGAGCTATAGCATTGGCTTGGTCCTGAGAGTAGTAGTGGGGTAGCCCTTCTCCGGCTTGAGGAGTTTGATTTTCTAAGGGAATTTGACTTGGGTCCACGACATGCACTCCTATAGTAGAAGTACGAATGGGAACACGAATTGATTCCCATTGCATGTCCTTTTCAGAATAATCTTCTAAGAATTGCCAAGCTTCATCGGCTGTCTTAGACATAAAATCTCCTCCACACATTGATTCTAGTTGAGTTCTATTCTGATAGTTTAGCCCTTCATATGCAATTTGACATAAGTGATCTTTTAGAATTCCATGATGAGGGCAACTATATAATAGCTGGTTGAATCTCTCAAAGTATTTTGAAAAAGTTTCCCCCTCATTTTGACAAAATTGATTTATCTCGGTTCGGATTTTTAGAGTTTTATGAAAAGGGAAAAACTTTTTCAAGAATGCAGTGACAAATTCATCCCAATTTCTTATGGAATGTCTTGGAAGAGAATTTAGCCATCTTTTAGCGCTTTCAAGTAATGCAAATGGGATTAGCCTTAGCTTGATCGATTCGTTAGATAGTTGTTGCATTTTTGTTGTGGAAGCATACAATTCAAATTCACTCAGAAATTCATAAGCATTTTCAGACCCAGTAAATTTTGATACCCCTTGGATAAAAGAATGTTTTAGCTCAAAATTGTTTCCTTCAGCTGGTGGGAACACGATGACAGAGGGTTGAACGGTCCTAGTTGGATAACATCGATCACGAAGAGATAAGGGTCTATCCATTTGGATATTGAGGTTTTGAAAATTTTGATTTATTTGATTTTGATCCCCAAAGTTTGGAAAGTTGTGATTCACTCGATTTTGATCCAATTCGGTTGGAAAATTTTGGTTGATTCGAGAACCCCTAGGAGAATTTTGTTGGCTAACACTTTTTTCACTCATTGTTATTAAATGCAAGCACAGAAATTAGCTACAATGAAATTTTCTGTCCTTATTGGCTCCTAACCCAAAATTATAAAGTGATGCGTTTGATTACTTAGATCAAAAGATTTCTCAGCCAGTTAACGGACAGGAGTTATCGGTGCACCAGGAACACCCTAGCAATGCAGCCGAAGGTTTAAGTACCTTCAGAGTAACAACCGATATAATATTTACGAATCACCGTAATATTTATAAACGGTTATTTCTCTGCCGTAGTCTAGACACCAAGAAATAATTCGTTCCAAATGAATCAACTATCACAATACAATTAAGCCCTAAATGAGCCCGTGACTCCCTTAAGTCCAATGTCTAACCGTTATTATTAGTCAGATTCTACGATGAAATGCAATTTGTGGGCTAAGGAAAGGGTGATGAAATCCCTCACCTTATGTGAATTGGGGTATTGCCCTTAATAGAATGAATAAAAAGTGCAGAAATAACAACAATCACACAATTGCAGAAATTAAAAATTGTACATTCAAGCCGCTGTCCCTGCAGAATTTTTTTACAACAATTGTCTATATTTTTTCTTCTTTGCAGTAGAGCACCTGTAGTGTTCAGAAAATTCTTACCGTGAGGTATGGCTATCCTTCCAAAAAAACTTTGACTTCGCTGTTTGTATATTTGCTTGACGGCTGAATTCCGAGTTTGCTTTGATTGACTTCACTATGTTCCTTGACTTTGGCGTTTGATTTGTTTTTTTTTTTTGTATGAGATAAAAGAAAAACAACAATGAAAAATAAAATTAAAATAAAACTAACAATTGACTCGACTGAAGAAAAAAAAATATAAAATAAACAAACTAACTTAGCTAAAAAGAAAATTAACAATTGACTCAACAAAAATCAAAACTCTATAAGAACTAAACTAAGCTTGAAAAGGAAAAAAAAGCAAAAGTAAAATAAAATAAAATAAAAAGACTAGCTCAACTAAAATAAGAAAATAAGAAGAAGAAGAAAAAAAAAATTTAAAACTAAGGACTTAGGCACGCATTAGGAAGATTGCCAAATGGACTCACGCACCAAGGAAAAGTCAATAAGGGTTCTATTTTATTTTATTTTTTCCTAAGTAAAACGACTGCCAAAAATCACGGGACTATCTTCCCCTTGAAATACTCAATCAACCAATTCAGGAAAAACAATCTCGCAAAAGATAAAAGAAAAAAAATCTCCCTTTTGGTTCGTGAATCGAAATCAAATTGACAGTTGCTGTCCTGCTTTCGATCGGCTTTGAATTCTCGAGTTGGACGCTTGGGGATCTCGAGTTTTGGGTGGAAGCGCCTTGGATTGCGGATCGGGATTCCAGGTCGAAGTGCGGTGATGATTTAGAAATTGGGTAGGGTTGTATGTGGTTTGGTTTGATGCTTGGTGAGGATGAAGTTGGATTCCAATTGGGTTTCGGATGATCTGTTATGGCGTTGGATGTTGATTGTGGCAGGGGGTTCGGATTTGACAGAACGACGGTGTTGATGGAAGTTGGTGAGGTTCTTCGCGATTAGGAAGGGCTGCGAATTGGAGATGTGGTGTTCAAATTGATGTGGATCTGTGGTGTTCAAATTGGCTTTGGTTTTCTGCCACTACACCAAAATAGCAAAATTGGCACACCAAGATGCAGAGATTTGATACGGCTTAAAGCCGTACCAAATTTGATGGTGCTCATAACCGTATCAAATTCATTTGGCACACCGGTTGCGATCCGCGTCACCCCAACAAGTAAAATCTAACCTTACATCTTAAACGTTCTGTATTAGTACCTTTGACACGGCTTTGGCTCGTGTCATATTCACATAATATTTTCGTTCCCCCGCTGTATTTCATTTCCCCCACGTATTTCATTCCCCCCTCCCCCGTATTTCATTTTCCGCAATCCCTAAATCTACTCACTTCCCTTGTCATGGTCAATATACTTCCTTGGTGGATTTTGATTGCCTCGCTCGCTTCCCTTACTTCCCTCAGGTAACAAATCTCCCTTTTTAGCCATTATCTTTTTTAAATACAATTTTTGGGATCGTTTTTTACTCCGCCGAATTTGGATGTCGAAATTGAAATCGATTTCGATTTCAAAACTGAATTGGGTTTTTTTTCGAATTCGATTTCCTTTTGGAAATTTATTTCGATTTAAATTTCAAAGTTGATTTCGAAATTGACTTGGTTGTTTATATTTAATAACCTTTTGTAGGATGAATGTGAATTCTGCTAAAGGGGTCATTCCTTCGTTAGAGTTGGGACTCATTCCAGAATCCTGATTAAAGTTATGGGGTTAGGCTGCTTATTTTCCATAGCTAAGATTATTTCTTGGATCCTAATTTATGTTCTAGAGTTAGGATTTTATCTTCTCATCACTAATAAGATTTTGATTGTATCAGTTAGTATTTACCTTTAAAAACCGACTGGTCAGGATTCTGGAGATGCTCTAACTTGCTCACCACCCCAAATCCACACAGCTGATGGAGATGCTCTAACTTGTTGTGGTAGTTTTGGATCATGGCTTCTGTAGCATATTTGGTGCTTTTGTTCTTCTTAATCAATTAGTTAGTACCGCTCAGCTAGGTAATATTTGGCTTCTTCTATGTCCATGTTATTTCTTATGGTGTTTTATCTAGACATATGGAACCATTTTTTCCACTGACCTAAGATTTTAACATGATGTATGTATACCAGGAGATTTTCTTATAGGCAACAAAAATGGAACTCTCATCCTAGTAAAAATTTGATACCTTGATTGATCTCCCATATGTTATAACTTTGTCGATAACCAAGAATTCATCTATACTTAAATAGCAAATTTGCTACAAAAATAAATGGACAATTTAGTTTAAGTAGATGTGATTTGCAGCATCATTAATAGTGTTTCTTCTATTATTTGGTGCTGTTCACAGTCATTAAAAACCAAATACAACTTGAGCAATCAAAATCCATTTTTAATTGCAAGCAGTAGTCAAATGGCAGCTTAATATTCATTAAAGTTGCAGTTCTGTATTTAGCTAAATAATAAAGTTGGATGTATGTTTGTAGTTTCCTTGTATTTGGTCAATGCAATTATAAGCTAGTTATATGGGTATGCAAAAGAGAACAGGTAAGTGTACATTTAATTTAGGCATAAGATAGTTAAGACCAATAGCCCATTAAAAAAATAGTGGTGTGTTTCTTGTATGGCCTGGTTCCATTGAACGAGTACACATACTCGTACCCTTCATAAGATTTTGGTATTTAAATTGCTATGAACCAATTTCTGAATGTGTAGCTTTCCTAATTGAATAATGCAGTTCTTACTGACGAGCCTATTACATTAAACTGAGAATATGGGAGCTTGTTTGCATAGCTTGCATGCTGACACTATTTTAGTTAATTTCAGGCATCAGATCTATGTATATTAGACGATATTATTAGCGACTATATTCATGTTGGTGTGTATATGTCAGCGTGTCTTCATATTACTTTGAAGAAGTGTGTATTAAAACCATCTGACCCTCCAGTGCTTTTGGGATTCAGACAGAAAATCACATTTTTAATTTCAGTGTTGAAAGTAGGAGTGATGAGGTCTAACGCATCGTTATTGTTTACGCTATGTAGATCGGAAAAAGGTAGGATTGGAAGCAGGTTTGGGGAAACATGAGAGGCCGGATTTCCGACATAGAGAGGCGCAACCGTCGTTTGGAAACCAATGAACTTGCCATCTTATTTGAGGCGATTACTCTTAACAGGTATCCAGACTATATCATATCGTTTTCCATTCTAATGCTTTCAGATTAAAAAAAGGGACAAAATGTTATTTTAATGATTTTTCATTTAATTGTGCGTTCATTTCTGTTTGGTTTGTGGCAAGTTTAGTTACTTTTGTTTATCAATTTACCAGCGGTCTTAAATAATTGACTGCTCATTATTCTTACTTTATTTGCCATTTTACGAACTTAGGTCATGGTTTGTCATTGATTACTTTATGCGATAGTCATCTGAACCAACCATAGTATATTATTGTGCGTTACTCTTTTGAAATATTGAAATATGTTTTTCCCTTATGGATGGTTCCAGCTCTTTATGAGTTATACTTCTCTAAAAAATTGTGATAAGATTGCCAAAAATCATAATCAATAACCATTTTATCCTAGAACGTAGGAGGTTCTAATAGTCCAGACAGATGGTTAGACATCTGTAAAGTGGTTAGCTTCATTTAGCTCGATTGTAGGAAGTTCTGATAGTTCTAATACTGGGGCATTAACTAATGTCCAGTTAACAATATAGACTTCTATTACAAAATGCAGAATATTAGTGAATATAAACAAATAATTCTGGGACATTTCCCATATATCTGTTGATGATCAACACATTACCATTCTTTTCCATAGTAAGGAAGAGGTTGATCTGGTCGTCTCTTTTATATATGCGGAAAATCATAAATCTCAAAAGCATTCTTTATAGGATATTGGGTGTAACCTTTACCAACTGTGATTAGTTATATAAATTCCCTCAATTTAATGTTACAGCCATAAGTTCATTGTTTAATTGTCAAGAGTGAACTTACGATTCGTCGGCATTCAAGGTTGTGTTCAGAAAGGAAAGGGAGAACATCTATATTGTTATGCTAATATCAAATGTTACTTTTGGAGTCTCTGGTTTTTGGTGCTAACTTGATAGTTTACACATCTGAAGTGGACGCTTTTTTGATTTCCTTACTTGCATTTTATTACGTTCTTATGGAATAGAGTTCTTTGTTAATTACAGTAAAAAAGAGTTGAATGCAATGAGTACAACTTCCAACTCAAACAAGACAGACAACTCGCAAAAGAAAGATTACCCAAAAATAAAAGTAAAATAGAAACCTTTATGGGGAGAAGCCAAGTATTATAGGCAAATTTAATAAACTACTTGTCACTTCTTTGTTAAATGAAACTCTTAATGCTAATAAAATTAACTCGATTTTGATTTATGACGACGAGAAGAGGAGCTAAACTGTAGATCTAGCAAATCAAGTTGTAACAGTTACATATTCTTTGCTTGGCACACATAGGATGGTTTGGTTAGACAGTGCAGAATATGGTATATTTGTTACATTTTTAATGGATATTAAGAAACACCATTTTAGCCAATAGTTGGAAATAGTTTAAGGAAAAAGAACTACCATATAACTTTGAAACATATAGAATATACTTGATCATACATTACACGTACTCACAATATGAGTGGTGGGTGATGGGACTTTATGGAAATTTTATTAGAATTTTCTCAGATGGTGGGTTACTTTCATTAGGCATAAAACGGTAACAATGCCCATAAAATGCAGAAATCGTTTTCAATTAGCCACGTAGTTTAGATTGATTTTACAGCTGGAAATGGCGAAGGACCATGACAATGCTTTCTTCAAATAAACTGTTGGGTCTGCAGCCTTGTGAAGTATCCAATCAAAATCAGGCATACACATATTCGCTGTTTATGATACTTGCTTCCTTCTTATTGTTACATTTATTTTTTTGATAAGGCATTGGTTACATTTTATTAGCACATAAATGCAGTATTTATACAACAGTATGCATGATGTATTACCTTTTTTGGGTGTAGATAACAAGTTTTTCAGGTCTGCATCTTGTGTACACAAAGTTTTGAAGAAACAATTAAGAAGCTAGAAGAAATTGAGGCTCAAATAAGAGATGAGTTGCATTAGTTTATACTACATATTCGGATATTCTATCTATTCGGTTTCAGGTACCTTTCTACCCTTGTTTTTCATGAAGCTTGTTTATGTTGATCTATGACTGCGTATATACCCACATACATATGAATTATATTAGAAATTACATGGATGTTGTTGAGTTTAATGGTTGAAAATTGTTAATTTTCCTTGGATGATGTTATGTCTGGAAATGAACACTCTTTTCTTCCGAACTTTACACATCAACAATACCTCACCTAGATAATTTTAACCCATGTCATCAACCTGGAACTTGTAAATCTCAAGTTGATTTTAAATTTTGGTTGGGAATTAATTATGACTCGGCTTCACTGAAACTGAGCGTTACACTCGGCTTCACTGAACCTTAATGCTCAGTTAAACTGAGCCGTAAGGCTCAGGTGAAACTGAGCTTTACGTCTCAGTTGAAACTAAGCGTAAGGCTTAGCGAAACTGAGCTTACGGCTGAGTTTTAGCTGAGCCTTACGCTCAGCGAAACTGAGCCGTAAGGAAACTGAGCTGTAAGGCTCAGTTTCAGCTGAGCCTTACGCTCAGCGAAACTGAGCATTACGGCTTAGTTTCGCTGAACACTTGAAAATAGTAATTAATGGTGGCAGGTGACTGACTACTTGAAAACCATGGTCATGACCGCCTTCTTCAAGCTATAAATGAATATGTGATAATGAACATCACCTCATAGCTATAAATATCTGATCAGTAGTCTTCTTTGGTAAAACATATCATTCCTTCGAAATGTCATATGCACTCCATGAAAAATAATAATAACAAAATCTAATATCATGTCTTTTGATTGAACTATATATTTGCTGATCAAATGTAAATAAAATAAAAATAAAATAAAAACTATGAAATAAGATTTATTTTCTATTTTAGTTGGAAGAAAAGTATGTGTGCAAAATTGTCATAGTAATATGGTTTCTTATCATATATATTCATGCTTTACCTATGTTTTCTAACCTAGACAAATTATAACACTGAAAAATAGCACTTCAAGAATCATACATATATAACTCTCAGTTCGCTTGATAGTTAGTAGTCTCATTGAATACATTATTTGTATTTAGTAGTCTCGTTGAATACATTATTTGAACATAAGTACAAGTAAAAACCACTGATACACAAATGTATTTAAAGTTACGAACCTTTTATATTTTCCATATGTTGGCTCTAAAATTATCTTTCATGGACAATTTATCAAAATGGCCATCTATACTGTCCAGAAAATTGATTATGTACTCTGATAAAACTACTGTGAAGAATTCAATACAGGTCTTTTGAACTATTTATTTCAATTAATGGTCTAAAGTAAAGCAAATTATTCAGTACCATGATTTTATTTCATAACTGCTCATTGAAGAGCTAACTATACAAGTTAAATGGACTAGAAGCTGTACCTAAAAATAAGAATACTATACTGTGTTTAACTTACATGTATTTAATTTGCTTCTTTTCTATTTTAGTTTGCCCTGTATCTTCAACAATTTGTGTACAGTTCAATAGTTTTTGTGACTTCAGAAGAAAGGAAAAATAAAAATAAAAAAAATACTACAAAGAATTAATGGTTTAAGAATTTAAGCAGTATTGATGACTATTTATTGAGGGTGCATTTAAAAATGGGAGATATATAGATAGGAAAGACGTCCCTTTTAAATTCACGGGGGTTGTGGGTGGATTTAATATTGAGTTTAAAGACATTTAGAAGTTTAATGTAATAATACTGACTAATGTCTAAAACATTTTAAAATATTCAGCTGAGCGTAAAGGCTCAGCTGAAACTGAGCCGTAAGCTCAGTTTCGCTGAGCGTATTTGCTGAGCCTTACGGCTCAGTTTCGCTGAGCGTAAGGCTCAGCTGAAACTGAGCCGTAATGCTCAGTTGAAACTGAGCCTTACGGCTCAGTTTCGCTGAGCGTAAGTCTGAGCTGAAACTGAGCCGTAAGCTAGTTATATTTGAAGAAACGACTAGTTATATTTGAAGAAACGCGTTGGGCTTGGGATTTCTATTTATTTGTATAATGGCACTTGTATAATAATGGACTGCCCATCCGTATTACTTTTTGTCACAGGGGTTCCAAATATCACAGAATAGAAACAGTGTATTTCAAGGAATAGATAAACTGTGATTAGAAGAAAAAAAATATACTAACCCAACAATGTTTTCCATATATATATCTAGTAGCTGGTCTACCCAACCTATAATGGATGTAGCCTTTCTGATCCAGTCTCTCAACGATAGCATCCACATATTGTAAGTAAAATAAAAGGACCAAACAAATTGCAAAAGAATAATTACAGATGCTAGTAAGGAGAAGAAATAATCCAGGGTAGAAATAATCCATTCTTACTGCACTAAGCTCATCTGAGAATACAACAATTTCGTAAAATTTTGCAAGGTGTTCCAAGAAAGCATCAACACCTGGCCGTTTAAATGTTCTCCAACCCCTTTCATGCTTCAAAAATAATAAATAGGCTTACCAGTTCTTACAATTCAGTCAATTAAGCAAGCAAATAAAAAATATGTGATGTTGCATGACATATATACCTTCCAGTCTGAATAGACTAGAGTTTTATTGAGGTTGAGAACAAGCATAAAGACATGCTTCTCTTGAGGAAGCAAATTTGGGAGAAGCTTTTCTGCAGACGGCTCAGCGCAAGGCTCAGCTGAAACTGAGCCGTAAGCTCAGTTTCGCTGAGCGTATTCGCTGAGCCTTACGGCTCAGTTTCGCTGAGCGTAAGGCTTAGCGAAACTGAGCCGTAATGCTCAGTTGAAACTGAGCCTTACGGCTCAGTTTCAAATGAGCACTACAGCTCAGTTTCAGCTGAATTTATGGGTTGCTCATTGGCCATCCGGCTTTAAACTGTGCATATCAACATAGGATAAGGGTATGATTTTAAGATGCGGAGACTGACACCAAAAATCACAAGTAATTTAAAGTTTGTATTGTTGTTGTGGAGACTTATTTATTTGATCAATACTTATTTATTTGACCAATACATCTTAAGATGCGGAGACTAACATGGACAGCGCTTGCATGAATACTTATTTATTTGATCAATACATAATCGGCTAATGTTTGTTATTTTAATTTCTTTTTAGGCTTTGGAACAAGCATGAGTTGTATGGGCTCGACAACTGCAGTTTTGTTGTCTTTTTTTTCTTAGAGCAAGAACTGTGAACATTATTCCTTGTATATATTATGTTATGGTGTTTGTATTAACTGAAGTTATGGTTTATGTATTAATCGGATTATGCTTAGCGTATCTTCTTTATATACTGTTATATGGTTGTAGCGTATCTTCTTTATTGTGCACATATATATATATATATATATATATAATATACATACATATATATACACACACACACACACACACACATATATATATATACATGGGTGCAGTGTTTCTGTATATTGCATTTATGATATACCGGTTTTGATACGGTTAAAAGCCGTATCTAATTCATTGTTATCATTGTAGGAATGAGGCATTAAACACGGTTTTAAACCGTATCAATATACCAGTTTAATATGGTTTAAAGCCGTATCAATCTACCAATTTGATACGGCTTAAAACCGTATCGATCTACGAATTTGACAGTGTCATCATACCAATTTGATACGGTTTTAAGCCGTATCAAATTAGAAGTTGGACAGTGCCATCATGCTCCTTTGATACGGTTTTTAGCCATATCAATTGAGAAATTTGATACGGCTTTAAGCACTGCCAAATTAATAAATTGATACGGCTAAAAACCGTATCAAATTATCGATTTGATACGGTTTTAAGCCGTATCAATTTATTAATTTGGCAGTGCTTAAAGCCGTATCAAAGCAACAGAGACGCCATTTTTTGATACGGTCCAGAGCACTGCCAAATCGATTTTGATACGGTTATGAGCACTGCCAAATTGGCATTTCTGGTGTAGTGTGCAGTCGGTTGAGGAAGCGGTGATGATTGATGGTGTTCGGGTGAAAAGGGTGATGAGGACGGCAGACTTGTGCTGAGGATTGGTGGAGTTTTGAAGGTTGGGGGCTAATCGGTTGATGGGAATTGGTATGTGGTTGAGGAGTTTGGTGTACGTGAAGCGATGAAGGGCTGCGATTCGGAAAGGGGATTGGGGAGATGGGCTTTGGAAATCAAACAAGTATTATGGTGAATGATGGTTTTGATGTGGGTACATAAAGGTTTTTCGTGCGTTGGTGGCTTGAACTTGGTTGTCGAAGGGAAAGCTTCCAGGAAGTTGTTTGAGGCAACTTGATTGCAAATTGTGATGAAGATGAGGGGATGCAGTGTATAGATGCTTTTGTGGTTGAAGGTGAATGCGAATCTGAGTGTAGGAAAGTTGCGGCACTGGTTTGCTGTGAGAGGTGGGTTCTTGGGTATGGAAGGATGCTGACTGAGATGGTCTGAGGCAGTACAGGCAGTTCGGTGGTGAAAGCAAAGGAGTTCGGTGCTTGTTGAACCTGTGATCTGGTGCGGAGGATGTCAAATTGTGACAAAGGCTGGTGGGAGATTGGAGATGAACACAGTTTTGGAAAGAGGTGGATGGACTGAGTGGTACGGGTTTGTGAGATGAAGTTATGGGAATTGTACAGGTAGAAGATGTTGTATGATGTTGATGAAATGAAGGGTCTGTAGGTGTGATAATGGTCGAACTGAAGTTCGGTGGATGGGGTTGAATTCGAGATGATGGTGGATGGATGATTTACGTGGTTATCAAAGTGTATCCGGAGTTGTCTAAGGGGTGTTGAACGGTGGAGGAAGGTAATGGATGCTCGGTTTGGATGTTGAAGCTGGGTTTGAATTGTGTTGTGTCTGGTTTGTATGGTGTGAAGGATGTGATGAAGTAGAGTAGTCGATGGAAAGGGTGGCACAGAAGGAAAGGAATATTACAGAGGATTTTTTTTTTAGAAGCTTGTAAATGAAGAAAAAAAACGTAAGAGATTAGAAAGGAAACTTATGCAGAGAATGACTTGAGAAGGAAATTTGATTTTTTTTTTAAACGAAGAAAGCAAAAACAGAAACAAATGTAAAAAGAATTAGAAAGAAAGTTGAAAGGTGGAAAAAAAATTAAAGGAAAATTGAAGTCTTTTTTTTCTTTTCTGTTAGGCTGGTAAATCAAGAAAGAAATTTGTACAACGGAAGGAAAGAAATATATGAGAGGAAGGGAAACAAATTAAAACAAAAATGGGAAAGATTTTTTTTCTCTTGTTTAGATGATCGATAGTACCAATGTGATTGATACACCAAATAACTAGTCAAGAATTTTTTCCATATATGAACAAAAACAGGAAAATAAAAATATAACTAACACGAATCAGAAATTAAATAAATAATAAAATTTAATCGTTACCTCCCCGGCAACGGCGCCAAAAACTTGATCGATGCTTTCCTATGAACTAGAAAAGCGCGATATTTAAATTAATTACTGCAAGCATACAGGTGTGTAGCGTGCAGGTCGAACACAGGGAGATAGATTAAAATCAAATTATTTATTTAATCTCTTGGGCGAGTTAGACGAAGCCTGGAGATTTTGTTGAAATAAAAACAAATTGGAATTGTGAACGCAGGATTATCGTTGAATCTAATCAACGATTAATCACTAAAGAAAGTAAATTGCAAAACAAGAACAACAATGCGGAAAATAAAAGTGCAGAATAAGATGAACAACAAAGAAATAAAATTAGGATTGTCGTTGAAACTAATCAAACGACAAATCACTAACAAAAAAAAATGTAAAATACAATTGGTGTTCTTCCAAAATTAATTGTGAAGACAACACCGATTACTAAGAAAAAGAAAATTGCAGAAATAGTAAAAAAGAAGAAGAACTTTTATTAATGGAGAAGAGAATATAGAATAGGATAGGATGGTGGCTACAATGACATTACAAGGGTATTTATAGGATAGATAGCCAAACCCTAACCCTAATTACAAATGATAGATGGGCCTTAGGGAATTCACCAAAAGAGTTTACAATGAGAATCTCAAATGGGCCTTAGTTAAATCTATTAAATCTTTGGCCTTTCTTCTTTTCCTCTTGGTTCTTTGACAAGTCTCCCTTGATTTGAGATGTGCATGGCCTTTTCATCAATCATTTTCTTGTCCAACAGCAACCAGATGTGGGATCTTCATGTACAATTCCTCAAATTGTAAACAAATAGAAATCTGATCTCCATTTTTCTACTTTTCTAGTTGCATGCGGGTTAGGTTGGAATACCTGTAAAAGCAACAAAACACTACCCAAGTAATAGTTATTTATATACAAAAGATAAGATATAAGGGCATAAAATAAACACATTTCTATGTCAATCACTTACGCATCAACCAAAGAATCAAATCCATGCAAGCTTTTTCCGCCCACAAATACATCCGCTCCACTCCTTCTTGTAATACCACACGCATGGCTCCAGTGGTCTTCAAATGGTCATCTCACGTGGTTGTCTCACCGCTTGCTCACCTTCTCCAGAGATTTACATACGCGACAGACCTCTCTCCAAAGAAAATCCGCTCCAACATATTTGTATTTCCATTTTTAATCCTCATTTCCTGATGAAAACTCCATCCAGTAGACGTTATATACTTATGAAATGCAGTTGCGGTTTGCTTCAAACAAAAGTGGCAATCGATTTTATTTTGGTTTTGAGTTGTTTCTTTCCGCGTTTTTGAGACCCATGAATTTTAATTTCATTAATGGTTTTTGCTAGCTAGAAAAGGAAAAGGTACTGCTGCTTGCGTATGTATATATATATCGGTGGCTTTTACTTTAAGGGTAAGGAAGAGAGTATTTGTTTAATATATATGTCATATACTTAGGGATTAAGGAATGTACGTACTGTGTCCTTAAATGAAGGAGAGTAGGGTAGGTCTTAGGATTATGGTCGCTGAAAGAAAAACTAACCTAGCTAGTGATTTGCTAGTTCATTGCTTCATTGTTAAACTATAGAGGTTGACCTGAACGTAGGGTATGGTGCGTGTTTGTCTAAGGTTATGGTCTGCTTAATGGGATACGAAACTTATCCTACAAGGAATTGAAATATATATGTTATATTGCATCTGTATTTGACCGCGTTACGTAATATTTTATTCATGTCTGAGCTGCTATGGACAGAAATAAGAATACGTTCGTGTCAAGTGAGGTGCCACGATCCCAAAAATATAATAATATCGGTAGGTTAACTCATATTGTGAAACCCTAAAATATTGATATTGGGTGCAAAATACTCCAAATAAAAAGTTGCATATTTAATTTATTAAAAGTTACAGTAAAATTATAAAAATTAAATTATCACGATGTCTCAAAAGAATCTTGTCCACATTTGCAACCGGTATCTAGTTATATCAAATAAACTGTTACGGTCGATAGACGATTCTATAGCGACTATTTGAAATTTTGATTTGGAGATAACTCACACTCTGTAACACGAAATCTTGGTTTTTCACTTCCATTAGAAAAATATAGTTCAACAGATTTCAACGTTTCTTGTTTCAAAAAAATCCGGTTTATAACGAGTCCTGTATACTCAGTTGAAGTTCAGAACGTTAAATTACGAACTGCCACGACATTACGGACTCGATTATATTTAATATAGATTTTTATACGTTCAACTTCATTTTAATTAATATATAAATCCATTTATATTATGAATTCAATATTTAAACTGATTTAAATATTCTAATACAAACCGATAAAAATGCAGCACGTTACATTCCTTCCCCCTTAAAAGAATTTCGTCCCCGAAATTACTAAGGTAGGAAAATGCGATGAACACCATTATAACTAGGTTAAAATCTTTTGTTTTATTCTTTAACTTCAGTTGCAACTGAATTAATTTATTTCAATTTAAAAATTAAATTATTTTTATTAATGACAAATATCAAAATTTTCTGAAAATTTTCTAACATTCTGAATTTTTGAGACATTTTGCTAGCGTTTCTTATTTTCTATTTTTATAAAATACATGTTATTTACACTGGAGAACACTTCAGCATTTTCATTTCTAAACTTCTTGTTAATCAATTCATTCCAACTTCTATACTTAGAAAATATCTCTGACTTTACTTGGAAAACATTTCCAAATCTTTTTATTTGATTAAACTGATGTTATGATAACATCGTTACTATATTTAACTCATTACTAATCGATCTTGCTAACAAACCTTAACCATTCAATTTGCAAACGTTTGCTTTTAAATCATTATTTATTTGAAAATACGAATATCATTTCTTTTACAAAAAAATGGACTCGGTATATCCATCTAATCTTCATTTTATAAATAAATATTGTTGACGTCAAAAGTTGGTTACTAGTGACGATCAACCCCCAATCGCGTGATCAACACACGAATAAAGATTAAAAATGCAATAAAAAGTAAAAGAACGGGGAGCACACACAGATGTTTTATAGTGGTTCGGCAAAGATGATGCCTACGTCCACTTTATATATTATTTCTCTTTTTTTATTACAAGTACAATGCTTTTTCTGTTTGAAGAAGAGAAAGAAAATGACTGTCTTCCCTTCTTCTTTCTTTTTGAGAGATTGAAGTTATGGAGAAGCGTAGAGATGAAAAGCTTGGAGAAAGCAGTCTGGCCAAAAGTCCCCAAAAATCTTTTTTCTTTCAGTCCCCTTTCCTCTTTAAGCTTAGGGGTATTTATAGGTGGAGAATGCAGCTTGGGTTGCTGCAGTATGGTCCGGCCATTTCGGAAAAGCCTGGACACGTGGAATCCATCTATTGGCTTGAATTGCGGCTAAAGGACTGATTCCACTGTTCATAAATAGTATCCTCGGAAGTTGTGGCTGACGTGGCATCCACGGAGAGGTTCATTAAAAGTAGGGCTTTATCCGTACATGGTTTGACCGCCTTTATTGCCTTGAAAGTCGGGATATTATTTGGACTAGCTCTGCAGAAATCTTCCACACTGGCCCGAGATAATCGGTCGACGAGTTCTTTTTGGAGGCGGAAAACTCGGTCGTCTTGGTGAGCGATTCTTCCGGTAATGCACCGTCAATCTGACTGAGTTGGCCTTGGGCCGATGTGCCATTGCTTTAGGTTGCGCCCCTGCTGGGCCTCCTGAAGCGTGACTTGCATATGATTTGCGCGTTTGGACTTCGGTCCTGCTCGTTGGGACTCTTGCCGAAAAGAGGGTCAACAAATATCCTTACAGGTTCAAATCCTATTTACAGAGTTATTTTTTAAATTATATTCTCATTCTATTTCGTAAGTCTGTTTATTCGTCAACTCCTGGTTAGATAAATATCAAGTTTATAACTCAACCTTGATTACATAATCTATTATAAGTTATTGGTCTTAAACCAAATACTAACCATTTTATCAAATTCTAAATTATAGTAAATTATTTAATAACATTCGACATTGTCGAATTATAATTGTAAAATATTTATGGGGTTACTTGGTTTCTTTACATTCGATCATCAAAATACGTTTATCATTTCCTTTTGAAACAATTCTTCAATATCTCCGTATATTTTCAAAAATTCTAACACCTCCGATTTCCGAGAAATTTTGGCAGCATCACTTCTGCACGGCTCAATCGACATGTCTACAAATCGCCTCTCTGGGTCATCTCCACCCCAAAAGAAAATAAAACAGCCAAGCGGCTTTCAAAAAATAGCTCATAAATCTCATATCCGAATATAATGTAAACTTGTACCTTTTTGTTGGGCATTTTACTCTATATCGGGCATTTTCTATCACTATAGCTGATATCCAAGCATCCTCGGTTGATCTCCCATCAATCCATCCTCAAACCGATCTTTCGCTTTTTCCAAGCCAAATTTCAACTCAAACTCCAATTCCAATCTCAACTCCAAATTCTTGCTCAACAATCAAATTCCATAACTAAACTCGGTTCCAATTTAATATCTCATTTCAAAAATTCTCTTACTTCACCAAGTTTAATTCTATTCCAATATGATTTCCACTTACTTTGTTTCAATTCGACTCCAATTTTATTCAACTTTAGTCAAATTTTTATTTATCTATTTCATAAGTAAATTTTAAATTTTAGAATTCAAATTCCTGAGGTTTTTGTTTCAAATCAGTTTGAAATAATATATATGTTCATAACATAGCAATTCAAAACATTTGAATTTTTGAATAACTTATTTCAAAACAAAATCTTTTGGTAGTAATCCATCACTTTAGAAACTCGAAAATGAACACCGATGATGCTGCGCAGTCATCATCGGAATTATTTTTCAGCGATCAAAGTGAGTTCAATACTATATTACTTTTCAAAACTCATTTTCAAGCACTTTCATTTTGAAATAACTTCAAAATATCATTCAAAATGTTTGGAAAACATTTTCAAATTCCCCCAGGATTTTAAATTTCCATAAATTTAGTCCACATTTTATTTACAACCACTTTCCAAATTTCTAGGGTTTTATTTCCATTCTGGTTTTAAATTCAGATTCAATTCACCTGATTTATATATTATACTCATGTGAATTCTTATTAGTTATTTATAACCAATTCAATTATAACCCTATTCGATTAAAGTTTCAATCGACACATTCAATATATATATATATATATATATATATATATATATATATTGTAATAACTCCAATATAAATACTTTTTTTCATATCAAAATATATTTTTGGGTAAAATTATTTCATTTACCCTCTTTTCAAAACATACTGTGTCGAGTTACTCTATTCAAGAGTTTAGAAACACCTATCGACACAATTTGCATTACTGTTTCGACCAGAATTCATAAACCGCTCGACTGACCAATCAACACAATATAAAACAGTTTTAATATCTATGTAACATCCTATATTATATGTATATTTAATTTTCAATTTAAAATGAATTAATTGGAATATTATTTGAAAAATCAAGTTTTGTTAATTTTCAAATGATGGTGATTGTTGGAATTGAGTATAAATAGATTTTTCAAATTTAGTTTTATTTAGAAAGGCAGTAATTTGATATTGAATATTTAAATAATTAAAATAATGTGAATGAGTTAATTTAAAAGTGGGATTCAAATTTAAATTGGAAATTGTGGAAGTCTAGGTCGTTAAATTTTAATTGAAATTCAAATCAAAATATCAAATTAATCAAACTAAGATGTAAAAATGTGTGAAATTTATTTATAGAATTTATTTAAGTTATAATTTGATTAAATTTGAATTTTTAAATATTTAAAATTGAATTAAAACAGTTAATCGAATATTTGAATATTTTATTTATTTAATTAACTGTGAAAATTTAACCATTTCGACAACTGTCTCGGAATTCAATAAAACCAGTTCCATCGGATTCGAAACGGTGAGTTTTTGTTGAGTTCCAAATTTTGTTGTAATTGGACTTGTCGTTTGGCCGTACAGGAGAAAACGCGAATGGAATCAATGGAATATGATAATTATTGTTTCTCTTATTAAACTTAGCCCATGAATATAAATTTCTTACCAACCCCATCAGCCCATTCATTATACGTATAATTGTTCCATCAGAAAATTTTCTCTAATGGCAGAACCAATATTTACAAACCCTAGTTCAAATAAAATTTCAACTTCAAAATCAAATCTCCTTAAAACCCATCGAATTATATATCAAATCGAAGCTCTCAACTGGTAGAATTCAGATCTACGGTTTGTTGTCGCATGCAGTACGTTGTTTGGTCAGAAATTGATGGTCAAACTTGCAGTTTCGAAACCCTAAGGTGTAAATTTGGGGGTTTTCGATTCTGGGCTTAATCAGAGAATCGGGGATATGGGTTTTGAAGAGACCGTCGATACGAGTGCGATGGTGGTGGTCGTTCGATTTATAAGCTAAGGAGTCATCGGGAATTTGGGTTTTAGGGTTCGAAACCCGTTTTGGGTTTCGATCTGGCGGCGGCGATTGAGGCCACCGGAGGTGGTGGTTCCGGTGTGGGTTGAAGCGGCTGGACGAGCTGGTCAGTTTGTGGGTAGCCGGATCTTCTAACTCAGTCGAATGGGAGTGCTACAGCTTGTCAAAGATCGGAGCTGATGGGTTGTTTTCACGTTGTTACTGTAGCGAGGAAGGAGATGGAGCGGGAACGGCCTGATGACATGGCAATGAATTATTGGGTGAGAAATCATTTAATTAATTTATATATATATATTTAAATTTCAAATGGTAAAACATGAATAACTTTTGCATACGGATTCAGATTTGGACGCGGTTTGTTGCGTTGGGATCATGGCGGAATTATGGTCGTTTTGCCACTAACCTGGCTGCGTTTGGAGACTGTGAATTTTTGGCCTTTAGTTGGACGTACGATCAACTAAGGATGAAAAGGTGAGTGATTCTTCGCTCATGAAATACTGAATTATTCCCATATTTATCGAATTAAATTATGAAATAGTTTGGTTGCATCTTTGTGATTGGCTGTTGAATTTGGTTGCTTAAATTTGATATACCAGTGAGTTAACATGCAAATTAGATCGATGATTAGTTATTTGATTTAAATTTAAATTTCTAGTTGAAAATTCTAATCCTTATAAATCCTGAAAACAGTTGAAACTGATCAGTTGAATGGAATGTATGTGATGGATGTTTGGTTGAAATTTATTACTGAATTGAGATTTGCCACAGTTAATGCTCCGTATTCAGTATAGTGTACTTGCATGTTCTTTGTGACGATAAATCCCATTTACCCTTGATGTTACGGGCATCTAATAAACCCGAGATTTATCGATAAAATAAATTAAGAACACAGAGTGAAATGATAAATCTCTGTGACCTTGATTTGGATTGAAATGATAGATCCATCCCTGAAATATCGAGAAATTAGACTTAAGAATCACTTGGCCATAGGATAGAAAATTATATACAGACATCGGTTGGTTAAATGATTTTTAAATACTCGAAATTCTTTCGAAGGATTTTTTTTAAAGAAATGTGTCGATACTCGATAAATATATTTTTCTTTAAAGATCCAACCCTTGAATGTGTATTGAAATGGTTAAGGAAATTTTCAAAAACAAATCGAAAATTTTAAATTGGGATTTGAATATGATTGAAATTATTCAATTTGAATATGATTTGGAGTTATTCAAATAAATGACATAGATTTGAAGGTAATAAATTCTCACTGAATTTAATTTTTGGGAAGTAATTGATAATACTCGGAGTTGTTTTAACTCTATATGAACATGGAATTGAATCTTCTTAATCGAAGGTTGGTTTGAACGGTGTTTGAAAACGAGATATGAAAATTGAATGAATTTCATATAGACTGGAATATATATTTCACGTTGTTGTAATTCGGAAGGAGAAACAATTTATGGTTTAAAAATTTTATTTTATTTTATTTTATTTTTATTCTATTTTATAAACTATATATCTACTTTGTTATAAATGAAGTTGCTTATATATATATATTATTATTCAAAAAAAAAAAATAGTAAAGCCTTTATTTTATGTATATATATATATATAGTGATTTAAATTATCTAAGTATACTCTAATGATTTTTATATAAGTAAATTTTATATATAAAGTTTTATTTATAAGTATCTATTTTCAAATTTTTATTTTATGAATTGTAATTTTCTCCCGAATGGAAAGTGTTTGGATTTAAACTGTTGGTTCAAATGGAGTTGAGATAAAGTTACATTCTATTTGAATATGAATTGATTTTAAACCGATTTTTATATGGAAAGGTAAATTTTATTCTACTTAAATATAAATGGGATTTCCAAGGATTGAAATGAATAGATATGGGAAATATATATTCTATTTGAATATGAATGGGTTTCGAATGTAAATCGATTTGGAATAACTGAAATATTTTGAGATGAAGTATATTCTATGTGAATATAGATCGACTGTAATATTATATGAGTATAATTTGATGATATGGGAATATGTCCTGGTTTGAAATATAATCGGTTTGGGAATGATTGGGATATTTTGATATGAAATTTTATTCTATTTTGAATATAAAATGGGTTCGAAACAAAATATGATATTTTGATATGAAAGCGAACCTTTGTGAAATGTAAAAGAACAGACCGATGTGGAAAATGTAATCGTTGGTTGTTAAAGAGACCGGAGTCGACATAAGGCATACTCTCTGTCAGTGTCGATACCACTTTGACAACTGTGAACGTTATGACGTATCCAGAATGAGTATGATGGCTTGGAGGCGATTATTGAATCGAAGGAGATGAACGATGACGAAATAGCCCTGAACTTCGGGTCAGAATTGAAATGACTAAAACAGGAGCTATACCGTGACAAATTGAGGTAGCACCTTTGATCGGACACACTTCTTTGATACTATTTTTATGACTATGATGATGATGATGATTTGGGCCCATTTATGACTTTGGGAGTGTGTTCCGAGTTGGGCGGTAGTGGCTGCTATGCGTTACCATCGGTCCGGGAGTGCAATTGGTAGAATCCTACCCTGGCCATTGCCTCGAGTGAGTTGTCATATTATCCTTATCGAGCCCATACGATTTTGATTTGTGTCGTAACTATGGAGTGCCCTCTGATGCCATCGTTTACGGTGGGTTTACGGTACTGTATAGACTATGGTATTATAAGCGGTGTAAGGGTAAAAATGTAATCCCGCTTACGCTATTTTCAGTATTTATACTTTACTGAGTAGACACTATCATAATAGCGTATTATACTATCTATGTATTAGTTTAACGGATCCTCGAGAGATGGAGAAATCCCGTAACATTTCTTAAGTTACTGTACCCATGACACTGATGTTATTTCGTATTTTAATTTGACTAACATGAGAATGATTTAGTGCTGATCCGAGTGTTTGTAGTGTTTTCTTTTTATGCAATACGCTCGGTTCAGCAGAAGTTGCAGTTAGCGAAGTTCCTTTGCCTTGGAGATCGAAGACGAAGATTTGGTATACATCTATATATATATATATATATATATATATGTATTTTCTGCTGCACTTTGTTCCGTTGTCATGTTATATAAGTCTGTATGTGTGTAACTCTGATAATTGTTGTATGTTATAACCAATGTATACCTTTCAGCTGTTGTTAAACTACTATTTATTTATTGTATGTTGTACTTCCGCTGTGAGATTCTGTGATTGGGTTTTTCTCTTCTTTCTTTCTTTTTCTTCTTTTCCCAATAACTACCTGCATTTGCGAATTATTTGGGTTGACAGGAGTAGTTTATTGTCGATTTAAACGGTTAAAAATTGTGGGTCGCTACAATTTGGTATCAGAGTGATGGTTAGCCATAACGTTGGCTCTGTTTGGGAATAAACTCATTAGAGATAGGGTTAGAAACGCCCTAGAATGAGTTTGAGAGTATATATGAGAGAGCGTACTTGTATTTTTGATATGAAATGGTTTTATATTGTGTTGATTGTTCTGTTGAATATTTATAGGTTCTGGTCGATATATGGGACGCCATAGAATCGATAGGAATTTATAAACAATCGAACAGAATGATCGACATAATATGGTTTTCGATTATATTTTTAAATATATCAAATATATATTATTGGTTTAAGTGTTTATGGATTTGTTATTAGTAGGTAATAATAATATTTAGATTATTGCCTATTATGATTATTTAAATAATAAATATAATGGGGAAATTCAAATGGTTTGAGAAATTTGATAATGAAACTTTTTTTTAAGTTCAATTGGGTGTAAATATATTTTGCAAATAAAATAGAAATGAACTTGAAACTTGATCCTGGGGTACTTTTGAAATAGTTCGCCAAAGTTTGAAATAATATCGTATTATAAGAAATAGTGCTGGAAGTGGTTTTCAAAGGATTTTGAACAAGATGAGTGTGTAATCCCTTCTTGGACATCAGAAATGACTTCGGTAATGAGTGCACACATTATCGACGTTTATTATGGAGTGTCTAAGTGGGGGAGACCACTCCGTACTTTCATAACTGGTGGGTAAAAGTTTTGGATTTAAATTCCATATGGTATAAAAGTATATTAAAATATTAATACATATTATTTAAAGTGAATTTAAATTAAACCAGAATTGAAATTTCTAGATTCTTTATTAATTCGAGGATTTGGATTTTTTTTTTTTCCTTATATGGTATGATTTTCTATAAATGGTATAAAACCCGGAATCAAGCATTTAAGTTCATCTTAATTAATGATATTGATTAAGTACTAAATTAACTCTATTGTTAGAATTTTGATTTGAAACTAAGGAATGGATTTCAATTTTAAGGACAAGGGAAATACCATTTAAAACTCTTAAGTGCGATAATAAGGTTTAATAAAATCTAAGTTTACTCGATAGAAGTGCCGGGGCAAATCAAAACTTAGTGTGAAACTAGGATTCGACTTAAGTCAACCAAATTAAATTGGGTAACTCTGTTGAGTGGATAAACGGTAATTGCTAATTGCCTGGGTAAAACTCATTAAGATTTCATATCGAAAGTAAAACTGAGTATAGTTAATTAGAAGGAATAGAATGCAAATCAATTGTCGAATGAAATAAAACTTCATTTGAGAAGGGAGATCGAGTTAAGTAAAGTTGATTTAGAGAAATTTAATAATAATAATGGTTGAGAGTGATATATAAAACTTGAATTATGAACCTTTCTTAACTAAATTCAGGATTCGAGAGAATAATAAATAAATCGAGTTAATGGAATAAACTTTAAGTGGAAATGGAAATAAGAATAAGAGAATAGGAAAATGGTTGAATGAATGTAAATGGATTTGGCAAATGAACTAGGAAATGAAACTGAATTTAGTCGAGTCGAATGAATTGAACCGATAAAAGTTAGGTTAAAAGACCGTATGAAGATCGATTTAGAATTAAGTACTTAGAGAAAGAAAAAGGGTCATGAAAAATAAAATAAAACTTGACCTGAGTTGGATAGATTTAATAAGATGAAATCAACTTAGGAAATTTAAATTGGTCGATTTAGAACCAATATGAATGAAGATGATATGAGAATGGACTTAAACAACTGGGATGAGTAAAGTCGAGATTTTTCAAAATGAATAGCTAGTTGAATATGGATAAATGGAACAAAAATCAGTGAAATATGGATGAAGTAAAAAGAATAAGTAATGAAATTCGGTGGGTTGATCCATGTTAGTGAAGTGAAAATTTAATATAATCGAGTTCGTTGGAAAGGTAAAGTGAATTCAGGTTTTAACCAGAATTAATGTTGGAATGAAACGAAAGATGAATAGGAAATATATCTGAATGGAGTAAGCAATCGAATGTGGATCCATTCCTTAATAATGAAATGATAATCGATTTTAAGTGTTAAGAATTTACCAAATCTTAGAATCGGAAAGTTTGAAACTCCAAATAAAATAGATCGACGTTTATGAGAAAAATGTGAATAATCGATAAGCTGAAAGTAAAATGGCTATAACTTTGAACGGATGATCGGAATTTGACGATTCCGGACTTTTTGGAAACCTTAGAAACTGAACTAAAACTTCCGATAATAGAGCCTCGTCGAATTTTCAAGTTAATTAAGTTGAAATCCAAGTTTTTAATCGTAGTCGTGTGCGCAGAAAATAAAAATCTGAAGCGTATACCTATATTGTTTTGACCATAACTTCCTAACCGAGTGTCGGTTTTTGATGTGCGAGCACAATTCGGAAAGCCCAGGATCTGAACTAAAACTTTTCCTTGATATGATTTGTAAAATTTTGAGATTTAAAGGGTAAAAACTGGGTTAAACAACTCAGATCTGCAATTTTATGTGTATGAGCTGAAGCGTTCGCCTTTGCTAAAACGGACATAACTTTCAAACGGATTATCCAAATTCGACGAATCCGGACAATTCGGAAAGCCTGAAACGAATGCAACAAATTTCGCCTAGTATGTCTTAGTCAAATTCCATCATCTAAGGGTAGATAATACCCCATTAGTTCGCTGACCTGTTGTTAACATGTTGGTTTTTGTAGTTGAAATGATTGAAATATGTGGTGTAAGTTATATTTCTGCTATGTATTCTATATATGTTGATTCTTATGTGTATGTGAGTATGTAGCAGGTGTTATGAAGTCGCGATACGCGTTGGAGCTCGCTTGCGCTAAATTCTAAAGTGCTAAGGTAAATAAATTGCTTATAAACGCTAAAAGAGGTACGTATTTGGGGATTATATTGGTTTTGGGGTTTTGTTTTGTGTTTTTCCCCATTTATGGGATGCCTCGTCTTGTGATGAGATGATATTTGAGTTATATGTATGTAGGGATTTTTCCCGGACCTCTCCGTACAAAGGAGATGCTGCCGAAATTTTCCGTGATTTCGGGAGTTAGAAAAATTTATGAGTTTTACAAATATAACTTATTTTATAAAGGCTATTTTTAGGTATGAATTTAAAATAGATATGTGCTTAATATCGTTTCGTTCTCATTTCGAGGACGAAAAGATTTTAAGTGGGGAAGAATGTAACATCCCATATTATATGTATATTTAATTTTCAATTTAAAATGAATTAATTGGAATAATATTTGAAAAATCAAGTTTTGTTAATTTTCAAATGATGGTGATTGTTGGAATTGAGTATAAATAGATTTTTCAAATTTAGTTTTATTTAGAAAGGCAGTAATTTGATATTGAATATTTAAATAATTAAATTAATGTGAGTGAGTTAATTTAAAAGTGGGATTCAAATTTAAATTGGAAATGGTGGAAGTATAGGTCGTTAAATTTTAACTGAAATTCAAATCAAAATTTCAAAGTAATCAAACTAAGATGTAAAAATGTGTGAAATTTATTTATAGAATTTATTTAAGTTATAATTTGATTAAATTTGAATTTTTAAATATTTAAAATTGAATTAAAACAGTTAATCGAATATTTGAATATTTTATTTATTTAATTAACTGTGAAAATTTAACCATTTGGACAACTGTCTCGGAATCCGATGAAACCAGTTCCATCGGATTCGAAACGGTGAGTTTTTGTTGAGTTCCAAATTTCGTTGTAATTGGACTTGTCGTTTGGCCGTATAGGAGAAAACGCGAATGGAATCAATGGAATATGATAATTGTTGTTTCTCTTATTAAACTTAGCCCATGAATATAAATTTCTTACTAACCCCAACAGCCCATTCATTATACGTATAATTCTTCCATCAGAAAATTTTCTCTAATGGCAGAACCAATATTTACAAACCCTAGTTCAAATAAAATTTCAACTTCAAAATCAAATCTCCTTAAAACCAATCGAATTATATATCAAATCAAAGCTCTCAACTGGTAGAACTCAGATCTACGGTTTGTTGTCGCATGCAGTACGTTGTTTGGTCAGAAATTGATGGTCAAACTTGCAGTTTTGAAACCCTAAGGTGTAAATTTGGGGGTTTTCGATTCTGGGCTTAATCAGAGAATCGGGGATATGGGTTTTGAAGAGACCGTCGATACGAGAGCGATGGTGGTGGTCGTTCGATTTATAAGCTAAGGAGTCATCGGGAATTTGGGTTTTAGGGTTCGAAACCCGTTTTGGGTTTCGATCTGGCGGCGGCGATTGAGGCCACCGGAGGTGGTGGTTCCGGTGTGGGTTGAAGCGGCTGGACGAGCTGGTCAGTTTGTGGGTAGTCGGATCTTCTAACTCAGTCGGAGGGGAACGCTACAGCTGGTCAAAGATCGGAGATGATGGGTTGTTTTCACGTTGTTACTGTAGCGAGGAAGGAGATGGAGGAGGAACGGCCTGATGACGTGGCAGCGAATTATTGGGTGAGAAATCATTTAATTAATTTATATATATTTAAATTTCAAATGGTAAAACATGAATAACTTTTGCATACGGACTCGGATTTGGACGCGGTTTGTTGCGTTGGGATCGTGGCGGAATTACGGTCGTTTTGGTACTAACCTGGATGCGTTTGGAGACTGTGAATTTTTGGCCTTCAGTTGGACGTACAATCAACTAAGGATGAAAAGGTGAGTGATTCTTCGCTCACGAAATACTGAATTATTCCCATATTTATCGAATTAAATTATGAAATAGTTTGGTTGCATGGTTGTGATTGGCTGTTGAATTTGGTTGCTTAAATTTGATATACCAGTGTGTTAATATGCAAATTAGATCGATGATTAGTTATTTGATTTAAATTTAAATTTCTAGTTGAAAAATCTAATCCTTATAAATCCTGAAAACATTTGAAACTGATCAATTGAATGGAATGGTTGTGATGGATGTTTGGTTGAAATTTATTACTGAATTGAGATTTGACACAGTTAATGCTCCGTATTCAGTATAGTGTACTTGCATGTTCTTTGTGACGATAAATCCCATTTACCCTTGATGTTACGGGCATCTAATAAACCCTTAATTTATCGATAAAATAAATTAAGAACACAGAGTGAAATGATAAATCTCTGTGACTTTGATTTCGATTGAAATGATAGATCCATCCCTGAAATATCGAGAAATTAGACTTAAGAATCACTTGGCCATACGATAGAAAATTATATACAGACATCGGTTGGTTAAATGATTTTTAAATATTCGAAATTTTTTCGAAGGATTTTTTTAAAGAAATGTGTCGATACTCGATAAATATATTTTTCTTTAAAGATCCAACCCTTGAATGTGTATTGAAATGGTTAAGGAAATTTTCAAAAACAAATCGAAAATTTTAAATTGGGATTTGAATATGATTGAAATTATTCAATTTGAATATGATTTGGAGTTATTCAAATAAATGACATAGATTTGAAGGTAATAAATTCTCACTGAATTTAATTTTCGGGAAGTAATTGATAATACTCGGAGTTTTTTAACTCTATATGAACATGGAATTGAATCTTCTTAATCGAAGGTTGGTTTGAACGGTGTTTGAAAACGAGATATGAAAATTGAATGAATTTCATATAGACTGGAATATATATTTCACGTTGTTGTAATTCGGAAGGAGAAACAATTTATGGTTTAAATTTTTTATTTTATTTTATTTTATTTTATTTTTATTCTATTTTATAAACTATATATATATATATAGTGATTTAAATTATCTTAGTATACTCTAATGATTTTTATATAAGTAAATTTTATATATAAAGTTTTATTTATAAGTATCTATTTTCAAATTTTTATTTTATGAATTGTAATTTTCTCCCGAATGGAAAGTGTTTGGATTTAAACCGTTGGTTCAAATTGAGTTGAGATAAAGTTATATTCTATTTGAATATGAATTGATTTTAAACCGATTTTTATATGGAAAGGTAGATTATATTCTACTTAAATATAAATGGGATTTCGAAGGATTGAAATGAATAGATATGGGAAATATATATTCTATTTGAATATGAATGGGTTTTGAATGTAAATCGATTTGGAATAACAGAAATATTTTGAGATGAAGTATATTCTATGTGAATATAAATCGACTGTAATATTATATGTATATAATATGATGATATGGGAATATGTCCTGGTTTGAAATATAATCGGTTTGGGAATGATTGGGATATTTTGATATGAAATTTTATTCTATTTTGAATATAAAATGGGTTCGAAACAAAATATGATATTTTGATATGAAAGCGAACCTTTGTGAAATGTAAAAGAACCGACCGATGTGGAAAATGTAATCGTTGGTTGTTAAAGAGACCGGAGTCGACATAAGGCATACTCTCTGTCAGTGTCGATACCACTTTGACAACTGTGAACGTTATGACGTATCCAGAATGAGTATGATGGCTTGGAGGAGATTATTGAATCGAAGGAGATGAACGATGACGAAATAGCCCTGAACTTCGGGTCAGAATTGAAATGACTAAAACAGGAGCTATACCGTGACAAATTGAGGTAGCACCTTTGATCGGACACACTTCTTTGATACTATTTTTATGACTATGATGATGATGATGATTTGGGCCCATTTATGACTTTGGGAGTGTGTTCCGAGGTGGGCGGTAGTGGCTGCTATGCGTTACCACCGGTCCGGGAGTGCAATTGGTAGAATCCTACCTTGGGTATTGCCTCGAGTGCCTTGTCATATTATCCTTATCGAGCCCATACGATTTTGATTTGTATCGTACCTATGGAGTGCCCTCTGATGCCATCGTTTACGGTATTGTATAGACTACGGTATTATAAACGGTGTAAGGGTAAAAATGTAATCCCGCTTACGCTATTTTCAGTATTTATACTTTACTGAGTAGACACTATCATAATAGCATATTATACTATCTATGTATTAGTTTAACGGATCCTCGAGAGATGGAGAAATCCCGTAACATCTCTTGAGTTACTGTACCCATGACACTGATGTTATTTCGTATTTTAATTTGACTAATATGAGAATGATTTAGTGCTGATCCGAGTGTTTGTTGTGTTTTCTTTTTATGCAATACGCTCGGGTCAGCAGAAGTTGCAGTTAGCGAAGTTCCTTTGCCTTGGAGATCGAAGATGAAGATTTGGTATACATATATATATATATATATATATATATATATATATATATATATATATATATACACACATATGTATTTTCCGCTGCACTTTTTTCCACTGTCATTTTATATAAGTCTGTATGTGTGTAACTCTGATAATTGTTGTATGTTATAACCAATGTATACCTTTCAGCTGTTGTTAAACTGCTATTTATTTATTATATGTTGTCCTTCCGATGTGAGATTCTGTGATTGGGTTTTCTATTCTTTCTTTTTCTTCTTTTCCCAATAACTACCTGCATTTGCGATTTGTTTGGGTCGACAGGTGTGGTTTATTATCGATTTAAACGGTCAAAAATTGTGGGTCGTTACAATCTATTTACGAATACGCGCTCATATATATACACTCAAACTCAATCTAGGGCATCACTATCCCATCTCTATTGAGTCACGCCATAGAGCTAAGGTAATCACTTAACCTTCAGCTCTGATACCAACTGTAGTAGCCCGAAAATCCGTACCAATTTGAGCTGACTAATATCCTACACATTCAACTCTAAGTGCACGAAAGTTCAGATCATTAATAGAAAGAAATTATAGGATGGGATAGAAAAGATAGAACTAATAGAATATAAGAAGAAGAACACAACTGAACAAAATCAGGGTAAACACGAATCTCACAGCGGAATGAATAAATTGTATTATAACATAACTTTGAAATACAAAATCTGAATTTGTACTTACATATCATATCAGAGTATAACTCATATGCATCACAGCGGAAATAACCTCTACATAACTAATGGTGAAGCCTTCTGCTTTGAGCTCCTCCAAGTGTATCTGTAAAAGCCTGAAACACTTGACTGCCCGTACAAATTTGGGCACCTAAGAGTTTAGGGAAAACAAACAAAAATAAACTCTGGGTCAGTCGAGGGACTGGTGTGAGTAAATTCCAACCATACCGTTTAACTTTGAAAATCCTTTTGAAACAAAAGGATAATAGTAATACCAGCTCACACATAAACATGGATTGTTTTTACCTTACTATAACCCAAAACACTTTGATATCAAAATCCAGTGATATTACAATAATGTCTAATCAATATAAACAACCAAATAGCAGAAAGCTTGCATCTCACGCTCCACATATATATAGTATAAAATCATAAACCGCAGAGCGCTTATTGGAGATTGGATTCCAACAGATAGGGTATGGGAGCACCTTCCGATCAGTGTACTCTAGAGGGTATACACTTGGGTTCAACAAGAACGTCTTGCAACCTTGCCACACATGACTGACCACTCATTTAGCTTGAGTGTATCGAATATATTGCCACCCATGGTTGTTGGCCATCCAACTATAATCCGAAGATACATAATCGAAAAGAAGAACAAATATAAATTTTCTCTATATCGATGACAATATACCCTGCTTGGGTATGACCCAACTAGCCATGCTGCCTTCCCGATTTCTGTCATTTCCATGTTGTGAGGCTAGAGGCTACGTCTATCTTCAGAACATCTGATCACCATTCACTTTGAATGCCACATCGTCAAACCCGTCAATTCACTAATCGATTACCAAAAATATCACGGGTATAAAAAGCTAAGAGGAATGAATTCCTCTGCCACCAGACGTAATACCTTTAAGAGATCAACTATATGTGATTTGTTAGGTATACTCTGTCAGACACTCATCCATACAAGTTGTCTTGGGATTGGACAAACAGAAAACACCATTCTGGAATAGAACAACCCTTGCATTTCATTCCATCTTCAATTGTCTTTAGCTTAATCTAATTCGCAACGCTTATGCCTATACGTAGTGGTTTTCGGATAATATATCCAACCGGTCTCTCTATATTGACAACGATGGTCAAAACACTTCGATAGTCGTTTATTTAACTGTCGAAGTAAAACAACATCCATTCTAATGTATAAGTAAACATCACACAATCAATGGCCCTTTTTATTTTAATATTAAATTTCCAGTTTCCTATATCTTTCTAGATATTTCCCAAAAACCCGTTTAGCCCTTAACATTTCTTGGAATACATTTCCAGTTATTATAACCTTTATTCTCCCAAATTCCAGATGTAAACGTTACTGACATTCGAAAAATATTTTCATCCTTTCATATTTCCTATTTCCTATATATCAGAAAGTATATATTATTCACATTGGAAAACATTTCCAATTTCCATTTTAACTACTTAATCTGCAAACATTTGCTTTTTAAAACCTTTTTTAACTTCGAAATGTGAACATTTATTTCTTATAGTAATCTGATTTCGTTTATCAAATAATTCTTTATTTAGGTAATAAATACCATTATGATTAAATGTCGACCTCCTATTTGATTAAAACTCGTTTAGCCTTCCTTTAGTTCGGAAACAAATTATTATTTGTTCAATATTCAATTACCATTTCTTATATGATCTAGAACAATGTCGATTGACATGTTATATAAATTCAAATGTTCTTATCACATTCCCATATTTTAAAGAGTTTCCTTCAGTACGCGTAATATATATCAGATCTCAATTATTTACTTCTACTTCCAACTTCGTAAAATTCATTTACACTTCTTCGGGGAAAAGCATAATTATTCTCTTATCACTTGGGATAAGTGAATTCCAAACCTTTCTAGTGAATAGGGTTATATATAATAATCATGCTTAAACTTGGTTAATAATGTTAATTTATCGTTATAGTTTAAAAACTTGCAATACACTGTAATATTCCCCTTTATAACTAATCTCGACATCACAGTCACGCTTAAGCCTGGTCAACAACGTTAATTTGTTGTTATAGTTTAAAAACTTGCAATACGCTGTAATATTCCCCTTTATAACTAATCTCGACATCATAGTCACGCTTAAGCCTGGTCAACAACGTTAATTTATCGTTATAGTTTAAAAACTTGCAATACGCTGCCATATTCCTTTTATACTAATCTCGACATCTCTTTCCGTTACAAACTGATACCATCCCTCGATAATAGTGAATTCGTTCAAGTTGGGGTATTTTATTTACCTCTCAGACCTTGATCGACAACGTTCTTACCTAAGAACAGATATAACTCTGTAACTCTAAACTCCTTATTTTCAATAATATCAATTAAACTGTATTCCTTGCTTTATTTAAATTTGGTTTTATGATGCCACATCCTTATTTGAAGACTTAGTTGTTTATAATTATTTACATTGGTCATTAACTCTTCGCTTCATCTTCCTTACACAAATCCATTATTAAACATTTCTCTTTGCTTTGTCTTCCTTAGACAAATCTATTATTAAACATTACTTTATTAAAATTCAATAACGTTCTTTGTCTTTTGGCAATTTACTTCTTATTCGAATTATTATATCCAATTCAAGTAAACATCTCAATACAATCTTGATACCATCTTAAATGAAATCCATCTAAAAACCAATTACTTTAATCAAATAGTGATTAAATTGATCATTTGCTGAAGGAAAACAGTTTACTTCATTATTAATAAACAATACTAATTATATTAGTTCAATAATTATTTAAACTCCATTAATTAAAAACGTAATTAAATCTTATTAATTTTGATTTAACTTATTTTCATTAGATTAATTGAAGATAAATTAATCTAATAACCAGTTTCCAATAAATAGTTGATTTAACCAACTTCAAACCATCAGTTAATTTGTTAACTGGTTTTAATTACTTCTTACCATTAGATTACATAACCATTTGTCTCTAAATATTTACACGCAGGATGGTTACAACTTTATAACTTATTTAAATATCAACGATCAGTTGTATTTACTTTAATAAACGAACTATAAAACACTAATTTATAATAGAACCTCTATTTTAGTTTAAATTTTGCATTAATTATAAAATTATAATTTTATAACCAACTTCGTTGATTCGCCTACCGGCAAATCAATTTCTTAACCAACGATGGATGTATAGTCGGTTGTTGCCACTTTCTTAATCGATATCATCTATTGATTTAATCATAAAAATGTCGAATTTCCATTCATCATTAATATCCACATAGGATTTTAATGTCATTTGGGCTCAAACAGTGTTTATATAAACAATATAAAACGAACAATACAGATAAATATTATGGAATCCGGTTGGATTTCTCTAACCGGTTTCCTGCATCCACAAAAATATACACCGGTCCACCCACATTATACTCCAACCACCAGCGTTAAAGCTTCTCTTCCCTTTACCCCGCTTTAAAACCCCAAGCTTCTTCTTCAACTGTTGTGTCACTTTGTTTCTTTCTTTGTTTAAAATTTGAACGGGCCCTTCTGTTTATTTCATTTGTATTTCCTATTGACCCATCTTCTTCATAACCCATCCGCGCAACACACCTAAACCCGCCAACTTCTATATTTTCTTAAAACAATGTTGCAAGCAACTTCCTGTTTTATTTTAAAACCTCCCATCTCCACCAACATATAGCGCAACCATCTGTTACCCCATTCCCTCAAAATATCAACTAACATTCCCAATGTGCTCCCCATTTCTGAACACTCTTCTCCCAAAATTCAAAATGAACAACACCATCTTGTTAACGTGGCACTCAAGTACCTCTTTTCTTACGCAAACAAACCGAAAACTTGACATCCCAACCCCGCATTTCTCCTACGTACCACCTCTTCATGTATATGGTACTTTAAGTTCCAATGAACCATGGCCGTGACTTTTCTTCAACCTTTACCACCGTATATGAACTCAGCTCCCCTATTCTTCACTTCCTCGCCACGTCCTCACTTTGTTCCTTTATTTCCTTTTATTTCTCACGTTATTTCATACTTTAAACCTATATGAACTCAAGTTCATTTCATCCAACATATAAACATCCCGTCCCCTTCTCTCCATCAGTACAAGATCCTCACCTTGCTTCCATCACTGCGTCGAACAGAGCTCCTCCTTTGCTCACGCATCAACCAAAGTATCAAATCCATGCAAGCTTTTTCCGCCCACAAATACATCCGCTCCACTCCTTCTTGTAATACCACACGCATGGCTCCAGTAGTCTTCAAATGGCCATCTCACGTGGTTGTCTCGCCGCTTGCTCACCTTCTCCAGAGATTTACATACGCGATAGACCTCCCTCCAAAGAAAATCCGCTCCAACATATTTGTATTTCCATTTTCAATCTTCATTTCCTGATGAAAACTCCATCTAGTAGACGTTGTATACTTTTGAAATGCAGTTGCGGTTTGCTTCAAACCAAAATGGCAATCAATTTTATTTTGGTTTTGAGTTGTTTCTTTCCACATTTTTGGGAACCCATGAATTTTAGTTTCATTAATGGTTTTTTCTAGCTAGAAAAGGAAAAGGTACTGCTGCTTGCGTATGTATATATATATCGGTGGCTTTTACTTCAAGGGTAAAGAAGAAAGTATTTGTTTAATATATATCATATACTTAGGGATTAAGGTATGTACGTACTATGTCCTTAAATGAAGGAGAGTAAGGTCGGTCTTAGGATTATGGTCGCTGAAAGAAAAACTAAGCTAGCTAGTGATTTGCAAGTTCATTGCTTCATTAATAAGCTATAGAGGTTGACCTGAACGTAGGGTATGGTGCGTGTTTGTCTAAGGTTATGGTCTGCGTTATGGGGTACGAAACTTATCCTACAAGGAATTGAAATATATATGTTATATTGCATTTGTATTTGACCACGTTACGTAATATTTTATTCATATCTGAGCTGCTATGGACAGAAATAAGAATACGGTCGTGTCAAGCGAGGTGCCACGATCCCAAAAATATAATAATATCGGTAGGTTAACTCATATTGTGAAACCCTAAAATATTGATATTGGGTGCAAAATACTCCAAACAAAAAGTTGCATATTTAATTTATTAAAAATTACAGTAAAATTCTAAAAATTAAATTATCACTATGTCTTAAAAGAATCTTGTCCAAATTTGCAACCGGTATCTAGTTATATCAAATAAACTGTTACGGTCGATAGACGATTTTATAGTGACTATTTGAAATTTTGATTTGGACATAACTCACACTCTATAACACGAAATCTTGGTTTTTCACTTCCATTAGAAAAATATAGTTCAACATATTTCAATGTTTCTTGTTTCAAAAAAATCCGGTTTATAACGAGTCCTGTATACTTAGTTGAAGTTCAGAACGTTAAATTACGAACTGCCACGACATTACAGACTCGATTATATTTAATATATATTTTTATACGTTCAACTTCATTTTAATTAATATATAAATCCATTTATATTATGAATTCAATATTTAAACAGATTTAAATATTCTAATACAAACCGATAAAAATGCGGGACGTTACATAGATAAAGAAAATCGAATCCTAATATACTAATTCCTCTGATCATCTAAACCTAAGCTTTGATACCAAATGTAACACCCCACACTTTTTTGAGGTCGAAATTTCGATAAAAATTGAAACTCAAATCCATCCAAGCATAGAGAGTATAAATCCAGTACCTGCAAATAATGAACATGAGCATAATCAGAGTACAATAAAACCAAATCACAGCGGAAACAAGGTAATATAACTAATACCGACTTAGGAAACTAACTTAAAGCTAATCGCCACATCGATATCGAAGATGAGAGAACAAGAGCCGAAAACCAAATTGAAAACCTGCTAAGACCAGTCTTCCCCGAGATAATCCTGAGAGTTGTTATAAGGAGGGGGTCAGAACAACAAGTCGTGATGAGTAGAAAATATATAACACTGTCTACGATACACAAATGGACCCTGTTTGGTCATAACTAAAACATATGTCCAACAAGGCTAGTAATTCTAACCGAACCTGGCAAAGATTTATGCACAACGACTAACCACCATACCAAAGTAGTATACCCAAAGAAAATGATATCGCAATACTGAGATAGAACATTTACTCATAATTATGAAGCCTTTCAACCACTATTCAACCAAATACTAAAAACTAAGAGGCGGGCTTCCAACTACTTTATATGCCATAAGGAGGTAAATTATTGTTATATAGCCACTTAAGACCTTACTACCAATATAAGATAAAGGTGGATCCTTTTGATAACTTAAGACCCCAATGCGGACCTATTGATCACTTAATGCCTTATTTAGTGGTTTACCCTACACAAATATAAATTAGATGACACTAGCTACTAATTCCTACCAATTTAAAGCTTCCGTCATTTACGCATATACCCAATCCCACATAAGGCGAGAGATAGTAAACAGAAACTTATCACCAATTGGATAGATAGATCGTCATTTACGACCTTCTCCGGGCGGACCCACATGTTACTATCTAGCTGGCCTTATTAGATAATCCCCTAGTTACTTAAATACTTCCTGCGAGATAGGAAGACCTATGGTACCTCCGTAGTGGTCATTTAATACCTTATCCTAAGGCGGATTCCATCCCTAGTCACTTATTACCTAGAGGAAGCGGACCATCACAGAGATTACTGATCTCGCGCCCAATTAGTCATTTAATACTTCTTATTTATGAGTATGCAAACTATATGATCATTTAATACCCTATTTAAGGCTGGATCTAACTACTTAATACCTATAATCCCGAAGCAGGCTATGCTTACGAATTATTCCCTTGATAGTTTCTTCTTTCGAAAGGGAGGCGAGTCCTACAACCACTTAATACCTCATCACCTGAAGTAAACCTTATCCAAGGAAATAATTTTTTGTACGCAAATATCTATCATCATGGTTTTCTATGGTTGATGATATATCACATCAGTTGTACGTATATTCGATTGTTGGAAAGTACAGACATATGTCAAATAAGACAACTGATCTCGCATCCTAAACCTACTAAGTCCAATCCTTATTTCTAATTATATTAGTTCTAGATTAAGTAGAATAAAATAAGGAAAAACCTATAACTTCCTATCCTAGGATGTTTAAATGTTTATTTTCTTATTGGCTTAGTATTTTCTATGACAACCAATTCCCATAAATCCCCTTCAATCCTATTTATTATTTCTATTAAAATTTCCTACCATTTATGACCCTAACGGTCATATATCCTATGGCATTCATTAACCTATTAATTTCCATTTAGATCAGTCCCATTTTAAATTCTAATCTAACATTTGTAACTCCCAAACTTTACTTTATTAATTTAATTCTTAAATAATACACATATATATAAATTTATTACTTATTTATTTCACTAGTTGGAGTTACAAATAATTATTTCTAATTACAAATTAAATTGTAACCCTTTAGGCTTTTATCTCTTGCTCAATTCAATTCCCTGAAACAAACATGGTTACAATATTTATTAATTTATTTTAACCTTTTATTTGTAACAAATCAATTCCACATTTATTACTACAACAGTCAAAATGTTTATTTCCGTTTAAGATGGGTTATATTTCCATATACATCCCCATAAAATGGAAACAATTTGAATTCAAACAAATAACACAAACATTTATTAATTTACTATAATAATGTTATTTACATATATCTGGATGGATAAGATAATATATATATATACACACACACACATATATATTTAAGCATGACATTTACGTAGTTGCTAATTTCATTCATTAATATTTATTATTTATGTCCTGGTATAAACTAAAGTCCAAAATATCCCTTTTTGTGTTTAATCTTGTTTTAAGATTCAATATCTTATAAAAAGGTTAATAACTATAATTTTATGAATTTGTCCAAAAACATTTAGAAGAGGAATATCGACATATTTCAAATTATAAGAAATAGTAAATATTTATTGTTTATATTTCTTGTTGATTTCAAATAACATTGTAACGTCCCGGGTTTTTCGACCATTTGAATTTGATATTTGAATCTATTTTATATATTATATTTGAAATATTAATATTTCGATTATTAAACGATAGTTGAATGTTTATATTTATATTTAATTATAAACGAGTTCGTAACATTGCGGTAGTTCGTAGTATTGAGTTTCGAACTTCAATTGAGTATACGGAATCCGTTTTAAGTCGGAATTCTGTGAAACAAGAAATGTTCGAATCTAATTATTTATAATTTTCTAATGGAAGAGAAAAATTAAGATTTTATCGTATAACTTGTAAGTTATATCAAAATTACAATTTAAAATAGTCGCTATGGGAATCGTTTATAAACAATAACGTTTATTTAATAAATTAAATAGGAATTTGAATATAATTTGAATATCGTTTAACTCGAAAATGTCAATGTTGAGCTATAATTCTATATCGATTTATATTTGGAGTTGTGTATTATTTTATTTGGATATATATATATACGGTAATAATAATATATTATTATTTAACTTAATTATTTTGAAATTTATTTATATTTTTAATGATATTATATAAGCGTTAGAAATAATTATTTTCCAAATGACATCCGTTTTCAACGAAACGAATTTTATCGGAATATGTATAGCTAGTTATTGTTAGTTTTCCAGTTTAAAGACAAACAGAGTTGTTTTGTCGGTAGAGGAAATTCAAAGCTGGACCGGTAAATTAAAATAAGGTCGTTGTGCGAACGGAGACCGTTTTCAATGAAATAAATTTCATTGGGATCGGAATGTCACGATATAGCGGTGTGACAATTTTCATTACGATTGGAGCTGGTGAGCGACATTGAGGATTTAGGAATGTTAAACTACCCTTAGCGGTAAAATTAAATAACTGCGTATATGATAATCGTACATATAAAAACAAAATAATGTACGCACTGCCTACACACATATTTACCTACCATTTAAAAAAAACTGTGTAGTCTAAATCGCATGCCTGCAGTCTGTACTAAAATAAACAACTTTATTGCACATACTTCCCTCTCTACTGATTAACCCACATGCCACATTAAAAAATCCTACCCTGTTTCAATGTGAAACTACACTCCCAAACCCGTCTAGTGAAATGAAAATTCAGCCACTCTATATGGTTAAATAACACACACACTACAACAAAAACACCATATTACAACTTTATTTTTACAACTGTCGCATGATGTCAGTTGTAATAAAGGTTTGTAACAACAGTCAATTTCTAAAAGTTCTAATAAACATATTTTTAACAACTATTTTATTGTACCAGTTGCAATAGATGTCTATTATAATTATTCTTAATATATGGTTATTTTAAACTTTTTTTTGGCAGTTCACTACAACAAAAACACCATTTTACAACTGTATTTTTACAACTGTCACAAAATGCCAGTTGTAATAAGGGTTTTTTACAATTTTTTTTTAAGAAAGTTGTCGTAAACTTATTTTCAACAACTATAATATTTTGCATGTTGTAATAGATGCCTATTGCAATTTTTATTTTCTAACAGTTGTAATAGATGACTATGTTTAACAACTTACATTAGTAATAGAAGAATATATTTAGTAATTAAATTTTAATAACTAATGATTAATAAATTATATTTAATAATTAAGAAGTAATATTTGTTGTTAGTATTAATATTTAATACTTATGGTTAATAATTATATCTAGTATATAATATTTCAAAATGTTTTAAATGTTGAAATTTTCTAAACTAAACTCTAAAATATTATAAAATTTTCAAAAATTAAATAAATTTAGTACTTTACAAAATATCCGAAAATTCAGAAAACTTGTTAGTTCCCACTTCTGTAAAATTTCAACATTTTATTTTCTCTATTTCATACGATAACTGAACTTCAAGTTGAAATGAATATTAAGTGATTTAACCAAGATGATCCATAGTAACAAAATCGATTTGACTGTGGAGATTTCTTAACCGATTAGTTAAAGAAATAATATTATGTATAGTGTAGGAAAACATTGAATCAAACAAAAATATTTCTGCACTCGCTAATATTAATTAAACAAAAAGTGATAAAATTGAACATCCGAATAGCGGCAACTGAATTTTTTGGCGGTTCAACAATTATATTTCATTGTGCCCGCTTTGTGCTGAGTTATAAAGTGTTTTCTGAGAGGTATGCCGCATGCATTTGGGTAGTGAAGCAAGGACCGCGAGAGTCGTTAGGTAGTCTAGCTCGCCTGCGGCAAGGCAACGTATCAAACAGGGGTTGAGTGGCACCAGGTATGAGATACATGTCCATACCACTACAAAAAACACTTGAATTAGCGACGGACGTTCGCAACGGCTTTCGACGGCCGTCGGCGGCCGTCGGAAGCCGTCGCCTATAATCGGGATTTTATTCCCAGCCGAGAACCTTTCCTCCACTTTAACCTTGTTTGCCCCAAATTGTTCCAGCTCCGAATTATACCCTAAATCCACTCCCAAAATCGAATTTTTCACCCCAATCTTTGATTTCTTCCCGTATAATCCTCCCCGGCTTCATCTCTAACCTCTTGAGCAAGCAATTTCAGGTATAATCACTTTATTTACTTAAAAATCCATTTTTTTCTAAATCTATTTATGTCCTAAATCGAAAATTAGGGTTAATTATTGATGGTAATTGATTCCTATAGCATAGTAGTGGGCAATCGTATCCTTTATGTGCATATTTCATGCTATATTGTGAAATTGAAAAGTTATGTGCAATTTTTGGGTATTTGTGGATATGTTCTCATTTAGCTTGGTTTTTGCCGTTGTATAATTTAGGATATTTGTGTACATGTGCACCGTTTTGCGCTTGTCATTCTTGTATGTGTTAGTTGACATACAAAAAAAATGAATGGAAGAAATAGGAATAGTACATCGTGCAAATTTTGACTAAATACACAAAAAAGATCATGAGTCTAAATTCTAGTTGTGCCTATTGAAACGACGATAATGGTAAATTGGCTTTAAGTTGATTGAAATGTCAAGCAGATGTGAGAAGATAAAATATTTTTGTGTTGCAGTAAAACGTATTTTTATAGTAAAATGCGCACATCTAATTGGCTAATATCCCCTAGAGTGTTATCGGCCCCGTCCGACGGATGTTGTACATGATCGTTATATAAATAGTCGTTTTTGTCAAATTAAAAAACGGCCATCTATATTCATCTGGTACAATATTTGTTGGATTTGTCCTTGTATTGGACAAGTTATAAACGCAGTAAGCATGTACATTTTGTATACTACTTCATTTCGAAAGATTCACAAAATTTCGGTTTAATTTTTCTTTTTGTTTCCTGTGTACATGTGTACAATGCAGGAAACAAAAGGGAAATGCTGCCGAAATTTTATTGAATCGTTTGAGACGAAGTAGTATACAACTGTAAATGTTTACTCTGTTTATAATGGGAAGTAGGATGCCTGACCATGTAAAATCTAGCCATTAATTATTATTTTAAAAGATTACTATGAAAAATTGCCTTAAAAACCTTATATGTGCTAAAGAAATCAAGCTTCATCTTAACTTTCGATTACGATGAAGCGCACGACACTATAATATGAAAAGCAGAAAACCCTAAGAAACAATATTTGTCATAGCATTATTGTGATATTGTGATATGAGATAAAGGCATGTATGATATTTTGGTTAAACGAGTCTTAATTGTCATACAGTTTAAGCGCAAAGATACACTATTACCCAAAATTGGGAGCTGTTATTTTTGTTTCAATGCTGCAGAAAATAAAAATTTCTACATTTGAGAGGCTCCAAAGAAATTGCCAAATCTAAGATAGAAGCAATTACTTTTAATCTTAGTGTACACAAATTTCCTTCGTATTAACGTGTTTTCTTTAATTCGGATCTTACTTTGCAAACCAAATTGCTACGGTTTGAAATATGTTAATGGGTTTAAGCATTTGGAGAAATCGAAAAGCTGGAAGTCAAACCATTATGGCCCTTCAACTTTGTGGAAAATCACATTCACACTTTTCTTACTTCTTCTAATACTAGTACACGGGCCCATACTATTTAACCGTCTTCAAAATCATACAATGAAATAATGTTTTTTTGCCATGACTTTTATTATGATTAAGACAAACTTAAAATTTTAAAATAGATGTGGATCAAATTGTATCACCTTGAAAGTTAAATAGTTTGAGAGGGATATTAAATATCCATTTTTAAGCACAACGAGAAGTCAACGAGAATAGCATAGTATTGAACAAATGAAGTAAATATTAACCAAACTCGTGTTGGGCACGTCTAATAGAACTATAGTTTGTAGTAAAAGAAGATTACTTTCATGGATCATTTTTATTCCAGAAATATTCATGTCATCATATAAAAAATACAAACTGAGATTCCTTTACATATAAAAAATAAATAATGCACATATAACTTACTCAACATATTAAAAATAAATATCTTGCTCGTCATCCTTTAAATATATTTATGTATTTCACATAACAAAGAAATTTTAATCAAATTTGCAAATGACTATCAAATATTGAGAAACATGGTTAAAATGTCATGAATTATGTAAAGGCGAATGTACCGAATTCTATTCATACACCAAAAAATACTTTATGTGCACCACTGTTTTGCTAAAAATATATATTACTAAATCACCCTTCTTCTTTGCTTTCAACCGTTATTAAAAAAAATTAACTTAGTGAAATTGTTATTTGCTTTCAACCGTTATTAATTTTTGAACTCATGACTAAATTTGTCAAATAGGAAAAATGATTGATTATTTTGCTGATCGGAGGAGTTGGATGCATCAAAGGAGAGGACAGAGAGGTTCAATAAAAGAAGATTTTTATAATGGTATAAATGTCTTTGTTGAATTCGCTTTAAGTAATAACGGAAGCGATCCTGAAATTCGTTGTCCGTGTAGCAAGTGTAGACATTTGAAGTATTTGTTACCCGATGTTGTAAAAGTGCATTTGTGCAAAAACGGATTCGTACCCGAGTATTACTTTTGGGATCGTCATGGAGAAGTTGTATCAAATACTCCTATAGAGACCGAGGTAGAAAGTGTTGCTGATGAAAATATTAGTACGCCCCGTATTGAAAATATGGTCGAAGACGCAGCGCGATCAATGTTTCCTATGAATGCAGTTGATGACGATGATGAAAATGACGAAGAACCGAATATTGAAGCTAAGAAAATTTATGATTTGTTGGATAATGCTAAGAAACCTATTTGGGATGGTTGTAAAAGCGGCACTCAGCTATCGGTAATCGTAGAATACATTGCGATGAAGTCAAAGTACAACATCACTGAAGCTGGGTTTACAGCTATTGTACAAGCTGCAAAAAGGCACATGCCGCCGGATAATTTAATGTGTGAAAATCACTACGAAGTTAAAAAACTTATGTCGGCATTTGGTTTACCTTATCAGAAAATAGATACATGTGTAAAAGGATGCATGTTGTTTTGGAAAGATGACGTAAACCTTAGAAATTGTAAAATATGTAATAAAGAAAGATATAAACCAAGAAAGAAAAAGGGAAAGGAAGTTCCATTCAAACGTATGCATTACTTACCCATTACTCCAAGGCTTCAAAGATTGTATGCGTCTTCTGTAACTGCATCTCATATGAGATGGCATAAGGTGAGATCCGAAGAAGAAGGTACGTTGACCCATCCGGCCGATGGGGAAGCATGGAAGCATCTCGATAAAACTTATCCGAATTTTGCAGCGGAGAGTCGTAATGTCAGACTAGGATTATGTACGGATGGTTTTACACCATTTTCTCAATTTGGTTCTAAATACTCATCATGTCCCATTATCATCACACCTTATAATTTACCTCCATGGATGTGTATGAAAACACAATATATGTTTCTTACTGTTGTTGTTCCTGGCCCCGACGATCCGGCACAAGGAATTGATGTTTATTTACAACCGTTAATTGAAGAATTAAAAACATTGTGGAACGAAGGAGTAGAAACATACGATGTTTCAAAGAAGAAATTTTTTCGAATGTTTGCTTCTTTGTTGTGGACTATAAGTGATTTTCCTGCCTATGCAATGCTTTCAGGATGGAGTACTGCTGGTCGTCTATAATGTCCATATTGCATGGAAGAGACACGAGCGTTTTCCTTACCGCATGGTAAGAAAATTTCATGGTTTGACTGCCATCGATGTTTTCTCCATGTAAACCATCCTTTTAGAGTAGACAAGAAAAACTTTTTGGCTAATAGAGTAGAAACCAGACAACCTCCAACACTATGGTCTAGTGAAGAAATATATGAAATGGTTGAAAATCATCCAAAGATATATGAAACTGGAGTTCAAACAGAAATTGAAGGCAAATCGATTTATCACAATTGGTGTAAACAGTCTATTTTTTGGGAGTTGCCGTATTGGAAACATCTTCTGCTTCGTCATAATATTGATGTGATGCACAATGAGAAAAATGTATTTGATAATGTCTTTAACACAGTTTTGAATGTTAAAGGGAAAACTAAAGATGATTTAAAATCAAGGCGCGATATAGAAGAATTATGCAAACGTCCCGAGCTTCATATGAAACCAAATGAGAGTAAAAAACCCAAAGCATGTTATGAATTAGATAATAATCAGGTTAAAGTTGTGTTAAAATGGGTTGAAGGGTTAAGATTTCCTGATGGGATTTCATCAAACCTTCGTAGATGTGTGGACTTCAAAAATGGTAAATTGAGCGGAATGAAAAGTCATGATTGTCACATAATGATGGAGCATTTATTTCCCGTTATGTTCAAAGAACTACTGCCGTTAAAAGTGTGGAAGGTATTAACTGAGCTCAGTTTGTTTTACAAAGAGCTTTGTTCGACTACTTTAAAAGTGGAACGCTTACGTAAATTCGAAGTAGATATTCCAATATTGCTTTGCAAATTGGAGAAAATATTCCCGCCAGGTTTTTTTAATGTAATGGAGCATTTACCTGTTCACCTTCCAACTGAAGCACGACTTAGAGGTCCCGTCCAATATGGATGGATGTATCCGTTTGAGAGGTAAATATAAACATGTGACTCATTAATTTAATTGCACTTAAAATTATGAGATAATGTAGATTAATTTTGTATAGATATCTGAATCATTTGAAGAAAAAAGTGAGACAAAAAGCACGAGTTGAAGGCTCGATATGCAAATCTTACATCGAAGAAGAAGCTTCGTTCTTTTTCTCTCATTATTTCAGTGATCATGTGAATATATCATTTGAAAGTGTTCCTCGAAATGACGAAGGAGACGTACAAGAATCGTCCCAAACAGTTTTTTCTATTTTTAGACAACATGGTCAACCTTCTGGGAAATGTGTAGACGTATGGCTAGACGATAAAGATCTCCATGTAGCACACACTTATATTCTTCTAAATTGTGCTGAAGTTGCACCGTTTGTTAGGTAATATGAAATACCAATTAGTGCTTTATTCATTTCTACATTTTTGCTTATGTACGATAATTAATGTAAAATTTTATTTCTATTTACAGCGTTTATGAACGTGAACATCCAAACGGAGATATCGGTAAAGAATTTTCTGCTTGGTTTACAAATTATGTTTATGAACCCAAAAATTGTGTTGTTGATGAAGGGTTGAAACATCTTGCAATGGGACCAAAAAGATTGGTCAAGACATATCCAATATATTTTGTTAATGGATATAAATTTAACACCGAAGAATACGGTGCTGAAAAATTAACGAACAATACAGGTGTATTCGTGAAAGGCAGTGACGATCCTGAAAATCACATTAATGATTTTTATGGCATTTTAACACAAGTATTGCAACTGACATATTTCTCACGACCCGTAGAGGAGGTGTTTCTATTTAAATGTGATTGGTTTAGCACTGTTCCAGGATCTGGGATTAATGTGCATAAAGATTATAATCTGATTGAAATTAAGCGTACATCGCACTATTACAAGTATGATCCTTTTGTACTAGCCAAACAAGCATTTCAAGTTTATTACGCTCCTTACCCGTCTCTGAAAAGAGATAAAGCAGATTGGTCGGCAATTTTTAAAACAAAGGCTAGATTTACGTTCGACGGGAAGAATATTCCAGACGAAGGAGCCTATCAGGCAGAACTCGAACATAACAATTAAATTCTAATTGAAGACGGCCATGCTGATTTTGGTCCTCTGGTCGATGAGACAAATGTTTTAGTAGAAGCGTTTGAGAGTGAGGAGGAAGATAATGTAGAATCTGAGGCCGAATCTGAATCAGAAGAAGATGATGACTAATGTGGATCATGATGAGTATTATCTGTCTAGTTGTAATGTAATTATGGAGTATACGACGTACATTCTGCAATTCATGTAACTCTGTTTAATTTTCTAATATTATGATCATTTTTTACATCGTTTATGTCATATGCAATTCATGTAACTCTGTTTTTCCTATTTATATCAAATCTGCAATGTAATATGTTACTCCTTGGAATATGAGACCCAATGAAATACAGGTATAAACGATTTCATTATGTTTTATATTGCTTATTTAGATGCTTATATCGTTTGTGTAAGTTAGCCATAAAATATTTAAGAATATGATGTTATTGTTTTCTTTTAAAATGGTTTGTATGTGATAGGTATGTCATATAGAGGGAATTCTTCGGGAGAGGGTTCTGGATCGCAAACCCCTACACGTCCAGTCATCTCCTTGGTTCCTACGAGCACAGGGTAAAAATTAATCTTTATTTAGAATATTAATTATTATTTTTACTATAACTCATGTATATTATATTTAACGCAGGACTTTCGATCTGCAACCTTCAAGGGTTATTTTGGAATGTTCGAGAGCTGCATATAGGGCTCGGATGTCGAGATGTTGGCCTAAGTGGGATCTAATCCCACCTCACATACAGGAGGTCATTTGGCAGGATGTGCTAGTAAGTATTTTCTTATGTACTTTTTGCATTATAATTTCTTGATCAATGATATGCTGTACATGTATCATCTTTATTAAGCACCAAATTTTGTTTTGATTGCGAACTTCACAAAATGCTCTTTGTATATAACATATTAAATATTAAATTGTTATTTTAGATTTGATCCATTGAAATAGTTTTTTGGTGCACATGTGCGGCACTTACCATAAAATCCCATGTTTATAATTTTATATCAAACCTAATAATGACTAACGGTGCACCCAAATATGACTGTGAGTAGAAAGATCAATTCATGACCGTTGAACAAGTCTACAAAACTGGTTATTATATGCACTAAATTGAAAAATCTCCTTTAATACGTGCAGCTTAAAATAGCTATCTCTTTTACCATTTCAAATAGTGTTAATACTTCATACATAAAACTTAGAATGTCAATCTGATTGCCCTTTTTAAGTGTTGGCTTACTTATCAGAAAAATGACTATGTCCTTACTTGTGTGTGTTTTATTCCAGTCAAATTCTTACATATTCAATAGTAATGTTTCTTTAACGTGAAATACAGGCTGAGGTGGATTTCGAGACAGATGATTTACAGCTGGCTCAGACGTACTGGGTGCAGAAAATGAGAAAATGTTATAAAGATGGCATATCAACAATGAAGAAAAACATGAAAAAACCTCCATGGATGGGAGCAGCCGTTTGGGAAGGATTTCTAAAGTATTGGGACAGTGATGAAGCGAAGGTTAGTGTACTAATTTTTTTTAAAATATAAAAAATATTTACTCGATAAGTAATGTATCAAATTTTGAATGAACAGACGGAGTCAGAAAGAAACAGCGCAAATCGGAATAAAAATCCAGTCACGCATCGAGGAGGATCGAAGTCCTTTCAGCAGTATCGACAGGAATTGGTAAAAAAAATTTAAATGCGACTTATATAAAAATTAATATACTATATAATTTTGAAAATGTAATAATTGCATGTAATAATCAAACTCAGGAGGCTGAGGGACAGGGTCCAGTCTCATATATGGATGTGTTCACCCGTACGCATGCCATCGAGAGTCTCGATTCAGAAGGGAACACCATATACACATGGCATGACGACAAGTCTAGGAAGAGTCACGTAAGATTTCATTATATGTAGAAGTACTTGTAGTAATTGTTAAATTATAGTAATATAATATATCATGATACTAATTTTAGATACATTCTTATTTGGTCTTGCATGCAGGAGAAGTTTATGGAGCAACGTCAGCAGCGTCTAGCTGAGACTGGACAGGAGCAGCTCACTACCGACGAGGAGGACATCATCTTCCAGTCAGTGATGGATCCGATGACGCGGAATAGACGTTATGGATTCAGAAATCAAGTGGTAAAGGCTTTTTACCTTAATTTAATTTTCAGTTTAGAAATAAAATTCAGATTAGTGCAATGTTCCATCAAACGCCATTCTCCTCTTCACATTGATATAACTACATTGTATATACTTGTCAAAACGTAATGGTTGATGCTCTTTGTTTTATAGATTTTGTGGGGTTCATTTGGTTTTACCGTAGTTTAATTTTCACTTGGTATTTAATAAGTAGATCAAATATGAGTATCCTATTTTTATTCTAGTTAAACCAGTATATGTTAATCATCAAGCCACAATATAGTACATGATTAAAATTATTTTAAATGATTGTTACAGTCCACTAGTAAGCAGGCACGGGGTAAACAGAGTAGAGCTGACACCGCAGAGATCGAGGAGCTGAGAGCTAGGGTGGCACAGCTTGAGGAGCAAAATCGTCGTCAAGCCATTGAGACGACTCAGCTTCTAGATCGGCGCTTAGCGGAGTTTGCGCAACAATATGGACGCTTCCCCTCATCAACCGGATCCACTGAAGATAATGATGAAGATGACGAGTAGTGATGGTTAGATAGGTATGTTTTTAGTTGTTCGGAGCATATGTACGTATATGAATGTATTGATATGACTATGGTATGGGTATGACTTTGGTTTGCATGTATTATGAGGCTAGACATGTTTTGGTACGGTTGATGTTGTAGACTTGGTGGGGCTTTTGTTAATGTGATGGTAACTTACGTATTTTGTATATATTTTATGTTTTTTTTTCATGTTTTTTGGTAAATATGTAGTGTTTTGCATAAATTTGTGATTGCTGGGTTATAGACCGATGGTCTAGTACGATGATTTGAGATGAATGTGTGCTGGAAGGCTAAATAGCAGCAGAAATAAAAAAAAAATACAGTATTTCCGACGGCTTCCGACGGCTTGCGACGGCTGCTGGGTTAAAAAAACACAACGGGTTCCTACGGCTACGGACGGACTAGGGATAAACATAGTAACGGCTTCCGACGGCCTCCGACGGCCGTCGAAAGCCGTAGGAAGCCGTTACTAACCGATTCAAACCGTCGAAAGATTAAATGACGATGTGTGTCGGAAGTCGTCAAAAATTCTGTTTACCGACGCCTTAATTTGCGACGACGATTTCCGACGGCCGCCGACAGCAAAAAGCCGTCGGAAATCAGCATTTTCCTTGTAGTGTACATGATACATTAACGGTGGAAAAAAATAGGATTTAAGAATAGCAGAGGGGATGCATGTTTTGAGTGGTGAGTGCTGAAGTGGCGTGGTCTTCGTGCACTGCACGGTGGTGAGGGAAGGGACGGTTCAGGATAGTGAAGTAGGGAAAATATAAGAAAAAAAATGAAAAAGAGACTCAAATGGGGGAGAACTGACTGGAGTTGCAAACAGGAGAGAGGAACTATGCGTGAATAAGAAGGAATTGGCTCCAACGTTTTGCATGGGTACGGGGGAAGAATTTAACATGGCGGGGGGTGGAGAGTTGGAAACATGGTGGAGATTGAAGTTGTTGGCATGAAGAGGTATGGGAGCAGGGTTCCGTGGTAGGGACGTGGCATTTGGAGGGAGAGGGCTTCGGCCTTTGTTCATAAAAAGAGAGAGTAGAATACGAAAAGAAATATAAAGGAGGACGAAGCAGTTCATTAGGAATGGGGAGTTGCTGTAGAACATGAGGGAAATTTTGTGGGTAGGAAGAGAATAACGTGCATTTGTACAAATAAAATCACCTGTCTCTAAAATTCTCTGTCCCACTATACTCAACCAATCAACACCCCTGAATTCCACCTTTTTGCAATTAACCCTCTTTTATTTTTGGACTTAAGTGTAAAAAAATGAAAATCAGGAATTTTTATTGGTTGGGTACAGCGGGACAGCGAATTTTGGAGATAGAGAATTAGCTCTCGCATTTGTATGGGCCAAACAAAGAGGGTGAAGTGCGGTTGTGAAAATAGTAAAGTACTGTTCGGAAAAGAAGCAGTAGCAGGTAAAACATAATGGTCTGGTTTAAGGATAATGATAACGTAATCAGTTATTAAATTATAATTAAGATATTTTTTAATAAATTCAAATAGAAGTAACTTATAGTGTAACGTCCCGCATTTTTGTCGGTTTGTATTTGAATATTTAAATTAGTTTAAAAATTGAATTCATAATATAAGTGGATTTATATATAAATTAAAACGAAGTTGAACGTATAAAAATATATATTAAATATAATCGAACACGTATTATCATGGCAGTTCGTAATTTAATGTTCTAAACTTCAACTGAGTGTACAGAACCCGTTATTAATTGAATTTTTGCGAAACAAGAAACGTTGGAATCTGTTAAACATTATTTCTCTAATGGAAGTGAAAAATCGAAATTACAGATTATATATTGTAAGTTATGTCCAGATTAAATATTCAGAAAAGCAGCGCCATATTCGTTTATGGCCATAACGGTTATTTGAATATATTTAAATATTGGATTCGAATTTGGACAGGATTCTTTTGAGACATAGTGATAATTTATTTTTTAGAATTTTACTGTAATTTTTAATTAATTGAATACGCAACTTTTTATTTGGAGTATTTTGCATCCTATATCAATATTTCGGGGTTTCACAGAATAAGTTAACCTACCTATATTATTATATTTTTGGGATCGTGGCAACTCGCTGGACACGACTGTATTTTTATTTCTGTCCCTAGCGGCTCGAACATGAATATAATACAGTACACAAAATTTTTGAATTATAAAATAAAACCAAACCATTGCCTTGAACGTAACCTTCACGTTACTTACGAATATCTTAGCAAATGAGAATATATAATCAGTTACCTCTCTTGCTAAGTAAACATAAAGTAGCGCACATAGGGTCCTTTCAAATGATGTAAAACAAATTCATGCCATCAAACTGTGAAACAGCAAGCCTATGCTACCACATACCTATATTAATAAAGACTCATGTCAAACCTATCCTAAGCTAAAACCATAAAGCATGGGAAAGCAACACTAAACTATTCAAAGAAAATGTACAAAAATATATACAGCTGACCTTCTTGATACTAGTTACCTTATGTTATCATTTTTTTTGTTTTTTTGTTTTTGATTGATTACGCCAGAAGGTGCAAGTTGAGGTAATTTAAAACATATTAAAATCATTTCGAGGCAGACATACAAATTGTGTTCCATATCTTTACTTCGCCTGGAAGGAATTGCTCACCCTACCCCTTTCTTACCTTAGCTTTAACCCATACCGAAATTAATGAGGTAAAGCAAACCATACTCACCCACGAATGATTTGAAAACCTAAGCAGTAGAGGGATGTACCCCTACCACATTCTATTCCTTCACTATGAAGGATCTAACTCTATAAATAAGCAACCAACATCTTCGATATTTGTTTTCGTTTTTCAGCAAGCTTCAAACCAAACACAACGGCCTCAACAACGAAAACAAAAACAAAGAAAATGTGCATTGATGCTAAGGCATTTCTGTTCAACACAACATGCATTTCGAAGCGTTAGCACCATTTCTTGTCGTTGGAAAAGTATCAGTCGCGCCTAGGGTTCAATAGATCTGGAAATGGAAGCCGCCACTTGAGTCTTTGAGTTGAGAGTTGAACTCGTGAACTAGTTTGGAGCATCGTTGAAGTTGGTTTCACGCAGCAATATTTTGATCAATCAGAAACCTAATTTTATTGAAATCAACTTGGCTCTTTATAAGGACCTCTTACAGAACTGAAAAGAAAAATACAAAAGAACTAATCAAACTCCTACGTAGCTTGCATGAAAGGAGGTCAAATAAATGACCTATTATTATTACTATGTTGGAATATAATTTGAAATGGTTTTTGGCGAGCTATTAAAGATTGAAGATTTTTAGAAAGGTTTTAATGTGGAAAGGATAATTATTCATTAATTAGGAAAAGATAATTATTCATTAATGAAAGGTTTTAATGTTGCAAATCTAGAAAGATGTATTGTAAGTTATAAATAAGAGTTTGTCTCATTTGTATGAATGAAGGAAGTATCAAGAAGGATGTATGAAGGAAGAATCAAGAAAAAAAGAAAAGTGAAATAAAAAAAGTTATTAAAGTTTTCCTCTTTTCCAAATATTCCTTTTTCTCATTAATCTATTCCTCTTCCTCCCCAAAAATTCTAACAAAGTGGTATCAGAGCAATTAAAATAGCTAACAAAGTGGTATCAGAGCAATTAAAATAGCTAACAAAGTGGTATCAGAGCCAAGTTCATGAAGGTGTGATAAAATGTCAAACAGTGGAATGTTTTTCCTCCAATATCCTCGTCTCACAAAAGAAAACTATGAAAAATGGTGTCTTCGAATGAAAGCTATACTTGGCGGACAAGATGTATGGGAGATCGTAGACAAAGGCTACGACAAGCCAGAAAATGAAACTGCGTTATCTCGAGCAGAGAAGGAAGCATTAGCAAACATGAAGGGAAAAGATCAATATGCACTTAGCCTCATCCATCAATGTTTGGATGATTCAATGTTTGAAATAGTAATCGATGCAGCCACTTCAAAAGAAGCCTGGGAAATTTTGGAAAAATCTTTCCAAGGAGTTGACAAAGTAAAGAAAGTTAAGCTTCAATCGCTAAGGAGTGATTTCGAAGCAATGAAGATGAGTGAATCCGAATCGACTTCGGATTACTTTACAAGGGTGAATGCGAATGTGAATCATTCAAGAGGCTATGGAGAAAAAATTGCTGATGTTCGAGTGGCGAAGAAGAAGTTAAAAGCTGAAGAGGAGCTGATGAGAGAGAAAGCCGCTAAAGAAGAAATCGAGGAGGAATTCGTGGAAGAATATGAAGTAGAAGTAGAAGATGACGTAAAAGAAGAGAAAGAAGAAGTTGGTGACCAGAATAAAGCAAATGAAAAATTTATTGATGCGGAGGAGGAAAATGGTGATAAAGTTGCTGATGTAAACCTCAAAGAGGATTTAAAAATTGAGAATGGTGAAAAGAATAAAGACATGATAGATGAATGGATAATCGAAGCAGAAGAGGACGTAAAGGATGGCATGGAGATAAAGGACGTTGAAGAAAGTTACAGTGAAATAAAAGAAGTTGCAGAAACAAAAGACAAAGGAGATAATAAAAATAAGGATATCAAGATGAGTGACCCTGACGATGCTGAGGTCGATGATGATTCAATAAAAAAGGATGCTTTGGAAAATGCGAAGAAGGCAGAAGAATGTAAAGGAGGTCCTGATGGTGTTCTTAATGTGATCTCTGGTTTTGACTCCACAACTAGTGCAGCCTTTGCTAGTCACATGGATGTTAACGAGCTTGCTCATGTTGCATTGTTCTTTAATCAGGGACAATATTATTGTGCTGGTTCTCGTACTTTTATGCATGAAAAAATATACGATGAGTTCATGGAAAAGTCAAAAGCTCGTGGTTTGAGTCATGTAGTCAGTGATCTTTTTAAGAAAGGTGATAACAAAAGAGATGGAAATAAAGAAGTCAAAGAAATTCAATATACTGTTAGAGATTTCAAGTACAAGAAAAATTTGGAAGTTATGAAAGATTGGAAAGATGACTTGTATGACTCATTCAAAGTTAATGACACCAGAATTAAATGGAAGCTAGAGCACACACTTTTTGGAACATCTTTTGCGAATGGAGGAGGACAAAAAGAACGGAGCTTTGCAACAAGGATTCGAGAAATCATGTTAAAGATCTTCATGGTGAAAAAGAAGAGAAGAAAAAGGAAAGCTTGGAAAATTTCTTTATTTCTGCCAAAACACGTGAGATACAAAGATTTTCGAAGAATGAGAGCTATGCGTGGAGTAAGAAAGGAAATTTCAAATTAGGAGGGAGTGTTGGAATATAATTTGAAATGGTTTTTGGCGAGCCATTAAAGATTGAAGATTTTTAGAAAGGTTTTAATGTGGAAAGGATAATTATTCATTAATTAGGAAAAGATAATTATTCATTAATGAAAGGTTTTAATGTTGCAAATCTAGAAAGATGTATTGTAAGTTATAAATAAGAGTTTGTCTCATTTGTATGAATGAAGGAAGTATCAAGAAGGATGTATGAAGGAAGAATCAAGAAAAAAAGAAAAGTGAAATAAAAAAAGTTATTAAAGTTTTCCTCTTTTCCAAATATTCCTTTTTCTCATTAATCTATTCCTCTTCCTCCCCAAAAATTCTAACAAAGTGGTATCAGAGCAATTAAAATAGCTAACAAAGTGGTATCAGAGCAATTAAAATAGCTAACAAACTAATCTATATCCTAAAATTCAAACCGCATGGAACAGGCTAGGGTTAATCAATCCCATTAATTCCTTCATAGCATCAGATCCACCTTCCTTGTACAGCAATCCTAAACTCAATGTGCCTTTAATGTAGCGTAGCACCCTCTTCACCGCCATTAAATGAGCTTCTTTAGGACATGACATAAATCTACTCAAGAAACATACTGCAAACATTATGTTTGGCCTAGTAATAGTTAAATACATTAGGCTACTGATCAGTTGCTTGTAAAGAGAAGAATCTACTGTTTCTCCTTCCATTTCATTCGACAGCTTTGTACCAGGCACGATTGGATTTTTTACTGAATTACAGTTTTACATTCCAAATCTTGCAAGAATTTCAGTAGCATACTTCTTTTGACACATAAAAATTCCATCAATTTGTCGCATCTCCATTCCCAAGAAGTACCGCATTTTCCCCAAGTCTGTCATATCAAATTCCTGCTTCATGGACGATTTAAACTTCTCACACAACATTGGATCTTTCCCTGTAAAGATTAAATCATCAACATATAAGATGACAATCAGAAAACTTCCCTTGGTGGTGTTTTTAATGAATAGTGTATGTTCATGACTGCATTTGCTGAATCCTTCGCTTACAAAATGCTCTTCAATCTTGCTATACCATGCTCTTGGTGCTTGCTTAAGGTCGTACAACGCTTTCTTGAGTTTATATCCCTTATGCTCATGTCCAGCTCGAACATAACCCTCAGGTTTCTCCACATACACAGTTTCTTTCAAAACTCTGTACAGAAATGCACTTTTAACATCAAGCTGAAACACACTCCATTTCTTTTGAGCAGCCACTGCAAGTAACATTTTGATGGTATCCCACCTAGCCATAGGTGCAAAGACTTCATCATAGTCAATCCCATGTCTTTGTGCATAGCCTTTAGCCACTAACCTGGCTTTGTATTTTTCTACCTCTCCTTTCTCATTCATTTTGGTCTTATATACCAATTTTACTCCAATTTTCTTCTGTCCAGGTGGTATGTTGACTAGCTCCCATGTTTCATTTCTTTCAATTGCTTTTATCTCATTATCCATTGCTTCTTTCCCCTTTGCTTCCTTTGCAGCTTCCAGATAATTTATTGGATCATCTTGAGACATGTACAAGGCCATAGGGTGCTCTTGCTCCTCTTCTTCCGAGAGTCCTTCCCCGCTTACATAGTCCTGTAAATATCTAGGTTCCATTCTTTTTCTTCCTTTCTGAACTAGCTCTTCATCTTGATTCAAGTCATCTTCTTCGCTGGAACTTTCTGAAGAAACATGCTGAGAGCTCGAGCTTCCTTCTTCCACATTATCCCTTCCTACATTGTCAACAACATCTTCATTTTCATCAGTTATCAAGACATCCAGCTTCTCTTCTTCTGAGCTCCTTCCCCAATTCCAGCCTTGCTCTTCGTCAAAAATTACATCCCTACTAATGGCCATCTTTTCTTCTACTGGATCATACATCTTGTAGGCCTTAGATTCTTCACTTACACCAAGAAATACACATTTATGGCTCCTGTCATCCAGTTTCATTCTTTTCTGGTTTGGAGCATGAGCAAATCCAGTGCATCCAAAAAATTTAAAATATTCCACACTAGGCTTCACGTCACTCCAACATTCTTGGGGCGTTCTTTCTTCTACAGTAGAAGTAGGACATCTGTTTAAGATGTGTGCAGTCCATCGAGCGGTTTCTCCCCAAAACATCTTCGACATTTTTTTCTCATTAAGTAAACACCGTACCATGTTCATTATGGTTCTATTTTTCCTCTCAGCCACCCCATTTTGCTGGGGTGTATAGACAGTAGTAAGTTGCCTTTTGATTCCATGAGAATTACAATAGTCATTGAATTCTTTTGAATTGAATTCTCCTCCTCGATCACTCCTTAAGCACCCTATCTTCGTTTTTGCCTCGTTCTCCACCATAAAATTAAAGCTTTTGAAATATGCAAATGTTTCGCCCTTTTCAAATAGAAAATATGTCCAAGTTTTTCTACTGAAATCATCAATGAAACTTAACATGTACCTTTTACCACTGGCTGAGCTTGGCGAAATATTTCTGCACAGGACAGTATGCACTAACTGAAGCTTATTTGATGCTCTCCATCTTGCCTCTTTGGGAATTAATTCACGATGCTGCTTTCCTTTGGCGCAAACTTCACACATATTGTTTGTTTTCTGAATCTGAGGGAGACCTTCCACCATTTTCTTCTTGGCCAAAAGTTGTAAACCTTGCTGATTTAAGTACCTCTTATGCCAAAGATTAGAAGTACTGTCACTTGAAACCTGATGGCATGACGATGATGGAATTCCTGCCAAAAGTACAAACATCCTGTTTGATGTTATGTAGGTGTGCAAGATCAGGCCCCATTCTTTGTGAAAAATCTTGCATCTTCCATCTTTAATCAGAATAGCCAGCTTTCTTTCTTACAATTGCCCTATGCTGAGTAAGTTTGTGGTTAGTTCTGGCACATAATAGACATTACTTACTGTATGAGTTCTTCCTTCGATGGTTTGTTTGACATTTCCTTGTCCATGCACTTTCATCCTTGCATTGTTCCCCAATTTCACAGAATGCGTGAACTGTTCATCCAAAGTGGTAAACCACTTTTTGTTACCTGTCATGTGATTAGAACACCCAAAGTCTAAAAACCACACTTCATTTCTTTGTGCTCCTTCCTTCTCAACAAACGCCATGAGTAGCAGCTCTTCTTTCTCATCTAACTCGACATAGTTAGCATTCTTCTCCCAGTTAGGACATTCTGCTTGATAATGCCCTAGTTGATGACAATTATAGCACTCAACCATATCCCTACCTGAGTTCCTGCCACGATCGCGTCCTCCTCTAAAACTGCCTTTGAACATTCCTCGTCCTCTTCCTCTAATTCCTCTTTCCTCACTTGATATCTTAAGCACCTGTTCTTCTTCAACACTGCCCTTCATGCGTTGCTCATGAACCAACAAGCTGCTCTGTAGTTCATCTAGGGTAAGAGTATCCAAATTGTTGGACTCTTCAATGGAGCATACAACATAGTTAAATTTTGAAGTCATTGACCTCAAAATCTTCTCTGTGATTGTGTTTTCTTGAATGGATTCTCCACAAGTCTTCATCCTCTTAGCTATCGCAAGAGTCCATGAAAAATAATTGTTGACAGACTCACCCTCCTTTATATTGAGCATCTCAAACTCCTTACGTATGGCCTGCAATTGAGCTCTTTTCACCTTGGTTGATCCCTAAAATTTTTGCTTCATGCTGTCACAAATCTGCTTGCTAGTATCTATGTTCAAGATCGTATCAAGAATATACATATCAATTGACTGATACAGAAAATTCTTAAGCTTTAGATCCTTCAATGTTTGCTCGTCTATCACTTTCTGTTGTGCCTCAATTGGCACAACTCCTTGCTTACTGATCCCATTCTCGATGAGATCACAATACTCCTTTGAACGAATGAAGTTCTCCATCAACCTAGCCTAGTGATCATAGTGACCATCAAACTTTGGAATAGCAGGTACCACGAAACCATTTGCATTGCTGTTGTTGTCTGCCATCTGACTTTGCTAGCTTTCCTCTTTTACCCAAGTCCCTTGTTATGAAGCTCTGATACCAATTGTTGAAATTGGTTTCACACAGCAATATTTTGTTCAATCAGAAACCTAATTTTATTGAAATCAACTTGGCTCTTTATAAGGACCTCTTACAGAACTGAAAATAAAAATTCCAAAGAACTAATAAAACTCCTATGTAGCTTGCATGAAAGTTGGTCAAATAAATGACCTATTATTATTACTAAACTACATCCTAAAATTCAAACCGCATGGAACACGCTAGGGTCAATCAATCCCATCATGGGGCACTTTTGTTTGGAAAGGACGGAAAGGTGGATGCAAGCTAAGAAGATGAGGTGAACTGAGATGCTGGGAGGAAATACGTGTGGCACTGTATCGAAAACACAAACAAAAAGAAAGTGGGAGCATGGGATTCGATGAAAGTATACAAACGTGGTGAACAGGTGGTATATGAGGGATGCATGGAGTTGCATTTGGGGAACAAAGTGTGGTGGTGTGTTGTGAAGAACAACAGGCGTTTTGAACGTTGTTTGGAGGTACACTGTTTCTATGAATTTGTTCTTCTCTTCTGTGGCGTGGGTGCGGTGAATACTTGGCACTCTGCACTGAGTTTCCAGAGGATTGAATGGCCAAGTAGAGGACGGGCATGGGGAGGTTCAAGGAGTTTCAAACGTGAAGGAGTGCAGTGACGTTTTGAATGGGATGAACTTGGCTTGGAGAAGACTTGGTGAACGTTGACAAGGGGTGTGCTCCTATGAAGACAAGATGCGGTTCGTCAAACATGAAGTTGGGGGTCTGGTGCTTGCGCATGGAAAATAAGGAAGTGAGGAACTGAAGATTTAAATAGGAAGAGTTTCCAGGAAATCAAACATGGAAGCTTCGTGTTCTTTTCTGGCAACAGTACGAGTCGAGTAGACAGGAGCGCAGGCGAGAAAGGCAACGTTGGGTTGATGGGGATGCGTTGGTTTTAGCAAGGAAGATGAGTAGCTGTGCATATTGGCGGCATGTATATTGGCGGGTTCTGATTAAGGAATTAAGGGCAGTAGCTATGTACGAGCAGAGTGCATGAGACTGCTTACCTGGAGCGTGAAGTTTAAATGGTATGGTGGCACCTGTTTGTTGGAGGTATGGGTGTTGGACTGTAGTGGAGTAACTGTAGTGTGACACTGCATGTCGCGTTTTGACGGGGAGTGCCGGAGCTGGCGGCGAGGGGACGAACATGTCTGCTTCGTGATGATCGCTGAAGGGAAGTTTTGGTCGTAACGAGGGTCACCAAGATAGTAGGGGAGTGTTAAGTAGGTGGTTTGGTAGTTAAGTAGTAGACGAAGAATTACTGTAGGTGCGGATTGAAGTGGTCGGACTGGCTTTATATTTGGAATTTGACGCTGTCAGTTGCTAGGATCGTTAGATCATATTCTACATACTGAAATTGATCCGTAGTGGTTTTGGAGCACATTACAGTTTTTGGCAATTGAAGCGCCGGGTATAATCAGCTAACACAAATCGTTATTTAACGGTTAACGCGCAAAGGTGGGTAAATTCACTCACTCTGATCTATTTTAAAATATTATAATTATATTTTAATACTGGTTGAATGCTGTGTGATGGTCGTTTAGATAGATTACAATTAAATTGGTTGAACTATATATATCGTTGCATATGTACACATCATTGGTTAGAGACTGATTCCATTGATTAAAATATTCCCTAGTATGGAATCAGTGATAATTGTTTGACTAACATCTGTGGATGCGGGAAACCGGTTGGAGGAATCCAACCGGATTCCTCAATATTTATATGTGCTGTTTGGTTTATATATGCACTATTTGAACCTAAATGACATTTAAACCGTGTGTAGATATTGATGTTGAATGGAAATTTAACGTTATTTTGATTTTATCAATATACGATATCGATTAAGAAATGGCGGCAGTCGACCATAAACCCATCTTTTAATTAAGAAGTTGATTGGCCGTCAGGAAAATCAACGAAGTTAATTATAAAAATTATATTTTTATAATTAAAACGAAGTTTAAACTAAAATAGAAGTTCTATTCTAAACGGGTATTTTATAGTTCGTTTATAAATGATTATTTGATATTTAAATAAGACATGAAGCTGTAATTATCCTACCAATAAATAATTTGGAAAATTATTTAAGGCAACGGTTAAGAAATATTATTAGATTAATTATATTAATCTAATGGTAAGATGTAAATAAAATCAGTTAACGAATTTACTGATGAAACGAAGTTGATTTAATCAACTGTTTATTTGGAGAATGATTATTAGATTAATTGATCTTCAATTAATCTAATGAAAATAACTTAGCGATAAAATGATCAAAAATTAATAAGATTCCTTATTAATTACCCTTTTTAATTAATGAGGTATTAAATAATTATTTAACCAATAAAATTAGTTATTGCTTATATACAGTAAGCAACCAATCTATTTTAGATTAATGATGAAGAAAATTGTTTACTTCAGCAATGATGAAGTAAAATATTATTTAATTATTTTTAATTAAATAATTGTTTCTTAAATGGACCTCATTAAAGATGTTATTAAATTAGTGATGAGATGTTACTTGCATTAAGTAAAATGGCTCAAATAGAAGTAAAATTTCAAGAGACGAAGAACGTAAATGTATTTTGGTAAAAGAAGTTATAAATATAATTGTATAACGAAGACGCAGCAAAGAGTCAATATTTTAAATAAATAGTTGAAAACAACTGAGTTTTGAAATTAAGGATATGGCGTTATAAAACCACATTTAAAATAAAGCAGGAGGTACAATTTTATGAATTATAAAGTAAAGGGGTTAGAGTTACAAACTTATATCTATTCTAAGATAAGAATGTTGTTGATCCAGGTCTGAGAGGTAATTAAAATACCCCAACTTGAATGGCTTCACTATTATCGAGGGATGGTATTAGTTGGTAACGGTAAGAGACGTTGAGATTAGTTATAAAGTGGAATATAGCAGCGTATTGTAAGTCTTTGAACTATAACTATAAAATAACGTTGTTGATTAGACTTAAGCGTGACTGTTATGTCAAGATTAGTTATAAAGGGGAATATTACAGCGTATGACAAGTTTTTGAACTATAACGATAAATTAGCGTTGTTGACCAACTTAAGCGTGATATTTATATACAACACTATCTCTAGGGAATGTAAACAGTTTGGTTTGAAATCCTCTTATTCTAAAGTAATAAGTAACGATGTTTGTCCAGAGAAATATAAGAATGAGTTAGAAGAGAAATTGGAGATTCGTTTCAGAAAACGATGACGTCATTTCGATGTTGGAATATGAGTAGAACTAAATAACACTATTGGGAATTGGAACTATAATTGACGATTTCGAATGTATTAAAGTAAATTATTAGGAATTATAACCTAATAGGATAGTTAATATCTAGTCTAAACCAACAAATTATAATAGGATATGTAATCAATATTTAGTTATACACCGGATATTGATTTAACAAGAAGATGACTTAGAAACCTAGTTTATAAAGTGAAATGAGAATATAAAATTATGAAAGAGATTTCGGTAAACAAGATGAGGGTAATTATTGCTTGAATAAAGAGTTATTTGATAAAGGTGTTCAGATTTATATAATAGGTATGATATTCACATTTTAAAGTGAATAATGTTTTAAAAGTAAACATTGGACAGATTAAAATGTTCATAATGAAATTGGAAATATTTTTCCAATGTAGATAGGGTATATTATCCAAGTGAAAAAAAATAAAGAATGTAAAAAGAATGGAAATGTTTCGAACGTAAATAAAGTATATTTTCTGGAATATGGGAGAATAAGAGTTTATAAATAACTGGGAATGTTTTCCAAAAAGTACGAAAAGGCTAAAGTGGGATTTGAGAAATATCAGGTAAGATATGGGAATTCGAATAATAAAAACGAATGTTAAATAAAAAGTGCCCGTGGTTGTGTGATGTTTAGTTGTTCATTTGAGTGAATGTTTGTTTTTACTTCGATAGTTAAATAACCGGTTATCGAAGTGTTTGGACCATCGTTGTCAATACGAAGAAACCGGTTGGATATATTATCCGAAAACCACTCCGTATGGGCATAAGTGCAGCGAATTAGATTATGCCGAAGACAATCGAAGACGGAGTGAAATGCAAGGGTCATTCTATTCCAGAATGGTGCTTTCTGTTTGTCCAGTCCCAGAACAACTTGTATAGACGAGTGTCTGACAGAGTATACATAACAAAGTCACGTATAGTTGATCTCTTAAAGGTATTACATCTGGTGGTGGAGGAATTCGTTCCTCTTAGCTTTTTATGCACGTGATATGTTTGGGAATCAGTTAGTGAATTGACGGGTTTGACGATGTGGCTTTCAAAGTGAATGGTGATCAGATGTTATGAAGATAGACGTAGCCTCTAGCCTCACAACTAGGAAGTAACAAAAGTTGGGCTAGGCAGCATGGCTAGTTGGGTCATCCCCAAGCAGGGTGTATTGTCACCGATCTAGAGAAAACTCATATTTTTTCTTCTTTTTCGATTCTGTATCTTCGGATTATGGTTGGATGGCCAACAACCATGGGTGGCAATATATTCGATACACTCAAGCTAAATGAGTGGTCGGTCATGTGAGGCCGGGTTGCAAGACGTTCTTGTTGAACCCAGGTGTATCCCCTCTAGAGTACACTAATCGGAAGTTGCTCCCATACCTTGTCTGTTGGAATCCAATCTCCAATAAGCGCCCTGCGGTTTATGATTTTATACTGTATATATGGAGCGTGAGATGCAAGCGTTCTGCTACTTGGATATTTATTTGTTTAGACATTATCATAATATTACTTGATTTGATATCAAAGTATTTTGGGTTATAGTAAGGTAATAACAGTCCATGTTTATGTGTGGGCTGGTCTTACTATTATCCTTTTTCTTCAAAAGGATTTTCAAAGTTAAACAATATGGTTGGAGTTTACTCTCACCAGTCCCATGACTGACCCAGAGTTTATTTAGTTTGTGTTTTCCCTAAACTCTTGGGTGCCCAAATTTTGTAAGGGCAGTCAAGTGTTTCAGGCTTTTACAGATACACTTGGAGGAGCTCAAAGCAGAACGCTTCACCGTTAGTATTTAGAGATTATTTCCGCTGTGATGTAAATGAGTTATACTCTGATATGGTATGTATATACAAATTCAGATTTGTATTTCAAAGTTATGATATATAATACATTTTATTCGTTCCGCTGTGAGTTTCGTGTTTAGTCTGATTCTGTTCAGTTGGGTTCTTCTTCTTCTTTTAATCTATTAGTTATATCTTATCTTTCTCACCCTCTAACTTCTTTTCTATTGATGATCTCAATTTTCGTGCATTTTGAGTTGAATGTGTAGGATACTAGTCAGCTCAAATTGGTACGGATTTTCGGGCCATCACATATAGTGTTGATATCTCGTCCGTATGTTAACAGAACTCAACAAGACAGGAGACGTTGGAATCGACTTGACGAGCGCTCCGTTCTAGAACAGATGTGACTGCGTTTGGATGTAGAAGAAATTTCTAGTTAAATTATACACGTGTTTAATTTAACTGAAAATAGTCGTTATCTCGACGAATGGAAACCAAGGTGAGTTAAACTCACTCAGTTCTCCCACTTATAATTATTATAAGTCGGGTTTATTATTTGTATGCCATGTTTGCTAATTGTTGGTTGATTTGATGATTGGTTGAATGTTGTTAAATATTTGTTATCGATTATTTAAATTAAACGTTATTTAATTTAAATGAACTGACATCGTTATATTTTTAACGATGGTTTCCAAACGAGGTAACTTACCTAGTTGGTTACATTTATAATAATATAAAAGTATTTAAATTAAAATTTATGCTTGAATTATTATTATTGGTTGACCGCTATCAGTTGAATTGATTATTTATCTACATATGATCATTACATGAACTGTTTAACCCATGTGACTGGATTATTGATTTGGTTACCGATTGTTGAATCCAAATTCAACATTTGTTTTGATATTAACCAATTGGTAGTATTAGTTGATGAATTTATAGCTGATGGCCGAATATATATACTATTTATAAATATTGATCTATCGTTAAGTAAATCGATAGTAATGGAGTTATTAAATTTATTTTATAACTAAAGATCGATTTTTAAAATCTATTATTTTGAATTGAGGTATATATAAAGGAAATAAATATTTATATTTATCAATTAAGTTTATATGTAAATATTAAATGGTTTTATAAGACTAATTCTTGTTTAAACAAGGTTGACGAGAAAGTGAACATAAATTAACTCAATAGTTTATATCTGAGATTTACTGTTAAAATGGGATAATATTAAAATTGATTATTTTATAATTATCAAAGTAAATGAAACTAATTTAATTAATTATATTATTAATTAATTTAAAATGGAAAGTGCTAAGTGGAATTGATTAACGAATAAATCATGTTTAGAGGCTGCATTAACTGTATTATTTTATTAAATTATTTTATTAATTTAATGGGAGTAGTTAATAATGAAGTAGCCAAGTATTATTTTTAATAAATATTGAAACTTGATTATTAGTTATGTAGTAATAATAATAAAAGCTATAATCTGGGAATGTAAAATGTAGTAATTGAAGTTTGTGAAGTTTTAAAGCCATGTTAATAGTTTAAATGAATATTTAAGCGATTTAAGGTTTATAATAATATAAGTCAAATTTAAATTAAATCCTTATTGTGATCATACATAATTGGATTTTATAAAATTCATGATTTGACAATATTATAAAACCCGAGATTTTATATTATTGGAACGAGTTATTAGAAATGGATTTTTGAATGGAAATAAAAGCCGGGATTGAAATTGAGAGATTAGAACCTAACCGGGAATCGATTGAGATAAATGATTTTCTTAATACTGATCTGATGTTGGTTTCGGCCTTCTGGGTTGATGTAACAACCCGTATTTTCAACAACCTGTCATAACGTAAATCGAGGCAGAATTTAATTCAAAAATCTGAATCAAGGGAAACGGGCTATGCCATTGCGTTCGTCTCGGAAAAATACGCGAAATAGAGTCTGAGTTTTTGAAAATCGGAGTCCGTATGACCCAATTAAGGCCCAACGAAGTTTTCAGAAAATTTCAAAGTAAAAACAGATTTCAAATTCAAGTTTGAATTTGAGAAATTGGGTCATATTGGGGCAGGCGGGAAAATTCCCGCCAGAGCACCCAAGTCGACAGCCCTGTCGACTTGGGAGTCGACTTGGTTGGACCCAAGTCGACAGCCCTGTCGACTTGGCTGTCGACTTGGTCCAGCCGGGCTATTAAGCCTGGTGCACCATTTAGAGATTGTGTTGAGCTTGGGGGCCAGATTCGGTTTTGAGGGCTGAGATTGGAACTAGGGTTTAATCCTATGGCCTAAAACACTTGCCTAATCTATAAATAAGGTCCTAACCTAGCCCTAAATCATCATTAATCTATCCTACAACTAAACTATGTCAAAATCAATCCTCTCATGGCCTCCACTCTCTTCATAAAATTCCTAAATAAATTTCTAAGTGATTTTCCATGCATACAAGTGTTTTCAAACTTGTATGAGCATCATTAGCTTGCATTCAAGTCAAGTTTCTATATTTGCATGATAAAGAAAGAGTTTTGATCATTTTGGCTCAAGGGTTTTTATGTTAGAGCTTGCATTTTGGGTTTGATTGATTTCATAAGGGCTTTGTCATATTTTTGTGACTTCTTAAGCATTGTAAGCCCTATTCTACTTTCATACTTAAACTCTAAAGTTAAATGTATGATATGCAAGTTTACTATGATGTGTTATGCAAGTTTACTATGATGTGTTATGCAAGTTTACTATGATGTGATATGCAAGTTCATCAAGTTATGTTATGCAAGTTTGATATGCAAGTTGTCATATGATATGCAAGTTATGTTATGCAAGTTTGATATGCAAGTTTGTCATATGATATGCAAGTTATGTTATGCAAGTTTGGGTTGATCATTTGGCTCATGTCATCATGTTATGCAAGCTTATCTTGGGCTTATGAACATAAAGCTTCAAGCTTTATGCTAAAGGTTGCATTTTGGCAACATGTAAGTTATCATATCCCTTATGATAACTTGCATGTGAGGCTAAATGCGAACTTATGGCCATTTTTACATGTCATTTATCACCATGTATCACCAATATGCCAAGTTTGGTTTTATGCATGCTTTTTGGGCCTAAAAATGTAATATGCAAGTGTATGAACACATGAACATTTCATATGCCACCATGTTGAACTTGTGGCTTCAACACCTTTATGTCATGATTATGCCAAGTTCCCTCTTTCTATCCTTTATGCGCTATTGCGATATGTAAGCGATGGGATTGCGTTTGGGGTTGGGTAAACTTAAAGGACATAAAAACATAAGCTTGGGAATTTACCTATTAAGTTAGGTCTACCCATTGGGAATTTACCTATTAAGTTAGGTCTACCCAATTGCTTGAAAACTTGTAACATGTTTTGGAAACATGATGGACATGACACTTAGAAAAGATAAGTGTGACCAACTCGAGGTTGGGTTGAGTTTGTAGCGTAAACCTACCCGGAACCAACCGGCTTAACTAGTTGCTACAAACAATAGGACCCAATGTGAGAAGTTGGCCATGTTGTACCTTGAACCCGAGGTTAGACCAAGTTGTGGTGTAAAGCTACCCGGACCCGCCCGACTTAACTAGTAACCGCAACAAAGTCTAATGTGAGAGGTTAAGGCGCATTAAATTAATTAATGCCTCATGATTAGGGTTAAGTCATGGTCCACTTAATACTTAACCAATTTGGGCTTGGTAGATTAATCGGGGTTAAGTCGTGAACTCATCGTTACACTTAACCAAGTTAATCCATGATTAGCAAGAGGGTTAAACCGTACTTAACCCACTAGAAAATCCTAGCAATGGGGGCCCACTCTGCAGTAATCCCCAAAAATTGGTATCATTAAGGCCCTAGGGACTAGGCTAGGGAGGGGGCACGATTACTGGGCTGGAGGTAAGCGACCAAATAAACGACGGCCGGGTGGTACGCCGATGTAGTTCCGGACGGACTATGGTCGTGCACGTAGTCCGTATTTGGAGAAGTCACCCATGGGTACCGGTAGATCGAGACTGTGCACTCATGTTTATGGTGTCCAGGGGTTGGCACCCTAGGGCTTGATACACCCGAAGGGTGGACCCGGCACAGTTCGACTACAATTATGTTTGGGCCGTATTGACACCAACACGTGATGAGTTAGGCTTAGGGAGCCGATCGACTAGACCGTTTGGTTGGACCTCGTATTAGGGTCATTTCATGTTATTGGGCCAAAGCTTGGGCCAAGGGATCAATACTGGTTTATTCCAGTCATGTTAGTTTGCTAGTACACCTGTGGTGCAAAACCTTAAACCTGATTATGCGATGACACCTTTATCTACCTTGTTATTTAATCACCATGCTAGTATGTTGTTATCCTTATGATCATACCTGCTTCTCATGCCAGTTAACTTTATCAGTTTACATTGATTGTAGTAGGGCTTACTCAGTCTTTTTGACTGACCTGTTTTCTTTCGCCTCTTTTCTTCCGTTTCCCCCCCCCCCCAGGTTCTCAGGGAGGGAATATTGGAGCTTAGCTGGATTTCTGATCGCTTGCTTGTGGGATTTTAGCTCATGTACGGTCTTGACATGAAGCTAGCTATGGTTATCACTTATTTTGGGGATAGTACTTATGTATTTCAGTTTTTCAGTAATGTTGTTTTTATCTAGACTTGTGTATTTGGAAAGTTAACATTGTGTTGTACCAGACTTGTTTTGAAATGGTTTGAAAATCTTCCGCTGTTTTATCTATGTTATTTACTCTGTTTACATATATACATATGCTCTTGTTCTGCCTTGATATATCATTATGCATGTTTACCTGATTCAAACGCCCCCCTAAAGTCAGAGTGCTTGCAAGAGTCACCCTGGCGGAGGTGGGGTGTTACATTTGGTATCAGAGCATATGGTTTACGAGAAGGAACAAAAAGGTTTTTAAAACTTTTTGGAAAACTATTTTCAAAACCAAGTATAAAGTATTTTCCAAAGAAAAGTCTAGTTTATTTTAAAGGCTATTCCCCAAAAAGCCATTAGCAAAATTCCTTTGTTTTTCTCCATTCTGAATCTATCTTTTTCTTCGTTTCAGTATGGCCGATAACTTTGCTATTCCGGAGGGAGTGCACGTACCTGTTTGGTATAGGAGACTTTTGGAGGCTAGGGCGACCGAAGCCGGCCCCGCAGATGTCCCTCCTCCTCCTCCAGTAGTTAATGTTCCTCCTCCTCCTCCGGTAGTTAATGTTCCTCCTCCTCCGGTAGTTAATGTTCCTCCTCCTCCTCCTCCGGTAGTTAATGTTCCTCCTCCTCCTATCGCTGAGGTTCCTCTTCCTCCTCCCCCTCAGCATCCTCAAGCTGACTTCGCAAAGACTTGCAAAGATTTCAAAGCAATGGGTGGCAAGAACTTTCAAGGCACTGAGACTTTTGTAGAGGCCAGAAATTGGTTGAAAGAGACCGAGGATTTATTTGTTATCTTTGGGATAGACGATCAGAGGAAGGTCTTGTTGGCGGTTTGGCTTATGAAGGATGAAGCCGCTTATTGGTGGGAAGTCACCAATGGTACTAGGCCTGTTGAGACTTGGGCCGATTTCAGGGCAAGGTTCATGCTTAAGTTTCTATCTTCTGCTGAGGAGAATCTGCAAATGGAGAGGTTCATAACTTTGAGACAAGGAGATATGTCTGTCAAAGAATATGTGAACAAGTTCAATCAGTTAGCTCGTTTTGGCTTGGATATGGTGAATACTCCTCAGAAGAAGGCTCTTCGTTTTGCTAGAGGATTGAATGAGCCGTTGCAGGGATTGGCTATGTCACATATTCCCCATGGGGCCACGTTTGAGAGTTTGGTTGATATGGCGTTACTTCAGGGAGATGTCAAGAAAGAGACCAAGATGAATGATACTCAAGCCAAGAAGACTGATTCCCAGGGGAAAGGAAATCAGGGTAATCCAAGCGGTCAAAGCAGTCAAGGCAATCAGAACAAGAACAAGGGTCAAGGCAACAAGGGGAACAACAACAAGGGCAAGAACAACAAGGAGAAGTGCCATTATTGCGGTTCAGTTGGGCATCTTATTAAGGATTGTAAGAAGAGGAAAAGAAAGAATGGTGAATGCTTTTTCTGCGGTAAGACTGGACATTTCAGTAGGGATTGCCCGAAGAAGCAAGGGCAAGGCCAGGGTCAGACTCAGCGTGCTGGACCTTCAGGAGGGCAAGTTCATGCTCTCAATGTCGCTCCAGTTCCCGATCGAGGTAGTATTTCTGTTGAGAGCCTTGTATATATTTCTGATTTTCCAGTTCGTACCTTGTTTGATTCTGGTGCATCGCATAGCTTTATCTCATCTGATCTTGTTGATAGTTTGCACCTTAGTACTAGCTTGGTAGATGATCCCGTCTGTGTCTCAAATCCTATTGGGGGTTCCGCCCATTTGTCTATGATATGTGGGGATTTGAGGATCTCTATACTGAGTGTAGAGTACTTGTGCAGTGCTTATGTTCTTGGTTTCAGGGGATACGGATTGATATTGGGCATGGATTGGCTGTCCAGATATGGAGCCATTCTTGATTGTGAGCATAGGGTTGTGAGGCTCGTGACTCGCCTCGGAAACACCCTAGAGATTTCTTGTGATCCGAGAGGTCCCGTCATGTTATGCTATCTGGAATCACTCGACTCGTCAATGGAAACTCTTCAGTCTGTGAGAGTGGTTCGAGAGTATCCAGATGTTTTCGATGAAGTTAGGGGGTTGCCCCCTAAGCGAGAGATTGATTTCCGCATTTATCTGGTGGATAATGCAAAGCCGGTTTCTTTGCCCGTTCGGCACATGGCTCCGCGTGAAAGGCAGGAGCTAAGTAAGCAAGTGAAAGAGTTGCTTGAGAAGAACTTCATTAGACGAAGTATATCTGAATGGGGAGCGCCTGTGGTATTCGCTACCAAGGCATATGGTTCTCTCCGACTTTGTGTTGACTATCGAGAGTTGAATAAGCTGACTAAGAAGAACAGACACCCGTTACCGAGGATTGATGATCTCTTTGACCAGCTTGTCGGTGCTTCTGTTTTCTCTCAGCTTGATCTTGCTACCGGATTCCATCAGCTCAGGGTAGCTGAAGATAGTATAGACAAGATTGCGTTCAGGACTCCAGATGGATTCTTCGAATGGCTTGTCATGCCGTTCGGCTTGACTAATGCACCCGCATATTTCGTGGACTTGATGAGTAGGGTGTTCAGGGAGTTCTTGAACAAGTTTTTCGTGGTCTTCGTAGATGATATTCTGATCTTCTCCAAGGATGAAGAAGAACATGCTAGACATCTCAAGGAGGTGATGGATACGCTTAGAGCGCATCAGTTGAAGGCCAAGTTCTCCAAGTGTCACTTTTGGAGAAGGGAAGTTAGATTCCTTGGGCATATAGTATCTAAGCAAGGCTTAGCTGTGGATCCCGCTAAGGTAGTTGCAGTTCAGGATTGGAAGACTCCAAGGAATGCAACAGAAGTGAGAAGTTTTCTAGGTCTTGCGGGTTTTTACCGGAAGTTCATCAAGGACTTCGCGAAGATTTCCGCTCCTCTCACTAAATTGACGAAGAAGAATTTAGTCTTTGCTTGGAGCATAGAATGTGAGCTTGCTTTTCAGAAGCTCAAGAGAGCTCTCACATCAGCACCTGTTCTAGCTTTGCCCGATGGAGGGAGGCTATTTACAGTATACACCGATGCATGTGGCACGGGGTTAGGAGCTGTTCTTATGCAAGAAGGAAGGGTGATATGCTTTGGCGGTAGACAACTCAAAGTGCATGAGAAGAATTATCCCACTCATGACTTAGAGTTGGCAGCAATAGTATATGCACTCAAGGCTTGGCGCCATTATCTTCTGGGAGAAAGATTTGAGCTTTATACCGACCACAAGTCATTGAAGTATCTCTTTTCTCAGAAGGATCTGAATCTGAGGCAACAAAGATGGATGGAATTCTTGGCGTCCTACGATTTTGAGATAGCTTATACCCCTGGCAAGGGGAATGTGGTAGCAGATGCATTGAGTAGAAGAAGGTTGACCCTAAGTCCTCTATTCGTTGAGATGAAGAATTTAGAGTATGTGGCAACCTTTGATTTCTCTTTGGCGGTTGAGTCGATGACCGGTTCTTTAGCATCTCTGGAACTCAGACCTACCCTTCTTGATCAAGTTGGGGCTTCGCAGAGAGAAGACCCTCAGATAGTTGAGATTATGGATAAGCTGATTCGAGGAGAGGCGTCTAGTCATCTCGCTCGATATTCTATTGATGACAAGGGTTGGCTGAGGAGAGACGGAAGGTTATGTGTTCCAATGGTAGAAGATTTAGTAAGAAAAGTTCTGGAGGAAGCGCATCGCTCTAAGTTGACTATACATCCGGGCGGAGATAAGATGTATAAAGATATGAAGCGCATTTTCTTTTGGCCTGGGATGAAGAAGGATGTGGCAGGGTTTGTCTCTAGATGTATCATTTGCCAGCAAGTTAAGGCCGAGTCGAAGAAGCCCGGTGGGCTATTGCATCCTCTAGACGTTCCACTTTGGAAGTGGGAGAGTATTTCCATGGATTTTATCGATGGGCTACCAAGGTCAAGGAAAGGGAATACGAGCATTTGGGTTATTGTGGATAGGCTCACGAAGAGTGCTCATTTCATTCCGGTGAAGAGCAAGAGGACCGCATCTTGGCTAGCGTCTGTATATCTTCGTGAGATTGTGAGACTTCATGGAGTCCCTTCTAGTATAGTCAGTGACCGTGACCCAATTTTTACAAGTCAATTCTGGAATAGCTTGCAAGAAGCTATGGGCACGAGGTTGAATCTAAGTACGGCCTATCACCCACAGACGGACGGTCAAACCGAAAGGGTGAATAGGGTACTCGAGGATCTGTTGAGGCTTTGTATTCTGGATTTTGGTGGTACTTGGGAAGACCATCTTCCTCTTGTTGAGTTTGCATATAATAACAGTTATCAGGCAAGCATAGGGATGGCACCATTTGAAGCTTTATATGGGAGGCCGTGCAAGTCGCCTACATGTTGGTGGGAGACTACAGATAAGCTTATACTTGGGCCCGATCTGATCAGAGATACATCCGAGAAGATCGAGTTGATTCGGAGACGGATGAAAGCGGCCCAAGACCGACAGAAATCCTATGCTGATAAGCGAAGAACTGATTTGGAGTTTGATGTTGGGGATATGGTTTTTGTGAAGGTTTCTCCTTTGTGGAATGTGGTCCGATTTGGAGCCGTTGGGAAGTTAGCACCAAGGTTTGTTGGACCATTCCCTATTATAGAGAGGATCGGGCAGATGGCTTATAGAGTGGAGTTGCCCGAGAAGCTTGCCGGAGTACACGATGTTTTTCATGTCTCGCATCTCCGGAAGTGTTTACATGAATCAGCAGAGGTTGTTGAGCCAAGTGTTCTGAAAGATGTGGAAGTGGAGAAAGAGGCTACCTTGAGGAGAGCTCCGATTCGTATCTTGGGGACGGAGACCAAGAAGCTAAGGAATCGAGAGGTCAAGTTGGTGAAGGTTCAATGGGGTGAAGCCGAAGAAGTCTCAACTTGGGAAACCGAGGAGAAGATGCGTGGGCTTTATCCATTCCTTTTTGAGGGTACACTCTCAATCTCTTTTCTTTGATTAGCATATCTTTCTCTTTGCTATCCATGTTTATCTAGTTTATCGTGTTAATCTTGTCATGAGAACCTTAGGTAGAAACCCTTTGGATGAAACATGTGTTTGAAACATGTTATGCTTGGTGGTTGCAAGTGGTTGCAAGTGTTTGCAAGTGGTTACTCGTGGATGCATTATACACGTTAGGCACTAGATCGGCTCACACACTCCTCATATTGCATATGCATGAGTGTTTATGCTTATTCATGGATGAAAATTTTTGTGTTATCACATGGATGTTGCATATGGATGTATGTGATGTGCACACATATAGATGTTATACATTATGTTAGGAATTGCATACATATGGATTCATTTCACTAACATAATTTGCATTGATGATATTTGCATTAGATAAGTACATATACACACACCTTTGCATATGTTCATACAACATTTAGAATCTTGTAAGGACAATGATTGCTCGTGGATGATGTTTTGAGTAGATGGATGTTGGATGGTAGGATACGTTCTTCCTAACTTGAAGATTTCGGGGACGAAATCCTTTAAGGAGGGGAGAATGTAACAACCCGTATTTTCAATAACCTGTTATAACGTAAATCGAGGCAGAATTTAATTCAAAAATCAAAATCAAGGGAAACGGGCTATGCCATTGCGTTCGTCTCGGAAAAATACGCGAAATAGAGTCCGAGTTTTCGAAAATCGGAGTCCGTATGACCCAATTAAGGCCCAACGAAGTTTTCAGAAAATTTCAAAATAAAAACAGATTTCAAATTCAAGTTTGAATTTGAGAAATTGGGTCATATTGGGGCAGGCGGGAAAATTCCCGCCAGAGCACCCAAGTCGACAACCCTGTCGACTTGGGAGTCGACTTGGTTGGACCCAAGTCGACAGCCCTGTCGACTTGGCTGTCGACTTGGTCCAGCCGGGCTGTTAAGCCTGGTGCACCATTTAGAGATTGTGTTGAGCTTGGGGGCCAGATTCGGTTTTGAGGGCTGAGATTGGAACTAGGGTTTAATCCTATGGCCTAAAACACTTGCCTAATCTATAAATAAGGTCCTAACCTAGCCCTAAATCATCATTAATCTATCCTACAACTAAACTATGGCAAAATCAATCCTCTCATGGCCTCCACTCTCTTCATAAAATTCCTAAATAAATTTCTAAGTGATTTTCCATGCATACAAGTGTTTTCAAACTTGTATGAGCATCATTAGCTTGCATTCAAGTCAAGTTTCTATATTTGCATCATAAAGAAAGAGTTTTGATCATTTTGGCTCAAGGGTTTTTATGTTAGAGCTTGCATTTTGGGTTTGATTGATTTCATAAGGGCTTTGTCATATTTTTGTGACTTCTTAAGCATTGTAAGCCCTATTCTACTTTCATACTTAAACTCTAAAGTTAAATGTATGATATGAAAGTTTACTATGATGTGTTATGCAAGTTTACTATGATGTGTTATGCAAGTTTACTATGATGTGATATGCAAGTTCATCAAGTTATGTTATGCAAGTTTGATATGCAAGTTGTCATATGATATGCAAGTTATGTTATGCAAGTTTGATATGCAAGTTTGTCATATGATATGCAAGTTATGTTATGCAAGTTTGGGTTGATCATTTGGCTCATGTCATCATGTTATGCAAGCTTATCTTGGGCTTATGAACATAAAGCTTCAAGCTTTATGCTAAAGGATGCATTTTGGCAACATGTAAGTTATCATATCCCTTATGATAACTTGCATGTGAGGCTAAATGCGAACTTATGGCCATTTTTACATGTCATTTATCACCATGTATCACCAATATGCCAAGTTTGGTTTTATGCATGCTTTTGGGGCCTAAAAATGTAATATGCAAGTGTATGAACACATGAACATTTCATATGCCACCATGTTGAACTTGTGGCTTCAACACCTTTATGTCATGATTATGCCAAGTTCCCTCTTTCTATCCTTTATGCGCTATTGCGATATGTAAGCGATGGGATTGCGTTTGGGGTTGGGTAAACTTAAAGGACATAAAAACATAAGCTTGGGAATTTACCTATTAAGTTAGGTCTACCCATTGGGAATTTACCTATTAAGTTAGGTCTACCCAATTGCTTGAAAACTTGTAACATGTTTTGGAAACATGATGGACATGACACTTAGAAAAGATAAGTGTGACCAACTCGAGGTTGGGTTGAGTTTGTAGCGTAAACCTACCCGGAACCGACCGGCTTAACTAGTTGCTACAAACAATAGGACCCAATGTGAGAAGTTGGCCATGTTGTACCTTGAACCCGAGGTTAGACCAAGTTGTGGTGTAAAGCTACCCGGACCCGCCCGACTTAACTAGTAACCGCAACAAAGTCTAATGTGAGAGGTTAAGGCGCATTAAATTAATTAATGCCTCATGATTAGGGTTAAGTCATGGTCCACTTAATACTTAACCAATTTGGGCTTGGTAGATTAATCGGGGTTAAGTCGTGAACTCATCGTTACACTTAACCAAGTTAATCCATGATTAGCAAGAGGGTTAAACCGTACTTATCCCACTAGAAAATCCTAGCAATGGGGGCCCACTCCACAGTAATCCCCAAAAATTGGTATCATTAAGGCCCTAGGGACTAGGCTAGGGAGGGGGCACGATTACTGGGCTGGAGGTAAGCGACCAAATAAACGACGGCCGGGTGGTACGCCGATGTAGTTCCGGACGGACTATGGTCGTGCACGTAGTCCGTATTTGGAGAAGTCACCCATGGGTACCGGTAGATCGAGACTGTGCACTCATGTTTATGGTGTCCAGGGGTTGGCACCCTAGGGCTTGATAAACCCGAAGGGTGGACCCGGCACAGTTTGACTACAATTATGTTTGGGCCGTATTGACACCAACACGTGACGAGTTAGGCTTAGGGAGCTGATCGACTAGACCGTTTGGTTGGACCTCGTATTAGGGTCATTTCATGTTATTGGGCCAAAGCTTGGGCCAAGTGATCAATACTGGTTTATTCCAGTCATGTTAGTTTGCTAGTACACCTGTGGTGCAAAACCTTAAACCTGATTATGCGATGACACCTTTATCTACCTTGTTGTTTAATCACCATGCTAGTATGTTGTTATCCTTATGATCATACCTGCTTCTCATGCCAGTTAACTTTATCAGTTTACATTGATTGTAGTAGGGCTTACTCAGTCTTTTTGACTGGCCTGTTTTCTTTCGCCTCTTTTCTTCCGTTTCCCCCCCAGGTTCTCAGGGAGGGAATATTGGAGCTTAGCTGGATTTCTGATCGCTTGCTTGTGGGATTTTAGCTCATGTACGGTCTTGACATGAAGCTAGCTATGGTTATCACTTATTTTGGGGATAGTACTTATGTATTTCAGTTTTTCAGTAATGTTGTTTTTATCTAGACTTGTGTATTTGGAAAGTTAACATTGTGTTGTACCAGACTTGTTTTGAAATGGTTTGAAAATCTTCCGCTGTTTTATCTATGTTATTTACTCTGTTTACATATATACATATGCTCTTGTTCTGCCTTGATATATCATTATGCATGTTTACCTGATTCAAACGCCCCCCCAAAGTCAGAGTGCTTGCAAGAGTCACCCTGGCGGAGGTGGGGTGTTACAGTTGATATTTAGGGAATTATTTTCATATTGATTTACGGTTAGGAACTGATGAAGGTGAAATGAAAAATTCGAATGGAAACCAAGTTTGAATTAAAGTGATTAGGAGGGTTGAATTTTAAAGACGTAAGCTAAAATTCGTTATATTAAATAAGAGATGAGGCTAAGTCAAGATATAACTATATGAGATTTGTTTTGATATTGGGAAGTGAATATCGATTTTGGTATTACAACTGATATTTATCTTAAGATAAGAACATTGTTGATCAAGGTCTGAGAGGTAGTTAAAATACCCCAACTTGAACGACTTTAGGATTACCGAAGGATGATATTAGTTGTAATGGTGGAGATGTTAATAGTAAGTTATTTAGAGAAATAATAATGTAACGTTATTTGAAGAGTTTTGGAATATATATGATGGGATTTCAAATTTAAAGGAATTTAAAGGGGGCTTGAGAATATGAATCGATATTTCCATAATAAAAGAAATAAAAGGAGATTGGTAAGAATATAACGATATTTTCAAAAGAAAGTGTAACAACCCATAATTTCCATATATTTAAAGTTTACATTTGGTATAAATAAATTGAATGATAATGGTTAAACTGTGAATCTTGTTGATTTTGATAATAATAATTATTTGAATAGAATATTTATATAAAATTTAAATTTAACTTATATTAGTATTTGTTGAATTTTTATCAATATTAGAATGATTGAATAAGATTTGAGTGTTTGGTTTATAATTGAAATTTAGACGTTACATTTTCATTAACAAAATTTAGAAATTTAAATGCTTGAAATCCATTTATAAAGTTTATTAGAAGTTAATTTTAATGATTTAGTATAAAATGGAATTTTAATTTAGTTATATTGACTAAGAATGGAATTTTGAATTTAAGTATTTATGAATTCGAATGGAATTTGTATTATCTAATTTATAACAGATATTGAAATGTTAATTGTAAATAAATGACTTTTGGAAACTTAAAAATTTATGAAATTAATTCATAAAATTTATTTAAGTTATAATTAGATTAAAATGGAATTAAATAAATATATAAATTGAATTTAAACAGTTAAATGAATAATTGACTATTTTGTTAATTAATTAACTGTGGAATTTAACTGTTTGGGGACTGTCTTGGAATTCGGCGAAACTAGACTCATCGGATCCGGAATGGTGAATTATTGTAGAATTTAAAATTTTATAACAATCCGACTTGCCATTTGATCGTACGGGATAAAACCTGAATGGAATCGATGTAATAAGATAAGTGATGTTTCTCATATTGGGCCTTATATATTTATAATAAATAAAATTCCTTTTCCTCACTCATCAGCCCATTTCCATTGTACGTACATTTTCCTATCTGCTCATTTTATCTCCAATGGCAGAAACAAATTTTCAAAACCCTAGCAAGTAAAAATACAAACTTTAAAATCAAATCTCCTCCGAATACTGGCAAATTATATATCGAATCGAAGCTCTCGATGATATGAAGCTACGGGTACCATTTGTTTCGACATTCAATGCCCGAAGTTACCAGAAATTGACGGTCAAAGCTCTGAATCGCGAAACCCATGAAACCAAAATTGGTCGTTTTCGATTTGGGACTTAATCAGAGAAATTGGCATCTGGGTATTGTTCAGATCGTCGCTAGGATCACAAAGAGCTTGGTCTCGTCGGTTTTTATCAGTCATGGCGCCAGAAAATCACGATTTAGGGTTTTAAAACCCTTCCAGCAAGGAGGCGGCCACCGAAAGCGAAGGCACCATAGCAGGGAGGTGCGGTTTTGGATGAGCTTTCGGTTGGAGGTGGTGGTTCGTCGAACGGTGGCCGGAGTTGTGAGCATTAGTTAGTCAAAGTTGATCGATTATGGGGTTTTTCCATGCCTGCTAATGCAGCAGATCCGAAAGGGAGCGGGAAGAGCGGTTTAAAGGAAGCTGACGTGGCATGTTTTGAGTGGGTGGGTGTTTATTTTATTTATTATATATATTAGTGTATGTCATTGTTCTAATAGACGTATCTTTTGCATACGGACTCGGATTTGGACGCGGTTGGGTGCATTGGAATCATGGTGAAATTGCGGATGATCTGAGACTAGTTTGGCTACATTTAGAGACTGTAAAATTTTGGCCTTTGGTTGGACGTTTGATCAACTAAAGACCCAAAGGTGAGTGATTTTGTCGCTCATAACTAACTGAATTGTTCCCGTATTTATTAAATTAAATTATGAAATAAGTTTGGTTGCATGGTTGTGATTGATTGTGAATGGTTGCTTAAAATTGACATGCGAGTGTGTTAACATGCAAATGGAAGTCGATAATTAATTATTTAAATTTAATTAAATTACTAGTTGAAAACCTGACTCTTGTAATCAGTAAATAGTTTAATACTTATCAATTGGATGGAAAGGTTATGATGGATGTTTTGGTTAGAATTGATTACTGAACTGATATCGACACTGCTAATGCTTTATATTCTGTATATTGTATTGCATGTTTATTATGACAATTAATCCCAATTTACCTTTGATGTTACGGGCATCAAATAAACCCAGGATTTATCGATTTTAAATAAATTAAGAACATAGGTTGAAATGATAAATATCTACGACCCTGATTTAGATTGAAATGATATATATCCATCCTTGGAATATTGAAAAATTAAATTAATATCACTTGGCCACAGGATAGAAAATTTATATACAGACATCAGTTGGTTAAGTGATTTTTTTTTAAATATTCGGAATTCTATTCGATGGAATTTTATTTAAAGGAAATGTGTTGATTTCGAGGAATTTTATTTTACTTTAAAACGTGAACCTTGAATGATTATGAAATTTTCAAGAGAATTATCCAAAACAAATTGGGAATTTCAAAATGGGATTTTAAGTATGTCTTGGGGTTACAAATTTATGGTAAAATGGGAAATTGATAAATTCTCCATGAATTATGTTTTGGAAATGAAAGTTATTTGAGTATATTCGGAATTACTTCGAATTTGATATGAATTTGGGTTGAATCCTATAAATTGAATGGTTGGTTTGAATGGTGTTTGAAACAAGATATTGAAACTATGTAAACTCCATTGAGCCTGGAGTATAGATTCAAGTATTTGAAATTCAGAAGAAAGGAACAATTACGGTTTAAAGAATTTTATTTATAAAGATTATATATATATATATACATTGCTTGATTTCAAATAAACTATTCCTTTTCTTAAAAATTTATTTATTAAAACTTTTAACCAATAAACTATTTTGTTATAAATAAATTTCCCTTATATTTTATTACTTAAAGTTATTTAGTCAACTTTTAATTTATGTATGTACATAGCGATTTAAATTATCTTATTTTATTCTAACTACTATATTATATATATATATTATATAAAAATTTCTTTATAAGCATCTATTTTTCATAATTATATTTTATGAATTATAAATTTCTTCCGAATGGAAAGTGTTTGGACTTAAACCATTGGTTCAAATGGAGTTGTGATAAAGTTACATTTTATTTAATATGAATCGATTGAAAAGCGATTGTAATATGGAATTGTAAGTTTTATTCTACTTGAATATAAATGGAATCTCCAAAATGATTAAAATGAGTTGATAGGAAATATATATTCTATTTGAATATGAATGGATTCCAAACCATAAATCGATTTTGAAATAGTTATGATCTTTGATATGAAGTACATTCCAGTAGAATATAAATCAAATTGAAATATTATATGATTATAATATACTGATGTGGAAATATATTCTAGTTTGGAATATAATCGGTTTAGAATGATGGCGATATGTTGATATGAATTTTATTCTATTTTGAATATAAATGGGGTTCGTAACAAACATGATATTTTGGATATTAAAGCGAACCTTTGTGAAAAGTAAAAGAACTGACCGATGTGAAAAATGTAAGCGTTGGTTGTTAAAGAGACCGGCGTCGGTAAGTGGCATACTCTCTGTCAGTGCCGACACCGCTTTTACAACTGTGCACGTGATGAAGTATCTGGTACGAAGCAAGATGACTTGGAGGCGATGACTGGACTGAGAAAGGCGAATGATGACGAAATGGCCTTGACCTTCGGGTCATAATTAAAATGACTAAAACAGGAGCTATACCGTGACTAGTTGAGGTAGCACCTCTTATCAGACGCACTTCTTCGATACTATTTCTATAACTATGATGATGATTTGGGCTCTTTGATTTGGGAGTGTGTTCCGAGGTGGGCGGTAGTGGCTGCTATGCGTTACCACCGGTCCGGGAGTGCAAATGGTAGAATCCTACCCAGGGTATTGCCTCGAGTGCCTTGTCATATGTATCCTTATCGAGTGATACAATTTTGATTTAGTGTTGCTTTTATGGAGTGCCCTCTGATAACACCAGTACGGTGAATTTACGGTACTATATAGACTGTGATGCTTATAAACGGCGTAAGGGTAATATGGTAATCCCACTTACACTATTTTTATTATATTTATTTTACTGGGCAAACACTATCACAATAACATACTATACTATGTATGCATTAGTTTAACAGTTCCTTGAGAGATGGAAAATCCTATAACATCTCTTGAGTTTCTATACCCATGACACTTTGGTTATTTCATAATTTAATTTGACTAATATGAGAATGATTTAGTGGTGATCTGAGTGTTTGTTGTGTTTTCTTTTATGCAATATGCTCGGGTCAGTAGAAGTTTGCAGTTAACACAGATTACTTTGCCTTGGAGATCAAGGATGAAGATTTGGTATATATCTATTGTATATATTTTTCCACTGCATTTTGTTTCCGCTACATTACTGTAAATGCTTGTACTAGTGTAACTCTGATGATTGGAAGAAGTGTATCTCAAATGTATGTGTTTTTAAATTCTTTTGACCCATTGTAAGTTTATTATATGTTGTCCTTCCGCTGTGAGATTCTGTAATTGTTTTTCCTCTTATTTCTTCATCTTCTACTTTTCCCGATAACTACCTATATTTGTGACTCGTTTGGGTCGACTTGTGTGGATTATTGTCGATTTGAACAGTCAAAAATCCAGGTCGTTACAGAAAGGTAATGAGATTTAGAATGGGTTTGTTCTAAAGATGAAAATGGCCATTATGGTGTTCAAATAACGAAATCAAAGGGGATTTTGTAATGATTGTTTTACGATGATAAGTTGAATCAATCACATAATTATAGATGATAATTAAATTTGTGGCAAATGTTTTGAATGATAGTTAACGGGAAATTGGATATGATTTTAAGTTATTTATTTTAAGTATTTAAATAAAAATGATTTGAGATTATTTATATATTAAAACTAATATATTATCTTGGGTATTACAACTGATATATTATGGCCAAGTGACACTATATAATAAACCAATGGATTTATTTTATTTTTATGATTGTTTATTTTGATAGTTAAATAACTGACTATCAAAATCACACCCAATGCGTTGTTGGTACGGAAAGACCGGGATCGAATTTATATTCAAAAACCGTTCTGAACCAACAAGTATATGAAAGATGCTGATTGAAGATGGAGCAACTGAAGACCGTAAACCTTCAAGAGCTGAAGAACTATTGTTAAATATCTCTAGGTGGTTCCCAGAGTTAACAATGATTCTGCCGTGATTGGAATATATGTGAAACGACCCGAACTTCCCAGTAAAGGAAAGCATGGATTTCTTTGAGAACAACACACATTAGAACACAAACTGAAGAACATTTTATTGTTGATTACAACAATTACATCAGAGTACAAGAATGTAACAGAGTATGAATACTTATTCCATAATAGAAATACAATAATATCAAAGTTTTAAATTACATTTAAATAGCAGCGAAAAAATAATACAAATATACAACTGGAAGGAATACACGGACACATAGCTTTCCGAATACCGCTTCAGCTGTAAGCCAGGATCCTGTAAATATATGTGCAAAAAGCTACTCGACTGCCCGTGTGGAAAATATGGGCACCCGAGTTTGCCATTGAAACAAACTACAGGTCAGTCATGGGACTGGTATGAGAAATCTTAACTTAACTATCTAATAATAAGGCTAATCATAGGACCACACTGCTAAAGCGGAACGGGTTTACTCCATTGGTTTGCCAGTGCATAAATTAAAGTAAATCATTAAACAACGCAATGCTTTAAAAATGAAACCATTATAAGACCCAAGTCCCATCACACAATGCAACGCAAACCGAAGGATAGGGTTTTACCTTATAATGGTCAAAAGATGCTTGATACGGTAAAACGGATTTAATATTAGTGTGTATATGTCCTAATAAAAAAAATTCAATCATAATGTATCAACCATAGACGACATGGGTACCATATATCATGTCGCCATACTAGTTCTACATTCGAAACCGCAAGGTCGTATTGGAAATTGGATTTCCATCATGAGTCGAGGCTAGGGGCAAGCTCCTCTCTGATTCGAGAAACTCTAGCAAATGCCTCAGGATCCCCAGCAGTGAACCCTTGGATGCGGTAGGGCCGGTCCCCGCCTATCGGCAATGGATTAGTTATGCCTGAACACACGCGTCCCGATTCCTTTGAACCTATAGTATGACAACTAACGGCCAATAAAAATCCTAGGCGCCTCAAAATCCATCATCCACGTAAGTAAAATGTCAGCCAGTTTAAGCACTGACACTACCACTAGCTAGAAAGAAAAGTGTGCACTCCCTACGGTCCATATCCCGCTTTTTGACTCATACCGGGGTGTGAGGCTCGCGAAGTCACGCTATACACAAAGCTATGCTGTAATAGGCAATGCATTGATCATCCCATAAGGCCCTGCTTTTCAACAAAAGCCTTGATCAATTGCATCTTGGCGTGCCACATTGACAATTCACATCATGCGATCAATGACTATTAATATATACCAGGGTGTTAAGTAGAGAATAAATCCTCCACCACCAAACTGACATACATTAACAGAAATCGATTTAATTCACATGGAACGAAATCCAATGTCAGACACGCATCCATTTACTAGCTTATGCTCTGGGTCTGAGCGAAAACCAAATCCGAACAATCAACAATAGTCCGGACGGCCACCACTGAAGCCCCTTCAAGGTAGCTACTCCCATCATAGGTCTCAGTAGCAACACATCCATCCGATGTGAAAATCGTCGGTCTTCAAACATCGTCTTCATCTTCGACTCTTCATCGTCGTAGTAATTATTCGGAATGGGTTAAACCCGGTCTTTCCGAATAACTCGCGTATTTTTATAATTAAAAATCAAGTACTATAAAAACTCATCCAACGCCTCATCCCAATTCAGAATATTCTTTTAAATAAAATATTCAAATTATTCTATCAAAGATACATTCTTTACATTTACTCTTAAATCTTTCTTTTAAAATTTATTCAAAACACCATTTGGTTTTAAATATCAAAAATCATTATTAATTGATTCTTTAAATTTAAGAGATAAATCTTATTCTTAACTGGGTTAAAGAACTAATGTCATTTAAAACATAGATCACGGTAAACCCAAAATCGTCTTCCATAAAATATGGATTCTTCACAGAAATCAAATCAATATATATAATCGCTATAAATTTCTGCATCCGACCGATAATATAAATGGAATAACAGCAAAGCCTCTTAAATTCCATATGTAGTATCGGTCTTCTTTTACAGAAGCTTATCTCGGTTATCATTAATTCGAATTACATTCAATTCCAATTTAATATATTAAATTGGAAAAATTTACTTTTGGAAAATTCCCAATTAAATCTTAATAAAAAATTTATAAATTCCAAATCATATTTTCACTGTCAGTTGGGTTAAAGAACAAATGCCGCTTTAAAACACAGTTTACAATAAACCCAACTCACATTTCATCTTATTTCAATTACTAAATATAATTGAAAACCTTAATAATCTTAAATTAAAGATTATTCTTTTCATACGGGGTTTAAGAACAGTGTTATTCAAGACACTATTCACGACAAACCCAAAATCCAATTAATTTAATTTAATTTCAATTAAATATTAACAAATTGGAAAAACTTCATTAAATCTTAATTTAATGATTCATTCTAGTTGATAACTAGTTCATTTCAATAAAAATATATTTTTCTAAAATATATTCTTTTTCTAAGATATTTTCTAAAACATTCTTTTCTAGAATATTCTTTATTGGAATGTGACTCAATCATCAACCATATATTGCATGTAATCAACCATCAGGACAAATAATTATTAAACATCCAAATGACGACCAAAGTGGAATTTATAACTGTGTGAGCATTAAAGTGAATAACTAACGCTCATCACAGACTGTCAATCCATCGATTGACATATAACTAAATATTGGGATTAGTGTGTGTACAGTATCATCCTAATACCCGTGTGGGGTTTCATCCATCAAACAAATAGTAAATTATCTGTGCACTTGGGCGATGTGTGAAAATAATCGACCCAATCACATAAACAAGTCGGTTGACTCGTAAATGGAAGTGTAATATTCAATTTGAATATTATTTAATACATCAAGCTTTTCAACATTACATGCACCCTTTTCAAGCCATCACTAACATCATAATTTTAACATACGATGTTTTTACTATAACTAATTGACAATAAAAAAATATTAACTTTTATTTCTAATCTTTTGTGCAATCCTTTTTCAATGACCAAAAATGAATATTTTGGTCAAATCCTTTTGAGTGACCAAAAATGAATATTTTGGTGAAATCCTTTTAAGTGACCAAAAATGAATGTTTTGGTGAAATCCTTTTAAGTGACCAAAAATGAATGTTTTGGTGAAATCCTTTTAAGTGACCAAAAATGAATGTTAATCTTATTTCATATCTTTATTAACAAAAACAAATGTTAATCTTATTTCATATCTTTATTAACAAAAACAAATGTTAATCTTATTTCATATATTTATTAACAAAAACAAATGTTAATCTTATTTCAACTAACATGTTTTGACCAACAATGTGATTTTTATTTCACTAATCATGTTCTAATAAAAATGTGATTTTCTCCCACTAATCAAGCTTTAATAAAAATGTCTATATTTATTTTTGTCAGTTCTAATACAATAAAATGACAATCTTTAATTTTGTTGATTCCAATTCAACAAAAAATAACATTTCTAATTTGTTGTTCTAATTCAACAAAGAATAACATTTCTATGTTGTGACAAACATGATACACACAATTCCATTCACTGATTCACCGCAATAAAACCCAATCAACATTTCAATAAATATACACATAACACCACATGAATTTTATAGAGAATGAATATAAATTTCACAATAAAATAAATAATTAAATTTTAATTTAAAAAAATTGAAATCTCACAATGGTTATATCTGAATTTCCAACACGCTCCACTTCAGATCTAGTCTGTTTCATCACGAAGTGTTCGATTATACGATTTCAACACAATTGAAATTTTATGATTCCGTTTCTGTTTGACAAAGATATCGCAGTTAAAAGATTAAACAAATTAATGTGTTATTAATATAATTAATTCCATAATTAGTTAACCTTCCATATCATTTTCATCAAGCGTTGCCTTCATCCTTCAGGAAAACCCGTTACTGCTGTGTTCTTCACGGGTTTAAGAAAACCCACTGTCTGATTCCTTTGCACCAAAACGCATGATGCCAGAGTTGATCGGGGTTTGATCAATCAGCGCCCCCTCGCGCGCCATGGCGGCGCCTCCCCACTGCCCGAGCGTCGGCCTGCTCGGTGACCCACGGCGGCCTAGAAATAGCCCTAACGCCGGCGTGTTTGAACCACTCCTTCGAACAGTCCATGAAACCAGAGCCGATCTCAACCGTACAGAATTATATCCCTCGTTGTTCTCTTCAATTTGGATTTGAATTCGTGTTTTAATTTGCCAAGAATTGGGAGGATTTAACAAATGAAAATGGGATTAAACTGGCCATTGAATATGAACATGGCGGCTGAGTAGAACAATTTAGGGTTACGGTATTATACCGTATTTAAAGCGTATTCCTACATTTATTTATTTCTATTAAATTCAAATAATACCAGTTTAACACCAAGAACTCCAAATCAAACCCAACGAGTGTCGCCCCTAGCTATAACCCCCATCCCGAACACAATGGAATATGTTTCGTAACCCAATTCGGTTGTTACGATATGTTTTTTTAAATTAAATATAAAACATTTAATTATTTAATTTAAATGTACATTTTAAATTACCGGGGCCACATATGACCTCTAAAAATTACAGAAAAAATATTTCTAGTTATGGTTTGACGATACGGTCATAACAAGATTAATTTCGTCGAATTCTGACACTGTTTGAAAAATGGCCATTTTCAAGTCGATTAAATTTAACTGAAACAGTTAAAACCCATTTTCTTTTGCCACGCTCACATATTGATTCGAAACATTCTGGAAAATTAAACTTAACAATAATTCGACATTCCGGTTCCAACAAAAGTGGTTTCGTCGAAAACAGAGGTCGTTTGTAAAATGGCTATTTTAAGGGCCATATATTTAATTAAAATATATATAAATTCTACAACGACTTTTCTAAAATTTAAACTGGGCATAACTTTCAATTTTTAAAGTGAAATTTCAGTTTTTCAGATTCGTTAGAAAGATATGATCAAACAGATTTAAATATTTCTTGATTCGCTCAATTCTGATTTAAAATGAATCCTGTACATTCAGTCAAAGTTCAAATTCAAAATTTTCAAACTGCAGCGCTGTTTCAAACTCCTTTTATAATTAAATTAAATTTATTCATTTTAAAGTAAATTTTTAGTCGTTCTTATTTAAAATAAATTATTTTAAATATTAAAATCCATTAAAATTTCTAAAATAAAAATTTTAAATTGGCCCCAAAATTCCGGGTTGTTACAATCGCCCCCACTTAAAATCTTTTCGTCCTCGAAAAGGAACGGAGCTAAAAGTTGTTTAATTAACCAATTCAACTAAAATTTTTTGGTTTCAATTAATTATCATTCTAATAATTTAATTAGTGAAACTGATTATCAAACATCACAACCAACAATCAATTAGGTGATTAACTTTCCAAAAATATATCTTTTATATATAGCCAAAAATCATATTTTTAGTTCAAATCACAGCAATTGTGTACTAACTAAGTTTTGGTTCTCATACCAGTCAATGGAAATATATAGAAATTCCACTTTTGAAACTCGATCATAAATTCTGATGATGGAGCACCGATCATCAGAATCATCTCCGGGCGACTAGAGTGTGATTCTATATCCATCTAGTATATTAAAACTTCGAATATCCGTTAATTACTCGTATATTCGAAATCTTTATATACTCGATTATCCACATTAAAATATAATAATATACTCAAATACGTATTTTAAGATAAAATTGTCAAAATAAATTTGTTTTCATTTTAAAGAAAATAATACTCTTCACACTCGTTCTAGGATACTACTGATCCCATCTCTAACGAGTTATTCTCATTGGATATTACTAATCCAATCTCTAATGAATTCTTTCGTTCAGTTCTAATGTGTCTTGTTCTCGAGCTCTGTAAACCAAAGCTCTGATACCAAATGAAACGACCCGAACTTCCCAGTAAAGGAAAGCATGAATTGCTTTGAGAACAACACACATCAGAACATAAACTGAAGAACATTTTATTGCTGATTACAACAATTACATCAGAGTACAAGAATGTAACAGAGTATGAATACTTATTCCATAATAGAAATACAATAATATCAGAGTTTTAAACTACATTTAAATAGCAGCGGAAAAATAATACAAATATACAACTGGAAGGAATACACGGACACAGAGCTTTCCGAATACCGCTTCAGCTGTAAGCCAGGACCCTGTAAATATATCTGCAAAAAGCTACTCGACTGCCCGTGTGGAAAATATGGGCACCCGAGTTTTCCAGTGAAACAAACTACAGGTCAGTCATGGACTGGTATGAGAAATCTTAACTTAACTATCTAATAATAAGGCAAATCACAGGACCACGCCGCTAACGCGGAACGGGTTTACTCCATTGGATTGCCAGTGCATAAATTAAAGTAAATCGTTAAACAACGTAATGCTTTTTAGAAAAATGAAACCATTATAAGACCCAAGTCCCATCACACAATGCAACGCAAACCGGAGGATAGGGTTTTACCTTGTAATGGTCAAAAGATGCTTGATACGGTAAAATGGATTTGATATTAGTGTGTATATGTCCTAATAAAAAAAATTCAATCATAATGTATCAATCATAGACGACATGGGTACCATATATCATGTCGCCATACTAGTTCTACATTCACAACCACAAGGTCGTATTGGAAATTGGATTTCCATCATGAGTCGAGGCTAGGAGCAAGCTCCTCTCCGATTCGATACACTATAGCAAATGCCTCAGGATCCCCCGCATTGAACCCTTGGATGCGATAGGGCCGGTCCCCGCCTATCGGCAGTGGATTAGTTATGCCTGAACACACGCTTCCCGGTTCCTTTGAACCTATAGTATGACCACTAAAGGCCTATAAAAATCCGAGGCGCCTCAAAATCCATCATCCACATAAGTAAAATGTCAGCTAGTTTAAGCACTGACACTACCACTAGCTAGAAAGAAACGTGTGCACTCCCTACGGTCCATATCCCGTTTTTGACTCATACCGAGGTGTAAGGCTCGCGAAGTCACGCTATACACAAAGCTATGCCGTAATAGGCTATGCTTTGATCATCCCACAAGGCCCTTCTTTTCAACAAAAGCCTTGATCAATTGCATCTTGGCATGCCACATTGACAATTCATGCCATGCGATCAATGACTATTAATATATACTAGGGTGTTAAGTAGAGAATAAATCCTCCACCACCAAACAGACATACATTAACAGAAATCGATTTAGTTCACATGGAACGAAATCCAATGTCAGACACGCATCCATTTACTAGCTTATGCTCTGGGTCTGAGCGAAAACCAAATCCGAACAATCAACAATAGTCCGGACGGCCACCACTGAAGCCCCTTCAAGGTAGCTACTCCCATCATAGGTCTCAGTAGCAACACATCCATCCGATGTGAAAATCGTCGGTCTTCAAACATCGTCTTCATCTTCGACTCTTCATCATCGTAGTAATTATTCGGAATGGGTTAAACCCGGTCTTTCCGAATAACTCGCGTATTTTTATAATTAAAAATCAAGTACTATAAAAACTCATCCAACGCCTCATCCCAATTCAGAATATTCTTTTAAATAAAATATTCAAATTATTCTATCAAAGATACATTCTTTACATTTACTCTTAAATCTTTCTTTTAAAGATTTATTCAAAACACCATTTGGTTTTAAATATCAAAAATCATTATTAAATAATTCTTTAGGTTTAAGAGATAAATCTTATTCTTACCTGGGTTAAAGAACTAATGTCATTTAAAACATAGTTCACGGTAAACCCAAAATCGTCTTCCATAAAATATGGAATCTTCACAGAAATCAAATCAACATATATAATCGCTATAAATTTCTGCATCCGACCGATAATATAAATGGAATAACGGCAAAGCCTCTTAAATTCCATATGTAGTATCGGTCTTCTTTTACAGAAGCTTATCTTGGTTATCATTAATTCGATTTACATTCAGTTCCAATTTAATATATTAAATTGGAAAACTTTACTTTTGGAAAATTCCCAATTAAATCTTAATAAAAGATTTATAAATTCCAAATCATATTTTCACTGTCAGTTGGGTTAAAGAACAAATGCCGCTTAAAAACACAGTTCACAATAAACCCAACTCACATTTCATCTTATTTCAATTACTAAATATAATTGAAAACCTTAATAATCTTAAATTAAAGATTATTCTTTTCATACGGGGTTTAAGAACAGTGTTATTCAAGACACTATTCACGACAAACCCAAAATCCAATTAATTTAATTTAATTTCAATTAAATATTAACAAATTGGAAAAACTTCATTAAATCTTAATTTAATGATTCATTCTAGTTGATAACTAGTTCATTTCAATAAAAATATATTTTTCTAAAATATATTCTTTTTCTAAGATATTTTCTAAAACATTCTTTTCTAGAATATTCTTTAATGGGATGTGACTCAATCATCAACCATATATTGCATGTAATCAACCATCAGGACAAATAATTATTAAACATCCAAATGACGACCAAAGTGGAATTTATAACTGTGTGAGCATTAAAGTGAATAACTAACGCTCATCACAGACTGTCAATCCATCGATTGACATATAACTAAATATTGGGATTAGTGTGTGTACAGTATCATCCTAATACCCGTGTGGGGTTTCATCCATCAAACAAATAGTAAATTATCTGTCCACTTGGGCGATGTGTGAAAATAATCGACCCAATCACATAAACAAGTCGGTTGACTCGTAAATGGAAGTGTAATATTCAATTTGAATATTATTTAATACATCAAGCTTTTCAACATTACATGCACCATTTTCAAGCCATCACTAACATCAAAATTTTAACATACGATCTTTTTACTATAACTAATTGACAATAAAAAATATTAACTTTTATTGCTAATCTTTTGTGCAATCCTTTTTCAATGACCAAAAATGAATATTTTGGCCAAATCCTTTTGAGTGACCACAAATGAATGTTTTGGTGAAATCCTTTTAAGTGACCAAAAATGAATGTTTTGGTGAAATCCTTTTAAGTGACCAAAAATGAATGTTTTGGTGAAATCCTTTTAAGTGACCAAAAATGAATGTTAATCTTATTTCATATCTTTATTAACAAAAACAAATGTTAATCTTATTTCATATCTTTATTAACAAAAACAAATGTTAATCTTATTTCAACAAACATGTTTTGACCAACAATGTGATTTTTATTTCACTAATCATGTTCTAATAAAAATGTGATTTTCTCCCACTAATCAAGCTTTAATAAAAATGTCTATATTTATTTTTGTCAGTTCTAATACAATAAAATGACAATCTTTAATTTTGTTGATTCCAATTCAACAAAAAATAACATTTCTAATTTGTTGTTCTAATTCAACAAAGAATAACATTTCTATGTTGTGACAAACATGATACACACAATTCCATTCACTGATTCACCGCAATACAACCCAATTAACATTTCAATAAATATACACATAACACCACATGAATTTTATAGAGAATAAATATAAATTCCATAATAAAATAAATAATTAAATTTTAATTTAAAAAATAGAAATCTCACAATGGTTATATCTGAATTTCCAACACGCTCCACTTCAGATCTGGTCTGTTTCATCACGAACTGTTTGATTATACGATTTCAACACAACTGAAATTTTCTGATTTCGTTTCTGTTTGACAAAGATATCGCAGTTTAAAGATTAAACAAATTAATGTGTTATTAATATAATTAATTCCATAATTAATTAACCTTCCATATCGTTTTCATCAAGTGCTGCCTTCATCCTTCAGGAAAACCCGTTACTGCTGTGTTCTTCACGGGTTTAAGAAAACCCATTGCCTGATTCCTTTGCTCCAAAATGCATGATGCCAGAGTTGATCGGAGTTTGATCAATCAGCGCCCCTTCGCGCGCCATGGCGGCGCCTCCCCACTGCCCGAGCGTCGGCCTGCTCGATGGCCCACGGCGGACTAGAAATAGCCCTAACGCCGGCATGTTTGAGCCACTCCTTCGAACAGTCCATGAAACCAGAGCCGATCTCAACCGTACAGAATTATAGCCCTCGTTGTTCTCTTTGATTTGGATTTGAATTCATGTTTTAATTCGCCAAGAATTGGGAGGATTTAAGAAATGAAAACGGGATTAAACTGGCCATTGAATATGAACATGGCGGCTGAGTAGAACAATTTAGGGTTACGGTATTATATCGTATTTATAGCGTATTCCTACATTTATTTATTTATTTCTATTAAATTCAAATAATATCAGTTTAACACCACGAACTCCAAATCAAACCCAACGAGTGTCGCCCCCAGCTAATAACCCCCATCCCGGACACAATGGAATATGTTTCATAACCCAATTCGGTTGTTACGATATGTTTTTTTAAATTAAATATAAAACATTTAATTATTTAATTTAAACGTACATTTTAAATTACCGGGGCCACATATGACCTCTAAAAATTACAGAAAAAATATTTCTACTTATGGTTTGACGATACGGTCCTAACAAGACTAATTTCGTCGAATTCTGAGACTATTTAAAAAATGGCCATTTTCAAATCGATTAAATTTGACTGAAATAGTTAAAACACATTTTCTTTTGCCACGCTCACATATTGATTCGAAACATTCTGGAAAATTAAACTTAATAATAATTCAACATTCCGGTTCCAACAAAAGTGGTTTCATCGAAAACAGAGGTCGTTTGTAAAATGGCTATTTTATGGGCCATATATTTAATTAAAATATATATAAATTCTACAGCGACTTTTCTAAAATTTAAACTGGGCATCACTTTCAATTTTTAAAGTGAAATTTCAGTTTTTCAGATTTGTTAGAAAGATATGATCAAACAGATTTAAATATTTCTTGTTTCGCTCAATTCTGATTTAAAATGAATCCTGTACATTCAGTCAAAGTTCAAATTCAAAATTTTCAAACTGCAGCGCTGTTTCAAACTCCTTTTATAATTAAATTAAATTTATTCATTTTAAAGTAAAATTTTAGTCGTTCTTATTTAAAATAAATTATTTTAAATATTAAAATCCATTAAAATTTCTAAAATAAAAATTTTAAATTGGCCCCAAAATTCCGGGTTGTTACAATATGGATTGCAAGGATTACTCGCTATTGATCTATAGAGTGATCCTAGGATGTGGTTGGAGGGTGTCTTTGGTTCATCATGTTCCTGGATGACTTGTACGAACGATGTGAAATTCAAATGTGAATGGTGATCGGATGTTCAAAAAGAAGAATTATAACCTCAAACCTCATCAACTGGGAAATGACAGAAGTCGGGCAAGCAACATGGCTATGTGGGTCGCTCCCATTATGGTGTATAATCATCCACTTGGAGAAAATCCATTTCATTCTTTAATCTATTTTTGATGTAGTCCCTTTTTGGGAAACAGTGGGTAGCCCCCAACCGTTGGTGATATACATTCGATAACTCAAGCGAAATGAGAGGTCGGTCATATGTAGCCGGGTTGCAAGACTTTCTTGTTGAACCCATTGTATTCTCCTCTAGAGATACACTATCGACAGCTGGTTCCATACCTTGTCATAGTCGGAATTCAATCTCCAATAAGCGCCATTGGTTTTGCTTGTATACTATATATGTGGAGCATGAGATGCAAGCGTTCTACTAGATTCTATTTATTTGTATTTAGACACTATAATAATATCAGATAAGATATTGATTTCAAAATGTTTTAGGTTATCGTAAGGTAAAAGTCGTCCGTATTTATGTGTGGATTTGGTCTTATGATTATCCTTTTCTTTCGAAAAGGTTTTAACTTTAAAATCAAGTTGAATGATATTGCAAACTTAGCGAGTTTTCTCACTCTGGTCCACCAGACTGACCCGGTGTCTATAATTCTCGAGTTAGACGGGTTGTTCAGGTTTAGATTATCGGATGTTGTGAAGTCCAAGACTAGCTGAAGGCGTTAAGATGTATGATATCTACTATTTATTCCGCTGTGTGTTGTATATGAAGACATATTATTATAACTGTCCAGATGTATTGATGTACTCTGATGATTTGTAAGTATTATTTATATATATTATATTTTGTTCCGCTGCGATGTGAGACTTTATGAAGTGATTATTCTTCCTCTTCTTCTTCTATTCTGACTTTCTTTCTTATCTCAACCTCTAATTTCTGTCTAATAACGTTTCGGTGTTTTCGACGCTTGAATGTTCGACATTGTAACAACCCGGAAAATACGAGCCAATTTAAAAATTTTAAATTGGTCATTTCAAGGAATTTGAACAATTGAAATAGAATATTTCAATAAAATAGTGAATAAGAAATAGTGAGTCAGTTTGAAAATTTGAATTCAAACTTTGATTGACTGTGCAGGGTGGAAAATATAACGGATTTTAGAGAAAACAAAAATATTTAAATCTGTTTATCAATACCTTTCTAACGACTCTGAAAAATCGAAGTTTCATAACGGGAATCAAAAGTTATGTCCGAATGAATTTTCAGAAAGGTCGCTATATAGAATATATAGCCCTGGAAAAAGGATATTTTGCAAACGACCTCGGAATTCGACGAAACCACTTTTGTTGGGTCCGGGATGTCAAACTATTGCTAGGTTTCAAATTTCATAATTTTCGAAGCTAGTATGTGAGCGTGGCAAAAGAAAATGTGTTTGGTCGATTTCTGTAAAATTGGATCGACCAGAAAATGGCCATTTTTCAAACGATCCCAGAATTCAGCGAAACTAGTTTTGTTGGGACCGTAGCGTCAAAACATAGCTAGATTTATTTTTCTGGAATTTTTCGAATCAGTTTGTGGCCCTGGCAAATTGAAATGTACGTTCAAAGTTAAAAATTAAATGTTTTATATTTTAATTTGAAGAATAACTGACTGTAACAGTCGAATTGGCCAACGAAACATATCCCATTGTGTCCGGGATGGGGGTAGTTAGCTAGAGACGATAGTCGTTGGATTTGAATTGGTGTCCGTGTGGAGAAACACTATTTAAAAATTTATTAAAACTATGGGCCAATCAGAATTTTCCTTTCATTATTTTTAAAAATAAAAAATATCAGAAAACCCTCGTTTTCTCTCCCGATCGACGATCGACGTCGTTCGCCCCTTCCTAGCCAAATCGCTGCCGCCACAGGCGATTCCAGCCGCCGCCACCTACCCCAGTCGACGCGCCTCCCTCTCCTCTTCCAATCTGACCCTACCCCGACCCCCATCGCCTCATCCATCGCCAGAACCGTCGACCCAAACGTCGACACTTCCCAGCGCCGCCACGTACGCCACCGACCACCGAACCACCTAAAACCACCCTGCGCCGACTCCCCTCTCCTCCCTCTTCCACGTCATCACCTCTGGTCGTCCCATCGTGCCTCGGTTTTCGCGAAAACTGCAACCTTAGTTTTGAACCATCGATAAAGGTGAGTTCTTTTTGATGTTTGAACTTTGAAAAAACATATCTTTATGGTGTGTTGACGAAATTCGATGAAACAGGAAACATCGGGACCGCAAGGAAGCTCTCTACCACATAGAAGAGACCGCGGATTTTTCTGAGTCATCTACGATTTTTAGCACTCCGAAAACCAAGGTGAGAAATCTAAATTAAATGAATTTGAATGGAAAATGTCGTGTATAAACTATATAAGCGAAATATAAATTACACACGTGTTGTATACCTCATGTACATGCGTTGTGTAAGTTATATGAGCAAGTATGAATTATACATGCATAGAATAATTGATATATGTGTTGAAATGCAAGTGAAATATAGCAATTATATATATATATACTCTCCCCTCGTCCACAAACCATGGACGATATTTATTGTTGTGAATTAGTGTGAAATATTGAATGAAAATGCGAATGGTTGAATAATTGTTTGTGGTTGATATTGTTTGGTTGTGGTTGAAAAATACCCATTGGTGATTGGAAATAATTGTGGAAATAAAAATAAAACATGCCGCCTGCATGCGAATTAGATGCATGAATCCCCATTGTAAAAAACCGCGAGGTTTTAAGGTAGAGCGAGGAGCCATACTAGGGACGGTGTCGGTTTTAACTACCCTGCCGTTATGCTGCCGAAATTTTGAATAATATTCATGTGTTAGAATTATTTTCATATGTTGAAATTATCTTCATGCGTTGAAATTAAAGTCATGTGTTGAAACTATATCCATGTGTGGAAATGCTCATGTGTTGAGAAGTGATGTGTGAAAATTAAATTCAGGTGTGAGTGAATGAAGTGCTTAAACAATAAAAATCACATTTTTATAATATATATGGAGTATGTAAAATATTCGCCTTATATATAAATAGTTTCAACAATAAAAATTTCATCTTTCTTATATGAACAACATATATAAAATATCCATGTGAGGAGGTGCTCATGTGTTGAGAAGTGTGTGTATTGGAAAAGTTCAAGTGTTGAATAAAAAGATCGAATAATAAAAATTACATTTTTATTGAAACTATGAAGTGTTAAAAACATTCATGTGTTGAATAAATATTTTAAATGATAAAAATATCATTTTTATCATATATGTGATATGCTAAAGATATGCGAGCGTTGAGATAAATATTTGTGAAAGAAATATTATTTTTAACATGCATAGGAACTAAATAAAATAGTCATGTGTTGAAAAATATTTTAATTCGCCAAAATTATCATCTTTGAAATGTGAAGTGTTAAAAATAGCCACTTGTTCAAATAAATATGCATGAGTTGAAATATACATTAATTAGCTAATGATATGATTTTTGCCTATGCATGGAACATTAGAATGAATGGTGTTTTTAAACCGAAGTGAATCAAATATGAAGTTGAATGGAAAATGATAAGTGATAAGAATTGCATATATGTACATGCATATTTATTGAACAGGTTATAGCAAAGAGGCTAGAGAAGAGGAATAAAATTTTGTGCCCAACAAATAGGTACACGTTTACTGTTTTGTTTGGGTGATGATTTTATGAGCCTATTGGCTAGCCGCTTGGCTTTTTCTTTTTCTTTTTGACATGAGACGCCCGTGTGGCTATTTGGGAATTTTCCCAGCCCCTCCCGTACAAAGGAGGTTATGGCGAAATTTTCCAAAATTTAAAGGCGTTAGTGAAATATTTGAAGTGAAAACGATATAGGAATTTTTGAATGAACTATATTTATATAAATATATAAATGTAAATAAAATCAAAACGAAACGTGGTCGTGCAGTTCGTGTTTTGAAACCGTGATTTCAAACGACTAGTGCGGGAAATCCGACCATTGGATTTTCCCGAAACCGCAACCGTTGGGTTCGCCTTGGAAATATCTTTCCAACGACACCAACTTTGTAGAGATCCGACGGTTGGATTGTCTGGAATGTTTAATTCAAATCTGAAGAAAAACAGCGCCAGAAACGATTATATTTATATATATAAATATAATTAAAATAAATCGAATAACGACGCTGCAGTTCGTAAATTGAAATCGTAACTTCAAATGGCTAGTGTGGAAGATCCGACCGTCGGATTTTCCCAAAACTGGAACCGTTGGATTCGTTTTGAAATGATCTTTCTAATGATATAAAATTTGTGAAGATCCAACGGTTAGATTTTCATATATGTGTAAAACAAATTTAGTGAAAAACAACGCCAGTGCATCGGCACGACCTGAAACGTCGTTTAATTAAATATGGCCGTTTTAAATAATTAAAAATGGCGATATATCGTTATAGACATGGTGTTTTTATGTCGATTTTCAGGGTCCAAAATTCCTGTTCGTTACAAAGGTGTCAGAGCAATGGTTTAGGAATAACCTTGGCTTGTGGTGTAACTTAATAGAGATTGGGTTAGAAATACACTAGATCGAGATTGAGTGTATATATGCGAGAGTGCGTATTTGTAGATTTTATATACTAATATTTTGTATTGTATTGTTTGATCAGTTCAAGTTGAACTAGAAATTGATACAATATTGTTTTGAAAAGGGGTAGATTATGCCTTGTTTGTTTACTGGATGATAAATTAATTGGATTATAAATTTCATCAACAAGTGAATGAACTAAAAACTAAGAGAATATATTTCAGTATAATAAATTCGAATAAAAGTAAATATGAAATGAAATTGAAATGATTTAACCCTGTATCTGTTATTGGCACTGGATATTAAGTTAAGTGCAGGTTGGAAGAAGGAAGAACTGTTAGTGTTGTGCTTCATGATTAGAATTTAGTTGCCCGACAAATAGGTAAACCTTAATTATATTGACTGGTGATTGATTTTATACCCCTGAGTTGGGTAAACACTTGGCTTTGTTTTCTTTTAATCGATGTGAGGCCCGAAGTGGTGAGTTGAAGTTAGTTGGATAGAACAGTACAGAGGAGGAGCTGGCGAAGTTTTCGTAACAATTTTAGAACTTGGAATGTTTTTTTTGATAATGTTTATATAATTATTTTGAAAATAATTGGGTTTGGATCATTCTTACTTAGCAATTTCGGGGACAAAGTTCTTTTAAGGGAGGAAGAATGTAACGCCCCGGATTTTTCAACCATTTGAATTTGAAATTTAAATCTATTTTAAATATTATATTTGAAATATTAATGGATTATTAATATTAAATTCGATTATTAAACGATGGTTGAATGTTTATATTTATATTTAATTATAAACGAGCTCGTAACGTTGCAGTAGTTCGTAATATTGAGTTTCGAACTTCAATTGAATATACGGAATCCATTTTAAGTCGAATTCTATGAAATAAGAAACGTTCGAATCTAGTTGATTATAATTTTCTAGTGGAAGAGAAAATTTAAGATTTTATCATATAAATTGTAAGTTATGTCCAAATCACAATTTAAAATAGTCGATATTGGAATTGTTTATAAATGATAACATTTATTTAATAAATTAATCAGGAATTTGAATATAATTTGAATATCGTTTAACTCGAAAATGTCAATATTGAGCTATAATTCCATATCGATTTATATTTGGAGCTGTATGTTATTTTATTTGGATATATATATGATATAATAATATATTATTATTTAGTTTAATTATTTTGAAATTTATTTATATTTTTAATGATATTATATAAGCGTTAAAAATAATTATTTTCCAAACTACATCCGTTTTCGGCGAAACAAATTTTATCGGAATGCGTATAGCTAGTTATTATTAGTTTCCAGTTTAAAGACAAACGAGGTTGTTTTGTCGGTAGATGAAATTCAAAGCTAAACTGATAAATTAAAATAACGTCGTTGTGCAAACGGAGTCCATTTTCAATGAAATAAATTTCATTCGGACCGGAACATCATGATATAGCAGTGTGACTATTTTCATTACGATTGGAGCTGTTGAGCGACACTGCAGATTAACGAATGTTAAACGACTGTTAGCGATAAAATTAAATAACCGCGTATATGATAATCGTAGATATAAAAAAAATGCACGCACTGCCTACACACATATTTACCTACCATTTAAAAAAAACGTGTAGTCTAAATCACATGCTTGCAGTCGGTACTAAAATAAACAACTTTATTGCACATACTTCCCTCTCTACTGATTAACACATATGCCACATTAAAAAAATCGTACCCTGTTTCTGTGCAGAACTGCACTCCCAAACCCGCCTAGTGAAATGAAAACTCAGCCACCCTATACAGTTAAATCACACACAAGTAATCTGGTACCCTATCCCATCTTTTCCTTCCTTTCACTTGATAATATAACTGCATGGAAATGCATCAGGCCTATACTCTATTCTGCACAAGCCTACATCCACTATGTTGTTCCCTATGACATTACGTTGATCATATCCTCACCTCGTTAAAATACTACGTTCGATCATCATTTCTTCAGCAACTTAAACCGAAACAATAGAAGAAAAATGAGAGCAGAGCTGCTAATAATAATATACATATAATCCTCGAGTGTTTTCTGAGAGGCATGTCACATGTATTTGGGTAGTAAACCAAGGAGCGGGAGAGTCGTTAGGTGATTTAGTTCGCCTGCGGCAAGGCAACGAATCAAACAGGCTCTAGTACAAAATATGCTTGTTGCCGCCTCATTTGCTTCGGTTATGCTTACAACAGAAGCAAATATATCATTTGCCTCGGTTATGTTAACAACCGAAGCAAATACTCCAAAGCAAATAGTGTTATTTGCTTCTGTTGTTCTCACAACCAAAGCAAATAATATCATTTGCTTTGACTGTGTTAACGAACAAAGAAAATGCACCAAAGCAAATAATACTATTTACTTCGGTTGTCTTTACAACCGAAGCAAATAGTGTTATTTGCATCCGTTCCATAGCAACCGAAGCAAATGCACTGAAGTAAATAGCAGTATATGCACCAATGCCATAGAAATCGAAGCAGATGCACTAAAACAAGTGCATATTAATTTAATCGAATCGAATGCACATATCAATAACAATAAACAACAACAACATATGTCTTTATTACTAACTTATCATAATTAATTATTATTATTAAATTTATTATAATTTATAATTATTTTAAATAGTTAGTAATTATTTTATATTCAATAATTTATTACAGTAAATTATCAATAATTAGTAAAATACAATTAATATTTATTAACAAATAATTAAATTCCTTATTAATATTAAATAATTAGTAATTAATACTTAATATTTAACAGTTAATTTTTAATATAGTATTTTCTAATAATGACTAATGAAAAACAAATGGATAATAATTAATTATAATTATAAGAAAATAAAAAATTCTTAATTAATAAGAAATATTAATAATTGAGAAATAACATTTAACATTTTATGATTATAATTTCTAATTATATTTAATATTTAACATTAAAAAAATTAAAATTAGTAAATAATTATTTCTATCCAATAATTATTATTTAATGAATATTATTGATTAATATTTACTAATAATAATTATTTCTTTCCAATAATAATTTACTAATTAATATTGGTTATTTAATAATTATTCCAAGGAATTACTTTAAAAAATATTTATTAATATTTAATATGTTTACTTACTTATAAATAAATACTATTATATAACTATTATTTGATAATTAATAATTATTTATTATATATAATATATAATAAATAAAAATTATGATTAAAAAAGTACCATTAAATCATATTAATTCTAACCATTAATTTCTAATAAACATTGTTACATAATTAAGTAGTAAAAACTAAGTTCGTAACTTGATCAATGAAAACAAGCTTAATATATTCACCATTCTTGAGACGAAACTTAACCTACCTCCATCCCTTCTATCGGCCTCTTATATCAAGCCTCACTGGACAATTTCTCATAACCTAGATCAAGTTGCTTATGGGCATATTCTTGTCATTCATAACCCCACTTTCCTATCATTAAGACTTGAGTTATCAACTAGGCAACTCATGCACTTCCATGTCTCCATTCTATCCAATCAGGCTACCTTTTACCAAACTATTATTTATGCGTAGAATTCCGCTAGTGCTCGTCAGTCTCTATTTAATCTTCTACCAGCCTTTAGACAAGATACCCATCCTTGGCTTGTTTTGTGGGATTTTAACTGCTGTCTTTCCTTGGTTGACAAACACGGAGGCATTGCACTGCTTCCTACAGATATCGAGCCCCTTAACACTGCCAAATTAGATGCGGATCTTATCCATGTTAGTAGATCTTGTGCTCGGTATTCTTGGAATAATAGAAGCAGGAGTGGTGTGCAAACTCTTACAAACATAGACCATGCTTTTTGCAACTACAAGGCTATTCATACCTAGACGAATATTCACGCTAACCTACCAAATCCAATCTTTTCCGACCATTCCCCGATTATCCTATCCCATGGGATGCCGTTGAGAAGAGAGATCCGAAGTTCAAAAAATTTCAACTCTTGGATCCAAGATCCGGAGTACTCTTCTAAAATTATAACTTCTTGGTCTGCACATTTCTGTGATAATCCAATGTTTATTTTTTGCAGGAAATTGAAAGAAACCAAGAACGTTCTATGGCTGTGGGCGAGATCTAAATTCGGTACTGGTTCGAAGATGTCTGGTAATCTTAAAACTTCCTTGAACCAGGATCAGACTTTACTTCTTCAAAATCCGAACGATGCGGCTATTGCTATGGAAGAAAGTAGACTGTTTAGTGAATTAAACTGCGCTCTGGAAGTTGAATCAAACATGAAGAAGCAACAATTAAATCTGAAATGGAAGCATGAGGGGGATAAGAATACCAAATACTTCCATGCGGCAGTGAAGGTGAAGCAGGTCGCAGATATATTCTCATAATTAGTGATGAAGCTGGTAACACACACGACATTGTGGAATCAATTAACGCGGCTCTCCTTAAGTATTACTCTGATCTTCTTGGGAATAGCTGTGATTTTAGCCCGAACCTTGACCTGATTGAGGAAGTTTCCCTTCCCTTTATATCCTCCAATCGGTCGAATTTCCTTATGGCGAGAGTTACTGACTTGGAAATTAAAACCTCACTTTTTTCTATGAACAAAAATTCTTGCGGTGGTCTTGATGGCTTTAACATCAGTTTCTTCCTTGACTCTTGGGACATTATTGCTAAAGATTTCTTTAAGGCTATACACAATTTTTTTGAAAAATCCAAACTCCTGTCTGAAGTGAATGCAACCAATCTAGTTCTCATTCCAAAAAGCAAACCAACAACTTATGTCTCTTCCTTCAGACCGATCTCTTGCTGCAATGTCATGTACAAATGCATTTCAAAGATACTGTCGAATAGATTGTTAATGGTTCTCCCTAAGTTGATCTCCAAGAATCAATCTACCTTCCTACTTCAAGGAACATTTTGGATAATGTTCTGTTAACTCATGAGTTAATTCAGGGATATAGCCGCGCTTATGCAACTCCATCGGCTATGCTAAAGCTGGATCTGACCAAGGCTTATGATAGCGTGCACGGGACATCAATTGTACGTATTCTTGCAAGAATGAATTTCCCCAAATTTTTTGTTTCATGGGTGTACACGTGCATTTATACCACCAGTTTTTCACTTGTTTACAATGGTAGAAATTCTGGTTACTTTAAGAGCAAACAAGGCATCCGGCAGGGAGATCCCATCTCATTCTACCTCTTTATTATTGTTATGGAGTTGTTGACATCGCTTTTCAAGGAGAAATATGACAGTGGCCTTATACAGTATCATCCGAGGTGCAAGCATAATTCCATTTCTACCTTACTCTTCGCTGATGATATATTGGTATTCACTAAACCGTCTGAATCTTCCATGCTCTCTATACTTAAAACTATCAATGCTTTTTATTCCATGACTAGGTTTGAAGATCAACTCTTCCAAGTTGCAAGTAATGATTGCGGGTTCCACTGATGATAATGTTGGAATAATGTCATCTATCCTTGCAATGTAAACGTTGGGAAGGGGGTCCATGTATCTTGGACTGCCGCTGTGCACGTCGAGAATAACCAAGGCCAATTGCATGCCTCTATATAATTGTACAATGACCTCTTTAAATGGCTGGACGAACAAGTTCCTGTCTCAAGCCGGTAGACTATCACTTGTTCAGAGCATTGGTTTCTCTCTTTCGGTGTATTGGGCTAGAGCTTTCCTTCTCCTCAAGAGGGTTATCTCAATGATAACGTCTTCTTTGTTAAGATTTAAATGGACGGGTAGCATTAATGGAAAGAAGCCAAGTTCTTTTGTCAAGATGCTCCTTCCCAAGATTTATGGGCGACTAGGTCTGATTTTTATTCCAGATTGGAATATTGCGGCAGTAAGCACTCATTTCAACAACCTTGTTGGATGTTCTGATAGTTTATGGGTGCAATGGGCTTGGAAATATTATGTTAAGAACAAGAAATTCTGGTTTATGGACTGCCCTATTTCGTACAGTTAGGCATGGCAAAGTATGCTTCGCTTACTATGTAAATTCTTATCGTACATCTAGTATAACATTTTAGCACGATGTAAGATTTCTTTCTGGGACGATCCGTGGATTGTGAGGGGTGTTATTCTATCAAAAGCTTAAGGACATGATTGTTTTGTCCAGTCGGGCATAAACAGAAATGCAATGGTGACTTTTTTCTTCGCTGATGGTAAAGTAAGTCTACCTTACTTTCCTACTCAGCATGCTCGAAGTCTATGTGATAATCTTAAAAAGCACATCTCTTACTCTTCGAATGGGAAGGTTTCATGGAACGGATTTCCCCATAATGTCAAAACGGCTTACTCAATTCTGCTTAATCTGGAGTTAAGGTCATCTTGCGAGTGGCACAACGTTGTTTGGAATAAAGCGGCGGTACCAGAGGAGAACTCTATGGTTTGGAAGGTAAGAAATAATGCACTACTCACGAAACAAAAATTAAGACAGATGGAATTGCATGTGAATGCAAACTGCTTGCTGTGTGATTCATGGGAAGAGAGCACAATGCATATGTTTTTTGAATGTGGGTTCATGTATGGCCTTTGGAGCAAGTTGCTGCTGCTTTTAAATGCAAATGTTTCGGTGGATATTTCGGAATTGCAATGGGATTTTATCAGAATGTCAACGTAATGGAGAAGAGAGAGTCATGTCCTATACATTCTCTACGTAAAAAAGCTTGTGAGAATGATATGGGCTAAGAGGAACTAGAGATTTTTCACTCAGAAGAAGAAAACTGAAGCGGAAATGTGGGTTAATTTGAAGTTGCTAATTAGGAGGGACTTGACATCATCAATCTACAAGTTTGACTGTTCCTTCACCACTACTTGGTTTCATGAGTTGTGATTTTCTGTCTCTGTTTGTGTGTTTGTAGTTAAACTGGTGTGCTGCACTTCTTAGAGCTTTTGTATGTTTTTCTTGTTTTAATAAATGTGGTAGGGGTCCACTAAACCCCGCTTGCCTTGCAAAAAAAAAACTAATAACTAATTAATAAGTAGTTTTCAAAAGAGTAAGACAAATATTTAATATTTAATATTTACTGTTTAATATTGAATTATGATTGATGTATATTATTTATCATGTAGTCCAAATTAAATTTTAAAATATTCATAAAATTTGAAAATAAAAATTTAATTGTCATAAATTCAAAAGTAAAAAAGATAAAATTTTATGTAATTTTAAAATTTAATATAATATTCAAAATTTTCAAAATAAAGTATGAATAATTGTATACACTTAATATTCTGTTAATAATAAATCATACATAATGCTTTTCTTAAATTAATTTTTATGTACTAATAGTTTATAATTAATAAAAAACTACGATTTACATTTTGCATCAAATAAATTGAAATTAATAATAATTAATAAATAATCAATAATTAAGAAAGTGCTAATAATGTATAATGAATAAGAAACATTTATAATTGAAAAGTAACATTTAGCATTTAATATTTTATAATGTAATTAACAATTAATATTTAATAATCGATTTGTGTCAAAAGAATATAATATTTTAGAAGTTGCATTTGAAGGCTTAACTTTTTCTATATTCAGTTTTTGCTTCATGTAACTTCTTTCTGCCTTTTTATTTCTAAACAACGAAGACGGATACTCCATCATACATCAATAATTAAGAAGGTGGGCATACGGGTCCGGTCAGAAAATATCACGCGTAACCACCCTGATCTTCAAACCCTAACCCTCCATCATATAAATCCCAAAATTCTTACCATTTCCACCACCTCACACATTTCCTCTTTTCCAGTTTATTTTCGCTATTTTCGTTCAAAGTTCGATCCCTAAAAAAAAGATGTTTGCGATTTATGTTTCTCTCGATCTTCAAATTGGAAGATTGATACGTTGCCTTCTCGATCAAATTGGTATATCATAAGCCGTGTTCTGAATATTTTTTCATTTAAGCATTTTCGGCTTTTTCGATCACTTGTTATAACTGACCTTCTTTATCATTAAATTGTGTTTGATTTTTGTTTGAGGATCTATGACCAGCACTTACCTTCTTTGTGAGATCTTTATATCTTGATGATGTCATGGATTTATTTGCGGTTTCGATCTTTGAAGGACGCGTATTTATTTGCAGTTTGATTGCGTTTGATTATATCTGCAGTTTGAAATGTCAGATCTTGATTATATCATTAAATTTTGTTTGATTTATTTGCGGTTTTAGCATTAACTTATGACCAGGAATGTGCTTGTTTATTTCAATAGGTAGGCTTGTTCAATTTGAATGGTTAGAATACTCTTTTGTGTTATGTGATTGTTATGAATAGTCACTTCTTTGTTTGTATCTTGAATGCTTCTGACAAGAATTGAGAAATATGTATTTTTACCCGAAACACTTCCTTTTTCTAGTTAATCATTTTAATTCTGAATGTTTTGGAACTTATAATTTGGAAGTCTAGTATAATATGTAGGTGTGTTTCTTTGTATGTTAATGTTACTTGTGGCACATGCTTCATCATTCAAATGCTTCCTTACTAGTCTTCCTAGTGTTGCTCTTATTCTTATTCAGAAAATTTTAGATTCCATGCCTATGATAGGTAGATGTTGCTTTAAAGCAATACATGAAACTGTGGTTCATCGGTGGTTATGATTTATTTCTTGTGTTTGTTGTGTAGGTGTGTAATTCTATGCATTTTGTTGGAAATGAATGGGATAATGAGGACAGTGGTGTTTAGAGACTGGAAGAACATACAGAAGTGAAGAAAATCATAGGGATGTTAGAGTGGTCACATTCATTATCATGAAGAGGGGTCGTTCAATTTTTTGTTGTTGTTGAGTCTTACTGGACCAGTGAATCTGCACTGTTTGATCCAATAACCGCTTTTGTAGTTATTCCATTTTGGTTATGTATTTTATTTCGTTTGTATACTCGGTTTTTTTTGAATAAAATTTTGGAATGTTTTATATGGATCGTGGTCTGTAAATATCGTAAGCCTTGAACAACCTTTTCAATTATGTTGTTTATTTGCTGCTGTTACAGCAAAAAATTGATATGACAACTCTTCATTATTTCATTGATGTTGCATTGTAGATTGGTTAATTTACTATTTTTTGTATACAAAAATTGGTATGAGGATCTCATATGACTTATTAAATAAGCGTCACCTATTGAGTTAACTGTTTTGCAGGGGTTTTCTGCTTCATTTGTTACCAAATTGGAAGCAAAAACTCCCCTTTTTTATGGCAAGAATTCTTATTTTTTGCTCCTGTTTTTAATAAAAACCGAAGCAGAAAACTACTTGATGCTTCCGTTATACAGCCGAAGCAGCAAGTTTAGGTCTATTGCGTCTTCTGCATTTGCTTCGGTTGTTGAACAGAAGCAACAGGGGATAAACAACCGAAGCAATTGACCTGTTTTGTAGTAGTGAGGAGTTGAGTGGCACCAGGTATGGGATACATGTCCATACATTCACGGTGGAAAAAAAAAAGAGAAAATGAGATTTAAGAATAGCAGAAGGGAGTGCGCAGTGACATGGAAAGTGGAGGCTTATTTTGAGGGGTGAGTGCTGAAGTGGCGTGGTCTTCGTGCACTGCAGGGTGGTGAGGGAAGGGACGATTCGGGATAGTGAAGTAGGAAAAAAAGAGACTCAAATGGGGGCGAACTGACTGGTGTTGCAAACAGGAGGGAGGAACGATGCGTGAATAAGGAGGAATTGGCTCCAACGTTTTGCATGGGTACGGGAGAAGAATTTAACGTGGCGGGGGGGAGGGGGTGGAGAGTTGGAAACATGGTGGAGATTGAAGGTGCTGACATGCAGAGGTATGGGAGCAGGGTTCCGTGGTGGGGACGTGGCGTTTGGAGGGACAGGGCTTCAGCCTTTGTTCATAAAAAATATATACATAATGGATATAAAGGAGGACGAAGCAGTTCACTGGAAAAGGGGAGTAGCTGTAGAACATGGGGTAAGTTTGGTGGGTAGGAAGAGAATAACATGCATTTGTAAGGGCAAAATGAAGAGGGTGAAGTGTGGTTGTGAAAATAGTAAAGTTGTGCTCGGAAAAGAAGCAGTGGCAGGTAAAGCATAATGGTCTAGTTTAAGGATAATGATAACGTAATTAGTTACTGAATTATAATTAAGATATATATTAACAAATTCAAACAATAGTAACTTGTAGTGTTGATATATCATCTGTATATTGTCAACTGAACTCAACAAGATAGGAGACGTTGGAATCAACTTGACGAGCGCTCCGTTAAGGAACAGATGTTACCGTGTTTGGATGCAGATGAAATTTCCAATTAAATTAAATGCGTGTTTAATTTAACTGAAATCAGTCGTTATCTCAACGAATGGATACCAAAGTGAGTTAAACTCACTCAATTCTCCCACTTATAATTATTATAAGTTGCGTTTATTATTTGTATGACATGTTTGCTAATTGTTGGTTGATTTGATGATTGGTTGAATGTTGTTAAATATTTGATATCAATTATTTAAATTAAATGTTGTTTAATTTAAATGAACTGACATCGTTATATTTTTAACGATGGTTTCCAAACGAGGTAACTTACATTGTTGATTACGTTTATAATAATATAAACGTATTTAAATAAAAATGGATGCTTGAATATTTATTTTTGGTTGACCGCTATCAGTTGAATTGATTATTTATCTACATATGGTCATTATACGAGTGATTGGATTATTGATTTGGTTACCAATTGTTGAATCCAAATTCAACATTTGTATTGATTTTAGCCAATGGGTAGTATTGGTTGAAGAATTTATAGCAGATGGCCGAATATATACACTGTTTATAAATATTAATATATCGTTAGGTAAATCGATAAAAATGGAGTTATAAAATTTATTTTATAACTGAAGATCAATTTCTAAAATCTATTATTTTGAATTGAGGTATATAAAAGGGAAATATATATTTATATTTATCAGTTAAGTTTATATTCAATTATTAAATGGTTTTATAAAGGAATTGTCAAGAATAATCCGAAGTTTAAAGTGTCTTCCCATAATAATCTCAAGTTTGGATTATTTCTGAATAATCCGAAGTTTGGGGGTGTCTTCCCATATTGATCCCGATGACCCCCTGACATATTGTTTTGGGATCAATATGGGAAGACACCCCAAAACTTCGGACTAATATTGGAAGACACCAAGTAAATGGGATTAATACGGGAAGACACCCCCTAACTTCAGATTATTCAGAAATAACCCAAACCTGGGATTATTATGGGAAGACAAGTTAAACTTCGGATTATTCTTGACAATTAATCTTTTTATAAAACTAATTCTTGTTTAAACAAGGTTGACGAGCAAGTGAACAAAAATTAACGCAACAATTTATATTCGAGATTTACTGTTAAAATGGAATAATATTAAAATTAATTATTTAATAATAATCAAAGTAAATGGAACTATTTTAGTTAATTATATAACTAATTAATTTAAAATGGAAAGGGCTAAGTGGAATTGATTAACGAATAAATCATGTTTAGAGGATGCATTAACTGAGATTGTTTTATTAAATTAGTTTAATGGCAGTAGTTAATGGTGAAGTAGCCAAGTATTATTTTAAATAAATGTTGAAACTTGATTATTAGTTATGTAATAATGATCAAAGTGATAATCTGGTAATGTAAAATTTAGTAATGGGAGTTTGTGATGTTTTAAAGCCATATTTATAGTTTAAATGAATATTTAAGCGATTTAAGGTTTATAATAATATAAGTCAAGTTTAAATATAAGTTTAAATTAAATCCTTATTGGGATCGTATATAATTGGATTTTATAAAATTCATGATTTGACAATGTTATAAAACCCGAGTTTTTATATTATTGGAACAAGTTACTAGAAATGGATTTTTGAATGGAAATAAAAGTCAGAATATGAAATTAAGAGATTTGAACCTAACCGGGAATCGGTTAAGATAAACGATTTTTTGAATATTGATCTGATGTTGGTTTCAGCCTTCGGGGTTGATATTAAGGGAATTAGTTTCTTGCTGATTTACGGTTAGGAACTGATGAAGGTGAAATGAAAAACTGGGATGGGAACCAAGTTTGAATTAAAGTGATTAGGCGAGTTGAATTTTAAAGATGTAAGCTAAAATTCTCTATATTAAATAAGAGATGAGGCTTCGTCAAAATATAACTAAAATGAGATTTGTTTTGATATTGGGAAATGAATATCGGTTTTGGTATTACAACTGATATAAATCTTAAGATAAGAACGTTGTTGATCAAGGTCTGAGAGGTAGTTAAAATACCCCAACTTGAATGACTTCAGGATTAGCGAAGAATGATATTAGTTGAAATGGTGGAGAAGTTAAAAGTAAGTTATTTTGAGAAATAATAATGTAAAGTTATTTGAAGAGTTTGGGAATATATATGATGGGATGTCAAATTAAAATGAATTTAAAAGGGGCTTGATAATATGAATCGATATTTCCATAATAAAAGAAATAACAGGAGATTGGTAAGAATATAACGATATTTTCAAAAAAAGGTAATGAGATTTAGAAAGGGTTTATTCTAAAGACGAAAGTGACGATTATGGTGTTCAAATAACGAAATCAAAGGGATTCTGTAACGATTGTTTTACAATGATAAGTTGAATCGATCTCGTAATTATAGATGATATGTAATGTTGTGGCAAATATTTTGAATGATAGTTAATGGGAAATTGGATATGATTTTAAGGTATTTATTTTAAGTATTTAAATAAAATGATTTGAGAATATTTATATATTAAAACTTATATATTATCTAGGGTATTACAACTGATATATCATGGCCAAGTGATGCTATATAATAAACCAATGGATTTATTTTATTTTCATGATTGTTTATTTTGATAGTTAAATAACCGACTATCAAAATCATAACCAATGCGCTGTTGGTACGGAAAGACCGGGATCGAATTTATATTTGAAAACCATTCCGAACCAACAAATACGTGAAAGATGCTGATTGAAGATGGAGCAATTGAAGACTGTAAATCTTCATTAGCAGAAGAACTATTGTTAAATATCTCTGTCTGATCCCTTGTAGCATCCCGGAAATTTTCAACTCTCGAATTCAGACATTTATACATCTCATGTCCAAATTCAAGTATCGAAATTCCAGAAAGCTAATAGAAAGAAATAAGAGGATGAGAAATAGAAAGAAAGAAAGTTAAGAATAGAAGAAAGAAGAAGAACAATAATACACAGTCTCATATCGCAGTGGATAAAATATAATACAAAAATAAACCTTTATTGAAAAACTTGAATAAATACTTACAATACATCATAGTACAATAGTCATTCATCACATCTGGACAGTTATAACAGCCTGTCCTCATTTATAACACACAGCGGAATAATTTCTACATACGCATCATAAGTCTGAACTCCTCCAGCTCATCTCCTGAAATTTGTATCTTACGCTGAACCTTTACAACTCGGTCTGACACAACCGGGTCTGACCCAAGCATTACAAATGCACAGGTCAGTCTGGTGAACCAGCGTGAGAAAAAACTCACTAAATTATTGGTAGCATCCAAATTGATTTTAAAGTTAAAAATCCTTTCGAAAGAAAAGGATAATCATAAGACCAATCCCCACATAAACACGGACGGTTTTTACCTTACGATAACCCAAACCCTTTTTTAAATCATAATTATGTTGATATTATTACAATAATTAGAATCTAGCAGAACGCTTGCATCTCACGCTCTACATATATAGTATACAATCAAAACCGCAGGCGCTTATTGGAGATTGGATTTCCAACTATGACAAGGTATGGGACCACCTGCCGATAGTGTATCTCTAGAGAAGAATACACGGGGTTCAACAAGAACGACTTGCAACCCGTCCCACACATAACCGACCACTCATTTCTCTTGAGTATATCGAATATATTGTCACCTTACGGCTGCGCAGCTACCATTTCCCAGGAGATACAGAAATGAAAAGAAGTAACAAATATGAATATTATCCAGATGGTGACAATACACCCTAATGGGTGCAACCCACATAGACATGTTGCCTGCCCGATTTTTGTCATTTCCCGGTTGATGATGCCTGAGGTCATAACTTATTTATTTGTCTACTTATTTTTATTTTTTTAGAACATCTGGCCACCATTCACTTTGAATGCCACATCGCCAGATCCGTTAGAAAATCACTAATTGACATCCACAAAAATACTCTAGTAGTTAAGCTAAGAGAAATGCCCTTCTCCGCCACTACTATGGTACATTTGAAGAAATCAACGTACGTGACTCCTTTGGAAATACTCTGTCAAACATCCGTCAATACAAGTTGTCCTGGGTCTGGAAAAATCGAAGGCACCCTCCTACCACATCCTAGGAATCACCCTACAGATCAGTAGCGAGAAGTCCTTGCAATCCGTAAATTGCAACCACGACAGAACCACAATATATCTTTAGCCGCTAAACCAAAGATTTTAAGTAGTTCTTCCATTTTATGAAGATCTACGGTCTTCAAATTCTTCGTCTCGATCAGCGTCTGATATATTCAACGTTTATGTATTTGCTGGTCGGAATGGTTTTCGAATATAAATTCGATCCCGATCTTTCCATACCAACAAGCGTTTTAGGCCAGATTTGATAGTCTGTTATTTAACTATCAAATAAAAACAACCATTCATCCATAAAAGGTAAATTGAATTTACTGATTCAATATTTATCTTCTTAAATAAATCATTTGTTAATTAAACTTATTAATTATCACAACACTTTGAAATACTCAGTTTTGGTTCTTATATTAATATATAAGAATATTCAAATCAGTTCATCTTTAAAACACTTTAATAGCGTTCTCCTCATCTTGGCCATTAGTCCCTAACCGTACACTAGTAAGAGAATAATTACCTAAGTATCAACCCCGAAGGCTGAAACCAACATCAGATCGATACTCAGAAAACCATCCATCTCAACTAATCTTCGATCAGTTTCTAATTTCCATTAACTTCATTCCTTAATTTCTAATGAAATAGAACTTCCAAATATCGATTTCCATTTGAGATGTTTATCTCAAATTTATAACCATTCAAATATTTTACTTATAAATAACATTTACAAACATTGCTACAACCTTTATAAAATATTCCCTTAAGGATTCGTTTTGCAAAACATTTGCTAAATATTTATTCTAAATTGAAACAAGATTTTTCTTATAATGATATATTTTCATTAACCAATTCCATTTCATTTTAAACTTCATAAACCAAGTGCCATATAACATTTTGATTCCATAATTAACTTTTACAAACATCGACATATGTTTATTTCACTCATTTTAGTTTTATTATAAATAAAAACTTCACTCCATCTATTTATAACTTCTATTCTAAAATATTTGAAAGTAACTATCATTTGCAAATAATAATATCTATTATTTGTAAACAGTATTGTAAAATTCTTTAATATGATCTCAAATTCAATTAATATTTATAATTTAAAAACCTTTTCTAACTTCCTTTTTACAATTCTCATTCCCAAAATATTTACTTCAACCCCTATTCACCTCACCTGTAAATAATAACTCTTAATACAAATCTTCTTTCGACTTGATTTCATAATTGCCATTTTAAGTTCAAATTCTACTTATAATTTCTAAATGTAGAATTATTTCACATAAACCCCATGTGTAATTTTCTTTGTAATTCAAATATATTTAAAATATTCATTTCAACCAACATTTCCATTTTCTACCAAATTCATACTCGAATTACGACTTCAGATTCTCAAATGTCTCACTCCTTTATAAACATTGTTTATAAAATCTATTTCTCGTTTCATTATTTAAAAATAGATCCTTACCTTTAAATTATATTTATAAATTGGGTTTCTAAATAAATATTCTATTATAACTTCCAATTATACAATTTTATATAATCTCATTCATAGTTTTCGTTGAATTGAGAATTCAAATCTATTTCAATTATTGGTTCTAAACCTGATTTTAATCTAATCTTCCTAATTTCTTCCTCAAGTTATATTTTCCGAATTGTCTACTACTACTACTAATAATAATAATTCACTTCTTTACAAACATTGCTTATAAAATCAACTTCCCATTTTATTTGTTAGAATAAAACTATATTGTTCAATTCCATTTATAATTCGATTTCTATTTGAAAATAAAATTCCCTTTTTATACTTTTATATAATTAAATTATGTTTAAGATCCATTTATTAACTTTGACATTTCAAAAATATCAAAAATCAAGGTCCAGGGTTAATACACATCCAAACAGGTCATGTACTATCATATGTTATCAATCATATCATATAACAACATATATGTGAAAACAATAAATAAATGTTGAGGAATCCGGTTGGATCCCTCCAAGTTGTTTTTCCTGCATCCACAGATGTTAGTCAACAATAATAGTACCCATCCTTCTTCGAGGCAGGATATCGCGGTATAGAAAGTCATCCACTATATATATTGTGGGGCGTATAGGGAAATCATCCGCTAATGGTACTACGGGCATCCGCTAATGGTACTGCGGGCATTATCCAATCACCAATATTATTATCATATAATATTATAATATTATAACTTTATATCAAGCAATTTATCATCCAACAGGTAAGCAATAAAATTTGAACTATTAAAAATAGTTCCTAATAATTTAACAGAGTGAGTTTAACTCATCTCGATTTTCCCTTGCTGATTATTCCATTTAATTTCTGAATCGTCACGTCTACCAATCATCTTGAATTATCTTGAATAAATTATTCCTATGATAATTCATTTTAATTTAATGATTAACGAGTATTTATTTAAATTAACTAACTAATTAAATAAATAAATTATCCTATATAATTTAAATAAATAAAAGCGTATACCTCGTTGCCTTTGATCAAGTACGAATCCAACTACAATCACCTACTTCAATCAGCCAAGATTTTGCTCTATCTGAATTTGGCATTCCATCAAACATTTCATCGACACTTTATTTCCCTCACACACAACCCCTTCTTACAGTTGCTATACTATCTCAAAACAATCTTTCTTCAAAGTCCAGACCACTTCTCCAAGCACAGCTCATTTACTGAGCATCTACCACACCAAAATCATAATCCATACTCCAGTTCAACACAAAAATAATCGAACTCCAAACTGGTTCAACAACAATACACTTGAACTACCAGGACTTGATCTTCCCTTGAATAGCAACGCATCCCTTAGTTTCACCAAAACTAACTGGGACTGACTTCGACTTTTCCCATAGAAACGCACTGGCCCATTCTAGAGGACGCAGTATGCTACTCTCCCCATGTTTTCAACTCCATCGCCCTTCTGAAATCGAAGCACCCTCCCCATCGTTTTTCAATACCTTCGAACCACTCATCTGATTGCAAACAATACTTACATCGCATCATTTCAGCATTCAAACCATACTTCCAGTTCATCAAAAATCAAACTCCACTCATCGTCGCTCTTTCAGAACTCGCGATGATATTACACCCCAATAGATCCAGGTCGGCATCGCACCTCACAAAAAGTTGAACTCCCTTCAGCAAAACTTATATGATCCCCTGAACGATCCCTTTTAGATCGCGAGTGGCTTTGGGCGTTCCTTCGAGTTTCCGAAATCAGGTGTGTTGAGCTTCAGACCCTAGCGCGATTTGATTTGTGTATTTCCTTTTTTTTAAATTGGATCGATGGTTTTTCTCTGAGTATCGGTGGAAGCAAATTTGGTATTTACGTTTTGGAAAAGAACAGAAGAAAAGGGAAAACTCGGAATGAATTTGGATGAGAAGTTACGAAGGCAATGGCTCCTTTATATAGATGTGCGAGGGGACAGAGGGTACGATGCCATTAAACCACGGTTTTCCTTAGGAGCGAAGTTGGGGAACCAATTGTATGTAACGAGGGAAGATAGTTGAATCTATGAATAGATTATCAGTATAGCTTCAGGGTTAAGGGATAAGTATCAGTGTTAGGTCAGCCTCACGATTAAATTGAACTAATGTTTTCAATTTAATAAAAAAATATCATAAAATTTCGAACTCTTATTTAACCACAACAAATGGCATCTCTAGGGTGATATCACTACTCTGAACTTACTAGAACAAGTTTCGAAGCCCCATTCGATCGTATGGAAAAGATCTTAATTTAAACTGATGATTTAAAATTAAATTTGACTGAATGTATATCGAAAAAATTAACAAAAAATTATTACTATCATGTAAACAGTACTCATATAACTCTGGAATAAATTAATATGAATTTTAAACCCGATATCTCATTTTCGAGTTAAACCAATATTCGACTTATTTAAAATCGATTTATTTTATTAAATAAACCGTTACGGTTTATAAACGATTCCACAATGATTTTCTTAGAATTTGATTTGGCAATAACTCTCAATATAAAATACGAAATTTTGATTTTTCTCTTTTATTACAAAATTATAGTTCAATAGATTCGAATATTTCTTGTTTTAGTGAATTCTGACTTATAACAGATTCTGTACACTCACTTCAAGTTCTAAACTAAATATTATGAACTACCGCGCTATTTCGAGCTCGTTTATATTATATATATATCTATTTATTTATACATTCATATCTGCTTTTAATTAATATAAAATTCCATTTATATTACGATTTCGATAATTAAACTAGTTAAAATATTTAGATAATAATTGAAAAAAATGCGGGACGTTACATTCCTTCCCCCTCAAAAGAATTTTGTCCCCGAAATTACTAAGTAAGAAAAGATGATATATCTTATTCACTTCCCACAATCCACTCATGCAACTCGACACTTGCCTACATATCCTTCCTACTCGACCAACTTACTAGTTCCAATTTCACTCATCAATCCTTAACTTCAATTTCCAATTGAACATTAACTTTTTGTTAACAAAAAATTTCAAAACTGTTGAAATTTTTTCTAACATCCTAAATTTTTGAAAAATTTCGCCAGCACCCCAATTGTACGGGATGATCAGTATAACTACAAAATGCCTCTCTAGGCCTTCCCCAATCAAAAAGAAAATTAAATAGCCAATTGGCTTGCCAAATAGGCTCCTAAAATCCCATATTGAATTAAACATGTACCTTTTTGTTGGGCATTTCATAGTGTTCTAACATATCTGCTTCCACCTCATAACATGCTCAATCCTATACACCTGTATCTTTGACTAATAATAAACAATTTAAGTTTTTACTTCCAATTTGCCAATTCATCCACTAACTTGTTATCTTACTCAACTCATGGTAATTTAAACCTTTATGTTCAAAATTCATTTGCTTATAAACATGTTGGGTTTATTTATAATCCAAGTTCCATGTTCAATTTTCAAGTTACAAGTTCATTTACATTTTCCACTATTCAATTTACGCATATTAACTTCCATTTCAAAAGTCAATCCTATGGTCAATCTTGATTGAATAATATTCCTAGTCATACTCAATTATTCTTATTCAAATTGGGTTTATTCCAATTGATTTCTTATTCCACTCGACATGTTCAAATTATATGTATCGAGCTTCATTTAGATCATCAATATTCCACTAATTCGCATTTCAACTTGAATTCAGCAATTTTCATCACATATTAATTTTCAAGATTTAATTCACTGACCCACTTTAAACAAGTTATATTTATACATAACTAATTGATTTCTTACATTAGTTATCCTCATTTCATAATTTGATTTTTATTGCAAAATTCCTTTTATTCAATTCTCCTGAATTTATGTTTATTTAATAACTCATTCCAAATATTAATGGGAATCAAATTTTTACTCTCTCCATTTAAATTAATATATCGTTTTAATTTATAAACGATTCATAGCAACTTTCTAAAAATTTGCTTTTAACATAACTCAAAATATAATGTGAAATCTCAGATTTTCTCTTTCATTAGAGAATTATAATCCCATATATCCGGACGATTCTTGTTTCAAAGAATTCCGACTCAAATTGAATCCTATATGTTAGCCTACTTTGTGAACTAGGCTACACAAAGTTATAAGATCAATTATGAAGGATGTTGACTAAAAGAACATGCCCTCGAAATCCAGATCGGATCGGTGGTCTCTAACAGAGCCAAAACAATAAAGAGAAGGAAGTGCAAAAATCTCAGCAGAATCGGATCTGATCGGTGTATACCGATCCGTACCCTACACTCGCACTTCCGTCCCGATCCGAACTCAGATGATAAAAGCAGTAATGAACGTGACCCACGACTCCCTGAAGATTCGGAGCGGTTGCATGCCCGCTCACCCATGTTCACACACTAACCTGATGTGCTATCACCAATATATCTCATCCGAACCCGACTTCTATGGGATTACTTGAACCAGAGCTGTTTCAAGGGCATTTTCCACCTATAAATACACCTCCAAGGCTCATTTGAAGGGATCTTTTGGCATTTTCAGAGTTGAAACCCCTTTGAGAACCAAATTCCATCACCATTTTCATATTGCAATCATCTTATAAAGTACATTTTAGAGAGAATTAAGTGAATTTATGTATGATATGAGTGAAAGTGAGTGAGAATCATTGTTGTATCTACATTCAAGTCATCAATACAAAAAGTAGAAAGTGGACGTAGGCTATTTAACGCCGAACCACTATTAATTGTGCGTTGTCTTCATTTTTTATTTCATTTCATCATAAATTATTTCTAGTTTGGGTGTTAGAGCCATTTTTGGATCTAACATTTTGTTGCAAGAAATCTTTGAATTCTTTGCTTTTTGGGATTATCGTTCTACTATTAAGACCCTCAAGTTCGAAGAAGTTAATCCTCTATTTTCGACGCTTTCGAGCATTTGCTGATTAATTATTGAAAGATTGGACATTATGGTTAAAGGAAAAGAAGTGCAAGGCGCTTAGGGAGAACGATGCTAGAGAAGATCAACATGCCATCGTATTGACGAGGTCACGGGGACAAAGCTCTGGACAAACCCGATCCGAACCAGGCGCTCCGAACCGAAATGACCAGGAGAACCCGACCCGATCAAGAAGTGCTGGAGCTGCTCAAACCCCTCCGAAACGAATCGACTTTGGCACCCTACTCCGATCCGAACCGAATGAGACTGAAGCTGGTACTTCTACTCGAGCACCCACCAATGCTCCAATGCCGACCACGACAACTGGTGATCAACCTACTCCATCCGCACCCATCACACACCGGGATTTTTCGCGTTTTCGTAACATGCTGGAGAGTACTAGAAATGCATTAGAAGCCTATAAATGTGACAGTCTTCGCATGCAAGAGAACATGATCACCATGAGTAGGGAACTCAATGAACTCTAAAGACAAAAGACACCTTCCCCAACACGCCGTCTTGCGGCAGACTATTCATCTTCTTCAGATGAAGGACGTCCTCGTGAAAGAAGGCCGCTTGAGTGACCTCCAAATCTTGATCGGTTGATCTTTGGATCTTTAGGATCCCGTGAAGATGCGGCTCGTGTGTTAGGACCTGATGACCCGAGCCTGCAAGAGCCATGTTGCTACCCATGTGTGGATCCCACGTTTTACACAGGGATCCTAATATTACTAATCCTACGCAACAACAACTTCTCCAACCCCTTCCTCCGGAGATCGACTGGGAGCATAGGGAGCAGTGTAGAGCAGTCGCCGCTAGAAACAAGAGGTTATCCCCTAATCCGGAACCCAGGGGTAATCCGAATATCAGACCTTGAGAACCTGTGCAAACGTTAAAAAATGCCGATGTGTGGGTAATGGTGCGTTAGATCATGTTCGAAAGCCGATGATACACTAATGAGGACTGGGGCAATGAGCGAAGTCATATCCCCTTCACAGATGATATATTAGACTTCCATTTCCCTCGGCGATTCAACTTGCCATAGATGGATCGACATTCAGGGAGAACGGACCCAGGACAACATCTGATGAGGTATGCATGGTTCATGAATGCCGCAACAGCTCCAAACGCTATAAAATGCAAGGCCTTTCCGATTTATCTAGAAGACGTGGCGTTAATGTGGTTCACCCGACTCCCTCCACGGTCAATATCAAATTTCACAGAATTAAGCGAGCGCTTTATGAACCAGTTTCGACTTCACGTCCGAAAATCCAAAAGCGTCATAGAGTTGTCAAGGATTAAACAAGCTCCAGGTGAATCTTTGAAATCATATTTGGACCGCTTCAACCTAGCTGTCACCAAAGTTAGTGACCCTCATGAACCCACTATTTTGATGGCCTTAATAGAAGGAGTTGACCCAGACATAGAATTCGGGGATTATCTATCCGGGAAACCACCCCCACTAGGGAATTGTTCTAAGAAAAGGCCAATATTCGCTTAAGGCGAGAAGAAGCTCATGCAAATAGGAAGAGAAAATCTGAAGGGGTCTAGAGGGAAGGTGTCCAAAGTAATGTTGCTATGAAGCAATCCGATGACAGTTCGGGGAAGGTTGAGGTGAACTTCGGCAACCAGAACGAAGGTAATAACAACATAAATGGAAACGACAATAGGAGGAGTAGGAACTTAGGGAACAATTCCACCAAAATACCTCGATTCCAAACTTTTGAGAATTATCCGCCATTAAATGATACATTGGAAAACATTTATTTGGACACATACAACATATTGCAATATAAGAAGCCGGCACCCAGAGACTCCACTGAAAAAGAGATCGCAACGGGAAAGTTTTGTTTGTTCCATGGAACCCACGGCCATTCTACCAACGAATGCCATCATTTGAGAGATGTAGTTGAGAAATTGCTGCAGGAAGGGAAGTTAGACGAGTACAAGGTTGTCCCATGGGACAGGGGGCAAGGAGGGCAAGCCCCGAACCAAAACCAGCCTACTTCTAAACCCACAGCCCAGCAAAAAGGTAAGGGAATCATTATCAATACCATTATAGGCGGACCCCATCTAGCTAGCCGTAGTTTCAAAGCGATGGATCAGTACGTGAATGCCGGCAAGCACTTTGGGGTAGGAGAATGCAGTAACCTCGAAGACATTAATCTAGTAAAACAATAAAAGACGATGTCAGACGACGTCATATTCCGTAATAGAGATGATAACGGAATTTAATCACCAACTGAAGACCCACTGGTAATTACCACGACCATCGGCCCCGCCATAGTCCATAAGGTGTTGGTGGACAACGGGAGCTCAGTCAATACCCTCTTCAAGAAAGCTTTTGAACAAATGAGACTCGAAGCAAAAGATCTAAAGCCCTACGAAGGATGGATACGGGGCTTCAATGCGGCGTCAATGGCTCCGATGGGCTACGTAGAACTACCATTGATGTTAGGACAAGGAGAACGCCAGAGAGTGAGATTCCTATCATTTGTAGTTTTGTATGTTGAGTCGCCCTACAATGCTTTCCTAGGTCGACCGTCCCTCGTCGAGTTTAAGGCATGTATTGCACCTTGGTGCTTACTGCTTAAATTCTTGACTGATGCAGGAGTAGGGGTGATGAGAGGCGATCAAGCTACGGGACGAGCTTGTTACATGACAGAGTTGAAGAAGCTAATGAAGGGGTTGAATATAGAATCTAAGGACGTTTCTCCCCCTTCGAAGGAAAACTCAGCATAGCAATTAAGGGGTCCAGCCCCAGGAAAGTAGCCCTTAGATGTGCTCGAGGATATAGATCCCAGAGAGGATAGAGAACCCAAAGACAGAAAGGCGACTCCCAACGAGATGACAATAGATATATCTATTGATGATGCAAATTCGACAAAAGTACTAAAGATCGGATCGCAGCTAGATCCAATTCAAGAAAAAGAGTTGGCTGATTTCTTAAGGGAAAATTTAGATGTGTTTGCCTGGACTCACGCTGACATGTGTGGGATTTCGCCAGCTATTATGAGCCACTCTTTAAGCATCAACCCAAAACACCCGCCGGTCAATCAGAAGAGACAGATGTTAGGCCCAGAGAGGTCAGCAGCTTTGAAGGAAGAGGTAGAGAAATTGAAGAATAACGGATTCATTAAGGATTTGAAATATCCCGACTGGGTATCAAATCCTGTCCTGGTTAAAAAATCTAACGGGAAGTGGCGTACATGTATTGACTTCTCTGACTTGAACAAGGCTTGTCTGAAAGATAGCTTTCCTCTTCCCAGGATTGATCAACTAGTGGACTCGACGGCCGGACACGAGCTCTTATCCTTTATGGATGCCTATTCGGGGTACAATCAAATTCCCATGCACATACCAGATCAGGAGCACACAAGTTTTATCACAGACTTGGGGTTATATTGTTATGTGGTAATGCTGTTTAGATTAAAGAATGCGGGAGCCACATATCAGCACCTGGTCAATCACATGTTCTATAATCAAATCAGAAAAACCATGGAGGTTTAAGTAGAAGACATGCTTGTGAAGTCTAGACAATCTTCCGACCATACAAAAGACTTAGCCGAAATGTTTGACATTCTTCGAAGGTATGCGATGAAGTTAAACCCCCTAAAATGTTCGTTTGGAGTCGCTTTTGGGAAATTCCTTGGGTTTATCATAAGTTCTCGAGGGATTGAGATAAATCCTAGTCAAATAGCAGCAATAAGGAATATTGAAGAACCACGAAAAATTAAGGATGTTCATAGTCTGGCCGGAAAAGTCGCTACATTGAGCAGGTTTATCTCCAAAGCCACAGATAAGTGCGTACCTTTCTCCGATCTAATCAAACGAGAGAAACGAAATTTTAAGTGGACTCCTGATTGTGTGGAGGCTTTCCAGAATCTATTAGCCTTATTAGAGAAGCCTCCAATATTGTCAAAACCCGCGGAACATGAGGATTTGTTTGTCTACCTAGCAGTATCATCTCATGCCGTTAGTACAGCGTTGGTACATGAAGAAGATAAAGTCCAAAAGCCTGTATACTATGTAAGCAAGAAGCTAGCCGCTGCCGAACGTAACTATCCAAAAATAGAAAAGCTTGCTTATAGCCTCCTGATTGCCTCCCGCAAACTTCGTCATTACTTTCAAGCTCACCCAATAGTTGTATACACCGATCAACCTTTAAGACAAATGTTCCAAAAACCCGAAGCATCGGGGCGGTTACTTAAATGGAACATCGAGTTGAGTCAATTCGATTTGAATTTTCAACCACGGAGATCAATAAGGGAGCAAGCCTTTGCCGACTTCATAGCTGAATTCACAATTCCCGAAGTGGAAACAGTGGGTGACAAGGTGGTTACTTCAGAACAAGAGCTAGAGCTTAGTCCGTGGAAGTTATATATGGACGGGGCCAAGAATGATCGAAGGTCCGGTGCCAGAGTTGTTTTAATCACTCCTGAAGGACGATCTATTTATTATGCCTTACGATTAGAATTTGTTGCTACCAATAACGATTCCGAGTATGAAGCCCTGATTGTCGGGCTGATGCTCGCCAAAGAACTTGGAGTGATGACACTGGATATATGCTGTGACTCCAGGATAGTTGTCTGCCAGGTACGGGAGGAGTTTGTTAGGACCTCGGCTTGTTAATTATCTTAGAAAAGTAAAGGAGTTATTGGACAATTTGAAGCATTAAGCATAACACATATTCCAAGAGCAGAGAATCAGAAAGCAGACCGGTTGGCAAAATTAGCGAGTTCTGACAACCCTGAAGAAACCGAAATGGTCCCAATAGAGATATTGGAGTCACAAAGTTTCGAACTAATGGAAGTGGAACCAGCCCTAGGAATCGAGCCAGACAGGGAGTCATGGATGACACCAATCAAGAACTTCCTCAAGAGCGGAATTCTCCCTTTGAAGAAAAGCGAAAGACGAGCTGTAACACGTAAGGCTGCAAGATACGTGCTACAGAATGAGGTCCTTTACCGCCAAGGGTTTTCCATGCCCTTACTACGATGTATCGCAAACGACGACATCAAACGTGTACTGCAGGAAGTACATGAAGATGAGTGTGGAGTGTTGGATCTAGATTAACCCTAGAGGGGAGGTGAATAGGGTTTATCACAGTTTTTAACTGAATTAAAAATCTAACGAGATATATAATAATAAACAGATCACAGAATATAGCAGAAACAGAAATGCAGAAAATAAATCATACACAGATATACCCAGCTTCGGCAAAACCCTGCCTACTGCTGCATTTCTAAGGTTTCTACTAGGTGATAGAACAGATCCCGCATACAAGACCATGTACACTCGCAAATCCTGCTCCTATTCTAACCCTACGCTCAAAACCCTAGACTGATCGATATCCTCTCGATCGGATTTTTCCTGGTTATGACCCCGTAACCAGTAACCTAGATTTTACAGACTCTAGCAACTGTCAGTCAACACCCTGACTGATTCACCTAGATTTTTACAGAATTCTAGAAACTTTTTGAGACGGTTTACAAACCAAGAATAAAATACAACATGAATTAAACAAATAAAACCATAAAACAAATGAATTTAAATCCTCCCCTTTTAAACAATTAGCCTAGACTTGGCCGACCATTTCTCCAAGCGGTGCACCCATAATCTCTTTCTTTGATCTCTTTTATCTGGGAAAATTAAATGGCGGCTGGAAGAATTGTAAAGCTAGGGTTTCTCTTTGAATCCCAAATCGAATCGACTCTTGATTGATGAAGATTGATTCTCTGAAGCTCCAAAACTTTGTGTGGTTTGCTCGATTGATTTGGATAATCTCTCGATCGAAAATCCATGAGTAATTTGATACTGATTTCTCTGTTTTCCTTTGAAGTGATTGTGTTGGATTTTTCGATAAATTCTGCCAATGATGTATTGGTGTTTAAATAGGGATTACAAAACATAAAATAACTCTGATTTCGCTAGTTGATTCAATCTGATTTAGGTTGCTTTCCCTTTTTGATAAAATCGGCTTTGAAAACTTTGTTGCCTTGATAAAAACCCTTGCGTGAAAATCTTGATGAATCTAGACACGATTCTGGCTTTCATTGAATCTGAAAATTGATAGTTGCCTTTAATCTCCTTATGTGGATAAATTTCTCGATTTAAATTTGTAAAGCTGGAAACAAATAAACTGTTTCCCTTGCGTGATATCTGCTCTTCCATAATTCTCTGATTGTTTCAAAACTGGAAACAAAAGATTTGCCCAAACAAAAAAGTTGTGATTTCTGGAAAACTTAAACACTTGCCATGTATGATTTTCTACAAATTAAACTCTTGCAAAAAATCATTTATGCCACTGTATATTTGGAAAAACATTGAATGATTTATGTCCTGATATAATCCATTCTTGTATGATTTCTTGCACCACAGTTCTCACTGATTTGCACGATTATTCATAAAAAACATGAATTTCTTAAATCAATTAAAAAAAACTGCTCACTTGTTTGTTTGCTGTGCACTTGAGGTTTGGTGCACCCATGATGAGTAACTTGTTCTTTCCTGAACTATTTGAACTTGAATGATGTACTCAGACATGAATCCTACTTGCACCATTTATATATGCAAACTTGTACATATATACATAATCTTATGCTAGCTGTAACATGAACTCCCTTCTTACCTGAGCTACCTATTGACTGTACTTGTTGTCTTTGCATTCGACATGCCTTGTCATGCTGCCTGCTTCACTTGAATACTTACTTCTCTTGACACTTGAGATGTTGTATGGCTTTGCTCTAAGTTGTGCATGATTCTTGCTGTTGGAACCAAGTAAAAACTGCTATGCTTTGTCATTGTTCATGTTGATATGTATTTCCCTGAACTTGCCTCATGAATGCTTGCACTTGTCATTTGAATGTTCACCTTTATTCTTGAAGCATGAGTTTTGCTGCTTAGACTATGTTGTATACATCCATGCTTGTGCTATTGATAATGCTCCACTGCTTGACCTTGCTTGTCCATGTAAAACATGCTGCATTGGGTTGATTTGCCTAATTTAGGCTGATCTGAAATTTTTTGCACTTTTCCATATATTTTGCTGTTTTTAGAAAAACTGATTTGCCAAGTTTGTCAACATGATTTTTAGCTGATTTGCCACACATTTGGGGCTGATCTGAAATGATTTGCAATGCTGATTCGCCTTACTTGTCCCACTTGAATTATGTCGATTTGAATGTGATTTGATTCATTTGCTTTGAGCAGTCCCTTGTATTTGATTTTCCCACTGTTGACTGTGCACTGAGTCGAGATGGTCCATGCGGCTACTCCTCAGTTGCACACTGATTGGCGAGGCAGTGCACATGTGTATATTTATACACGTGTGTATTTGCAGCCATCAGACAATATTTCATGTCCCTGTACTATACATATACAAACTGACTAGACACAGATTTATGGTTATATAAATCAGATCAAGTCATGACAAATGATGAGAAACACACCAGAAAACTGAGGCAAATAAAAAAATTTAAAAATAAAATAATATTTGCATGTATTTTTGAAAATTATTTATGTTCCATATACTGCGCGTGTGTTTCTGTATATGACAGGTATGAAGACTGGACTGACTGAGCTGTGAAGACAAAAGATTGAAAATGAGGACAATATGAAGACGTGTTAATGTATCAGTGTCAATGTGTCCATGTGTTTGTAAATTGAAATGTAAACTGAGTGATTGTATACATATGAGATGTATAGACAGAGTGAGGAGCTGTGTAACAACAGAATTGTATTGATGTTTGTATTAAACAAATTTGTTTGAAATAAAATATCATTTTATTATGGTCAAACAAACTTGTCTATTATATACATTTTATTTACAAGTATAATATCAGTGAAGTGTTTAAATAGAGGAGTTGTAAATAAGTTGTACTGTTTGAATGTTGAAATACAATATTCAATTTAAATAAAATTCTGTAAATATTTGAATTTCTGTACAATCGTATTTTATTTAAATGTAAATATTATATTCTAGTCTGTGGTGTATATTTCAAACAGTACAGTAAAAAACACATTTATAATATATATTTGGTTGTTATCATCAAACAAAAATCATATAATTGTGTATACAACACCGTTATTTACAACAATCTCCCCCTTTTGATGATGACAAACAAATAAAAGATTTTGAATTCAATAAATGTGTTTAACAGTGAATATTGAACTCCCCTTATTTATTTGCTCCCCCTACAACAGAAACTCCCCCTATAATTGTGCATGAGTGAATTGAATGAATAATAATAAATTTTCAAAAATTAAAAATATTTTTAAAATATTTGCTCATAAATCAAAATCTCAACCCACTCCCCCTTTTGTTATCATCAAAAGGATACAGAGTTTAAAATAAAGATGAATAATGACTAAACAATATAATTTCAGGTTAAGAGTAAGAATGGTCATCATAAATCTCAATCAGTCAAACAAAAATCATAATATTCTAAGAACAGGTGGCATATTTCACATTGTAGAGAATGACGGATTTATGATGAATTTTATGTAAAATGGGGAGAGTTTTAAAAAAATGAGTTCCAATTATTTTACAAAGAATTTTTATATAAATGAGGTTCAAAAACAGTGATGAATTTGGGACTATAATTAATAATTCAATTTAAGTGACAAAATCAAATACTCTCAAATCCCAATAGCTATTAACCAACAAATCATAATATGTCATAAAATATTAACACATTTCACAAAATAGAACATGGATTGGATTGATAGGATGGTTTTTACACACCAAGGAGAATTTCATACAAATTTTATTTATAGCCAATTTTTTTTAACCTTTTTTTTATTTAAGAGCACACTAATCACGCATAACCAGATCTTGGATTTTTAAATGAGGCCAATTGCAGCTTTAAATTAAGTATTCTCATAACCATGCATAACCAGAGCTTGGATTTTTAAATGAGGTTAGAGAAACACTTATGTATATTATTTTATTATTTTCAGTTTCAAAATGAAAAAACTCCTCAGTATATAAAACCAACTGAATGATTGAAAAGTGGTAGGTACAGAAATGGATTGTGAAAGAAATTTCTAAATTACTTATATTATGAAATATGCTCGACTGTACCAGGATCATTGAAAATTTTCAATTATCACTCATTCTAAATAATAACATAGTCCAAATTTTATCAAAAATGTTTCCACTGTTTATTTAAGATGATTTTAAAAAAATATTAAACTCTCCACATTAATATAAAATCACGATGGATAGCAGAATAATGGTAGATAAAGAAGATGGTCGTGAAATAATCGCCAATTCAAAGATATTATAATTATTATTCAACCATCATGAAAATCCAAATAAAAACTCCTCTTGTTGTGAAATATATTTCAGTCACAATTCATCACAATTTCAAAATCTGATAATAATTTTGATTAATTATAAATGCAGTTCAATTTGGATATTGATTTCAATTTCTAAATGAATAATCAATAAATAACTATAAAATTGAAAATCAATTACAAGAGGAAATTGAACAAATCTAAATAGGACAAGAAAGATTAAAATATATACAGCAAAACTAATTCAGCACTTCTAAACTGATACCACTTGATATCTCAATTACTGAGGATTTCAAAATGATACTGGAGATGAACAAGAATATCAAAGAATTTTAAACACGGAGCCCAAGCAGACATGATTACAAATTTGGCACTTTTATCAGAGCAGTAGAGAAGAACAAGCAGTTATTTTGAAAAGAAAAAAAAAACAGTATCAGAGCAGCACAGATCAGAAACAAGTAATTTCCAAAGTATTTTCAAACCAATATCAAAGAACCATAAGAAACAGTTCACATCAGATTTGTCAGAATGATGGTCACAAAAGATCATTCATGATACAAGATTAAAAATACAATTTATTTGAAAACATTTGAGGAATATAAAAAATATCAGGATTCAATGAATCGATCACACCAAATTGTAAATTTTTGATTCAAGATACGTGTGAGATTCAAGAAATCAATAATTTCAAATGATTTTAAACAAACAGATATTCAAACCAAATAATCATGACATAACAAGTATTTTAAGACCAGATTTTCAAAGAAATTTTCACAAGTATTTCTGACAAGTATAAGAAAGATTTCAGATCATTTACATCAAACTTGAGAGATATTCATGATTCAGAAAAATAATTTATTTGAAATCATTTGAGTTAATGTCAAGTTTTGGGATATAACGAATCAGTCACATAAGTTTGATAATTTCAAATTTAGGAGGTGTGTGAGATTCAAAATATCAGGAATTTCAGATGATTTCAAACAAACAAATTTCAACCATACAGATCATGAATAAAAATGAATTTCAAGATGTATCACTGATTCAAGACAGATTAAAATTTCCAAGCCAATCTGAAAATCAATGAAATTATCACAACTGATAAATAACCGTGTGCTGTAATGAATATAAATTTTCAGCCTTTCTAAAATGAATTAGAAGAAACTCAAAACAACAAAGGTGTGTGAATTTCCATATAATTTTCAGATCTTCAAAACAATTTAGAATTCAGATTAACAGTGTTCAAGATATAACAAGAATACGTCAAAACTGTTAGGAATTCAGAAAACAGAAAATGAACTTCAAAACAATTGCATACAGTTACAAATCTAAATTCAAGATCTGGAAATGAATAAAGCATCAAATTTTTATTTAAATAGAGCGAATTTCCAGACAATCATGAGTTCTACAATAGGAAGTTAAGTAAGCTCAAAGAGGAAGAAAAATATGGCAGTGTCAAATTAAAAAACAAAAAATAGAAGGAGGTAGAAGGAGAAATAAAAAAATAGAAAATATTTACAAAGGTGAGTTTAGAGGTCATACCAGAATTTAGTGTAAAACAGAATCTCTAACTCAATGGATTTGGCTAAGGAACTGTGGACGACCCGATGATATAAGCAGTCTGAATTCAGTTTCTCTTCAGCAATGCAGTTCCTCAGCCTCCTCTGGTACCTAACTGTTTAGAGTATTGAGTGGTCTAACAAAAGCAGTAAAACCACTCACAGTTGTATTTGTTCGTTTTGGTACCCAAACCTGTTTATATAACAAACCATTCGAATCTACCTTTGTACCCTTCGGAACCCAAATCTGTTTGAATTTAGTCGAAGCCATTTTATTTTTATTTGGGATCCAAGATTGTTTAAATGGTTTATTATCAAACAAATATCCACTTTGATTATGATTCAAAAATCCTTTGTAATTTTCAAAGTTCAGATTTTCAAATCGATTCACTTCAAAGCTGATTGAAGGATTCTTAGAATCACTCGAATTTTGTTTTTCGAAAATATTGTTCTTCGCAAAGCAATTACCACGTTTATTTCCAAAAGAAAACTGGTTTTTCAATAACATATCCAACGATTTTTCTCCATTCGAAAATTTATTCAAAATTGACTCAAGTTGTTGAATCTTGGATTTAAGATCACTATTTTCTTTTATCAGATCTGAACAACGATTAATAGTGATTTTCTTTTCAACATCAGATTGTTTCAAAAACAAATTTTCAGATTCAAGCAATTTAATTCTGGATTGGGATTCCGAAATCTCAGACTCAAAATGTTTTCGATTTTCAGATTCAAAATTCTTGAAATTTTCGAACTCGTTTTCAAGTTCTTTCAAAATCGAACCACTTTTCAGTAAATTCTTTTCAGTAAAAATATATTTGGAATTTTCAGTCGTCTTAAAATTTTCAAATTCTTTTTGCAAACAATTTTTTGTGCTTTCAAGCTCTATCTTGTTCTCATTTAAAATCGGGATTTGATTTTCAAGTTTCTGAATATTTTTATTTTGATGAACAAGATCATTTTTCAAATTTAAACAATTTTTGTAATTAGAATTTGAAGGCTTCTTAACGTTTTTGACTTTTGATTCCAAAACATTATTTTTGCAGATCAACTAAAGCTTCTCAGATTTCAGAAGTTTATTTTTAGATTTTAGCTTCTCAACAGATTCAATTAAACGATGAATCAAAGAAATATTTCCTGTTGAGACTACATCTGAAATTCTATCTGTACAACCTGTTAAACACAAATCTGAAGTTGAGTTATCATTCTGGGGTTTTGGGCATTTGTTAGTTTTTCCGTGCAGCTGTTGAGAGTCTGCCAGATTTCCTGCGCAGTTAAACAATGGGTAATAAGGCTATATTGAACATCATCAATATAAGAATATAAAATATGAGTAGCTCGTAAATTAAATTCAATATCTGCCCTACTTACAATATCGTACCCATTAATAATACTACTCCAGCATTTAATATCAACAGATTTTAAATAAGATTTCATTTCTGATTTCCAATTTAAAAAATCTGTACCATTAAAAATAGATGGAATAGGACTGGACTGACTCTCTATGGACTGACAATTAAAATGACCCATGACTCTAGAGTTAAATAAATAACCTTCTCCGATACCACTTGTTGGATCTAGATTAACCCTAGAGGGGGGTGAATATGGTTTATCGCAGTTTTTAACTGAATTAAAAATCTAATGAGATATATAATAATAAACGGATCACAGAATATAGCAGAAACAGAAATGCAGAAAATAAATCACACACAGATATACCCAGCTACGGCAAAACCCTGCCTACTGCTCCATTTCTAAGGCTTCTACTAGGTGATAGAACAGATCCCGCATACAAGACCATGTACACTCGCAAATCCTGCTCCTATTCTAACCCTACGCTCAAAACCCTATACTGACCGATATCCTCTCGATCAGATTTTCCCTGATTACGACCCTTTAACCATTGACCTAGATTTTACAGACTCTAGCAACTGTCAGTCAACACCCTGACTGATTCACCTAGATTTTTACATAATTCTAAAACTTTTTGAGATGGTTTACAAACCAAGAATAAAATACAACATGAATTATACACATAAAACCCTAAAAGAAATGAATTTAAATCCTCCCCTTTTAAACAATTAGCCTAGACTTGGCCGACCATTTCTCAAAGCGGTGCACCCATAATCTCTTTCTTTGATCTCTTTTATCTGGGAAAATTAAATGGTGGCCGGAAGAATTGAAAAGCTAGGGTTTCTCTTTGAATCCCAAATCGAATCGACTCTTAATTGATGAAGATTGATTCTCTGAAGCTCAAAAGCTTTGTGTGGTTTGCTCGATTGATTTGGATAATCTCTCGATTGAAAATCCATGAGTAATTTGATATTGATTTCTTTGTTTTCCTTTGAAGTGATTGTGTTGGATTTTTCGACAAATTCTGCCAATGATGTATTGGTGTTTATATAGGGATTACAAACCCTAAAACAACTCTAATTTCGCTAGTTGATTCAATCTGATTTAGGTTGCTTTCCTTTTTTGATAAAATCGGCTTTGAAAACTTTGTTGCCTTGATAAAAACCCTTGTGTGAAAATCTTGATGAATCTAGACACGATTCTGGCTTTCATTGAATCTAGAAATTGATTGTTGCCTTTAATCTCCTTGTGTGAATAAATTTCTCGATTTAAATTTGTAAAGCTGGAAACAAATAAACTGTTTCCCTTGCGTGATATATGCTCTTCCATAATTCTTTGATTGTTTCAAAACTGGAAACAAAAGATTTGCCCAAACAAAAAAGTTGTGATTTCTGGAAAACTTAAACACTTGCCATGTATGATTTTCTGCAAATTAAACTCTTGCCAAAAATCATTTATGCCACTATATATTTGGAAAAACATTGAATGATTTATGTCCTGGTATAATCCATTCTTGTATGATTTCTTGCACCACAATTCTCACTAAGTTGCACCATTATTCATAAAAAACATGAATTTCTTAAATCAATTAAAAAAACTGCTCTCTTGTTTGTTTGTTGTGCACTTGAGATTTGGTGCACCCATGATGAGTAACTTGTTCCTTCCTGAACTATTTGAACTTGTATGATGTACTCAGACATGAATCCTACTTGCACCATTTATATATGCAAACTTGTACATATATACATGATCATATGCTAGCTGTAACATGAACTCCCTTCTTACCTGAGCTACCTATTGACTGTACTTGCTGTCTTTGCATTCGACATGCCTTGTCATGCTGCCTGCTTCACTTGAATACTTACTTCTCTTGACACTTGAGATGTTGTATGGCTTTGCTCTAAGTTGTGCATGATTCTTGCTGCTGGAACCAAGTAAAAACTGCTATGCTTTGTCATTGTTCATGTTGGTATGTATTTCCCTGAACTTGCCTCATGAATGCTTGCACTTGTCATTTGAATGTTCACCTTTATTCTTGAAGCATGAGTTTTGCTGCTTAGACTATGTTGTATACATCCATGCTTGTGCTATTGATAATGCTCCACTGCTTGACCTTGCTTGTCCATGTAAAACATGCTGCATTGGGTTGATTTGCCTAATTTAGGCTGATCTCAAATTTTTTGCACTTGTCCATATATTTTGCTATTTTTAGAAAAACTGATTTGCCAAGTTTGTCAACATGATTTTTAGCTGATTTGCCACAAATTTGGGGCTAATCTGAAATGATTTGCAATGCTGATTCGCCTTACTTGTCCCACTTGAATTATGTCGATTTGAATGTGATTTGATTCATTTGCTTTGAGCAGTCCCTTGTATTTGATTTTCCCACTGTTGACTGTGCACTGAGTCGAGATGGTCCACGCGGCTACTCCTCAGTTGCACACTGATTGGCGAGGCAGTGCACATGTGTATATTTATACACGTGTGTATTTGCAGCCATCAGACAATATTTCATGTCCCTGTACTATACATATACAAACTGACTAGACACAGATTTATGGTTATATAAATCAGATCAAGTCATGAAAAATGATGAGAAACACACCAGAAAACTGAGGCAAATAAAAAAATTTAAAAATAAAATAATATTTGCATGTATTTTTGAAAATTATTTCTGTTCCATATACTGTGTGTGTTTCTGTTTATGACAGGTATGAACACTGGACTGACTGAGCTGTGAAGATAAAAGATTGAAGATGAAGACAATATGAAGACGTGTCAATGTATCAGTGTCAATGTGTCCATGTGTTTGTAAATTGAAATGTAAACTGAGTGATTATATACATATGAGATGTATAGACAGAGTGAAGAGCTGTGTAACAACAGAATTGTATTGATGTTTGTATTAAACAAATTTGTTTGAAATAAAATATCATTTTATTGTGTTCAAACAAACTTGTCTATTATATACAGTTTATTTACAAGTACAATATCAGTGTAGTGTTTAAATAGAGGAGTTGTAAATAAGGTGTACTGTTTGAATGTTGAAATAGAATATTCAATTTAAATAAAATACTGTAAATATTTGAATTTCTGTACAGTCGTATTTTATTTAAATGTAAATATTATATTCCAGTCTGTGGTGTATATTTCAAATAGTACAGTAACAAACACATTTATAATATATATTTGGTTGTTATCATCAAACGAAAATCATATAATTGTGTATACAACACCGTTATATACAACATGGAGATCACACTGGGGGCCAAACCCTAGCAAAGAAGGTATTACAGTACGAATATTTTTGGCCTACCATGAATAAAGACGCAGCTACCTACTCACGACGCTGCTATAAATGTCAAATATTTTCCAAAGTTCTCAGAGCATCTCCGACCCAGCTTAAGTCAATGGTATGCCCATGGCCGTTTTCCATGTGGGGAATCGATATTATTGGAGTGTTACCTAACGCCAAAGGAGGGGCAAAGTACGCGATCGTCGCCGTTGATTATTTCACGAAGTGGGTGGAAGTCGAACCTTTAACCATGATCACGGCAAGGAAGGTGATAAGTTTTGTGGTCAGAAACATTATCTGCCGATTTGGGATACCGAAGACCATTATAAATGACAACGGGACATAGTTCGACAGCGTCGAATTCAAAAACTTCTGTTAGAAATACAAGATTGATAAAAGGTATACTGCTGTGTCTCACCCGCAAACAAATGGGCAGGTCGAGGCAATTAACAAAGTTATTAAATCTATCCTTAAGAAGTGGTTAGAGCGAGCCAAAGCCAAGTGGGTGGATGAGCTGCTATTAGTCTTGTGTGTCTATAGGACAACCTTTAAAACGACAATTGGCCATACTCCCTTTTCACTCTCCTTTGAATCGGAAGCAGTAATCCTGGTGGAACTTGAAGTCCCCTCTCATAGGGTGACATACTATGACCCGATGACGAATAGATCACTCCTCCTTGAGTCTCTTGACATGGTTGAAGAAAAAAGAGACGAAGCTGACCTGCGTGCTTTAAGACATCGACACCAAGTAGCACGTTATTATGACCGAAAAGTTCGCTTCAGAACTTTCAAACCAGGGGACTCAGTGTTAAAACGACTCTTCCTGCCTTCAGCCCAATTGGGTCCAAAATGGGAAGGACCGTATGTCATCCAATGGAAACTTGATACAGGAGTCTTCAAGCTAATGACCGTGGATGGCGAGGAGATACCCAGAGCCTGGAATGCTTAACACTAGCGGCAAAATTTGGGTTAAACATGTAGTCTTTTCCTTTTACTTTTGTAGACTATGTAAAAAGGCACGACTCGCCTTAAAAAGTCTTGTTATATGAATGATGAATTATAAAGTGGATGTAGGCTACGACTTAGCTGAACCACTATAAAAATATCATGTGTAATTTATTTTACTGCAATATTTTTATCTCCAGTATTGTTTCCATCATGACTATGAAACGCAAAACATTAAATTAAAACTTGAAAAATTGGAAACAATTCGTGAGCAGGAGTAAACAAGATGACCGTTTGTGTAATAAGACAGAAGGAACAGGAAGACGACATTCTTAACTCTGACTCTCATGAATCGAGAGAGAGTATAAAGGACAGGAAGACAGCGTCCCTTGAGGTGTGAAGGTGTACCTCGATAAGAGACCGCCTCAGTAATCCTCTAACCTGGTTATGAGACAGGAGAGTATAAAGATGCTAGAAGAACAAGCATCAATGACAAAAGAAATGTAGCCCCACCAAAGAGTCGGGGGCAACTGAATGTTGAATTTAATCAATCTCGAATAAGCCTTAATCAGTCATTCAAGACTGATTGGGGGCAGATATATATACATATGCTCCCCTTAATAATGACTTTATTGTATTACTGTGATATGACATGTTGTTCATTTGCATTTTTTACTCAAATGTTAAATTTACAAATATCTGACATTGCAGGTAACAAACTACTTTATTCACAAACACGTGAGTTTATACAGGAAAGCTAAGCAAAAGATGCGAGGGTCGCACTCGCTACATCAATAACGGACCAACGGAATATCAAAACAAAAAACAAAACGCATTGTCATTTAGACATTGATGTAGACTTTGCTTTCTTGACAGACTGGAGCTTTTCTTTCTCCTCCTTGTCAGCTTCACTAATGATGCGTTTTGGCCTCTTCTTCTCCAAAGTTGAGGTGCTGGAGTCCAGGGACTTCCTTCCAGGAATTGGAGCACTAGGGTCAACAGAAGATTTTTTAGCAAGTTCCTCAGTGATCGATCTAGTTGAAAGTTTAACAACTAACCTTGACCCAAGATGTACTATTGCAAGAGGTTTAAGGGTCTTTGGAGTTGTCTCCTCAACTTTCAATTGCATGCGTTTATCCTGCTTGGCCTTTATCTCGGCCAAAGTCAGATCATCAACATTTCCTGTATCCCCAGTTATAGTAACATCGGGGTCTTCCTCATGCCCATCATTATCACCGTCATCTTTCAAAGCAGCTATTATTTCATCATCATGAGGAGTTTCGGTGCTGGGTAGTACGGGAGCATTGTCAACCACCTCCTTTCTCTTGCCCTCCTCCTTCTTCCCAGGATCTGTAGCAGCAACTTTATCCTGTTTCTTTTGGGTCTCTTCAGCAGACTTTTTACCCATAGATGTCTTTGGGAATCATCGGCCCTTTCAACTGGCTTAGTACCTATAGAGTGAGAAGCAACCGTTATTAATTCAGGATAAAACATGGGGTCTTCAATTGTCTGTCCGGTAATATGACCAAAGGTTGAGATAGCTTTGATGAATTGAGGTGAAAAGGTAGAAATACCTTCATCAGACTTCTCAACTTGAGCAGCAGTAACATCAGAGGTAGACTCGGTTATAGGAGACAAAAGTGAAACCTCAGGAATTCATGGCCTTTCCGGGTTATATTCCTCCACTCTAATAACCTCAGCTATAGCAGAAGAGGAGCCAGACTCGATGGTTTTTTTTCCTTTGGCCTGACGCTTCTTCTCCTCCATGGCAGCAGCAATAAGTCTACGCCCTTCGGCCAAGTGTACTGATTCCTCACCTCTAAGGAATGTCTCCATAAGCCTATTTTTGCCAATTGAATCCACCCTGAGTTTTGCTTTCTCCCATTCGAACAACTGGTCCCATGCATACATGAGGGGAGTGGGATAATCCTTAAGCCAGGCAAGGTCTCGATGATGGATCACTTGAGCAAAGAATCCGACCATGGTTTCACCACTCTCATCAATTTCCCTTTGGGCATCTATGAGCTGTTTGTTGACTTCTTCAACTTGCTACAAAGCTGTATTTGCATTTCCTTTAGCAAGAACTGCCCTTGTTTCAGTCTCCAATAGCTTAGCCTCAAGATATGCATTCTTTTTTGCTAAATCTGCTTTCTCTTGGGCAAGGCGAGCATTTTCAGATTTGGCATCCTCAGCCTTTTCTTTAAATCTATTCGCTCCTGGCTGTGAGATTCAAGCTCGGAACGATAATGCTTTTGTAATTCCTCGAACTGCTTTTTATAGTTATTTGTATTGTGCTGCACAAGAGAAAGCTTAGCCTGGGCATCTTCTAGATCTTTTTTGGAGTTTTCGATGGCCCTCGCATCATACTCAGCAGCGTCGGCCATGGTTTTCACATCTGCTACTAGATCACTAATGATTTTAGAGAGGGTCTTTGCATACTTCTTCATTTCTTTATATTGTTCGTCCACAAAGTCTATGGTAGCCTTGACATCGTTGGCCCAGTCAGGTCTTACCGGTTGGAGTTTTGGGACAAAGTGCATGTGTCCGAAATGGTGTTCAGGAAATTGCTGCCTCATAACTTCTAGTCTAGCCTGATTCTCGTCATTTAGAATGACCGGTCTTGTGGTAGTTATGTCGATAGTGTGACGAGATAGCTTCGTGATAGGTCGTTTCTTCCTAGCAACTTTCCCCGATTATGGTTGTCTCCCTTTGGGATCAGAAACCCTTTGCGAACTATCATCTTGGGGAATCGTGCCCTTAGATGTAGCAGGAGGCTTGCCACTGTGCTTGTCTTTCTCATGATCTAAATGATGACAATTTTTGTTTCTCTGAGTCTCTGTGATGTGGGGATGGAGAACGGGAGGGTCGATAAGACCTTGGAAGTCGATCCCTCCTGTTGTCTCTACCCCTACTCTCGTACCTGTCGTGTTTATCGTCGGGACCTATCGGGGGCATGCACGAACGAACATCTCGCATATGTTATCTTTGTCTCCCCATTTGTCCTGCAGAAGAGAAATGAAAGAATATTTAGATCAATATCAACATAAGGTTCTAGTGTTGTGACGTGCGGTGCTAGAGTGTCATGTGTATCCTAAGTGATGCTTCCCCCCAAACAAACCAGAACTCGGATTGATAGTCTCCCGGCCTTAACAGGAGTGATCTCTTCCTCAGAAGTAAAAGTGAGAGGATTTTTTGGAAAATCCTCTGAAGAATAAAAAATTTCAGGCAGGGGAAGGTCCCCCAAGCCCTGAAATGTAGATTCATCGGCTATGGGAGTGTATCCAAGAGGAATAACTGACGGCAACCCCTTTGGAGAAATTAGCCCCTCGGGAGTGGCTGCATTATCAGGAGTAATGTATTTGTCTCTGTCAGAGGTAGGTATATTCTCTAGTATGTAATCTTGAGTTGCGGAAGACGAAGGAGAAGGAATCTTTGGAGGCAACAGAGGATCCTTCGGGCTACCTCCATGCCTAGGTGAGGCCTCAATTGGCCCTTCAACAGGAGGTATATACACATAAGGTCCCTCGCCATGCCCTATGCTACGAGTTAAAGCAACAAGACGATGCCTATGAATATAGTCATCCACCAAACACTCTTTGATGGTCAAGAATTTCTGGTCTCTGTTGAATAGACGATTCAAATGATCGAATTGTATTGGTTGTTTTTCTTGCATCGGATTAGGAACTGTAAGAAAAGACAGACGGTGTTAGTACGTTTTCGAGATCTGAAATGTAAAACATTGATGTCATTACTTGATTTGAGCCACCTCTTGGCGCATCCCAGCTGCTGTCTAATGTAAAACCATTCAGGCTTTGGATCCCTGGCATTACTACTAAACGGAACGGTGATAATCTTTCTTTTTAGCACAGATTCGAAATATACAAAAGACGGAGTTTCATTGGTTCGATGTTTGAAGTTGTAAAAGAAATGAACATCTTTAAAAGTTAGCTCTTCACCAAGAATTTCTCGATAGGCTATGTATAAGGTATACAAATAGGCGTAAGAATTTGGAAGAAGCTGCATGGGGGAAATCCTTAATTGTCTCAGGAAATTGACGATGAATGGTGGGAATGGAGGTATCGGTCCAACAAGACACGTTAGTCTGGAAATAGCTATATATCCTTCTGGTGGATTATGGGGACGAACTTTTTTTGAGGGTAAAAGGGTATCTCCTTGAAGAATCCCATGCTTGAGGCGTATCCGTATTAGTCTATCGTTATCAATTGTCGACTCAACTGAATCTTTTGACGATTCTAGGATAACTGCATCCCCGAATTTGTCGGGAGCACGGTTATCCCCTATCCCTCCTTCTTCCTCTTCACCGAGAGAGACATCACCTCCAGATGATGCATCACTACCATGAGTTCCCATTTCATAATCTGGGCCTTCGCTATTCCAACCTGAATCGGAAGTAGAAGATATATCTTCAATGGCAGGGTTTTCAGCTGTCCCTATAGCCACCCTTCTCTCTGCTAGCCTAGATGAGCGTCTCTCGGTCATATCTGATAAACTATTGAAGAAACAATAGCAAGGATTAAGGTAAAGTTGCCCGTATCCCCTCATACATGTGTGTGTGAACTGAAGTGTATGAAGTAAGTGCAAGAAATACAAAGTAAATACATAAGAGCACGATGCAAAAGTTTGACGAAGTAGCAATGTGTTCAGAATAATATTGGAATTTCAATTATGATTACGAGGCTTTATCGTAATTGTCCCTGAGTTGGAAAGTGATGCTTAAATCTTGGTTAGATTGTATTGAATTCATTTATGTTCTAAGTTAAGTGGTTAGTTCGGATCGGACGTCCACGAAGAAAAGGGTTCGGGTCAGAGGTCAGGGTCTCACGTGATTCAAAGCAGAAATTTATGTCCTACTGACAAATCTGTCCGGATCGGAAATTGGCAATTTGAGCAATATGGCTCAGTTCAAATACCCATATGTTTTCCATGTCCCTTTCTCTCGTTCCGACCCGACCCGTTCAAATAAACACAGTTCTCCTCCTCTTATTTGCTTTTCACCCTGACCCGATCCGGTCAGATGAATTCATTTTTCCTCCCTCTTGCACCTCCCACTTCGAACCAATCCCATTCCTCTTTCTCTTCTTCTTTTCCAACTTCTCCATTTCCCAATCCGCATCGAACCCATCTCCTTTTAAAGACTCATTCATTTTCGAGAAGTCCATCACAGCGAAGCACCCATGAACCAATATGCTCATCACCAGGTCGAATCTCCTCCGCAATCACCTTGAGGTAGCGGCGATACTGCCCACAACGATGGTGAAGAGACGGAAGACACTGTGTCAAGCTTGGTGTGACATCGAACTAAAATCACTCAGATAACCGCCACTACAAGAAAAACAGCAAATAGCAGCGGCATTATCCGCTGCTAATCCGTCGCTATATTGGCCTTAGCGACGGATTTCCTGCATAATACTTTGGTCGGTAAAAACCATGACGGTAATTGTGTCAGATTTAGCGACGGAATTTAGCATGAGTTTTCCGACAGTTTTCCGTCATTTTACAAATTATATAATAAAAATATAATTTTTTTATTAATTTAATTTTAATTTAATTTTAATTTATTTACCGACTATTTACCGATAGATAAGTAATTTACAATAAATTATTATTTGTAAAAAGCATTGGTAAACCCTTACTAATTTCCAAAGGATTATCGACGAAAAATAAATTAGGCTAGACTTAACCTCACTTTTTTGTTGGTTTTCCGCAGCTATTCCCTTGCTAATCTGCATATATATATATATACACACACACACACACACCAGTACACAATAATTGTAATTTGAATTGTCTCTACAACACTGTTAAAGGGAAACAAACACGCAATAATTGTAAACAAATATAGATTCCCATACAAAAACTATCAATACCTCATTTTCAATGAATTCATATCTCTTAATTAGTTAATCAAATATGTGTCTTGTGCATGTATATACATATTATTTAACACATAAAAGGAAGTTTTTTTATCTTCCAAGCTTCTAAGAGACCCAGATTTCAAGTATTACTCTATCTCGCCTCCTTCCACCTCATTCTGTCTACCTTCTTTCTCCCCCCAAGTCGGCATGTTACCGCTCCAAAGACCATTGTAGTTTGTGCAATTCTTCTACAATCTGCAACATCTGGCATGCTCCATCTCTTCTCAACAACAGCTTCTTAGTTACTCACTAGCCGACCTATCTGACCTATTATAAAGCTTTAATAGTGCAATTCTTCTACGATCAAACGACCTGCATAAATAAAGCTTTAATTATATTAAAATTTGGAAAGATAAACCAAAGGAATAATTTCATTGTAGATAACGATCCATTCACATTCTAAATAACAGTTTTTATCAAATAACCTACATAAATATTGCTAAATATTGACAGACTCTATGTATAAAGCAAGGGTGGACCCAGGATTTAAAGTTTGGGTGGGCTGATTTTAATGCTAGTTTTGCAGTTATAATGCAATTTCGATTACTACTAAAAAATAACAATCAAAAGAAATAATCATAATAATAATAATAGTAGTAAGTTCATGTTACACATTCAAGACATATCATTAGCTTTATTGTGCTCGAGAACCCTTACGGAGTTAACTTCCTTAACTACAGAATTCAAATCAATCTTCCAAAAAAAAAATCAGACTTTAAATAATTAACAAATAACAATGGGATAGAAATCAGTTGCAACCAAATTTAAGGTTTGATGTTAAGATTATTAACCAACTTGACAATCACAACAGTTGGACGAACAAACAGTGAATCATGCATGGTACATAAGTAAGAAGAAGCTACTGAATAATTGTGTGGAATCCTCTTAGGAACATGTTAAATTAATAGGTCAGATTCTCTTTCTTATGAATATATGTTGAAATTAACGGAGATTCAAACTGTCTAGTTGAAACTGTTCCACATATCATATTTCAAGATGAAAATTATACACCATAGCAAAACATAATTGCAATTTTAATTTTTTCAATAGCTTTTCATTTAATTATAAATAAAAATTTACTTACATGTGAATTGCAAATCCATGACGAAGGGAAGAACTCCCTGCTCCACACACTGTAGTCCATCAATGAAATCAGTAGGAGAATCAGGAACATCGACAGGCTTCAATCTAAGTTGTGTAGGATTAGCAGAGCTTGTTTTATAATCAAACTCGCTTACTAAGAACTTATGACTTGGTACCCGAGCATAGAATGGTTCATGATTAACTGAAGGCTTTACCCGATATAACCAACTACCATCATAAACAAATGTTCACAAGAGTTTCAAAGAATGGCAATAAAATTCGAGAGCCTGAACAACAATTTACAATTTACGGCAATAAAATGATACCCACTTAAGTTATTTAAATAAAATTAACACATAGGAAAGAAAGCTCCAAATCAGTACTCTTTAAATATAGAGACCTTCCAGCAGCAACGAGTAATCACAGGTCACAACTAACACTCTACTTATGTTAATCTGTCAAAAATAGTAAATATAACTTTAATGATCTCAGAACTATATCAACAGTTAATGATCGAGTACACCTCGTAATTGAATTTTACATAATAAGAGGAGAAAATCGCATATAAATCGTCCCAGCTTTGGTAATTTAACTCGTCCCAGCTCGATGCTGTTACTTCCTTCTTCCGATTTAATGTCTAGTAATTAAAAAATCACCTGAGTTGCTTGATGAATCAGTCTTAAATATTGAGCAAAAACTAGGGATGATGACAGCCTCGGGATTTAAGAGTGATGTTTTTAATCGGATCTTTGAATCACTGCATTTCACATCGAAATGAAGAAGGAAAGAAACACAGATGACATTGCGTTGAGGCTTTCTTCCAATTTTGGGCTCAGGCTATTTTTTTTTAAAACCCTAGGCTGTAGCCCAGTCATGCCCAGGGCTGGTTCCGCCCTTGGTATAAAGTTGTAAATAGAAAGAAACAATAAATACTCATGTTTCATTACATAATTATTTAGTTAACAGTCTAGTTAGCTCTAACCTAAAAACATGGTATGTACCTCTATCTTCAACTGGCTCTAGGAAACTAACGCTCAATTGATAGTCTTTAGTGATTACCAGAGCCGGTCCTGAGACTTATGATGTTCGATGCGAAATACTAAATGATGCCCCCAAGATTGAAAAAAAATTCACAACAACGATACTAAACAATTTTCATATTGTAAGGCTTTCAGTGCTTGCAAGTAATATACATCTTTTTTTCTTCTTCAAAGAATGGAAGTACAGGCTTTTTTCTTACAATAGTGCATAAATAATGAGAGTTATGTTACATTTAAATTTGATTATATAATTAAATATGTATACCCATTTCTAACCCATAACATATATGCCCAGTTTTGAATAACCAGTTCTGGTTAGAACAAAGACAAGAATCATCCCTTAATTTGAGACTTAAAGATAAATTTCTGAGGACAAGATAAACCTATCTATGATTGCCTATTCTTGCACTTATAATATAGCATAACAAGTTTTAAATAAAAGGAAGCTCAAGTCAGTATACCCAGTTCAGGATTGGCTATGGACTGACCAAACACTCATAGATTAGTTCCAATTTTCAATGATATAACCCAAAAATTATGTAAAAATTAAACCATAATGTACAAGGTGGCAACTGAAATCAATGGTGTTATGGTTCTCAATATAGTGATGTAGTTTAGCAACTTGGAAGCCTCGAATCCAAAAATACCTTCAGCAACTACTGTTCTATTTTAAAATAAGATTTTCAACTTAGCCTAAACAATATTTTCTACCTTTGAATTCAATCATACAATCTACTATGCTCTAACAGCATAATGAATTACACGAAATCCAAAGAATACATGCATATATCATAAAACCAAAAGGTTTCTTTTTAATTAATTTTAAAACAACATACATCTGCAAACAACAAAAAACAAACAGTCTCTACTAGCACATCTATGTATTAATGTTTATAAGTGAATGTAATATTAACCTACAAGTTACAACTTAATCATGGTCCGCTTATGCTATTTTTACATGTGAAATGTCCAGCTTATTAATATGGCTACTATTCTAAATGACAGAAGCAAATGCATTCTGGGAAAGAAATTGTGAAACAATAAAGAAATATCAGTGGATTTGCATTAATACCGAAGAAGCAAACAGGAAGTGTGAAAAGGCATGCACAAACAGAGGATATTGGACCGGTTCATGTGGTCTCGGAGCCATGGATTTTAATGTGTTGGTGTTGTAAGCCTAAATAGAATTGATGGGAATTAGCAATCTCAAATATTTGCACAAAACTCAAATAATTCGATCACACAATGAAACTGAACAACATTATTCTTGTTCAAACGAAGATGTGCAAGATTATTGATGCATTTCCATTGAAAACTAGCAAGATTATCAAAACATTTTCAGCAGCAGTTCAACCATCAGGTATTGTCATCCTAAAATATACAATCATAATTCTACTCATTAACCAAAAATTAAACTAAATTGGATAATTTTAAAATTAGGGATACCTAAAGCCAGATCTGAGATATTGAAATTATTCTTCTTTGATTTGCCTTGCCCTTGTGTGTGTTCAGGGAAATCAGGCTTCGTATGCGGTATGCCTCTTGCCTTCTTCTCCTCCCTGTTTGCATGCTTTCCCCTTCTTTGGTTCTTCTCCAACTCGCGTTTTCACCTTCGTCAATTAGAAAAGCGAATAACAAAGCCCTAATTTGAGATTGAAATTACAAAAACAAATATTCTGAAAATCAAATACTGAAAGAAAATAAAAAGATAATACCAGAAAGTAATAAAACGGAAGAAATCAAATCTTCGTCCGCAACCAGATTGACGAGATCTGAACAACTTTTTTCTGTATGCAGATTTAAAAAAAAAAAGAGGTTGAGGAGATCTGAGCGAATTTTCTTTAGCGTGAGGAGAAATGAGAACCGAAGATGGCAATAAGCCTATAACGCTAGATTGAAATCTGAACCGATGGATTAATATCTTATCCAACGGTTGAGGACATGAGGCATTGAAGATGCGGATTGCCAGATTGGTAATGGATACCTGGGCTGTTATTTTGCATTAAACCCCTTTTAATACATTAAGATATTAACGTATTAGGTAAATAAATAATAAAATGTGATTGATTGGGAACAAACCTACACTATTTGTAAATAATTTCGCAGCAGTAGTTTCAGAAGAAGAAGAAATCTTGTTAATACAATAATAACTATAAATACCTATTTATTGTTTCATAAATAATGTGAATATAATAAACTTATAACACCAAAAAGTTTGCAAGTTTAAAATTTAACTACATTATGTAAGTGTATTATTAACATTAATTATTAACTTGAATTTTTTGAATTTCGAAATTCTTTAATATTTATCTAACTTCTTATTTTTAAACTTCGAACATTTTGTTTTTCTAAATTACTAATTATATATCAAATAATACGTATCAATCAATTTCTCAAAAGCGAATATGTATTAATAATTTCTTGATATTAGTTTAATCAATCGTATTAAAGACTATTAAATAATAATTGATTATCAAAACAAATTTAATAAACATCGAACAACAATGTATTTTATTAATTACTATTACCGCTTATTTAGTAATTAATAATTAATCAGCATCAATTTTCAAAAAAAAAATTAATCAGCTTTAACTATTGAATTTTATTTACTTCTAATAGTTATTATTTATTATTAATTACTAATGTATTATTAACATTAATTAGTTAAAATTTAAATTTACTAATTAATTACTAAGTAATAACACAAATTTAAAACATTTAATAAATAAAAAATATAAAAGTTCGTTTCAAATCTCTTGGAAAACTGCAGGAAAATAGCCTCAAAATTATGTCGACGGTAATCCGACTCTATTAGCAATGGAATTTAGCATCAAATATTATATGACGGTAAAGAGCTGCAATTTCCATTGATTTAGCGACAGAATTAGTATTCGACGGTAATAATTTATAATAAGATGACATATAAAATCCAAAATATTTTCTCTTACAAAGCCCACGGAAATCCGCCGCTAATTAGCGACAGAATTTTCCGCTGCTAAAAATCTGTCGCTAATCTCGGTTTTTCTTGTAGTGCGCGCCCTTCTCTCTCTTCATGGGGGATTGCTCCTAAAATTCGAGTTGGAATCAATTAAACTAGAGTTAAACGGAGTAATCGACTTACCTATGAGTATGATTTGAAGGTTGAAAGGGGGTTCTAGAAATTTGGGGATTAGGGTTTACGTTTGGTGATAGAGCAAAAGGTGAAGTCAAATGAAAGGAGGAAGAGGGGTTTTGCAAATATATATGAAAATAAGGTGCTCTTCTTATTTCTCGTGGGCCCCCCAGCGCTGAAAACCAATTCGCTCAACATAGAAACCAAGCCCATGAATGACCACCTAGCCCGCTTACGCGATGGAATTTAAAACATCGCCCAGATTGGATAGACTTAATCCGATCCGAAGCACATCTGATGATGCCAGTCCGGCATGTGAGATAAATCCAAATAAGAGAAAAATGTTTGAAAAGGTAAATTATAGGAATCTACCTGAAAAAGCTACTTGGACTCCAAGCAAAGGTCTCAAAGTTACTCTGAACAGTAAAAGCAATTTGTGGGTTCCATTGTGTATATATAGGCAACGAGAGGTGCAACTCGATGAAACAACGAATCTGTACAAGCGAATGAAAGCGACTATTCAGCGATTTAAATTCAAAATTCAATGGATAGACAATTTCGAAGCACGTTCTATTTTCAATAGAAGTGTACTTCGAGGGGGCAAAATGTTAGCCTACTTTGTGAACTAGGCTACACAAAGTTATAAGATCAATTATGAAGGATGTTGACTAAAAGAACATGCCCTCGAAATCCGGATCGGATCGGTGGTCTCTAACACTAACAGAGCCAAAACAATGAAGAGAAGGAAGTGCAAGAGTCTCAGCATAATCGGATCGGATCAGTGTATACCGATCTGTACCCTACACTCACACTTCCGACCCGATCCGAACTCAGATGATAAAAGTAGTAATAAATGTGACCCACGACTCCCTGAAGATTCAGAGCGGTTGCGCACCTACTCACCCACGTTCACACACTAACCTGATGTGCTGTCACCACTATATCTCATCCGAACCCGACTTCTATGGGATGGGGGCCACGTGTACTCGAACCAAAGCTGCTTCAGGCGAGTTTTCCACCTATAAATACACCTCCAAGGCTCATTTGAAGGGATCTTTTGGCATTTTCAGAGTTGAAACCCCTCTGAGAACCGAATTCCATCACCATTTTCATATTGCAATCATCTTATAAAGTACATTTCAGAGAGAATTGAGTGAATTCATGTATGATATGAGTGAAAGTGAGTGAGAATCATTGTTGTATCTACATTCAAGTCATCAATACAAAAAGTAGAAAGTGGACGTAGGCTATTTAACGCCGAACCACTATAAGTTGTGCCTTGTCTTCATTTTTAGTTTCATTTCATCAGAAATTATTCCTAGTATGGGTGTTAAAGCCATTTTTGGATCTAACACTATATATCCAAATGAAGTTCAAATTACTAATTTACAAACTACTGCGACGCTGCGAGTTCGTTTTTATTATAATTTTAATTCCAATTCAAATCCATTTAACTTGGCTTTCAATTAAGTTCTGATTCATTTAACTCATTATATTGGAAATTTGTTTCCTTAGCTTCCAACTTATTCATTTAACTTCTGTAATTGTAAGTGTATTCATATCCAACCAATATAACAATCAATTAACAAACAACACAATCAACTTAACCAAACCAATTGAATTCATATTCAATCTTAATATTTCCATGTTTGTGTTTATTTTGGCTCAATATATTATCTTATCATTTAGTTAATATCAGATTAATTTCTAATCCAATATTATTTCTTATTACCATTAGCTTCCAATTATATTTTCATTGATTTTTATTTCCAAAAATCATTTATTACATCCTGTTTCGGTTATATTAAACCAATCCAATCCCATAATCCTATTTGAATTTTATTCAAACAAATCAAACAATCAAATACCAATATAATGTAAGAAAACTATTTCCTTTTTTTTATATACAAAATATAATTTGGGCAAAATTATTTCATTTACCTGTTTTTACAAAATAGTATTACATCAATTGTTAGTTCAAAGTTGAACTAATCAAATAACACAATATAAAACATTTTTATAAAATCTACAAATACGCTCTCATATATATATATATATACGTATTTATATATATATATATATATATGTATATGTATGTATGTATGTATATACACTCAAACTCAATCTAGGGTAAAACTAACCCCATCTATATCGAGTTATACTACAAAGCCAAGGTTAATTCTAAACCATTGCTATGATACCAACTGTAGCATCCTGGAAATTTTCGACTCTCGAATTTAGACATTTATACATCTCTTGTCCAAATTCAAGTATCGAAATTCCAGAAAGATAATAGAAAGAAATAAGAGGATGAGAAATAGAAAGAAAGAAAGTTAAGAATAGAAGGAAGAAGAAGAACAATAATACATAGTCTCATATTGCAACGGATAAAATATAATACAATAATAAACCTTTGTTGAAAAAATTGAATAAATACTTACAATTCATCATAGTACAGTAGTCATTCATCACATCTGGATAGTTATAACAGCCTTTCCTCATTTATAACACACAGCGGAATAATTTCTACTTATGTGTCATAAGTCTGAACTCCTCCAGCTCGTCTCCTAGAATTTGTATCTTACGCAGAACCTGTACAATTCGGTCTAACACAACATGGTTTGACCCGAGCATTACAAATGCACAGGTCAGTCTGGTGAACCAGCGTGAGAAAAAAAACTCACTAAATTATTGGTAGCATCCAACTTGATTTTAAAGTTAAAAATCCTTTCAAAAGAAAAGGATAATCGTAAAACAAATCCCCACATAAACACAGACGGTTTTTACCTTATGATAACCCAAACCCTTTTTGAAATCATAATTATTCTAATATTATAATAGTGTCTAAATACAATAATTAAAATCTAGCAGAACGCTTGCATCTCACGCTCTACATATATAGTATACAATCAATACTGCAGGCGCTTATTGGAGATTGGATTTCCAACTATGACAAGGTATGGGACTACCTGCCGATAGTGTATCTGTAGAGAGGAATACACGGGGTTCAACAAGAACGACTTGCAACCCGACCCACACATGACCGACCACTCATTTCTCTTGAGTATATCGAATATACTGTCACCTTACAGCTGCGCAACTACCGTTTCCCAGGAGATACAGAAATGAAAAGAAGTAACAAATATGAATATTCTCTAGACGGTGACAATACACCCTAATGGGTGCGACCCACGTAGCCATGTTGTCTGCCCGATTTTTTTCATTTCCCGGTTGATGAGGCCTGAGGTCATAACTTATTTATTTGTCTACTTATTTTTATTTTTTTAGAACATTTGGCCACCATTCACTTCGAATGCCACATCGTCGGATCCGTTAGAAAAACACTAATTGACGTCCACAAAAATATTCTAGTAATTAAGCTAAGAGAAGTGCCCATCTCTGCCACCACTGTGGTACATTTGAAGAAATCAACGTACGTGACTCCTATGGAAATACTCTGTCAGACATCCATCCATACAAGTTGTCCTGGGTCTGGACAAACCGAAGGCACCCTTCTACCACATCCTAGGAATCACCCTATAGATCAGTAGCTAGAAGTCCTTGCAATCCATAAATTCCAACCACGACAGAACCATAATATATCTTTAGCTGCTAAATCAGAGATTTTAAGTAGTTCTTCCGTTTTATGAAGATCTACGGTCTTCAAATTCTTTGTCTCGATCAGCGTCTGATATATTCAATGTTTACGTATTTGCTGGTCGGAATGGTTTTAGAATATAAATTCGATCTCGGTCTTTCCGTACCAACAAGCGTTCTAGGCTAGATTTGATAGTCGGTTATTTAATTATCAAATAAAAACAACCATTCATCCATAAAAGGAAAATTGAATTTACTGATTCAGTATTTATCTTCTTAAATAAATCATATGTTAACCAAACTTATTAATTATCACAACACTTTGAAATACTCAGTTTTGGTTCTTATATTAATATATAAGAATATTCAAACAAGTTCATCTTTAAAACACTTTAATAACGTTCTCCTCATCTTGGCCATTAGTCCCTAACCGTACACTAGTAAGAGAATAATTCCCTAAGTATCAACCCCGAAGGCCGAAACCAACATCAGATCAATACTCAGAAAACCATCCATCTCAAATAATCTCCGATCAATTTCTAATTTCCGTTAACTTCATTTATTAATTTCTAATGAAATAGAATTTCCAAATATCGATTTCCATTTGAGATGTTTTGTAACGACCCGGATTTTCGGCGACTTTGGTTATCGACATAAGCTCGATGTCGATAACCAAAACATCGAAAAATCCTGGTAATTAATGAAAGAAATTAGAGGGTGAGAATAGATAAGATAGAAACTTAGAATAGAAGAAGAAGAAGAACACAACATCAGAGTAACACGAACATCACAGCGGAACGAATAACATACAATAGATAACATAACTTTGAAACATAACAGTTATGTATACAATAGCACTTATCAGAGTACAACACTTACAACAAAGCGGAAATAACTATAGCTATATGATCTTGAAGCCTCCTGCTACAAGCTCTCCAAGTATATCTGTAAATTCCTGACTACTTGACTGCCCATACAAATTTAGGCACCCAAGAGTTTAGGGAAAACAACAAAGTAAACTTCGGGTCAGTCATGGGACTGGTGTGAGTAAAACAGTTTAAACAGGTATATGAACAAGTAAACGATATCTCATAAGACCACGCCGCAGCATGGAACGGGTTTTTCCCTTATGAGAATCCAAAATATCTTTATATCAAAAACCTTTTGATATTATAATAATGTCTATGTACAAATAGATATCAACTAGCAGAAACGCTTTCATCTCACGTTCTACATATAAAGTATACAATCAAAATCGCAAACACGTATTGGATAATGGATTTCCAACTATGACAAGGTATGGAACCACCTTCCGATCAGTGTACTCTAGGAACGATACACTGGAGTTCAACAAGAACATCTTGTAACTCAGCCACACATGACCGACCATTCATTTCGCTTGAGTGTATCGAATGTACATCACCAACGGTTGGGATCAGCAACCGTTCCCGCATATATATGGGACAACATTGATAGATTTAAGAAACAAATGAATATTCTCTAGATAGGTGATTATACACCCTACTTCGGTGCGACCGACTTAGCCATGTTGCCTGCCCGATTTCTGTCATTTACCGGTTGATGAGGCTAGAAGCTACGCTATATCATTACATCAGATTCACTTTGAATGTCACATCATCAAATCCATCAAATCACCGATTGACGTCTACAACAGTACATTACGTGTTAGCTAAAGGAGTTTCCTTCTCCGCTTCCACTCTTGGTACAGTTGAAGAAATCAATGTACGTGACCTTTCTGGAAATACTCTGTCAGACATTCATCTTCATTCACTTAGAATGTCACATTGTCATACCCGCTAAATCACAAATTGATTTCCTCAAAAATACAACGGGTATACGGCTAAGAGAAACGAATTACTACGCCACCACGTATATACGTTTGAAGAGATCAACTTACGCGATCCATTGGATATACTCTGTCAGATCTTCGTCCATACACGTTGTCTTGGGACTGGGCAAACCGAAGGCACTATTCAGTATATCCATCTTAGTCACTGTTATCTAAGACTTATACAACAACCCTTGCATTTTACTCCATCTTCAATTATCTTTGGCATATATGATTCGCAACGCTTATGCCAATACAGAGTGGTTCTTTGGATAATAATCCAACCGGTCTCTCCATATTAACAACGTTAGAATGGTCAAAACTTCGATAGTCTGTGATTTAACCATCAAAGAAAAACAAGTGTGCAAACAACGATATTATTTCCAGATGGAAATTATATCGATCAATCATCAACATATATCTATATATATATATTCACATTGCCTTATTTTCTATGGTTAGAAAATATATGTTATTAACACTGGAAAACGTTTTCCATTTGCTTATTTACAAATCACTACTCTTCCCCAACTATCAGTCCCTGACTGTGAACTAGTATGAGAACAATTCCCTAAGTATAAATCCCGAAGGCCGAAACCAACATCAGATAGGCACTTAGAAAACCATTCAATTTACTAATCTCTTGTCAGTTCTAATTTTACTTAACTCTATTTGATTAACTCTGATTGATTAACTCTAACTGGTTTTACTTGGTTTGACTAACTCAATTTATTAATTCGACTGACTAATTCAACTCGATTAACCTAACTTGATTTACTTATCTCGATTAACTGAACTAATCACTTTGATTAACTCGACTAATTCACTTTGGTTAACTTAACCAATTCACTTAACTAATTCACTTAATTTAACCTAACCATTCACTTAACTCCTGTCGAAAAACTATATTCGATAACTCCTCTAACTCTATTCGAATAAACTATATTCAATTAACTCCTTTAACCTATTCGAATAAACTATATTCGATTAACTCCTTTAATCTATTCGAATAAACTATATTCGATTAACTCCTTTAATCTATTCGAATAAACTATATTCGATTAACTCCTTTGATTTAACTCTAATCGATTAACTCCATCGAATAAACTATATTCGATAACTCCTTCGATTTAACTAATCGATAACTCCTTTCGATTAAACTATAATCGATAACTCCTTTCGATGAAACTAACATCGATACTCCTTTCGATGAAACTAACATCGATACTCCTTTCGATGAAACTAACATCGATTAATTCCTTTCGATGAAACTAACATCGATTAATTTAACTCGACGAACTTAACTCGACTCACTTATCTCGATAATCTAACTCAAGAACTTAACTCCTATCGAATAACTAATATTCGATTTAACTTCATTCGCTTGACTCTAGATCGCAGCGATCACAATGGTTACGCCTGACTCCCTCAGGAAACATCCGACTGCCGTAGGCTATTTACAGCCCTGCGAATTACGCTAGCAGTCGTACGAGATGGCAACTTACCCTGAATACTATGTTTGACTAACTCTGTCTCAAATAACTATATTTGATTAACTCTAGTTTGTTTTAACTCTAATCGATTAACTCTAACTGAGTAACTCTAACTCGATCAACTCGACTTGATTAACTCGACTTACTTAACTCAACTGGTTAACTTGACTTGCTCAACTCACTGGTTATCTTGACTTACTTAACTCACTGGTTAACTTGACTTACTTAACCCAACTGGTTAACTCTATTGAACTGGTTAACTCTACTGAACTGGTTATCTCTACTAAACTGGTTAACTCTACTGAACTAGTTAACTCTATTCAACTAACTCGACTCGACTAACCCCTTTCGAATAGCATATTCGTTTTACTAACTTTCGAATACCATATTCGATTTACTCCCTTCGAATACCATATTCGATTTAACTCCTTTCGAATACCATATTCGATTTACTTTATTCACTTTATAAAGATTTCCTTTTTAACAACGTTTTATTCATTTGAAAAGATTTACTTTTAAATAACGGTTCTACACTTTAAAAATGATTTCCTTTTTATAACGTTTCCTTTTCAATTCTATTTGTAAATGGTTTACAAATATTTCCTTTTCAAATTTATTCTTGAAATATTCTAACTCCTTAAATTCTCTGAAAAATTCGCCATAACCTCCTTTGTAACTCTTTATTAGCTTCCCGGCCCATCAACCAATACCCAGGCCCCTGAAAGTGCTTTGATTTCCTACTACATAACTTGGCCGATCATTCCTTTTTTCCATACACATCGTCTCGCTCCAACCAATCATACCTGGCAACGTCTCCATACACATCTCCTATCAATCTTCTATTTTCACAAAATAGGAAATTCATCCTCTCTTGAATCTATTCCACCCACGTAACCCTAAACTCACGTCAACTCCCATCTTCATGCTATCCGTTCTTCTACCACATCAGTTTTAAAAATTAATTAAATATCACCGAAGTACTCTTTGGTTCCACTCGTTTCTCATGCTATTTTTATCAAACTCGAAGCCTCCTGTTGATCATCCTTCGTTGGGAGCGCCAGCTCATGCTAAAGAGACGCCATAACCTGTGAAAACCCGCAACTTCCCCGTAAAGGAAAGCGTCGGATAGTTCGAGAACAAACCACAACAGAACGCATACAGAAGAACATTTCATTGTATATTACAACAACGCACCAGATTACAAGAATATACAGGGTAAAAATGAATATTACACAGAAATACCAGAGATTTAAATTACATTTAAATACATCGCAGCGGAAAATAATAAAATACACAACTAGAAGAGATATACGGATACAAAGCTTTCCGGATATCATTCCAGCTGTAAACCAGGATCCTGTGAATATAAATCTGCAAAACCAAAACTACTAGCTGCCCGTGTCAAAATAAGGGCACCCAGAGTTTAGGTTAAAACAATAAACTCCAGGTCAGTCATGTGACTGGTGTGAGAACTAAAACAGTTATTAATCTTTATTTTAAATCATTAGGTAAATCAAGGGACCACGCCGTATAACACGGAACGGGTTTCCTCCCAAGAATACCAGTGCATAAAACAAACAGCGCAATGCTAAATAAAGAAAAATGAAGCTGTTATAAGACCCAGGTACCATCACACAATGTAACGCAGCCGAGGATAGGGTTTTCCCTTATAACAGCCAAAGAATGCTTGATACGTTGAAAACAAATCGTTTGATACTATTATAAGTGCATAGTGTATAAAACAACTTCAAATCATAACTATCAATCATAGGCGACATGAGCGTCCCATGCCACTATGTCGCCATATATAGGTTTACAAATAAAACCGCAAAGTCACGTATTTGGAAATTGGGTTTCCGTCATGAACCAAGGCAAAAGATAGTCCTTACCGAATTCGAGACTGCCTAGCCCGAGTCTCAGGATCAGAACGCATCGACCCTTGGAGCGACAGGGCCGGTCCACACGGAGTGGATTAAAAATGCCTGAGCACTACGTTTCGCCGCCCTTTGGGGCGTAAGCGAGCCAACTAGTGACTCCATCGGACCCGGATCGTCCGATCTAACCGAGGCGCCTCGCAACAGCAACAACCACATAAGTCAAACTCGTCAGGGCGTGTAAAACCACTGACGCCACTTTTAGCTAGGAGGAAACGTAGGCCCTCCCTGAGGTCCTTTCTCCCGTTTCTGGTTCATACCGGGGTGCGAGGCTCGCGAATCAACGCTACACAAAGCTACGCCACAAAGGCCGTGCTTTGATCGTCAACCACAAGACTTTGCTTTTCAACAGAAGCCTTGATTATTTGCATCTTAGCATGCCACACAGGCAAACCATCCTATGCAACCGATATCAGTCACACAGAATGAAATCCGATGTCAGACACACAGTCCATTTACAAGTCCGTTCTGGGTCTGAACGAAACCGGAGGCACCTAGTACCCCGCAGATCCATCGATCTCCAAGTACGTCTGGACGATCACTAACTGTTTCCATCTTCTTGGGTGTACAGCCCAATCAAGATCATCAGTAATTACCCAAACGACGTGAAGACCTCCGGTCTTCGACCACCGTCTTCATCTTCGACTTATCGTCGTATCAGTTATTCAGAATGGGATAAACCCGGTCTTCCCGAAAAACTCGCGTATATATTATAAAAGTGTTACACAAACACAACATACGCCTCATTCCAATTCATTAGTCACTAACCGTAAATTAATCAAGAGAATAATTCCCCAAATATTAACCCCGAAGGCCGAAACCAACATCAGATCAATATCCAGAAAACCATTCTGCTTGGCTAACCGACAGTTAGTTTCTAAATTTCACATTCATAGGGAAAGGTTCCCATTAATTTTATCCAAGATAAATTTCTTGAATTTATTCTTTAATCTATTTTTGAATATCAATTCAAAACTAGTCGGGATTAGCGAACCTTACCGAAGTAATCATTTGTTTTAATTTCCCAATCCCAACCTATTCATCCCATGAAGTAAAACTGGTAATACTTCATATCTAACACCACGGTGTTATCGGTAAATTCAATTACCATTTCACGTTCAAATCTAATTAAAGATTTAACTATCGCCTGGAGCAAAACTGGTGATACTCCATTTTCGACCATTTCAATCTAATTAAAGATTCATTAAAACTCCACTTAGTTTTAATCGTTAACTGGGTTAAAGAATCAGTGTCATTTAAAACACGGTTCACGATAAACCCAAAGTCACATTCATTAATTATCGGGCTAAAGAACAAGTGTTATTTAAAACACGGTTCACGATAAACCCAAAAATCAACATCAATTCAATTCCAAATTAAATATTATTTAATTGGTACACTTCATTAAATCTAAATAAAAAGATTTAATCTTTTCTCAACTGGGTTCAAAAACAGTGTTAGTGAAGACACCATTCACGACAAACCCAAATCACATTCGATATTCAATACAAGGCTCTGAATAGAAAATATATCGGCCTATATTCAATATCAAATTCTACGATTAACAAATGTCGTATTGGAAATAACGATATAAATATATATCTTTCAAATTTCCATAACAACACCTGTATAATCACGAATTCCAACATCGAAATATTCCGAAGACAATTTCGATTCAAATCCACTCCAATGCAATCATTGGAAATTTTGGTTATTTTCAAAACCCTTTTCGAATTCAATTTATTTATTTAAAAATAAATAGAATTATAATTCTAGTTCAAAACTAGTTCATTTCGATAAAAAACCTATTTTTATCTTTTCAAATATGGAGTTTTTCATCCCAAATCTTCACAAATCATTTCTTATGATTTTACTCAAATTATTACTATTTTTAATAATTTTATCAAGGCCCGTACGGTCGATTTCCAACAATGGCCATCGAACTGCACTTATAGCGACCTTTTTCAAATTTGATTTGGACATAATTCCAAATCCAACTGTTAGATTTCAAATTTCTAATATTCATTAGAAAGCTCTTTTCGATACGAACCCAACGGTTCCGGTTTTAGGAGAATCCGACGGTCGGATCTCCCGTAATGTCCGTTTGAAATAAATGGTCGAAATTCGCGAACTGCCGCGGCGCGGCGCGTTCTATTCAGGCCATTATATTATATATATAATATATATAATATATACTTCGTCGATTTCTATTTAAAATGAATTATATAAATAGTTTTGAATTCGTTTCAAAAACATTTTCAACTTCCATTTCAATTCAAATCAAAATTGAATTCTTCTTTACAAATTCGCTTTAAAATTCATTTCTATTCAATTCAAATTTCAATTCAATTTGAATTCGTTTCAATGTGTTTCCAATTCAATTTGAATTCGTTTTCAATTCATTTCGAAATCATTTTCAATTCATTTCATTTCGAAATCCTTTTCAATTCATTTCATTTCGAAATCGTTTTCAATTCATTTCATTTCGAAATCGTTTTCAATTCATTTCATTTCGAAATCGTTTTCAATTCATTTCATTTCGAAATCGTTTTCAATTCATTTCATTTCGAAATCGTTTTCAATTCATTTCATTTCGAAATCGTTTTCAATTCATTTCATTTCGAAATCGTTTTCAATCCATTTCATTTCGAAATCGTTTTCAATCCATTTCATTTCGAAATCGTTTTCAATTCATTTCATTTCGAAATCGTTTTCAATTCATTTCATTTCGAAATCGTTTTCAATTTGTTTCATTTCGAAATCGTTTTCAATTCATTTCATTTTGAAATGAATAAAATCGATATAAATCGTTTACGTCAAAATGGCGTCAATCTAATCAACACGGCTTCATAAATTTCTATTTTCAAATATTCTATTTCAAATATTTCTTTTTCAAAATAGTTGTTATTATCAAAATATTTCGTTCAACACATGACCAATCTCAATGAATGAGTACTGTCAACACATGAACTTTTATTTTATATCGATAAAAGTGTAAATTTTATTACTAAAATATTTCGTTCAACACATGACCAATCTCAATGAATGAGTACTGTCAACACATGAACTTTTATTTTATAATATTCTTTATTTTTCAAATTGGAATGAGGCCCAATCAATTACCATATAAAGTTAATTATATGGATTTTCATACAACACATGTATCTCATAGCATTGAAAAATAATCAACCATCAACCAAAGTGCACTACACTGTATAAGCATCAAATATAGATATTCAACGCTTATAACAGCCTGTCAATCAATCGATCGACACATTTAATCAATCAGGATGAGTGAACTTCAAATTTCATCCCAACACCCGTGTGGGGTTTCAAACAATCAAACGCATATTTTATTTGTGCAGTTGGGCGATGTGTAAAATTTATCGACCCAATCAATGTCCTTCAAATAAGTGTACATAAACAAACCGTCTGGTTTGTAAATGAATATTTATTTATTCATTTTCACTATATTCATATTCACGTTAAAAATTATATTTTTAATGATAAAACATTTTATTCCAACATATGAATTTCTATTATTCATTTACACAATAAAATGGTATTTTTATTTTCTAACATATTTTAGAAAATTTCGGCGGCATAACGGCACGATACTAGAAACGGGACGAGGCCTAGCCTTATCCCCGGTCTAGTGAAGGCCCACGCCATTCACATATCAATCATATTCACCAAACAACCAAATTCAAATCAAATCATCAAACTAATCTATGCAACCAAACAAACAAGTCCATGGTCTGTGGACGATTGTGTCGGGTGCTACTAAGCACCGTCTGCATCCTAGTATATATATATATAACTAGAAATAAAATTGAAAGGTGAGAAATTCTCACAGATAGCTATCCTAGCTCCACGGCACTTCATTTGCAGAAGTCTTCGTCGTTTCGCCTTTTTGTCACCTTCGTTGACCAAGGCCACTATATATATAAAAATCGAATTATCGAACTACCGCGCCATTTTCAATTCTATTTATAATTATATATAAATATTTATATTCTAACGACTACGCGTATAATATATACGTTCGAATTATATTAAAAATAAATTTTCTCGTCGATATTATTTAAAATAATTCATTTCATTTAATCAAAATTCGCTAAAATTGCCAAAATAAAAATTTTAAACTGGCCCAGATTTTACGGGTTGTTACAATCTCCCCCACTTAAAACTTTTCGTCCCCGAAAAGGAACAAAGTCGAAAGTGGTTTGATTATTCAACTCTACGCTCGATCTGGCTTCCATTCTCCAACTCTTTAGTTTCTGAGAATTTTTAAAATTTCAAAAATTTGGCTAACACCCTAAATTTTCGAAAAATTTCGCCATAACCTCCCCTGCAATGGGAGCATCGAAGAATTTCAAATAGCTTCCCCGGTCCTTCAGATCTCAAAAAGAAAAAGAAAAAGCCAAGCGGCTAGCCAATAGGCTCACAAAATCATCATCACCCAAACAAAACAGGAAATTATGTAGTAAACATGTACCTATTTGTCGGGCAAACAAATTTTATTTTCTGGCTCTAGCCTCCTTGCTATGACCTGTTCAAAAGATATACATGTATGCAAGCAAATGCGACCAATTTTCAATATAATTCAATATTTGGTTCAATTAGGCTAATTGGTTAAAAATTAGCAAACAAATAAACAAACAACACAAACATCAATCAATTAGTGAATTAGATTATCAAATTCATAATTTTGATACATATACTGAAAATCTTGTTTTTGATGCCAATTCACAACAAGGTGTTCTAACTATATAAGTTTTGGTTCTCACACCAGCCTAATGGAAATATATAGAAATCACACCTTCGAAACTCGAACATAAATGTTGATGATGCGATCGCTATCATCAATATCATCTTCGGGCGACTAGAGTGTGATTCTATATCTATCCAATATATTAAAATTTCAAATACACGCGGATCAGACGTATACGCAAAATCTATATATACTGGATTGTCCACATCAATATAATTAAATAATCAAATACGAATAAGTGATTTAAATTTTTAAAACAAAAAAAAATTGTTTTCATTTTCAAAAATATACTCTTCACACTCGTTCTAGGATACTACTGATCCTATCTCTAACGAGTCATCCCATTGGATATTACTAATCCAATTATCCGATGAATTCTTTCGTATGGTTCTAATGTGCCTTGTTCTCTGAGCTTTGTAAACCAAAGCTCTGATACCAACTGTGAAAACCCGCAACTTCCCCGTAAAGGAAAGCGTCGGATAGTTCGAGAACAAACCACAACAGAACGCATACAGAAGAACATTTCATTGTATATTACAACAACGCACCAGATTACAAGAATATACAGGGTAAAAATGAATATTACACAGAAATACCAGAGATTTAAATTACATTTAAATACATCGCAGCGGAAAATAATAAAATACACAACTAGAAGAGATATACGGATACAAAGCTTTCCGGATATCATTCCAGCTGTAAACCAGGATCCTGTGAATATAAATCTGCAAAACCAAAACTACTAGCTGCCCGTGTCAAAATAAGGGCACCCAGAGTTTAGGTTAAAACAATAAACTCCAGGTCAGTCATGTGACTGGTGTGAGAACTAAAACAGTTATTAATCTTTATTTTAAATCATTAGGTAAATCAAGGGACCACGCCGTATAACACGGAACGGGTTTCCTCCCAAGAATACCAGTGCATAAAACAAACAGCGCAATGCTAAATAAAGAAAAATGAAGCTGTTATAAGACCCAGGTCCCATCACACAATGTAACGCAGCCGAGGATAGGGTTTTCCCTTATAACAGCCAAAGAATGCTTGATACGTTGAAAACAAATCGTTTGATACTATTATAAGTGCATAGTGTATAAAACAACTTCAAATCATAACTATCAATCATAGGCGACATGAGCGTCCCATGCCACTATGTCGCCATATATAGGTTTACAAATAAAACCGCAAAGTCACGTATTTGGAAATTGGGTTTCCGTCATGAACCAAGGCAAAAGATAGTCCTTACCGAATTCGAGACTGCCTAGCCCGAGTCTCAGGATCAGAACGCATCGACCCTTGGAGCGACAGGGCCGGTCCACACGGAGTGGATTAAAAATGCCTGAGCACTACGTTTCGCCGCCCTTTGGGGCGTAAGCGAGCCAACTAGTGACTCCATCGGACCCGGATCGTCCGATCTAACCGAGGCGCCTCGCAACAGCAACAACCACATAAGTCAAACTCGTCAGGGCGTGTAAAACCACTGACGCCACTTTTAGCTAGGAGGAAACGTAGGCCCTCCCTGAGGTCCTTTCTCCCGTTTCTGGTTCATACCGGGGTGCGAGGCTCGCGAATCAACGCTACACAAAGCTACGCCACAAAGGCCGTGCTTTGATCGTCAACCACAAGACTTTGCTTTTCAACAGAAGCCTTGATTATTTGCATCTTAGCATGCCACACAGGCAAACCATCCTATGCAACCGATATCAGTCACACAGAATGAAATCCGATGTCAGACACACAGTCCATTTACAAGTCCGTTCTGGGTCTGAACGAAACCGGAGGCACCTAGTACCCCGCAGATCCATCGATCTCCAAGTACGTCTGGACGATCACTAACTGTTTCCATCTTCTTGGGTGTACAGCCCAATCAAGATCATCAGTAATTACCCAAACGACGTGAAGACCTCCGGTCTTCGACCACCGTCTTCATCTTCGACTTATCGTCGTATCAGTTATTCAGAATGGGATAAACCCGGTCTTCCCGAATAACTCGCGTATATATTATAAAAGTGTTACACAAACACAACATACGCCTCATTCCAATTCATTAGTCACTAACCGTGAATTAATCAAGAGAATAATTCCCCAAATATTAACCCCGAAGGCCGAAACCAACATCAGATCAATATCCAGAAAACCATTCTGCTTGGCTAACCGACAGTTAGTTTCTAAATTTCACATTCATAGGGAAAGGTTCCCATTAATTTTATCCAAGATAAATTTCTTGAATTTATTCTTTAATCTATTTTTGAATATCAATTCAAAACTAGTCGGGATTAGCGAACCTTACCGAAGTAATCATTTGTTTTAATTTCCCAATCCCAACCTATTCATCCCATGAAGTAAAACTGGTAATACTTCATATCTAACACCACGGTGTTATCGGTAAATTCAATTACCATTTCACGTTCAAATCTAATTAAAGATTTAACTATCGCCTGGAGCAAAACTGGTGATACTCCATTTTCGACCATTTCAATCTAATTAAAGATTCATTAAAACTCCACTTAGTTTTAATCGTTAACTGGGTTAAAGAATCAGTGTCATTTAAAACACGGTTCACGATAAACCCAAAGTCACATTCATTAATTATCGGGCTAAAGAACAAGTGTTATTTAAAACACGGTTCACGATAAACCCAAAAATCAACATCAATTCAATTCCAATTAAATATTATTTAATTGGTACACTTCATTAAATCTAAATAAAAAGATTTAATCTTTTCTCAACTGGGTTCAAAAACAGTGTTAGTGAAGACACCATTCACGACAAACCCAAATCACATTCGATATTCAATACAAGGCTCTGAATAGAAAATATATCGGCCTATATTCAATATCAAATTCTACGATTAACAAATGTCGTATTGGAAATAACGATATAAATATATATCTTTCAAATTTCCATAACAACACGTGTATAATCACGAATTCCAACATCGAAATATTCCGAAGACAATTTCGATTCAAATCCACTCCAATGCAATCATTGGAAATTTTGGTTATTTTCAAAACCCTTTTCGAATTCAATTTATTTATTTAAAAATAAATAGAATTATAATTCTAGTTCAAAACTAGTTCATTTCGATAAAAAACCTATTTTTATCTTTTCAAATATGGAGTTTTTCATCCCAAATCTTCACAAATCATTCCTTATGATTTTACTCAAATTATTACTATTTTTAATAATTTTATCAAGGCCCGTACGGTCGATTTCCAACAATGGCCATCGAACTGCACTTATAGCGACCTTTTTCAAATTTGATTTGGACATAATTCCAAATCCAACCGTTAGATTTCAAATTTCTAATATTCATTAGAAAGCTCTTTTCGATACGAACCCAACGGTTCCGGTTTTAGGAGAATCCGACGGTCGGATCTCCCGTAATGTCCGTTTGAAATAAATGGTCGAAATTCGCGAACTGCCGCGGCGCGGCGCGTTCTATTCAGGCCATTATATTATATATATAATATATATAATATATACTTCGTCGATTTCTATTTAAAATGAATTATATAAATAGTTTTGAATTCGTTTCAAAAACATTTTCAACTTCCATTTCAATTCAAATCAAAATTGAATTCTTCTTTACAAATTCGTTTTAAAATTCATTTCTATTCAATTCAAATTTCAATTCAATTTGAATTCATTTCAATGTGTTTCCAATTCAATTTGAATTCGTTTTCAATTCATTTCGAAATCGTTTTCAATTCATTTCATTTCGAAATCGTTTTCAATTCATTTCATTTCGAAATCATTTTCAATTCATTTCATTTCGAAATCGTTTTCAATTCATTTCATTTCGAAATCGTTTTCAATCCATTTCATTTCGAAATCGTTTTCAATTCATTTCATTTCGAAATCGTTTTCAATTCATTTCATTTCGAAATCGTTTTCAATTTGTTTCATTTCGAAATCGTTTTCAATTCATTTCATTTTGAAATGAATAAAATCGATATAAATCGTTTACGTCAAAATGGCGTCAATCTAATCAACACGGCTTCATAAATTTCTATTTTCAAATATTCTATTTCAAATATTTCTTTTTCAAAATAGTTGTTATTATCAAAATATTTCGTTCAACACATGACCAATCTCAATGAATGAGTACTGTCAACACATGAACTTTTATTTTATATCGATAAAAGTGTAAATTTTATTACTAAAATATTTCGTTCAACACATGACCAATCTCAATGAATGAGTACTGTCAACACATGAACTTTTATTTTATAATATTCTTTATTTTTCAAATTGGAATGAGGCCCAATCAATTACCATATAAAGTTAATTATATGGATTTTCATACAACACATGTATCTCATAGCATTGAAAAATAATCAACCATCAACCAAAGTGCACTACACTGTATAAGCATCAAATATAGATATTCAACGCTTATAACAGCCTGTCAATCAATCGATCGACACATTTAATCAATCAGGATGAGTGAACTTCAAATTTCATCCCAACACCCGTGTGGGGTTTCAAACAATCAAACGCATATTTTATTTGTGCAGTTGGGCGATGTGTAAAATTTATCGACCCAATCAATGTCCTTCAAATAAGTGTACATAAACAAACCGTCTGGTTTGTAAATGAATATTTATTTATTCATTTTCACTATATTCATATTCACGTTAAAAATTATATTTTTAACGATAAAACATTTTATTCCAACATATGAATTTCTATTATTCATTTACACAATAAAATGATATTTTTATTTTCTAACATATTTTAGAAAATTTCGGCGGCATAACGGCACGATACTAGAAACGGGACGAGGCCTAGCCTTATCCCCGGTCTAGTGAAGGCCCACGCCATTCACATATCAATCATATTCACCAAACAACCAAATTCAAATCAAATCATCAAACTAATCTATGCAACCAAACAAACAAGTCCATGGTCTGTGGACGATTGTGTCGGGTGCTACTAAGCACCGTCTGCATCCTAGTATATATATATATAACTAGAAATAAAATTGAAAGGTGAGAAATTCTCACAGATAGCTATCCTAGCTCCACGGCACTTCATTTGCAGAAGTCTTCGTCGTTTCGCCTTTTTGTCACCTTCGTTGACCAAGGCCACTATATATATAAAAATCGAATTATCGAACTACCGCGCCATTTTCAATTCTATTTATAATTATATATAAATATTTATATTCTAACGACTACGCGTATAATATATACGTTCGAATTATATTAAAAATAAATTTTCTCGTCGATATTATTTAAAATAATTCATTTCATTTAATCAAAATTCGCTAAAATTGCCAAAATAAAAATTTTAAACTGGCCCAGATTTTACGGGTTGTTACATAACCAGACATATCATTGTTAATTAATATTGTTGTTCACCCTTTCCGTATCTTTTTAGAGTGCCATCCACAGTTGCCTTAGTACACCGGAAATGACCCCCTACACCGCGTTGACACTTCCTCAACCATCACAAAAGTACACGCCCTGCTCCAACAGACAGACCTCACCTTAGACTGCCTTCCACCTTGCCTTGGCCTCCGAAGGTCAGCTCCTCCACCGTTCTTTCATCAACAGAGAAATCCCGACTTCCATCACTATCCGCCCCACGACAAAACCTCCCCTTTAACTGCGTCGAGGCTCTCCTTTTTGCCTCCATCCACAGTTGCCCCTCCGACCATCCCTGGTTCACCAACGCCGCAGCCCTGGCCTCGCTGTGTAAAATATAGACCCTTAAAATGGTACGCGCCCCATATTTTTCCTACCAGCAAGAGGCTCTCGAGCATAGCAGCTCAACGGATCCAACCATGTGTAATTTCATTAAGTATTTTCCTTGAAACAATTGATTCAAGAATTTGGTAGTTGGCGGCTACGAAAATTGCTGAGGAAGATGGAAAATTAGGTTATAAGGAATGTTAAAGGGGGGAGTATTTATGGGGTGTAGGATTCAGATTTTTTTTTTTTATTTTATTCTACAAAACTTCATCCAGAAATATGGGCAAAAGTTATTACAAAGGAACACTGGTCGAGATGAAAAATACTAATCCTAGCATAGAAAAATATTCCGGATCCAATGGGATAGGTTTCGTCGAATTCCGACACCATTTGTAAAAATCCCTTAGAAAATATCGATGAAAAACACCGAGCATTAATTTATTAAAATTACAGAAAAAATCCTAAAAATATGAGGCTTTGACGTTTCACTAGACCTCTTCATAAGGTTTCGTATGAAACTTGTTTCATTGAATTTCGAGTTCGTATGACCAGTTAACCATTCAAATAAAATTACCCCTGTTTAAAACGTATAAATGGTTAACTCAGAATAAGGCGATTTTGGCCACCAGGGTCACATACGTCATTTGTTTGCCGCGAAACTTGACTTTCTTATAACGATAAATTAATACGAACCCAATGGCACACACTTCGTCGCATTCCGAGACTGTTTCCCGGTACGCTATTTTCTACGCACCGTAAGTGCTCCTTTAGACACCAAATTTTCCAATGCTCAAAAATAACAAACTATATATGTTTTCTGACTCTAAACGACGATACGAACTCAACGGAACTGGTTTTGTGGCTTAATTCGATCGTTATCTCAAGTTATGGTCAAAACCCCTTTTTAAAACGAATTAAATTATTAATAATTCCATAGCGACTTTTCTAAAATTTGAATTGGACGTAAATCAAAATCTACATGACGAAATCCCGATTTTTCTCTTTCATTAGAAAAATATACTCCACCAGCTCCGTGCGTTTCTTGTTTCACAGAAATCCGACTTGAAATGAATCTGTACATTCAGTTGAAGTTCAAATCGCCAAATAGCGAACTACCGCACCATTTCGAGCTCGATTATAATTATAATATAAATTATACGCTCGACCATCGTTAATTAAATATATTCATGGATATAATTCAAATCTAAACTGAATTATATATTTTGAATTGACCAATTCATACCATATCGCCACTTCAGCCAATTCTGATTATTTCAGAATTAAATATATTATTTAATTATTATATTAATTAAATATTCCTTATAATTTAATTAAACGACCATTATATTCTCTAAATCACTATATAAATAATTAAATAAATTAATTATTATATAGCTGAAAATACGGGTCATTACATTCTTCCCCCCTTAATAAAATTTCGTCCTCGAAATTGCTAAGCTAGAGGAATGCTATCAACTCTACCATCTAGATTCAAATATCTTCTGGTTTATTTATTAACTTCAGTTTCAATTGAACCTATTAATTTCAATTAAATTATTAATTCATTTCGGCTAACTAAAATTTTCAAAAATTCTGAAAATTCTCTAACACTTTATATTTTCGGAAAATTTCGCCATAACCTCCTTTGTACAGCCCTATCGGTAAAACTCCAACTCGCCTCTCTGGGCCATCTCCAACCCAAAAGAAAATCAAACAGCCAAGCGGCTTGCCAATTCGGCTTATAAATCACCAAACTCATATGAAATATAAACTTGTACCTTTTTGTCGGGCATATCATTATATCCCTACCATCTGTTATCATTCCAACATATACCAATGTCATCCCAATCAAACTCAATCACTTTTATATCGTCAAACCAAATCATTCGCTTATACTCAAGTCAAATCCCATTGTCAATCTCAAGTTTCATTCTTGATTTTCAAATTCTAAGTCCAGCTAAATTTCAAATTCTTGACTTATCCATTCAATTCTATTTAACTTAGTTCAAGTTAAATTTCAATTTATTTTTACCATCTCATTTTATTTAACTTCATAAGTAAATTTTAATTCCAGAACTTAAATTCCTGGGTAAATTTCAAATCAATTTGAAATCATAATACCTATTCAAAACCTTTGAATTTCTAAAAAACTTGTTTTCTCAAAACAATTCAAATTAAAATCTTTGGTAGTAATCCACCACTTAGAACTCGAAAATCACACCGATGATACTGCGCAGTCATCATCGGAATTATTTTCCAGCGACCCAAGTGATTTCAATACTATATCATTTCAAAACCCTTACTAAATACATCAATTTTGAAAACATCTCAAAATCTCCCAGGAACTTAAAATTTCCTTATTTTAATTCCAAATCTGATTTAAATTCAAATTTAATTCATCTTATTTCATATACTTTACTTATATGAATTCTGATTAGTTATTTATAACCATTTCACTTTATAATCTTACTCGATTATAATAACAACCAATATATCCAATATATTATAATTTTGATATATATATCTTCTCTATATGGGTAAACTTATTTTAATTTACCCTCTTTTCAAAACATATCGTGACGACCCATCGTATTCAAGTGTTTAGTAACTCCTACCGATACAGTGGATCAAACTGATCGACCAGAACTCATAAACAACTCGACCCATGAATCTCCAAAATATAAAATTATTTTTATATCAAATAGCAAATACGTTCACTCGTATATATGCACTCAAACTCAATCTAGGGTGTTACTAACCCTATCTCTACCGAGTCACGCCACAGAGCCAAGGTAATTCTTAACTTAAGCTCTGATACCAACTGTAATGACCCGGATTTTCAGCGACTTTGGTTATCGACATAAGCTCGATGTCGATAACCAAAACATCGAAAAATCCTGGTAATTAATGAAAGAAATTAGACGGTGAGAATAGATAAGATAGAAACTTGGAATAGAAGAAGAAGAAGAACACAACATCAGAGTAACACGAACCTCACAGCGGAACGAATAACATACAATAGATAACATAACTTTGAAACATAACAGTTATGTATACAATGGCACTTATCAGAGTACAGCACTTACAACACAGCGGAAATAACTATAGCTATATGATCTTGAAGCCTCTTGCTCCAAGCTCTCCAAGTACATCTGTAAATTCCTGACTACTTAACTGCCCGTACAAATTTAGGCACCCAAGAGTTTAGGGAAAACAACAAAGTAAACTTCGGGTTAGTCAAGGGACTGGTGTGAGTAAAACAGTTTAAACAGGTATATGAACAAGTAAACGATATCTCATAAGACCACGCCGCAGAACGGAACGGGTTTTTCCCTTATGAGAATCCAAAATATCTTTATATCAAAAAACTTTTGATATTATAATAATGTCTATGTACAAATAGATGTCAACTAGCAGAAACGCTTTCATCTCACGTTCTACATATATAGTATACAATCAAAATCGCAAGCACGTATTGGATAATGGATTTCCAACTATGACAAGGTATGGAACCACCTTCCGATCAGTGTACTCTAGGAACGATACACTGGAGTTCAACAAGAACATCTTGTAACTCAGCCACACATGACCGACCACTCATTTCGCTTGAGTGTATCGAATGTACATCACCAACGGTTGGGATCAGCAACCGTTCCCGTATTTATATGGGACAACATTGATAGATTTAAGAAACAAATGAATATTCTCTATATAGGTGATTATACACCCTACTTCGGTGCGACCGACTTAGCCATGCTGCCTGCCCGATTTCTGTCATTTACCGGTTGATGAGGCTAGAAGCTACGCTTTATCATTACATCAGATTCACTTCGAATGTCACATCGTCAAATCCATCAAATCACCGATTGACGTCTACAACGGTACATTACGTGTTAGCTAAAGGAGTTTCCTTCTCCGCTTCCACTCTTGGTACAGTTGAAGAAATCAATGTACGTGACCTTTCTGGAAATACTCTGTCAGACATTCATCTTCATTCACTTAGAATGTCACATTGTCATACCCGCCAAATCACAAATTGATTTCCTCAAAAAATACAACGGGTACAGCTAAGAGAAACGAATTCCTCCGCCACCACGTATATACGTTTGAAGAGATCAACTTACACGATCCATTGGATATACTCTGTCAGACCTTCGTCCATACACGTTGTCCTGGGACTGGACAAACCGAAGGCACTATTCAGTATATCCATCTTAGTCACTGTTATCTAAGACTTATACAACAACCCTTGTATTTTACTCTGTCTTCAATTATCTTTGGCATATATGATTCGCAACGCTTATGCCAATACAGAGTGGTTCTTTGGATAATAATCCAACCGGTCTCTCCATATTAACAACGTTAAAATGGTCAAAACTTCGATAGTCTGTGATTTAACCATCAAAGAAAAACAAATGTGCAAACAACGATATTATTTCCAGATGGAAATTATGTCGATCAATCATCAACATATATCTATATATATATTCACATTGCCTTATTTTCTATGTTTAGAAAATATATGTTATTAACACTGGAAAACGTTTTCCATTTGCTTATTTACAAATCACTACTCTTCCCCAACTATCTGTCCCTGACTGTGAACTAGTATGAGAACAATTCCCTAAGTATAAATCCCGAAGGCCGAAACCAACATCAGATACGCACTTAGAAAACCATTCAATTTACTAATCTCTAGTCAGTTCTAATTTTACTTAACTCTATTTGATTAACTCTGATTGATTAACTCTAACTGGTTTTACTTGGTTTGACTAACTCAATTTATTAATTCGACTGACTAATTCAACTCGATTAACCTAACTTGATTTACTTATCTCAATTAACTCAACTAATCACTTTGATTAACTCGACTAATTCACTTGGTTAACTTAACCAGTTCACTTAACTAATTCACTTAGTTTAACCTAACTATTCACTTAACTCCTGTCAAATAAACTATATTCGATAACTCCTCTAACTCTATTCGAATAAACTATATTCGATTAACTCCTTTAATCTATTCGAATAAACTATATTCGATTAACTCCTTTAATCTATTCGAATAAACTATATTCGATTAACTCCTTTGATTTAACTCTAATCGATTAACTCCATCGAATAAACTATATTCGATAACTCCTTCGATTTAACTAATTGATAACTCCTTTCGATTTAACTATAATCGATAACTCCCTTCGATGAAACTAACATCGATACTCCTTTCGATGAAACTAACATCGATACTCCTTTCGATGAAACTAACATCGATTAATTCCTTTCGATGAAACTAACATCGATTAATTTAACTCGACGAACTTAACTCGACTCGCTTATCTCGATAATCTAACTCAAGAACTTAACTCCTATCGAATAACTAATATTCGATTTAACTTCATTCGCTTGACTCTAGATCGCAGCGATCACAATGGTTACGCCTGACTCCCTCAGGAAACATCCGACCGCCGTAGGCTATTTACAGCCCTGCGAATTACGCTAGCAGTCGTACGAGATGGCAACTTACCCTGAATACTATGTTTGACTAACTCTGTCTCAAATAACTATATTTGATTAACTCTAGTTTGTTTTAACTCTAATCGATTAACTCTAACTGAGTAACTCTAACTCGATCAACTCGACTCGATTAACTCGACTTACTTAACTCAACTGTTTAACTTGACTTGCTTAACTCATTGGTTAACTTGACTTACTTAACTCACTGGTTAACTTGACTTACTTAACCCAACTGGTTAACTCTATTGAACTGGTTAACTGAAACGACCCGCAAATCCGTGCTACCTGAGTTGACTAAATACACCACACGTCCAACCCAAATAACACAGAAATACGACTCATTATTAGAAAGAAGTTAGAGGATGAGAAATAGAAAGAAAGAAATATTAGAATAGAAGAAAACGAAGATCACAAACTCACAGCGGAACGAATAAAATATATTATATAACATAAGCTTCGAAATACAAATCTGTTTTGTACATACATACATACCATCATCAGAGTACACATAACATTTGATCCAGCGGAAGTAACTCTAGATAACTAACGTTGAAGCCTCCTGCTTCAAGCTCCTCCAAGTGTATCTGTAAAAGCCTGAAACACTTGACTGCCCGTACAAATTTGGGCACCCAAGAGTTTAGGGAAAACAAAAACAAAATAAACTCTGGGTCAGTCATGGGACTGGTGTGAGTAAACTCCAACCACTTGTTTAACTTTCAAAACTCTTTTCGAAAGAAAAGGTAATAGTAAGACCAGCCCACACATAAACACGGACGGTTTTTACCTTACTATAACCCAAAACACTTTGATATCAAATCCAGTGATATTATAGTAATGTCTACATCAAATAAATAACCAAATAGCAGAACGCTTGCATCTCACGTTCCACGTATATAGTATAAAATCAAAAACCGCATGGCGCTTATTGGAGATTGGATTTCCAACATGACAAGGTATGGGACCACCTTCCGATGATGTATCTCTAGAGGCGAATACACCTGGGTTCAACAAGAACGTCTTGCAACCCGGCCCACACATGACCGACCACTCATTTCGCTTGAGTGTATCGAATGTATATCACCAACGGTTGGACTCAAACCACCGTTTCCCGAATGGGCAGAATCGATAGATTTAGAAACAAAAGGAATTTCTCTAGATAGGTGATTATACACCCTAATGGGTGCGACCCACATAGCCATGCTGCCTGCCCGATTTTTGTCCTTTCCCGGTTGTTGAGGCCTGAGGCTACGCATACTTACCATTCATCGATAACACAATCACTTTGAATGCCACATCGTCAGATCCGTTAATCACTAGTTGAGTTTGCACAAATATTCTGGATATTATGCTAAGGGATAAATCCGTTGCAACCATATATATTCATACAGACCAACCCATTTGATCATTGGAAATACTCTGTCAGACATTCGTCCATTTACGTTCGTTCTGGGATTGAACGAAACCGAAGGCACTATTTCTATTACTAGAAAAGCCCTTGCACTTTACTCCGTCTTCAATATATTCAGCATACTTGGTTCGCAACGCTTATGCCGATACGGAGTGGTTCTTCGGATAATAATCCAACCGGTCTCTCCATATTGACAACGATGGTCAAAACTTCGATAGTCTGTGATTTAACTATCGAATAAAAACAAGTGTTCAATCAACATATCAAACAAATCACTGGGCCCTTTAATTAATATTTCATTAATTAAATCTCTTCTATATTCTCTTATCAATATTTGTTAACCAAATATTCCAATAACCATATTGGCCCTTTTCGCTATTTTTGATTTCGTTTCCTTATCGAATTCTATATATATCGATATATAGATTTCTAATTGTCAAATTTTCTTAAAAATATTCTAACTCCTTAAATTCCCGGAAAAATTCGCCATAACCTCCCCTGTATCGGGAGCATCGGGAAATTTCAAATAGCTTCCCGGTATCTTCTCAAATCGAAAAGAAAAAGGAAAAGCCAAGCGGCTTGCCGATACGGCGCATAAAACCCATATATGAATTTAAACGTGTACCTTTTGTCGAGCACATTATTTATATACCTGCATTATCCTTGCCTCATACCTGTCTCCTGTATGTCTATACCTGTCCCATTTATTTCAACTTCGTACACTCGTTTGACTCAATTCGTTAAAGTAATTCTTTAACTAGCTCTCTGCCTATCTCGCTTGTATATGTGAATGTAACACGTTTTGAATATATTTCCACTTACTTATCAATCAATTGAATTCAAATTTCAATTTAAGTTCTATATTCGATTTCGAATATATATTTACAATCCCAAATTTCACTTTTCAAAGTTCGACTTTAGTTCAAACTCGATTAACTAATTCTCCTTTGATTTAGTTAATTCTATTCAATAATCAAAAATAGGATTATTGTTTCAAAAATCATCTTCTTTACTTCACTTGAGTTCACATTTATTTTCTAACTCAAGTCTAGATTTTTAAATGGAAATCCGGATTTTTATTGGCTTAAAAATCCCAATATTTATATATAAAATCCATTATGGTTTATAATGGTTTATGGCGCTGCTTTTCTAAAAATTTGATTTTGACATAACTCAAAATCTATTTGACGAAATCCAGATTTTTCTCTTTCATTTGAAAACTATTATCAAACCAGTCCTGACGTTTCTTGTTTTGAAGAATTTCGACTTAATTTGAGTTCTGTATGCTCAATTGAAGTTCGAAACGTCAATTTACGAACTGCAGCGCTGCGGCGAGTTCGTTTTAATTATATTTATATATATATAACCTTTAAACTTCTTTAAAATGAATTCAACTCCCTTCTAATATATATTCCAAATTCCATTTGAATCTTTTACATTTCAGATTCCGTAGTTTTAAATCCTGTATTCAAATCCCATTTGAAATCCTTTATCCGAATTCCATTTCAAATCATTTATTCGAATTCTATTTCAAATCCTTTATTTAATTTTCACTTTAATTCAATTCCTTTTTGAATTTCTATATTTGAAATTTATACTTAAAATCCCATTTCAAATTCATACTTGAAATTCATACTTGAATTCAAATATCCAAGCACCATTTAAATTTCTATTTGAAATTCTAAATGTTTCAGATTCCATTTCTCTTATTTGAAATTCCCAAAATTTCAAATTACATTCTTCTTTTATTTGAAATTCCATTTTTGAATTTCCTTTATTCCAATCCCATTTGAATTCTAATATTCAAACTTATTTTCAACGCCATTTGAATTTCTTCACTCAAAGCCATTTGAATTCCCCTGAATTCAAATCCCATTTTCAAAACCATTTGGATTTTCTATTTGAAATCCTATTTTTGAAATTCCATTTTCCATTTTACTTTGAAATCCTATTTTTGAAGTTTATTTCAAATTCTATTTTGAAATCTCATATTCAAATTTCTATTCGAATTTCTATATTCAATCCCATGTTCAAATCTCTATTCAAATTTTGAATTCTTCTTTGAAATACTATATTTCAAATTCTATTTTGAATTTCTACATTGAAATCTCTATTTGAATTTCTTTATTTGAATTCCTTTGAATCCAAATCTTATTTCAATTCCTTGAATTCAAATTCTATTTTTCATTCTAATTCCGTCTATTCAAATTCTATTTGAACTTCTATTTGAATTTCTAATATTCAATCTCCTTTTAAAATTCAAATATTTAACTCCTTTTAAATGTTCTACTCAAATTTCATTTGAGTTATATATTTAAAAATTCCATTTCATATCCTCTTTTGAAATTCCATTTCAAATTCCAATCTCACGCTGGTATTTCTATTTCTGAATTATCGAATGATAATTCTTTTCACTTCATTTATAACTTCGTTATAAAAGAACTATTTATAAACTTCGTTTAAAAAGAAACTACTTGTTTTGTTTTTCAAACAAGTTTATATTTTTATTTCCATTTAAAATTCAAATTCTATTTAAAAATAGAATTTTCCTTTTTTAAATCTCCAATATCCTTTTTACGATATTTTAAATATCATTGCTTAAGCCCAGTGATAAAACACACAAAGCAACCAATTATTTATTTTTCTAACACATCATATATAACAATATATATGCAAACAAATAAACAAACAGATAATATATGTTTGAGGAATCCTGTTGGATTCCTCCAACCTGTTTTCCTGCATCCACAGATGTTAGCACATAAATAATACCCATTCTGCTTCGTGGCAGAATATCGCGGTATAGAAGGTCATCCACTAATCATAGCGTGGGGCGTATAGGGTAATCATCCGCTATGAAACTGCGGGCATCCGCTAATGAGACTGCGGGAATCCAACCAATCAATCAACCCAATATATATATATAATATCCTAAATAACTAATATATATAAATAACCAGAAAACAACACAAGCAGCAAACAATTATTTTTAACGGATAAAAATAATTATAAATAAAAGGTGAGTGAGATTTACTCACCAGGATTTTCCATTGTCGAATATCCTGATTAATTCCATATCGTCTTGTTATGCATTTACTTGAATCACCAATCTTGAACCTTTAATTATTTTTTTCAATCTATCGATTAAACTCCATTTTATTTAAATAAATCTTGACATAAAGTAATTACTCTATGAATTTAAATCCGGTAAATATATATATATACCTTATTGATACGGCAGATAACTCGATAGATCGACGAAGTATGTTCTCGATCAGCTCAGTGGGTCCCTATATTTCGGCAATTCCTATTTCGGCAATTCACCAAACAGTTTGCAGGTGATCTTCATCCTTCCCAAATACCACTAGCTAGCCGCCCCACTTCACTGCCTAACCCAATTCAGACACTAAAGATCGGCTATTGTTCTCCCCTTCAAACTTCACGCTGCATCACTAAATCAACAGAGTTCCATTTCCCAAACCATCGTCAACACCCTGTACCCAGTTCAACATCGCGACTTAATCGACACCTCAATCTCCCATCGCACCATCGACTCCTAACCTTGACCCAAAAGCGAACCCTACTTATTGAACGTCGCCTCGCACCCCTCCAGCAGTCGCACCTTCATCGAGCTCGGTAGCAGCTCCACCACCTAAATCGAGTTACCCCCAAATCGCACTTCAGAGGATTTGATCGAACCCTGTATCGATGGTACGAGGGTGAAACTCTTGCGAGCATGAGAACATCGAAGTCGAAATCGATTCATTCATGTGAATTCTAATTTGCTCCCTCATCCCGACATCGCGGTTCGAGCTTTGATTTCAACGGAAGAGAAATAATGATTTTTGAGTTCATTTTCTGAGGGACGGGAAGAAATAAAATAGGAGTGAGGAGTTAGTCGCGATTTTATATAGATGTGGACAGAAACATATAGTACGAAAGCCATTAATCCCTTGTTTCTTTGATACTAAAGTAGGGAGACAGAATTTTGGCTCGAGGAAGGAGTAGCTGCGCGATTTTTCTTCTTAGGTCTGCGTTGCAAATGTATAGGTCGGCCGAAAACATATTGATTTGATTTTTTCTTTAATTAAAAACTAAACTATATCGTGGTCCTTTAATTTAAAACCCCGAACCACAATTTCAGCAAAACAACTGATGTTCCCAGCATTATTCACTATTCTGAATTCAACGGAATAGATTATATAATTTAATTTGAACGTATATTTACAATAGCCATATGAAATCAATTTAAATTTAAAACAAATAAATTCTACAATAAATTTCAATTATCATTGTTCATATTTAAATCGTATATATATTGATCCTCTGAACTGTTTCGATTCAATTTTACCTTTGAATTAAATTGTTTAGTTTTCGTATTTTCGAAACCTATCAAATTAAATCGTATTTCGATTATTTAATCGATAATCGAATAAAATACCATTTATATTATAAGTTCAATATTTAAAACTATATTAAATATTAAAAATAAATCGACGAAAAATCTGGGTCGTTACATTCTTCCCCCCTTAAAATAATTTCGTCCTCGAAATTGCTTAGTTAGGAAAAAGGGTACAAATCTATTTCTTTCCACAACTTCTCACTTATGTTGAAACTCAACTTCTCATATTTCAACAAATTAACTCCAACCAAAACTTTTGGTCTTCCTTCATTCAATTCGAATGATCGACGATCAATCCATTTATATCAAATCTATGTTCTATTAAACCAATTCAAATTGATTTTAATCAATTCATTCACTTCGACCCATTTAACTTGTTTAAGTTAAATTTCAATTCCAGAATTCAAATCCCTGGGTTTTTCTTTTCAAATTCTTTTGAAATCACTTAAATATATACATGTATATATTTTTATTTCAAATTCAAAACGTTTGAATTTTCAAACCACTTGTTTTCCTTTCAAACAAATTCCCATCAAAAACTTTTCTAAGGTAGCAATCCATCACTTAGAAACTCGGAAATGAACACTGATGATGTTGCAATCATCATCAGAATAATTTCCCAGCCACTGAAGTGAGTTCAGTGCTTTATTATTTCAAAATCCTTCTAAAATGATTTTCTTTCAAATCCTCCCAAAACAAAGCCACATTATTTTAATATACTTTGAAAAATATTTTACAAATTCCCAGGATTAAAATTCCAAATTCTGGTTTGAATTAAATTCTAATTCATCTCATTTGTATATTTAATTTCTATACAAATTCTATTTTGGTAATATATAACCATTCTCATTTTATAATCTTATTTGATTATAATATTAACATCCAACACATCCATATATTATAATAATTTCAGAAAATTATTTCCCTTTTTGTAAAAATAGAATTTTGGGCAAAATTATTTCATTTACCCACTTTAAAACAATATCGTGTTCAATCTTCTGTTCAAGTGTTTAGAAATTCTTATCGACGTCGTGGCGTCCCACGATTCGACCAGAATCCATAAACCACTCAACAGACTAGCCAACACAATATAAAACAATTTTATATCAATTTACAAATACGCTCTCTCGTATATACACTCAACTCATTCTAGGGTACCACTGACCCTATCTCTAATGAGCACATGCCACACAAGCCTAAGTATTCGCTCAACCTAAGCTCTGATACCAACTGAAACGACCCGCAAATCCGTGCTACCTGAGTTGACTAAATACACCACACGTCCAACCCAAATAACACAGAAATACGACTCATTATTAGAAAGAAGTTAGAGGATGAGAAATAGAAAGAAAGAAATATTAGAATAGAAGAAAACGAAGATCACAAACTCACAGCGGAACGAATAAAATATATTATATAACATAAGCTTCGAAATACAAATCTGTTTTGTACATACATACATACCATCATCAGAGTACACATAACATTTGATCCAGCGGAAGTAACTCTAGATAACTAACGTTGAAGCCTCCTGCTTCAAGCTCCTCCAAGTGTATCTGTAAAAGCCTGAAACACTTGACTGCCCGTACAAATTTGGGCACCCAAGAGTTTAGGGAAAACAAAAACAAAATAAACTCTGGGTCAGTCATGGGACTGGTGTGAGTAAACTCCAACCACTTGTTTAACTTTCAAAACTCTTTTCGAAAGAAAAGGTAATAGTAAGACCAGCCCACACATAAACACGGACGGTTTTTACCTTACTATAACCCAAAACACTTTGATATCAAATCCAGTGATATTATAGTAATGTCTACATCAAATAAATAACCAAATAGCAGAACGCTTGCATCTCACGTTCCACGTATATAGTATAAAATCAAAAACCGCATGGCGCTTATTGGAGATTGGATTTCCAACATGACAAGGTATGGGACCACCTTCCGATGATGTATCTCTAGAGGCGAATACACCTGGGTTCAACAAGAACGTCTTGCAACCCGGCCCACACATGACCGACCACTCATTTCGCTTGAGTGTATCGAATGTATATCACCAACGGTTGGACTCAAACCACCGTTTCCCGAATGGGCAGAATCGATAGATTTAGAAACAAAAGGAATTTCTCTAGATAGGTGATTATACACCCTAATGGGTGCGACCCACATAGCCATGCTGCCTGCCCGATTTTTGTCCTTTCCCGGTTGTTGAGGCCTGAGGCTACGCATACTTACCATTCATCGATAACACAATCACTTTGAATGCCACATCGTCAGATCCGTTAATCACTAGTTGAGTTTGCACAAATATTCTGGATATTATGCTAAGGGATAAATCCGTTGCAACCATATATATTCATACAGACCAACCCATTTGATCATTGGAAATACTCTGTCAGACATTCGTCCATTTACGTTCGTTCTGGGATTGAACGAAACCGAAGGCACTATTTCTATTACTAGAAAAGCCCTTGCACTTTACTCCGTCTTCAATATATTCAGCATACTTGGTTCGCAACGCTTATGCCGATACGGAGTGGTTCTTCGGATAATAATCCAACCGGTCTCTCCATATTGACAACGATGGTCAAAACTTCGATAGTCTGTGATTTAACTATCGAATAAAAACAAGTGTTCAATCAACATATCAAACAAATCACTGGGCCCTTTAATTAATATTTCATTAATTAAATCTCTTCTATATTCTCTTATCAATATTTGTTAACCAAATATTCCAATAACCATATTGGCCCTTTTCGCTATTTTTGATTTCGTTTCCTTATCGAATTCTATATATATCGATATATAGATTTCTAATTGTCAAATTTTCTTAAAAATATTCTAACTCCTTAAATTCCCGGAAAAATTCGCCATAACCTCCCCTGTATCGGGAGCATCGGGAAATTTCAAATAGCTTCCCGGTATCTTCTCAAATCGAAAAGAAAAAGGAAAAGCCAAGCGGCTTGCCGATACGGCGCATAAAACCCATATATGAATTTAAACGTGTACCTTTTGTCGAGCACATTATTTATATACCTGCATTATCCTTGCCTCATACCTGTCTCCTGTATGTCTATACCTGTCCCATTTATTTCAACTTCGTACACTCGTTTGACTCAATTCGTTAAAGTAATTCTTTAACTAGCTCTCTGCCTATCTCGCTTGTATATGTGAATGTAACACGTTTTGAATATATTTCCACTTACTTATCAATCAATTGAATTCAAATTTCAATTTAAGTTCTATATTCGATTTCGAATATATATTTACAATCCCAAATTTCACTTTTCAAAGTTCGACTTTAGTTCAAACTCGATTAACTAATTCTCCTTTGATTTAGTTAATTCTATTCAATAATCAAAAATAGGATTATTGTTTCAAAAATCATCTTCTTTACTTCACTTGAGTTCACATTTATTTTCTAACTCAAGTCTAGATTTTTAAATGGAAATCCGGATTTTTATTGGCTTAAAAATCCCAATATTTATATATAAAATCCATTATGGTTTATAATGGTTTATGGCGCTGCTTTTCTAAAAATTTGATTTTGACATAACTCAAAATCTATTTGACGAAATCCAGATTTTTCTCTTTCATTTGAAAACTATTATCAAACCAGTCCTGACGTTTCTTGTTTTGAAGAATTTCGACTTAATTTGAGTTCTGTATGCTCAATTGAAGTTCGAAACGTCAATTTACGAACTGCAGCGCTGCGGCGAGTTCGTTTTAATTATATTTATATATATATAACCTTTAAACTTCTTTAAAATGAATTCAACTCCCTTCTAATATATATTCCAAATTCCATTTGAATCTTTTACATTTCAGATTCCGTAGTTTTAAATCCTGTATTCAAATCCCATTTGAAATCCTTTATCCGAATTCCATTTCAAATCATTTATTCGAATTCTATTTCAAATCCTTTATTTAATTTTCACTTTAATTCAATTCCTTTTTGAATTTCTATATTTGAAATTTATACTTAAAATCCCATTTCAAATTCATACTTGAAATTCATACTTGAATTCAAATATCCAAGCACCATTTAAATTTCTATTTGAAATTCTAAATGTTTCAGATTCCATTTCTCTTATTTGAAATTCCCAAAATTTCAAATTACATTCTTCTTTTATTTGAAATTCCATTTTTGAATTTCCTTTATTCCAATCCCATTTGAATTCTAATATTCAAACTTATTTTCAACGCCATTTGAATTTCTTCACTCAAAGCCATTTGAATTCCCCTGAATTCAAATCCCATTTTCAAAACCATTTGGATTTTCTATTTGAAATCCTATTTTTGAAATTCCATTTTCCATTTTACTTTGAAATCCTATTTTTGAAGTTTATTTCAAATTCTATTTTGAAATCTCATATTCAAATTTCTATATTCAATCCCATGTTCAAATCTCTATTCAAATTTTGAATTCTTCTTTGAAATACTATATTTCAAATTCTATTTTGAATTTCTACATTGAAATCTCTATTTGAATTTCTTTATTTGAATTCCTTTGAATCCAAATCTTATTTCAATTCCTTGAATTCAAATTCTATTTTTCATTCTAATTCCGTCTATTCAAATTCTATTTGAACTTCTATTTGAATTTCTAATATTCAATCTCCTTTTAAAATTCAAATATTTAACTCCTTTTAAATGTTCTACTCAAATTTCATTTGAGTTATATATTTAAAAATTCCATTTCATATCCTCTTTTGAAATTCCATTTCAAATTCCAATCTCACGCTGGTATTTCTATTTCTGAATTATCGAATGATAATTCTTTTCACTTCATTTATAACTTCGTTATAAAAGAACTATTTATAAACTTCGTTTAAAAAGAAACTACTTGTTTTGTTTTTCAAACAAGTTTATATTTTTATTTCCATTTAAAATTCAAATTCTATTTAAAAATAGAATTTTCCTTTTTTAAATCTCCAATATCCTTTTTACGATATTTTAAATATCATTGCTTAAGCCCAGTGATAAAACACACAAAGCAACCAATTATTTATTTTTCTAACACATCATATATAACAATATATATGCAAACAAATAAACAAACAGATAATATATGTTTGAGGAATCCTGTTGGATTCCTCCAACCTGTTTTCCTGCATCCACAGATGTTAGCACATAAATAATACCCATTCTGCTTCGTGGCAGAATATCGCGGTATAGAAGGTCATCCACTAATCATAGCGTGGGGCGTATAGGGTAATCATCCGCTATGAAACTGCGGGCATCCGCTAATGAGACTGCGGGAATCCAACCAATCAATCAACCCAATATATATATATAATATCCTAAATAACTAATATATATAAATAACCAGAAAACAACACAAGCAGCAAACAATTATTTTTAACGGATAAAAATAATTATAAATAAAAGGTGAGTGAGATTTACTCACCAGGATTTTCCATTGTCGAATATCCTGATTAATTCCATATCGTCTTGTTATGCATTTACTTGAATCACCAATCTTGAACCTTTAATTATTTTTTTCAATCTATCGATTAAACTCCATTTTATTTAAATAAATCTTGACATAAAGTAATTACTCTATGAATTTAAATCCGGTAAATATATATATATACCTTATTGATACGGCAGATAACTCGATAGATCGACGAAGTATGTTCTCGATCAGCTCAGTGGGTCCCTATATTTCGGCAATTCCTATTTCGGCAATTCACCAAACAGTTTGCAGGTGATCTTCATCCTTCCCAAATACCACTAGCTAGCCGCCCCACTTCACTGCCTAACCCAATTCAGACACTAAAGATCGGCTATTGTTCTCCCCTTCAAACTTCACGCTGCATCACTAAATCAACAGAGTTCCATTTCCCAAACCATCGTCAACACCCTGTACCCAGTTCAACATCGCGACTTAATCGACACCTCAATCTCCCATCGCACCATCGACTCCTAACCTTGACCCAAAAGCGAACCCTACTTATTGAACGTCGCCTCGCACCCCTCCAGCAGTCGCACCTTCATCGAGCTCGGTAGCAGCTCCACCACCTAAATCGAGTTACCCCCAAATCGCACTTCAGAGGATTTGATCGAACCCTGTATCGATGGTACGAGGGTGAAACTCTTGCGAGCATGAGAACATCGAAGTCGAAATCGATTCATTCATGTGAATTCTAATTTGCTCCCTCATCCCGACATCGCGGTTCGAGCTTTGATTTCAACGGAAGAGAAATAATGATTTTTGAGTTCATTTTCTGAGGGACGGGAAGAAATAAAATAGGAGTGAGGAGTTAGTCGCGATTTTATATAGATGTGGACAGAAACATATAGTACGAAAGCCATTAATCCCTTGTTTCTTTGATACTAAAGTAGGGAGACAGAATTTTGGCTCGAGGAAGGAGTAGCTGCGCGATTTTTCTTCTTAGGTCTGCGTTGCAAATGTATAGGTCGGCCGAAAACATATTGATTTGATTTTTTCTTTAATTAAAAACTAAACTATATCGTGGTCCTTTAATTTAAAACCCCGAACCACAATTTCAGCAAAACAACTGATGTTCCCAGCATTATTCACTATTCTGAATTCAACGGAATAGATTATATAATTTAATTTGAACGTATATTTACAATAGCCATATGAAATCAATTTAAATTTAAAACAAATAAATTCTACAATAAATTTCAATTATCATTGTTCATATTTAAATCGTATATATATTGATCCTCTGAACTGTTTCGATTCAATTTTACCTTTGAATTAAATTGTTTAGTTTTCGTATTTTCGAAACCTATCAAATTAAATCGTATTTCGATTATTTAATCGATAATCGAATAAAATACCATTTATATTATAAGTTCAATATTTAAAACTATATTAAATATTAAAAATAAATCGACGAAAAATCTGGGTCGTTACATTCTTCCCCCCTTAAAATAATTTCGTCCTCGAAATTGCTTAGTTAGGAAAAAGGGTACAAATCTATTTCTTTCCACAACTTCTCACTTATGTTGAAACTCAACTTCTCATATTTCAACAAATTAACTCCAACCAAAACTTTTGGTCTTCCTTCATTCAATTCGAATGATCGACGATCAATCCATTTATATCAAATCTATGTTCTATTAAACCAATTCAAATTGATTTTAATCAATTCATTCACTTCGACCCATTTAACTTGTTTAAGTTAAATTTCAATTCCAGAATTCAAATCCCTGGGTTTTTCTTTTCAAATTCTTTTGAAATCACTTAAATATATACATGTATATATTTTTATTTCAAATTCAAAACGTTTGAATTTTCAAACCACTTGTTTTCCTTTCAAACAAATTCCCATCAAAAACTTTTCTAAGGTAGCAATCCATCACTTAGAAACTCGGAAATGAACACTGATGATGTTGCAATCATCATCAGAATAATTTCCCAGCCACTGAAGTGAGTTCAGTGCTTTATTATTTCAAAATCCTTCTAAAATGATTTTCTTTCAAATCCTCCCAAAACAAAGCCACATTATTTTAATATACTTTGAAAAATATTTTACAAATTCCCAGGATTAAAATTCCAAATTCTGGTTTGAATTAAATTCTAATTCATCTCATTTGTATATTTAATTTCTATACAAATTCTATTTTGGTAATATATAACCATTCTCATTTTATAATCTTATTTGATTATAATATTAACATCCAACACATCCATATATTATAATAATTTCAGAAAATTATTTCCCTTTTTGTAAAAATAGAATTTTGGGCAAAATTATTTCATTTACCCACTTTAAAACAATATCGTGTTCAATCTTCTGTTCAAGTGTTTAGAAATTCTTATCGACGTCGTGGCGTCCCACGATTCGACCAGAATCCATAAACCACTCAACAGACTAGCCAACACAATATAAAACAATTTTATATCAATTTACAAATACGCTCTCTCGTATATACACTCAACTCATTCTAGGGTACCACTGACCCTATCTCTAATGAGCACATGCCACACAAGCCTAAGTATTCGCTCAACCTAAGCTCTGATACCAACTGAAACGACCCGCAAATCCGTGCTACCTGAGTTGACTAAATACACCACACGTCCAACCCAAATAACACAGAAATACGACTCATTATTAGAAAGAAGTTAGAGGATGAGAAATAGAAAGAAAGAAATATTAGAATAGAAGAAAACGAAGATCACAAACTCACAGCGGAACGAATAAAATATATTATATAACATAAGCTTCGAAATACAAATCTGTTTTGTACATACATACATACCATCATCAGAGTACACATAACATTTGATCCAGCGGAAGTAACTCTAGATAACTAACGTTGAAGCCTCCTGCTTCAAGCTCCTCCAAGTGTATCTGTAAAAGCCTGAAACACTTGACTGCCCGTACAAATTTGGGCACCCAAGAGTTTAGGGAAAACAAAAACAAAATAAACTCTGGGTCAGTCATGGGACTGGTGTGAGTAAACTCCAACCACTTGTTTAACTTTCAAAACTCTTTTCGAAAGAAAAGGTAATAGTAAGACCAGCCCACACATAAACACGGACGGTTTTTACCTTACTATAACCCAAAACACTTTGATATCAAATCCAGTGATATTATAGTAATGTCTACATCAAATAAATAACCAAATAGCAGAACGCTTGCATCTCACGTTCCACGTATATAGTATAAAATCAAAAACCGCATGGCGCTTATTGGAGATTGGATTTCCAACATGACAAGGTATGGGACCACCTTCCGATGATGTATCTCTAGAGGCGAATACACCTGGGTTCAACAAGAACGTCTTGCAACCCGGCCCACACATGACCGACCACTCATTTCGCTTGAGTGTATCGAATGTATATCACCAACGGTTGGACTCAAACCACCGTTTCCCGAATGGGCAGAATCGATAGATTTAGAAACAAAAGGAATTTCTCTAGATAGGTGATTATACACCCTAATGGGTGCGACCCACATAGCCATGCTGCCTGCCCGATTTTTGTCCTTTCCCGGTTGTTGAGGCCTGAGGCTACGCATACTTACCATTCATCGATAACACAATCACTTTGAATGCCACATCGTCAGATCCGTTAATCACTAGTTGAGTTTGCACAAATATTCTGGATATTATGCTAAGGGATAAATCCGTTGCAACCATATATATTCATACAGACCAACCCATTTGATCATTGGAAATACTCTGTCAGACATTCGTCCATTTACGTTCGTTCTGGGATTGAACGAAACCGAAGGCACTATTTCTATTACTAGAAAAGCCCTTGCACTTTACTCCGTCTTCAATATATTCAGCATACTTGGTTCGCAACGCTTATGCCGATACGGAGTGGTTCTTCGGATAATAATCCAACCGGTCTCTCCATATTGACAACGATGGTCAAAACTTCGATAGTCTGTGATTTAACTATCGAATAAAAACAAGTGTTCAATCAACATATCAAACAAATCACTGGGCCCTTTAATTAATATTTCATTAATTAAATCTCTTCTATATTCTCTTATCAATATTTGTTAACCAAATATTCCAATAACCATATTGGCCCTTTTCGCTATTTTTGATTTCGTTTCCTTATCGAATTCTATATATATCGATATATAGATTTCTAATTGTCAAATTTTCTTAAAAATATTCTAACTCCTTAAATTCCCGGAAAAATTCGCCATAACCTCCCCTGTATCGGGAGCATCGGGAAATTTCAAATAGCTTCCCGGTATCTTCTCAAATCGAAAAGAAAAAGGAAAAGCCAAGCGGCTTGCCGATACGGCGCATAAAACCCATATATGAATTTAAACGTGTACCTTTTGTCGAGCACATTATTTATATACCTGCATTATCCTTGCCTCATACCTGTCTCCTGTATGTCTATACCTGTCCCATTTATTTCAACTTCGTACACTCGTTTGACTCAATTCGTTAAAGTAATTCTTTAACTAGCTCTCTGCCTATCTCGCTTGTATATGTGAATGTAACACGTTTTGAATATATTTCCACTTACTTATCAATCAATTGAATTCAAATTTCAATTTAAGTTCTATATTCGATTTCGAATATATATTTACAATCCCAAATTTCACTTTTCAAAGTTCGACTTTAGTTCAAACTCGATTAACTAATTCTCCTTTGATTTAGTTAATTCTATTCAATAATCAAAAATAGGATTATTGTTTCAAAAATCATCTTCTTTACTTCACTTGAGTTCACATTTATTTTCTAACTCAAGTCTAGATTTTTAAATGGAAATCCGGATTTTTATTGGCTTAAAAATCCCAATATTTATATATAAAATCCATTATGGTTTATAATGGTTTATGGCGCTGCTTTTCTAAAAATTTGATTTTGACATAACTCAAAATCTATTTGACGAAATCCAGATTTTTCTCTTTCATTTGAAAACTATTATCAAACCAGTCCTGACGTTTCTTGTTTTGAAGAATTTCGACTTAATTTGAGTTCTGTATGCTCAATTGAAGTTCGAAACGTCAATTTACGAACTGCAGCGCTGCGGCGAGTTCGTTTTAATTATATTTATATATATATATAACCTTTAAACTTCTTTAAAATGAATTCAACTCCCTTCTAATATATATTCCAAATTCCATTTGAATCTTTTACATTTCAGATTCCGTAGTTTTAAATCCTGTATTCAAATCCCATTTGAAATCCTTTATCCGAATTCCATTTCAAATCATTTATTCGAATTCTATTTCAAATCCTTTATTTAATTTTCACTTTAATTCAATTCCTTTTTGAATTTCTATATTTGAAATTTATACTTAAAATCCCATTTCAAATTCATACTTGAAATTCATACTTGAATTCAAATATCCAAGCACCATTTAAATTTCTATTTGAAATTCTAAATGTTTCAGATTCCATTTCTCTTATTTGAAATTCCCAAAATTTCAAATTACATTCTTCTTTTATTTGAAATTCCATTTTTGAATTTCCTTTATTCCAATCCCATTTGAATTCTAATATTCAAACTTATTTTCAACGCCATTTGAATTTCTTCACTCAAAGCCATTTGAATTCCCCTGAATTCAAATCCCATTTTCAAAACCATTTGGATTTTCTATTTGAAATCCTATTTTTGAAATTCCATTTTCCATTTTACTTTGAAATCCTATTTTTGAAGTTTATTTCAAATTCTATTTTGAAATCTCATATTCAAATTTCTATTCGAATTTCTATATTCAATCCCATGTTCAAATCTCTATTCAAATTTTGAATTCTTCTTTGAAATACTATATTTCAAATTCTATTTTGAATTTCTACATTGAAATCTCTATTTGAATTTCTTTATTTGAATTCCTTTGAATCCAAATCTTATTTCAATTCCTTGAATTCAAATTCTATTTTTCATTCTAATTCCGTCTATTCAAATTCTATTTGAACTTCTATTTGAATTTCTAATATTCAATCTCCTTTTAAAATTCAAATATTTAACTCCTTTTAAATGTTCTACTCAAATTTCATTTGAGTTATATATTTAAAAATTCCATTTCATATCCTCTTTTGAAATTCCATTTCAAATTCCAATCTCACGCTGGTATTTCTATTTCTGAATTATCGAATGATAATTCTTTTCACTTCATTTATAACTTCGTTATAAAAGAACTATTTATAAACTTCGTTTAAAAAGAAACTACTTGTTTTGTTTTTCAAACAAGTTTATATTTTTATTTCCATTTAAAATTCAAATTCTATTTAAAAATAGAATTTTCCTTTTTTAAATCTCCAATATCCTTTTTACGATATTTTAAATATCATTGCTTAAGCCCAGTGATAAAACACACAAAGCAACCAATTATTTATTTTTCTAACACATCATATATAACAATATATATGCAAACAAATAAACAAACAGATAATATATGTTTGAGGAATCCTGTTGGATTCCTCGAACCTGTTTTCCTGCATCCACAGATGTTAGCACATAAATAATACCCATTCTGCTTCGTGGCAGAATATCGCGGTATAGAAGGTCATCCACTAATCATAGCGTGGGGCGTATAGGGTAATCATCCGCTATGAAACTGCGGGCATCCGCTAATGAGACTGCGGGAATCCAACCAATCAATCAACCCAATATATATATATATAATATCCTAAATAACTAATATATATAAATAACCAGAAAACAACACAAGCAGCAAACAATTATTTTTAACGGATAAAAATAATTATAAATAAAAGGTGAGTGAGATTTACTCACCAGGATTTTCCATTGTCGAATATCCTGATTAATTCCATATCGTCTTGTTATGCATTTACTTGAATCACCAATCTTGAACCTTTAATTATTTTTTTCAATCTATCGATTAAACTCCATTTTATTTAAATAAATCTTGACATAAAGTAATTACTCTATGAATTTAAATCCGGTAAATATATATATATATACCTTATTGATACGGCAGATAACTCGATAGATCGACGAAGTATGTTCTCGATCAGCTCAGTGGGTCCCTATATTTCGGCAATTCCTATTTCGGCAATTCACCAAACAGTTTGCAGGTGATCTTCATCCTTCCCAAATACCACTAGCTAGCCGCCCCACTTCACTGCCTAACCCAATTCAGACACTAAAGATCGGCTATTGTTCTCCCCTTCAAACTTCACGCTGCATCACTAAATCAACAGAGTTCCATTTCCCAAACCATCGTCAACACCCTGTACCCAGTTCAACATCGCGACTTAATCGACACCTCAATCTCCCATCGCACCATCGACTCCTAACCTTGACCCAAAAGCGAACCCTACTTATTGAACGTCGCCTCGCACCCCTCCAGCAGTCGCACCTTCATCGAGCTCGGTAGCAGCTCCACCACCTAAATCGAGTTACCCCCAAATCGCACTTCAGAGGATTTGATCGAACCCTGTATCGATGGTACGAGGGTGAAACTCTTGCGAGCATGAGAACATCGAAGTCGAAATCGATTCATTCATGTGAATTCTAATTTGCTCCCTCATCCCGACATCGCGGTTCGAGCTTTGATTTCAACGGAAGAGAAATAATGATTTTTGAGTTCATTTTCTGAGGGACGGGAAGAAATAAAATAGGAGTGAGGAGTTAGTCGCGATTTTATATAGATGTGGACAGAAACATATAGTACGAAAGCCATTAATCCCTTGTTTCTTTGATACTAAAGTAGGGAGACAGAATTTTGGCTCGAGGAAGGAGTAGCTGCGCGATTTTTCTTCTTAGGTCTGCGTTGCAAATGTATAGGTCGGCCGAAAACATATTGATTTGATTTTTTCTTTAATTAAAAACTAAACTATATCGTGGTCCTTTAATTTAAAACCCCGAACCACAATTTCAGCAAAACAACTGATGTTCCCAGCATTATTCACTATTCTGAATTCAACGGAATAGATTATATAATTTAATTTGAACGTATATTTACAATAGCCATATGAAATCAATTTAAATTTAAAACAAATAAATTCTACAATAAATTTCAATTATCATTGTTCATATTTAAATCGTATATATATTGATCCTCTGAACTGTTTCGATTCAATTTTACCTTTGAATTAAATTGTTTAGTTTTCGTATTTTCGAAACCTATCAAATTAAATCGTATTTCGATTATTTAATCGATAATCGAATAAAATACCATTTATATTATAAATTCAATATTTAAAACTATATTAAATATTAAAAATAAATCGACGAAAAATCTGGGTCGTTACATTAACTCTACTGAACTGGTTAGCTCTACTGAACTGGTTAACTCTACTGAACTAGTTAACTCTATTCAACTAACTCGACTCGACTAACCCCTTTCGAATAGCATATTCGTTTTACTAACTTTCGAATACCATATTCGATTTACTCCCTTCGAATACCATATTCGATTTAACTCCTTTCGAATACCATATACGATTTACTTTATTCACTTTATAAAGATTTCCTTTTTAACAACGTTTTATTCATTTGAAAAGATTTACTTTTAAATAACGGTTCTACACTTTAAAATGATTTCCTTTTTATAACGTTTCCTTTTCAATTCTATTTGTAAATGGTTTACAAATATTTCCTTTTCAAATTTATTCTTGAAATATTCTAACTCCTTAAATTCTCTGAAAAATTCGCCATAACCTCCTTTGTAACGGGAGCATCGGGAAAATCCCCAAACCCGCCACACAGGCCTTTCCATTCAAAAAGAAAATGGTTTTGAAAATATTTTCTTTTTCTAAATATCTCCTATTTATAAATATTCCAATTTATAAATATCTCTTATTTATAAATATTCCAATTTATAAATATTTCTTATTCTTAAATATCACTTTGAAAATTCCCTTATCAACATCCCGTATGTTATGGTATTCAATCATATCAAATCACGATGTTCAATATCGTTCATACACACACAATCAACCACAGGTTATAATTCACATCATATATTAAAATATATGAAAAACAATAAAATAACTGTTGAGGAATCCAGTCGAATTCCTCCAACCTGTTTTCCTGCATCCACAGATGTTACACAATATGATTATCATCACTTTCAGTTCAATATAAATTATTCTGATAGCAGAATCAATATATAAATATTTAACGGTTTATATATATATATAATTTCCACTAACTGACTAGCAGTTCAATCAATCAACCAACACACAGCAATCAACAGATGATTAACAGTTCTAAAAATACATTATAAAAATATAACTGTTCAGAGTTGGTGAGTTTTACTCACATTACGCGTTAACCGTTATATAACGATTTACGTTAGTTGATTCTGATTAGGCAATTTATTTCGCCATAAATTGTAACAAGCTCCATTCCACTCCCGGTCAGTTCCAGTGCATAGTGTCCGTCCATACGGTCCCAACGCAACTTACTGTTCGTCAATCTGACCATGTATGTGTAAGATATACTATCAACAAGTTTATACAATATTTAAATTAAATAAAACTTAAATCCTAACTTTAAATCGGGCTCAATCTCTTTATTAACTTCCCGGCGCATCAACCAATACCCAGGCCCCTAAAACTGCTTTGATTTCCTACTACATAACTTGGCCGATCATTCCTTTTTTCCATACACATCGCCTCGCTCCAACCAATCATACCTGGCAACGTCTCCATACACATCTCCTATCAATCTTCTATTTTCACGAAACAGGAAATTCATCCTCTCTTGAAGCTATTCCACCCACGTAACCCTAAACTCACGTCAACTCCCATCTTCACGCTATCCGTTCTTCTTCCACACCAATTTTAAAAATCAATTAAATATCACCGAAGTTCTCTTCGGTTCCACTCGTTTCTCATGCTATTTTTATCAAACTCGAAGCCTCCTGTTGATCACCCTTCGTTGGGAGCGCCAGCTCACGCTAAAGGGACGCCATAACCAGACATATCATTGTTAATTAATATTGTTGTTCACCCTTTCCGTATCTTTTTAGAGTGCCATCCACAGTTGCCTTAGTACACCGGAAATGACCCCCTACACCGCGTTGACACTTCCTCAACCATCTCAAAAGTACACGCCCTGCTCCAACAGACAGACCTCACCTTAGACTGCCTTCCACCTTGCCTTGGCCTCCGAAGGTCAACTCCTCCACCGTTCTTTCATCAACAGAGAAATCCCGACTTCCATCACTATCCGGCCCACGACAAAACCTACCCTTTAACTGCGTCGAGGCTCTCCTTCTTGCCTCCATCCTCAGTTGCCCCTCCGACCATCCCTGGTTCACCAACGCCGCAGCCCTGGCCTCGCTGTGTAAAATATCGACCCTTAAAATGGTACGCGCCCCATATTTTTCCTACCAGCAAGAGGCTCTCGAGCATAGCAGCTCAACGTATCCAACCATGTGTAATTTCATTAAGTATTTTCCTTGAAACAATTGATTCAAGAATTTGGTAGTTGGCGGCTATGAAAATTGCTGAGGAAGATGGAAAATTAGGTTATAAGGAATGTTAAAGGGGGGAGTATTAATGGGGTGTAGGATTCAGATATTTTTTTATTATTTTATTCTACTAAACTTCATCCAGAAATATGGGCAAAAGTTACTACAAACGAACTCTGGTCGAGATGAAAAATACTAATCCTAGCATAGAAAAATATTCCGGATCCAATGGGATAGGTTTCGTCGAATTCCGACATCATTTGTAAAAATCCCTTAGAAAATATCGATGAAAAACACCGAGCATTAATTTATTAAAATTACAGAAAAAATCCTAAAAATATGAGGCTTTGACGTTTCACTAGACCTCTTCCTAAGGTTTCGTATGAAACTTGTTTCGTTGAATTTCGAGTTCGTTTGACTAGTTAACCATTCAAATAAAGTTACCTCTGTTTAAAACGTATAAATGGTTAACTCAGAATAAGGCATTTTTGGCCACCAGGGTCACATACGTCATTTGTTTGCCGCGAAACTTGACTTTCTTATAACAATAAATTAATACGAACCCAATGGCACACACTTCGTCGCATTCCGAGATTGTTTCCCGGTACACTATTTTCTACGCACCGTAAATGCTCCTTTAGACACCAAATTTTCCAATGCTCAAAAATAACAAACTATATATGTTTTCTGACTCTAAACGACGATACGAACTCAACGGAACTGGTTTCGTGGCTTAATTCGATCGTTATCTCAAGTTATGGTCAAAACCCCTTTTTAGAATGAATTAAATTATTAATAATTCCATAGTGACTTTCCTAAAATTTGAATTGGACATAAATCAAAATCTACACGACGAAATCCCGATTTTTCTCTTTCATTAGAAAAATATACTCCACCAGCTCCGTGCGTTTCTTGTTTCACAGAAATCCGACTTGAAATGAATCTTGTACATTCAGTTGTAGTTCAAATCGCCAAATAGCGAACTACTGCACCATTTCGAGCTCGATTATAATTATAATATAAATTATACGCTCGACCATCGTTAATTAAATATATTCATGGATATAATTCAACTCTAAACTGAATTATATATTTTGAATTGACCAATTCATACCATATCGCCACTTCAGCCAATTCTGATTATTTCAGAATTAAATATATTATTTAATTATTATATTAATTAAATATTCCTTATAATTTAATTAAACGACCATTATATTCTCTAATCACTATATAAATAATTAAATAAATTAATTATTATATAGCTGAAAATACGGGTCATTACATGTTTATCTCAAATTTATAACCATTCAAATATTTTACTTATAAATAGCATTTACAAACATTGCTACAACCTTTATAAAATATTCCCTTAAGGACTCGTTTTGCAAAACATTTGCTAAATATTTATTTCTAAATTGAAACAAGATTTTTCTTATAATTATATATTTTCATTAACCAATTCCATTTCATTTTAAACTTCGTAAACCAAGTCCTATATAACATTTTGATTCCATAATTAACTTTTACAAACATCGACATATGTTTATTTCACTCATTTTAGTTTTATTGTAAATAAAAACTTCACTCCGTCTATTTATAACTTCTATTCTAAAATATTTGAAAATAACTATCATTTGCAAATAATAATATTTATTATTTGTAAACAGTATTGTAAAATTCTTTGATATGATCTCAAATTCAATTAATATTTATAATTTAAAAACCCTTTCTAACTTCCTTTTTACAGTTCTCATTCGCAAAATATTTACTTCAACCCCTATTCACCTTACATGTAAATAATAACTCTTAATACAAATCTTCTCTCGACTTGATTTCATAATTGCCATTTCAAGTTCAAACACTACTTATAATTTCTAACTGTAGAATTATTTCACATAAGCCCCATGTATAATTTTCTTTGTAATTCAAATATATTTAAAATATTAGTTTCAACCCACATTTCCATTTTCTTCCAAATTCATACTTGAATTACGACTTCAAATTCTCAAATGTATCACTCCTTTATTAACATTACTTATAAAATCTATTTCTCATTTCATTATTTAAAAATAGATCCTTACCTTTAAATTAGATTTATAAATTCGGTTTATAAATAAATATTATATTATAACTTCCAATTATACAATTATTTAATATAATCTCATTCATAGTTTCCATTGAATTGAGAATTCAAATTTATTTCAATTATCGATTCTAAACCTGATTTTCATCTAATCTTCCTAATTTCTTCCTCAAGTTATATTTTTCGAATCGCCTAATAATAATAATAATTCACTTCTTCACAAACATTGCTTATAAAATCAACTTCCCATTTTATTTGTTAGAATAAAACTTTACTGTTCAATTCCATTTATAATTCGATTTCTATTTGAAAATAAAATTCCCTTTTTATACTTTTTTATAATTAAATTTTGTTTAAGATCCATTTATTAATTTTGACATTTCAAAAATATCAAAAATCAAGGTCCAGGGTTAATACACATCCAAACAGGTCGTGTACTATCACAGGTTATCAATCATATCATATAACAGCATATATGTGAAAACAATAAATAAGTGTTGAGGAATCTGGTTGGATCCCTCCAACCTGTTTTTCCTGCATCCATAGTTGTTAGTCAACAATAATAGTACCCATCCTGCTTCGAGGCAGGATATCGCGATACAGAAGGTCATCCACTATATATATTGTGGGGCGTATAGGGAAATCATCCGCTAATGGTACTGCGGGCATTATCCAATCACCAATATTATTATTATATAATATTATAATATTATTACTTTATATCAAGCAATTTATCATCCAACAGGCAAGCAATAAAATTTGAACTATTAAAAATAGTTCCGAATAATTTAACTGAGTGAGTTTAACTCACCTCGATTTTCCCTTGCTGATTATTCCATTTAATTTCTGAATCGTCACGTCTACCAATCGTCTTGAATTATCTTGAATAAATTATTCCTATGATAATTCATTTTAATTTAATGATTAACGAGTATTTATTTAAATTATCTAACTAATTAAATAAATAAATTATCCTATATAATTTAAATAAATAAAAGCGTATAGCTCATCGGCTGTGACCAAGTATGAATCCAACTACAATCACCTACTTCAATCAGCCAAGATTTTGTTCCATCTCACTTTGGCATTCCATCAAACATTTCATCGACAATCTATTTGTAACAACCCGGATTCCGACGGACCGATTTTTTTCTTTCAAAATTCAATCCATCGAGACCCGAGTTGGTTGCTCTGGTATCCTACAGAAAAGACAGAGAAAAAAAGATATGTCAAAGTACGGAAAAACACCTCACAACGGAAGGAATAAAATATGATATATTTTAAAACATAGCTTTACCTTAATCACAAAACTGCTAAATCAGTATTCCCAAAGCTATAAGTCTCTGTCTAACCTGAGAATGTTATGGGGAGGGGTCAGAACATAAGTTCTGTGTGAATGAATTTAAACTACACTTCTTGAATAATCCTACATATACCGTTCAATTACACTTTCTTATTTATTAGGTTATACGTGTTATTAGCACTCAAAGCTTACACACACGTCACACCTATCTACCCCCTAGTAGATTAACCTAATATAGTGTATATGTAGCTACCCCCAAACTGAGGTACACCCCGTGATACCCCACACGCATGGTCTCCTCCGTGTCGCCATAGTAATATGCGCAGTCCCTCATCCTATGGCATAGTAACGTACAACGCTACATCCGCATAGAACCACTATCGCAGTGCTACGTAAGCGTACTGACTGCTATCCTCGAACTATTCGATCGAGTTTGGTTCCATCACCGAATAATGCCCTCTAGTCTACGATACACCACCCAGAGCAGACATGGTTTTACCTAGACTTTCCCACATACGTATCATCAATCGTACTCAATGTTTCTGCTGCACATGGCCTCTACTTGTGCACCCAAGTTCCATGGCAAGGCTACACCAGAAAACAGGGAACTCGGTGGGGAGCTTTTCTATATCTGTACGGGCCCGCCTCTAAGAGTGTCCAGTGTACAGATATCCCTCGGGTCTAATTTTCTATGGTGGCTATGGCCCCACCTCAGCCCCTCCCTCAACTAGTAAAGACCACACGAGCTAAGAGGACACCCCTAACAAGCAAACAATCTAAACATCCATGTGGGGTCTCCCAGCACACGTCCCTTGATAGCAAAGGTTAACGATCTCTTGGGGTTAGCTCTTGTCTTTTCGCATTCCTTAGGCTGCTGGTGACAGGTGACAGGCGTCCGATGATCTTGTTATCGTTTGTTCTTGACCCTCCACCTCCGCCTGAGGCAATCGCCGAACCACCCTTAATGCCACCGCGTACAGCATTCTGACTGCCCCAACTTGTGCAGTCAAGGCCCACCCACCTGGTAGTTCCGCGCAGACCCAACCTCTGTAATCCTAGCTCGAAGCTAAACCACTACAGAGGACTACCAGGAGCACCTTTAACGTCTCAGGAAGCCGCGTGCTTCCCCTTCCAGTCCGTTGGAGCCGCCAAAATAGCGAACCTACGCTCTCCTCGTGCCTTATGACACCATCATGATCTACCTCGTTGGGTTATTCATCCTACAACGTACGGACTGCTTCAAGCGCATTAGTTTTATATGTCATTAGACCCTAAGTCTAACCATTTATTTCATCCTTGTGCCACCTCGTCAACTTTCTCATTTAACTTGGTTATTCCCATTAGCTTCCTTTTTTCCGTATTCACCAAGTTACCCTTGCTTATTAATTCGATTTATACTTAACCCACTTAAGTCCATTAATAAGCCCACAACATGTTATTTTCAATTTCATAAATTATTCCCTTTTTTGGTTACAACAACATGTTATACTTAATTCATAGTTAAGTATGCCTTATCCCACATACATACTGATTAGGAGAATAACCCTCTAAACACCAGCCCCGAAGACCAAAATCAACGTCAGACTGGCACCCAGAGAATTGCTCAACCCAACCAACATATATGATTCTAATTTACTTCTTTTCCACTCATATAACTTATATCATTTTTAATTTCACATTCCTCCTTTCCAAACCACTTAATTTCAGTATACCTTTACATATAAGTTGTCTCATCTTCCTTATCGTTTCCTATAACTTATCTTGTCCCATAAGTTATAATTTCCACCTATTATCCTTTCTTGCCTTATTCAAGTTTATTCATAATATGTTATTTATCATTCCCCATTTCTTGTCATTAATTTTAGATTTGACTTATTTCATAGTATAAGTCATCCCACCCTTCAAGTCTTGTATTACATCTTAAGTCATAACCTTCCCTTGTCCCTATGAGAAGTTTGCCTATTATTTAATTTTACATCACCGCAACTCAAGTTTATAATAGGTAATTATCATTCCCTCATTACTGTGTCATTAGTTTTAGATTTGACTTAACCCATCCTTTTACTTAACCCGTTACTTAAACTTTTCCCAATTCAATTAATTTGTGATACCGTTACGGGTCCCATTTGGTTAAGCATATCTAAATTCTGTTTCACATGTGACACGTGTCCCACTTAACCCCCTTTTTATTACAATTTCCATGTCTTACACATGTTTTACTACGGTTAAGTCTACCTTGGTTATGTCTTGCATCACATGTCTCACAACAGTTAGGTCCACATTTGTTATGCTTTACATGTCATTTATATCGCCCACTTAACCCTTTAACCATACCCATGTCACACACATGTCTTATTATGGTTAGTATTTCTTAATTTATTTATAATGTCGTAACGATGTATGACCTCTCACATTAGACGTCCGTTCGTGGCTGCTGGATTTGTCGGGCGGTTCCGGGCAGTCTTACACCACAAACGCGCCTAACCTTGTGTCATAAACCGTTACGCCTCTAGTTCTTGCCGTTGACCTCTCACATTAGACGTCCGCTTGTGGTTGCTCGATTTGCCGGGCGGTTCCAGGCAGTCTTACACCACAAACGCGTCTAACCTCGTGTCATAGGCATTCATTAACAATCGTCTTTCACCCAAACCCCAAATTCATGTCATATGTTCCAAATTCAACTTAATTACATTTCATTTTTATGCCTATTTCCAATTTGCCATTGACTACACCAATTACATAATAGTTAGCCAATTTTCATATTACCCAAATTATCCAATTATAGCCAAATTAACTAATTCCAATATCCATTTATACCCAATTTCATATAATCAATATTTTCCCAATATATATATACCCCAACATTCCCACATTCATACATATAATCTAATTCACCCTCTAGGCTTACTTTTCAAGTCACGAATAAATTTCACCAATCCATGTTATCCAATTACATGTTGTTAATATTGAATTATACCAATTCTATATCCAATGACAATTATGTCAAACTTGCATAAATTCAACATTATATATTATATTCCTCGACTGCATAAAATAGATTATGCCCAATATATGCAATAACAATTGTTATGCCGAAAACCCCAAAATTACAGATTATATTCCAATATCCCCATATTCCAATCGTGCATATTGTATAAAGATTTCGTCTAGGTTTGAGATAACCTAGATCCAAAAATAAAAACGGGGAAAGGATAAAAAGGAGAGAACTCACACGTAGGCATAAATAAAATAACAGATCTTATTAAATTAACATCATATTCATTATGGGGAATGGTAAACGATAGAAGCAACATTATATAATAAATATAGTTCAAATCCACTCACATTGACTGGATTAGAGAAATAAGCGATTTGTTGTTGATGTAGAACGCCGATTTAATCTTCTTATTTGATTATTGGTGAAGAGCATGAATTGTTGATGAAGAACTTTGCTTCTTGATTTGATTAAACTCCAAAGTTGCTGAAGAACTTGCAAATTAATTTAGGGTTTTTGAGGAGGCGGCCATGTTTGGTTGAAGTTGGCGGCATGAAAGCCTCAGAAGAAATTGTTTATGAATTAGGTTAGGTCTAGGCACTATTTTATAGGTGTAGAGAGTGTTTTAGAGCCATTAGATCGCCCTAGAAGCCATCCGGTCCGTCCAGCACATCAAAAATCGTCACTTCCCAGATCTGGAAAAGTCAGGGGGGATGTCGACACTAAGGTCGACCCCTAGGGTCGACCTCCCTGGGTAGGTCGACCCCCAGGTCAACCTCCCTGGGTAGGTCGACCCCCAGGTCGACCTGCTTGTGTATTTTTCTGAATTTTTGTTGAATCTTCTGCAGGCCATAACTCTTTCATACGGAGTCCGATTTTCGAAAACTTGGACTCTATTCCATGCAGAATTACGAGACGAACACAATGGTGATATCCATTTTACTTAATTCCTGATATTTAAATTAAGTATCCTTATTTTATTGTCTTCTCTATTACGTACACTGTTATCAGATTAATTTATACATCACCATTATTTACCTATCTATGCATATACACATATTTTTACACATTTTTAATTATATTAAAAATGCGGGGTGTTACATTCTCCCACCCTTAAAGAATTTCGTCCCCGAAATTCGATAAAAGTAAAATAGATAACCCCTCGCAATATCCATCCATCAAGTGTGCATCCAATTGTTGTAAACATTGTGCACATGTGCAAAGTGAGATACATCATAGTAAAGTATGTACGCCTAATTTGGATCCACCTATATGTATGCAAAATTTGAAAGCTCCTTGAAAACATGATGCTCGCATCCTAAATATACTTGCAGTTCTATACGAATGCAATATTTTTGAAAAATCAAAATGTTTTTCATCCAAATTTTCCTACACTCTTACAAAGTAAGAGCATTGTTCATCCAATTTTCGCATCCAAAACCCTACCAACCATCTTTAAATTTGAATTTTAGATAAATCTAATTTTCCAAATTCGATTTCTTATGTTATGAAAATGGAAAATTTTACATCCTCTATTTTTCTTTTCTAATTGCACTTGGATTTTTACATAACTATTCTATAAAGATTTCCTATTTTCCTATCCAAGTACAACCACATAAGAAAATTTCTTCTCTTTTTCCACTTATCTTGGAGAAATTTCATATTTATTCATCTTTTTCTTAAGATTTCCATTTTCTTTTCCCGTCAGTTTGTTGCTTTATTGGATTTGTTATTTTCTTCTTAATTAGGCTATTCCCTTTCTTAGCTTATTTGACTTACTCCAATTACTTAAATTTATTTTCCAAATAAGCTTTTCTGTTTTAAACTCAAACAACGTCCTACGCAGCTACCACCAAGGGCCAAGAATCATAAGACTATTTCTCTAAAGAAAAGTCCAACCACTAACTCTCTACACTTACTTGCCTTCCACTACCTAGTAGTCACTACTAGTTCTTGCTGTGTATTACTAGCCAGCACTTTATCTCTTTTTCTCAAGCAACAAACCTAGGTTTCTCAATGTTTATGCAATCTACAGGAATTTTCTATTAGTTTAATATTAGCTAATCTTTGACCGGAAATTGGTAAGAGAATAATTCCCTAAGCATCAACCCCGAAGACCGAAATCAACATCAGATTGATACTAAGAGAATCACTCAACTCTACCAATCTCCAGCCAGGTTCTATTTCCTTAATTCATAGCCTTAACTTTATCTCGATCTTTCTAGGCCTTAATCCTTACCTACCCCAATCTTTTAAAAGTATGGTTTGGCCTCCTTCTTTGCATTGCATATTTCTTCCAAAAACTAAAAGTGGTAAAACTTTTATCTTTTTCTCAAAAACTTGCCTTTGCCAACCCATAAAAACATGTTACTAAATAAAAATGCAAAACACATTTTTTTTTTCAAATCACAAACTGGAGTAGACAAGGATGACTAATGAGTTACACGGTTCCTATTTACAATGTTATGTTTGGTTGCAAAGGCGCAAATATCTACTCTATTCTTGCACTCTACCACTTATTTTGTTTACCCGACAAAATTTATTTTTAAAACAATAATCAAAATTTATTGTTAACCGAATAGAGATTTCAAAACTTCTTTTCATATATGAAAACTAGCGAGCTATTTATGCTCCATAATATGCACCTTTTCATGAGAGAATTCTTTTAAAACAAGAAATCATTGTTTTACCCAATATACCTCACTTTATTTTAAAACCCATCATGCACTAACAACATCCAAATACTTTTAAGATCAAAAGTTGGAAAAATACCACAAACTCTCTTACAGATTCAAGTTCTTAAAAGCTTATCATTGGGTTAGACTCAAAGCGGGTCTTCAACTCGACTAGGCTTTCCTAGGCACTTATGCAAATTCAATTCTCTCGACTATATATATTCCTAATCCATTTTCCACATCTTAACCTTTTCAAATCTATAAGGTTTCACTTCCGAACCGACTACTCTGAAATAACATTCCAGTTTTAATTCTATGGGATACTTTCTTTCTCAAATACCAATTTATATTGTACACTTTCCAACCAAACCAACTAAGGATCTCAAAAATTTCTATGTTTATTACTTTAGTGTACAAACTAAATATCCCAACTCTTTCCCTACCTAGTGGGCTACTTCATGAATTTAGGTTTATATATATAATATATTTATATTTTAGAAAATACAAATACGTTCACTCAATATCTCCCTAAGATCACTAAACCGAAGCTTTGATACTAGATGTAACAACCCAGATTCCGACGGACCAGTTTTTTTTCAAATTTCAATCCATCGAGACCCGAGTTGGTTGCTCTGGTATCCTATAGAAAAGACAGAGAAAAAAAGATATGTCAGAGTACGGAAAAACACCTCACAGCGGAAGGAATAAAATGTAATATATTTTAAAACATAGCTTTACCTTAATCACAAAACTGCTAAATCAGTATTCCCAAAGCTATAAGTCTCTGACTAACTTGCGAATGTTATGAGGAGGGGGTCAGAACATAAGTTCTGTGTGAATGAATTTAAACTACACTTCTTGAATAATCCTACATATACCGTTCAATTACACTTTCTTATATATTAGGTTATACGTGTTATTAGCACTCAAAGCTTACACACACGTCACACCCATCTACCCCCTAGTAGATTAACCTAATATAGTTTATATGTAGCTACCCACAAACTGAGGTACACCCCGTGATACCCTACTCACATGGTTTCCTCCGTATCACCACAGTAATATGCGCAGTCCCTCATCCTATGCCATAGTAACGTACAACGCTACATCCGCATAGAACCACATCGCAGTGCTACATAAGCGTACTGACTGCTATCCTCGAACTATTCGATCGAGTTTGGTTCCATCACCGAATAATGCCCTCTAGTCTACGATACACCACCCAGAGCAGACATGATTGTACCTAGACTTTCCTACGTACGTATTATCAATCGTACTCAATGTTTCTACTGTACATAACCTCTACTTGTGCATCCAAGTTCCGTGGCAGGGCTGCACCAGAAAACAGTGAACTTGGTCGGGAGCTTTTCTATATATGTACGGGGCCGCCTCTAAGAGTGTCCAGTGTACAGATATCCCTCGGGTCCGGTTTTCTATGGTGGTTATGGCCCCACCTCAGCCCCTCCCTCAACTAGTAAAGACTACACGAACTAAGCGACCACCCCTAACAAGCAAACAAACTAAACATTCATGTGGGTCTCCCCGCACCCGTCCCTTGATAGAAAAGGTTAACAATCTCTAGGGGTTAGCTCTTGTCTTTTCACATTCCTTAGGCTGCTGGTGATAGGCATCCGACGATCTTGCTATCGTTTGGTCTTGACCCTCCACCTCCGCCTGAGGAAATCGCCGAACCACCCTTAATGTCTCCACGTACAGCATTCTGACTGCCCCTTACTTGCGCAGTCAAGGCCCACCCACCTGGTAGTTCCACGCAGACCCAACCTCTATAATCCTAGCCCGAAGCTAAACCACAACAGAGGACTACCAGGAGCACCTTTAATGTCTCAGGAAGCCGCGTGCTTCCCCTTCCAGTCCGTTGGAGCCGCCAAAATAGCGAACGTACGCTCTCCTCGTGCTTTTTGACACCATCATGATCTACCTCTGTAATGACCCAGATTTCTGTAACATCTGAGTTGACTATATACATCATACGTCCAAACCAAATATCACGAAAATACGAAAAAAATTAGAAGAAAGAGATAGAAGAAGAACAGAAATAACAACACAGAATCTCACATCGTAGCGGAACAAAATATAATATATTATAACTTTTGAAATACAAGATCTCAACTATATAACATACACTTATCAGAGTACAACACTTACAACACAACGGAACAACACTATAACTAGATAACGCTGAAGCCTCCTGCTCCAAGCTCCTTTAGATATATCTGAAAAATCCTGAACTACTTGACTGCCCGTACAAATTTAGGCACCCAAGAGTTTAGGTAGAACAAAACAAATAAACTCCGGGTCAGTCATGGGACTGGTATGAGCAAACAGTTTAAAACAGTTTCAGAAAACTAAATGATATCTCATAAGACCACGCCGTATAACACGGAATGGGTTTTTCCCTTATGAGAATCCAAACACTTGATTTAACTTTCAAAATCCCTTGATAGGAACGATAATCTTTATATCAAAACTCTTTGATATTATAATGTTGTCTAAATCAAGTAGATAACAATCTAGTGGAACGTTTGCATCTCACGTTCCACATATATAATATACAATCATAAACCGCAAGCATGTATTGGGTATTTGATTTCCAACTATGACAAGGTATGGAACCACCTTCCGCTGGTGTATCTCTAGAGGAGAATACACCGAGTTCAACAAGAACATCTTGCAACTCAGCCACACATGACCGACCACTCATTTGGCTTGAGTGTATCGAATGTATATCACCAACGGTTGGGATCAGCAACCATTTCCCGAATGGGACAGCATCGACAATAGATTTTTAGAAGTAAATGGAACTCTAGATCAGGCGATTATACACCCTAATAGGTGCGACCTACATAGCCATGTTGCTTGCCTGATTTCTGTCATTTACCGATTGATGAGGCTTGAGGTTACGCCTTATCATCAAATCTGATTCACTTCGAATGCCACATTGTCAGATCCATAAAAAATCACTAATTGACGTCTACAACAGTACATTACGTGTTAGCTAAAGAAGTTTCCTTCTCCGCTTCCACTCTTGGTACGGTTGAAGAAATCAATGTACGTGACCTTTCTGGAGATACTCTGTCAGACATTCATCCATACAAGTCACCCAGGAACAGGATGAACCGAAGGCACAATTTATATTAATAGAAAAAGTCCTTGCACTATACTCCGTCTTCGATTATCTTCATATAATTTGATTCACAACGCTACTGCCAATACAGAGTGGTTCTTCGGATAATAATCCAACCGGTCTCTCCATATTGACAACCATGGTCAAAACTTCGATAGTCTGTGATTTAACTATCGAATAAAAACAAGTGTTTCGATAGTCGATGATTTAACTATCGAAGAAAACAAGTGTTCATCCAAACATCCAACAATCCCTAAGCCCTTAATTAATATTCCATTAATTAAATCACTTCTCTATTTCTTTATCAATATTTGTTAACCAAATATTTTCAATAACCATATTGGCCTTTTATGTTATTTGGAAAACATTTCCGAATATCGCCTTCCTTTATTTTCTAAACTTTAGATAATATATGCTATTTATAATTGGAAAATATTCCAATTACTTATCTCTTTTCCGATCTCATTTATTTCTATACTTAGGAAATATTTAACATCTATTTCCAAGCTTACATTTATTTGGGTTAAAACAGATGTTGTGTAAAACATCGTTACGACAACCCAAATACTATATTCAATTAACTCTTATTCAACATTGATCTTCGAGCCTGAAATCTTACTATTTATTTGTTAATAATGAAATCAATCAAGTTGGGGTATAACTACCTCTCAGACCTTGACTGAATAACATTTATAACGTCAAAACAGATATGACTACTTACTCGAATAATCAATACCATACAACTACTTCTTTACTTTTAAACACATATACACTTTCTATTTCTATTCTTACTAGATTTTATTCTTATACTTCCTTTTTGATTTTACTATTCTATTTCTAAGTTTGCTTCCTTATCGACTTCTATATATATTGATACGTTGATTTCTAACTATCAAATTATCTTAAAAATAGTCTATCTCCTTAAATTCCCGGAAAAATTCGCCATAACCTCCTTTGTACCGGGAGCTTCGGGATATTTCTAATAGCCACCCATGGCCCTTACCATTCCAAAAAGAAAAAGAAAAGCCAAGCGGCTAGCCGATACGGCGCATAAAATCTCATATATGAATTAAATATGTACCTTTTTGTTGGGCATTCTATTTATTTCACTTCTATACTTTATTCCAAACCTGTCTCCTATATATTTATACCTTTCCAATTTATTTCCAACTATACCCGATCGTTTTACTAAATTCGTTAATTAATTTGTTAATTAACTCTTCAATCTATTTCACCTTCATATTTGAACATGACATGTTCAAATATAATTTAACTTGCATATTAACAAATTCTAATTATACTCATACTCTCGTTTCCTTATCGACTTCTCTATTCAAATTCCAGTTCAATTCTATTTGAATTCTCTGTATTTAAACTTCATTTGAATTCTATTAGAATTCCTATATTTAAACTCCATTTGAATTCTATTTTCAAACTTTATAGTTAACTTCATTTGAATTCTATTTTCAAACTCTATAGTTAACTTCATTTGAATTCTGTATTCAAATTCTATTGTTTAAAGTCCATTTGAATTCTATATTCAGATCTATTTAAATTCTCTGCATTATTTATAAACAACGTTTATAACTTCACTTAAAATCCCCCATTATATATTTATAGACAAAGTTTATAAATTCAATTCAAATTCCATCTTTTCATTTATAAACAAAGTTTATAAATTCTATTCAAATCTCACCTTTTCATTTATAAACAAAGTTTATAAATTCAATTCAAATCCCACCTTTTCATTTATAAACAAAGTTTATAAATTCCATTCAAATCCCACATTTTCATTTATAAACAAAGTTTATAAATTCAATTACTTATTTTATATATCTTCAAAACAAGTTAATATTTTCTATAGTTCATTAAAAATTCCAATTCTATTTATAAAAATAGAATTCCCCTTTTTTTTAAAATCTCAAATACCCTTTCAGGGTATTTTATAAATCAATATCCCAAGCCCCAGTGATATTTTAAACAATCAAATCAACAAATTTTCAATCATTTGATTTTTAACACATCATATATGAATATACATGAAATCAAACAAAACAACAGACAGATAATATATTTTTGAGGAATCCAGTTGGATTCCTCCAAACTGTTTTTCTGCATCCACAGACGTTAGTCAACAAAATAATACCCATCCAGCTTCGAGGCAGGATATCGTGGTATGAAGGTCATCCACTATCATAGCGTGGGGTGTATAGGGTAATCATCCGCTATGAAACTGCGGGCATCCGCTAATGAGACTGCGGGAATCCAACCAATCGTCAACCCAATATATATATAATAGTCAACCAATCCTAGATAACTAATATGTTTTATAAAACAATCAGACAGCATTCAAACAAGCACAGACAATTATTTTTAACTATATAAAAATAATTTCTAAATAAAAGGTGAGATTTACTCACTGTTTTATTTGGTGATTATCATCGTCATATCTAAATTTAAACCATAGTTTAAAATTAGACACCAATCCCAAGAAGCTTCAAAGTGTTCCGAATCAATTCCTATCCATAGTGTTCTTCCAAATGATTTAAACATGATTGATTTTGCCTTAATCTGATATCGTACGAGATATATATGTGTGTTATAAATCCGATAAAATTCAAGTGATCATTAACTTGCTAAATAAAAATTTATAAAAAAATTACTTTACCTTAATCTTTCCCTGATTGAAATTCTGAAACCATATATCGTTCACATCAAAACTGTGTTGACCTTGTACTTCTACCGGCCTTTACCACTGCCTCCATCATTGACTGACCCTACAATCACCTTACTCAACTCAGCACTTATCCATTCTGACATTTTCCTAAACACCTTGCAGGCGATCTTCTTTCTCCTTTTTATCACCTCAATCACTGCAACAGTAATCATCCAGTCCTGGAGCTGCTTCCAGTCTTCAGTGGCAGTGCGTCACTTCTCTGGTTCAACACCACGGAAATCGTTTTCCAGCTTCGAACTCCCTCAATCTTCAATGCCGAATTCCAGTATCGACACTGCTACATCCTTCCTTTTTATTGCCTAAATCGAGTAGAAACTCGATCCCTAGTTGGATTGTTGACAACGTTCGAGCGTCAGCAGGGAGGGTCGCGACTTCCAATTTCTTATCAAGATGAAGTGCTCTCCCTTTGAACGGAGCTGATGGGACCGAGGATCGAGAGAACAAAAAAAATCCCAGAAATAAAAAGGGTCTCGATTTGATTGTGTTTGAGAGAGGAGCGGTATTGATTTAATTAGCCTGCGAACCAAAACAAATGGGAAGGATATGGGGGTTCTCGTGATTTTATACTGGAAGAAGGCGGACGTGGTGCTTCCTTTCCCTTTTGAACTTGAGGAGAAGGAAGAGTACACGCCCCTTTGATTTTTGTTGTGGAGAAGAAAGGAGCACGGTGTTGTTTTGAATTGTGGACATGAGAGGAGCACGGCTGTTTGTTTTAATTTGTGGTCATAGAAGAAATTAAATAAATAAATATATATTTATTTTAGTTGGTTTTCAAATCGATATCTAATTTAAATTATTACGTTGATTCTGAACTCCTATTTGAACCGAACAACTGTCAATTCTAGGGTAATACCCCTTCCGGACACACTGGGATAGGTCACGAAGTCCAATTCAATCGTCTGTGGAAGATATTTATTTAAATTGATATAAATCAAATTTAACACAATTTATTCTGCGATAATAAATTAATTTTATCATTTCTAATTCGAACAGAAGTCTGAACTGTATTTAATTCAGTTTAAAATCTCGAACTGAATTATATTTTCGCATTACGATGATTTAATATATTCGATATTAAATCGAAATTGATCATTAAATTAATAACTTAAAATAAAATTCCACTTATATTACCAAAACAATATTTAAATTAAATATTTAATATTCAAAAATTAACCATAAGGATCCGGGTCATTACAATCTTTCCTACTTAAAATAATTTCGTCCTCGAAATTGCTAAGGTAGAAAAAGTGCTACAAACCCATTTATCTTTTAAAAACTTATTTATGTTGATAGTCAACATTACAAACTTCCTTACATAACTCTCTTTCGAATAAGTCCCTATTCGATAACTCCTCCCTTCGAATAACTATATTCGATAATCTCTCTTTCGAATAACTAGATTCGAAAACCTTTTTTCGAATAAACTATATTCGATTAACTCTATTCAATTCTATTCGAATAACTAATATTCGATTAACTCCTTTTAACTTAATTCGAATAACTAATATTTGATTTAAATCCATTCGCTTGACTCTGGATCGCAGCGATCACAATGGTTACGCCTGATTCCCTCAGGAAACATCCGACCGCCCTAGGCTATCTGCAGCCCTGCGAATTACGCTAGCAGTCGTACGAAATGGCAACTTATCCTGAGTAACTATGTTTGACTAACTTTATCTCAATAACTATATTCGATCAACTTTAATTGAATAACAAACATTCACTTAAATTCTATTTCGATTAACTATGTTCAATTAACTCTATCTGGTTAACTCTTAATTTGAATAACAAATATTCGATAAATTCTAATTGAATAACTAATATTCAATTAACTCTACGGATTAACCCTAACTGATTAACTCTAACTGGTTAATTCTACTCTAATCGATTTATTCTAACTCTAATCGACTTCTCCTATTCGAATAACTCCTATTGGATAACGTTTATTCATTTATAAAGATTTACTTTTAGTAACGGTTCTTCACTTTATAAATGTTCTCTTTAATAACGTTACTTCACTTATACAAGTGTTGTGTACCCCCTTCTATTTAAAACTATCGGTGTTAGAAACCAATATCTCTCCTCTATATAAGTTCAGACTTATATATTCCATTTATCGAATGGTAAATATTTAATTTAATTTATAAACTGTTATTTATAAATTAATCTTTTCTATTTATCTGTTAAAAACAGATTTCCATTTTCTATTCATCTTCTAAATATTCCTTTGATTAAATTCTATTTATTTAATAAATATCTCATTTATAACATTCTATTTATTTCCTATAAACAAATATTTCCATTTAATCTATTTGTAAATGTTTTACAAATATTCCATATTAAATTCTATTTGTAAATGTTTTTACAAATATTTCTCCTTCTGTTTGTTTGCACATAACTTCCTTTGTATTTATGTTACAAATATAATTCCTTTATAATTGTTTTACAAATATATTTTCTTTTTAACTCTTTTGGTTTTTCCTTTATCCACACCCAATTCATATTTCATTCACATTGATTTTACTCAATTTATTCATTTCGATCCATTTAACTTACTTAAGTTAAATTTAATTTCAATCATTCAAATTCCCATTAGCTAGTTGCTAATTAACCATTTTGCCTATTTCACCCTTTTTATTTGAATATAACTTGTTCAAATATATGTCAAATTAATTATAACTAATCTAATTATATTTTCAACTCGAGTTATATATTCGATTTCGAATATAAATTTTCAATCTCTTTCACTTATCCAAAAACCCAACTTCGACTCAAATTTAGTTAATACTATTTAACCATTTAAAAATATGTTTTTTGTCTTAAAAATCATTTCACTTACTTCACTGAAGTTCATATTTATTTTATATCTCCAGTCTGGATTTTTCTAATGCCAATTCAGATTTTATTTCCTAAAAATCCTTTTATTTATTTAATTAAACCGTTATGGTTTTATAATGGTTCTGGCGCTGCTTTTCTAAAAATTTGATTTTAACATAACTCAAAATCTATACGACGAAATCCAGATTTTTCTCTTTCATTAGAAAACTATTGTTCAACCGGTCCCGACGATTCTTGTTTCAAAGAATTCCGACTTCAATTGAGTTCTGTATACTAAATTGACGTTCGAATCGCCAATTTACGAACTGCTACACTACGGCGAGCTCGTTTTAATTATATTTATAAATATAAACGTTTTAACTTTGTTTATAATAAATTCAACTCCATTCTGATATATTTTTAATATATATCCAATCCATTTCACATAATATTCCTGATCTATTTCACTTCTAATATTCAAATCCTATATATTTACAATATTCAAATTCCATTTGAATTTCTTTATTCAAACTCTATATTTGAATTTCCTTTATATTTGCAATATTCAAATTCCATTTGAATTTCTTTATTCAAACTCATTTGAGTTCCTTTGAATCCAAATTCCATTTCAATTTTTCTTAAACAATTTCTATTTGAATTTTCTTTATTCAAATCCTATTTAAATTTCTATGTTCAAATGTTATACTCACATTTTATTTGAATTATATATTTTTTAAATTCCATTTCAAATCCTATTTGAATCCCTATATTTTACTTCTATTTGAAATCTATATTCCAATTCCCATTCCACTTCTATTTGAAATCTATATTCCAATTCCCATTTCAAAATTCCTTTGAAGTAATATAAATATATACATATATTTATATCTATCTCAAATTCAAAACATTTGAATTTTCAAACAACTTGTTTCTTTTCAAACAAATTTCCATCAGAACTTTTCTAAGGCAGCAATTCATCACTCAGAAACTCGAAAGTGAACACTGGTGATGTTGCGACCATCATCAGAATTATTTCCCAGCCACTGAAGTGACTTCAGTGCTATATCACTTGACATTCATTTAGAAAAAATATTTTCCAAACTCCCAGGATTTTAAATACTTAATTCTGGTTTGAATTCAATTTCAATTCATCTCATTTGTATATTTGATTTCATATACAAATTCCATTGGTTATATATATAACTATTTCAGTTTTATAATCCCATTCGATTATAATCCTAACAATCAATTCAACTATTTAAAACAATATCGTGTCCAATCTTCTGTTGAAGTGTTTATAAACTCCTGTCGACATCGTGGCGTCGCACGATTCGATCAGAATTCATAATTCACTCAACAAACTAGTCAACACAATATAAAACTGTTTTTATATCAAATAACAAATACGCTCTCTCGTATATATATACACTCAACTCATTCTAGGATACTACTGATCCTATCTCTAATGAGCACATTCCAACAAGCCTAGGTATTCGCTCAACCTAAGCTCTGATACCAACTGTAATGACCCAGATTTCCTTAACATCTGAGTTGATTATACACATCATACGTCCAACTCAAATATCACGAAAATACGAAACATTTTTTTAGAAGAAAGAGATAGAAGAAGAACAGAAATAACAACATAGAATCTCACATCGCAGCGGAACAAAATATAATATATTATAACTTTTGAAATACAATATCTCAACTATATAACATACACTTATCAGAGTACAACACTTACAACACAACGGAACAACACTATATCTAGATAACGCTGAAGCCTCCTGCTCCAAGCTCCTTTAGATATATCTGAAAAATCCTGAACTACTTGACTGCCCGTACAAATTTAGGCATCCAAGAGTTTAGATAGAACAAAACAAATAAACTTCGGGTCAGTCATGGGACTGGTATGAGTAAACAGTTTAAAACAGTTTCAGAAAACTAAATGATATCTCATAAGACCACGCCGTATAACACGGAACGAGTTTTTCCCTTATGAGAATCCAAACACTTGATTTAACTTTCAAGATCCCTTGATAGGAACGATAATCTTTATATCAAAACTCTTTGATATTATAATATTGTCTAAATCAAGTAGATAACAATCTAGTGGAACGTTTGCATCTCACGTTCCATATATATAATATACAATCATAAACCGCAAGCACGTAATGGGTATTTGATTTCCAACTATGACAAGGTATGGAACCACCTTCCGCTGGTGTATCTCTAGAGGAGAATACACCGAGTTCAACAAGAACATCTTGCAACTCAGCCACACATGACCGACCACTCATTTGGCTTGAGTGTATCGAATGTATATCACCAACGGTTGGGATCAGCAACCGTTTCCCGAATGGGACGGCATCGACAATAGATTTTTAGAAGTAAATGGAACTCTAGATCAGGCGATTATACATTCTAATAGGTGCGACCTACATAGCCATGCTGCTTGCCCGATTTCTGTCATTTACCGATTGATGAGGCTTGAGGTTACGCCTTATCATCACATCAGATTCACTTCGAATGCCACATTGTCAGATCCATCAAAAATCACTAATTGACGTCTACAACAGTACATTACGTGTTAGCTAAAGAAGTTTCCTTCTCCGCTTCCACTCTTGGTACGGTTGAAGAAATCAATGTACGTGACCTTTCTGGAGATACTCTGTCAGACATTCATCCATACAAGTCACCCAGGAACAGGATGAACCGAAGGCACAATTTCTATTAATAGAAAAAGTCCTTGCACTCTACTCCGTCTTCGATTATCTTCATATAATTTGATTCGCAACGCTACTGCCAATACAGAGTGGTTCTTCGGATAATAATCCAACCGGTCTCTCCATATTGACAACCACGGTCAAAACTTCTATAGTCTGTGATTTACCTATCGAATAAAAACAAGTGTTTCGATAGTCGATGATTTAACTATCGAAGAAAACAAGTGTTCATCCAAACATCCAACAATCCCTAAGCCCTTAATTAATATTCCATTAATTAAATCACTTTTCTATTTCTTTATCAATATTTGTTAACCAAATATTTTCAATAACCATATTGGCCTTTTATGTTATTTGGAAAACATTTCCGAATATCGCCTTCCTTTATTTTCTGAACTTTAGATAATATATGCTATTTATAATTGGAAAACATTCCAATTACTTATCTCTTTTCCGATCTCGTTTATTTCTATATTTAGGAAATATTTAACATCTATTTCCAAGCTTACATTTATTTGGGTTAAAGCAGATGTTGTGTAAAACATCGTTACGACAACCCAAATACTATATATTCAATTAACTCTTATTCAACATTGATCTTCGAGCCTGAAATCTTACTATTTATTTGTTAATAATGAAATCAATCAAGTTGGGGTATAACTACCTCTCAGACCTTGACTGAATAACATTTATAACGTCTAAACAGATATGACTACTTACTCGAATAATCAATACCATACAACTACTTCTTTACTTTTAAACACATATACACTTTCTCTTTCTATTCTTACTAGATTTTATTCTTATACTTCCTTTTTGATTTTACTATTCTATTTCTAAGTTTGTTTCCTTATCGACTTCTATATATATTGATACGTTGATTTCTAACTATCAAATTATCTTAAAAATATTCTGTCTCCTTAAATTCCCGGAAAAATTCGCCATAACCTCCTTTGTACCGGGAGCTTCGGGATATTTCTAATAGCCTCCCATGTCCCTTACCAATCCAAAAAGAAAAAGAAAAGCCAAGCGGCTAGCCGATACGGCGCATAAAATCTCATATATGAATTAAATACGTACCTTTTTGTCGGGCATTCTATTTATTTCACTTCTATGCTTTATTCCAAACCTGTCCCCTGTATATTTATACATGTCCAATTTATTTCCAACTATACCCGATCGTTTTACTAAATTCGTTAATTAATTTGTTAATTAACTCTTCAATCTATTTCACCTTCATATTTGAACATGACATGTTCAAATATAATTTAACTTGCATATTAACAAATTCTAATTATACTCATACTCTCGTTTCCTTATCGACTTCTCTATTCAAATTCCAGTTCAATTCTATTTGAATTCTCTGTATTTAAACTTCATTTGAATTCTATTAGAATTCCTATATTTAAACTCAATTTGAATTCTATTTTCAAACTCTATAGTTAACTTCATTTGAATTCTATTTTCAAACTCTATAGTTAACTTCATTTGAATTCTATATTCAAATTCTATTGTTTAAAGTCCATTTGAATTCTATATTCAAATCTATTTAAATTCTCTGTATTATTTATAAACAACGTTTATAACTTCACTTAAAATCCCTCATTATATATTTATAGACAAAGTTTATAAATTCAATTCAAATTCCACCTTTTCATTTATAAACAAAGTTTATAAATTCTATTCAAATCCCACCTTTTCATTTATAAACAAAGTTTATAAACTCAATTCAAATCCCACCTTTTCATTTATAAACAAAGTTTATAAATTCCATTCAAATCCCACATTTTCATTTATAAACAAAGTTTATAAATTCAATTACTTGTTTTATATATCTTCAAAACAAGTTAATATTTTCTATAGTTCATTAAAAATTCCAATTCTATTTATAAAAATAGAATTCCCCTTTTTTTTAAATCTCAAATACCCTTTCAGGGTATTTTATAAATCAATATCCCAAGCCCCAGTGATATTTTAAACAATAAAATCAACAAATTTTCAATCATTTGATTTTTAACACATCATATATGAATATATATGAAATCAAACAAAACAACAGACAGATAATATATTTTTGAGGAATCCAGTTGGATTCCTCCAACCTGTTTTCCTTGCATCCACAGACGTTAGTCAACAAAATAATACCCATCCTGCTTCGAGGCAGGATATCGCGGTATGAAGGTCATCCACTATCATAGCGTGGGCGTATAGGGTAATCATCCGCTATGAAACTGCGGGCATCCGCTAATGAGACTGCTGGAATCCAACCAATCATCAACCCAATATATATATAATAGTCAACCAATCCTAGATAACTCATATGTTTTATAAAACAATCAGACAGCATTCAAACAAGCACAGACAATTATTTTTAACTATATAAAAATAATTTCTAAATAAAAGGTGAGATTTACTCACTGTTTTATTTGGTGATTATCGTCATCATATCTAAATTTAAACCATAGTTTAAAATTAGACACCAATCCCAGGAAGCTTCAAAGTGTTCTGAATCAATTCCTATCCATAGTGTTCTTCCAAATGATGTAAATGTGATTGATTTTGCCTTAATCTGATATCGTACGAGATATATATGTGTGTTATAAATTCGATAAAATTCAAGTGATCATTAACTTGCTAAATAAAAATTTATAAAAAAATTACTTTATCTTAATCTTTCCCTGATTGAAATTCTGAAAACATATATCGTTCACATCAAAACTGTGCTGACCTTGTACTTCTACCGGCCTTTACCACTGCCTCCATCATTGACTGACCCTACAATCACCTTACTCAACTCAGCACTTATCCATTCTGACATTTTCCCAAACACCTTGCAGGCGATCTTCTTTCTCCTTTTTATCACCTCAATCACTGCAACAGTAATCATCCAGTCCTGGAGCTGCTTCCTGTCTTCAGTGGCAGTGCGTCACTTCTCTGGTTCAACACCACGGAAATCGTTTTCCAGCTTCGAACTCCCTCAATCTTCAATGTCGAATTCCAGTATCGACACTGCTACCTCCTTCCTTCTTATTGCCTAAATCGAGTAGAAACTCGATCCCTAGCTGTACTGTCGACAGCGTTCGAGTGTCAGCAGGGAGGGTCGCGACTTCCAATTTCTTATCCAGATGAAGCGCTCGCCCTTTGAACGGAGCTGATGGGACCGAGGATTGAGAGAACAAAAAAATCCCAGAAATAAAAAGGGTCTCGATTTGATTGTGTTTGAGAGAGGAGCGGTATTGATTTAATTAGCCAGCGAACCAAAACAAATGGGAAGGATATGGGGGTTCTAGTGATTTTATACTGGAAGAAGGCAGACGTGGTGCTTCCTAGCCCTTTTGAACTTGAGGAGAAGGAAGAGTTCACGCCCCTTTGATTTTTGTTGTGGAGAAGAAAGGAGCATGGTGTTGTTTTGAATTGTGGACATGAGAGGAGCACGGCTGTTTGTTTTGATTTGTGGTCATAGAAGATGTGACGACCGCCCATAACCCCCGCACTAAACAAGTGGAATAATGCGCTGAAAGGTGTGTCAGGCTGCTATGGACGATCATCAGAGTAGGTAAACACATCGAAACCTGTCGTAGAACTCACAGCGTAAGGATGAAATATAATAGAACATATACAACAGGTAATAGTAATGAGGTATCATATAGCAAACTTTTGAAACTTTCTCAACATCCAGAAAGGTTATCCAACTGATATCAAAGTTTGTACATAAGGCCTCACTATAACTCTCAAGCAACTCAAACAGCGGAAACAGAAATACTAGATAGTAATAAAACTGGTACGCCAGCCTCCTGCTCGTCTTCGCTCAGCTTCCCCGTCTCACTAAGCTCCATTACATGTAACCTGCTACTTAGTCTGCCCATCCACAACCGGATGAACAGCCCAAGGTAATAAGAGGAGACATAAAACCTTGAGTCAGACAATAGTCTTAGTGAGCGATAAAACAGCTAACAAACTTCAATAAGAAAGTATATGAGAATGGGTAAATGAACAACTTATCTACCCACATCACCAGAGAAGAACTCAACCTTATCTTCCCCACATCGGATAGTGATAGCCATTACACCAACCATTTCAACCATTAATCCATAGAAACCAAAACAACCATTTGTTTATAGCAAACAGAAACAATCAACAATAGCAATCATGGGATCAAGATTATATATATCGCACGCAAATCATCCTAGTCGAATTCAACATCCCTCGAATACAAGCCCCAGAGGCCGAAACCAATATCAGACAAGCACTCAAGGAACATCTACTTCGATGTTGGATAACCCACGTGAGATGGAACAAGCAAAACATCCAGCATACATGACAGACTCTGGCTATCACCGCCAATCCTTCTTCGAAACCATCATTATCGTATGACGGCCAACCTTGCCATATGTCAAGGGCTAATGCTAAACCCTAGTTCTAGCATGAACTCCATATGTTCAACCTTGACAATGTCCAACCTTGACACTAGGCCTTTCCCCAAGACCCAGGGTACTCGACCAGCAACCTTCTGATCTTTTGGGTGCCCCCATCGTACCCCTGCTTTGAGCCTGCTAGAACTTACGACAACGATGACCTCTCGGCCTTCGCATCTCTAGTCGTCCAACCTTGACGATATTCCGTAGCTCAAGCAACTTTCTCGAGCCACCATTATCCATCAACTCACGACCTTTGAGTTGTCACCTCATTCGTTGTTCCACCTTGATCAACGAACACATTCAACACTTCGAACCTTCCCACTTGAACTACTTCGAAGTTATAACATCACTTGGAGTGTCCGATCAGAAATTTCCACTAGAAATGCCGACCAGACCCATTCTGGACCGACCAGACCCCTTCTGGTCCTTCTGGACCGATCAGAACCCTCCTGAACCGACCCGACCTCCCTCAGATCCTTCTGGACCGACCAGAATCTTTCTGAACCGACCAGACTCCCTTCTCAACCTTCTGGACCGATCAGACCGACCAGCTCCAAGACCGACCAGCCTTTATCACCTGAGACCGACCGACCAACCACCCTAGAGCGACCCAACCTGATCACCCCCTTCCTGGAACATGACCGACCCGCCTGCTCCAAATCAGAACTCTTGATTTGCTCGACCTGACCAGTATAGACCGACCGACCACTTCCTTGCGACCGATCCGACTAGCCTGCTCCCTCTTAGCCGACCCAATCCCTGTCTTGCTTCCCAAGCCACGATTTGACCGACCAGTCTAGGACCGACCCCTCTAGATCGACCCGATTCCTGCACTGCTCCATTTCGACTTTGATTTCGACCAAAACTTCGCCAAACGACGAATCCGACGAAACCGGCTTATCCGATTCATTCAAACGCAACCACAAACATGTTATGCAACCAACAATATCATCAATCTAACAATTTCCATCAAAACATATAAATTTCCCAAAACATGGTAAGTGAACATATGAACATTAAAACGGATCTAATTTGCATAAACTTGAGAGAAATCATGAAATTAACCATTTAAAATTATCTAGATCAGATACTAAGGTGATTCATATGTAAAATGGACTTAGCATGGTGTAGATATAAAGAAAATAACATGGAAATGATGAAATTAACATCCTATAACTCACATACTTTCATGAATCCGAATGAGAGATGTAAATCACTCACCGATTATCCAAAACAAAGCTAAAACGATGAAAAAGCAATCCAGATAGCGAACACTTCGAATCAAACTCTTCAATCCGATGAATTCGCCCTTGAAACGATATGGATCTAGCCTCGAATGGTATAGATCTTCGATTTCCCTCCTTGGATTTGGAATTTTAATGGTGGAAAGGTGTTAGAGGAAGAAGGAGATCAAAGCCTCCCCATAAGAGAATGGAAAATCCAACCTTTCCCCATATCCCTAACCCTCTATTTATAGCCTCCACCAACCCCTTAATGGGCCTTCTCCAAATCAGCCCATTAGCCTTCCAAAACCTGAACAGCCAACTGAAAAACCTTAAAACAGCGATTTCTCCCAAACCGCTGAACCAAATCTTTCATGTTACCACTCTACGGAAAGAGAATCATCAATTCCTTTCCAATGGCACATGTCTCACCCTCTGATTCGACCCGAGTCAAAAGTTATGCCCTGTACAAGACTGACAGGGGCAAAATGGTCACAAACAAAATCGGTAAAATTTATGGACATGTCTCACATCCCCATAAGCAACATACCAAAAGATGAGAATGATCCAACCCTCAGGGAATAAAATAAAAATATTTTACGATCTTCCGATACATAAAATGCGGGCTGTTACATTCTCCCCCCTTAAGAATTTCGCCCCCGAAATTCCAAGCAACCACAACAAGTCCGCATGCCTATCATCCATGAGAAGCCAATCCTATCATCCAAACTAGCAACCATCAAGCCATGCATCCATAGCCTTATCGTAGCACGCGGAATTCTATCAAACAACAACATGATAAGTCGAGACCGCAGTTCTGGATGAGTCGCCCTCATGCTCTTTTCCGTCTCCCATGTACAATCGTCGCCATCTTCACTCCATTGTACCTTGACTAGCTTAACCGTCTTCCTCCTAAGCTGTTTCGTGTCATTCCCCACAACACGAAGTGGCCTATGAGCTTTCGCAACTGCGGTCTCGACTTCTAAATCTTCATACTGTTCTGGAGATACCACCACATTCGAGTCATGCACAAACTTCCGTAGAAATGACACATGGAAAACATTATGCACACTCGACATCTTCTCGGGTAACTCCAACCTATATGCGAGCTTTCCTATTCGCTCGACTATCGGAAATGGTCCAACAAACCTAGGAGCCAACTTCCCTTTACTTCCGAATCGAACCACATGCTTCAACGGTGAGATCTTCACGAAAACCATATCTCCTACGTCGAATTCCAAATCCTTACGACGCTTATCGGCGTAACTTTTCTGACGATCTTGGGCCGCCTTCATTCGTTGTCGAACAATCTTGATACAATCCGAGGTTTCTCAAATCATTTCAGGCCCAAGTACCAACTTATCTCCAGTTTCTAACCAACAAGCTGGAGAATTGCACGGCCTTCCATACAACGCCTCGTATGGTGCCATCCCAATACTCGACTGGTAGCTATTATTATATGCAAACTCAACTAGATGTAGATGGTCCTCCCATGATCCTCCGAAGTCTAACACACGAGCCCTCAGGAGATCTTCTAAAACTCGGTTGACTCTCTCGGTCTGACCATCAGTTTGGGGATGATATGCCGTACTTAAACACAATTCGATTCCCAAAGCTTCTTGCAAACTTTTCCAAAATCCACTCGTGAACAATGGATCCCGGTCACTTACTATACTCTTTGGAACACCATGGAATCGAACTATCCATTTCACATAAAGCTCAGCCAATTTTGATGATGTCCTAGTCGTCTTGATAGGAATGAACCTTGCACTTTTGGTCAAACGATCCACAATGACCCAAATCCCTTCATTCCCTGCCCTGGTTCTAGGTCGTCCATCGATAAAATCCATCGATATTTGCTCCCACTTCCATGTAGGAACTTCTAATGGCTGAAGCAAACCACTCGGCTTTTTCTGTTCAGCTTTCACCAACTGACAGTTCATACACTTGGAAATGAACTTTCCAATATCTCTTTTCATCCCTTCCCAGTAGTAGGCTCGCTTCATGTCCTGATACATTTTATTACCACCGGGATGAATCGTTAGCTTCGAGTGATGACATTCTCTCAGAACCTCATCCCTCAATCCGTCGATATCAGGAACAACTAATCGTCCTTGCTTTCGAAGCCAACCTTCTAGCTCGACCTCGAACTCTTTATCCTCTGGTTCCAGATTCTGAATGAACTCGATAAGCTTCGCATCTTTCTTTTGGCCCTCGCCAATCCTTTCGATAAGAGTAGGCCTTATCGACAAGCTTGCCAATATTTCAGGTTCCAACTCACACCTTGGCCTGAAATCAAACCTTGCCAAGTACTCGAGGCCCTTCCATTCCGAAAACATCGCTCCCAAACTTGCGTGTCTTTGACTCAATGCATCTGCAACTGCATTGCCTTTGCCAGGAGTATAGGCTATCCCAAAATCATACGATGCCAGAAACTCTAACCATCGTTGCTGCCGAAGATTCAAATCCTTTTGGGAGAAAAGATACTTCAACGACTTGTGATCCGTAAACAACTCGAATCGTACTCCCAACAGGTAATGTCTCCATATCTTCAGAGCAAACACAATCGCTGCCAACTCCAAATCATGAGTTGGATATTTTCTCTCATGTGGCTTTAGCTGTCGACTTGCGTAAGCCACTACCTTATCCTTCTGCATTAGCACTACTCCAAGTCCAGTACCACATGCATCAGTATATACCACCATCTCTTCATTCCCACTTGGAATGGTCAACACGGGCGCACTCGTCAATCTTTCCTTCAAGATTCCGAATGCTTGTTCACACTTCGCATTCCATGCGAACACTTGATTCTTCTTCGTCAATCCTGTTAATGGTGCAGCTATCTTGGAGAAATCCTTGATAAACCTTCGGTAATAACCAGCCAACCCAAGGAAACTCCGAACATCCGTCGCATTCTTAGGTCTATCCCAATCCTGGATTGCTGCAACTTTAGCGGGGTCAACCGCTATACCTTTTCCAGAAACAACATGACCTAAGAACCTCACTTCATCCTTCCAGAAGTGACACTTTGAGAACTTAGCCTTAAGCTGATGCTTTCGCAAGATCTCTAACACAACTCTTAAGTGCGTCTTATGTTCTTCCACATTTCTGGAGTAAACCAGTATATCATCCACGAATACCAGCACGAACTTACTCAACTGATCTCTTAACACTCTATTCATAAGATCCACAAAATACGCGGGCGCGTTAGTCAACCCGAATGGCATCACCAACCACTCGAAAAACCCGGACGGTGTCCTAAAAGCAGTCTTTGGCACACTATCCTTAGCCACTCTCAACTGGTGAAATCCCGTTGCCAAATCCATCTGAGAAAACACTTTGTCTTCGTGAAGCTGATCAAACAAGTCATCAATCCTTGGCAACGGATACTTGTTCTTTTAGTCACCTTGTTCAGCTCACGATAGTCCACACACAATCTTAACGAGCCATCTGCCTTAGTTGCAAACACGACTGGTGCACCCCACTCGGAAACACTCCTCTGAATGAATCCTTTTCCCAAAAGGTCACGAACTTGCACCTCTAACTCTTGCTGTTCCCTAGGCGCCATCCGCCTAAGGGGCATAACAATTGGTCTAGCACCTTCGACCAAATCGATCCTAAACTCGATCTCACGATGCGGCGGCAACCCTTTGACCTCGTCAAAGATATCTACATACTCATTAGCGATCAGCACTGATGATAGGTCTTCCTGTGGAATCCCAAGCGAATATAGGTAACTCACGAAGACCCCGTCTTCGTGCTTACATCTAATCAACACCTTTCGCCCTTCCACATCCCCGACCCTCACCTCTAGCTTCTCGCAATTCACCCTTGCCGCATATCTCTTGAGCCAATCCATGCCCAAGATGATCCCATACCCAACGAAGTTAAGAACAAAGCAATCACACATAAAAGAGCAACCATGACTCGATAACACTAGACCACGGCAAATCATGCACAAACTGGACGAACCCCCAACTGGATTAGTCACGATCAATGGTCTATCACAAATCTCGGGTTCCAAACCCAAGCGACATACAAGCTCATTGCAGATGAATGAATGTGATGCTCCGGTATCAAACAAAACTCGAACTGAAACACCGTTAACAAATAAAGTACCTTGCACCACGACACCTTTTCCCTTTTCCTCTACAGTAGGAGCTCTTGAAGAAGATGGCACGGCTTCCAAAGCATATGCCTTCACAATCTGTTTGCCCTTAGCTGATTCTGGACAATCTTTCTTCTCATGCCCAGGCTTTCCACACTTGAAGCACTTCTTCTCAGCTTTGGGATTCTTGCACTCATTTGAATAATGACCCTTCTGTTGGCAGTTAAAGCAAACCACCTCACTCTTGGGTTTCTTTTGGCCATCCTTTCATTTCTGTTGTTGCTGCTTCCTCTTTTTATTACCACCTTACTGTGGTTTCTGAGCTTCCTTGGTTGCATCGACAACATTTGCTTCCTTGAGAAACAAGCTCTCATGGCGAATAGCTTTTTCCACAATCTTTTCAAATGAATCATCAAGATGGTCCACAAGCGGTTTTCCAATATGAACATCCAAACCCAAGACAAACTTCTCGTTCTTCTAATAGGGCGTATCAATGTATGAACGAGCATATCTGGACAAAGCCTCAAAATCAGAAATGTAGTCAAGAACTGATCTGCCATTCTGCTTCAACTCTACGAACTTCTTGAAGAGAACGGACTTCTGAGCAGTGGAGATAAACTTTTCTTCAAACTTAGCTTGGAATTGCTCCCATGAAATCTCCTCTTCCGGAGTCTCGAGTATAACAGAATTCCACCATTCCATGGCTCTGCTCTTAAGCTGCCTTGATGCAAGCTTTCTCTTCATTGCATCTTCAATACCCAAATCTCCAAAGATTCGAACACATGAATCCATCCACCTCTGAACCTCTTCAGCTGGTTCAGTTCCCTTGAATGGTTCCCCTCCTAGAGATGTAAAGTCCTTGCACATCTTTGCAAAATCTACTCTAGGAACTCGCACACCTACATCTACCATAGCGCCACTGGAGCGGGTACCCTTCGCATAATTGCTTCTGCCATGGCTTCAAACATGGCCGGGTAATCTGGTTCGTCACCATTTCCCCCTCCAGTATTATCTCTCCTAGCAACGTGTCTTGATGGTCGTCTACTCATTCTAAATCTGCAATCTAGAATAATTAGCCACTTCCAAGAAAACTGCTAAAGGGATACAACTGCTACTACTATATATGTTAATATACATATAGTAAACATCCAACAGAAATCTACAAATACGTCTCTCCTACGTAATTACGTCTTTGAACTTTGGCCAAAATAGTTGACCAGAGCTCTGATACCAAATGTGACGACCGCCCATAACCCCCGCACTAAACTAGTGGAATAATGCGCTGAAAGGTGTGCCAGGCTGCTATGGACGATCATCAGAGTAGGTAAATACATCGAAACCTGTCGTAGAACTCACAGCGCAAGGATGAAATATAATAGAATATATACAACAGGTAATAGTAATGAGGTATCATATAGCAAACTTTTGAAACTTTCTCAACATCCAGAAAGGTTATCCAACTGATATCAAAGTTTGTACATAAGGCCTCACTATAACTCTCAAGCAACTCTAACAGCAGAAACAAAAATACTAGATAGTAATAAAACTGGTACGCCAGGCTCCTGCTCGTCTTCGCTCAGCTTCTCCGTCTCACTAAGCTCCATTACCAGTAACCTGCTACTTAGTCTGCCCATCCACAACCGGATGAATAGACCAAGGTAATAAGAGGAGACATAAAACCTTGAGTCAGACAATAGTCTTAGTGAGCGATAAAACAGCTAACAAACTTCAACAAGAAAGTATATGAGAATGGGTAAATGAACAACTTATCTACCCACATCACCAGAGAAGAACTCAACCTTATCTTCCCCACATCGGACAGTGATAGCCTTTACACCAAGCATTTCAACCATTAATCCATATAAACCAGAACAACCATTTGTTCATAGCAAACAGAAACAATCAACAATAGCAATTATGGGATCAAGATTATATATATCTCACGCAAATCATCCTAGTCGAATTCAACATCCCTCGAATACAAGCCCCAGAGGCCGAAACCAATATCAGACAAGCACTCAAGGAACATCTACTTCGATGTTGGATAACCCACGTGAGATGGCACAAGCAAAACATCCAGCATACATGACAGACTCTGGCTATCACCGCCAATCCTGCTTCGAAACCATCATTATCGTATGACGGCCAACCTTGCCATATGTCAAGGGCTAATGGTAACCCCAGTTTTTGCATGAACTCCATATGTCCAACCTTGACAATGTCCAACCTTGACACTAGGCCTTTCCCCAAGACCCAGGGTACTCGACCAGCAACCTTCAGATCTTTTGGGTGCCCCCATCGTACCCCTGCTTTGAGCCTGCTAGAACTTACGACAACGATGACCTCTCGGCCTTCGCATCTCTAGTCGTCCAACCTTGACGATATTCCATAGCTCAAGCAACCTTCTCGAGCCACCATTATCCATCAACTCACGACCTTTGAGTTGTCACCTCATTCGTTGTTCCATCTTGATCAATGAACACATTCAACACTTCGAACCTTCCCACTTGAACTACTTCGAAGTTATAACATCACTTGAAGTGTCCGATCAGAAATTTTTACTAGAAATGCCGACCAGACCCATTCTGGACCGACCAGACCCATTCTGGACCGACCAGACCCCTTCTGGTCCTTTTGGACCGATCAGACCCCTTCTGAACCGACCCGGCCTCCCTCAGCTCCTTCTGGACCGACCAGAATCCTTTTGAACCGACCAGACTCCCTTCTCAACCTTCTGGACCGATCAGACCGACCAGCTCCAAGACCGACCAGCCTTTATCACCTGAGACCGACCGACCACCTGCTCGACCAACCACCCTAGAGCGACCCAACCTGATCACCCCCTTCCTGGAACATGACCGACCCGCCTGCTCCAAATCAGAACTCCAGATTTGCTCGACCTGACCAGTATAGACCGACCGGCCACTTCCTTGCGACCGATCCGACTAGCCTACTCCCTCTTAGCCGACCCAATCCCTGTCTTGCTTCCTAAGCCACGATTTGACCGACCAGTCTAGGACCGACCCCTCTAGACCGACCTGATTCCTGCACAGCTCCATTTCGACTTTGATTTCGACCAAAACTTCGCCAAACGACAAATCCGACGAAACCGGCTTATCCGATTCATTCAAACGCAACCACAAACATGTTATGCAACCAACAATATCATCAATCTAACAATTTCCATCAAAACACATAAATTTCCCAAAACATGATAAGTGAACATATGAACATAAAAACGGATCTAATTTGCATAAACTTGAGAGAAATCATGAAATTAACCATTTAAAGTTATCTAGATCAGATCCTAAGGTGATTCATATGTAAAATGGACTTAGCATGGTGTAGATCCAAAGAAAATAACATGGAAATGATGAAATTAACATCCTATAACTCACATACTTTCACGAATCCGAATGAGAGATGTAAATCACTCACCGATTATCCAAAACAAAGCTAAAACGATGAAAAAGCAATCCGGACAGCGAACACTTCGAATCAAACTCTTCAATCCGATGAATTCGCCCTTGAAACGATATTGATCTAGACTCGAATGGTATAGATCTCCGATTTCCCTCCTTAGATTTGGAATTTTAATGGTGGAAAGGTGTTAGAGGAAGAAGAGATCAAAGCATCCCCATAAGAGAATGGAAAATCCAACCTTTCCCCATATCCCTTACCCTCTATTTATAGCCTCCACCAACCCCTTAATGGGCCTTCTCCAAATCAGCCCATTAGCCTTCCAAAACCTGAACAGCCAACTGAAAAACCTTAAAACAGTGATTTCTCCCAAACCGCTGAACCAAATCTTTCATGTAACCACTCTACGGAAAGATAATCATCAATTCCTTTCCAATGGCATAGGTCTCACCCTCTTATTCGACCTGAGTCAAAGTTATGCCCTGTACAAGACTGACAGGGGCAAAATGGTTACAAACAAAATCGGTAAAATTTATGGACATGTCTCGCATCCCCATAAGTAACATACCAAAAGATGAGAATGATCCAACCCTCAGGGAATAAAATAAAAATATTTTACGATCTTCCGATACGTAAAATGCGGGCTGTTACAGAAGAAATTAAATAAATAGATATATATTTATTTTAGTTGGTTTTCAAATCAATATCTAATTTAAATTATTACGTTGATTCTGAACTCCTATCTGAACCGAACAACTGTCAATTCTAGGGTAATACCCCTATTCCGGACACACTGGGATAGGTCAAGAAGTCCAATTCGATCGTCTGTGGAAGATATTTATTTAAATTGATATAAATCAAATTTAACATAATTTATTCTGCGATAATAAATTAATTTTATCGTTTCTAATTCGAACAGAAGTCTGAACTGTATTTAATTCAGTTTTAAATCTCGAACTGAATTATATTTTCGCATTACGATGATTTAATATATTCGATATTAAATCGAAATTGATCATTAAATTAATAACTTAAAATAAAATTCCACTTGTATTACCAAACCAATATTTAAATTAAATAATAAATATTCAAAAATTAACCATAAGGATCCGGGACATTATAATCTTCCCTACTTAAAATAATTCCGTCCCCGAAATTGCTAAGGTAGAAAAAGTGCTACAAACCCATTTATCTTTTCAAAACTTATTTATGTTGATACTCAACATTCCAAACTTCCTTACGTAACTCTCTTTCGAATAAATCCCTATTCGATAACTCCTCCCTTCGAATAACTATATTCGATAATCTCTCTTTCGAATAACTAGATTCGAAAACCTTTGTTCGAATAAACTATATTCGATTAACTCTATTCAATTCTATTCGAATAACTAATATTCGATTAACTCCTTTTAACTTAATTCGAATAACTAATATTTGATTTAACTCCATTCGCTTGACTCTAGATCGCAGCGATCACAATGGTTACGCCTGATTCCCTCAGGAAACATCCGACCGCCCTAGGCTATCTGCAGCCCTGCGAATTACGCTAGCAGTCGTACGAAATGGCAACTTATCCTGAGTAACTATGTTTGACTAACTCTATCTCAATAACTATATTTGATCAACTTTAATTGAATAACAAACATTCACTTAAATTCTATTTCGATTAACTATGTTCAATTAACTCTATCTGGTTAACTCTTAATTTGAATAACAAATATTCGATAAATTCTAATTGAATAACTAATATTCAATTAACTCTACGGATTAACCCTAACTGATTAACTCTAACTGGTTAATTCTACTCTAATCGATTTATTCTAACTCTAATCGACTTCTCCTATTCGAATAACTCCTATTTGATAACGTTTATTCATTTATAAAGATTTACTTTTAGTAACGGTTCTTCACTTTATAAATGTTCTCTTTAATAACGTTACTTCACTTATACAAGTGTTGTGTACCCCCTTCTATTTAAAACTATCGGTGTTAAAAACCAATATCTCTCCTCTATAAAAGTTCAGACTTATATATTCCATTTATCGAATGGTAAATATTTAATTTAATTTATAAATTGTTATTTATAAATTAATCTTTTCTATTTATCTGTTAAAAACAGATTTCCATTTTCTATTCATCTTCTAAATATTCCTTTGATTAAATTCTATTTATTTAATAAATATCTCATTTATAACATTCTATTTATTTCCTATAAACAAATATTTCCATTTAATCTATTTGTAAATGTTTTACAAATATTCCATTTTAAATTCTATTTGTAAATGTTTTTACAAATATTTCTCCTTCTGTTTGTTTGCACATAACTTCCTTTGTATTTATGTTACAAATATAATTCCTTTATAATTGTTTTACAAATATATTTTCTTTTTAACTCTTTTGGTTTTTCCTTTATCCACACCCAATTCATATTTCATTCACATTGATTTTACTCAATTTATTCATTTCGATCCATTTAACTTACTTAACTTAAATTTAATTTCAATCATTCAAATTCCCATTAGCTAGTTGCTAATTAACCGTTTTGCCTATTTCACCCTTTTTATTTGAATATAACTTGTTCAAATATATGTCAAATTAATTATAACTAATCTAATTATATTTTCAACTCGAGTTATATATTAGATTTCGAATATAAATTTTCAATCTCTTTCACTTATCCAAAAACCCAACTTCGACTCAAATTTAGTTAATACTATTTAACCATTTAAAAATATGATTTTTGTCTTAAAAATCATTTCACTTACTTCACTAAAGTTCATATTTATTTTATATCTCCAGTCTGGATTTTTCTAATGCCAATTCGGATTTTATTTCCTAAAAATCCTTTTATTTATTTAATTAAACCGTTATGGTTTTATAATGGTTCTGGCGCTGCTTTTCTAAAAATTTGATTTTAACATAACTCAAAATCTATACGACGAAATCCAGATTTTTCTCTTTCATTAGAAAACTATTGTTCAACCGGTCCCGACGATTCTTGTTTCAAAGAATTCCGACTTCAATTGAGTTCTGTATACTAAATTGATGTTCGAATCGCCAACTTACGAACTGCCGCACTACAGCGAGCTCGTTTTAATTATATTTATAAATATAAACGTTTTAACTTTGTTTATAATAAATTCAACTCCATTCTGATATATTTTTAATATATATCCAATCCATTTCACATAATATTCCTGATCTATTTCACTTCTAATATTCAAATCCTATATATTTACAATATTCAAATTCCATTTGAATTTCTTTATTCAAACTCTATATTTGAATTTCCTTTATATTTGCAATATTCAAATTCCATTTGAATTTCTTTATTCAAACTCATTTGAATTCCTTTGAATTCAAATTCCATTTCAATTTTTCTTAAACATTTTCTATTTGAATTTTCTTTATTCAAATCCTATTTAAATTTCTATGTTCAAATGTTATACTCACATTTTATTTGAATTATATATTTTTTAAATTCCATTTCAAATCCTATTTGAATCCCTATATTTTACTTCTATTTGAAATCTGTATTCCAATTCCCATTCCACTTCTATTTGAAATCTATATTCCAATTCCCATTTCAAAATTCCTTTGAAGTAATATAAATATATACATATATTTATATCTATCTCAAATTCAAAACATTTGAATTTTCAAACAACTTGTTTCTTTTCAAACAAATTTCCATCAGAACTTTTCTAAGGCAGCAATTCATCACTCAGAAACTCGAAAGTGAACACTGGTGATGTTGCGACCATCATCAGAATTATTTCCCAGCCACTGAAGTGAGTTCAGTGCTATATCACTTGACATTCATTTAGAAAAAATATTTTCCAAACTCCCAGGATTTTAAATACTTAATTCTGGTTTGAATTCAATTTCAATTCATCTCATTTGTATATTTGATTTCATATACAAATTCCATTGGTTATATATATAACTATTTCAGTTTTATAATCCCATTCGATTATAATCCTAACAATCAATTCAACTATTTAAAACAATATCGTGTCCAATCTTCTGTTGAAGTGTTTATATACTCCTGTCGACATCGTGGCGTCGCACGATTCGATCAGAATTCATAATTCACTCAACAAACTAGTCAACACAATATAAAACAGTTTTTATATCAAATAACAAATACGCTCTCTCGTATATATATACACTCAACTCATTCTAGGATACTACTGATCCTATCTCTAATGAGCACATTCCAACAAGCCTAGGTATTCGCTCAACCTAAGCTCTGATACCAACTGTAATGACCCAGATTTCCGTAACATCTGAGTTGATTATACACATCATACGTCCAACTCAAATATCACGAAAATACAAAACATTTTTTTTAGAAGAAAGAGATAGAAGAAGAACAGAAATAACAACACAGAATCTCACAACGCAGCGGAACAAAATATAATATATTATAACTTTTGAAATACAATATCTCAACTATATAACATACACTTATCAGAGTACAACACTTACAACACAACGGAACAACACTATAACTAGATAACGCTGAAGCCTCCTGCTCCAAGCTCCTTTAGATATATCTGAAAAATCCTGAACTACTTGACTGCCCGTACAAATTTAGGCATCCAAGAGTTTAGGTAGAACAAAACAAATAAACTTCGGGTCAGTCATGGGACTGGTATGAGTAAACAGTTTAAAACAGTTTCAGAAAACTAAATGATATCTCATAAGACCACGCCGTATAACACGGAACGGGTTTTTCCCTTATGAGAATCCAAACACTTGATTTAACTTTCAAGATCCCTTGATAGGAACGATAATCTTTATATCAAAACCCTTTGATATTATAATATTGTCTAAATCAAGTAGATAACAATCTAGTGGAACGTTTGCATCTCACGTTCCATATATATAATATACAATCATAAACCGCAAGCACGTATTGGGTATTTGATTTCCAACTATGACAAGGTATGGAACCACCTTCCGCTGGTGTATCTCTAGAGGAGAATACACCGAGTTCAACAAGAACAATCCCTAAGCCCTTGATTAATATTCCATTAATTAAATCACTTCTCTATTTCTTTATCAATATTTGTTAACCAAATATTTTCAATAACCATATTGGCCTTTTATGTTATTTGGAAAACATTTCCGAATATCGCCTTCCTTTATTTTCTAAACTTTAGATAATATATGCTATTTATAATTGGAAAATATTCCAATTACTTATCTCTTTTCCGATCTGGTTTATTTCTATACTTAGGAAATATTTAACATCTATTTCCAAGCTTACATTTATTTGGGTTAAAGCAGATGTTGTGTAAAACATCGTTACGACAACCCAAATACTATATTCAATTAACTCTTATTCAACATTGATCTTCGAGCCTGAAATCTTACTATTTATTTGTTAATAATGAAATCAATCAAGTTGGGGTATAACTACCTCTCAGACCTTGACTGAATAACATTTATAACGTCAAAACAGATATGACTACTTACTCGAATAATCAATACCATACAACTACTTCTTTACTTTTAAACACATATACACTTTCTCTTTCTATTCTTACTAGATTTTATTCTTATACTTCCTTTTTGATTTTACTATTCTATTTCTAAGTTTGTTTCCTTATCGACTTCTATATATATATTGATACGTTGATTTCTAACTATCAAATTATCTTAAAAATATTCTATCTCCTTAAATTCCCGGAAAAATTCGCCATAACCTCCTTTATACCAGGAGCTTCGGGATATTTCTAATAGCCTCCCATGGCCCTTACCAATCTAAAAAGAAAAGCCAAGCGGCTAGCCGATACAGCGCATAAAATCTCATATATGAATTAAATACGTACCTTTTTGTCGGTCATTCTATTTATTTCACTTCTATACTTTATTCCAAACCTGTCTCCAGTATATTTATACCTGTCCAATTTATTTCCAACTATACCTGATCGTTTTACTAAATTCGTTAATTAATTTGTTAATTAACTCTTCAATCTATTTCACCTTCATATTTGAACATGACATGTTCAAATATAATTTAACTTGCATATTAACAAATTCTAATTATACTCATACTCTCGTTTCCTTATCGACTTCTCTATTCAAATTCCAGTTCAATTCTATTTGAATTCTCTGTATTTAAACTTCATTTGAATTCTATTAGAATTCCTAAATTTAAACTCCATTTGAATTCTATTTTCAAACTCTATAGTTAACTTCATTTGAATTCTATTTTCAAACTCTATAGTTAACTTCATTTGAATTTTGTATTCAAATTCTATTGTTTAAAGTCCATTTGAATTCTATATTCAAATCTATTTAAATTCTCTGCATTATTTATAAACAACGTTTATAACTTCACTTAAAATCCCCCATTATATATTTATAGACAAAGTTTATAAATTCAATTCAAATTCCACCTTTTCATTTATAAACAAAGTTTATAAATTATATTCAAATCCCACCTTTTCATTTATAAACAAAGTTTATAAATTCAATTCAAATTCCACCTTTTCATTTATAAAAAAAATTTTATAAATTCCATTCAAATCCCACATTTTCATTTATAAACAAAGTTTATAAATTCAATTACTTGTTTTATATATCTTCAAAACAAGTTAATATTTTCTATAGTTCATTAAAAATTCCAATTCTATTTATAAAAATAGAAATCCCTTTTTTTTTAAATCTCAAATACCCTTTCAGGGTATTTTATAAATCAATATCCCAAGCCCCAGTGATATTTTAATCAATCAAATCAACAAATTTTCAATCATTTGATTTTTAACACATCATATATGAATATATATGAAATCAAACAAAACAACAGACATATAATATATTTTTGAGGAATCCAGTTGGATTTCTCCAACCTGTTTTCCTGCATCCACAGACGTTAGTCAACAAAATAATACCCATCCTGCTTCGAGGCAGGATATCGCGGTATGAAGGTCATCCACTATCATAGCGTGGGGCGTATAGGGTAATCATCCGCTATGAAACTGCGGGCATCCGCTGATGAGACTGCGGGAATCCAACCAATCATCAACCCAATATATATATAATAGTCAACCAATCCTAGATAACTAACATATTTTATAAAACAATCAGACAGCATTCAAACAAGCACAGACAATTATTTTTAACTATATAAAAATAATTTCTAAATAAAAGGTGAGATTTACTCACTGTTTTATTTGGTGATTATCGTCGTCATATCTAAATCTAAACCATGGTTTAAAATTAGACACCAATCCCAAGAAGCTTCAAAGTGTTCCGAATCAATTCCTATCCATAGTGTTCTTCCAAATGACTTAAACGTGATTGATTTTGCCGTAATCTGATATCGTATGAGATATACATGTGTGTTATAAATTCGATAAAATTCAAGTGATCATTAACTTGCTAAATAAAAATTTATAAAAAATTTACTTTACCTTAATCTTTCCCTGATCGAAATTCTAAAACCATATATCGTTCACATCAAAACTGTGCTGACCTTGTACTTCTACCGGCCTTTACCACTGCCTCCATCATTGACTGACCCTACAATCACCTTACTCAACTCAGCACTTATCCATTCTGACATTTTCCCAAACACCTTGCAGGCGATCTTCTTTCTCCTTTTTATCACCTCAATCACTGCAACAGTAATCATCCAGTCCTGGAGTTGCTTCCAGTCTTCAGTAGCAGTGCATCACTTCTCTGGTTCAACACCACAGAAATCGTTTTCCAACTTCGAACTCCCTCAATCTTCAATGTCGAATTCCAGTATCGACACTGCTACCTCCTTCCTTCTTATTGCCTAAATCGAGTAGAAACTCGATCCCTAACTGTACTGTCGACAGCGTTTGAGCATCAGCAGGGAGGGTCGCAACTTCCAATTTCTTATCCAGATGAAGCGCTCGCCCTTTGAACGGAGCTGATGGGACCGAGGATCGAGAGAACAAAAATGTCCCAAAAATAAAAAGGGTCTCGATTTGATTGTGTTTGAGAGAGGAGCGGTATTGATTTAATTAGCCTGCGAACCAAAACAAATAGGAAGGATATGGGGGTTCTCGTGATTTTATACTGGAAGAAGGCGGACGTGGTGCTTCCTAGACCTTTTGAACTTGAGGAGAAGGAAGAGTACACGCCCCTTTGATTTTTGTTGTGGAGAAGAAAGGAGCACGGTGTTGTTTTGAATTGTGGACATGAGAGGAGCACGGCTGTTTGTTTTGATTTGTGGTCATATAGGAAATTAAATAAATATATATATATATATATTTTAGTTGGTTTTTAAATCGATATCTAATTTAAATTATTATGTTGATTCTGAACTCCTATCTGAACCGAACAACTGTCAATTCTAGGGTAATACCCCTATTTCGGACACACTGGGATAGGTCACGAAGTCCAATTCGATCGTCTGTGGAAGATATTTATTTAAATTGATATAAATCAAATTTAAAACAATTTATTCTACGATAATAAATTAATTCTATCGTTTCTAATTCGAACAGAAGTCTGAACTGTATTTAATTCAGTTTTAAATCTCGAACTGAATTATATTTTCGCATTACGATGATTTAATATATTCGATATTAAATCGAAATTGATCATTAAATTAATAACTTAAAATAAAATTCCACTTATATTACCAAACCAATATTTAAATTAAATATTAAATATTCAAAAATTAACCATAAGGATCCGGGTCATTACAACCTCGTTGGGTTACTCATCCTGCAACATACGGACTGCTTCAAGCGTCTTAGTTTTATATGTCATTAGACCCTAAGTCTAACCATTTATTTCACGCTTGTGCCACCTTGTCAACTTTCTCATTTAACTTGGTTATTCACATTAGCTTCCATTTTTTTCGTATTCACCAAGTTACCCTTGCTTATTAATTCAATTTATACTTAACCCACTTAAGTCCATTAATAAGCCCACAACATGTTATTTTCCAATTTCATAAATTATTCCCTTTTTGGGTTACAACAACATGTTATACTTAATTCATAGTTAAGTATGCCTTATCCCACATACATACTGATTAGGAGAATAACCCTCTAAACACCAGCCCTGAAGACCGAAATCAACATTAGACTGGCACCCAGAGAATTACTCAACCCGACTAACATATATGATTCTAATTTACTTCTTTTCCACTCATATAATTTATATCATTTTAAATTTCACATTTCTCCTTTCCAAACCACTGAATTTAAGTATACCTTTACATATAAGTTGTCTCATCTTCCTTATCGTTTCCTACAACTTATCTTGTCCCATAAGTTATAATTTCCACCTATTATCCTTTCTTGCCTTATTCAAGTTTATTCATAATATGTTATTTATCATTCCCCATTTCTTGTCAATAATTTAAGATTTGACTTATTTCATAGTATAAGTCATCCCTTCCTTCAAGTCTTGTATTACATCTTAAGTCATAACCTTCCCTTGTCCCTATGAAAAGTTTGACTATTATTTAATTTTACATCACCGCAACTCAAGTTTATAATAGGTAATTATCATTCCCCCATTACTGTGTCATTAGTTTTAGATTTGACTTAACCCTTCCTTTTACTTAACCCGTTACTTAAACTTTTCCCAATTCAATTAATTTATGATACTGTTACGGGTCTCATTTGGTTAAGCATATCTAAATTCTGTTTCACATGTCACACGTGTCCCACTTATCCCCCTTTTTATTACAATTTCCATGTCTTACACATGTTTTACTACGGTTAAGTCTACCTTGGTTATGTCTTACATCACATGTCTCACAACGGTTAAGTCCACATTTTTTATGCTTTACATGCCATTTATATCGCCCACTTAACCCTCTAACCATACCCATGTCACCCAGATGTCTTATTATGGTTAGTATTTCTTAATTTATTTATAATGCCGTAACGAGGTATAACCTCTCATATTAGACGTCCGTTCGTGGCTGCTGGATTTGCCAGGCGATTCCGTGCAGTCTTACACCAAAAACGCGCCTAGCCTCGTGTCATAAACCGTTACGCCTCTAGTTCTTGCCGTTGACCTCTCACATTAGACGTCCGCTTGTGGTTGCTGGATTTGCCGGGCGGTTCTGGGAAGTCTTACACCGTAAACGTGTCAAACCTCGTGTCATAGGCGTTCATTAACAATCGTCATTCACCCAAACCCCAAATTCATGTCATATGTTCCAAATTCAACTTAATTACATTTCATTTTTATGCCTATTTCCAATTTGCCATTCACTACACCAATTACATGATAGTTAGCCAATTTTCATACTACCCAAATTATCCGGTTATAGCCAAATTCACTAATTCCAATATCCATTTATACCCAATTTCATATAATCAATATTTTCCCAATATATATACCCCAACATTCCCACGTTCATACATATAATCTAATTCACCCTCTAGGCTTACTTTTCAAGTCACGAATAAATTTCACCAATCCATGTTATCCAATTACATGTTGTTAATATTGAATTATACCAATTCCATATCCAATGACAATTATGTCAAACTTACATAAATTCAACATTATAGATTATATTCCTCGACTACATAAAATAGATTATGCCCAATATATATAATAACAATTGTTATGCCGCAAACCCCAAAATTACAGATTATATTCCAATATCCCCATATTCCAATCGTGCGTATTGTATAATAAGATTTCGTCTAGGTTTGAGATAACCTAGATCCAAAAATAAAAAAGGGAAAAGGATTAAAAGGAGAGAACTCAAACGTAGGCATAAATAAAATAACAGATCTTATTAAATTAACATTATATTCATTATGGGGAATGGTAAACGATAGAAGCAACATTATACAACAAATATAGTTCAAATCCACTTACATTGAATGGATTAGAGAAATAAGCGATTTGTTGTTGATGTAGAATGCTGATTTAATCTTCTTATTTGATTATTGGTGAAGAGCATGAATTGTTGTTGAAGAACTTTGCTTTTTGCTTTGATTAAACTCCAAAGTTGCTGAAGGACTTGCAAATTAATTTAGGGTTTTTGAGGCGGCGGCCATGTTTAGTTGAAGTTTGGCGGCATGAAAACCTCAGAAGAATTGTTTATGAATTAGGTTAGGTCTAGGCACTATTTTATAGGTGTAGAGAGTGTTTTAGAGCCAATAGTTCGCCCTAGAAGCCATCTGGTCCGTCCAGCACATCAAAAATTGTCGCTTCCCAGATATGGAAAAATCGGGGGGGGGGGGGGGGGGGGGAGGTCGACCTTCCTGTGTATTTTTCTGAATTTTTGTTGAATCTTCCGGAGGCCATAACTCTTTCATGCGGAGTCCGATTTTCGAAAACTTGGACTCTATTCCAAGTATAATTCCGAGACGAACTCAATGGTGATGTTCGTTTTAGTTAATTCCTGATATTTAAATTAAGTATCCTTATTTTATTGTCTTCTCTGTTACGTACACTGTTATCGGATTAATTTATACATCACCATTATTTACCTATTTATGCATATACACATATTTTTACACATTTTTAATTATATTAAAATGTGGGGTGTTACACTATTCCCCCTCATGCGCAATCCCTTCTTACGGTTGTTATACTATCTCAAAACCAATTTGCTTCAAAGTCCATACCATTCCTCCAAGAACAGCTCATTTACTCAGCATCTCCCACACCAAAATCATAATCCATACTCCAGTTCAACACAAAATAATCGAACTCCAAACTGGTTCAACAGCAATACACTTGAACTACCAGGACTTGATTTTCCCTTGAATAGCAACGCATCCCTTAGTTTCACCAAAACTGACCGGGACTGACTTCGACTTTTCCCATAGAAACGCACTGGCCCATTCTAGAGGACGCAGTACCCTGCTCTCCCCATGTTTTCAACTCCATTGCCCTTCTGAAATCGAAGCACCCTCTACATCGTTTTTCAATACCTTCGAACCACTCATCCAGTTGCAAACAATACTTACATCGCATCATTTCAGCATTAAAACCATACTTCCAGTTCGTCGAAAATCAAACTCCACTCATCGTTGCTCTTTCAGAACTCGCAATGATACTACATTCCAATAGATCCATGTCGGCATCGCACCTCACAAAAAGTTGAACTCCCTTCAGCAAAACTTATATGAACCCCAGAAAGATCCCTTTTAGATCGCAAGTGCCTTTGGGCGTTCCTTCGAGTTTCCGAAATCCGGTGTGTTGAGCTTCAGACCCTAGCACGATTTGATTTGCGTGTTTCCTTTTTTTAAAATTGGATCGATGGTTTTTCTCTGAGTATCGGTGGAAGTAAATTTGGTATTTACGTTCTGGAAAAGAACAGAAGAAAAGGGAAAGCTCAGAATGAATTTGAATGACAAGTTACGAAGGCAATAGCTCCTTTATATAGATGTGCGAGGGGACAGAGGGTACGATGCCATTAAATCATGATTTTCCTTAGGAGTGAAGTTGGGGAACCAATTGTATGTAACGAGGGAAGATAGCTGAATCTATGAATAAGTTATCAATATAGCTTCGGGGTTAAGGGATAGGTATCAGTGTTAGGTCAGCCTCACGATTAAATTGAACTGATGTTTTCATTTTAATAAAAAAATCCTAAAATTTCGAACTCTTATTTAACCACAACAAATGGCATCTCTAGGGTGATATCACTATTCTGAACTTACTGGAACATGTTTTGAAGCCCCATTCGATCGTATGGAAAAGATATTAATTTAAAATGACGATTTAAAATTAAATTCAACTCAATATATATGAAAAATAACAAATAAATTATTACTATCATAAAAACTATACTCATATAACTCTGGAATAAATTAATATGAATTTTAAACCCGATATCTCATTTTCGAGTTAAACCAATATTCAACTTATTTAAAATCGATTTATTTTGTTAATAAATCATTACGGTTTATAAAAGATTCCACAACGATTTTCTTGGAATTTGATTTGGCCATAACTCTCAATATAAAACACGAAATTTTGATTTTTCTCTTTTATTACAAAATTATAGTTCAACAGATTCGAATATTTCTTGTTTCAGTAAATTCTGTACACTCAATTGAAGTTCAAAACTAAATATTACGAACTACCATGCTATTTCGAGCTCGTTTATATTATATTATTTATTTATATATATATATTTATTTATACGTTCAACTCTGTTTTTAGTTAATATAAAATTCCATTTATATTACGATTTCGATACTTAAGCTAGTTTAAATATTCAAATAATAATTGAAAAAAATGCGGGACATTACATCCCTAGAGTTAACAATGATTCTGTCATGATTGGAATATACGGATTGCAAGGACTACTCACTACTGATCTATAGGGTGATTCCTAGGATGTGGTAGGAGGATGACTTTGGTTCATCCTGTTCCCGGATGACTTGTACGGAAGATGTGAGATTCCAAAGTGAATGGTGGCCATATGTTCAAAAAGAAGAATTATAACCTCAAGCCTCATCAACCAGGAAATGACAGAAATCGGGTAGGCAGCATGGCTATGTGGGTCGCTCCCATTAGGGTGTATAATCACCTATCTGGAGAAAGTCCATTTCATTCTTTAATCTATTTTCGATGCTGTTCCTTTTTGGAAACGATGGGTAAGCTCCGAACCGTTAGTGATATACATTCGATACACTCAAGCGAAATGAGTGGTTGGTCATATGTGACCGGGTTGCAAGATGTTCTTGTTGAACCCAGTGTATTCCCCTTTAGAAATACACTATCGGTAGGTGGTTCAAAACCTTGTCATAGTCGAAATTCAATCTCCAATAAGCGCCCTCGGTTTTGTTTGTATACTATATATGTGGAGCGTGAGATGCAAGCGTTCCGTTAGAATCTATTTATTTGTATTTAGACACTATTACAATATCAGAGTAAGATATTGATTTCAAAATGTTTTGGGTTATCGTATGGTAAAAGACATCCATATTTATGTGTGGATTTGGTCATACGATTATCCTTTTCTTTCGAAAAGGTTTTAACTTTAAAATCAAGTTAGATGAAAATATAAACTTATCGAGTTTTTCTAACTCTGGTTCACCAGACTAGCCCGGTGTTTGTAATGCTTGGATTATACCATATTGTACAGGTTCAGATTATCAGATGCTATGAAGTCTAAGACTAGATGAAGGTGTTAAGACGTATGATATCTACTATTTATTCCGCTGTGTGTTGTATATGAGGACAGATTATTATACCTGTCCAGATGATGATTTGTAAGTATTATTTCAAAGCTCTCAATAAAGTTTATTAATATATTATATTTTGTTCCACTGCGATGTGAGACTTATGTAGTGATGATTCTTCTTCTTCTTCTATTCTAACTTTCTTTCTTATCTCACCCTCTAATTTCTGTCTAATAAAGTTCCGGTGTTTTCGATGCTTGAATGTTCGATATAGTGTTTTTATGTCGATTTTTGGGGTCGAAAATTCATGTTCGTTACAACATTTTTTTTCCAAAGAACAAAAGGGCATATTTATAATAACCAAGTAAAGCCCCAACAATGCCAAACACAAACAGGATTATTATTATTCTAACCAAAATTGCACAAACTGCAAATCAACAACCAAAACCTATGAATCTGGAATGAAATGTTATACTTCTAATCATAACTTTGGGACTGATTTCCAAATCCAAGGTGTTTACAATAACCAGAACAATTTAGAATAATTGTAGGCAAGATGATAATATTAAATTGAAAGGCTTACAAATACACACCTAATTTATATTCATATATTTTAGATTTGAAAAAAATAAACAAAATTGATATTTTAAGGCATATAATTCAGATTAAACACAAACGAAATATATAAGTTATTATAAACAATGTATATATTTTCCCACTCACCTGAAAGTTATCCAAATTTGAATCTGAACACAACTTTTAGGCTTACAATTCAAAAACCTTACAGATTCATAATTTGTTTACAAAGGGGATTTACGAACACAGATTTAGATCTACAGATATGAAAGAAGAATAGATAAAGAAAAAGGAAATTCAATAATGTAAATTACCTATTCGTAGAACCAACCCTTTTGCGTTGATTTGAATTCAATATCTCCAATTCTTGTTTATTTGATTTGAATGGATTTATAATTTAGAATTTTGTAAGAGATTGAAGAATTGGGAATGGGAAAATTTCCCTACTGCATCCAGAAAATATGAGAAAAAGAGCAGGGGTCTAGCCCTTCATTTATAGGCGTGAAAATGACCCTGAACCGTTAGATTGAATTATATAAAGATTAGTTCATCGATATATAATAAAATATATAATCATACCCTAGCTGCCACTATCAGAATCGACCAAGGGTCGATCCATCGGTCGACCGTCTAGGTCGACCTAGCAGTGGGGCAGGGACAAATATATTTATTATTATATTTATATATTCTATTTTATTTTATTCAGTTAGTTTTCATATTTCGTTCGTAACTTTTTTGTACGGACTCCGTTCGCGACGTTTTAAACATGAAAGTTGACCAGAATTCCATCACAAATGCAATGGTACAAGTTTCATGGTCAAATTCCAACATTTGCGAAAATTCCATTTCTGGAAATCTAATTAAATAATCAAATTAATTATTGCCAAAATTTCGGGTTGTTACAGCGTATCTGTTAGTGTTATAGAATTTTTTTATATTGTGTTGACTTATATGTTAAGTTATTTGTGAAACTTAATCGATATTTGGGATACTATGTAATCGATAGGGATTTCTAAATACTTAAAATGGTAAACTAACATTGTATTATTATGATACTAGGTGGATGAGGTAATTTTACCTAAGCTGTATTTTTATAGACAGAGGATAATTTTCATAAATCATATAGTTATTCGTAAGATATGTTATTTGTTAAGAGATGATAATATTTAGTTATCATATTGTCATTAGTTGACAAGTTATGCTCAGGAAATTTACGACTTTTTGTTGTTTGGTTAATTTATGTTTGAGCACTTATGAATTCAGTTTCATAAGATGTCTGATAATGATGTTAAATTGAATTTTAATTTTAACTAGAATGGTTGTTTTGATAAATAAAGATATAAAACATGAAATGATTTCATATGAGTAAGTAAAATTATGTATATATATAGCTTACAAGTATAATTTATAAATACAAATGGATTTAAATTCATAGTTAGAGAATTTACATCTCGATGATTTTAAAATATGTTCCCAAAATTGGGAGAACTAATAATAGCATTAATCTTAGAAGTATAATTGATTTAAAAATATACTTTAAAATTTAGTTTTGTAAGAGGTTAATAAACTCACTTAGGTCATTAGAAAATAATACTGATGATTATTGCACCATCATTGGTATTTATTTTTGAGTTTATAAGTTGGAGATCGTTACCGTATGATTTGTTTAAAGTAGTTTGGATTGAAAATAAACTTTTATTTTGAATTATACAATATAATCTTGATACATAAAAGAATGTAAATATGTCAAATTATTTTATTTTAGAAAGGATTTAAAATAAAGTCCGGGTGCTACGCCAAAAAAAGAAGTCCAGGTGACTGAAATTTTCAACTAAGTAATGTATTTACTAGAGTATCTTATTTATTTTTGTAATTTTTTTTAGCAATATCGTATTGAGATGTAGGTTGGAAATTTTCAATTACGAGAGTAAAGTGAAATTTTCAACAATTTTTAGCAGTAGAAATTTCCAAGTTAAATAGGAGAATTTGGCTTCAGTGTTGTGAAAATTTAGAAAATAAGCATGTAATTATAAAGTGGGAATGGTTGTGAATTAAAACCAAATAAAGAATTCATTTAATTAATTGTTTAAGAAAAACTAAACACAAAATTGTATATATACTCTTAGATGGTAATGGAGTGTTATAAAATATAGACTTAGATAGAATAGATAATTAATATTGGTGTGCATGTAAATGTTTAGAAAAACATAAGTATGTAAGAGTTATGAAAAATGAATTGTGTTATATAATTGTAACTACCATATTTCAACACCGAAACTAGATAAAGGTGAAGGGGTATCGGTGTGTTAATAGCGCCAAAGGAAGGCATCAGAAGCATATGACCAAACTAAAGCACTAAGGATAACCGATACCGAAGCAAGAAGGAAAGAAATTCAGATCACATGCTATCGGTACCAACATGGGCAGTGTAAGCTTGGTACCAATACAAGGAGGACAGCGGAATAGCGGTCCCACACTGAAAGCTATCAACCTGGTATCAACTCCGAGAGCATGCATTTCTACACCAAAAGCGAATAATAGCAGGTAGCTGAAGGCTTATGATCTGATACCAGGATGCAGAACCATAAAAAAGGAAAGCACGAAACCAAGCTAGGATGGAGCAAAGGGCTATCGATACCAATTCACTTGGTATCGATACCGCCACCAGGAAGCAGTTCATAAATCATCAGAAAAGATCCATAAGCAATGCTGTCGCAAAACCGACATCGGAACCAAAGGCTACTAAAATAAAGACAAGGAAAGAAAGGTCATCCACACTCACATCTTTAGTGTCGATACTGATACCAAGGAGGATGTTATATTAAGGACAATGCTCAGAAGTCAATAAAGCAAGGCAAAGTTTATAATTTACTATCACATTCAAACGTTACTGCTGAAACCGAAAGCAACCAAAAGAAGCTACCTATACCAATTTTCTTGGTATCGATACAGTATGAGGAAGTGGCACCAACTTCGTGAACAAGGAGGAGTTGATAACAACACTCAGAAGAGAAAGGAAGGTCGAAACTCGAAAGCTGGTGCCAAAAGCCACTAGTGCAGCCGACACCGAGACCAAGCATCATTGCCAAATCCGAAAGTGGGCTTCTACTGATTGCTACCGAAAGAGGGCCCAATATACCTAGAAATAAAACCCAAGGGGTCTCATTTTAGGGGACTTTTCTGATTCTCAAATCTTGTATTCATATTATTAGAGAGAGAACCCTAATTTGTAACTGAATTTGGGGGATTCTACTTGTAATCACGTATGTACTCAAATCAATGGTAATTAAAGAGAGAATCAACACTTGTGATCAATTTCGTGTGTTTCCTCATTGCTTATACCACTTATTTCCTTATTGCTTCCCCACGTACGGCTAGGCCTCATGTATAAGCTTAGTTACCGAAGTACCATTCTACAAGTCGTTTAGCATTCTAACTTGCATTGCGCTTAGGGAACCCATATCCCAAGGTAGTTGTTGGTCCTTAAGTCTCGTAAGTGTGATACTCACCTCTATGAAGGAAGAGTAACTAATCATCGGGCTTTAGACCTTGATATCCAGGGAACGGTGAACTGAATCAAGCTTGTAGGAACTAAACAATCTCTTTGGTTCCCCTTAGGTCCGCATCGTTAGCCCTAATTCCGATATTGACGAAAAAAATGATTAATATTTTGGCTTTAGAAGGAGGGCCTGAACCTCTGATCCTTTGGATAAACTACCACATCCCTGGATGTTCCGTTCTGAGTTGGACTAAGCTTTAAAGAAGCAAGATCATGAGTAAAGGGTTACTGCTAGTTTCTCTTTAATCTTAAATGACTACGGCAAGTATTAGTGATCCAATAATCATAGAAAGCAAAGGCTTAGATTGGAGGCCCTACAGATTAGAAACGTGGATAAGGAAGTAGAAACTTATAACCCTGACCCTTGGAGCATTAACCCTTTACACATAGGACCAGCCCGAGTCTTTGCTCTAATAAATTCTACATCAAAGGAATACAACTTATTTACTCACTTGAAAGAAGCCATCAATGCACATGCTAAGGGAACTATATTTGAGCAAAGAATAGTGGAGAAGTTCAACCACTTTATGTCAGGATGGTCTAAAAAGGTTGTACCTCAATCTCACAACACAACAAAAAGAAAGCTAAAATATAAAGAGGAACCAATAAAATTAAGTAACAAAAGGGCTGAGCACCAATGCCAAAAGGGGGTCTGCGAACCAAGTTTAGCAGAATATTGCAAGCTTACTACATCAATTGAGAATATATACTTTCTAACCAAGTATGAGCTCAACTTTTGGCCATCACTAGAGAAGAAACCAAGAATGAAGTCAAATTGGAAGGACCTTATTGCTATTATCATATGATGAATGAGCACGAAACCAATCACTACCGAGTGCTTGAAGGGATGATCATCAAGATTTTCAATCAAGGCAAAATGAACAGATATGTAAAGAAGAATTAATCAACTACAACAAAGGATTCTTTGAAGAAAGAATGTCTACATGGTTGAGGGTACGATCTCCCTAAAAAGTTGGAACCACCCGAAACGGGCGAAGCAACCTACGGTAGTAGAAAACCCTTGTCACCACCAAGATGGCCAGAGCAAGGTACCCCTCGAGGGGGGTGTAAGACTTTATCCTCGCTCAATTCAGAAAGGGTCAGGTTAAAGCATCAAAAGGGTAAGCCACCGCCCCCATGATGGTGCAGTTAAAACCCTTACTCCCGCCTACAATGGCCTGGGTAAGGCACCCTATAGAGGGGGTGAGTATAAGCATTTATCCGCGTCCAAATCGGAAAGGGTGAGGCTAAAGCATTGAAAATCCTTATCCGCGTCTATGATGGTCAGGTTAAGGCACCCTCTTGGAAGGGGGTGGAGTGTAAGACTCTGTCACCGCATATGATGGCCAGGGTAAAGCATTAAATGTAATCCTTTAGTCGCACCTACAAAGACCAGGGTAAGGCGCCTCCTCACTACACCATATCAGCCAATTTGGCACACAACGTTGCGGGGATAAAATACGGTTTATAGTCGTATCATATTTGATAGGTCTTAGAGCCGTAGCAAGCTACATTTTGCGATCCGCACCACCCTAAACACCATAAATCTGACCGTCCATCGGGGATGCTCCAGATCGGTTCATTTAACACGGCCTTTGGCCAAATCTAATTCGTATCATATTGTGCACCCCTTCAGGCACTCCAAACACAAATTTTGGCCGCTCCCTTTTCCTTTTGTTTTAGTTTAATGGTGACCGAAAACCCAAATTAGGGTTTTCAATCGGTGACCAAATCGTGCCTCCATCTTTCTCTGGAATCTCCTCCTCCGGCAGAGATGATTCGATTTTTGTGTCTCCAGCTTTTCACTGGTTAGATCACTGGCATCACTGGCACCAATGATCGACCAGCGCAAAGCTAGAGACCCCAAATTTGGGTGATTTGAAGATTGTGGACTTTGGGTAATTTCGATGTGCTAATCAACTTATTCATAATTTGTATCGTTACATTCAGGTAATTCTTTTTACTAGTTCATATTATCTTAATGTCACTCTCAAGGACGGAACCAGGATTTTAATTTCCACCGGGCTAAGTAAAAGATTAATTAAAAAAGGAGTGATCTTGATTATAATAACGTCATTCACAGAGTAGATTTGGGGATAAGAATAAACATTTGTACTTGTAGGCAAATGAAATTTAGATAACCATATTTACTTGGTTCTTCACAGAGTAGATTTGGGGATGTAGTTGGGTTGGCAGTTTTATGTGCTTTGTTAAAAACATAGAAGATTGAAATAGGATCTCCTATCTTGAAATGTAAGAAAACCATGCAAGCAGCCAAGTTGCATTTTTTCTATTCTATGTGTAATAATAGATAGATGGATTTCAAGGTGTACAACCCTTCATGTAATACGAGAAATTGTTAGTGTTTTGAACCGTATAATAGGTTATAACTATGCAGTAAAACCTTAATTGTGCAGGGTCTGCTGGATTGGGATTTCTGTCATGGTACTTAGCAGGAAAAATCAGAGCATTTTTGATATAAACTTCAGGTAATATCTCGCTTTTTTCCATCCCCTCATCTCGGATACACTACATTAGCTAGATTAGGGTGATAGAATAGAAAGGGCAAGGCTATAGCAATGTTATATCTACAATATTGCAGACAAGTGACAAGGAGAATTATAATGAGTTTGTGGTTTAATACTTTTAGAGCGAATTAGTGAGTCATTACGTGAAAATTATGTTTGCGGAGATTTTGGAGAATGAAAAATAAACTGGTTCAAAGCAAAGGAATTGTTTTGGAGAATGAAATCATGTCATGTAGCATTACATAAACATGTTATACATATAATTGACAAATATGCACACACGAATACAAAGACACGATATGCCCTTCACTGTTATCAGTACGAACACAAAGACATGATATTTTGTGTGCAATCAGGCATAAAATTACTTCTTTTTTCCTATAGATTTTTGGCGCTTTTGTGTTGCTAGAACTCAGGCGCTGGCTATCACGATTCAGTTTTACTGCCAATCATCAGGTTGGCCTTTTAAGTTTTTTTTTTAAACTGTGTACATAGTAACATATATAAATATTTATGCTATTATATAAAAAACTTTATGATCAGCATCATGATCTAGCTTATTCTCATAGTAGTACTGCTTTGATTTACAGCAAACACATGGATTTTATTGGCATATTGATCAGCACGTATGCTCAATCTTCCCGGCCTCGACTGGAGTTATATATATCAGGCTGATCATATGTTTTTACCTTTTTTTGTTAGTTCGTACTGTTATGAAAATCTTGTAAATGCTTTGAGTATATATATAAAATATAAATTGTGTTATTCTTGTGTATAAATTGTGGTATATATGCTGTGTTATATGAAAAATATGTGCTACAGTTTCTGTATATATATATATGTATATTCATATATATAAATATGTGCACACATAGATATAATTCGATACGGTCAAAGGCCGTATCTGAATACTACTTAGATACGGCTACAAGCCGTATGTTATTACCTATGAGATACGGTTTGTAGCCGTATCCAAAAATTTAACACGTCGTTTTTTGATACGGCTATTGGCCGTGGTTAAGAGCCTTAGGTACGGCTAAAAACACAGCTTTATCAGCATATATGGTGTAGTGCCTGTAGCACTACAAGAAAACACTGATTTAGCATCAAATATTTAGAAGAGGAAATTCTCATCGCTAATTTGCGACGGATTTCCATGTGATCTACAAGGGATAGTTTTTTAAAATTTCAACTTTTTTTCTTTTATTTATTACCGTCTTTTTCTTTCATCCCTCACTAAGCTGTTGCAAATTGCGTCAAATTACCGACAAAAATTTTTGCCGCTATTTTCCGTTGCATATCTAGGCAGAATACCAACGAATATTTATCGAAGCTATTTTGCAGCAGAATTCCAACATATTTGCAAGAGATGTTTATATTATTTTTCTAAGATATACTTTAGTGTTATTTTTTAATAATTACTAACATGTTCAATAATTAATAGTTAATTTGTTCTAATTAATAATTTATAAGTAATAATAAATATTAATTTACGTTCTATAATAAATAACTTATAATCATTGCTTATTTAGAATTAGCAAAATAATCTTTGCTCATAACCCATGAAATTACTAAATTCTTAATTAAGTCTTCTGCTTTCATCATAAATCCCAGTCAGTATGCCAGTATATTTTATGCTAAATCCCAAAATTTTATATTGTTCTTTTATAATTATTCCACTAAATAATGAAAATATCAGTTTATTATAATAATAATTAATAATATAATTTAATACTTATGAAATGGTATTTAGTATCCTATAATTAATTTTGAATAACTGTATTTAATAATTACAGATGATAATTATAGTTGATACTTATATTTTACAATTATAGTTGATAATTATTTTGTATATTTCAAAAAATTTGAAATTTTGAAATAATCTTGAATAGATTTGAGATAAATCATAAAGTTTATAAAACCAATTATTGTTTGACACGAAGTAACCAAAATTTCTAAACTTTAAAATTTTGAAAAAAATTCATTTAATAGTTTAATTTAAATTTTATAATACTTCATATTCTAATTTTAAAATTTTCTATAAATTCTGACTAAGATAAACTACAATTGTATTAAACGTTGGCTCTGCAGGTGAAAATTTGGCTCCAACGCGTGAAACTTTTGGCTCCATCGTTCGGGTTCCATTCAAGTCTCATAACCCGCTGTTGATTTATATTTATTTATTTCCATATCTAAAAAGATCAATCTACCGATTGCGACTGACATATATTTAACAACAGGAAAATAATCACAAGGACAAAATTAAGGGCTTTTTTATTTATAAGGACAGCCCACTAAAATTTTACTCAGAAGGACAATACACTAATACATTTTAATTTCCTAAATCACATGCTCCGTTTCTTCCCCGTCGCTTCCATCTCGCGTGCTTTTTTTCCTCGTTCAATTTTTCTCCAACGCGAATTTAACTCCATGATTTGATTTTCAAACATCTCTCTTGTTCGATCATCTTCAGAATCGTTCGAGCTCCTCAATTTATTCGATTTGCGCTAATTTTATCATGTGAAAAGCTTCGTCGATTCATAAGGACACGCGGATTTTGATTCGATAGGCTGTAAAGATGATCTCGTGATTTTGATTTTGTGAATTCGTCGTAAAAAATCGACCGAGAGATAGGAGCGACGGAGATGAACGACGGAAGTTACTTTTTTGGATGGTGAATTTAGTAGCAGTTCGTAGGTATCATTTTTCTATTTTTTAAGGTAACATTTTTCTTGTAATAACAGTGTTATGCTTCTGTTTTAATTTATTTTCTTGATATATTAGTTTTGTACTTGTACTGTTGCATTAACTTTGCAACTCAATCGAAATTATGTCATTTTAATCAATCAAAGTGGGACGTAAACATTTTTATTCATTAGTTTTAATTTAAAATATTAAAGCAGTTCTTAGGTATCATTTTTATATTTTTTTTAGGTATCATTTTTATTTTTACTGGTTGAATTTACATCATACCAGTTTTTAGGTATCATTTTTATTTTTATTTTATGTATCATTTTTATTTTTTCTAGTTGAATTTACATCATAGCAGTTTTAAGGTATCATTTTTATATACTTTAAGGTATCAGTTTTATATTTTCAACATGAATGTACATCATAGCAGTTTTTAGTTATCATTTTTATAATTTTTTTAGGTATCATTTTTATTTTTTCTAGTTGAATTTACATCATAGCAGTTTTTAGGTATCATTTTTATATTTTTTTAGGTATCATTTTTATTTTTTCTAGTTGAATTTACATCATAGCAGTTTTTAGGTATCATTTTTATATTTTTTTAGGTATCAGTTTTATATTTTCAACATGAATATACATCATAGCAGTTTTTAGGTATCATTTTTATATTTCTTTTAGGTATCAGTTTTGTATTTTCTATTTGAATTTCCAGTATTATGTTGGTATAAGTTTTGATTGTGTATGAAATACTTGCAGATACTGCATGTTGCTGGAGATTACTCGGATTCAAGACTGGATTGCATTAAAGTAAAAGTAAATGCATGAATGCATGCTTGGAATGAGGAGCAGTGTTCTATGTACTTAGATTGTGTAGGAAAAAAATGTATTCCATTAAATTAGTTATGTATCATTGTAGGTATCATATGATACAAGTGGGTCTTATTGTGTATTACTGAGAATAATCTCATTTTTGTGACAATTGAATTGAATTGATTGCTATTATTTTTTAATTAGTAGGTATTATTGCGAATAAATATTATTTTTGTGAGATTTGAATTGAGTAGGTGGGTGTTATTTTTTTTATCAGTGGTTATCAGTTAGAATTAATGTTGTGTATCAAAAAAAAAAGTCAATTGCCAAAACAAACAACACAAATCTACCTAAAAGCTGCTATGATGTAAATTCAACTAGAAAATATAAAACTGATAAATAAAAAAAATATAAAAATGATACTTAAAAACTGCTACAATGTAAATTCAACTAGAAAATATAAAACTGATACGTTAAAAAATATAAAAATGATAACTAAAAACTGCTTTAATATTTTAACGACAAGAGTAACAAAACTGATACCAAAAAAATATAAAAATGAAATAAATTCATTTGAGTAGCAAAACTGATGCAGTAGTACAAGAACAAAATTAATACAACAACAAGAAGTAACTACAAAAAAACATAGCATGGTGAATACAGTAAAAATGATACCAAAAAAATATAAAAATGACAACTAGAAACTGATGTATTGTTTTAAAAAAAAAGTAAAACAAAAATTACTTACATCACAATTTGGTTGATTATAACGAAATAATTTCGACCGTAATACGTAGATAGTGCAACAATACAACTACAAAATAAATACAACATTAAAAACAAAACAAACGAATATAAAACAGTGTTAAATAAACAAAAATGATACCTAAAAAAATATAAAAATGATACCCATGCACTGAAAAGTTGAACATTAAAATTGCGAAACAAAAAAAAATCACGAATCACCTTGCGAAATAGCCCTAAAACTAATAGGCAAAAATTATCATTAAATTATAATGATTATAGCAACAAATAAAAATCCAATCGAGGTTGATTTTTGAGATCGATTTCGTGCCCTAAATTTTGCTGTTTCGATTGATGATTGAGGTTCGACTGTAAGATATAGGCGGATTTGATTTGATTTCCGGTTGAGATGATTTCGTTAATTTTGATTTGCTGATTTCGTGGAAGAAGAAATCGGAGAAGAGAAAAAGGAGCGGAAGAAGAAATCAGAGAGGAGAGAAAGGGCGACGAAGATTTTTAGGGTTATGTCCTTTTGGATAAAACTTTAAACGCGTGTCCTTATGGATAAAATATTAATACCGTTTGTCCTTCTAAATTAATTACCCATTTAACAACTACTAACATTCAAATCTAAATTATTATAGTATTAATAATCAGAAAGTAATAACAAAATAAGGAAGGCTACTTTTCAATACTTATTGATTACAGCTAAATTACTAATATTAATTAATTAATGATTACTTTTAATATTTGAAAATTACTATCAGATAAGTGAAAAGTAACAATAATTAATGATTAATAATTTAAGACTTAAGGATTAGTAAGTAGTATTTATTAATGAAGAGAAAATATTTAGTACTTAATATCTAATAGGCACAATTAATTATTATATTTAATAATTAATATTTCAAAAAAAGTCAAATTCAAATTTTTAAAAAAATTGAATTTTTGAAAACACAAAAATAAAGGATTATAATTCTTTTAATAAACTTAAAATTTGTATATTCATATTTTCAAAAAAATTCAAAATTATTAAAAAAGAGAGAAAATCAACAATATTAAATAATTTTTATAAATTTTGATATTCAATAATTAATGTTAGATATATAAAATTAATAATTACCGTGAAGAGTTGATAACTAATATTATGTATATAATAATAATGACATTTAATTTTTAATGTTTAGTTATGGTCAAGAAGTAATAACTAATCATTATTAAATAATAAACAAGAATTAGCTAATAATTAATAGTTATGTTACAAAACACATTACAACTTTTGTATGATAAAAAACATTGCATTTGTGTGTGTGTGTATATATATATATTTGATTTATTTTATAACTTCAAATTTTTAGGACAAATTTTTAGAATGATTAAGAAATAAAATTTATTATCTAGTATCTAAAATTAGATTACACTCAAACGCACTATAAGTTATTACTTCCACGTGTTTTCATTTCCTGGAAAGTAACATCCTTTCATATTTTTACTTTCCTTAAAAAGTACCGTTCAAATTTTCTATGTTTCCCACCAGTTTAAATTTTAGCTCGAATGCACAATTTTTTGGCTCGAACGCACAAATTCTTGGCTCCAAGTGACGTTCTAATTCCCCAAGCACTTATCAAACCCTAACACATTTCGCAAGTGATGTTCAGCATAATTAGGAGCAGCCGCCTCTACCACATACCATTCCAATTCGTTCGAAAAATAACCTAATTCCAAAAGAAAAAAAATGGCGACTACTCCCATTCGATAATTCGATTTCCAGCATCTCCAAGCACGAAAAAATTGGCAATTTCATCCTCTCTTCGATTTCCAGCAACTTCAAGCATCAAGCAATCGAGCATCCAGCGATCGAGGACTCCAATTTCGAGCATCTCGAGATTAATCCAGCAATCGACGCGACCCCCCTGTACTCGAGATAGACTGATAGTGGTATGAAACTATGAATTCAATGCTTTTGTTTTCTAGTTTATTTATTATTTATTTTATGCTTTTGTTTTCTGGTTCATTTATTATTTGTTTTTTGGATTTGTTGTCGGCTAACTATAAATAAAAAATCCATTTGTTTTCGGGATTTTGTGTATATATAGATTTATAACATGCGGCTACCGTTTTGTGTATATATAGATTAGCTCTATGAACGTTATCAGCAAGTTAATGCAAAGCATTTTACTTCACTCTACATTTCTCTCACTATTTATGGTTTATGTTAACATCTGTTTTTTAGACAAAACAATACATCTTACACAAAATAGTACATTAAACCTATTAGGGTCTGTCTTTATCAGCATCGTTGTCGATATGGATGATTATATTTTGTGTACGAAAACTCACTATGATTATGTAATGGCTGAGGGGGGAGTTTTCATCGTTGTCGACTGAAGTTTGCAATCGAGTTGCAAACTTCTGTTTGCAACTGAGTTGCAAGCAGAAGTTTGGCTGCTCAAAGAGAGTTCAAAGTATAATATTAATTTCACTCTTCATAGGGTCATTTACCAAACAATAGAAAAGGCAAGGGAACTGATCCGCTTTTATAATTATTGTTTGTCAGTTTGAAGATCTTCATACCCATAATGATCACAGCACTGATGATTCTTATCCCTGTGAATGTTTATCATGGAACACTGCTTGGACTTCAAAAGGGAATTGTGTATAGCAACATTGACAAACTTTCTTTATCAAATGTCAATATTGGACCTCACTTGTAAGTTCTTTGTTATGTTATTTTTCCCAATTATCAGCATCTTTGAACGATGAAATATATGTCTTGTTGTAGCAGTAAAATTATTATTGTATCTTTGCTATTAATCAAAAGCATAGGTTCTGGATTCATCTACTCCTAGCTTACTTGTTCACTGCTTGGACTTGCTTGTGCCTCTACTTTGAGTATAAATATGTGTCATCTTTAAGACTGCACTTCCAAGCATCACAGATGAGAAGCGCAGACTAGTTCACTGTAAGTTGTATTTGGCTTCCAGTAAGTTTCTACTATTCTTGTTTGCAGTAACACATCTGACTTTCTTCCTCAATTATCTAGGCAACTTTGTCAGGATTTGCATTGTGCTACCTCCATGCAAGGCTATTATGTTGAATTGATTAAGAAAGGTATGGAATTTTCAGGTGCTTGTTTCAGTTATGAGATGATTGGTGTGAGGGCTAGTAGATGATGATGTTCCTGTTGCTAACTACTTTGTGATGGTAAAAAAAAGTGAACTTGAGATGTTGACGGCAGCTTGAATGAGAGGAGCTTATTTTAGAGCATTGGTTTTTTAATAGTTGAGTACAATTATATATATATATATATATATATATATATATATATATATTGCATTGATTGTAAATGACATGTATTATATTGTACTATCACTACACCATATCAGCGAATTTGGCACACAGGGATAAGGATATAAAATTGGGCTATAAGCCGTATCAAATTTGATAGTGCTCAAATCCGTATCAAACTAAATTTTGTGATCCGCACCACTTCGAACAACCTTAATCTAACCGTCCATCAACGAAGTCCTGGATCAGTTCATTTGATACGGATTTGGACCGTATAAAATTCGTATCAAATTTTTGCCCCCATACCTCCACACAGGCACAATCGAGTTTTTCCACATCAAAACTTTCGGTCGAATAATCCCTCTTTTTATTTTGCAATGGCGACCACCGAATACCCAAATTAGGGTTTTGGTACTCGACCGACTTCCTTTGTCAATAAGCCATCCACCGCACTCCATGGGTTATCGTCAGCTCGCGCTGCCTTCAACCGACCGACGAAGCCTCAGTCCACTGCTATCCATCCTTCTCGTCGCCTCTAGAGGTGAGTACTAGTCACAGTTAAATTTAAATTCGAATTGGGTTTAATTCAAATTCGAATTGGGTTTAATTTGAATTTCCATGCCTTAATTCAAAATTATGAATGATAGATAGTTGCATGTGCTTATCTACCTAGAATTCATGCTGCTATTGTGTTTAAATTGGGTATTATCCCCAGTATTATAGTGCGGCAGTGTATTTGCTATCATTTACTTGTGTTGTATTTGTCTACCTTGAATTCAGACACTTTTACTTGTGCTGCTGCTCATTTGTGTGTATTATTGCACTATGTACACTGATCCTTATAACTGATCTGAAGTGCATGTGTATGATTTGATTTGATTTGAGAACTAAAACATGCTAGTTCTATTGACTAAGTTGCATGTATCTGGTAATTGATATTGGGAAATTTGTGTGATTGAGTAGAAATGCCGGTGATGGATGCATGAATGGAAATAGAATGGCATTTATAGGTTGAGATTTAGTCAATTTGTTTGGTGTGTCATGTGTGTCACACTGCATGTGAGTGAAGGCGTAAAACTGCTTTTCCATTTATGACTTGATGCCTTGAACCAAGTTACTTTGTGCTCATGTAACCAATCATTTTTGTTAGTCAACCCATGGCAAAATAGAAGCTGACTATTATGACATGTGTGTGCAGCAACCTCCGTCATTTGGATGAAGCTAAAAAGCATGGATTTGAGTGTGTTGATCTAAACTTCAGGTAATATCTCGCTTTTTTCCATCCCCTCATCTCAGATACACTACATTAGATAAGGGTGATAGAATAGAAAGGGAAAGGCTATAGCAATGTTATATCTACATTGCAGCCAAGTGACAAGGAGAATTATAATAATGTGGACATATCCTCTATATTGCTCTTTAATTCGGTTATAACAACTGTCTTTAATCTAGACTGAGTCTCGACTGAACAAGTAAAAATGTTGTAGACTTGCAATATTCGGCTACTATTAAAAATAATAATGTGGACATATCCTATCCTGAACTATGCGGTTTGCACTTTTTTACAGGTCTTTGTAGTGTACATGCTATATGCTATCCAAGCTAACTTATTAGCAGGTCCCCTGAAGTTTTCTTAGATCTGAGCAGTTCTTTGAGAGATTTGAGTGTGTTGATCATCCTAAAGGGTTCCTTCATGTCTTGGATAGAATGCAATGTTGCTTGGCTGGTTTATGATCTTTTGTCTGTTTTGGAGGATGTTCATCTTGAAGGAAGCATTGATTCAACAGACGGCTACACTTTAGCTCACGATGCCGGTTCGGGTATTTATCCCAGCTTATTGTAATGTAACATTATGTATCTTCTTTAATGTAATGAAACAATGTGTATCTTATTTATTGTAATGTAATCAAATAGCATGTATCATTATATATTATAATGTAATGAAATATTTCATACAATTGTTTCGTTTACTGTTAGAATTAGTGTATCCTGTGTTATATATGCTTTGTGTTACAAATAATATGTGTTGCAGTTTTTGCTTATATAACACACACACACACTCACACACACACACATAAGATACAGTTTATAGCCGTATCTACTTACACTTTAGATACGTCCAATAGCCGTATGTTATCAAATTGGGATACGGTTATAAGCCGTATCTAAAAATTTAACACGCCATTTTTATACGGCTTTTTGTCGTGCCTACATGCTCTAGATACGGCTAAAAACATAGCCTAATTAGCATATATGGTGTAGTGTATTTTGTGTTAAATAGTAATAAATTTGTGTATTGTATTCATAATTGCATTCTTTCTTTTTTTGGGTTATGCTACTTATTTTATTATTGATAGTTGAACGATAGTATTTGGTAAAGCTATAAGTAGAAACATGAAAGAATGTTTATCGGCAGAATATAAAGGGAATAGCGACGGATTACCTACAGAAAACGTTTGATTCAAAAAATGTTTTTCGCTAATCCTTTGTTAACTAGCAAGGCTTTACCGATGTTTTTTATAAATAACAAATTATTATAAATTAATTATCCATCAGTAAATAGTCAGTATACAAATTAAAATTAAATTAATAAATAAAATTTTATTTTTATTATATAATAAGTAAAATGACGGAAAACTATCGGAAAATTCATGCTAAATTCTGTCGCAAAATCTGACATAGATCCGTCATGGTTTTTACCGACCATACCTTTATGCAAGAAACCCGTCGCTAAGGCCTGTTTAGCGATGGATTAGAAGCAGATTTTGCCACTGCTATATGCGGTTTTTCTTGTAGTGTAGGGAGGTCGGGTAAGTCCTTAGGCCCTGCTTGAGAATAAACCAGCCAAGTGCACTAGACATACAAGCCCAAAGAGTGGCTAACAAATCACGTACATCTCTGCTTTGCAAATCAAACTCGAAGGGGGTGACAAAACTATAAATTACCAGATGTGGATACCTGAACTTCTCTCAAATACCTGAATCTGGGTTATGGCTCAGGACTTCTATTAATACAAGATGTGGATGTCTAGTCTTCTATAAAATACCTGAATCTGGATTATGGTTCGGGACTTCAGTTAATGCCAGAAGAGAATTTCTGGTCTTTTATCATTAATATTTGACTATGTGTTTCGAAGCTTCTAACTGATATTTCTGGATATGGATTTCTAGTCTTCTCTTATTAGATTCCCGAATGTGGGTTTCATTGTTTTTATTTATGCTTCCAAAAAAGAGGTCCTGGACTTCTGACTTAGTACCCTAATCTGGATCAGGAGACTCTAATCCTTATCCCTGGAAAAAAGGATCCGCTATCGATACTCAAAATGGTAACTCGAGTCTACTATCTAAAAGCCTTCAAATGAAGATCGTGATCTCCCACATCTCACACATAGATTTCTTAAACTCGTATACACAAATTATTATTAGCTATGAGAAGTGCAAACAAAGATCACACATCAAGTGATACACAATTTACAAATTTATATGCAGAGTTATTTCATTAATTGTCATGGTACAAAGAACTAGACATCAATATTATAAATACTACCAGATTTTGACACCGAAACTAGATAAAGGTGAAGGGGTATCGGTGTGTTAATAGTGCCAAAGGAAGGCATCTAAAGCATATGGCAGACACTAAAGCACTAAGGATAACCGATACCGGAAGCAAGAAGGAAAGAAATTCAGATCACACGCTATTAGTACTAACATGGGAAGTGTAAGCTTGGTACCGATACAAGGAGGACAACGGCAAAGTGGTCCCAACACCGAAAGCCATCAACCTGGTATCAACTCCAAGAGCATTCCTTTCGACACCGAAAGCGAATAATGGCAGGTAGCTAAAGGCATATGATGTGATACCTGGATGCAAAACCATGAAAAAGGAAAGCATGAAACCAAGATTGCATGGAGCAAAGGGCTATCGATACCAATTCACTTGGTATTGATACCGACACCAGGAAGCAGTTCATAAATCATCAAAAAGTATCCATAAGCAATGTTGTCGCAAAACCGACACCGGAACCAAAAGTTACTGAAATAAAGCCAAGGAAATAAAGGTCAACCATACTAACATTCTTAGTGTTGATACCGATACCAAGGAGGATGCTAAAGTAAGGACAATGCTCAGAAGTCACTAAAGCAAGGCTATGTTTATAATTGACTATCGCATTCAAAGCTTACTACCGAAACCGAAAGCAACCAAAAAAAGTTATGTAACACCCCACGTCCATTAATGTCACTCACAAAGGGAATGCATTAACTTCTATGGAGCGTTTTAAGTGAGTATAGAACAGAAACTTAACAACAAGACAAATATAAACAGTACTTAAAAATTTAAAACTTCATTTATTGCAGCAGTAAACACATAAGTTTCATTACATCATCAAATACCAGAGTCAAAGTAAATAATGTCCATCTTGACTAAATCAAAGTACATAAATTGAAAGACATAACCCCAGTACAAAATAGCCATAAATAAGAGAGCTGAACTTTACTTCAGCGATCCAAGCAACTTCTAAAAGTAGAGATACAGCTGTCCAAAATCAAGCTCCACTGGTGCTAGTTCCAACCTGAGCACCTGGGGGGGGGGGAGGAAGAAAAGAGGAGGAAACAAAGGGGGTCAAACATAAAGTCTGGCGAGTGCGATAACTTAAACAATATAATTACCAAAATAACTAGACTAAGGCATAAGTTGGAAAATAGGGAAATGACTGTGAACAATTGGGTATAACAAAACAAGGAAATAAGATGAAAAAAGATAACATTAAAGGCGCACCTAAACCACTATAAGATAATTACTATACTGCACCACCACTACTATACTGCACCACCACTAGTTACCCTAAGGTTGATCCCGCCTACATAACTTAATAATGATAATGGTAGTTTCGTGCACCCCTGGTTGCCTTCATAGGTGTCGCTTGCCCCTATCTCCACTAGGTGTACCCACTACCCCCATGCGATCGGCTCCCTAACTCGTAGATACCAGTGCTGGCCCTACAGTGGGGTGTATCACTCCCCAAAGTGGCAACCCGATACCACCAATAATGCATGGCTTATACCTACACGATGCAACAACGTCTTACCTACCAGCCCGGGCACACAAGCATATGAACCCGTTGGACTTGCGTTGCCACCGCTAACCCATTTTGGCCTCTTACAGTCAAGCCCAGTATGCGTGTCCCTTCCTCGACTTGGGTCGAGCCCACAAAGATACGTATGGGTTACTGGTTGAAACAGGCCCCCATTACTTGACACAAGCTATCCACCTAAGCTTGGTCCCCTCTAGTACATCCCACTTAACCCTCTTCTTAGTCATGTTCACTTACATGTTTCAATTTTGGTTAAGTTTTTCTAATCGTATTTCAAATGCCACCCAAGGAACCCACTTAATTCTACATGCCACGCAAGGCACCCACTTAACCCCCTCATGTCCCATTACATGTTTATCTGGTTAATTGTTTCTTAATTCATTAAGACTGTAACCTCATAAAGACCTCCCACATTAGACTGGCATTTGTGGCAGTTGGATTTGCCGGGCGGGTCCGGGCAGTCTTACACCACAAACGAGCCTAACCTCGTGTCTTTACAATTGTTACGTATTTAATTTATGCCTAAGACCTCTCACATTAGACTGGCATTTGTGGCAGCTGGATTTGCCGGGCGGGTCCGGGCAATCTTACACCACAAAAGAGCCTAACCTCGTGTCTTAGACGATTAATTACTCCTAATTAATCATTCCCCAATTTGAATTAATTTCCCTATTAAAACTATCAATCAATTCCAAATTTAACTATGGCCATAATTGACTCAATTATGTCCATCTATTTATGGTATGTAAAATCATACCAATTTTCATCACAAATTTATTTTATGCCTTTTAAGGCATTTATGCCAATTCTCAATATTAAATCTTTTAATATTATCCCATTACCCCACGTTGTACGTTCGTTAGTTTAACGTAAAATATACGTTAGACTCGAATAGTCTAACTTATGGAATAAAGAGAAAATATCACAACACACATACAGATAAAACTAGATCTAAACATAAGGGGTGAACTTGCATGTGTGAATGAGGTTCTACATCTAAAACTTGCATAGGACAAAGTCACAAACTTGCATAAAACTATATATGTCATAGATCCAAATCTAAAGGTGTGAACTTGTTTAGGCAATAGTCATAAACTTGCATAAATCATGTATGTCATAGATCTACATCTAAAGGTGTAAACTTGCATAGGCAATAACCACAAACTTACATAACATGATTCATACTCCAAACTCATATATTTATTTAAACTTGCATATGTGATTTATGCAACATAACAATGGTGTAAACTTACATCTAAACATATAAACTAGCAAGTAAAATTTAGCATATAACTCACACATGTCATAGCCTAACTTTTGATCTAAAATAGATGTCATGAAACATGTAAGGTTATACATAATCTTTACTAACTTGCATATGATCCACATCTAAATCAACACCTAAACTTGCATACATACATATGGTTTCTCATATGAATCAACATAACCAAACTAGCATATGAAACATCATCATGAATTGGTCAATTATAAAATTACAACATAGATGATAACATCACAAATTTACAACATAGATGATAATCATCATAGAATTTACAACATAAATGATAACAACACAATTTTTACAACATAAATAATAACATGCGGTCAATAATTCACAACATAGCCATATGATCCGCATCATAACTCAATCCAATTAAATTGCTAATTATTTTATTAAAGAAATCGAACTCACAACTCAAAGAAGGTCTTGAGTTCTGAGTTCTGAATTATGAGTTCTGAAGTTGTATTAGCTTTCCTTTGAAGTAGATTCGTTGTTAGAGTTGAACTGAATTGAATTTGATTAGCATTCTTCCTCTCTAATTGGTGGCGGCTATTCTGAGTTGCAAGGTGACGGCATGGAGGCCATGAATATAATTTTAATTTGATTTTAGGATTTGAGTCTTCATGTCTTTTTATAGAGTTTAGGATTAGTTTAGGTCGTCCGATTAACCCAGAATTAATCCCAGCCAATCAGAGCAGATCCGAAACCCTAATGAGTCAGCATACAGTCATTAACAGGTCACTAATCAAATCTGCCCGGGGGGGAGGGGGGCAGGTCGACCCTATGGTCGACCTGGTCAGGGAAGGTCGACCCCCAGGTCGACCTGGCCCTTGCGGGAATTTTCCCGCCTAGCCCATCTGACTCTGAAATTTTGAATTTTGAAATCTGTTTTGAATTTTCTGAAACTTCTAATGGCCATAACTTCTTCATACGAAGTCCAATTCATGCAAACTCGGACTCTATCTCAACCAGAATTCCGAGACGAACACAATGGTGCAACCCGTTTCCCTTAATTCTCAAATCTGAGATTAGTTATTCTTTAATTTGTTACTTTAGTGTTAACAGAAATACGGGGTGTTACATTCTCCTCACCTTAAAGGATTTCACCCCCGAAATCTCTAAGTTAAGGAGAATGCATATCCTAACATCCAAACAACCATCTACTCAACCATCAAACACCGGCATCCATTGTCCTTATAAAATTCCTAATGTTGTATGGACATATGCAAGAAGTGTGTGTATATGCTCTCTATCTAATGCAAAATCAGGCGGTCTACTGATTCAGTTGACCTCCTTAATGCGAACCATGAGAGTGTCATGCATCCATTATGTATGCGAAAGAATCCTATCGATACCTATTATTTCTATATGTGTGCACAACCATTCACCAAAATGCAACATCCATATGATAGCACAACCATTATACATCCATTAACTTAATTATGTACACACATTTATATGCAATATACAATATGAAGTGACTGAGCCGATCTAGTGCCTAAAGCGTGTGTATATGCATCCACGAGCAGCCACTAGCAATAACTTGCATCCACATGCATCCATCATACATAACATGTCTCAAACACTTGTTTCAACCACAGGACTACCCTATCTAAAGCTCAAAGATATTAGCGAGAGGACATATTAAAGATAAAACAAGTACAAGCTAAGTGATAAAGGAGAAATTAAAAGACATACCCTCGAAAAGAAAAGGGTACAATGAACGCATCTTCTCTTCCGTCTCCCAAGTAGCGTTGCTCTCATCATCTCCCCATTGCACTTTGACTAGCTTGACCTCTCGATTCCTCAACTTCTTAATCTCCGACCCAAGAATGCACGTAGGAGCTTGTCGAATCGTCGCATCATGCTCGATCTCCACCTCTCTAAGCAAGCTCGACTCCACCACTTCCGCGGTCTCATGCAAGCACTTCCTCAAATGTGATACATGGAATACATCGTGTACACCACTAAGTCTCTCGGGCAACTCCACTCTATACGCCATCTGCCCAACCCTCTCTTTAATAGGAAACAGCCCTACGAACCTTGGTGCTAACTTCCCAACGGACCCAAAGCGAACTACATTCCATAATGGAGACACCTTGACAAAGACCATGTCCCCAATATCAAACTCAAGATATATCCTCCTCTTGTCCGCATAAAATTTCTGCCTATCTTGCGCCGTCTTTATCCTCCTTTGAATCAAATCGATCTTTTCTGAAGTCTCTCTAATCATATCGGGCCCAAGTAAGATCTTATCTGTAGACTCCCACTAACATGTAGGCGAATGACACGGCCGTCCATAAAAAGCCTCGAATGATGCCATGCCAATGCTAGACTGAAAGCTATTATTATATGCGAAATCCACCAACGGAAGATGTTCCTCCCATGTACCTCCGAAGTCTAAGACACACAACCTCAATAGGTCCTCTAGAATACGATTCACCCTCTCAGTCTGGCCTTCCGTCTGAGGATGATATGTGATGCTCAAACATAACTGAGTCCCTACCGCCTCTTGCAAGCTCTTCCAAAACTCGCTAGTAAAGATAGGATCGCGGTCGCTCACTATGTTAGAAGGAACACCGTGTAAACGAACTATCTCTCAAATGTATACGGAGGCTAACCATAGAGCAGTCCTCTTACTCTTCATGGGAATGAAATGGGTGCTCTTAGTAAGTCTGTCTACCACGACCTAAATCCTCGTATTACCCTTCCTCGATCTCGGTAACCCGTCAACAAAGTCCATCGAGACACTTTCCCACTTCCATTATGGGACCTCTAATGGGTGAAGCAACCCACTGGGCTTCTTTTGCTCTGCTTTTACTTATTGGCACACCAAGCATCTAGCGACAAAGTCAGCCACATCCCTCTTCATGCCGGCCCAAAAGTAAACTCGTCTCATGTCCATGTACATCTTGTCCCCGCCGGGATGGATGGTCATCTTCGAACGATGTGCATCACCAGGAATGGTCTTCCTCAAATTCTCGTCCCGTGGTACACAAAGTCTACCATCCCTACGTAACCAACCCTTATCATCTAGGGTATACCTATGGAGATGGCTCGACGACTCCCCCCTTTTGAGCTTCTCTACTAACTCAACTAACTGTGGGTCATCTCGCTGTGCCTCACCAATCCATCCCAAAAGAGTAGGTCTTACCTCTAAGGATGCTAGCAAACCGGGTACAAAGTCAACGGAAGGTCTAAAGTCAAACGTAGAGATGAACTCTAAGCTTCGCCGCTCAATAAACAACGGACTCAAGGACAACCTTTTCCTACTTAAGGCGTCTGCCACCACGTTACCCTTGCCAGGGGTATATGCTATCTCGAAGTCATAGGATGCTAAGAATTCCATTCACCTTTGCTGCCTTAAGTTCAAGTCCTTCTGAGAAAACAAGTAATTTAGCGATTTGTGGTCAGTGAACAATTCGAATTTCTCGCCAAGAAGATAATAGCGCCAAGACTTAAGCGCGAAAACAATAGCGGCCAACTCTAGGTCATGTGTAGGGTAATTTCTCTCATGCACTCTCAACTGCCTTCCACCATAGGCTATTACCCTTCCCTCTTGCATTAAGACTGCGCCTAGTCCTGTCCCACAAGAATCGGTATAAACGGTAAATGGCTTACTCCCATCTGGCAACACGAAGACTGGGGATGTGGTCAAGGCTCTCTTTAAACGTTGGAACGCATCATCACAATCTACGTCCCATGTGAAAACTAGGTTCTTCTTCATCAAGCGTGTTAATGGGGCTGATATTTTTGCGAAGTCTTTGATAAACTTCCTATAGTAGCCAGCCAACCCTAAGAAACTCCTCACCTCGGTACCATTTTTAGAGACCTTCCAATCTTGGATGGCCACTACCTTCGCGGGATCCATAGCTATCCCTTCTTTGGAAACCACGTGCCCTAAGAATCGCACTTCCTTCTCCAAAAGTGACATTTAGAAAATTTAGCTTTAAGGCTCAACGGTTGAAGGGTCTCCAACACTTCCCTAAGATGTAGGGCATGCTCTTCCTCGCTCTTAGAAAAGATCAAGATGTCGTCCACAAAGACTACCACGAATTTATTAAGGTACTCCCTAAACACCCTACTCATCAAGTCAACAAAGTATGCTGGGGCGTTTGTCAAACCGAAGGGCATCACAAGCCACTCGAAGAAACCGTCCGGAGGCCTAAAGGCAGTCTTGTCTATGCTATCCTCAGCCACTCTCATCTGATGGAAACCCGTGGCTAAGTCCAATTGTGAAAACACTAAGGCACCAACTAACTGATCGAAGAGATCGTCAATCCTCGGCAGTGGGTGCCTATTCTTCTTAGTAAGATTATTAAGTTCTCTATAGTCCACACAAAGTCTAAGGGACCCATCTGCCTTCGTAGCAAATACTACTGGAGCACCCCACTCCGATATACTACGTCTGATGAACCCCTTCTCAAGCAATTCTTTCACTTGCTTACTGAGTTCTCGTCTCTCTCTTGGATCCATATGGCGCACTGGCAATGCAACTGGCTTTGCATTATCTACTAGATATATTCGAAAGTCTATCTCACGTTTTGGGGGTAAACCCCTCACCTCATCAAAGACATCAACATATTCATGGACTATACGAACAGAATGTAAGTCATCATCGGATGCGTCAAGGGATTCTAGGTAGCTAAGCATTACTGGACCTCTAGGGTCACAAGAAATATCAAGGGTCTTTCCACAACGAGTCAACAATCTAACTACCCTTCTTTCACAATCTAGGATGGCCCCGTATCTAGTTAGCCAATCCATACCTAGAATCAAGCCATAGCCCATGAAGCCAAGAACAAAGGTGTTGCATTCAAACCCAACGCCCAAGATATACACTCTCAAATCCCGACAAATCATAGAAAGATGAGCCGAACCACCAATAGGAGTTGAGACTACTAAGGGATCCGTAACTAGACTAGTATCTAGGTGCAGTGTTTCAACTAATGATGTAGAGATAAACGAATGTGATGCGCCAGAATCGAATAAAGTACGGACAGGATGATCAAACAGAAAAACTAAACTTCCAACGGATATTGCTCTACCTCGTTCTTGCAGCGGTGGGACCACGAGAGCCTGAACTTGCCCCCTTGCCTGCCCTGGTGCCATAAGAGCCTGCACCTGTCCTCCCGAGGTAGACCATGCCCTCTGTCCTTTCCTTGGGCAGTCCTTAATCAGATGTCCCACCTCGCCACAGTGGAAACAACCAGTCTTCTTTTTCTTCCTACAATCTTTGCTTAGATGGCCTGGTGTCCCACAGTTAAAACATCTCTTCTTCCCCTTACCATTGTTGCATTTACCACCTTTCTTGTTCTGTTGTTGTTGTTGCGGTTTCTTTTGATCCCCTTTCTTCTCGGGTGCCTTATTAGCGTTGGCGCCCTTCTCTTCTTCATGCATAAGCGCCATGTCAACTAGTCTCTCAAAGGTAGCCCGCATGGGGATGTGAGTCATAGCTAACCCATGAAGTGGCTCATTCAAACCCTTAACAAATCTCAGGGCCTTCTTTTCTGGTGTATTCACCAAGTCCAAGCCAAATCTTGCCAACTGATTGAATTTGTTGGTGTATTCTTTCACCGATAGATTCCCCTGCTTCAATGCTAGAAACCTTTCCATGTAGAGATTCTCTTCAGCCCGTGAGAGAAACTTCGCCTCAAACCTCCGCCTAAAATCTGGCCATGTATCGATTGGATGTTCTCCATTAGTGACCTCCCACCAAAACGAGGCCTCATCCTTCATTAGCCAGGCAGCTAACTGGATCTTTCTTCCATCTTCCACTTCAAAGATCCCTAACAATTCTTCCACCTCCTTTAGCCAATTCCGAGCTTCAACAAATGTCTCCGTCCCGTGAAAGGTTTTCCACCCATTGCTTGAAAGTCCTTACATATCTTAGCAAAATATCGACACGAGGAGGAGAACGAGGAGGAGCATTTGCTGGACCTGCAGTGGTGGACCTAGTCTCCAAATACCTCCTAAACCATCCTGGTATCGGTATCCCCTCGGGTATCTCGGGAATTCCAGACATGCTGAAATGAAAAAGGAAAGATTCAATATAAAAGAACCGAAGGAAAGATATATGGCTCTTGAGGTTATGATTTCTAAAATAAGCTTTTCTCTTGAAAATACTTTCCTTAAAACATACTTTTGAAGGTACTTCTTTATAAAAGTTTTTCAAAAACACTTTTCAAAATTCATATCTGTTTTGGTAACCTTCAACTCTGATACCACGTGTAACACCCCACGTCCATTAATGTCACTCACAAAGGGAATGCATTAACTTCTATGGAGCGTTCTAAGTGAGTATAGAACAGAAACTTAACAATAAGACAAATATAAATAGTACTTAAAAATTTAAAACTTCATTTATTGCAGCAGTAAACACATAAGTTTGATTACATCATCAAATACCAGAGTCAAAGTACATAATATCCATCTTGACTAAATCAAAGTACATAAACTGAAAGACATAACCCCAGTACAAAACAGCCATAAATAAGAGAGGCTGAACTTTACTTCAGCGATCCAAGCAACTTCTAAAAGCAGAGATATAGCTGTCCAAAATCAAGCTCCACTGGTGTTAGTTCCAACCTGAGCACTGGGGGGGGGGGGAGGAAGAAAAGAGGAGGAAACAAAGGGGTTCAGACATAAAGTCTAGCGAGTGCGATAACTTTAACAATATAATTACCAAAATAACTAGACTAAGGCATAAGTTGGAAAATAGGGAAATGACCGTGAACAATTGGGTATAACAAAACAAGGAAATAAGATGAACAAAGATAACGTTAAAGGCGCACCTAAACCACTATGAAATAATTACTATACTGCACCACCACTACTATACTGCACCACCACTAGTTGCCCTAAGGTTGATCCCGCCTACAGAACTTAATAATGATAATGGTAGTTTCGTGCACCCCAAGTTGCCTTCATAGGTGCCGCCTGCCCCTATCTCCACTAGGTATACCCACTACCCCCATGCGATCGGCTCCCTAACTCGTAGATAACTGTGCTGGCCCCATAGTGGGGTGTATCACTCCCCAAAGTGGCAACCCGATACCACCAATAATGCACGGCTTATACCTAAACGATGCAACAACGTCTTACCTACCAGCCCGGGCCCACACACGCATATGAACCCGTTGGACTTGCGTTGCCACCGCTAACCTGTTTTGGCCTCTTACAGTCAAGCCCGGTATGCGTGTCCCGTCCTCGACTTGGGTCGAGCCCACAAAGATACGTATGGGTTACTGGTTGAAACGGGCCCCCATTACTTGACACAAGCTATCCACCTAAGCTTGGTCCCCTCTAGTACATCCCACTTAACCCTCTTTTTAGTCATGTTCACTTACATGTTTCAATTTTGGTTAAGTGTTTCTAATCGTATTTCAAATGCCACCCAAGGCACCCACTTAATTCCACATGCCACCCAAGGCACCCACTTAACCCCCTCATGTCCCATTACATGTTTATCTGGTTAAGTGTTTCTTAATTCATTAAGACCGTAACCTCATAAAGACCTCCCACATTAGACTGACATTTGTGGCAGCTGGATTTACCGGGCAGGTTCGGGCAATCTTACACCACAAACGAGCCTAACCTCGTGTCTTTACAATTGTTACGTATTTAATTTATGCATAAAACCTCTCACATTAGACTGGCATTTGTGGAAGCTGGATTTGCCAGGCGGGTTCGGGCAGTCTTACACCACAAAAGAGCCTAACCTCGTGTCTTAGACGATTAATTACTCCTAATTAATCATTCCCCAATTTGAATTAATTTCCCTATTCAAATTATCAATCAATTCCAAATTTAACTATGGCCATAATTGACTCAATTATGTCCATCTATTTATGGTATGTAAAATCATACCAATTTTCATCACAATTTTATTTTATGCCTTTTAAGGCATTTATGCCAGTTCTCAATATTAAATCTTTTAATATTATCCCATTACCCCACGTTGTACGTTCGTTCGTTTAATGTAAAATATACGTTAGACTCGAATAGTCTAACTTATGGAATAAAGAGAAAACATCACAACATACATACAGATAAAACTAGATCTAAACATAAGGGGTGAACTTGCATGTGTGAATGAGGTTCTACATCTAAAACTTGTATAAAACTACATATGTCATAGATCCAAATCTAAAGGTGTGAACTTGTTTAGGCAATAGTCATAAACTTGCATAAATCATGTATGTCATAGATCTACATCTAAAGGTGTAAACTTGCATAGGCAATAACCACAAACTTACATAACATGATTCATACTTCAAACTCGTATATTTATATAAACTTGTATATGTGATTTATGCAACATAACAATGGTGTAAACTTACATCTAAACATATAACCTAGCATGTAAAATTTAGCATATAACTCACACATGTCATAGCCTAACTTTTGATCTAAAATAGATGTCATGAAACATGTAAGGTTATACATAATCTTTACTAACTAGCATATGATCCACATCTAAATCAACACCTAAACTTACATACATACATATGATTTATCATATAAATCAACATAACCAAACTAGCGTATGAAACATCATCATGAATTGGTCAATTAAAAAATTACAACATAGATGATAACATCACAACTTTACAACATAGATGATAATCATCATAGAATTTACAACATAAATGATAACAACACAATTTTTACAACATAAATAATAACATGCGGTCAATAATTCACAACTTTGCCATATGATCTGCATCATAACTCAATCCAATTAAATTGCTAATTATTTTATTAAAGAAATCGAACTCACAACTCAAAGAAGGTCTTGAGTTCTGAATTATGAGTTCTGAAGTTGTATTAGCTTTCCTTTGAAGTAGATTCGTTGTTAGAGTTGAATTGAATTGAATTTGATTAGCTTTCTTCCTCTCTAATTGGTGGCGGCTATTCTGAGTTGCAAGGTGACGGCATGGAGGCCATGAATATAATTTTAATTTGAGGGTTTGAGTCTTCATGTCTTTTTATAGAGTTTAGGATTAGTTTAGGTCGTCCGATCAACCCGGAATTAATCTCAGCCAATCAGAGCAGATCAGAAACCCTAATGAGTCAGCACACAGTCATTAACAGGTCACTAATCAAATCTTCCCGGGGGGGGGGGGTAGGTCGACCCCTAGGTCGACCTGGCCCTAGCGGGAATTTTCTTGCCTAGCCCATCTGACTCTGAAATTTTGAATTTTGAAATCTGTTTTGAATTTTCTGAAACTTCCGATGGCCATAACTTCTTCATACGAAGTCCAATTCACGCAAACTCAGACTCTATCTCAACCAGAATTCCGAGACGAACACAATGGCGCAACCAGTTTCCTTTAATTCTCACATCTGAGATTAGTTATTCTTTAGTTTGTTACTCTAGTGTTAACAGAAATACGGGGTGTTACAAGTTATTTATACTAATTTGTTTGGTATCGACACGCTGTGAGTTGGCGGCACCAACTTCGTGAACAAGGAGGAGCCAATAACAACACTCAGAAGAAACAGGAAGACCGAAACTCGAATGCCAGCACCGAAAACCACTGGTGCTGCCGACACCGAGACCAAGCATCATTGTCAAATCCAAAAGTGGGCTTCTGCTGATTGCTACCGAAAGAAGGCCTAATATGCCTATAAATAAGACCCAAAGGGTCTCATTTTGGGGGACTTCTCTGATTCTCAAATCTTTTATTCATTTTCTCAAAGAAAAAACCCTAATTTGTAAATCAATTTGGGGGATTCTACTTGTGATCACTTATGTACACAAATCAATGATAAATAAATAAAGAATCAACATTTATGATCAATTTCGTGTGTTTCTTTATTACTTATACAACTTACTTCCTATTGTTTCCCCACGGCTAGGCCTTATGCATAAGCTTAATTGCCAAAGTACCATTCTACAAGCCGTTTAGCTTTATAACCTACGTTACGTTTAGGGAACCCTTATCCCAGGGTAATCGTTGGTCCTTAAGTTTCGTAAGTGTGGTACTCGTCTCTTTGAAGGAAGAGTAACTAATCTTCGGGCTTTAGACCTTGATATCTAGGATTCGGCGAACTAACTCAAGCTTGTAGGAACTAAACAATTCATTTGGTTCCCTTAGGTCCACATTCTTAGACCTAATTCCGGTGTTGATGAAAAATATCGTTAACAATAGTGATTATGAATTTGAGTTAGAAAATAAATATTAATTTAAGTTTGAAACATATAGACCTATAAACGATATTTATTTGTTACCAATAATGAATGGATCAAGTTGTACTGGAATATTGTTAAGATAAAACTTAACATGGGATTGAGGTTTAAGTGATTAAATTTATATATATGTATATTTTATAACTGGAGTTCAATGAGACAAATCTTATGGAAAGTTTATGAAATGGATTATGAGTCGTAATATATTAAAGAAATATTATCAGTGCAATTAATTTGATTGTAGATAAATGTGAATAATAAGAGAATAACCGGTATACATATAAGTCAATAATAATAAGTACGTATGATGTACATAGACCATTTATTATTCGCATGACGGCTCTGATCCATATTCGAGTGCATGATTTTGAGGTGATTGAGTTGATTCAAGTTACGATTTTTCACTGAATTATGAAATTCTCCCTCGTAGTATATGTCTATGTAAGGAGGATGACAGATTCCAATCAAGGAACCTGATCTGATTCCACACTAGGAATGTTGAGTGAGTGATACTAGTTCAGAATTAAAGTTGTGTGATGGAACGAGCAATCAAATATTATATTACATACAAATGACATAAGTACGATGTACTGCTTTTAGTAAAATTTTATGCTTTTAAAATATTTATGTATTTGTTTTGCTATTTATTATTAGCATGCTTAGTTTCATGTTGTATGATGGATGTGCTTTCATGTTGCTTGGATTCTCATGTACGCCTCTCTTTGTGAAACTTAAGTAAATACAAGTTAATGTTGTTTTATGTGAAATTATTTTGCAGACCATCTGTCAAATTTGATGATCGACACTGTGGACTATTATTCAAGCACTGGTTGATAAGTTGATTGTTGTAACATTGATTCTTATGTTGTGAATGTGTTTATGAACGATTTTTTTTTTTTTTTTTAATTCGGTACTTTATATACAAGTCCTGGTATTATTTAACATACTAAATGATATGTGGGTTAAATCTGGAAGACGAAATTGGAACGCATGACATCTCGCAGCATGTCGACGTGTCATAATCATTTGAACAAGGTGGATTGAATGTGGTGGCAACTTGTCCTGAACACCAAAATTTTAATTATGTTATAAAATTGTATTCAAATGAGAACATTTTTTTTTCACTTTATTTGGGTTTTTTTTTTTTTTTTTTTTTTTTTTTGTGAAATTAGTGAGTGTAGTTTAAGCTAGAAAGATGAAAAAATAAACAGAAAATTTGTAAGTTAAAAATATCTAACTTACCCTATTTAAAAATATAAGACAACAACCAAATACAATTTTACCGCTTCCATACCCAACATTAATAATGTAAGATAACATGACAACAATAATAATTATGGTTGTCTTATTTTATGAAGCATTATTAATTCCGGTTATTTATCTACATCAAAAATTCTTGATGAACCACTGATTATTAAAGCCGACAAAACAAATTTACCTATCAGTGGTGAGGCTAATTTTGGATTCATCAAGAGCACAGTCACTGATTACATGAACAGAGTTTCGAACTCGTGTCATTGTTACCACGTCATAAAGTCCTTAATAATTGTGTTACTGCTCCGGACATGTTCATTAAGGTTTATACTTCAAACAATTTTACAGTAGCAAGCTGGGTAGTGGTTATACGAGCAACGTTTTGCACTAATCATGTTTTTGTACTACATCAGCTGAGTCATTGTTAAATGAGCTCATGGCTTACGCTTTACAGAAATCATGCTTTTGTCATATTCACCACTTCTATTTTAATTGACAAGAAGATTTGAACTAATATTTCCACTCAAATTTAATCAATGTAAATTATCCACAAGGTTTCAATATTTCTGCGTTCTCAGTACTGTGTATATAACAATCTTCCTGTATTTCACAAACAGGAAGCATATAATCCGATATGGATGAAAACGCATATGATAGAATGAAAGAGCTTACAGAGTTCGACAACACTAAAGCTGGCGTGAAAGGTTTAATCGACTCAGGCATCAAGAAAGTTCCGAGGATTTTCAAACATGCACCTGAAACTTTACCAAATCCGGAAGATTCACCAAACAAGAAGCTTCAAATCCCAGTTATCGATCTCAACGGAATCGATAACAAAAGCATCCGCAAACAGGTTATGGTTGAACTTGATGAAGCTGCAAAATCATGGGGATTTTTTCAACTGGTAAATCATGGAATACCAGCAGCTGTTCTTCATAACATAATGCAAGGAAACAGAAGGTTTCATGAACTCGACGCTGATGCAAAGGCTAAATACTATTCGAGGGATTTAAATGATAAAATTAGGTATGCATCTAATTACCGTTTGTTTACATCTCCTGCTGCTGATTGGAGGGACACACTTCTCGTCATCTTTGATGGATCATTCAAACCTGAAGAGTTACCGCCGGTTTTGAGGTAAAATTAAACATCTTAAACTTATTCCCTGTACTCAAGGATTTATAGGAGTCTATCAGCAGTCATTCTGAAGTTCTATTTTTTGTTGTAGGGAGGAGGTGATGGAGTACAAAAGGCATGCTGATATTGTTGCAGAGACTATATGTGAACTGTTATCTGAAGCTCTAGGACTCAACTCCAACTACCTAAAAAGCATAAATACCATTGCGAAGAGAAGTTTGGTAGGCCATTATTACCCTGCATGTCCTGAACCAGAACTTACTTTGGGAGCAACAAAACACGCTGATTTTACACTGTTAACTTTACTTGCACAAGACGAAGTTGGGGGACTTCAAGTATTACATCAAAATCAGTGGATTCCAGTAAGCCCAGTTCATGGAGCTTTGTTATGTAATATTGGGGATCTTCTTCAGGTATTTTCCTCTATACCCCCCTTTTTATTGGATCTTGCTTTTGCTTCAAACACTTGTTACAACTAGGAATCCATGCAGCCTTTTATTTGTCTTTATAGTTAACACATATAATCTAGTTCAGAAGAACAAAACACATCGCATTAGCCATAGAAGGCACATATGAATGAATTTACTGTTGTACAAAATAACCTACAATTGAACATGTTTTTGTGAATGTGTAGCTTATAAGCAACGATAGATATAAAAGTGTGAAGCATAGGGTATTGGTCAGCCGGGAAGGGCCAAGATTGTCAGTAGCGTCTTTTTACAGTGCGAAGTTGGATGAGAAAAGGCGATATGGACCGATAAAAGAAGTGCTATCTGATGAAAATCCTCCAATATACAAAGAGACACTTGTTTCTGATTTCCAGAAATATTTCGAAACAAAGGGATTCGGTCGTGATTCTGCACTAGATCACTTTAAATTATAAGCTTGATCATTTTTTTTTTTTTTTATTTCCTTTTCCTGAGAGTGAAAGTTGGAAAATATTTTGCTTCGGATGTACATAGATAACTGGACGAAATTAATTTTCCTGAATTTTATTTTGTACTATTAAGACAATGTGGAAATGAAAGATGATGTGTTTTAATAGTTGCTGCTCAAGCAAAAAACTTATCTGAGGTGAAATTGCATAATGCTAATACTGAAAAGAAGTTACGGTTGATTGCATGCCCAAAATAAGGCTTTTCAGTTCTGGGTAAAAGGGCAGTGTAAAAGAAACGTCTCCTGCCAGTTTTGAACCCATATTACTATTTGTCATTCATACATGTATATTACTATTTTTACCCGGAGGGTTCGGTGGAGACCGTGGGGTGTCCTCTTGCCTAGACCTGATTGCATATACAATTACATAACGTAAAAAAGAAGGGTAAAAAAAACAAAAAGAATTTGCATAATATTGTACAAGATGTGAAAATGGTAAAATGATTGGAACTTAAAACTATTAGAAGATGAAGAAAAGATCACTTGGAAGTTTCAATCTCTTGTAAAAATCGGCACTTGCAAGTTGCATATGGTGAAATTCTTATGAACTTGTACTAGTGCTTAAATTTAAAAACCGGATTCACGGGTTTGCTAATGAGGTACATCACTATGTTTCTTCATTTCAAAAGCATTCCTTCATCTTTATTTTTTCTTTAACAACTAATGTGGAAACCGTGCCATGGTTATTACGCTAAACCATGTAGTTTAAATGGTTGGTAGCTTGGTTTATATCAATCATTTGCAGGTATTTATAAGTTGTTATGAAACAAAACTTGGACATTGATTTCACCAAACATCGATAAGAGTGCAATACTATGGACCGGGGACCCCATGGTCCCCTTGTCCAGACTAATCAGATTGCCCCTTTTGGGGGCAATTTGCAATTTGATCCCTGAATTTCGATTGAAATTCAGGGAGGCATATTGCAAATTGACCCTTTTGAAGCAATCTGATTGACCCCGATCACGGGACCAGGGGATCACCGGCCCAGGTGATATGCCCTCCAATAACTTGTACAATATATGTTTATATTGCAGTCCAATGCACCCACATGGCATGAATTGGATAATGAGTTACTCATGTTTTTCAAGTTGATTTGGGTATAAATTGCTGTTATCATACCATGGTTCTACATTCTCCGTTTTATTTTAAATTTAAAATGCTTGATACTATTCAGGACTTAAACAAGCTATTTTTTGGATTTCTGAGTTATAAAGTAAGAAAGGCTTAATTAGGTTCATCCAATAGTTAACATAGCAGCAAACCAGCTGCAGAAAACCATCTAAATAAACTCTTTTGGAATACATGTAATACATTTGTTTACAACATTTTCTAGACAAAATGTATTCACCAATAAAGTAAATTCAAGTGGGTGTTTAACAATAGTAAGTAAAACCAACAAAGATCGCTCAACATACCCATTGCTTAATCGTGTCAAATACACAATCACTATAGAGAAGAAAAAGTAAATTGCATAAGGTTGAGCAATAAAAGGTCAATTCAAGTGAATTTATGCAGTTGTTTCCCATTGTCGTCACTTGTCATGACTTTTGCCGATAGATCAACTTTATAATTGACGAGATCAACGAAATATTAGCCTTAAACATCAAAGTAAGTTGACTATGAGCCATAAACAAAATCATTTAAGACTACATTTTTTATTCGCATGGCTATGCTACATATTGCCATTAATAAGACTTGGACATATACTTGATAGATGCTTAAACATTATTTCGAACAGTCATATTTTAAAATGAATGGACGCGTCTCCTCACGCGCAACTGTCTCCAACGATTCTGTCTGTTCGCCTCCTATATATACTGCTCCTTCTGTAAACCCAGAACTTATACGAATTCCGTTTCTTCCCTTATCTTTTCTGCTTCTGTAAACTCATTGTTTGTTGTATCCTGGAGGAATCTCACTGCCCTTTTAATCTGCAAATTAGTGGGGGTGAATAATTCCTTAACGAAAACGTACTATACGTGCCTCAAACAAAAAAAAATCCTCTTGCTCTCTGATTCGTTCTGATTACCATTTTATCAACAATCTTAATGAATTATTATGACATCATCCAAGTCAACATACAAGATAATGAATCAGGAATTCACCAAACTGGATCGTTTTGATGGGTCGAACTACACCCGTTGGCAAGACAAGATCATGTTCCTCTCGACTACACTCAAAATTGCATACGTGCTTGATGATAACTTGGAACCGATACCACTACCGACTGAAAAGTACATTGCAGTGGTTATTTCCAAGGGAAAGAAGTGTGAAGAAGATGAAGTTGTCTGCAGAGGACCTTTACTTAATACTCTGTCCTGTATGATTTATTCACTTTTGCCAAGTCACCAAGAGAAATATGAAAAAGTTTAGAGGCCAAATACAACAATTAAAAACAAGGCGCAAATAAATTTTTAATTTTCGAATTCTTTGAATTTAAAATGCTTGATAACGTCTCTGTTCTGGACTAAGTACATGAATTGCAAGTAATATTCAATAAGTTGAGGGATGTTAAGATCACCATCCCTGAGGCTTTGCAAGTTGGGGCTATGATGGTCAAATTCCCTAAGAATTGGAGTGATTATCGAAAGAAGCTTATGCATTCTTCAGATGATTTTACAATTGAACAGATTCGAAAACATCTTCGAATTGAGGAAGAAACCAGAAATCATGAGAAGAAAGTTTTTGAGTCTACTGCTGCTTCCAATATTAACAATGTTGGAAATGATAACAAAACCCTCTCGAAAACGCAAAAGAGATAACAATGGTAAAGGCAAGGGTGATTGCTACTTCTGCGGCAAACCTGGACATTACAAACGTGACTACAGATTTTTCAAAAGGCAGAAAAATGAGCAAAGATAGAATAATAACCAGGGCAAAAGGAACAATCAAGGTACTTCCAACAAGGCAAACATGGTTGAATAAGAATAATCAGAAATCGTTGCCATGGTTTCAAAACTGAACGTCGATATGATCACAGAACTAAACATGGTAGATGCTACAAAAGATAATGATTGGTGGTATGACTCTGGTGCTACTATTCATGTATGCAACAACCAGTCGCTTTTTAAATCATATGAGAATGTTTATAACGATAGCAAGGTACTTATGGGAAACCATAATGCTTCAACTGTTGTTGGAAATGGAACCATAGAAATGGAGTTCACTTCTGGCAAAAGGATTATTCTTGTTAATGTTTTGCATGTTCCAGAAATAAAAAAAAACTTGGTTTCTGCAAGTCTCCTATGTAATAAGGGTGTTAAGGGAGTTCTAGATGGTAATAGTCTTATTCTGTCCAAGGGCGGTATGTTTGTTTGGAAAGGATATGCTTGTAATGGTATATTTAAATTAAATATTAGTAAAATGAATGAATTTGCTTATGTTGTTGATTCATTTCATTTATGGCATAATAGATTAGCACATCTAAATTATAAAAATTTACAATTTATGTCTAAAGAAGGAATGATTTCATATGATAATGTAAACCAATCTAAATGTGAAATTTGTATTAAAGCAAAGATGTGCAAAAAGTCGTTTCCAAAATCTGAAAGGAATACAAAACTACTTGAATTAATGCATTCAGACATTTGTGAATTAAATGGTATATTGACTAGAGGTGGCAATAGATACTTTATCACGTTTATAGATGATTATTCTAGATACACACACGTCTTTTTAATGAGATCAAAAGATTAAACTTTTGAAATGTTTAAGCGTTTCAAAACCAATGTTAAAAATCAAAAGGAAAAGAGGATTAAGGTGCTACAAAGTGACAGAGGTGGGGAATATTTTTCCTTGGAATTTTCATCCTTTTGTGAAGAAAATGGAATTATTCATCAATCAAGCGCACTTTATACCCTGTAGAAAAATGGATTGGCTGAACGAAAAAATAGAACATTTGTTGAAATAACCAATGCTTTGATTTTAAATGCTAAACAACATGCCAATTTATGGGGAGAAGCACTCTTAATGGCATGTTATTTGCATAACAGAATTCCATCAAAGAAAACTAAGACTTCTCCTTGCGAATTATGGAAAGGAAGAAAACCAAACTTGAAATATCTAAGGGTTTGGGGATGTTTAGCTTTTTATAGGCTCATTGATCCGAAAAGGATAAAACTTGGGCCAAAAGCATTGAAAAGTATATTCGAAGGATATGCTGAAAATTCTAAAGCATACAGATTATTGGATATAGAATCTAATGTAATTGTGGAATCAAGAGATTTAGAATTCATCGAAAATAAATTTTTATGTGATCCATGACAGTTTCGGATCCTACACAAATCATTCACAAAAGGAATGATGAAAACATTGAATATAATTCTCCAATTAAAGGGAGGCTCCAAAACGTTCCTGATGAACCTAGAAGATGCCAAAGACCAAGGAAAGCCAAAAGCTTAGATCCTGATGTTGTCTCATCAGACGACATAGTTCACCTTGTTGTTGGTGATAGAGATAAATTACTCGACGAGGCAATTTATATTTTGAATAACGAAGAAGATCCTAAATTTTTTGAAGAAGCTATTATTTTAAGGGATGTTGCTTTCTGGAAAGAAGCAATACAAGGTGAGATGGATTCAATTCTGTCTAACAACACTTGGGTTCCAACAGATTTACCAAGCGAATCCAAGCCAATTGGATGTAAATGGGTGTTTCGAAAGAAATATAATACGAATAGGTATGTTCAAACTTTTAATGCAAGGCTGGTAGCCAAAGGATTTAGGAGAAAGGAAGGCATCAATAACTTTGATACATATGCTTCAGTTGCTAGACTAACATCAATAAGGATTCTTTTTGCTCTTGCGTCTATTTATGGATTGTATGTACATCAAATGGATGTCAAGACTACTTTTCTTAATGGAGAATTAGACGAAGAGGTGTATATGGAACAACCGGAAGGATTCATCATGAATGGAAATGAAAATAAGGTTTGTAAACTGGTTAAATCCTTATATGGATTAAAACAAGCACCAAAACAATGGCATGAGAAATTTGACTCTGCAATTTTGTTTAATGGCTTCAAGCATAGTAATGCTAACAAGTGCATTTATCCGAAATTCACAGATAAATATGGTGTTATAATATGCCTATCTGTGGAGGACATGCTCATATTTGGTACTAATATGAACGGTATAAATGAGACAAAGAACTATTTATCTTTGTGTTTCAGAATGAAAGATCTAAACGAAGTTGATACTATTCTGGGGATTAAAGTGAGGAAACATCATGCAGGATTTGCTTTATGTCAGTCTCACTACATTGAAAAGATACTTCTTAAATACAAGCATTTAAATTTTAAAGAAGCAAGCAGCCTTTATGATTCTTCTATTAAAATATTTGCAAATCCTGAAAGAGCAGTTGCTCAACTAGAATATGCAAGTGTAATTGGCAGTCTCATGCATATCATGCATTGCACTCGTCCTGATATTTCTTATGCACTGTGCAAACCGTCTAGATATAGAAATAATCTTAATGTTTCACACTGGAAGGAAATTGGTAGAGTCTTAGGTTATCTTAAAAGAACAAGAAAATTAGGACTCTACAATGAAAATTTCCCACCAGTTCCAGAAGGATACTCGGATGCAAGTGGTTCGACACCAGAAAACGAAAATAGAGGAACTACTGGATGGATTTTTACTTTTGGAGGGGTGCCATATCGTGGGCCTCTAAGAAACAAACAATTATCAAGCATTCTACAATGAAAGAAGAATTTTTTGCTTTGGATGCATTAGCAAAGAAAGTAGAATGGATAAGAAATTTGTTAACAGAGATAGAGTTGTGGCGACAACCATCATCAGCCATTTCTATTTACTGTGATAGTGAATCTACAATGTCTATGGTATATAATAAGATTTATAACGAAAATTCTAGACATATAAGCTTGAGACATGCATATGTTAGGGGAATTAATTCTAAATGGTATCATCACAATTACATATGTCAGATCAAAGATAAATTTGCCAGACTCATTAACCAAAGGATTACCAAGAGAAATGGTTAAAACAACTAGTTGTGAAATAGGTCTAAAACCTTTTTAATCACCTGCAATAGAAACCCAACCTTACGCTCTGTAGCCTAAAGTTTAATGGGCAACAACAAGTTGTAGTTAAGTGATTGACAAACATGAAAGACTTATTGTTTGTATTGTTACGTTTTGTGGTATTCATTTGTCCATAGTAACAAGGACAGAAAGAATGGACACCTATATGAACATAAGAAACACCGTTTCAATAAAGTTTGGATATAACTTTATACATGTTCATGGAAACCTGGAGGAAATTAATAACCAATCTACGGTTATGACATTTTACAGAAGCATGATAATATTTATGTGTTCATATATTTCGCTTCATCATATAGGATTTTGGTTTAAGTATTTACTACCAAATATTCTGTTGAAATTTAAATATATGGACTAAGGAGAAAAGTTTAAACCAAAAGGTACTTTCTCATATGCATAAATAAATAAATATTATAATCTTATGGGGGATTATTGGGAAGATTGCAATAAGTCTTTGTCCCACATCGAAAAATATTATGAAGCATTTCTTCCTATATATTAATGTTTGGAATATGATATTGTGAAAACAACTTGGGCTTAAGATGGAAACAATGGCTTGGGCTCAAAGGGTTTAAGGCCTATAAAATATTATTATGGGTCAAAGATGGGCACTTGGGCACTTGGGGCATGGGGGTACATGCGTGATCGTATGGAACGGATTCGACTGTTGCGAACAATCATATTTTAAAATGAATGGACGCATCTCCTTGCGTGCAACTGTCTCCAACGGTCATGTTTGTTCGCCTTCTATATATACTGCTCCTTCTGCAAACCCAGAACTTAACTAAATTCCTCTTCTTCACATATCTTTTCTTCTTCTGTAAACTCACTGTTTGTTGTATCCTGGAGGAATCTCGCTGCCCTTTTAATCTGCAAATTAGTGGGGGCAAATAATTCCTTAAGGAAAAGGTACTACACACGCCTCAAACGAAAAAAATCCTCTTGCTCTCTGATTCATTCTAATTACCATTTTATCAACAACCATTACACACCCAGATTTCTTTCAAACTTTTAAACTGTATTTTTTTGGTGCATTTCATTGACTGTAGTAGAAATCTTGATTCTCTTTATAATCAGAGATGATCTAGCTCGATGAATTGATTGTCACAAATGGACAAAGTCAATTGATCATCAATGCATATCTTTGAACTTAGGAGTAATTATACTGGTAACAAATTCAAAATATGTCTCTTGATATGACTTATGATATTGTGAATTTAACATGACACTAAAATCCCAAAATATTCGCATATAAGTAAACAAAAACTCAATATAAATAACCAAAATGTGCATACGATGTATTCTTTGTTAAATCTGTTAAGGTAGAACTTCCTCTACATATTATTATTTATCCAGTGATGAAAATTCAAAAGGTTTTTCTGGTGAGCCAACTCATTAACTCCTATGCATTAACATTCTATAATAACGCAGAAAAAGTAGACATAAAGATGCTTCTACAAGCTTATCAGGGTTGTCTCAAAATATTTGATGGCCCTAAGCATATTCGGTGAAGATATCATTTTTGTACCAAAAAATTAAAATATATTGTGCACCATTCTTTTTTATTTCTTTTCATCAATTCAAACTCTAATATTTCATATTTAAATGTTGATATGGCGTTCCCTTATTACATCGGTGAGCTATTCGAAAGTGATGCTTTTTAATTTCGAACTATTTTACAAAAATTATTGGTAACTTCAAAACTGACGCGTTGTTTGGTTTGATTAATATACACTCATATATACACTAATCTGCCATCTGTGCTTGTAAGAGGGAGAGATGTAGGAAGAAATGAAAATAGAAGGGCTGACGACATGGTTATGAGGAAGTAGCGAAGATTGGTGAGGGAGAATGTCCAATCGCCATGGAAGGAGAGCTCCTAAATAGTATGATTAATTTATACACTAATCTGCCATCTACACTTCATTTGTTAAAAAAATGTCATTCTTAGAAATGACAAAGATATTTTCTTAAATCAAATTACGAGTAGATGCCTTTTTAACAAGACGAATTCTACTCCAACCCTTGTTTTTAGTTAATAGCCCCCAAAACAAAACAAAAACCCTACACTCATCAAATTGATTAGTAGCCCCTTTTATTTCCAACACTACGCTTCCACTCACGTAATTCCTCATTTTCTAGGTCTCAGGAGGGAAATTTTGCATGCATAACAGTTCGAACGGAAGACAATCAATTTCGCACTCCACTCAGGGGATTTCAATCGAAGAAGAATACTCTAAACAAGGTAATTTCGAATTTTAATTTAGGGTTGTTGATGTTAGGGTTATGGGATCGGTTTTGATTCAAGGATGGGATCGGTTTTGAACAAAGATGGATATTGTATGTTGATGTTTGGGTTAATTCAGTTGTCCAATTTCACAAACAATGATGGATATCGAACAATGTTGGTTAATTCAGTAGGTTGTTTTCATTAGAAAATTGGGCTTTTTTTAATTTGAATGATCCAGGTTGCCACGCAACGAAAAAGAACATGGAAAAGTGAGTAACCATGAAAAAAAGATACGTGGAATTGTTTTCATCCACGTATATATCTTCCATGGTGATGAGATTTTTCACGTATAGAGTCTTCGTTGTTACTTGAAATTGGGAGTTCACCACGTAATGTCCTGACGAGGGAAAAATGTTAACCACATAGGATCAGTACAACAGAATAACCATTTTGCAACACACAGCGCTAGTTGCTATAGCTCTATTGCAGCTGACCAGCTCCAGTTTAGATATGCCAAGTTGTAACAGACCGATAACATTTTACAACTGTTTCCGATAGTTGCAAAAAAAACTTGCGATAGACAACTTTCAAAAGCAGATGCAAAAACCCCTTTTGCAACTGCTATTAACAGTTGCAAAATGAAAAAAAATATAAACTACAACACAATCCAATGCTCTATATATATGTATATATATATTGCAATTCACCAATATCGATATATAATAATTCATTACTAAAAATAAATAGCATAATTAAATAATCAAAAACACATTACTAAAGGCAAAGAAAAATACAATTACATACAGTTTCAAAAACGTAATAAAATACAAAATCATAAAATCAAGATACGTATACTAGTATTCTACACACCATCAAGTTATCATTCTTTCCATCTGAAATCTACATACACTATCAAATAATCATTCTTTCCATCCGAAATCTACACACACTGTAAAATAATCATTCTTTCCATCGAAATCTACACACACCATCAAACTTCTTCCATTCAAAAACCTTTCTTTTGTGGTCCAACACTACTTAAAGCCCCATCAAGAAGTTTACTGTCTAACAAGAACACTTTAATTAGGGTTTCAACAATTTGGGTAAATGCCAAGAAAAATAGAGAAGATATAAAAATCTTAAGTACCCAATACTTTTTTTTGAGGAAGACGGCTGTGTAGCGCATGGTTACACAACTGATTAACATAATATATATATATATATATATATATAGTACTCTGTTTGACAGGCCCAACCAGTGGCATACAGTTTAGGATATCGACCGTCCTATAAGTATTTCACAGAAGAGACATAATACATACATATAGAAAGCAGTACACTACATAAACTTGCCGAAACAACCCATGGAGATAGCAAAAGTGTAGGCGGTTTGGTCAACGCACCAAAGTATTCAACGATGGAAGGCTAAGCTGCTCCCCTGAGTCCCAGGCGACGGCGGAGCTGGGAGAGTGTGTCTGAAGCGTGCATGCCTGGAGGCTCCTCTATAGGATTCAAACAGATGAACGATATAACCACACGTACCAAAGAAGTGTTTTTTTGTTTATTAAAAATGTGAGCATTACGCTTCAACCAGATGCACCAGCTAAATATTAACACAAATGAATCATTAGGTCCGGAGGGTTATGTTGCCAGTATTCAAAGAAGGAGGTGATGGAGGGGACAAAGCCTAGCAGGAAGGAGCTTGATGCAGCCCAGACCCTAAAAGAAATCACAATCAAAGAAGAGGTGATCAATGGTTTCATGTGAGAGGTACAGAAGGTACAGCAGGGATCAACAGTGATGTGCAATCTCGAGAGCCTACTCTTAGTGTTGATGCGATTATGAATGAGGCACCATTTGAAGAAAATCAAGCAGGGAGGAAGGCGGCATTTCCAGAGGCAACAAATGTGAAACAATGGCCTAGATGGGAGAGAAAGTTGTAACAAGAAGATACGGAAAAGCCTTTGTTTGGGTTCAAAGCCCAATAATAGTTGTCGGGCCTAGCAGTAAGGGTGATTGAAAGAGCAATGTTGCAAATTTGCAAAATATCTGATAGGGTATCAAGGCCAAAAAGACCAGGGAGGAAGAGGTCCAATGGGCCAGAGCCTAAGATGCTCGAAGCAGAAAAATACGATCCAGTGGTTACAAAGAACAAATTCGGGTATAGAGAAGAAATGGGTAGATGACTACACCATACATCAAACCAAAAGAGGCAATCATTGCCATTTCCTAGATTAACATGGAAGAGAGATTTAATCCTCGGGATAATGGAGATAACCCTCACCCAAAAAGGCGATGGTCTGGAGGATGGAGGGCAATGAAGAACAAGATTCGGGTTCAAAGCATAAAGATGAGCGAGGATCCAATCTTTCCAGATGAAGGAACCAGGGGTAAGAAGGCGCTATAGCCATTTGGATAACAGCGCCTGATTGAAGAGGGTAAGATTTGTAACTCCTAAACTACCATGCTCTCGAGGTAAGAAAACTGTTTGCCAGTTAATTAGACGTTTAGCTTTACCCCCGTTCCATAGAAAGGAGCTTCGTATAACATTTATTCTGGAGATAACCCAAACCGGAAACCTTGGTATAGCTAACCTAGCCTTCCTTACAACTCCCAAATCAGCCTCCTCCTCTTCATTCCATCCAAACACTTAAAGAAAAATAGAAATGGGGGAAAAAGATGGGAAATTAAAATTCCTAAGCTAGGTTTTTCAATTAGATGCTCAAATCAAAGGGGAAATCGAGGGGGATACCTTGGTAAGCTTCTTCATTTCCTTCTCCATCTTCTCTAGCTTTCTTTCTCTTTGATTTGTGAGATTTCCTATGACCTAATTCCTAGGAAATATGTTCATACGATCATAGGTTGTTGATTCTAGTGTTTTTATTGAAGAGGGATTGTTCTAGCTTGCTATTAGATTGATTCATTGCTTCTAGCCATCAAAGGTGAGTTCTTTGTAAGTTATTCATGACCCCACATCTATGCCACAAGCTATTGGCTTGTAAAGGTGTAATTTAAAGTTCATTTGAGTTTGCATATGCTAATGAATTGGGTGGGCCAGGGTAACTTAGTCTATTTCACGTATTCATGTTCCATTGAATTGAAAATTATGATTAGAATTGTCCACACAATCTAATTCAAATGCTACTTGTTGATTTAGCGATATTGTGAAACTCCGTTGTCACACCGGTAAGTTCTAGACTTCACAATTCGCTTGAATCGTATTTGATTTCTTTGGGTAGAAAATGTAATGACCCGCAAATTTGAACCCTTTGAGTCGACTAAATACAATACAAGTCCGACCCAAATTGCACAAAAATACGAATCTTTAATAGAAAGAAGTTAGAGGATGAGAAATAGAAAAGATAGAAAATTAGAATAGAAGAATTAAGATAGAAGAAAGATCTGAATAACGTTGAATCTCACAACCGCAGCGGAATAAAATATAATATAGATATAAGATTTAGAAAATACAAAATTGTATCTGAACTTACATACAACATCAGAGAACATCATATATACATCACAACAGAAATAAACCCTATATAACTAATGCTGAAACCTCCAGCTCCAGCTCCTTCCAGATCATCTGTAAAATCCTGAACTACTTGACTGCCCGTACAAATTTGGGCACCCAAGAGTTTAGGGAGAACATAGAAAATAAAACTCTGGGTCAGTCATGGGACTGGTGTGAGTAAACGGTTTTAAACAGTTTGCTTAACTTGGAAAATTTCTTTAGAAAGAAAAGATAATCGTAAGACCGATCCACACATAAATACGGATGGTTTTTACCTTACGATAACCCAAAACATTTTGAAATCATAACTATACTGATATTATGATAATGTCGAGGGTTTCCACAAATAAATTAGAATCTAGTGGAACGCTTGCATCTCACGCTCCACATATATAGTATACAAACAAAACTGCTTGGCGCTAAGGGATAATGGATTTCCAACTATGACAAGGTATGGAACCACCTTCCGATAGTGTATCTCTAGAGTGGAATACACTGGGTTCAATAAGAACGTCTTGCAACCCGGCCCACACATGGGCGACCACTCATTTCTCTTGAGTGTATCGAATATATTATTACTTTACAGTTGCTAGCAACATAACCGTTCCTGGGAGATATAGAAGCGAAAGAAGTAACAAAATGAATATTCTCTAAATGGTGACAATACACCCTAATGGGAGCGACTCACATAGTCATGCTACCTGCCCGATTTTTGTCATTTCCCGGTTGTAACTTACCATTCAGAACAACACGTCTTTATCCACTTTGAATGCCACATCGTCAAACCCGTCAAACCACAAATTGAATTCCCCAAAACCATGGGTATGAAGCTAAGAGAAACGAATTCCTCTGCCACCTGACATAGTTTTGAAGAGATCAATTTACGCAATCTGTTAGGTATACTTTGTCAGACATTCGTCCATACAAGTTGTCTTGGGTTTGGACAAACCGAAGGCACTATTCTGAAAATCCATCTTAGGCAGTTTCTACCTATGATTGACAGAACATCCCTTGCATAAACACCATCTTCAATGGTCTTCAGCTTGACTTTAAATTAATCGATGCCTAAGTCAAAACAAAGTGGTATTTGGATTTCATTTAGTAAACAAATCTCGGTCCCTTTGAATCGATGAACGTTAATATCTTTTAGGGACAAGTGATACTTGAAGGAATCAGGTCAACATATTTCATATGAGTTTCTATATCCTTAATTGATTATCAAGACTTATATACTGAAAATATTTAGCATATAAGATTCCAGATTTCAACAGTAGTTTGTATAAGTCAATATTAGTGAGATGTGATTAAAGAAGTTATTTGGATCATGTCACAACAATACCATCAAATAAATCAACAAATTGATTATCACAACAAATCTGTTTATTATGATTCAACAATTCAAATAAACAATAATCATTCCAAACCATACCTATCTTAGATTTTAAGTTCGTTTAAGAATCTCATTTATTAATCATAACCGTATTGTTATCATACTTAAATATATATATATATATACACACACATATATATATACGACTTATAAATATAATCATTATTTTATTTTCGTTAGATGAATAATTAATTCAATATTTATTAAATTGGAAAGTGAACGACACTTTCTTCGAATCCAACTAAATCTATTATCAATTCCGAATTTCCTATTGATTCATATCTATTTTCCATTTATTTCTGAACTTCAAAATAATCTTATCTGTATTAGTCTTACCAAATTCATTTTGCCGATATCTCTCACAACCATTCTCGTCTGCTAACCACTTGCTTCTAAAGTTATCCACTTTGGATTGTGAATATTATTCCTTCTGGACTTGTTATCACCTCCACTCGATTTCATTAATAATTACCTGGACAGGGTTAAATTCTGTTTTGTAACGAAAAGGAATTTCGCTCGATCCGAATGAGTCGCTAAACCAATCTAGACCATTCGAAACGCCTGATTGTTTTGAGAACACAACAAAATAGAACGCAGACGGAAGAACATTTCATTGTATATTACAACAATTCCATCAGAAAACAAGAATATACAGAGTATGAATAAATATTACACATAAATATCAGAGATTTAAATTACATTTAAATACATCGCAGCAGAAATAATACAAAACACAACTAGAAGGAGATATACGGATACAAAGCTTTCCGGATATCGTTCCAGCTGTAAACCAGGATCCTGTGAATATAAATCTGCAAAACCAAAACTACTAGCTGCCCGTGTCGAAAATAAGGGCACCCAGAGTTTAGGTTAAAACAATAAACTCCAGGTCAGTCATGTGATTGGTGTGAGAACTAAAACAGTTATTAATCTTTATTTTAAAGTTAGGTAAATCAAGGGACCACGCCATATAACACGGAACGGGTTTCCTCCCAAGAATACCAGTGCATATAACAATAGCGCAATGCTAAATAAAGAAAAATGAAGCTATTATAAGACCCAGGTCCTATCACACAATGCAACGCAAGCCGGGGGATAGGGTTTTCCCTTATAATAGCCAAATATGCTTAGTACGTTTAAAACAAATCATTTGATACTATTATAAGTGCATAGTGTATAAAAGAACTTCAAATCATAAGTATCAATCATAGACGGCATGGGTACCATATATCATGTCGCCATACTAGGCTCTACAATCAAAACCGCAAATGTCACGTATTTGGAAATTGGATTTCCATCTATGAACCGAGGCAAAAGATAGTCCTCAACCGATTCGAGACAATCTAGCCCATGTCTCAGGATCAGAGCTCGAGTGACCCTTGGAGCGACAGGGCCGGTCCACCGATGTGGATTAAAATGCCTGAACACTGCGTTTCCCCGCCCTTTGGGGCGTAAATGAGCCAACGAATGACTCCATCGGACCCGGATCGTCCGATCTAACCGAGGCGCCTCACGACAGCAACAACCACATAAGTCAAACCTGTCAGGGCGTGTAAAACCACTGACGCCACTTTTTAGCTAGAAGGAAACGCATGCCCTCCCTGAGGTCCGTCTCCCGTTTTTGGTTCATACCGGGTGTGAAACTCGCGAAGTAAACGTTACACAAAGCTACGCCACAAAGGCCGTGCTTCGATCATCAACCACAAGACTCTACTTTTCAACAGAAGCCTTGATCATACTGCCACTTAGGCATGCCACACAGGCAATTCACTCCATGCGTTTGATATCCATCGATATATAACCCCTGAGCTCGTACGTCTCAGAGAAGGGCGTTAAGCAAGAGAATAAATTCTCCGCCGCCAAACAGATATATATTTAATAGAAATCAATCACACAGACTAAAATCCAATGTAAGACACACAGTCCATTTACAAGTCCGTTCTGGGTCTGAACGAAACCGGAGGCACCTAGTACCCCGCATATCCATCGATCTCCAAGTACGTCTGGACGATCACCAACTGTTTCCATCTTCTTGGGTGTACGGCCCAATCAAGATCATCAGTAATTATCCAAACGACGTGAAGACCTCCGGTCTTCAACCACCGTCTTCATCTTCGACACCACGTCGAATTAGTTATTCAGAATGGGATAAACCCGGTCTTTCCGAATAACTCGCGTATATAATAAATACGTGTTACACAAACACAACATACGCCTAATTCCAATTCAGAATATTCTTTTATTCAAATATTCTTATACTTTGGGAAAGATTCCCATTAATTTTATCAAAGATAAATTCTTTAATCTTCTTTGAATATCAATTCATACTAGTCGGGATTAGCGAACCACACCGGAGTAATCATTTATTTTAATTTCCCAATCCCCACCTATTCATCCCATGAAGTAAAACTGGTAATACTTCATATCTAATACCACGGTGTTATCGGTAAATTCAATTACCATTTCACGTTCAAATCTAATTAAAGATTTAACTATCGCCTGGAGTAAAATTGGTGATACTCCATTCTCGATCTTTTCAATCTAATTAAAGATTCATTAAAACTCCACTTAGTTTTAATCTTTAACTGGGTTAAAGAATCGGTGTCATTTAAAACACGGTTCACGGTAAACCCAAAATCACATTCCATTAATTATCGGGTTAAAGAACAAGTGTTATTTAAAACACTGTTCACGATAAACCCAAAAATCAATATCAATTCAATTAAATATTATTTAATTGGTACACTTCATTAAATCTAAATAAAAAGATTTAATCTTTTCTCAACTGGGCTTAAGAACAGTGTTAATGAAGACACCATTCACGACAAACCCAAATCACATTTGATATTAAATACAAGGCTCTGAATAGAAATTATATTGGCTTATATTCAATATCAAACTCTACGACTAACAAATATCGTATTGGAAATAACGATATAAATATATCTTTCAAATTTCCATAACAATATCTGTATCATCACGAAATCCAACATCGAAATATTCCGGAGACAATTTCGATTCCAATGCCTTCCAATTCAATTATTGGAAATTCTGGTTATCTTTCAAAACCATTCCAAATTCACTTTATTTATTTTAAAAATAAATAAATTATAATTCTAGTTCAAAACTAGTTCATTTCGATAAAAATCTATTTTTATCTTTTCAAATATGGAGTTTTTCATCCCAATTCTTCACAAATCATTTCTTATGATTTTACACAAATTATTACTATTTTAAATAATTTTATCAAGGCCCGTACAGTCGATTTCCATCAACGGCCATCGAACTGCACTTACAGCGACCTTTTCCAAATTTGATTTGGGCATAATTCCAAATCCAACCGTTAGATTTCAAATTTCTAATATTCGTTAGAAAGCTCTTTTCGATACGAACCCAACGGTTTCGGTTTTAGGAGAATCCGACGGTCGGATCTCCCGTAATGTCCGTTCGAAGCCAATGGTCGAAATTTACGAACTGCCGCGGCGCGGCGCGTTCTATTCAGGACATTATATATATAATATATATATATATTATATATATTTCGTCGATTTCCTTTTTAAAACGAATTTTATAAATCATTTCAAATTTGTTTCAAAAACAATTTCAACCTTCATTTCAAATTCAAATCAAAATTGAATTTTCCCTTATAAATTCTTTCTACATTCACTTCTATTTGATTCAATTCAAATCGAATTCAATTCTATTTCAATTCGTTTTCAATTGAATCCAATTCAATTCAGATTTGTTTTCTGTTCGATTCAATTCAAATTCGGTTTGAATTTCAATTCTTTTCAAAATATCAGATTTTGAAATCACTTTCGATATTCATTATAAAATGAATAAAATCGATATTCATTATAAAATGAATAAAATCGATATAAATATCGTTCACGTCAAAATGGCGTCAATCTAATCAACACGGCTTCATATATTTCTGTTTTCAAATATTCTATTTCAAATATTTCTTTTTCATATATTTCTATTCAAATATTTCTTTTCAAATATTTTTATTCAAATATTTCTATTCAAATATTTTTATTTCAAATATTGAATGAAACCCAATCAATTACAATATAATGTTAATTATATGGATTTTCTACAACACATGTATACAATAACAACGATGAATAATCAACCATCATCCAAAGTGCACTCTACACTGTATAAGCATCGAATATCAATATTTAACGCTTATAACAGTCTGTCAATCAATCAATCGACATACAACTAAACAATCGGGATTAGTGTATGTCAAATATCATCCCAATACCCGTGTGGGGTTTCAAACAATCAAACACAGATTTTATTTGTGCAGTTGGGCGATGTGTAAAATTTATCGTCCCAATCAATATCAGTCAAATGTGTGTATATAAACAAATCGTTCGATTTGTTTATATTAATTTATTTCATTTCATATACACGTTAAAAATTCTATTTTTAACTATAAAATATTTTCCACTATAAAATATTTTATTTCGTTTCACATCACATCACACAATCAACTACACATCAAAATCAAACAACCAAGCATACAAGTCGTCCATGGTCTGTGAACGACGGGTGTCGGGTGCTACTAAACACCGTCTGCATCCTAGTATATATTTATAACTAGAAAAATTAAATTGAAAGGTGAGAAGTTCTCACATATTAGCTTAACCAAACGCCACGACTCTTCTTATGTAGAAAATCTTCGCCATCTCTTCTTTCGTCACTTTCGTCATCCGTATTCACTACCTATATAAAAATCACATTTTTACTTCGCTATTCAATATATAAAAATCGGATTTTTACTTTGCTATTCAATATATAAAAATCGAATTTTTACTTCGCTATTCAATATATAAAAATCGAATTTTTACTTCGCTATTCAATATATAAAAATCGAATTTTTACTTCGTTATTCAATATATAAAAATCGAATTTTTACTTCGCTATTCAATATATAAAAATCGAATTTTTACTTCGTTATTCAATATATAAAAATCGAATTTTTACTTCGCTATTCAATATATAAAAATCGAATTTTTATTTTCTACTTCATATATTTTTACAACGCTTATTTCAATATAAAAATTAAATTTTTATATTTTTACTTCTTATATAAAGATTGAATTTTTATTTCATCGCTATAAAAATCGCAATTTTATTTCAGCGTACATATAAGAAAGATCATATTTTTATTTCGCTACTTATATAAAGAGAATATTTTTACTATCTACATCATATAAAAATTATATTCTTAATACTCTACTTATTTAAAAATAGTATTTTTATTCGCTAACAATCCTATATTTTCAAAACAACGACATCTATATTTTCAAAGCAACGACTATATTTTCTATACAATTTTAAACTGATTTTAAAACTGATCTTTAAACTAATTTTAAAACTGATTTTAAAACTGTTTAAAACTGATTTTAAAACTGTTTTTAGATATTAAAAATAAATAGAAAACCTAAATTAAAACTTACTTTGTTTTCCAGCGAGAGCGAGGGGGGTCCGTTGTGCGAACGGCAGGGAGAGGGGTTGCTGAGGGGCTGCGGGGGAGCGTTGGAGCGGCGCAGGAGGGGTTGCGACCTTGGTCAGGCGAGGAGGCAGGGTTGGCGGTGGTAGGGTCGGGTCAGGGAGGTCTGTCGGGTTTGCTCGGGGTGGGGGGGGGGTCGGGTCTTCAATCGGGGAAGGAGGGAGGGCGAGAAAGGAGGGAGGAAGAAGGGTGGCGCAGAAGGGTGGCGCAGAAGGGGGCGGCGCCTGGACTTGCCGCGGCGGCGCGACGCGGTGGATACTTCCGCCGCGATCTCCCTTTTTTTTTCCTTTTCCTCTGTCGGGTTCAAAGAATGAGGGAGAAAGAGGGATTTGGGGAGGCTTAAATGAAAAATATATATTTATTATTAATTTTAATTTAATTCTCCTTTAAAGTTGACTTTCCATTCAAACACGAAATCAAACCCGCCGACTATCGTCCCTAGCTAATTACCCTCATTCCGAACACAATGGGATATGTCATATAGGCCAATTCGACATTACGATCAGTTTTCGTTAAGTTTAAAATATAAATCAGTATATATTCAATTTGAACACACATTTCAATTTACCGGGGCCACATACGGACTCGAAAAATTCCAGAAAAATATTTTCTAGCTTCGTATTGACGATACGGTCCTAAAAAAACTAATTTCGTCGAATTCTGAGACCGTTAGAAAAATGGCCATTTTCCAGTCGATTAAAATCAACTGAATCTGGTCAAACGCGTTTTCCTTTGCCACGCTCACATATTGATTCGAAAAATTACGAAATTTGAAACCTAGCAATAACTTGACAATGCGGATCCAACAAAAGTGGTTTCGTCAAAATCCGAGGTCGTTTGCAAAATTTCCATTTTTAAGGGCCTGAATTCCATAGCGACTATTCTGAAATTTCAACTGGACGTATCTTTTGATTCCCGCTATGAAATTTCGATTTTCCGGATTCGTTGGAAAGATAGTCTCAAATAGATCCTATTATTTTTGGTTTCACTAAAATCCGGATTGTTTTGCACCCGGTACGTTCAATTGAAGTTTGAAATCGAATTATCAAACTACCGCGCCATTTTCAATTCCTTTTATAATTTAAAATAAATATTTATATTTTCTAACGATGAACTATATAATATATACGTTAAAATTCTATTCAAAATAAATTTCTCGTCGATATTATTTAAAATAATTCATTTTAAATAATCAAAATTCGCTAAAATTGCCAAAATAAAAATTTTAAATTGGCCCAGATTTCTGGGTTATTACAATCTCCCCCACCTAAAACTTTTCGTCCCCGAAAAGGAACAAAGCCGAAAGTTGTTTCACAAATCAACTCAACTTCCAGTGTTTTCACTACGGCTTAAGTTCTTCAACTTTCCAGTTTCTAAGAACTTTTCAAATTTTTCAAAAATTTGGCTAACACCCTAAATTTTCAAAAAATTTCGCCATAACCTCCCCTGCACCGGGAGCAACGGGAAAATCCCGAAATTGCCATACAGGCCCTCTGATCTCAAAAATAAAAATAAAAAGCCAAGCGGCTAGACAATCGGCTCATAAAATCATCATCACCCAAACAAAACAGTAAATTATGGTAAACATGTACCTATTTGTCGGGCAAACAAATTTTATTCTTCTGCTCTAGCCTCCTTGCTATGACCTGTTCAATGTAAGTACATGTATATGCAAGCAAATGCGATAATTTTCAATCCAGTTCAAATTTTTCTTCAATTTGGTTAAAGGTTCAACATTTAATTAATCAAACTATAATCAAACAACACAATTAGCAATCAATTAGTGAATTATCATTTCAAATTCATAACTTGATTATATAGTCAAAAAAAATCTCATTTTTGATGCCAATTCACAATAATAAACCCTATCTAATTTTGGTTCTCACACTAGTCAATTGGAAATATATAGAATTCTCACCTTCGAAACACGAAAATAAATTCTAATGATGACGCGTCAATCATTAGAATCATGTCCGAGCGACTAGAGTGTGATTCTATATCTATTGAATATATTTGAGGCTTCAATACACGTGGATCAGACGTATACTAAAATCTCTATATATTTGATTGTCCAAATCAATATAAATAAATAATCAAATACGTATAATTGATTTAAATTTTTAAAACAAAAATTGTTTTCATTTTAAAAATATACTCTTCACACTCGTTACAGGATACTACTGATCCCATCTCTAGCGAGTCATTCCCATTGGATATTACTAATCCAATATCTGATGAATTCTTTCGTATGATTCTAATGTGTCTTGTTCTCTGAGCTTTGTAAACCAAAGCTCCGATACCAAATGTAACGAAAAGGAATTTCGCTTGATCCGAATCAGTCGCTAAACCGATCTAGACCGTTCGAAACGCCTGATTGTTTTGAGAACACGACAAAATAGAATGCAGACGGAAGAACATTTCATTGTATATTACAACAATTCCATCAGAAAACAAGAATATACAGAGTATGAACAAATATTACACATAAATATCAGAGATTTAAATTACATTTAAATACATCGTAGCAGAAATAATACAAAACACAACTAGAAGGAGATATACGGATACAAAGCTTTCCGGATATCGTTCCAGCTGTAAACCGGGATCCTGTGAATATAAATCTGCAAAACCAAAACTACTATCTGCCCGTGTCGAAAATAAGGACACCCAGAGTTTAGGTTAAAACAATAAACTCCAGGTCAGTCATGTGACTGGTGTGAGAACTAAAACAGTTATTAATCTTTATTTTAAAGTTAGGTAAATCAAGGGACCACGCCGTATAACACGGAACGGGTTTCCTCCCAAGAATACCAGTGCATATAACAACAGCGCAATGCTAAATAAAGAAAAATGAAGCTATTATAAGACCCAGGTCCTATCACACAATGCAACGCAAGCCGGGGGATAGGGTTTTCCCTTATAATAGCCAAATATGCTTAGTACGTTTAAAACAAATCATTTGATACTATTATAAGTGCATAGTGTATAAAAGAACTTCAAATCATAAGTATCAATCATAGACGGCATGGGTATCATATATCATGTCGCCATACTAGGCTCTACAATCAAAACCGCAAATGTCACGTATTTGGAAATTGGATTTCCATCTATGAACCGAGGCAAAAGATAGTCCTCAACCGATTCGAGACAATCTAGCCCATGTCTCAGGATCAGAGCTCGAGTGACCCTTGGAGCGACAGGGCCGGTCCACCGATGTGGATTAAAATGCCTGAACACTGCGTTTCCCCGCCCTTTGGGGCGTAAACGAGCCAACGAATGGCTCCATCGGACCCGGATCGTCCGATCTAACCGAGGCGCCTCGCGACAGCAACAACCACATAAGTCAAACTCATCAGGGCGTGTAAAACCACTGACGCCACTTTTTAGCTAGAAGGAAACGCATGCCCTCCCTGAGGTCCGTCTCCCGTTTTTGGTTCATGCCGGGTGTGAAACTCGCGAAGTAAACGTTACACAAAGCTACGCCACAAAGGCCGTGCTTCGATCATCAACCACAAGACTCTGCTTTTCAACAGAAGCCTTGATCATACTGCCACTTAGGCATGCCACACAGGCAATTCACTCCATGCGTTTGATATCCGTCGATATATAACCCCTGAGCTCGTACGTCTCAGAGAAGGGCGTTAAGCAAGAGAATAAATTCTCCGCCGCCAAACAGATATATATTTAATAGAAATCAATCACACAGACTAAAATCCAATGTCAGACACACAGTCCATTTACAAGTCCGTTCTGGGTCTGAACGAAACCGGAGGCACCTAGTACCCCGCATATCCATCGATCTCCAAGTACGTCTGGACGATCACCAACTGTTTCCATCTTCTTGGGTGTACGGCCCAATCAAGATCATCAGTAATTATCCAAACAACGTGAAGACCTCCGGTCTTCAACCACCGTCTTCATCTTCGACACCATGTCGAATTAGTTATTCAGAATGGGATAAACCCGGTCTTTCTGAATAACTCGCGTATATAATAAATACGTGTTACACAAACACAACATACGCCTCATTCCAATTCAGAATATTCTTTTATTCAAATATTCTTATACTTGGGGAAAGATTCCCATTAATTTTATCAAAGATAAATTCTTTAATCTTCTTTGAATATCAATTCATACTAGTCGGGATTAGCGAACCACACCGGAGTAATCATTTATTTTATTTTCCAATCCCCACCTATTCATCCCATGAAGTAAAACTGGTAATACTTCATATCTAACACCACGGTGTTATCGGTAAATTCAATTACCATTTCACGTTCAAATCTAATTAAAGATTTAACTATCGTCTGGAGTAAAATTGGTGATACTCCATTATCGATCTTTTCAATCTAATTAAAGATTCATTAAAACTCCACTTAGTTTTAATCTTTAACTGGGTTAAAGAATCGGTGTCATTTAAAACACGGTTCACGATAAACCCAAAATCACATTCCATTAATTATCGGGTTAAAGAACAAGTGTTATTTAAAACACTGTTCACGATAAACCCAAAAATCAATATCAATTCAATTAAATATTATTTAATTGGTACACTTCATTAAATCTAAATAAAAAGATTTAATCTTTTCTCAACTGGGCTTAAGAACAGTGTTAATGAAGACACCATTCACGACAAACCCAAATCACATTTGATATTAAATACAAGGCTCTGAATAGAAATTATATCGGCTTATATTCAATATCAAACTCTACGACTAACAAATATCGTATTGGAAATAACGATATTAATATATCTTTCAAATTTCCATAACAATATCTGTATCATCACGAAATCCAACATCGAAATATTCCGGAGACAATTTCGATTCCAATCCCTTCCAATTCAATTATTGGAAATTCTGGTTATCTTTCAAAACCATTCCAAATTCACTTTATTTATTTTAAAAATAAATAAATTATAATTCTAGTTCAAAACTAGTTCATTTCGATAAAAATCTATTTTTATCTTTTCAAATATGGAGTTTTTCATCTCAATTCTTCACAAATCATTTCTTATGATTTTACACAAATTATTACTATTTTTAATAATTTTATCAAGGTCCGTACAGTCGATTTCCATCAACGGCCATCGAACTGCACTTACAGCGACCTTTTCCAAATTTGATTTGGACATAATTCCAAATCCAACCGTTAGATTTCAAATTTCTAATATTCGTTAGAAAGCTCTTTTCGATACGAACCCAACGGTTCCGGTTTTAGGAGAATCCGACGGTCGGATCTCCCGTAATGTCCGTCGAAGCCAATGGTCGAAATTTACGAACTGCCGCGGCGCGGCGCGTTCTATTCAGGCCATTATATATATAATATATATATATTATATATATTTCGTCGATTTCCTTTTTAAAACGAATTTTATAAATCATTTCAAATTTGTTTCAAAAACAATTTCAACCTTCATTTCAAATTCAAATCAAAATTGAATTTTCCCTTATAAATTCTTTCTACATTCACTTCTATTTGATTTCAATTCAAATCGATTTCAATTCTATTTCAATTCGTTTTCAATTGAATTCAATTCAATTCAGGTTTGTTTTCTATTCGATTCAATTCAAATTCGGTTTGAATTTCAATTCTTTTCAAAATATCAGATTTTGAAATCACTTTCGATATTCATTATAAAATGAATAAAATCGATATTCATTATAAAATGAATAAAATCGATATAAATATCGTTCACGTCAAAATGGCGTCAATCTAATCAACACGGCTTCATATATTTCTGTTTTCAAATATTCTATTTCAAATATTTCTTTTTCAAATATTTCTATTCAAATATTTCTTTTCAAATATTTCTGTTCAAATATTTCTATTTCAAATATTGAATGAAGCCCAATCAATTACCATATAATGTTAATTATATGGATTTTCTACAACACATGTATACAATAACAACGATGAATAATCAACCATCATCCAAAGTGCACTCTACACTGTATAAGCATCGAATATCAATATTTAACGCTTATAACAGTCTGTCAATCAATCGATCGACATACAACTAAACAATCGGGATTAGTGTACGTCAAATATCATCCCAATACCCGTGTGGGGTTTCAAATAATCAAACACAGATTTTATTTGTGCAGTTGGGCGATGTGTAAAATTTATCGTCCCAATCAATATCAGTCAAATGTGTGTATATAAACAAATCGTTCGATTTGTTTATATTAATTTATTTCATTTCATATACACGTTAAAAATTCTATTTTTAACTACAAAATATTTTCCACTATAAAATATTTTATTTCGTTTCACATCACATCACACAATCAACTACACATCAAAATCAAACAACCAAGCATACAAGCCGTCCATGGTCTGTGGACGACGGGTGTCGGGTGCTACTAAACACCGTCTGCATCCTAGTATATATTTATAACTAGAAAAATTAAATTGAAAGGTGAGAAGTTCTCACATATTAGCTAAACCAAACGCCACGACTCTTCTTATGTAGAAAATCTTCGCCATCTCTTCTTTCGTCACTTTCGTCATCCGTATTCACTACCTATATAAAAATCACATTTTTACTTCGCTATTCAATATATAAAAATCGGATTTTTACTTTGCTATTCAATATATAAAAATCAAATTTTTACTTCGCTATTCAATATATAAAAATCGAATTTTTACTTCGCTATTCAATATATAAAAATCGAATTTTTACTTCGCTATTCAATATATAAAAATCGAATTTTTACTTCGCTATTCAATATATAAAAATCGAATTTTTACTTCGCTATTCAATATATAAAAATCGAATTTTTATTTTCTACTTCATATATTTTTACAACGCTTATTTCAATATAAAAATTAAATTTTTATATTTTTACTTCTTATATAAAGATTGAATTTTTATTTCATCGCTATAAAAATCGCAATTTTATTTCAGCGTACATATAAGAAAGATCAGATTTTTATTTCGCTACTTATATAAAGAGAATATTTTTACTATCTACATCATATAAAAATTATATTCTTAATACTCTACTTATATAAAAATAGTATTTTTATTCGCTAACAATCCTATATTTTCAAAACAACGACATCTATATTTTCAAAGCAATGACTATATTTTCTAAACAATTTTAAACTGATTTTAAAACTGATGTTTAAACTGATTTTAAAACTGATTTTAAAACTGATTTTAAAACTGATTTTAAAACTGTTTTTAAATATTAAAGATAAATAGAAAACCTAAATTAAAACTTACTTTGTTTTCCAGCGAGAGCGAGGGGGGTCCGTTGTGCGAACGGCAGGGAGAGGGGTTGCTGAGGGGCTGCGGGGGAGCGTTGGAGCGGCGCAGGAGGGGTTGCGACCTTGGTCAGGCGAGGAGGCAGGGTTGGCGGTGGTAGGGTCGGGTCAGGGAGGTCTGTCGGGTTTGCTCGGGGTGGGGGGGGGGGGGGTCGGGTCTTCAATCGGGGAAGGAGGGAGGGCGAGAAAGGAGGGAGGAAGAAGGGTGGCGCAGAAGGGGGCGGCGCCTGGACTTGCCGCGGCGGCGCGACGCGGTGGATACTTCCGCCGCGATCTCCCTTTTTTTTTTCCTTTTCCTCTGTCGGGTTCAAAGAATGAGGGAGAAAGAGGGATTTGGGGGGGGGGGGCTTAAGTGAAAAATATTTATTTATTATTAATTTTATTTTAATTCTCCTTTAAAGTTGACTTTCCATTCAAACACGAAATCAAACCCGCCGACTGTCGTCCCTAGCTAATTACCCCCATTCCGAACATAATGGGATATGTCATATAGGCCAATTCGATCGTTACGATCAGTTTTCGTTAAATTTAAAATATAAATCAGTATATGTTCAATTTTAACACACATTTCAATTTACCGGGGCCACATACGGACTCGAAAAATTCCAGAAAAATATTTTCTAGCTTCGTATTGACGATACGGTCCTAACAAAACTAATTTCGTCGAATTCTGAGACCGTTAGAAAAATGGCCATTTTCCAGTCGATTAAAATCAACTGAAACTGGTCAAACGCGTTTTCCTTTGCCACGCTCACATATTGATTCGAAAAATTACAAAATTTGAAACCTAGCAATAACTTGACATCGCGGATCCAACAAAAGTGGTTTCGTCGAAATTCGAGGTCATTTGCAAAATTTCCATTTTTAAGGGCCTGAATTCCATTGCGACTATTCTGAAATTTCAACTGGACATATCTTTTGATTCCCGCTATGAAATTTTGATTTTTCGGATTCGTTGGAAAGATAGTCTCAAATAGAACCTATTATTTTTGGTTTCACTAAAATCCGGATTGTTTTGCACCCGGTACGTTCAATTGAAGTTTGAAATCGAATTATCGAACTACCGCGCCATTTTCAATTCCTATTATAATTTAAAATAAATATTTATATTTTCTAACGACGAACTATATAATATATACGTTCGAATTCTATTCAAAATAAATTTCTCGTCGATATTATTTAAAAAAAATTCATTTTAAATAATCAAAATTCGCTAAAATGGCCAAAATAAAAATTTTAAATTGGCCCAGATTTCCGGGTTATTACAATGTTTAATATAAATTCACATTTATTTAATTTCAATATTTAGCTTAATCATCATTAATGCTACTTTTAAATCGTTTCTTGATTTAAAATTTATTATCGACCTAGGTCAATTAAATTAAAATAATATTTTATTTCAACCATTTAGTTCGTTTATAACACGATATTACCGATGATCAGCAATCGTCCATTTGATTACTACACAACGTCAGTTACAGTTCAACTCGTCCGGCTTGAGATCAGTATTCTATTTTAATTTAATTTAATTAGAAAGAAACAATTTAATGTTTTATTTATTTAATCACTAACTTGTCTAATTTGATCAAGTACAACTCTTTTGACAACGGACCCTGTTTGGTCATTTATATCTGCTTCTTCCAGACGTTAATATCCATACAACATTTCTCTTTTTATTTGTTCTATAAAAATTACTTTTATTTCCTTTAAATATTTCTATATAAATATTTGATTTATATTTTTAGTAAAAGAAAAGCCCTTTATTTTCTATTTTCATTGTTTTCCAAATCCCTTTTATTGCCTTCCTTTTACTTCCTTTCTTAAACTCTTTATTCTTTTCTTTTTAATTTTTGTCGAAGCCCATCTTTATTTCCCTTTCCTTCCCCTTTCCTTTATATCTTTATTTATTTTCGCAGCCCAAATAAAGTCTCAGGCCCAAACTTTTCTTTTCTTATATTCTTTTCTTTTCTACCCTTTTTACCCTGGCCCGAACAAGGCCCAATATCTTTGAGCCCACTCTGTTTTACCTTAGGCCGCAAACTCTCTCCTTCCCATTCTTTTGTATCTTTTTCCTGTTGTTTCCTTTCTTTCTGTTTCTTCATTCCAGTTACAACCGCCATAAACATGGCACCCTTGCATCCGTGCAAATGCACCTGTCCTCAAACCGTGGAGCTGCTGCGCCTCCACCAGCAAACCCGTTGCCGCCCCAGATCATCCATGTCTGGTCAACCGTCCCCTTCTTCTTTCTATCTTCTGCTGTTACCTTCCACTCCTCTTCTTTTCTACAGCTTCTGTCCTTTGTTTTCTCCCCTTTCTTCTTATCAAGCCCATGCACACCGTCTCCTTCACATGACGTACAACATCATGTCATCACCCCATTTCCTTTTGCCACACCATCCTATATGCATACGTGATACTACTGTTCACTTCTTTCAACATCGTTTTACTTCTTTCCTTCTACTGTGCTTTTTACTTTTTTTTTAATATGGGCCGAGCCCAAAGCCTTCTCACGTATCCAATGCACCGGTGATTTTGAACAATGTGATTCTAAAGATTTTGGCCATACTTCCTAGTCATGCCCAAAGCAGTTCATAATACTGGAGCTGCTTCTCCTTGTAAGAAGATCTGAGAAGTTAGAACACTTGAAACACTAACTTGGAATGACACCACATATGTATGAGCTAAGTGCCCAGCATGCCAACACCATACGCAACTAAACCCCACGTAGATAAAATGCTGCGTGAAACAGATCCTCTTCTTTCTTTCTTTACTTCTTTCCATGTTACCTTTCTCTCACCTTACTGTTCTTTCCAGTACCACTGTGCACAGTGCACGGCACACATGGACAACCACCACACTACACACTACTCTATTTCGACCATTCACACACACCACGCGTCACTCGCTGATTGCTTCTCAAGCTCAAAGCCCCCTTCGAACAATCCTTCAGTACTTCCACTGTCCGACCGAGCTTCACAACTAAAACCGGATTCAAGAAAAAAGCACTTCCAGATTTTGAACAAAGAACAAATTGGCTAAAAATAACCTACTTAAGAACATATATACCTATATATGTCTGTATATACAATCACTAAGAGGTTTAACAGGTAAAGAGGAGTTTATATTTGCTCACTGTTCTTATTCTCTGTTTTCATAGATAATGTTTATTATCAAGTATCCTAAGTTTTCATGTAAGCCTACACGCCTACCTATATTTGTATCCATACTAAGTAAATGTTAAGGGTCAGCAAAATAAAAATCTTCATTGCCCACTTAGGTTTTTTGTTGAGCTGAAAATGGAGCCACACCGGAAGACAGGGTTCGGAACACAACAAATTAACAATACTAACTGAAATCTACCTAGGTTAGTGCACTTCAAGATGTAAAATTAGAATTTATCAAAAACTGTGTTATTCTACAAAGTTTGTCACAGAGTTTGATAGCCATCCATTCAATAAGGTATACATGTGTGTGTGCCTTCCTTAAATTTGTTGACAAGTTATTTCCTTATTAGCATATCACAATCACATACCAAATAAATGCTAAAGCATATATGTCTTTAGTATATAATCAGGTCATTGTTTGAAATTGTAAAATTCAAGTGATGTTTACCCTTAAAATTTGTCCATTGTCTTTTAATAATACCCCATTCAACCCTTATCAAACAATTCCAGTCATTTCCCTTCAATCAAACATCAACACGGTTCATATATATATATATATATATATATATATATATATATATATATATATATATATATATATATATATATGGTGTCTTATGTATTGCTTAGAACAAAAGCTTTGAAACAAGAAACAAAACAATGTTTACTCACATTTATGTGCCCTGCTATTTCCAATTTCCTCTTCGTCTCTGTTTTCTGTTCCTGTCCAGGTTTCCTTTCTGTTATAATATTGTCTCAGCCATTATCTTTCCGATCTCTTTCGGTTAGTTGCCATTTTAAATTCAAGTTTTGGTCGAATGTCTTGAATGTATGCGGGTTAGGTGCTTATTTATATATGCAAATAATAATATAATAATAGGCATTTAATTGACTTGAAATGAAATGATCACACATAGTTGGGAGGCCCTAGCTGTTGTTTGTGACTGATTGAAAGGAGGCATGAAATTGCAAGGTTGATGGGGGGAAACAGCTATGTATATAGCTGATTTGTTAGATGCTGTGGTATAGATTGATCGAAAAGAACAATGCAGGCAGTCTTATACCTGTAGCGCGTGTGTGTGTATATATATATATATATGTATATATATATATATATATATATATATATATATATATATATATATATATGTATATATATATATGTGTGTGTGTGTGTATGTATATAGTCATGTGCAAAAATGAAAAATGCAGGCTAGCTGCAGCACTACCTGTTTCGAAATGAAATGTGTTAAGACTATTTATCTATCTTTGCCTAGCCTATATGCTTCAATGTAAATGTATGGTAGCAGCATACTTTTTGATTTGAAATGCATGTGCAGGTCTGTTGTATTTTAAGGCATATTGCCTATTAAGTAATTTAAACTATGTATATATATATATATATATATATATATATATATATATATATATATATATATATATATATATATTTTCTTCATAGTGCAACATCCTATATGGATTGGCTGTTATTACATTTCAATTCATGTACAAAACATATGCTTTAATAAAAAAAATTGTTAGTTCATAAACTCAGAGCTTAGTACCCTTTACATCTTTCTTGGAATGACAACCATTATAGTCTTTAATTTGAACTGTTCTTCATTTCTGATTTTGTTATTGACTTTAACTATAGTTGCTTTGTTCTACTTTTTCCTGAACCAATTTTCTTCTTAACTCTAAGTCTACTTAAGAAATTAAAAATAAGTTTAAATGAAATTAAAAATATTAAAACACCATTTACTTGTGTGTATACATAAATTACAAGTTAAAAATACGCGCAAAGGAATTTAAACAAATGTTTATTCAAAATTCATCTACAATATTCAAATTTAAATATTATTCAATTGAATTGAGTTACCAGTATAATCAAAAGTTTAGACTATAAAGTTGATCAGAAATCCGGGACATTACAATCTACCCCCCTTAAAAGAATTTCGTCCCGGAAATTACGTAGTGACGGAAAAATTCAATTATAGTTTAAATCATAGACTTATCAATACACATGCATGGATCGTCCTCTAGCAATCCCAATAAACAAGGCATCCAAAACACACCAGTTGATTCACAAACATTTCACAACAATCAAAGCATTTAATACACATTAGTAATCACCCAACAACCCTGGATAGACTCTCCATATATTATCTTCAACCTTTCATTTAAAACTTCTTTGTTTTCATTTCCTTGTTCTCGACAAATTGTAGATGAAATTCGTATTTATTCAAATTGGTTTTAAACCAATTTATTAACCTCTTTTTATTTATCTGGTTCTCAGTAAATTGATTTTTAATTATCAAAATTCTCTTAGGAATTAAATTCTTAAATTTTCAAAAAATTCGATAGCATCTCTGTCGTACGACTCCATCGTATAACTCAAAAATTCGTCTCTTTATACCTTCTCTAATCATTAAAGAATCCACAAAAACCAACTGGTTGTTTACAAACAGACTCATCACATTCAATATTAACTCGTACCTTCTGTCATCATTTAACTTTTATCTTCACAGACTTTCAACCATAAGCATTCATCAATCCAAGCATATTCATTTGCATAACCAGAATTATCTGTTATTATAGTCTGAAAATATTTCCATTCTTATTCATCCATTACTATTTTCAACATTTCCTTAGTCCCTAACCGCAAATTGATAAGAAAATAATCTTCTAAGTATCAACCCCGAAGACCAAAATCAACATCTAATCAGCACTTAGAAAATCCTTTAACTTAACCAATCTCTAGTTAGGTTCCAATACCTTTATATTTCAGAAAAATTTGTCTTGTTTAATTCACATGAGTTCATATTCAAATAATCCTTTAAGTATGAATTTATTTGGTGGAAATCCAAATTTTATTCATTCAAAATTCATTCAAATTTCCTACAAATTCAAAGTCCCATTTCTAGTTTGTCTTATTTACATATTTCATTTTTATGCAAATTCAATTTGGTTTTAAATAAAAATCTTAATGTTGAAATCTGATTATCAGATTATAATAGCAATCAACACCTCTATTTATAATAATTTCAGAAAATTATTCCTTTTATATACAAATATAATTTTGGGCAAAATTATACCATTACCCAGCTTTTAAAACAATACTATCTCGAATTATCTTGTTCAAGTGTTTAGGAACTCCTATCGACGTCGTGGCGTACCATTTGTCGACCAGAATTCATAAACCACTCAATAAACCACTCAACACAATATAAAATGGTTTTTATATCAATTAATAAATACGCGCTCATATATATACACTCGACTCAATCTAGGGTATTACTAACTCCATCTCTATCGAGTTACGCCACAGATCTAAGGCTACTACTCAACCTTCAGCTCTGATACCAAGTGTAACGACCCGCAAATTTGAACCCTTTGAGTCGACTAAATACAAAACAAGTCCGACCCAAATTGTACAAAAATACGAATCATTAATAGAAAGAAGATAGAGGATGAGAAATAGAAAAGATAGAAAATTAGAATAGAAAAATTAAGATAGAAGAAAGATCTGAATAACGCTGAATCTCACAATCGCAGCGGAATAAAATATAATATATATAAGCTTTGGAAAATACAAAACTGCATCTGAACTTACATACAACATCAAAGTACATCATATATACATCACAGCGGAAATAAACCCTATATAACTAATGCTGAAACCTCCTGCTCCAGCTCCTTCTAGATCATCTATAAAAGCCTGAACTACTTGACTGCCCAGACAAATTTGGGCATCCAAGAGTTTAGGGAGAACACAGAAAAATAAACTGTGGGTCAGTCATGGGACTGGTGTGAGTAAACGATTTTAAACAGTTTGCTTAACTTGGAAAATTTCTTTAAAAAGAAAAGATAACTGTAAGACCGATCCACACATAAATACGAATGGTTTTTACCTTACGATAACCCAAAACATTTTGAAATCATAACTATACTGACTTTATAATAATGTCTAGGGTTTCCACAAATAAATTAGAATCTAGTGGAACACTTGCATCTCACGCTCCACATATATAATATACAAACAAAACCGTTTGGCGCTTAGGGATAATGGATTTCCAACTATGAAAAAGTATGGAACCACCTTCCAATAGTGTATTTCTAGAGAGGAATACACTGGGTTTAACAAGAACGTCTTGCAACCCGGCCCACACATGACCGACCACTCATTTCTCTTGAGTGTATCGAATATATTGTCACCTTACGGTTGCTAGCAACATAACCGTTCCCAGGAGATACAGAAGCGAAAGAAGTAACAAAATGAATATTCTCTAGATGGTGACAATACACCCTAATCGGAGCGACTCACATAGCCATGCTGCCTGCCCGATTTTGAACAATTCCTGATTGTGATGCTTGAGGTCAAAACTTACCATTCAGAACAACACATCTTTATCCACTTTGAATGCCGCATCGTCAAACCCATCAAATCACAAATTGACTTCCATAAAACCACGGGTATAAAGCTAAGAGAAATGAATTCCTCCGCCACCTGACATAGTTTTGAAGAGATCAATTTACGCAACTTATTAGGTATACTTTGTCAGGCATTCGTCCATACAAGTTGTCTTGGGTCTGGACAAACCAAAGGCACTATTCATTAAATCCATCTTTAGCAATTTCTACCTAGGATTGACAGAACAACCCTTTCATAAATACCGTCTTCAATGGTCTTCAACTTGACTTCAAATTAATCGATGTCTAAGTCGAAACAAAGTAGTATTTGGATTTTTTAGAAAACCAATCCCGGTCTCTTTGAATCGATCAACGTTAATATCTTTTAGGGACAAGTGATATTTAAAGGAATCAGATCAATATATTTCATATGAGTTTCTATATCCTTAATTGATTATCAGGACTTATATACTGAAAATATTTAACATATAAGATTCCAGATTTCAACAGTAGTTTGTATAAGTCTGTGACGGCAAGGAATTTCGCTCGATCCGAATCAGTCGTTAAACCGATCAAGACCGTTCGAAACCCCTGATCGTTTGAGAACATGACAAAACAGAACACAAACAGAAGAACATTTCATTGTTATTACAACAATTCCATCAGATACAAGAATATACAGAGTATAAATGAATAAATTACATTCGATAAATATCAGAGATTACAATAAATTACATAGCAACGAAAAATAATACAAAGCACAACTGAAGGTGATATACGGGTACAGAGCTTTTCGGATATCATTCCAGCTGTAAATCAGGATCCTATGAATATAAATCTGCAAAACCAAAACTACTAGCTGTCCGTGCGGAAAATAGGGGCACCCAGAGTTTAGGTTAAAACAATAAACTCCAGGTCAGTCATGTGACTGGTGTGAGAACTAAAACAGTTATTTAAACTTTACTTTAAAAGAGAGTAATTCAAGGGACCACGCCATATAACACGGAACGGGTTTCCTCCCAAGAATACCAGTGCATAGAATAAACAACGCAATGCTTTTTCGAAAAATGAAGCTATTATAAGACCCAGGTCCCATCACACAATGCAACGCAAGCCAGAGGATAGAGTTTTCCCTTATAATAGCCAAACATGCTTGGTACGTTTAAAACAAATCATTTGATACTATAATAAGTGTATAGTGTCAAAACAATTTCAATCATAAATATAAATCATAGACGGCATGGGTACCATATATCATGTCGCCATACTAGTTCTGCAATTAAAACCGCAATACACGTATTGGAAATTGGATTTCCGTCATGAGTCGAGGCAAGGGGCAAGCTCCTCTCCACGTTCGAGACACTCTAGCAAATGCCTCGGGACTACACACTCTGGGTAACCCCTGGATGCTTCAGGGCCGGTCCTCTCTTACGTTTGAGGATTAGCAATTCCTGAACACACGTTTCCCGGTCCTTACAGACCTAAAATCGAGGCGCCTCATCCAACAACCACATAGGTGAAAAGTATATAAATGTCAGGGCTGGTTAGTCACTGACACCACCAAAGCTAGAAAGAAACGTCGTGCTCTCCCTGCAGTCCGTATCCCGTTTTTAACTCATACCGAGGTGTGAGGCTCGCGAATTCACGTTATACACAAAGCTTCCACGTAGGTCGTGCTTTGATCATCAACCACAAGACTCTGCTTTTCAACAAAAGCCTTGATCATTGCATCTTAGCGTGCCACACAAGCAATTCATGCCATGCGACTGATGTCCATCGATATACAACCTCTGAGCTCGTACGTCTCAGAGAAGGGCGTTAAGAAAAAGAATAAATTCTCCGCCGCCAAACAGATGTATATTTAATAGAAATCAATCAACACAGAATAAAATCCAATGTCAGACACACAATCCATTTACAAATCCGTTCTGGGTCTGAACGAAACCGGAGGCACTTTCCTCGCATATCCATCCATCTCCAAGTACGTCTGGACGACCACCAACTATTTCCATCCTCTTGGGTGTACAGCCCAATCAGGATCGTCAGTAATTACCCAAACGATGTGAAGACTTCCGGTCTTCAGCCACCGTCTTCATCTCCGACATATCGTCGAATCGGTTATTCAGAATGGGTATAAACCCGGCCTTTCCGAACAATCCGCGTATATTAAAACGAATGTTACACAAACACAACGTACGCCTCATTCCAATTCATATTCTCAGGGAAAGGTTCCCATTAATTTTATCCAAGATAAATTCTTTGTCGAGATTAGCGAACCACAGCGAAGTAATTATTTATTTTATTTCCCAATCCCAACCTATTCATCCCATGAAGCAAAACTGGTAATACGCCATATCTAACACCACGGTGTTATCGGTAAAATTAATTACCATTTCACGTTCAAATCTAATTAAAGATTTAACTATCGCTTTGGAGCAAAACTGGTAATACTCCATTCTCGCTCATTTTCTAAAGTTGATAATTTAAATTATCAATTCTCATTTCAATCTAATTGCGGATTCATTAAAACTCCTTTCCCTGGGTTAAAGAATTAATGTCGTTTAAAACACATTTCACGATAAACCCAAATCACATTCTATTTATTATCGGGTTAAAGAAATAGTGTTATTTAAAACACTGTTCACGATAAACCCACAATTCAATTCTATTTAAAACCCATTTCAAATCCAATTTATTTATTTAAAAATAATTGGGTTTTAATTTCAGTTCAATACTAGTTCATTTCGATAAAAATCTATTTTTACCTTTTCAAATATGGAGTTTTTCATCCCAATTTTTCCCAAATCATTTCTTATGATTTTACGCAAATTATTACTATTTTTAATAATTCTTATCAAGGCCCGTACAGTCGATTTCCATCAACGGCCATCGAACTGCACTTACGGCGACCTTTTTCGAATTTGATTTGGACATAACTCCAAATCCAACCGTTAGATTTCAAATTTCTAATATTCGTTAGAAAGCTCTTTTCGATACGAACCCAACGGTTCCGGTTTTAGGAGAATCCGACGGTCGGATCTCCCGTAATGTCCGTTTGAAATAAATGGTCGAAATTCGCGAACTGCCGCGGCGCGGCGCGTTCTTTTCAGGCCATTATATTATATATATAATATATATTTCGTCGATTCCTATTTAAAACGAATTTTATAAATAGTTTTGAATTCGTTTCAAAAATAATTTAACTTTCATTTCCAATTCAAATCAAAATTGAATTTTCCTTATAATTCCGTTTTAAAATTCATTTGAATTCAATTCAAATTTCAATTCAATTTGAATTCATTTCAATTCGTTTTCAATTCAATTCGAATTCGCTCTCAATTCAATTCGAATTCGTTTTATATTCAATTCGAATCAAATTCGTTATATATTCAATTCATTTCGAAATCGTTTTATATTCAATTCATTTCGAAATCGTTTTATATTCAATTCATTTCGAAATCGTTTTATATTCAATTCATTTCGAAATCGTTTTATATTCAATTCATTTCGAAATCGTTTTATATTCAATTCATTTCGAAATCGTTTTATATTCAGTTCATTTCGAAATCGTTTTATATTCAATTCATTTCGAAATCGTTTTATATTCAATTCATTTCGAAATCGTTTTATATTCGATTCAAATTTGTTTTAAATTCAAAAACCGAATATAATCGATATAAATATCGTTCACGTCAAAATAGCGCATCACTAATCAACACGGCTTTATATTCAACAAATGGATCTATATTTCTTTCAATACACGACTCTATATCTTTGTCAACACACGACTAATCTCAGCGAATGAGTACTGTCCACATGTGACTATTTTTGTTATTTAATATATTTTATAAAAATTATGGTATCTATCGTTTGATTAAAAATCAGACTCCAACTGTAAACTAGTAAGAGAACGATTCCTTGAATATTAACCTCGAAGGCTGGAACCAACATCAGATCAATATCCAGGAGACCACTCATCTTATCTATTTTCCAGTTAGTTTCTAATTTTATATATGATAAAGATGTAAATTTTATTGTTAAAATATTTCGTTCAACACATGACTAATCTCAACGGATGAGTACAGTCAACACATGAACCTTTATTTTATAGTGATAAAGATATAAATTTTATTGTTAAAATATTTCGTTCAACACATGACTAATCTCAACGGATGAGTACAGTCAACACATGAACCTTTATTTTATAATATTCTTTATTTTCTAAATTGGGATGAGGCCCAATCAATCACCATATAATGTTAATTATATGGATTTTCATACATCACACGTATATAATAGCATTGAAAAATAATCAACCATCAACCAAAGTGCACTACACTGTATAAGCATCAAATATAGATATCTAACGCTTATAACAGCCTGTCAATCAATCGATCGACATATTTAATCAATCAGGATGAGTGAACTTCAAATTTCATCCCAACACCCGTGTGGGGTTTCAAACAATCAAACACATATTTTATTTGTGTAGTTGGGCGATGTGTAAAATTTATCGTCTCTATCAATGTCTTTCAAATAGGTGTACATAAACAAACCGTCCGGTTTGTAAATGAATATTTTATTTTATTCACTTCCACGTTAAAAATTATATTTTTAACGATAAAATATTTTATTTCACCACATGAATTTCTATTCAGTTCATTTACAAAATAAAAATGATATTTTTATTTTTCTAACTTATTTTAGAAAATTTCGGCGGCATAACGGCACGATACTAGAAACGGGACAAGGCCTTGCCTTATCCCCGGTCTAGTGAAGGCCCACGTCATTCACACATCAATCCAATCCATTCTATTTCACCAAACAATTCAATTCAAACCAAATTATCTAACCAACACACAACCAAACAATTAAACAAACAAGCCATCCATGGTCTGTGGATGACGGGTGTCGGGTGCTACTAAACACCGTCTGCATCCTAGTATATATATATATATATAACTAGAAAAAGAAATTGAAGAGTGAGAAGTTCTCACAAATAGCTATCCAATGCCACGACTCTTCATTTAGAGAAATCTTTGTTGTCCTCGCCTTTTTATCACCTTCGTTGCCCGTATTCTCTACATATGTAAAAATCGAATTTTTACTTTACTATTCAATATATAAAAATCGAATTTTTACTTCGCTATTCAATATATAAAAATCGAATTTTTACTTTGTTATTCAATATATAAAAATCGAATTTTTACTTTGTTATTCAATATATAAAAATCGAATTTTCATTTCGCTATTCAATGTATAAAAATCGAATTTTTATAACGCTACTTTCTATATAAAGATTATATTTTTATCACTACTTCATATATGTAAAAATCGAATTTTTATCGCTACTACTTCATATAGAAAAATTATATTTTTACAATGCTAAAAATCACGTCTTTCTAACATGAAAAATCATATTTTTCCTACACGAAAAATCTTATCTTTCTAATCTAAGAAATCGTATTTTTCATCTCATATAAATCATATTTTCACATCAACTAAAATCACATTTTTAATCTAACCCCATTTCTATATAAATCATAACTTTTTCTCGTTAGAAATCACTTCTTTCTCTTGTTCTATAAATCTAACTTTTCATTATCGAAAATGAAATCTTTTCATAATGTTTTTAATTTATATAAATAAAAACAATGTTATTTAAAAACTATAATTTTCACAAACAAAACTGATTTACAAAGCAATGATTTTTACAAACTAAAACTTATTTAAAATTTGATTTAATCAATTAAAAACTGATTTACTATAATGTTTTATATATAAAAGTTATATTTTTACATCGCTAATCAAACTATAAAAATTATATTTTTACATTGCTATTTATATACAAAAATCAAGTTATATATTCTTAAAACAAATTCTATTTATATTTTTAAAAAAATCTTGTTTATATTTTTGATACAAATCCTATTTCATATTTTTAAAAATTAAAGCTATTTTATTTCTTTCAAAACATGATAATTTTGTTTTTTAAAAACAATGTCATATTTTTATTTCAAAAACAATGTTCATTTTCCCTTTTAAAAAGATTGCTAATTTATATTTTTAAACTGATTTTATATTTATTTCAGATTTTAAACAAATGTTTTTTTTATTATATGTATATATATATATTTAAAGTTTTACTAATTACAAAAACAAAAATAAAAAGTGTAAAGAAAAGAAGAGGAGCTCACTGTAATGCTCCTTCCAGGTTCATGCAGGAAACCATCGCCCCTCCTGTAACCCATCGCTCGAACTGGAATTGACGTCGTCGCTCCACCTAGGGCACGCCGGCCACCGATCAGAAGCGCCCACATCAAAGCCCTTCGCACCACCTACCTAGCGCCACCACTCCCTTGGAACTCGAACCCCCATAGGCGGTGAAAAATGGACCCGAAGCCGCCCCTTTTGAGGCTTGATTTCTTGCGATTTTCAAAACGAGAATTAATCTCGACCGTTGGTTAAATCCTCCTCACCGAGCTCCTCAATTTCCATTTGGAATTTTCGAAAATGGTTGGCTGGACTTGGAGATCGGTCGGGATTTTGTTTGGGGTGATTTTCCGCCTTCTGTCGAGGGAAGATGACGGCGGGTTTGACCCCGTGTAATGCTTTGACCAATGAGATTTTAGATTTAGGGTTTTATAAATTTTAATATTATATTTTTTTATTTAATTTCAAAAAGTTGACCTTTACGCACGACCTTTAAACGAGGCCCACCGCCTGTCGTCCATAACGTTTCACTCCCATTCCGAACACAATGGGATATGTATCGTAAGCTGATTCGATCGTTTCGATCTGTTTCCGCTAAAATCAACATATAACTCTATATATTGAATTCGAACGCGCATTTCAATTTACCGGGGTCACATACAAACTCTAAAAATTTTAGAAAAATATTTTCTAGCTTCGTATTGTCGATACGGTCCTAACAAAACTAATTTCGTCGAATTCTGAGACCGTTAGAAAAATGGCCATTTTCCAGTCGATTAAAATCAACTGAAACTGGTCAAACGCGTTTTCTTTTGCCACACTCACATATTGAATCGAAAAATTATGAAATTTGAAACCTAGCAATAATTCGACATCACGGACCCAACAAAAGTGGTTTCGTCGAAATCCGATGTCGTTTGCAAAATGTCTATTTTTAAGGGCCTGAATTCCATAGCGACTATTCAGAATTTTCAACTGGATATATCTTTTGATTCCCGCTATGAAATTTTGATTTGTCGGATTCGTTGGAAAGATATTCTCAATTAGATCCTAATGTTTTTGATTTTACTAAAATCCGGTTTGTTTTGCACCCGGTACATTCAATTGAAGTTTGAAATCGAATTATCGAACTACCGCGCCATTTTCAATTCTATTTATAATTATATATAATTATTTATATTCTAACGACGACGTATATAATCTATACGTTCTATTCTATATTCAAAATGAATTTCTCGTCGATATTATTTAAAATAATTCATTTTAAATGTTCAAAATTCGCTAAAATTGCCAAAATAAAAATTTTAAACTGGCCCAGATTTTCGGGTTGTTACAAAGTCAATATTAACGAGATGTGATTAAACAGGTTATTTGGATCATGTCACAGTAGTACCATCAATTAAATCAACAAATTGATTATCACAACAAATCTGTCTATTACGATTCATCAATTCAAATAAACAATAATCATTCCAAACCATACCTATCTTAGATTTTAATTTCGTTTAAGAATCTCATTTATTAATCATAACCGTATTGTTATCATACTTATATATATATACGACTTATAAATATAACCACTATTTTATTTTCCTTAGATGAACAATTAATTCAGTATTTATTAAATTGGAAAGTGAACGATACTTTTCTCGAATCCAACTAAATCTATTATCAATTCCGAATCTCCTTTTGATTCATATCTATTTTCCATTTATTTCTGAACTTCAGAATAATCTTATCGGTATCAGTCTTACCAAATTCCTTTTACCGATATCCCTTTTACCGATATCTCTCACAACCATTCTCGTCTGCTAACCACTTGCTTCTAAAGTTATCCACTTTGGATTGTGAATATTATTCCTTTTGGACTTGTTATCACCTCCACTCATTTCATTAATAATTACTAGGACAGAGTTAAATTCTATTTAATATAAATTCACATTTATGCAATTTAAATATTTAGCTTAATCATCATTAATGCTACTTTTAAATTGTTTCTTGATTTAAAATATATTAAAAACCTAGGTCAATTAAATTAAAATAATATTTCATTTCAACCATTTAGTTCGTTTGTAACACGATATTACTGATGATCAGCAATCGTCCATTTGATTACTACACAACGTCAGTTACAGTTTAACTCATCCGGCTTGAGATCATTATTATATTCAAATTCAATTTAATTAGAAAGAAACAATTCAATGTTTTATTTATTTAATCACTAACTTGTCTAATTTGATCAAGTACAACTCTTTTGACAACCGACCCTATTTGGTCATTTATATCTGCTACTTCTGGACGTTAATATCCATACAACATTTCTCTTTTGTTTTGTTCTATAAAAATTACTTTTTATTTCCTTTAAATATTTCTATATAATTATTTTATTTATATTTTTAATAAAAGAAAAGCCCTTTATTTTCTATTTTCATTGTTTTCCAAATCTCTTTTATTGCCTTCCTTTTACTTCCTTTCCTAAACTCTTTATTCTTTCCTTTTTAATTTTTGCCGAAGCCTATCTTTATTTCCCTTTCCTTTTCCATTACTTTTAAATCCCTTTCCTTTACATCTTTATTTATTCTCGCAACCCAAATAAAGTCTCAGGCCCAAACTTTTCTTTTCTTATATTCTTTTCTTTTCCACCCTTTTTTACCCTAGCCTGAACAAGGCCCAATATCTTTGAGCCCACTCTCTTTTACCTTATGCCGCAAACTCTCTCCTTCCCATTCTTTTGTATCTTTTTCCTGTTGTTTCCTTTCTTTCTGTTTCTTCATTCCAGTTACAACCGCCATAAACATGGCACTCTTGCACCCGTGCAAATGCACCTATCCTCAAATCGTTGAGCTGCTGCGCCTCCACTAGCAAACCCGTTGCCGCCCCAGATCATCCATGTTTGGTCAGCCATCCCCATCTTCTTTCTATCTTCTGCTGCTACCTTCCACTCCTCTTCTTTTCTACAGCTTCCGTCCTTTGTTTTCTCCCATTTCTTCTAATCACGCCCATGCACACCAGTCTCCTTCACTTGACGTACATCACCCCATTTCCTTCTTTTGCCACACCATCCCACATGCATACATGCTACTACTGTTCACTTCTTTCAACATCTTTTTACTTCTTTCCTTCTACTGTGCTTTTAACGTTTTTTTTTAAATATAGGCCGAGCCCAAAGCCTGCTCACGTATCCGATGCACCGGTGATTTTGAACAATGTGATTCTAAAGATTTTGGTCGTACTTCCTAGTCATGCCCAAAGCAGTTCATAATACTGGAGTCTCTTCTCCTTATAAGAAGGTCTGAGAAGTTAGAACACTTGAAACTAAACACCACGTAGATGAAATGCTGCGTGAAACTGATCCCCTTCTTTCTTTGTTTACTTCTTTCCATGTTACCTTTCTCTCACCTTACTCTTCTTTCCAGTACCACTGTGCACGGTGCACATGCACAACCACCACACTACACACTACCCTATTTCGACCATTCACACACACCACGCGTCACTCACTGATTGCATCTCCAAGCTAAAAGCCCCCTTCGAACAATCCTTCAGTACTTCCACTGTCCGACCAGGCTTCACAACTAAAACCGGATTCAAGAAAAAAGCACTTCCAGTTTTTAAACAGAGAACAAATTGTCTAAAAATAACCTACTTAAGAACATATATACCTTTATATGTCTGTATATACAACCACTAAGAGGTTTAACGGGTAAAGAAGAGTTTACATTTGCTCACTGTTCTTATTCTCTGTTTTCATACATTTTGTTTATTATCAAGTATCCTATGTTTTCATGTATATTTGAATCAATTGTACTTAACACACACAAAAGCCTACATGCCTACCTATATTTGTATCCATACTAAGTAAATGCTAAGGGTTCAGCAAAATAAGTGTAACACCCCACACCCGCTATGGTCACTCTCTAAGGGAATGCCATAACATCGGCGGAGTATTCTAGTGAATATAAAACAGAGAAATTACAGCAAGACAGATATAAGTAATACTTGAAATTTAAAACATCATCTCATAACAGCGGAAATAAACATGTCTGGTTACATCACAAAACCATAATAAGAGTTAAGTACAAATATCCATTCTTGCTAAATAAAAATACATAATCCCAATACATGAACTGATAGCCATAAAAAAAAAGGAAGCTGAGCTCTACATCTACGGTCCAAACTCCAAGGGATAGATAAAGCAAACTGATCAAGGCCCACTAGCACTAGGCCCGACCTGAGGGGAAAAAGATAAAAACAACGGGGTCAGACATAAGCCTGAGTGAGCCCTATAACCTTAACAATACAATTATTAAAGTAATTAGGGTATGACATGAACTCGGTACGGTACCTTTGGGGATAATGACTACACTAAGTAGCCAACAACATAGGATGAACTAAGATAACCGTAAAGACGCATCTACCCACCCAAGGATAATTACTAACTGCACCCCACCAGTCATTCCTACTTAAAGGTTGATCCCACCCAAGGATTTAAAGAAAGATATAACTAGTAGTTTCATGTACTCCTAGCTGACTACATAGGTGCCGTCTGCCCCTATCTCCACTAGGTGTACCCCACTACCCCAAGCGATCGGCTCCCTAACGTAGATACCCGTGCTGGACCCACAGTGAGGTGTATCACTCCCCCTAAAGTGGCAACCCAATACTATCACGGTGCACGGCTTATATCTACACGATGCAACAACGACTTATCTACCAGCCCGGGTCCACACACACATATGAAACCCGTTGGACTCGCGTTGCCACCGCTACCCCGTTTTGGCCTCTTATAGTCAAGCCCAATATGCGTGTCCCGTCACCCGACTAGAGTCGAGCCCACAAAGATACGTTTGGGATATTGGTTGAAATGGGCCCCCACAAGCTACCCACCTAAGCTTGTTACTTATCTAGTGTATCCCACTTAACCCTTTAATCATGTTTAATTACATGTTTCCACTTGGTTAAGTATTCTAATCGTATTTTCTATTGCCACCCAAGGAAACCCACTAGATTTCCACATGCCACCCAAGGCACCCACTTAACCCCTCATGCTCTTATCTGGTTAAGTGTTTCTTAATTAATTAAGACCGTGATCCTCATAAAGACCTCTCACATTAGACTATCTTTTATGACCGCTGATTAAGCCGGTTGGGTCCGGGCAGCCTTATGTCATAACCGAGTCTAACCTCGTGTCTTTACATTAATCACGTATTTAGTTTGTGCCTAAGACCTCTCACATTGGGCTAACATTTGTAGCAACTGGTTAAGCCGGTTGGGTCCGGGCAGTTTTACGCTACAACTGAGTCCAACCTCGTGTCTTAGTCGATTAATTACACCTAATTAATCACCCTCATAATTTATATTAATTATCCCTAATTAATATCAAGTTTTTCATAACATGGGTAGACCTAACTCAATAGGTAAATTCCCATGGGGTAGACCTAACTCAATAGGTAAATTCCCACTTATGTTAATTTATTTTTATGGTATGCTTAATCATACCCAACCATACTTTTAATTAACATATTTATTAACCTCATCGTTCCCCACGTAAATCGTTCTCATAAAGGGAAGATCCATCACAAATATCATGGGTTAAACCAAATATTAGCATATTCTTTGTCATGGGTTAAGAGGGTGTCAACTTGCATATATGAGCATATATTAACCCAACTTGCATTTAAGCATACACATATCTTGCATAATTATTCACATGACTTCATAAGCATGCATAACATGTTAATCTTGCATTTGAGCATACACCTAACTTGCATAATCATTCACATAACTTCATAAGCATGCATAACATGTTAATCTTGCATTTAAGCATACACATAACTTGCATAATCATTCACATAACTTCATATGCATGCATAACATGTTAATCTTGCATTTAAACATACACATAACTTGCGTATTTATTCACATAACTTCATAAGCATGCATAACATGTTGCATAATAGATCAATGTCCAACTTAGTGTTTTGCATCATAATCATCATGAAACATAGCACCAAACTTGCATAAAGATATAACATTAAACTTGCATAAAAATGTCATGAACACATACACTAAACTTGCATGACATAGAGCATATAACTTGCAAAACACATAACATATACAATATTAAGCTTGCATAAACACATTGATCCACAAACATAACCATACATCATCATATCCTATCTTAATCAATTTAACAATTGATTATTAAGGGGATAGAAGCTCACCAAAACAAAATTAGCAACCTAATGAAGAAGATTAAGAGGCTAGAAGTTGATTTGGAATGCTATCCCTTCTCTAATTTTGATGGAGGCTCTCTCTCAAGTTTCAATTTGCCATAGTTTAGTTACTAGATTTAATTATGAATGAATTAGGGTAGGGTTAGGGTTTTATTTATAGGATTAGGTGAGTGTTTTAGGCCCTTAGATTAACCCTAGATTAGATTGGGACCCTTAGATTTCGGAACTCTCTAGAACCAGCCCTCCAAGCCAGCCTAGGACCCAACCTGGTGCAACCTGGTGCACCCAGGTTCACTGGACGCCGCGACCCTGTCGACAGGCAAGTCGACACCCCTGTCGACAGGCCTGTCGACAGCCCTGTCGACATGGGTAGGGCGGGAATTTTCCCGCCTGGCCCCGCCTGCTCCATTCTATAATCTGAGATTTGAATTTTAAATCTGTTTTTAGTTTCAAATTTTCTGCAAACTTCATCGGGCCATAACTGGGCCATACGGACTCCGATTTTCGAAAACTCGGACTCTATTTTGCGTATTTTTCCGAGACGAACACAATGACGCAGCCCGTTTCCCCCAATTCTCACATCTGAGATTATTTATTCTGTAATTAGTGAATTTTAGTATTAACCAAAATACGGGGTGTTACATTCTCCCCTCCTTAAAGGATTTCGTCCCCGAAATCTCTAAGCTAAGGAGAATGCATATCCTACCATCCAACCAACCATCTACTCAAACCATCAACCACGGGCATCCATTGTCCTTAAACAGTTTCTAATGATGTATGAGCATATGCAAAAAAAAAAGTGTGTGTATATGTTCCCTATCTAACGTATGAACATATGCAAACCATGATAGTGCCATGCATCCATTATGTATGCGAGAGAACCCTATCGACACATACAATATCTACATGAGTGCACAATCATTCACCAAAATGCATCATCCATATGATAACACAATCATTATACATCCATTAATATAGCTTCCTACACACAATTTTATGCAATATGCAATATGAAGTGATTGAGCCGATCTAGTGCCTAGAGTGTGTGTATATGCATCCACGAGCAACCACTAGCAAACACTTGCATCCACTTGCATCCATCAACCATAACATGTCTCAAACACATGTTTCAACCATAGGTTTACCCTATCTAAAGGTCAAACAGTACTAACGAGAGGACATACTAAAGATAAGATAAGTACTAGACAATGATAGAGGAGAAAGTAAAGACATACCCTCAAAAAGAAATGGGTACAATGAACGCATCTTCGCTTCCGTCTCCCAAGTTGCGTTGCTCTCATCTTCTCCCCATTGCACTTTGACTAGTTGAACCTCTCGATTCCTCAATTTCCTAGTCTCTGACCCAAGGATGCGAGTAGGAGCTCGTCGAATAGTCGCATCACGCTCTACCTCTACATCTCTAAGCAAGCTCGGCTCTACCACCTTTGCCGTCTCATGTAAGCACTTCCTCAGATGTGATACATGGAATACATCATGAACACCACTAAGTCTGTCGGGCAACTCCACCCTATATGCCATTCGTCCAATCCTTTCCTTGATAGGAAACGGCCCAACAAACCTCGGTGCTAACTTCCCAACGGATCCGAAGAGAACAACATTTCTCAACGGAGATACCTTAACAAAAACCATATCCCCAACCTCAAACTCAAGATCCGTCCTTCTCTTGTCCGCATAAGATTTTTGCCTATCTTGCGCTGCTTTCATCCTTCTTCGAATCAAATCGATCTTCTCTGAAGTCTCCCTAACCATATCAGGCCGAAGCAAGATCTTATCCGTAGATTCCCACCAACATGTAGGTGATCGACAAGGCCTTCCATAGAGAGCTTCGAAAGGAGCCATCCCAATACTGGACTGAAAGCTGTTATTGTATGCGAACTCCACCAATGGAAGATGCTCTTCCCATGTACCTCCAAAATCTAAGATACAAAGCCTCAAAAGGTCTTCTAGAACACGATTCACCCTCTCAGTCTGGCCGTCCGTCTGAGGATGATATGCAGTGCTCAGACACAATTGAGTCCCCACTGCTTCTTGCAAACTTCTCCAGAACTCGCTAGTGAAGATAGGATCTCGATCACTCACTATGCTAGAGGGTACCCCATGCAATCGAACTATCTCTCGAAGATATACAGAAGCTAGCCATGGAGCGGTCCTCTTGCTCTTTACAGGTATGAAATGGGCGCTCTTAGTAAGTCTGTCTACCACCACCCAAATTCCCGTATTACCCTTTCTTGATCTGGGTAACCCGTCAATAAAATCCATCGAGACGCTATCCCACTTCCATTGCGGAACTTCCAATGGGTGAAGCAACCCACCTGGTTTCTTTTGTTCCGCCTTCACTTGTTGGCACACCAAGCATCGAGCGACATACTCGGCCACATCTTTCTTCATACCGGCCCAGAAGAAAACCCTCTTCATGTCTTGGTACATCTTGTCCCCACCGGGATGAATGGTCATCCTAGGACGGTGTGCATCATCAAGAATAACCTTCCTCAAACCCTCGTCTTTCGGTACACAAAGTCTACCGTCTCTACGCAAGCACCCCCTATCGTCTAGGGTGTACCTACTCAAATGGCTGGACGACTCCCCCCTTATGAGCTTCCCCACCAACTCAACCAACTGTGGGTCGTCCCTCTGTGCTTCTCCAATCCGCCCCAAAAGAGTAGGTCTAACTTCCAAGGAAGCTAGCAAACCGGGTACATAATCAATGGAAGGTCTGAAATCAAACATCGAGATAAATTCCAAGCTTCGCTGTTCCACAAACAATGGACTCAAGGACAACCTTTTTCTGCTCAAGGCGTCCGCTACCACGTTACCCTTGCCAGGGGTATACGCTATCTCGAAATCATAGGATGCTAAGAACTCCATCCACCTTTGTTGTCTCAGATTCAAATCCTTCTGAGAAAACAAGTACTTCAATGATTTGTGGTCAGTGAACAATTCGAATTTCTCACCAAGAAGATAATGGCGCCAAATCTTAAGAGCAAAAACAATAGCGGCCAACTCTAGATCATGGGTAGGGTAATTTTTCTCATGCACTCTCAACTGCCTTCCACCATAGGCTATCACCCTTCCCTCTTGCATTAAGACTGCGCCTAGTCCTGTCCCACAAGCATCGGTATAGACAACAAATGGCTTGCTCCCATCTGGCAACACTAAAACTGGAGCAGTGGTTAAAGCTCTCTTTAACCGTCGGAATGCATCATCACAATCTACGTCCCATGCAAAAACAAGATTCTTCTTCGTTAAGCGGGTTAATGGGGCTGATATCTTCGCGAAGTCTTTGATAAACTTCCTATAGTAACCCGCCAACCCCAAGAAACTTCTTACTTCGGTAGCATTCTTTGGAACCTTCCAATCCTGAATCGATACTACCTTCGCGGGATCCACAGCTATCCCCTCCTTGGAGACCACGTGCCCCAAGAACCGCACTTCCTTCCTCCAGAAGTGACATTTAGAGAATTTAGCCTTAAGGCTATGCGCTCGAAGAGTCTTCAACACCTCCCCAAGATGTAGGGCATGCTCTTCTTCACTCTTAGAAAATACTAAGATATCATCCACAAAGACCACCACGGATTTATTAAGGAACTCCCTGAACACCCTACTCATCAAATCCACAAAGTATGCAGGGGCGTTCGTCAACCCAAATGGCATCACCAGCCACTCATAGAAACCATCCGGAGTTCTAAAGGCAGTCTTGTCTATGCTATTCTCAGCCACCCTCAACTGATGAAACCCCGTGGCTAAGTCCAACTGAGAAAATACTGAAGCGCCAACCAACTGATCGAAAAGATCATCAATCCTCGGCAATGGGTGTCTATTCTTCTTTGTGAGCTTGTTGAGTTCTCTATAGTCTACACAAAGTCTGAGGGACCCATCCGCCTTCGTGGCAAATACTACTGGAGCACCCCACTCCGATATACTTCGTCTTATGAACCCCTTCTCAAGCAACTCCCCTACTTGCTTATGGAGTTCCCTCCTCTCACGAGGAGCCATGTGGCGCACTGGTAAAGATACAGGTTTAGCATTATCCACCAGATATATTCGGAAGTCAATCTCCCGCTTCGGAGGTAAGCCCTTCACCTCCTCAAACACATCCGGATATTCCCGGACCACTCTAACAGAATGCAAACTCTCGACTGAAGCATCGAGCGATTCAAGATAACTTAGCAAAACAGATTCCATGGGATTACAAGAGATCTCGAGAGTGTTACCCAAACGGGTCAGAAGCCTAACAACTCTCCTTTCACAATCAAGAACGGCACCATTACTGGATAACCAGTCCATGCCCAAAATCAACCCATAGCCCGTGAAGCCCAACACAAAAGCATCACATCTAAACTCAATGCTAAGTATAGAAATCTTCAAACCCAAACATATCATGGACAAATAAGTGGAGCCCCCAATTGGGTTTGAAACAACCAAGGGATCATCTACTAGACTGGTGTTTAAGTGCAGTGACTCAACTAATGATGATGAGATAAACGAATGCGATGCGCCTGAATCAAATAATGTACGGACAGGATGATCAAATAGAAAAACCAGACTTTCAACGGAAATAGTTCTACCTCTCTGCTGAACCGGTGGAACTGAGAGAGCCTGAACTTGCCCCCCTGCCTGAGCTGGTGCCATTAGAACTTGCACCTGACCTCCTGAGGTAGATCCCGTCCTTTGCCCCTTCTTAGGACAATCTTTTATTAGATGCCCTGCTTCGCCACAGTGGAAGCAGCCAGTCTTCTTCTTCTTGCGACAATCCTTGCTTAGGTGGCCAGGTGTCCCACAATTGAAACACTTCTTCTTCTTGTCCTTGCCACCGTTGCCTTTCCCACCTTTGTTTTGTTGTTGTTGTTGCTGAGGTCTCTTTTGATCTCCCCTCTTCTCGGGTGCCTTATTAGCATTGGGACCCTTCTCTTCTTCATACATGAGTGCCATGTCAACTAGATTCTCAAAGGTGGCCCCCATAGGGATATGAGTCATAGCCAACCCATGCATCGGTTCATTCAAGCCTTTCACGAACCTCAAAGCCTTCTTCTCCGGTGTATTCACCATATCTAGGCCAAACCTTGCCAATTGATTAAACTTGTTGACATATTCCTTCACCGAGAGATTTCCTTGCTTTAGAGTCAAGAATCTTTCCATATACAAGTTTTCCTCCGCCCTTGAGAGAAACTTTGCCACAAATCTTTGCCTAAAATCCGCCCAAGAGTCAACGGGGCGTTCTCCATTAGTGACCTCCCACCAGAATGAGGCCTCTCCCTTCATTAACCAAGCAGCCAACTTGACTTTCTTTCCTTCTTCCATCTCAAAGATATCTATCAACTCTTCCACCTCCTTAAGCCAATCTCTAGCCTCCACAAAAGTTTCAGATCCTTGAAAAGGTTTCCCTCCCATAGCTTTAAATTCCTTGCAAGTCTTAGCAAAAGTATCCGTGCGAGGAGGAGGGGGAGGAGGAAGATCGGGTGCTACGGTTGGTGGAGGAACATTTGTTGGACCCGCAGTGGTGGCCCTAGCCTCCATCAATCTCCTATACCATACTGGTACCGTCACACCCTCCGGAAAGTTAAGATCCTCAGCCATGCTGAAACGAAAAAGGAAAGATTCAAAACGGAGAATTCGAAAGACAAAGATATGGCTATTGGGATTATGCTTTTCTTTCAAAAACTTTTCTCTTTAAAGACATGTTTTTGAAAATATCTCTTCCAAAAATGTTTTTAGAAAAATAGTTTTCTAAAAAAAAAATTCTGTTCCGGTAACCTGGCTCTGATACCACGTGTAACACCCCACACCCGCTATGGTCACTCTCTAAGGGAATGCCATAACATCGGCGGAGTATTCTAGTGAATATAGAACAGAGAAATTACAGCAAGACAGATATAAGTAATACTTGAAATTTAAAACATCATCTCATAACAGCGGAAATAAACATGTCTGGTTACATCACAAAACCATAATAAGAGTTAAGTACAAATATCCATTCTTGCTAAATAAAAATACATAATCCCAATACATGAACTGATAGCCATAAAAAAAAGGAAGCTGAGCTCTACATCTACGGTCCAAACTCCAAGGGATAGATAAAGCAAACTGATCAAGGCCCACTAGCACTAGGCCCAACCTGAGGACCTGAGGGGAAAAAGATAAAAACAACGGGGTCAGACATAAGCCTGAGTGAGCCCTATAACCTTAACAATACAATTATTAAAGTAATTAGGGTATGACATGAACTCGGTACGGTACCTTTGGGGATAATGACTACACTAAGTAGCCAACAACATAGGATGAACTAAGATAACCGTAAAGACGCATCTACCCACCCAAGGATAATTACTAACTGCACCCCACCAGTCATTCCTACTTAAAGGTTGATCCCACCCAAGGATTTAAAGAAAGATATAACTAGTAGTTTCATGTACTCCTAGCTGACTACATAGGTGCCGTCTGCCCCTATCTCCACTAGGTGTACCCCACTACCCCAAGCGATCGGCTCCCTAACGTAGATACCCGTGCTGGACCCACAGTGGGGTGTATCACTCTGTAACACCCCGAATTTTAGTTAATACTAAAATTCGCTAATTACAGGATAAATAATCTCAGACATGGGAATTGGGGGTAACGGGCAGCGTTATTGCGTTCGTCTCGGAAAAATACGCGAAATAGAGTCCGAGTTTGCGTAAAACAGGTACCGTATGAAAGAGATATGGACGAACGAAGTTAGGCAGAAAAACCAGAAACAGGCCAGAATTGCACTGGCGCACTTGTGAAGTGCGCCAGAACAAAGATGCACTGGCGCACTTGTGAAGTGCGCCAGTACAAAGATACACTGGCGCACTTGGGAAGTGCGCCCGTGCCGAGCCAAGAAACCTGCACAGTTTCTAGAGAGTTCTGTGGTTGGGTGCACCAGTTTGGAGTTTGGGCTTGGTCTTAGGGCTAGTTTCTGGAAGGTGCCGAAATCTAAGGGTCCTAATCTAATTTAGGGTTAATCTAAGGGTCTAAAATGCAACCTAATCCTATAAATAAGACCATAACCCTACCCTAATTCATTCATAATTAAATCTTGTAACTAAACTATGGCAAAATGAAACTTGATCATGGCCTCCACAAATCAATGAAGAGGAAAGCAAGCTAATCAACCTCTCTAATCAACTTCTAATCCATTTTAAGCATCTTAATCTTCATTTGGAGTGCAAATTGCTAGTGGTGAGTTTCTATCACTTTGATGATCAATTGTTAAGATAAGTAGATTAGGTGTAATGAGACTTATGGTCTTGAATGCGGATTTGTGAGTTTGAATCATTTGTAATGATATGCTAATCTATGTATAATATTAATCCTATGTTGAATATGTAAGTTTATGCAAGTTGGATATGTGGGTTTATGCATAATAAGTAAGTGATTTTATGCAAGTTAAGCATGTGGTATTATGCATGATGAGTATGTGATTCTATGCATGCTAAGGAGGTGATATTATGCAAGTTGAGTATGTAATTCTATGCATGCTAAGTATATGATATTATGCAAGTTGAGTATGTAATTCTATGCATGCTAAGTATATGATATTATGCAAGTTGAGTATGTGATTCTATGCATGCTAAGTATGTGATAATATGCATGATTAATAAGTGGTTTTATGCATCTTTAATAAGTGGGTTTATGCATGTTTAACAAGTTCATATGCAAGTTACATGTTTGTTAATATGCAAGTTACATGTATGTTAATATGCAAGATATGCTATGCAAGTTACATGTTTGTTAATATGCAAGTTACATGTATGTTAATATGCAAGATATGCTATGCAAGTTACATGTTTGTTAATATACAAGTTACATGTATGTTAATATGCAAGATATGCTATGCAAGTTACATGTTTGTTAATATGCAAGTATGTGAATGCTCGTGCAAGAATGTGAATGCTTATGCAAGTTATGTGTATGCTTAAATGCATGTTTAACATGTTATGCAAGTTGTGAGAATGCTTATATGCAAGTTCAACATGTTATGCAAGTTATGTGTGCTTATGCAAGTTATGTGAATGCTTATATGCAAGTTCAACATGTTATGCAAGATATGGGTATGATAATATGCAAGTTCATATGCAATATGTTATGCAAGTCATGTGCGATAATATGCAAGTTTGGGTTAAATGTAGTTGGGTTAATATATGCTCATATATGCAAGTTGACATCCTCTTAACCCATGACAAAGTTATATGCTAAAATTTGGTTAAAACCCATGATATTTGTGATGGATCTTCCCTTTTATTATGTCGTGAAATGAGAACGATTTGCGTGGGGAACGATGGGGTTAATAAATATGTTAATTAAAGTATAGTTGGGTATGGTTAAGCATACCATAAAAATAAATTAACATAAGTGGGAATTTACCTATTGAGTTAGGTCTACCCCATGGGAATTTACCTATTGAGTTAGGTCTACCCATGTTATGAAAAACTTGATATTAATTAGGGATAATTAATATAAATTATGAGGGTGATTAATTAGGTGTAATTAATCGACTAAGACACGAGGTTGGACTCAGTTGTAGCGTAAAACTGCCCGGACCCAACCGGCTTAACCAGTTGCTACAAATGTTAGCCCAATGTGAGAGGTCTTAGGCACAAACTAAATACGTGATTAATGTAAAGACACGAGGTTAGACTCGGTTATGACATAAGGCTGCCCGGACCCAACCGGCTTAACCAGCGGTCATAAAAGATAGTCTAATGTGAGAGGTCTTTATGAGGATCACGGTCTTAATTAATTAAGAAACACTTAACCAAATTAGCATGTAGTGGGACATGAGGGTTAAGTGGGTACCTTGGGTGACACGTAGTAACTAGTGTGAGTGCCTTGGGTGGCATGAGGAAACTAGTGGGTTGCCTTGGGTAGCAATAGAAAATACGATTAGAATACTTAACCAAAGTGGAACATGGAATTAAACATGATTAAAGGGTTAAGTAAGTGCCTCGGGTGGCATGTGGGAATTAAGTAAATGACTTGGGTGGCATATGAAATCTAGTGGGTGCCTTAAAAGGTAATTAAAACATGATTAATGACTTAACCAAAGTATTTATAACATGTAAGTGAACATGGTTAAAGGGGTTAAGTGGGATACACTAGATATAATAACAAGCTTAAGTGGTAGCTTGTGGGGGGCCCATCTCAACCAATATCCCAAACGTATCTTTGTGGGCTCGACCCAAGTCGAGTGACGGGACACGCATATTGGGCTTGACTATAAGAGGCCAAAAATGGATTAGCGGTGGCAACGCAAGTCCATCGGGTTTCATATGCGTGTGTGGGCCCGGGCTGGTAAGTAAGACGTTGTTGCATCGTGTAGGTATAACCCGTGCACCAGAATCAGGCTCGCCACTTTGGGGAATGATACATCCCACTGTGGGGCCAGCACGGATATCTACGTTAGGGAGCCGATCACTTGGGAGTAGTGGGTACACCTAGGTAGTTAGCTAGGGGTACACGAAACTACTGGGTAAAAATTACTAAGTACATTTAGGGGGATCAATCTTTAGATGGGAATTAATCTAGGGTAGGTAGAACTGGTGTGGTGCAGTGTAGGAATTACTCTTGGGTGAATAAGTCTGGGGCGGTGTAATCTAGTAATTATCCTTGGGTGGATAAATGCGTCTTTACGGTGATCTTAGTTTATCCTAAGTTTACCAAGCTGCTTAGTGTAGCCATTCATCCCCAGTCGTTACCGTATATCAACTTATGTCTTCTCTGGTTATTTTAATGATTGTATTGTTAGGGTTATAGGACTCACTCAGACTTATGTCTGACCCCGTTGTTTTTATCTTTTTCCCCCAACCCCAGGTTATTAGAGTGGGCCTGGTGCTAGTGGGCTTTGATCTGATTGCTGTATCTATCCTATGGAGCTTGGACCTCTGAAGTGAAGCCGAGCTTATCTTTCCTTTTATGGCTATTAGCTATGTAGTGGGATTATGTACTTCTATTTTATCAAGATGGATATTATGTACTTGACTCTGGTTTATGGTTTTGTGATGTAACCAAACATGTATTACTTTCCGTTGCAATGAAATGATGATTTAAATTTTCAAGTATTACTTATATCTGTCTTGCTGTAATTTTACTGTTCTATATTCACTTAAAATACTTCACCGAAACTAAGGCATTCCCCTGGTATGAGTGACCTTAGCGGACGTGGGGTGTTACACACTCCCCCTAAAGTGGCAACCCAATACTATCACGGTGCACGGCTTATATCTACACGATGCAACAACGACTTATCTACCAGCCCGGGTCCACACACGCATATGAAACCCGTTGGACTCGCGTTGCCACCGCTACCCCGTTTTGGCCTCTTATAGTCAAGCCCAATATGCGTGTCCCGTCACCCGACTAGAGTCGAGCCCACAAAGATACGTTTGGGATATTGGTTGAAATGGGCCCCCACAAGCTACCCACCTAAGCTTGTTACTTATCTAGTGTATCCCACTTAACCCTTTAATCATGTTTAATTACATGTTTCCACTTGGTTAAGTATTCTAATCGTATTTTCTATTGCCACCCAAGGCAACCCACTAGATTTCCACATGCCACCCAAGGCACCCACTTAACTCCTCATGCTCTACTACATGCTTATCTGGTTAAGTGTTTCTTAATTAATTAAGACCGTGATCCTCATAAAGACCTCTCACATTAGACTATCTTTTATGACCGCTGGTTAAGCCGGTTGGGTCCGGGCAGCCTTATGTCATAACCGAGTCTAACCTCGTGTCTTTACATTAATCACGTATTTAGTTTGTGCCTAAGACCTCTCACATTGGGCTAACATTTGTAGCAACTGGTTAAGCCGGTTGGGTCCGGGCAGTTTTACGCTACAACTGAGTCCAACCTCGTGTCTTAGTCGATTAATTACACCTAATTAATCACCCCATATTAATTATCCCTAATTAATATCAAGTTTTTTTCATAACATGGGTAGACCTAACTCAATAGGTAAATTCCCATGGGGTAGACCTAACTCAATAGGTAAATTCCCACTTATGTTAATTTATTTTTATGGTATGCTTAATCATACCCAACCATACTTTTAATTAACATATTTAATAACCCCATCGTTCCCCACGTAAATCGTTCTCATAAAGGGAAGATCCATCACAAATATCATGGGTTAAACCAAATATTAGCATATTCTTTGTCATCGGTTAAGAGGGTGTCAACTTGCATATATGAGCATATATTAACCCAACTTGCATTTAAGCATACACATATCTTGCATAATTATTCACATGACTTCATAAGCATGCATAACATGTTAATCTTGCATTTGAGCATACATCTAACTTGCATAATCATTCACATAACTTCATAAGCATGCATAACATGTTAATCTTGCATTTAAGCATACACATAACTTGCATAATCATTCACATAACTTCATATGCATGCATAACATGTTAATCTTGCATTTAAACATACACATAACTTGCGTATTTATTCACATAACTTCATAAGCATGCATAACATGTTGCATAATAGATCAATGTCCAACTTAGTGTTTTGCATCATAATCATCATGAAACATAGCACCAAACTTGCATAAAGATATAACATTAAACTTGCATAAAAATGTCATGAACACATACACTAAACTTGCATGACATAGAGCATATAACTTGCAAAACACATAACATATACAATATTAAGCTTGCATAAACACATTGATCCACAAACATAACCATACATCATCATATCCTATCTTAATCAATTTAACAATTGATTATTAAGGGGATAGAAGCTCACCAAAACAAAATTAGCAACCTAATGAAGAAGATTAAGAGGCTAGAAGTTGATTTGGAATGCTATCCCTTCTCTAATTTTGATGGAGGCTCTCTCTCAAGTTTCAATTTGCCATAGTTTAGTTACTAGATTTAATTATGAATGAATTAGGGTAGGGTTAGGGTCTTATTTATAGGATTAGGTGAGTGTTTTAGGCCCTTAGATTAACCCTAGATTAGATTGGGACCCTTAGATTTCGGAACTCTCTAGAACCAGCCCTCCAAGCCAGCCTAGGACCCAACCTGGTGCAACCTGGTGCACCCAGGTTCACTGGACGCCGCGACCCTGTCGACAGGCAAGTCGACAGGCAAGTCGACACCCCTGTCGACAGGCCTGTCGACAGCCCTGTCGACATGGGTAGGGCGGGAATTTTCCCGCCTGGCCCCGCCTGCTCCATTCTATAATCTGAGATTTGAATTTTAAATCTGTTTTTAGTTTCAAATTTTCTGCAAACTTCATCGGGCCATAACTGGGCCATACGGACTCCGATTTTCGAAAACTCGGACTCTATTTTGCGTATTTTTCCGAGACGAACACAATGACGCAGCCCGTTTCCCCCAATTCTCACATCTGAGATTATTTATTCTGTAATTAGTGAATTTTAGTATTAACCAAAATACGGGGTGTTACAATAATCTTCATTGGCCATGCAGGTTTTTTGTTGAGCTGAAAATGGAGCCACGCCAGAGTATAGGGTTTGGGAACACAACAAATTAACAATACTAACCAAAATCTACCCAGGTTAGTGCACTTTAAGATGTAAAATTAGAATTTATCAAAAGCTGTGTTATTCTACAAAGTTTGTCACAGAGTTTGATAGCCATCCATTCAGTAGGGTATACATGTGTGTGTGCCTTCGTTAAATTTGTTGACAAGTTATTTCCTTATTAATAACATATCACACTCACATACCAAATAAATGCTAAAGCACATATGTCTTTAGTATATAATTAGATCATTGATTAAAATTGTAAAATTCAAGTGATGTTTACCCTTAAAATTTGTCCATTGTCGTTTAATACCCCATTCAACCCTTATCAAACAATTCCAGTCATTTCCCTTCATTCAAACATCAACATGGCTCACATATATATGGTGTCTTATGTATTGCTTAGAACAAATGCTTTGAAACAAGAAACAAAACAATGTTTACTCACATTTATGTGCGTTTCTATTTCCAGTTTCCTCTTCATCTCTGTTTTCTGTTCCTGACCAGGTTTCCTGTCTGTTATAATATTGTCTCTATCATTATCTTTTCGATCTCTTTCGGTTAGTTGCCATTTTAAATTCAAGTTTTGGTCGAATGTCTTGAATGTATGCGGGTTAGGTGCTTATTTATATATGCAAATAATAATATAATAATAGGAATTTAATTGACTTGAAATGAAATGATCACACATAGCTGGAAGGTCCTAGCTGCTGTTTGTGACTGATTGAAAGGAGGTATGAAATTGCAAGGTTGATGGGGGAAAACAACTATGTATATAGCTGATTTGTTAGATGTTGTGGTATAGATTGATTGAAAAGAACAATGCAAGCAGTCCTATACATGTAGTGTGTGTGTGTCTATATATATATATATATAGTCATGTGCAAAAATGAAAAATGCAGGCTAGCTATAGCACTACCTGTTTCAAAATGAAATGTGTTAAGGCTATTTATCTATCTTTGCTTAGCCTATATGCTTCAATGTTAATGTGTGGTAGCAGCATACTTTTTGATTTGAAATGCATGTGCAGGTCTGTTGTATTTTAAGGCATATTGCCCATTAAGTAATTTAAACTATGTATATATATATTTTCTTCATAGCGCAACAGCCTATATGGATTGGCTGTTATTACATTTCAATTCATGTACAAAACATATGCTTTAATAATAAAAAATTGTTAGTTCATAGACTCAGAGCTCAGTACCCTTTACATCTTTCTTGGAATGACAACCATTATAGTCATTGATTTGAACTATTCTTCATTTCTGATTTTGTTATTGACTTTACTATAGTTGCTTTATTCTACTTTTTCCTAAACCAATTTTCTTCTTAACTCTAAGTTTACTTAAGCAATTAAAAATAAGTTTAAATGAAATTAAAAATATTAAAACACCATTTACTTGTGTGTATACATAAATTACAAGTTGAAAATATGCGCAAAGGAATTTGAACAAATGTTTATTCAAAATTCTTCTACAATATTCAAATTTGAATATTATTCAATTGAATTGAGTTACCAGTATAATCAAAAGTTTAGATTATAAAGTTGATCAGAAATCCAAGACATTATAGAAAATTTGTCCGTTTATGAGTTTATAACGAAAAATCATTGCAATATCGTGTATGTATGTTCATGCATGTGTTCTTGAGCAGTTTCGGTGAGCTAAAGAGGCTTCATTTTAGTTTATGAAACGTTATAAGCCACCACCATTGATCTGAGCTCGTCCGAGAACTGATTGCAAATCATTACCTAGGCAAAATGTTGCATTTGCATCAGCTTAGACGTTTGACCGATGCAACAGACGTCTGTCAGCTGTCGGGAACTTGTTTCCTGCAATTTGCATCAGTTCAGACGTCTGAACTGATGCAACAGACTTCTGCCAAAGCTCTCTGGAGAGAAATAATAATTATTTTCAGCTCAGACGTTTGAACCGAAGCAACAGACGTCTGTCAAAGCTTTATGGAGAGAAATAATTATTTACTTCAGCTCAGACGTCTGAACTGAAGCAACAAACGTCTGTCAAAGCTCTCTGGAAATAAACAATTGCTTCAATTAGACGTCTGAACCGAAGCAACAGACGTCTGTCAAAGGGCAAAATAATTAAATTTAAACGATCATAATTTTTTCATACATTGTCGGAATTCTGCAAAACAAATTCTGTTGGAACCGTATCGACGAGAGCTTTGCAATGAAACTGATTTGGAGCTCGCGGCAATTTTTCGTGGATAAAAACATCCGATGTAAACAATCGAATTTTTATCGTTATTTAACGATTTCAGAATTACTCAATGTGAGAACTCTCTGACTCAAATCTTTTGTACAGTTATTTATTTTTATAACTGAATATGTATTGATTGCCTGTGATTGCAATACTTGTTTGGTGGATGATGGATGTTTACAATTATATTATTATTATCATTAAACTATGATTGTAAATGTTGATAAATAAAACGTTTATATTATGGATTATTTTGGGATGACAATTAACCCACCCGTCTCCCAAATATTAGATTAGTTCACATGGATTGTGATGTAAACCCCACACGGGTATTGGAACGATAATTTTACACGTCGCCTAATTATGCAAATAATAGTCATTGGATGTTGATTGAAAACCCCACACGGATCTGGGGATGATAATAACTTCACACATCTCTCTTGTGTTTGGTTGTATATCAACCGATTGATTGACAGACCGTAGTAAGCGTTATTTAATGCTTATACAGTTGCAAATTGCACTCTGATTGTGAATTGAATGTTTAATAGTTGTTTATCACTATTTTTGAATACATGCGATGTATGTAATCCATATAAATAAAATTATATGGTAATTGATTGAGTCTGATTCCAATTCAGAAATAATGAATATTTTAAAATAATATTCAGTGAAGAATCAAAATATGATTTTGATGTCCGATTTTGGATGGACACGAAAATATTGAAATACTCCAAGTTTGAAAAGATAAAAGATACTTTTATCTGAATGAAATGGTTAACAACTAGAATAAAGAATTGATATGGTTTTAATATAACCAGAATTTTTCCAATGTATAAATTGGAAAGGATTTGAATGGAAATAATCTTCGTAATATTTCGATACTGGATTATATGATTATACAGATATCATTGAGGAATTTGGAAGATATAGATATTGTTATTCCCAATACGATATATGTTGGTTTCAGAATTTGATATTGAATATAAGTCGATATGATTTCTATTCAGACCCTTGTATTTAATATCAAATTGAATTTTGGGTTTGTCGTGAATGGTATCTTTAATAATAATGTTCTTAAACCCATTTGAGAAAAGAGTAAATCTTTTCATTAAGATTTAAAGATATTTCCCAATTAATGAATATAATTGGAATTAAATGAAAGTGCTTTTGGGTTCTTTGCGAACGATGTTTTAAACGACATTAGTTCTTAAACATAATTAACGGTGAAGTTATGATTTGGAATTTATAATCTTTAAGATTAATAGAATTTTCCAAAGTAAAGTTTTTCCAATTTAATATACACTACTACAAAACAGGTCATTTGCGACTGTTGTTTAACCTAATTTGCGACTGTTTAGCACCCGTCGCATATGCGACCGTCGCAAGAAGTATAAATTTATTGCGACGGATTTAAAACTGTCGCAATATATGGTTATTGCGACGGGTATTAAATAATACTAGTTGCTGTAGACTAACTCATTAGCGACGGTTTGTTTTACACCTGTAGCAATAAACCGATATTTACTTTCAAAACTTTAACCTTGTGCGACAGATTTTAAAATGTCTGACGCGATAAGTTTAGCATTTGCGACTGTGTTTTATTTACAACAGTAGCAAATAACTTCTGAATTCAAACTGCATTCCATTCCAGCCATTATGATTTTCAGCTCTCAATACAGTCCAACATTTCCTAGCTTATGAGCAATTCACAAAATATACGAATACAAGAAATCTACACGCAACTCAAAAAAATGTTATATTATTTGACAAGAAAACACTAACATTGATAATCATATAACAAAAATAGTTTGCATGTCATAACCAGTCATATGCTAAGCTCCAACAATACGTCTAAATAGTAAATACTTACATAATACTTATTTCATCAGAAATTAACATTCTTCACATGACTACAAAAGAACAAAGTGGTTCATCATCTTAAAACTTAAAATAGCACAATCCGTCTTCGTGATTGTTGACTTGAATAGTGACATACCAATGTTGAAACCAGATGCAAGTCCGCTGCATACCTATCCTGAAAAACTCAAAAATCAAACCGAAGTCGAAGTCAGTCAAGCCTATAATAAGTCTGAATGTAGACACATAACCAGATATTAATAATTGAACGTTTAAAAAGATGTTTTATTAAAATATTTGCACAAAACTTGAATGTACACTGAAGTTTACACAGAAATGTGCAAAAATTGTGAATGGTATTTGTAAAACTGCAATGTAAGTGTCTTGAACAAAGACTTGAAATGAAAAAACTATATTATTTTTTTTGGACTGCACAAACAGACTCGAAAAACAGCAATGCAATTCCTTTTTTTTTTTTTTTTGGATGCAAAGAATAATGCACAGAAGTGAAATTATTCTTTGCATCAAAAAAAAAAGAAAAAATACCATTCACAAAAACTGGACAGAAAAGTCAAATTTTGCACTATTCACAATAAACTGGAAACTTCCGCTGTTATTCACAAAAAACTGGAAAAAAATACCATTCACAAAAAACGGAAGTTTCCAGTTTTTTCCGTCAATTGTCGGAAGTGAAAACAGGACTGTCACTTCTGTGCATTATTCTTTGCATCCAAAAAAAAAAAAAAAATACAACGGAAAAACTGACAGTTGACTTCTGTGCATTATTCTTTGCATCCAAAAAATAATGCACAGAACTGACAGCGGAAAATCACTTCTGTGCACTATTCTTTTGCGATTTTGCACAGCGAAAGTTTCCAGTTTTTTGGATGCAAAGAATAATGTCACAGAACAAGACAGCGCAGTTTTGCACTAAAACTGACAGTAAAGTCAATAAGCAAATGCATGCAAATAGACCAATGTTGAGAGTACATATCCAATAAACAAATGCATCATGTGATATTGTTTAATCAAACATTGGGTTGATTTTTGAGGTTTTCAGGACAACCCTGTTACTTTTCTCTGTGGCACTGGTACAAAATAATTGTCAAATATACAAAACAAACAGGGTACACTAAAAACGCACAGCTCTTTTTTCTGTGGCAGTATTTTGCTCAGGTTTTAACTTATGTTGTCGCTTGTGTATACTTTAATCATAGCTAATGCTCTTGGTCATATCAAAACAATAAAAAAATTGAATTATCTCTAAACTTCAATGGTAGGTAAAATGAGAAAAATAACTATATCAAAAAATCGGAATACATATCCCACATCACTTGGTAAATGCAAAATGAATTGACTTCGCCTTTATTTAAGCAGGATCTTCTCATTTTATATGCAGGTTTCATAGAAATATCAAATAACCGTTGTATTTTCTGTTATTTTCATTTTCCATGAACTTCTAATACTTACGTAATAAAATATTTCATTGAAACCAATTTTGAAGGGCATAGTATAAAATAATTTTTAATTTTGTTTGCATCGAGTGTGACATGTAAACTTCTACTGCGCAGTTTCTGAGTAATTGGTTTACTTCATCAGTTTTGTAGTATTAACATATAAACTTATTTAACTAGAGTGTGTTTTGTTTGGCAGCGTATCAAACTTGAAGGTTCTTGTAATATTTATAGTCACATGTTGGCAAACAAAGGAAGTGTGCAAATAGAAGTTCATTCTTTGATTTGAATTTGTAGGAATTGGTGTGGTAACCGAATCATGCTTTTGTACTATTTTGTTTAGGTTTAAACTATTGTGGTAACATGCATTTTATAGTTATATAGGTCTTAATCGCATTTCAAAAGAAAATCGAGTTGGCTTAAAAATTTAACCGGGTCTATAACTCAACATTGAACAAATCACGGCGCTCTTCCTGTGATTGGCAGGGGATCTCTCCTTCCAACAGGATAAACTTTAGTTAATTTAACAAACTTAGTTAAATGTTGATAAAACTTGGTTAGAATTCATAAAATAAAATCTATAAATTGGTTAATTTTTGTAATTTTAGTTAATTTTTATTCCAGTTAGTTAATTTTTTGTAAAATTTGTTTAATTTGTACAATTTATTTAGCTCTTATAAAACTCAGCTATCATGGTTAATTTTTGAAAATACCGGTTTATTTTTAAAAGCTTGTTTAATTTTCATAAAACTTAGCTAACTTAGCTATTTTTCATAAACCATAATAAATTAGTAGTTGATTTGTATAACTTGGTCAACTTAGTTTACTTTTTATAAAACTTAATTAACAGTTTTAAACTTTTCAACCATACCACATCAAAACTGCTACACCTGCTTCGCCTGCATCTACACATCAACCATCCGTTCACTGCCTCGCCAAACTGTACAGTATTATCATCCCATTAATTTACAGATTAACTTGAAAATTTCAACTATTTTTCTTTTCTCTTTCTGCGCAAACAAATTATTATTCTATTAAACCATGTATAGTATCATCCCATGTATCTTTTGTGCCCCAGTTCCATTTTGGGCTGCTTCTAATCTATCGTTTGGGTTATATTATTTGTGACCTAAAACAGTAACCATGTTACTTATTTTGAAATTGAGTTCTGTCTGACAAGTATACATAGGCGAACTATCCGTTATTGCACTATCTAGATCTAATCTCGAAGTAAGAGAGTAAGAGATTCAAAGCAAAGAACAACAGTATAGGAAAAGAAATAAACTCACCACACTGTAGCATACAGGAAGACTACATCCAGTTTTTCATGATATAATCAGCTAAATTATCCCGAATCTCATTTATTTCTTTTTGGTTATAGGAGCCAACTTGTTCAAAGTACTGCAATTAAAAATTGTTTCGAAACATTAATCATATATTTGCTTCACATGAAATATGAAGGGAAAAAAATTAAAGTGATACCTTGGTTAGATCGATGTTTTTACGGTGGTTATTTACTATTTCATGCATATACCTCATCACATAATATACACAATCCATTGATCCGGATTGTTGTGGACACTGTTACAATATTATATGATAATTTAATAGTCAGTTTAAAATGTATTTATATCCCAAAAGAAATACAAGCACTTTTTTTGAAAACAAATTACCGTAACATTCATCCACTTCAAGAAAGTTCCCCGAGGCTTACCACCGACTACCTTATAAGCTTTGAAGGCCCTGCGTATATGCAATAAAATGTTAAATAATAGTTGTAACTAGTTTAAAAATGAAAGCGATAAAAAGAACAAATTTAACTATAAGAGATAATTTTTCACCCCTCGTATGTTGTCATATCCCGTGAGCCAGTGTATAACATAGTCAAAGGAAAACAAATACGACTTACAGGCTTACTTGAGGCTTAATTTCCAGTCTACGCTTGTGATCGGTCTGAGGATCAAGAACCTAAACCATATTGTTTTCTATATGGAAAACAAGCAGAAGACAATGTTTCCTACATTTACAAAATACATATGATGTTAAAATCAGCAACAAATTTGCAAACTGGTTACTAAAAGTTTAACGTTCATACCCTTCGTAGTACGGGGCTAATATTAGGTTTTTAGATTGCAACGCACGCCATGTCTCCGTGATATATATATTTGTCGCATCAGGGCGTTTCTGCACTTGAGAAAGCTTATGAGGACACATAAACCCAATGGTCTCCACTTCGAGATCGTTGCACATATGATCTAACCGCCTACACATTATTTAACATATAAACAACATTAATGAGCATGTCAAGAAGTTTGTTATTAATAAAAAAAATAGCATGTGTGTCCCTAGCTATCTGTTAACTCATAGTTATCTCAATTCCTAACAAAATCTTTTGTTATCTCATAGTTATCTGTAATTTTCTGTAAAAAAATTCTAACAAAATAATGAGGAATTCTACACTACAAATTTCGATTCCTAACAAAATCATATGATGCGCTGCTGAATGAGTTTGGCGCGCTGCTGAATGAGTTCAAGACCTTTTATGTAAATCTACACTATAGATAATGGGGAATTCTACACTACAGATAATGGGGAATTCTACACTATTTTATGTAAATCTGTAGTGCAATTTTCTACAAAGAGATCAACAAGAACTTGAATCAGGCTGAGTTTGATGCGCTGCTGAATGAGTTCAAAATCGATTACAACCAGACCCATTTTGTTAGGAATGCGGAGTTTAAGGAGGCGGCTGATAAAATGCAGGGGCCTTTGAGGCAGATTTTTGTGGAGTTCTTGGAGAGGTCTTGCACTGCTGAATTTTCTGGGTTTCTGTTGTATAAGGAACTTGGACGAAGGCTGAAGGTTTGTCTTTATATATTGATTTTTTTTTGATATGGTTATGTTGTATAAGGAACTTGGACGAAGCCGGTTATAAAACTTTTTATTACTATTATAAAAGAGCTCTATTCCCTTCCACTCACTGCTGAAATAGTGGGAGGAGTTTTTCTTTCAAGATCCTCATACTAAAATCTACCACTTTAACGCTTCAATAGGAATATAGGATCCTCATACTAAAATCTACCAAAATAGCAGGGTAAACAGATTTATTAGCTGGGGTTTTATCAAGATGGAAATAACACGACTATAGAAAGATGTTGATTTTGCTTCAAATGGTTCCCTTTCATATTTATATCACGTAAACATGAACACGGGTGCATGTGAATGCAACTTTTCTTGAGCTTTTGCTGCCTTTTGCTTTATACATAATCATAAAGATGATCGGCTTACAGAATAAATGTGTACCATAGTTGGTTTTTTATGATATATGCGATCAAATAAAGAAAGCTGAGCCATACAAGCAACACTACTTAAAGCTGGGCAATATTTATTGAGTAAGAAATATGGTTGTGTTATATAAATAGTACACAGTTGGTCATATGCAATATATTTTTTCCGCTTAAAAAGTTGTTTGCAATGCATATATTTTTTCCATCTTCGTCCAATGCATATATTTTTTCCGCTTAAAAAGTTGTTTGCAATGACTTTTGCTGTTTTACAGCAAAAAAAAACAGCACTTAAAAAATGGCATAAAACTCCATTTTTGGCTTTTAAAAAGTGTATATAAATGCAATATTGAAATTAAACAAACTGCATTTGTCCAAAACTTCCAAAAAAAAAAGCATTTGTTCCAAAAGAAATTCTGCATTTGTTTAAAAAAAACATCTTATGTTTTATAAAAAAACTGCACTGCACTTGTTTTAAAAAAAACTGCTCTGATTTTTTTAAAAAAAAAACTGCATTTGTTAAAACTTAAAAAAAAAAGAACATTTGTTCAAAACAAGAATCTACATTTGTTCAAAAAAAAAAACTGCATTTGTTCAAAACTTCAAAAAAAAGCTGCATTTTTTTAAAAAAAAAAATCTGCATTTGTTTTGATATTATAGCTTTAGTGGAGCTGCATTTTTAAAAAAAAAAATCACATATATGTGGAGCTCTATATGTTTTGATATTATATATGTGTCTGAAACAGCATTTTCAAAATCTCATTTGCCTAGATAATATTGTGTTTAAACTTTAAAGCCGTATACATCCTTAGGAATCTTGTGGAAAATCATTATATATATTCAGGATCAAAATAGACCCAAAAGCTTACATCACGCAATTTTTTATACCCACGCACAAAACCTGTATTCAAAAGGGAACTAAATACATGAAACCTGATATGTTCAGGCATTTCAAGTTTATCTTTTTTTTTTTTACAGATAAAATCCAAAATTAATCAACACGGGCATTTGATCAAGCAGTTAGTAGGTATTTCAAAATACACCATGTCTATGTCAAATTCATGTGATACCAAAACTGCTTGCATCTCAATAACATAATATATTATCATATCACAGCACTACATATTTCCATAACATAATACATATCAAAGTATGGACATTTTGAAATATGATAAAGCATATATACATATATTGATAAGTTTGACACCATATATATAAATATATCATATACTCTGCTCGAATATTCATCTGAACTGAAACTGAATACATAAAATCCAAGCATGTGTACAGTAAAACCAGATTTAGAGTGACTTATAAAACCTAGATATTAATCTACTCAATCAATGTTATGAAATCTGCTACTAACTAATAATCAGTATAGTTCCATATTGGGTAGTCATCTGCAATGATTTATATCAAACAAATCTCTTATAAACAAATAGATTTTTGGGTAGTCATTTGCTACTCCTTGTTACACCATGATCAAATCAAACACTATAATTTATTGGATCCAACTTCCACTTCCTATGTATGTAAGATGTATCTATACGCACGCACACAATTATTTATTTAAAACAAGGAACGGCTATTGAGACACAAAATCTGATGCACCAGGTTTTAACCATTGGATCTAATTGTGTTAATGCTAGAAATTAAATTCAGAGGGAGATCTTATGATTTGGACTTGCTATGTGGCAAACTGTGTCATCAACCCGTGTATCAGTAGAGTTTTCAAATATACACCATCCAGTAAATGATAGTGCGCTAATTCATGTTTAATTCAAGTTTGGTGATGCTTAATCAGCTCAGTTTCCATTTGAAATTTCTTAAACATATAATAATAATCAAAAGTTGAATCAGATAGCCAGCAGAGTCAGCCACACCTGAATTATGCATGTTCAATTATAGTTAATACTACCTACCGCTCATTTTCGTCCAGTTTCTCTGGCTTTCCGCAATCTAAACTTGCAGCTAAAACAGACAACAGACATACCTAATTCATATTTCTACCATGGTAATGTAAGAATTTGAGGACCATAGTTTGCTAGTTCTAAATAGGTTAGTTACTAACATTAGGTAGTAAATCGAGGAAATAAAATTTAATTCCTTGCCTAATAAACAATACTGTACTAGAAATGCACTAATTGCTAACAACAACATCAAATGAGGCTTCCTGTCAATGGACAGTGGTGTTAAATCAACTTGTGTTGAATCAGATATAAGGTCACATCTCTTGTAGTCATGCATTCATCAATAAGCAAGCCAAACTTGAACTAGAAAATTAGATTCAAGTGCTCAATAAAAATGCAGTGTAACCACGAACAATTTCCTTAAATGGTTTTCATTGATTTTACTCATTTCGTCTTTGATTCATTGCATTCAAAAATCGTAATCATCGTCAGGCTGACTTTGATTTAAAAATCTGCTACAAACCATACAAATCTCTTATAAACAAATAGATTTTTGGGTAGTCATCTGCAATGATTTATATCAAATAAGCCAAACGCTAATAACTGGGTTATTTTATACAGAATATCTAACGATTTTAATGGATCTAGATGACAACCGGTGAGCGAGATCGAGATGACAATAACCGGATCTAGATGACAACTGGATCTAGATGACAACCGACAATCGATGCGAGCGAGATGTACATGATTTTAATCTGAAATTTGCAAACAAAATTACCTCGCTCCACAGCCGACAACCGGATCTAGATGACAATAACCTCCACCTACACTCGCGGCGGTACAACCAGTGAGCGAGATCGATGGCCTTTTCCTCGAAATTTTTCTGAGCGAGATCGGTAGAAATCAACAAATCGGCAGATTTTTTTGTTTTCTCTTTTTTTTTTCCTATAGCTGTTAAAAGAAACAATTATCGGTAGGAGAATAGTCAACGAAATAGAGGTGGGCAAAAATTGAGGGAGGGCGCGCAAAGGGAGCCCGTTAACCAAATAAAGCGACGGCCCATTAAAGCTTGTCGCATATAATTTTTTTAATTTTTAGCCCAAGGAGTATTTGCGACTGTGTAGATAAAGAACAGTCGCAAATAAATTCACACATAACTTTTTGCTTAAACTTATGCTACGGTTTTAAAACAAAACTGTCGCAAATTATTTGAGATGGTACTGGAAATTCATTATCATGGACTATTTGCGACCATTGGGTTAAAAAACAGTCGCAAATATATTATTTGCGACAGATATTAGCTCAACTGACGCAAATAAGTCGACGCAACAGGTGTACTATGTACTAGTGATATTAAATTGAAATTGAGTGGAATTCGATTTAGTGATAATCGAAATGAGCTTCTGTTAAGGAAGGCGTTTACTATTTATGTAATTTAAAAGGCCTTTCCTTTATTCCACTTATAGTATTAGTCTGATATGGAAATTTATATCGATTATATACTGTTATGATTTCCGTGGAAGTTCCAGTTTAATGGAAGACGATTTTAGGCTTATCGTGAACTGTGTTTTAAATGACATTGGTTCTTTAACCCAAGTAAAGGCAGGATTTATTTTCTAAATTTGAATAATCATTAAGTAATGATTTTTGAGATTGAAACTAAGTAGAGTTTTAACGAATCTTTAATTAGACTGAAAAGTGAATAAGGTAATTAAATTTACCGAATTCAAGAAATGTTCAAGAATGGGGTATCACCAGTTTTACTCCATGCGATAATTAAATCTTTAATCAGATTTGGACATTAAGTGGTAACTGAATTTACTGATAACACAATGGGTGTTAGATATGGAGTGCTACCAGTTTTGCTCCATGGGATGAATAGGTTGGGACTGGGATAATAAAATGAATGATTACTTCGGTTAGGCTCGTTAATCCCGATTAGTTTGATAAACCTTAATTTGGTTTAAGTTTGTTAAAAGATAACATAAAATCTTTTGTAATGGTTTCCAAAGAAAGATTTAAACAATTGGTTTATATGAATTAAATCTTTGATAAGATTGATGGGAAATATTCCCAATATAATGAATATTTGAATAAAAGAATATTCTGGATTGGAATGAGGCGTATGATGTGTTTTTATAGCACTTGATTATAAGACACGCGAGTTATTCGGAAAACCGGGTTTAACCCATTTTGAATAACTGATACGACGACTAAAAGTCGAAGATTTGAAGACGGTAGTTGAAAACCACAGATTTTCACATCTTTTGGATGCTTACTGATGTCTTAATTGGGCTATGCACCCAAGACGAGGTAATAAGTGGTGATTATCCAGACGTACTTGGAGATCGACCGGATATGCGAGGACCTCTCTCCTGTATAGGACATATGGCACGAGGACTAAGGTGCCTCCAGTTTTGTTCAGACCCGGAACAAACTTGTAAATGGATTGTATGCCTAACATTGTATTTCGTTCTGTATTAATTGATTTCTATTAAATACGTATTGTTTAGTGGTGGAGAATTTATTCACTTGCTTAACACACTTCTTTGAGACATATGAGCTTAGAAGTTATATATTGATAAATATCAGTTGTATGGCATAAATTGACAATGTGGCATGTAAATATGCAAATGATCAAGGCTTTTGTTGAAAAGCAGGGCCTTGTGGATGATGATCAAAGCACGACTTTAAGTAGCATAGCTTTATGTATAGAGTTAATTCACGAGCTGCACACCCATGTATGAGTCAGAAACGACATAAGGGACGCAGGGTGTGCATGCGTTTCTTTCTAGCTAGAAGCTGTGTCATGGTATGGAGCCCAGACATATTTACTTATGTGAATGATGGATTGCGAGGCGCCTCAGATATTGGGCCGACAAAAAGGCTCAATGATAGGTCCTACGGACCGGGAAACGTATTGTTCTGGAATAACCAATCCTCAAAAGTAAGAGAGGACCGGCCCTGCAGGATCCAAGGGTTGCTAAGGGCGCGATCCTGGGCATCCCACTAGAGATGGCCCGAAACCAGTAAGGAGTACATCCCTCTCCTTGACTCGTGAAGGAAATTCAACTTCCAATACGACATTTTTCGGTTTTAGTTGTAAAAATATATGGCGACATAGTAGGATGGGGTACTATGCCGACTATGATTGATACATTTATGTTTGAAGTTGTTTTTGACTCTATGCACTTATAGTAATAACAAAATGATTTGTTTTTAATGCGTACCAATCATGTTTGGCTATTATAAGGTAAAAATCTATCATCTAGCTTGTGTTGCATTGTGTGATGGGATCTAAGTCTTATAATAGCTGCATTTTTTCGAAAAGCATTGCGTTGTTTATAAATTGTTTTATTTCAGAGTATTCATGGGAGTGAGCCCGTTCCGTGACATACGGCGTGGTCCCGTGATTTAACCTATTTTAAACTAAATGTTTAATAACTGTTTTGAGTTTTCACACCAGTCCAATGACTGACCTGAAGTTTATTGTTTTCGCCTAAAATCTGGGTGCCCGTATATTCCACACGGGCAACTAGTAGTTTTGGTTTTGCAGATTTCTATTTAACAGGATCCTGGTTTATAGCTGGAGCTATATTCGAAAATCTTTGTATCCGTGTATTTCTTTCAGTTGTGTTTGTTGATGTATTTCCGCTACACGTTGTATTTATACATTTTATTTCCACCGCTATTTAAATTATTAATCTCAGATATGGCACTTCCGATGTGTAATATTTATTCATACTCTGATATATTCTTGTACTCTGATGTAAATTGTTGTATTAGCAATGAAGAAATGTTCTCATGTTTGTGTTATGATGTATCGTGTTCTCATACAATCCGCGTTTTCCCATCTCTTCAGAGGCCGGGCGAATTCGGTGCGTAACAAGAGTCTAATTTCAATCTTTCATACTATTATGCTTATAGCAAAAAACAGTTGGCATTGAAAGAGATATATGGGGATGATGCATTGTCATACAATGATTTACATTGTATTTGGAGGCATTGCAAAAGTATAATCCTGGTAGTTATGTGTCCATGTATGTTAATTCTTTCGCCAATCAGTTTGAGAGAGTTTGTATTGGTTTTGGTGCTTGTTTGCTTGGTTTTAAATATTGTCGACCATTAATATTTTTAGATGCTGCTCATTTGAAGGGAAGACCTGAAGTTTTGTTATCTGCTACTTCTAAAAATGCTAACCGAGGTATGAGTTTCATTTTACTTTAGTTTTTTTTCTTGGTTATTTTTGTAGTTATGATATATGAAACTATCATTGACCTACACATCATTTAATTTTAATGCAATAATGCTTAAACTAGATTTGTTTTCTTTATTTATTACTGGTTCTATTGGGAGTGTTTGTAGTATTAATGTTTAGACAGTAAGGTACTAAAGACTGATATATAATATATGATATATTCATATATCATTTGAGTCTAATTAAATTGTGTGTCATACACTACTATCATTTAATTCAAGTTTTGATGCTTATTGTTGTTTATGTATCTTTGTATTGAGAAGTCATTAATTATTTATTTTGCAGGTTTCTTTCCTCTTGCTATGGGTATTGTTTTACATGTAAACGAATCTAACTAGTCTTGGTTTTTGTCTAATTTGAATGAAATGCTAAATGAAGACCGATCTCTAGTTTTTATGTCTGATCGTCATTGGGGTCTCATTTTAGGTGTTCCTAAAATATTTCCTTCTTCATATCATAACTATTGTTTGTTTCACATGGAACAAAATATTGGTAGTGTTATAAAGGCAGCTGAAGGTGATTCTTCTGTTGTAGAGTTATTCAAACTTTGTGCTAGAGCTTCTAATATGTATGATTTTGAGCGATATCTTTCTAAATTTAAGGATATTGGGGGTATGGCAGCAGAAAATTTTCTACAAGATAAACCTTTTGATCACTGGGCAGATTTGTTTTTTCAAGGAAAGTGGTATAGTGAATATTCTTCAAATGTTGCAGAAAGTTTCAATTCTTGGATTATAGAAGATAGAGTAATGCTTATAACTTCTTGTTTAGATGGTATTCGAGTGAAAGTTATGGAGCAAATGGTTAGGCGAAGGGAGGAATGTCGTTTGTGGACAAAGACTCTAAGTTAGTCTTCTAACTTTGTGTTTGAAGTAAAATCCCCTAAGTCTCATATTGTTGATCTCAAAAATCATTTATGTAGCTATAATCAGTGGAGAGTTACTGGTTTTCCATGTGCACATACAATCAAGTGTATTAATAAGTCTAGGTTATCAGTTTATGATTTTGTGGAGGGATATTTTACTGTTAGTGCTTTCAGTTCTTTATATGCTTATGCTATCCATCCAAATCCAGATTTTGATAATTCAGTGGTTGTTGAAAATGATGTTTTGATTAGGCCTCCTAAACAAGTTCGTGGTGCGGGAAGACCATCTACAAAGAGGCGTGGTGGATTTGGATATTCTCAAAATAAAAGAAACAAATGCAGTCATTGTAATGAAGTTGGCCACAACAAAAGGAACTGTCTTGCTTCTTCTAAAATTTTAAAAAAATCATGTTATTTGTTAGTGTAATGGATTAGTATTTTTTATTGTAAAGCTGCTACAGCTTATATTAAATTGAAGTTAGTATTTGTGAATTTTTTTGCAAAAAAAAAAATGAAGTCTTATGTTGCCTGTTTTGTTCAATTTCTAATGTCAGGTAATTTTGTCTTGAGAATATCCAAATGTCTAATGTCTGTTGCTTGAATGTTAGGTTATTTTTTTTAATTCAGGTTATTTTGTTCAATGCTAACTGTACTTTAGTTAAATGCATGAGTTCAGCATTTCATTATTGTCAATTCTTTTCGACGCTACCTGTACTTAGCATTTCAGTCGAATTCTAGTTGTAACTAGCATTCCATTATCATTAGTATGCATATTATATGAAATATTTCTAATGGATAAGCCAATATGACTAATACTACAAGTTGTCATAGCTCGTATGCACTGTTATTAGCAAAAATCTTTTGACTTATTGTACATCAAACACTACTGATGTTGGAAAACTACTGTTGTACAATCTTATCTGAGGTACTCAATATGAAGTGTTTGTTTACTATTCCATACGACAGAACTTTTTGAATGTATATTATCTGTAAGACCATGATGCTTAAGTTGTGATGTGCTGATAAGGTGGACAGCATGGGAAGTCTACTACAAAAATGAATTAAATGTTTACACTATTTCGTGAATTTATGGTTATTTTGCTCAATTCTAATTGTAACTTAGTTGCATTCATGAGTTTTGTACTTCAGTATTACCAATGCTTTTCAGTGCTACCAGTAGTTAGCATTTCAGTAAAATGCTAATTGTAACTAGCATTCCATTATAATTAGTATGCATCTTATGTGAAATACAATTTCAACATGGAAAGCTCGAATCAGAGTTTCTATTTACCATTATGATTCTGAAATTTCACAGTAGAATTTTATTTCCACATAATGCTAGTTTTACATAGCACTTCAATATAAACTATTGTCACCGCATCTATATTCACGTGATAATTACATTTGCATATACTCCCAGTAGTTCGTACAATGAAAACAAACAATTAAAACTTCAATCCAACAATTACAATCCCATTTGAGAAGTTCATACAGTGAGAGCAAATAAAATCTTTAGAAAATTTGTACGACCATCTATCATTCTTCATCTCAGTTTAATTGACATTAGTTGTTTTCAATAGCAACTTTACTCATCATGCTTAATATTTGTCTGGTGACCAACTGTATTCTCTGTTGTTTAGTACATCAAAAACAACTACAACTCTTGGAATTCTCATGGTCTCTTTTGTGTAACTCTCCAGCAATTCATTCTTGTCCAATTTTTTAATGTTTGCCATCACATAAAAACCACAATCAAGTATGTTTCAAATGTAGAAATATTAGTTAATATTACAGTATAAAATAATGCTTAAAAAAGTTAGCATTCTTTACTTCGGAACTGTCATTTTGCATATTTATTCATTCCAGTGCAATTAAAAAATACAAATGATATTTTGGTTATTAGTTTGCACTTTTAGTTTAGTCCGGAAGGCTTCAAAATTATGTATGCTAGTAGTGTAAACAATCATTTGTATTTTGATAAATGTATATGCATTAAAAAGATATATATGATTGTTTGAACTGTCATTACCATGCTCATTGTACTTTTTTGTTGTATGTTCAGGTATTATTTTGATCATCACGCATATTCAGTTGTAGTTTTCAAAATAAAAACAATAATTGGATAAATATACACTATCGTCTCGTATTTTCATATGATGCATGTAAATCAAATGATATATTGAATTATCATTCAGTAACTGTCCATCTAATTATTGTCTGCTGTTTATAAAATATTGATATTCTACTTTCATCTATTGTCTATCATTGCATCCTAAAACATACAGTTAATAAATATTGAATAAAAGAAGTTACTGTTAAATTTGGTGATACAAAATCACAAATTGATTGGAACAAATTTGCAAAGAATGGAAAGTAAATATTTTTATAATGGGAATGCATTGATTGCATTTGATGAGGTGGTAGAGAAATAAATGAAGGGATTAATTTCTTCCATCTATGCTAAAGAAACGGATTGATTTACTTCCTATGTTTGCACATTTGTTGTTATGGTAATTTTCCTCCATTATATTATTACCATATGTTGGTAATTTAATTGATAACTCACATAGATTTGCACTGGCTATATATTGAGGGGTAGACTTTAGTGTAAACCCATCCTGGCCTGGAGCCATTGATCCCCAATGGTGTCTCTTCTTATTAAACCTGATTGAGGTTTGTATATGTAAACTCTTATTTTGTAATCTCTTGTAATTCTCTCATGTGGAATAAAATCTCTCTCTGTTGGACTGGGCGTACACTATCTCGAGGATAGTGGAACCAGTATAAATATTGTGTCTCTTTGTTTCTTTGTTATAATTATTTACTATTTGTTTGATGTAATAGAATAATTGCTAACATATCAGATTGATGCACAATTGGCAAATCTAGATCCTATTTATTACGCTTCCGCATATTCCCAATTTTCATAACAGATTGGTATCGGAGCGAGGCGATTTGTTTTAAATTATGCATCAATTATTTCTACAAAGGTTGGTAGATTCAGTGGTGATTATGTTATTACTATTTTGGAGAAAAGGAGACTTTGGTGGAGGAGATTACGTCGAGAGTGAAGAGCATTCCAATCTGGGAACTTTGACGTGATATGGAGTTTATTGTGAAGAAGCCCTCTGATATGGATGAGGAAAGATGGAAGAAGACGAAGAAGAAGGCGGGTGACGGTTGAAGAACCTAGTCCACAGCAAGGTGGAGAGGTTAATATGGTCACTGTTTATGGTCCTAAGGTGGAGGATCATGGTATCGACAAGGGTCTAGATGTTGATGATGCTCGAGGGATCCCGGAGATGAAGAGATCATGTCAAACGGAAGACGGATGTCGAGTTTTGAAATCCACAAAGACGATGGAGATCTTGTGGTACTGCAAGCATTTTTTAGACCGTTGGTTGATGCACGGTGCAGCTCAGGTGGTAGATGCATCTTTTGCAGGCGGTGGGTTGTGTTTGTAATTGAGGTGTGGTCGTAGTCCTTTCAAATCGACTGGGTGTATCTCGTTACCCTGAAATCGAGGTTGGTTTTAATTGAGAGAATACTTTTTTGGTCTTGGTGGTGTTGAGATTACTTTGGAATCTGTTTTTTTTATTTTGGATATTTGCAACATTTTGTTGGCGGCCGGGGACGTAGTCTGAGCTCGTTAACAATTGTGTGATGGGGGTGGCTTTGCTGGAACCCATTTGGTAAATATTCATTTTTTGGTGTATCTCGTTGTGAGATTTTGATTGAAGGTGGAGTTCTGTTGAAGAGTTTTATGATGAGAAGAGAATTTGACTCAAGGTGGGGTGCTGGAGATATGTGATTTTTCATCAAGGTGGAGTGTTAAATTTGGTGATACAAAATCACAAATTGATTGGAACAAATTTGCAAAGAATGGAACATAAATATTTTTATAATAGGAATGCATTGATTGCATTTGATGAGGTGGTAGAGAAATAAATGAAGGGATTAATTTCTTCCATCTATGCTAAAGAAACGGATTGATTTACTTCCTATGTTTGCACATTTGTTGTTATGGTAATTTGCCTCCATTATATTATTACCATATGTTGGTAATTTATTTGATGACTCACATAGATTTGCACTGGCTATATATTGAGGGGTAGACTTTAGTGTAAACCCATCCTGTCCTGGAGCTAGTGATCCCCAATGGTGTCTCTTCTTGTTAAACCTGATTGGGGTTTGGATATGTAAACTCTTATTTTGTAATCTCTTGTAACTCTCTCATGTGGAATAAAATCTCTCTCTGTTGGATTGGACGTACACTATCCCGAGGATAGTGGAACCAGTATAAATATTGTGTCTCTTTGTTTCTCTGTTATAATTATTTACTATTTGCTTGATGTAATAGAATAATTGCTAACATATTAGATTGATGTACAATTGGCAAATCTAGATCCTGATTATTGTTCTTCCGCAAAGGCGCAATTTTCATAAAAGTTACCTACGAATCGGAATCTTGTGGTGGACTTTTAGGCCGCTATACTGTTGGTTTGTAGAATTTCTTATTGATTATAACTTCTTTTTCCCACGTATCCTTGAACAACCACTCAATCAATTTTTTTCAGCAAATAATAATAATAATAACAATATTAGTGTTGACTTTTACTTGTAGAGTTTCTCAAGAAATCAGACTTCTCTTACAGTAATGATGGCTTGGTTATAGCTGGGTTTGTTGTCCTTATTGATATGGTCTTATTGAGTCATAATGACACCACAACATTGTTTCATAATTTAGTACCAGCAAGGTCCAATGGTTTTCGAAATGCAGAGGGAAGAAAATTTTCTCGGAAAACTCATCTTTAACATTCTTTTATATTATTGGCATTCTGCATATTCATATGTATTAGGACAGAGTCTATTTTTTTTTTAACATTAATAATTGAAGGCTTATACTTACCATCATGATTGTAGTGAAGTAATAACTATGCTCGTACATCTCTTGATTGAGGTATAACCAGTTAATCAGTTGTTTAACCAAAGAAAGGAAGTTATAAGTTTATTGAATAATTATTTTTTCTACATTTTTAAACCAAAGTTTTTAATGCTAGTTTTCACTATCATTTACTTGTTTACCGCACTGAATAATGCAAATGATAGTTTAAACTAGCATCTTGGATATTCAGTATACTTATATGCACTCAATAAATACTAATGCTACTTTAACTCTCATTTTGTTATTCAATGTATTTACATTCAATTTGGAAGTCTGAATGCAAGTTCTAACTATCATTCTATCATCCTACACACATATGCACTAAAAATTGTTAATGCTAGTTTTAATTATTAATTTCTCATCCTATACATTTATAGGTTTTAACATATAGTGATGCTACTTCTAGGTTTCATTCCCCCATTCAATTCATATATACACTAAAAATACTGCTCAAAATCTGTGAAAAGATGAATGCTATGTTTACCAATCATTCTCTCATTTTGTACACTATATTACTCTCTTTTTTTACTATCAAAATTCTAGTTTTATATATACCTGATCGTCGGTACGCCCATCATAAAGAACATCTTCTAGCATTGATTTCATTATGGTTATTCCTCCTTGATTTCCTTCGTCTTTGTGGTATGCTATAGTGCTGCAATTGATTATCAACATTTTATAAGTCGGTTTTTTATTCAAAGCTTACAATGTTACAAATATAAAGAAAGAAAACAAGTTATAAATCTTACTTCTCATTTTCCTTGAATTTGAAGAAAGTGATAATTTTTTGTTGTTGTTCTTCGGTTAATGATTTCAGGTTATAGATTTTTGTGATATCTTTGCTTTTATAACCTTTTCTTGTTGGCGAATATCTATTAATATTAATCATCTCTTCATTTTCAGGTGCTTCAATTTCAGTTTCCTCTTCGTAATAAGATTGTTCAATTTTTTCTTTTTTTTCTTGTACAGTTTAGTCACTTTCTTCAGCTCATTCAACTTCTTTAGCTTCTTCAACCTCTTCATCTTTTTCGCGATCTTCACCTTCTTTATTTTCACCTCCAATAGCTTCTTTATCTTCTTCAACTTTTTTATTTTCACTTTCTTCAGCTTTTGTTTTCTTCCTTGCTATAACATCATTACTGTAGCATCAAAAGAAAAAACACAAGAGGAAAAACACAAAAGTTCAAAGGAAAAAAGGAACTTCTGACAGAGAATGCAAAAGCACTGAAAAAATCAAGCTCTCTAGTTCAAAGGGTTAAAAAGCGCAAACAAAGGAGTAAATTTGATTCGAAATCCCAGTATGAAATAAATCAAATAAAAAAATATAACAAGAAGAAAACAAAATTTGAATAAAGTGAAAATAAAAAAGTTGAAGAAGATAAAGAAGCTGTTAAAGGTGAAAATGACGAAGTTGATATAGGTGAAAATAAAGAAGGTGAAGATCGCGAAAAAGATGAAGAGGTTGATGAAGCTGAAAAAGCTGAAGAGGTTGAAGAAGCTGAAGAAAGTGACCAAACTGTACAAGAAAAAGAAGAAAAATCTGAACAATCTGATTATGAAGAGGAAACTGAAACTAAAGCTGAAGCACCTGAAAATGAAAAGATGATTGATATTGATAGATATTTGCTAACAAGAAAAGATTACAAAAGCAAAGATATCACAAAAAACCGTATCCTGAAATTATTGACTGAAGAACAGCAACAAAAAATTATCACTTTCTTCAAATTCAAGGAAACTAAGAAGTAAGATTTGTAACTTGTTTTCTTTCTTTATATTTGTAACATTGTAAGCTTTGAATAAAAAACCGACTTATAAAATGCTAATAATCGATTGCAGCACTATAGCATACCACAAAGACGAAGGAAATCAAGAAGGAATAACCATAGTGAAATCAATGCTAGAAGATGTTCTTTATGATGGGCTTACCGACTATCAGGTATATATCAAACTAGAATTTTGACAGTAAAAAAGAGAGCATTATAGTGCACAAAATGAGAGAATGATTGGTAAACATAGCATTCATCTTTTCATAGATTTTGAACAGTATTTTTAGTGTATATATGAATTGAATGGGGGGATGAAAGCTAAAAGTAGCATCACTATATGTTAAATGCCTATAAATGTATATGATGGAAAATTGATAATTAAAACTAGCATTAACAATTTTTAGTACATATGTGTATAGGATGATATAATAATAGTTAGAACTTGCATTCAGACTTCCAAATTGAATGTAAATGTATTGAATAACAAAATAAGAGTTAAAAGTAGCATTAGTATTTATTTAGTGCATATAAGTATATTGAATATCCAAGATGCTAGTTTAAACTATCATTTGCATTATTCAGTGCAGTAATCAAGTAAATGATAGTGAAAACTTGCATTAAAACCCTGGTTTAAAAATGTAGAAAAATTAATTATTCAATAAAACTTATAACTTTCTCTGGTTAAACAGCTGATTGACTGGTTTTCCTTCAATCAAGAAATGCACGAGCATAGTTATTACTTCATTACAATCAAGATGGTAAGTATAAGCCTTCAATTATAAATGTTAAAAAAATAGACTCTGTCCTAATACATATGAATATGCAGAATGCTATAGCAAATGATCATAAAACACCGATCAATGACAAAGTCATGTCAACAATACAAAAGATTGTCAAAGATGTGTTTTCCAAGAAAATTTTCTTTCCTTTGCATTTCGGAAACCATTGAACCTAGCTGGTACTAAATTATTAAACATTGCATTGGAGACATTACGCCTCAACAAAACCTAAAACCAGATCAACAAGGACATCAAACCCTAGCTATAACCAAGCCATCATTACTGTAAGAGAAGCCTAATTTTTTAAAAAACTCAACAAGTAAAAGTCAACACTATTATTTTTATTATTATTATTATTATTTGCAGAAAAAATTGATCGAGTGGTTTTTCAAGGATACGTGGGAAAAAGAAGGTATAATCAACGAGAATTTTTCTTCACTTAGCATTTCGGAAACCATTGGACCTTAAATGGAAATGTGATTGTGGTTACGTAAGTTTGTAGAGGTTGACTTATAGGAGACGAATGGATGCAATGAGTGTTGAATGACTGTTATGGAAGGATAAGGTAGACAAGTTTTTGAATGAGTGTGGTCAAGGGAAGTTTGGGTTGGCAATGAAGGAGATGGAGTAAGTTGATTGTGTATTTGTTGAACTGGGAATAGTTGAATGTTTTACATACCAAAAAATTATGATCAAAATATCAAATGTTTTCTATGTAGATGAAATTGACTGAACTGTTAGAAACTTAAAACATAAGTGGTTTGGTTAGCATAAGTTAATAACAAATGTATAGCTTGACTGAAGGTTAGAACTTGCATTCAGACATAAGGTTAACTTTAGCTTTCATTTCATATCAGTTGTTTATAGGATGATAGAAATACAAAAACAAAAAAAAAACTTAATGCTAATGTATATTAGTTTCTATGTTATGTTAGTCCAAATATAATGCTAACCTAATATAGCATACTTTTATTGTTGTAAACCAGATTTCTACCATCCAATGTTAAATTAATCTAGCATTTTCTAAAAGATTTCTGTTTGTTTTCCCCAATTAACCAATATGAAATTTAAAAGTGCAACTGTAATTACTATATACATTAAATTTAAGCATTTGTGTCAAAATTTATATAAATATTTTTGTACGTTATCTCGTTTTCTTTTCTCCAATTCAGTTCTCTTTTCTTGCCTTTGTGGTTGCTAGTGACAACTTTGTCGAATCAACCTGAGTTTCAGTTTCCATCATTTATCATTACACAACACAAACATTAAACAATGTCACACATTCAACTATAACAACGTAAGGTATATTTGTCTATCACTTTTTTTCAATGCTAAATTTACTTATCATTCCATAACTATCCATCTAACTTTTGTTTATCAATTTCCAGACACTGAATGTTATGTTTGTATATCATTTATCATTCCTCATAGAGCACATAGCAAAATAAATTGACATATTCAACTATACTTTTGTCATGTTATATTCGTTTATCAATTTTTTTTTTAAATGTTATATTTACTTATCATTTTACAACCATGCAAATAATATTTATATATGATACATGCAACTAATAAGATGATACATTGAACTATCATTCTAAGATTATTGTTCATGTGAAAAATAATGATATGATGTTATACCTTTGATTTCCTTTTCCTACGGATTATTTCATCGCACAGCTCCTGTTGCTTTAGTTCGTCTTGTTTTCGGTCTCAACTACGATTAATCTTCTCGATTTTCTTCTTTTTCCCTGAATATTACTCGAATCGCCTGGTTCAGATGTTCATGGAGTAGACATAGTTCGTGGAGAAGACATAGTTTTGGAGAGATTTGATTCTTCAGGTTTTTGTGTAGAATTTGTGGAAGTCGGCGAATTCTCTTCCAATGCTAGAGTCGATTGTGTGAGAAATCTCTAGTTTATGATAATGAAGAATTTTAGAGCGAGATTAGGTTGCCATTTTTGTTGAAGATTGAAAAAGTAGTTTTGCAGAGGAAAAGAAAATGAACATACACAATGGAGAAATTTGCCACTTGTCCTTCAGACGGAAGTTAAAAGTTAACATCCGTTAAAATTTAATATTATTAAACTTTTTCCTCTAAATATATAATATAAAATATTTTATTTCAAAATAGTTATAAAACTAAATAGATAAAAATTTAGTATATTATAAAATATTTTAATTTAAAATAATTATGCATAAATGAGCTTATTAATTTATAAAATAGAGTAGGTAATATAAATAATATTAATTTAAGCATTTCAAAAATTCAATGAAATCCTATTTAATTCGACCCAATATCGAACTTTCCAAACCCAACTTAATATTAATTCAAGTTCAAATCTCAAACTCAATTTGTTTATTCCATCTCTAAAGTTCAAACTAATAGTCAATCTCTAAAGTTCAAATTAATAGTATTAAATCTTTAAATTTAATAATTTCATCTAGTATCACTTAATTGATTAAATAAATCAATCAAACCTTAACTCAAATCAACTTAGACATTCATAAATTCAAAATCGAATTTTATTAAATCAAACCAATTTAAATCATAATTTAAACTCAGACTTTCATTAAATCAATTAAATCAAAACAAATTTATTTCGAGATTGTATCGTCTTATTAAATAAGTTATATAAAATTAGATTTAAATTCTACCTAGGATTAACAGAATAGGCCTTGCAAAACTTCATCTTCAATTGTCTTCAATAATCTCCGACATGTAATAATTGAATCGAAGTGAAATATAGGTTTTGGACTCTTCGAGACGATCAACGTTAATATCTTTTATGGTCAAGTGATACTCAAGGGGAAACAGATTTTTATATTCAAATCCGATATTTCATTTATTTGTTGTTGATTTGAGTTTGTAATTTTATTTCCTGATTATAAATGATTTTTGACTTAAGTTGATATAATTCAAACAATAATACAATGTTTATTTCAATATCTGGGTTTATCATTGATAGTTAAACACTTTACCATATCGCGGCATATCGTCGATTTTAACACGTTAGACCATAATCACCTTTTGGGTTGTAAGAACGATTTGAATATATCTGCTTTTATTATTATTTAAAATGAATAATTTAATTACCACATAAATTAAATACAAATCTTAGATGAACTTTATATTTATCTCGACGACTTCTATTTTCTACTTCAAAGCCAAAACAATATATCACTTCATGTATATTTGTTATTATATTTACACAATGAAGTAATAAAAAAATTTCTTTTTATGCTACTACAACCTTGATTACTTCTCCTTTTCTACTTTTATTATTTATTTATTGATTTCCCTTTTTTCTTTCTTCTTGTTTTCTTTCCTACCTTACTTTTATATTTACTTCTTATTATTTTCTTCCATTTATTTCTCTATAGGCCAACGACCCACTTATCTTATTTTCAAATTTTATCTTTATTTTCTTATAGGGCCCAACTGGCCTAAATTTTTCCAGCCGCCTTTATTTCTTCTACTATTTCTCCTTTTCCTAGCACTTGCGTGTAACTTAATATGACATACATATTTTCCTCTTTATCATGAATACTATCCCTGTTTATATGCCAAAAAGAAAACTGAGCACTATCATGAACTCATCACACGCCCTACTCCAGGAACAGGCTTAAACCAAACCCGGATTTATATTAAGCCTCACGTTGACATGGTTTAACTTACCATGTAGCTAAAGTCCTACATTTGGCTCATTAAATGTCGAGCATACAAACTGAACCTTGCAGCTATTCTGCAGTCTTAGTGGAGGCTTGGCGTAAATTACTAAGGGTTATTTCTTTGTAGAGATGTGGCAAAAATGCACAGGGATCTCGTTATGGGTAGTATTCTGATACAAGAAAAGTAAACATATCTTTTGTTGTTGAAAGATATATATAGCGTTCCCTCACAAAGGATTATTGATCAAAGCCAGTCCAATATGGATGCAGAGTTCCTTGAATGCCGATGGTTACAAACATCAAAGCTGAAGATGGGATTCTAGAATACTGTGCTAGCAAATGTCAAGACTTTAATTGATGGATGGGTAATATAACTAACCCTCTTAGTATCCCTAATAATTTATCCCTTTTTATATGTTTATACCATTTCTGTTGTAGCAGCTCTTATCCTTTATTGTTGATACAAAACATTAGCATTTTACATTTCGGTTGACACTATTAACTGCTTGCGGACTTCGTTGAACAGGTAAATAAAGTCACATTCATCACCCATTGTTTGCTCCGATCCTTTACTCCAATTGTAACGACCCAAGAATTTTCGGCCCTGAAAATCGACATAAGTACCTTTACTGCAAACCATGCCGACCTTTCAAACACCGAAAACACTGGAACGTTATTAGAAAGAAGTTAGAGGGTGAGATAAGAAAGAAAGAAATATTGGAATAGAAGAAGAAGAAGAACCAACACAACACAGAATCAGAGCCTCACATCGCAGCGGAACAAAATATAATACAGAAATAAAACTTTATTGAGAGCTTTTAAAAATACTTACAATTATCAGAGTACATCACACATCTGGACAGTTATAATAATCTGTCCCATATACAATACACAGCGGAAAAGATACTAGGTACAATACATCTGAACACCTTCAGCTCGTCCCTTAACAGCATTCGATAACCTGAACCTGTACACCCCGGGCTAACCCGAGCATTTACAAAACACCAGGTCAGTCTGGTGAACTAGAGTGAGTAAAACTCGCACAGTATTAAGGTAACACACAACTTGATTTTAAAGCCAAAATCTTTTCAAAGAAAAGGATAATCGTAAGACCAAATCCACACATAAACACGGACCGGTTTTTACCTTACGATAACCCAAAATATTTTGAAACCAATATCTTGTCTGATATTATAATAATGTCTAAATACAAGTAAATAGAATCCAGTGGAACGCTTGCATCTCATGCTCCACATATATAGTATACAATCAAAACCGCGTGCGCTTATTGGAGATTGGATTCCGACTATGACAAGGTATGGGACCACCTGCCGATAGTGTACCTCTAGAGGCGAATACACTGGGTTCAACAAGAACGTCTTGCAACCCGGCCCACACATCACCGACCACTCATTTCACTTGAGTGTATCGAATGTATATCACCAACGGTTGGACTCAAACCACCGTTTCCCGAAAAGGGACAGCATCGATTATAGATTAAAGAAGCAAAAGGATTTTCTCTAGATAGGTGATTATACACCCTAATGGGAGTGACCCACATAGCCATGCTGCCTGCCCAATTTCTGTCATTTCCTGGTTGTGAGGCTTGAGGTCAGAATTTCCTTTACAACACCTGGCCACCATTCACTTTGGATGCCACATCGTCAAATCCGCCATATATCACTAATTGACGTCCACAAAAATACCGGGTTGGGAGCGACCCAATTATGGTACGTTTGAAGAAATCAACGTACGCGATCCCTTTGGAAACACTCTGTCAGGCATCCATCCATACAAGTCATCCAGGAACATGATGAACCGAAGGTACTCTCCTACCGCATCCCATATAGGAATCACCCCATGGATCAGTAGCGAGAAGTCCTTGCAATCCGCAGATTCCAACTTACGACAGAACCATAGTACATCTTTGGCTGCAGACCGAAGATTTTTAGCAGTCCTTCCGTTTATGAAATTCTACTGTCTTCAACGCTCCATCTCGATCGTCTTTTGGTATCTTCACGTATTTGTTGGTTGGAATGGTTTTTCGAATATAAATTCGATCCCGGTCTTTTCGTACCAACAATCGCATTGGACAGATTTGATAGTTGATGATTTAACTATCAAAATACTTAGTGATTCAATCATGACAATCAAATAGGTTCACTGATTCAGTATTCAGCGTCACTTGGCCTTTTTAAAAAAAATGTAAATTTTAACTCTCGATATTATAAATATAATTTCCCGCTTCTTTATTTATCATAAGGTTACACTTTAACCAAATTCCTTTTAATACTTAGTAAAATCCCATATCATATCTAGTTCTCTATATTTTTCCTTCGAAACAACTTGTAAACAACATTACGAAATATCCTTTATTTATTACTTGACAGTACCCAGTACTTATTCCTGTTGAATTAAACCCAACTTTTACATTGTCATTTCACTAATGGAAATAAGTTATCACGGATCCCTTTTATCATTACAACTAATATCATCCTTAGATAGTCCTGATGTCGTTCAAGTTGGGGTATTTTAATTACCTCTCAGACTTTGATCAACAACGTCCATATCTAAAGATAGATACGAGTTGTAATATAAAACCAACATCTCATCTAATCTCAACACAACTTTCATTAAACTATTTTGTTCAAAAGTACGGTTTCATAAACCTTCTTTCCTTTTGAAAATCTCTTTCTCGAATATACAATTCGTTCTTAATTCACTAATTAAGTAACATTACTTTAACTCTGCTTCTTTAAGCAACTCATTTTATAAATTGAATTTTGTTACAAAATCTCATGATCTGCTTCTTTTACTAATCCCTTTTCAAATCCATCCAATACTTCCTGCTTTGAAAATCTTATTTTGAATCTCCCCCTTTTCATTTAATCCCATTATTAACTAACTTTAATTACAATTAACACTTTTACACATTTAACCTCATTTACATACCCTGATTTATTATAAATCTTTTTGAACTAGATTTCTTTTCAGTTAACTCAAACCATTAAGTAATATTTATTTTTAAGCTACTATCCTCGCTTAAAATTCTTTTTTATAACTTGTTACACAAATTCGGGTTTTAAATATAAACTTGTTCTTAATTCCCTTTCACCATTCAATTGGATTCCTTTTAGATTTCGAGTACTTTTTAAATGAATCTCAATTTAAAAAGTATTTCTCTAAATTATTAAAATAATAATTTACTTTGGTCGTTAACTACTTTCGTAGTTAATTTCTTTATTTACTAAAATAAATATTAAATTTCCCTTTTTAAAATCTTATTAAAACTAAAACAAAACCATTCGATTTATTCCTCATTCTCGTAATTATAAATCTGATTAACATCAGAGTTGACTTTATAAAATTAATTAATAATAAATCAAATCTTAAACAAAACATTTATTTATTTTCCCTTTTTATAAACTTTTTTTCAAATCATATGTTTCAAAATCTATCACCAGTTATAAAATAAATTTTATAAACTCGTCCCTATCGATTTGCCTGACGGTGAATCAACATCTATAAAACGATTGATTTTATAGGCCATAGGTTGCCAGATACTCAACCAATACCGCCCATTTGTTTAAACTACACAGATGTTGAAATTTCAGTCAACAACCAATACTCAAATCAATCACTCTGTAACGACCCGTTTTTTGACCGTTCAAATCGACAATAAACCACCCATGTCGACCCAAACAAATCACAAATGCAGGTAGTTATTGGGAAAAGAAGGAAAGAAAGAAAGAAAAGAAAAACCAATCACAGAACCTCACAGCGGAAGGACAACATATAATAAACAAATAGCAGTTTAAAAGCGGTTGAAATGTATACCTCGGTTATAACATTCAATGATTATCAGAGTTACATATACATACAGCTGTACATAATAAGCAGCGGGAATAATGCAGCGGATATACATATGTATAGATAATAGATATACCAAATCTTCGTCTTCGATCTCCAAGCACAGTCATCTTCAAATACTGCAACGTCTGCTGACCGGAGAGTATTGCATAAAAAGAAAACACAACAAACACTCGGGTCAGCACTAAATCATCTCATATTAGTCAAATCAAAATACGAAATAACATCAGTGTCATGGGTACAGTAACTCAAGAGATGTTACGGAATTTTTCCATCTCTCAAGGATCCGTTAAACTAATACATACATAATATAGTACGCTATTATGATAGTGTCTATCCAGTAAAGTATAAATACTGAAAATAGCGTAAGCGGGATTACCATATTACCCTTACGCCGTTTATAGGCACCAACAGTCTATACAGTACCGTAAATTCACCGTACTGGTGTTATCAGAGGGCACTCCATAGAAGGCAATGCTAAATCAAAATCGTATGGGGCTCGATATGGATATATATGACAAGGCACTCGAGGCAATGCCCAGGGTAGGATTCTACCAATTGCACTCCCGGACCGGTGGTAACGCATAGCAGCCACTACCGCCCACCTCGGAACACACTCCCAAAGCATAAATGGGCCCAAATCATCATCATCATAGTCACAGAAATATTATCGAAGAAGTGTGTCCGATCAAAGGTGCTACCTCAGTTAGTCACGGTATAGCTCCTGTTTTAGTCATTTCAATTTTGACCCGAAGGTCAGGGCTATTTCGTCATCGATCATTTTCTTCGATTCAATAATCGCCTCCAAGTCATCATACTCATTCTGGATACGTCATAACGTTCACAGTTGTCAAAGTGGTATCGACACTGACAGAGAGTATGCCTTATGTCGACTCCGGTCTCTTTAACAACCAACGCTTACATCTTTTCACATCGGTTGGTTCTTTTACATTTCAAAGGTTCGCTTTCCTATCAAAATATCATATTTTGTTCGAACCCATTATATATTCAAAAATAGGATATACTTTCATATATAAAAAAAAATCCCAATCATTCCCAAACCGATTATATTCCAAACCAGAATATATTTCCATGTCATTATATTATACTCGTATAATATTTCAAATCGATTTATATTCACATATAATACGCTGCATCTTAAAAGATTTCAGTTAATTCAGATCGATTTACATTCGAAATCCCGTCATATTCAAATAGAATATATATTTCCATATCCATTCATTTCAATCTTTGGAAATCCCATCTATATTCGAGTAGAATAAAATCTACCCTTCCATATCAAAATCGGTTTAAACTCAATTCATATTCAAATAGAATATACTTATCTCAACTTCATTTGAACCAACGGTTTTAAATCCAATCACTTTCCATTCGGAAGAAGAACTAAAATTCATAAAATAAAATTTTGAAAATAATTACTTATAAATAAAACCTTCTATAAAATTTACTTATATAGATCATTAGAGTATACTAAGGTAATTTAAATCATTATATATATATATATATATATATATATACATAAAACAAGCTTACTAAAATTTTTAAATAATAATATATATGAAAACTTCCCTTATAACGAAGTAGATATCTAGTTTCTAAATAAAATAAAATAGAATAAAATAAATTAAATAGATCAAAATAAAATAGAATTTTTAAACCTTAAATTGTTTCTCCTTCCAAATTTCAATAATTGAATCTAAATTCCAGTCTCAAATGGGGTTACATCATTCCAATATCTTATTCCAAACCCATTCAACCCACTTTCCATTTCGAGGATTCAAACCATATTCGTATTTAGTTTAAACACCTCCAAATATCATCGATTACTTTTATTCCAAAATTTTAAAATTCAAAGAGAATTTATTAAATTTGAGTCTACCAATTATTGGAAAAAATCCCAAATCATATTTCAATCCAAGTTACAACTTCCAAATTAGTTTGGGAAATTCTTAACCATTCCAAATAACATCGAGAAGTCATATCTTAAAGGAAAAATAAAATTTATCGAAAATCGATACATTTCCTTTAAATGAAATTTCCACCAAATAGAGTTCAAATAATTTAAGATCATTTAACCAACCGGTGTCTGTATATAATTTTTACCCAATGGCCAAGTGGTTTTAATTTAATTTCTCGATATTCAGGGGATGGATCTATCATTTCAATCCAAATCAGGGTCACAGAGATTTATCATTTCACTCTGCGTTCTAATTTATTTTATCGATAAACCCCGGATTTATTAGATGCCCGTAACATCAAGGGTAAATGGGATTTATCGCCACAATCACATGCAATACAATATACTGAATATAAAGCCTTAACAGTGTCAATATCAAATTCAGTAATAAAATCCAACCAAGCATCCATCACACCATTTTATTCAACTGATCAGTTTCAACTGTTTTCAGGATTTATAAGGATTCGAATTTTCAACTAGAAATTTAAATCTAAATCAAATAACTAATCATCGATCTAATTTGCCTGTTAACACACTGATATATCAAATTTAAGCAACCACATTCAACAGCCAATCACAACCATGCAACCAAACTATTTCATAATTTAATTCGATAAATATGGGAATAATTTAGTATTTCGTGAGCGAAGAATCACTCACCTTTGCGTCCATAGTTGATCGAACGTCCAACTAAGGGCCAAAATCTGACAGTCACCAAACGCAGCCAGGTCAGTGCCAAAACGTCTGCAATTTCTCCACGATCCCAACGCAACAAACCACGTCCAAATCCGAGTTAATATGAAGAAGTTATCAGTGTTTTACTATTCGAAATTTAAAATATATAAAAATAATTAAACACTTGCTCACCCAACAGGACTACGCCACCTCAGCGCCCTCCACGTTATTCCCACTTCTCCTCCACGCGTGAACAGTAACCCAAACCTGAAGTAACCCATTTCCCACGTGAAAACTCCATCTTTGACCGATCAATACTCCGTCCACCGTCCACCGTAGGACCTCCGACCATCCTCCCCTCGAAGCTCTCTCCGAGACGCGTCTGCCAGTGCCCATGACCGCGGCTTCGGTGGACCCCAGCTCCGCCGGCGGTGACCTGAACGTGACGGGTTTTCAGCCCTTTTTCAACCAAATTCCGACCAACCACTTGACGATAGCACCCACAACCTCTGTCAATCAACTCCAATCAATGAGAGCTACAAAACCCAGATCTCTGTTTTTCCGATTAATCCCTAGATCAAAAAGCCCCAAAATGAACCCTAGAATTTCGAATTCCAGAACCTTTGACCGCGATTTCCGGCCACCTCGCTTACTGCATGTCAAATCAAATGGTACCAGAAGCTTCGTATCGTCGAGAGCTTCGATTTGATATATAATATGTTGCTATTTGAAGAAGATTTGATTTTAAAGTTTGTATTTTTATTCTCTAGGGTTTTGAACTCTAATTTTCAGCCATTAGAGATAAAAGTTTGATAGAGGAAGGTGTACGTATAATGAGTTGGTTGATGTGTTGGAATGGAGATTGAGTTTTATATATATATAGGCCCAACATAGTAACCAACAACCATTATCGAATTACGTAGATCTCTTTCACACTTTCTTTCGTACGGTCAAACGGTAAGTCGGAAAATTCTAAAAATTGGAATCCTGCAATAATTCACCGTTCCGGATCCAATGGCGCTAGTTTCGTCGATTTCTGAGATAGTCGCCAAAATTGTTAAATTCTACAGTTAAATAAATAATTAAAATATTCAATTATTCAGTTAACTGTTTAATTCAAATCAAATACTCGTTAAATTCAAATTTAAATCAAACTACAATTTAAATAAATTCTATAAATTTATTCCGTGAATTTTAAGTTCTCAGGTTTGATTATCTAAATCTTAGATTTGAGTTTCAACTAAAATTAACAACTGAGAATTTCCATTTCCAATTTAAATTTAAATTTTACTTTTAAATTAACATACTCAAATAAATTTAATTCTTTAAGTATTAAATTTTCAAATTACAACCATCCTAAGTACAAACTAAATTAAAAATCTATTTGTACTCAATTCAACCAATCGTCAACATTAGAATTAACAAAATTTGATTTTCCCTAAATATATTCCAATTTATTTATTTTAAATTGAAATTTAAATATACTGAAAATTATGGGACGTTACATTCTCCCCCACTTAAAATCTTTTCGTCCTCGAAAAGAGAACGAAACGATGTTAAGCACATATCTATTTTAAATTCATACATAAAAATAGCCTTTATTAAGTAAGTTATATTTGTATATCTCATAAATTTTCTAACTCCCGAAATCACGGAAAATTTCGGCAGCATCTCCTTTGTACGGAGAGGTCTGGAAAATCACAACATATATAATTTCAAATATACATCTCATCATTCGATGAGGCATCCCAAAAATGGGGAAGACACCATATATATTCTAACCATAAACCATATAACACACATACGTACCTTGTTTAGCGTTTGTTTGCATTTTTATTTACCTTAACATTTAGCATTTAGCGCAAGCGAGCTCCAAAGCGTAGCGCACACTCCTTACACCTGTTACAACTTGCATACACATGAGATTCAAGCATATATACAATATATAACAACATATGCAACTTACCCAACATACATTAATCATTTTAATCCCAAAACCAATATATCTATGTCAGGCCAGCAAACAAAATGAAGTTTATCACCCATTAAATATTGGAATTTTACTAGAACCCAATATGTAAAAGTTGTAGCATTTCTTGTAAGCTTTCCAAATTGTCCGGATTCATCGAATTCCGACAATTCGTTCAAAAGTTATGACTGTTTTAATAAAACCGAACGCTTCAGCCCGTACCCTGAAAATGCAGGTTTGAAATGTTCTATCCACTTTTTAGCCCCCTAAACATCAGAATTTGACTAGGCATAATAAGAGAAAGTTTTAGTTTACATTCTGGCCTTTTCGAATTGTACTCGCACATCGAAATCCGACGCTCCATTGGGAAGTTATGGTCAAAACAATATAGGTATACGCTTCAGTTTTTAATTTTCTGCATACACAACTACGACTAAAACTTGCATTTCAGCTTAGTAATCATAGGAATTCGACATGGCTTTATAAACGAAGGTTTTAGCTCGGTTTCTAAGGTTTCCAAAAAGTCCGGAATCGTCAGATTCCGATCATCCCATCAAAAGTTATGGTCACTTTAGCTTCAGCTTATCGACTATTTCAGATTTACATAAACATTGGATTATTTCTATTCGAAATTTCAACATTTTCGATTTCAATACTTTTGTAAATCCTTAACATTTAACTTTATTATCGCTTCATTATTCAAGAATTGGATCCATATTCAATTTCTTACTTTATTTCGATATTCTATCTATTCGCTTCTCGTTTATTCCGAGCATTAAATTTTAACTGAAAACTCGAAATTTGTTCTAGCTTTTCAATCAACTTGATGATATTAAGTCATATATTCATGAACATGAGTCAAGTTGCCAAATCTCATGACAATTTTTTTCTAAGTACTTAATTTCCATCTCATCTTTATAAAGTCTTTTAAGTAACTCTTATCGAATCAATTTACGTGACTCACCTAAGTTTAGCCTTAACTCATATTTCATTTAGGGCTGCACACAACCCATATCCAACCCGAACCTATTTAAAAAAAACTAATTTAATATCCATCCAATTAAAATTAGAATAGTATAATCCTAGAATAATGTTTATGTATTCTATAATAAATGTACAAAAAAATATTTCATGTCAATCCAAACTAGATAGAATTTGATAAATATATTTTAAAGAGCATTTTAATGTATTTTAAAATGAAACACTTGCTCAACTATGTAGTAAATTAATTTCATATGACGTGTTTTACAATGAAATTTTAATTATGTCTTGTAATGAATCGGTTATTTTAAATGCATTATGCTAGCTAAAATCTGATATATTATGCTGAATATTTTGATATAATTTTTAGAAAAAATCCCTCATATTCTCATTTTTTATTGTATTCAAGTGACCCAACCCAACCTTACTTAACCCGACCCAACTCATACTTCAACCCAACACATATCCAACCTCATATAGGGTCGGGTACGGGTTGAGCTACCTTAGACCCATACCTATGCGGGTCGGATAAAGTATTTGGTCTAACCCGACCCAACCCATACTTTGTGCAGCCCTAATTTCATTTACCAATCCCATTTAAAATGGTTAATACTTCGACACTCATATACGAAGTTTTTCATTGAATTTGGTTTCAATTATTCTTATTTCTTTCATTTATCTCAAATTACTCTCTCATTCTTTCGCTACCATCAATTGCTCGTTCGTTTCATTAATGTTAAATCATTATTCATTCAACCCTTTTCCTATTCTCTTATTCTAATTTCAACCTCACTTAAAGTTTATTCCATTTGCTCAATCTACTTATTCGACTTTCAGGTCATGAATTGGGTTAAAGACAGTTTATATTCAGATTTACTTTCGATATATTGACCAAAAGAGGTTTAATCCATCCAGGGTTTACGTCTTCATTCACCTGTACCTTAATTCATCTTTTACATACTTCGTTTAGTTATTGACCATTCACATTTCATTAATAACACAAATTCCTTTAAATTCCTTCTCGACTAACTTAGTAACTTATGAATTAGCCAAGACATGTGTTCTCGTTCTTATTACACAATCAAATTTCAATTGATTCAGTTGGTTTTAATTGAATTTATTTCGTGGTAAGTTTTAATTTCTTCTAACATCCTTATCGACCAAAGTTGGGATTGGTTTCCCTTATTATCATCCATAGTTAAGAATTCCGTGACGACCCCTTAGTTCTTAAGTCCATTCCAAAATTTCAAAGTCTAAAACTCCAATGAATCGAGAAAATTAAATCTTGAATCGATGTAGTTAGTTAGGATGAACTTAAACACTTCATCCTGGGGTCATAAGCTAAAATTTAAAATAATCTAAGTACTTATACTATTTTATAGAAAAACATGCCAGAAAATTTTGAACCCAAATCTTTAATTTACAAAAACATGGAAATTTTTCAAAGCATGTTAAATTTAAATTTCAACTTTAAATAACATATCCTAATACCTTTATAAAAAAAATTATATCATATGGAATTAAATTCAAAATCCTTAGTCAAACAAGTTATAATAACCATCGAGTGATCTCCCCCACTTAAACTCTTCAGAGTAAATATCGATAATGCGTGCACTCATTACCAACATCGTTTCTAAGGTCCAAGAAGGGATTATACCCACCTTGAAAATCTTTAAAACCATTTCCTTTCGATTATACCTATAATATGATATTATTTAAACTTTGGCAAAACTATTTCCAAAGACACCCCAGGATCAAGTTTCAAGTTCATTCCTATTTCAATCACAAACCCTTTACACCCAATTATACCTACAGGTATTTTATTTCAAATATTTTCTAAAATCATTAAATTTCCAACACCTATTAATTACCTCTTATTATATTCATTATTTAACCGACCATAATAGGTAATAACTTAAATATTACCACCTACTAAAACGAATACATATATACTTGAACCAATAATATTTGATATATTCAAAATATAATCGAAAACCATATCATGTCGATCATTCTGTTCGATTATTTAGAAATTCCTATCGATTCTATGGCGTCCCATATATCGACCAGAATCCGTAAATATTCAACAGAACAAATCAACACAATGTAAACCAATTTATATCAAAATACAAGTACGCTCTCTCATATCACTTAGACTCATTCTATGGCACTACTACCCTATCTCTAATGAGTTAACTCCCAAACAGAGCCAGGGTTATCGCCAACCATCGTTCTGATACCAACTGTAACGACCCGTTTTTTGACCGTTCAAATCGACAATAAACCACCCATGTCGACCCAAACAAATCACAAATGCAGGTAGTTATTGGGAAAAGAAGGAAAGAAAGAAAAGAAAAACCAATCGCAGAACCTCACAGCGGAAGGACAACATATAATAAACAAATAGCAGTTTAAAAGCGGTTGAAATGTATACCTCGGTTATAACATTCAATGATTATCAGAGTTACATATACATACAGCTGTACATAATAAGCAGCGGGAATAATGCAGCGGATATACATATGTATAGATAATAGATATACCAAATCTTCGTCTTCGATCTCCAAGCACAGTCATCTTCAAATACTGCAACGTCTGCTGACCGGAGAGTATTGCATAAAAAGAAAACACAACAAACACTCGGGTCAGCACTAAATCATCTCATATTAGTCAAATCAAAATACGAAATAACATCAGTGTCATGGGTACAGTAACTCAAGAGATGTTACGGGATTTTTCCATCTCTCAAGGATCCGTTAAACTAATACATACATAATATAGTACGCTATTATGATAGTGTCTATCCAGTAAAGTATAAATACTGAAAATAGCGTAAGCGGGATTACCATATTACCCTTACGCCGTTTATAGGCACCAACAGTCTATACAGTACCGTAAATTCACCGTACTGGTGTTATCAGAGGGCACTCCATAGAAGGCAATGCTAAATCAAAATTGTATGGGGCTCGATATGGATATATATGACAAGGCACTCGAGGCAATGCCCAGGGTAGGATTCTACCAATTGCACTCCCGGACCGGTGGTAACGCATTACAACCACTACCGCCCACCTCGGAACACACTCCCAAAGTCATAAATGGGCCCAAATCATCATCATCGTAGTCATAGAAATATTATCGAAGAAGTGTGTCCGATCAAAGGTGCTACCTCAGTTAGTCACGGTATAGCTCCTGTTTTAGTCATTTCAATTTTGACCCGAAGGTCAGGGCTATTTCGTCATCGATCATCTTCTTCGATTCAATAATCGCCTCTAAGTCATCATACTCATTCTGGATACGTCATAACGTTCACAGTTGTCAAAGTGGTATCGACACTGACAGAGAGTATGCCTTATGTCGACTCCGGTCTCTTTAACAACCAACGCTTACATCTTTTCACATTGGTTGGTTCTTTTACATTTCAAAGGTTCGCTTTCCTATCAAAATATCATATTTTGTTCGAACCCATTATATATTCAAAAATAGGATATACTTTCATATATATAAAAAAATATCCCAATCATTCCCAAACCGATTATATTCCAAACCAGAATATATTTCCATGTCATTATATTATACTCGTATAATATTTCAAATCGATTTATATTCACATATAATACGCTGCATCTTAAAAGATTTCAGTTAATTCAGATCGATTTACATTCGAAATCCCGTCATATTCAAATAGAATATATATTTCCATATCCATTCATTTCAATCTTTGGAAATCCCATCTATATTCGAGTAGAATAAAATCTACCCTTCCATATCAAAATCGGTTTAAACTCAATTCATATTCAAATAGAATATACTTATCTCAACTTCATTTGAACCAACGGTTTTAAATCCAATCACTTTCCATTCGGAAGAAGAACTAAAATTCATAAAATAAAATTTTGAAAATAAGTACTTATAAATAAAACCTTCTATAAAATTTACTTATATAGATCATTAGAGTATACTAAGGTAATTTAAATCATTATATATATATACATAAAACAAGCTTACTAAAATTTTTAAATAATAATATATATGAAAACTTCCCTTATAACAAAGTAGATATCCAGTTTCTAAATAAAATAAAATAGAATAAAATAAATTAAATAGATCAAAAAAATAGAATTTTTAAACCTTAAATTGTTTCTCCTTCCAAATTTCAATAATTGAATCTAAATTCCAGTCTCAAATGGGGTTACATCATTCCAATATCTTATTCCAAACCCATTCAACCCACTTTCCATTTCGAGGATTCAAACCATATTCGTATTTAGTTTAAACACCTCCAAATATCATCGATTACTTTTATTCCAAAATTTTAAAATTCAAAGAGAATTTATTAAATTTGAGTCTACCAATTATTGGAATAAATCCCAAATCATATTTCAATCCAAGTTACAAGTTCCAAATTAGTTTGGGAAATTCTTAACCATTCCAAATAACATCGAGAAGTCATATCTTAAAGGAAAAATAAAATTTATCGAAAATCGATACATTTCCTTTAAATGAAATTTCCACCAAATAGAATTCAAATAATTTAAGATCATTTAACCAACCGGTGTCTGTATATAATTTCTACCCAATGGCCAAGTGGTTTTAATTTAATTTCTCGATATTCAGGGGATGGATCTATCATTTCAATCCAAATCAGGGTCACAGAGATTTATCATTTCACTCTGTGTTCTAATTTATTTTATCGATAAACCCCGGATTTATTAGATGCCCGTAACATCAAGGGTAAATGGGATTTATCGCCACAATCACATGCAATACAATATACTGAATATAAAGCCTTAACAGTGTCAATATCAAATTCAGTAATAAAATCCAACCAAGCATCCATCACACCATTTTATTCAACTGATCAGTTTCAACTGTTTTCAGGATTTATAAGGATTCGAATTTTCAACTAGAAATTTAAATCTAAATCAAATAACTAATCATCGATCTAATTTGCCTGTTAACACACTGATATATCAAATTTAAGCAACCACATTCAACAGCCAATCACAACCATGCAACCAAACTATTTCATAATTTAATTCGATAAATATGGGAATAATTTAGTATTTCGTGAGCGAAGAATCACTCACCTTTGCGTCCATAGTTGATCGAACGTCCAACTAAGGGCCAAAATCTGACAGTCACCAAACGCAGCCAGGTCAGTGCCAAAACGTCCGCAATTTCGCCACGATCCCAACGCAACAAACCGCGTCCAAATCCGAGTTAATATGAAGAAGTTATCAGTGTTTTACTATTCGAAATTTAAAATATATAAAAATAATTAAACACTTGCTCACCCAACAGGACTACGCCACCTCAGCACCCTCCACGTTATTCCTACTTCTCCTCCACGTGTGAACAGTAACCCAAACCTGAAGTAACCCATTTCCCACGTGAAAACTCCAACTTTGACCGATCAATACTCCGTCCACCGTCCACCGTAGGACCTCCGACCATCCTCCCCTCGAAGCTCTTGCCGAGACGCGTCTGCCAGTGCCCATGACCGCGGCTTCGGTGGACCCCAGCTCCGCCGGCGGTGACCTGAACGTGACGGGTTTTCAGCCCTTTTTCAACCAAATTCTGACCAACCACTTGACGATAGCACCCACAACCTCTGTCAATCAACTCCAATCAACGAGAGCTACAAAACCCAGATCTCCGTTTCTCCGATTAAGCCCTAGATCAAAAAGCCCCAAAATGAACCCTAGAATTTCGAATTCCAGAACCTTTGACCGCGATTTCCGGCCACCTCGCTTACTGCATGTCGAATCAAATGGTACCAGAAGCTTCGTATCGTTGAGAGCTTCGATTTGATATATAATATGTTGCTATTTGAAGAAGATTTGATTTTAAAGTTTGTATTTTTATTCTCTAGGGTTTTGAACTCTAATTTTCAGCCATTAGAGATAAAAGTTTGATAGAGGAAGGTGTACGTATAATGAGTTGGTTGATGTGTCGGAATGGAGATTGAGTTTTATATATATATATATAGGCCCAACATAGTAACCAACAACCATTATCGAATTACGTAGATCTCTTTCACACTTTCTTTCGTACGGTCAAACGGTAAGTTGGAAAATTCTAAAAATTGGAATCCTGCAATAATTCACCGTTCCGGATCCAATGGCGCTAGTTTCGTCGAATTCTGAGACAGTCGCCAAAATTGTTAAATTCTACAGTTAAATAAATAATTAAAATATTCAATTATTCAGTTAACTGTTTAATTCAAATCAAATACTCGTTAAATTCAAATTTAAATCAAACTACAATTTAAATAAATTCTATAAATTTATTCCGTGAATTTTAAGTTCTCAGGTTTGATTATCTAAATCTTAGATTTGAGTTTCAACTAAAATTAACAACTGAGAATTTCCATTTCCAATTTAAATTTAAATTTTACTTTTAAATTAACATACTCAAATAAATTTAATTCTTTAAATATTAAATTTTCAAATTACAACCATCCTAAGTACAAACTAAATTAAAAATCTATTTGTACTCAATTCAACCAATCGTCAGCATTAGAATTAACAAAATTTGATTTTCCCTAAATATATTCCAATTTATTTATTTTAAATTGAAATTTAAATATACTGAAAATTATGGGACGTTACACACTCCATCGTATCAGTTCATATATGAAAACAAATCAAATCCAATTTAACTGATAATTTTGATAGTAACGACCATTTAACATCAACTAATAAACAAAACAATCCAACCAGTTTAAACAATTCAATCCATTAAACACGTTTATTTTATAAACGTGACGAACAAGGTAAGTTACCTTCATTGGGTCCGGTCGTTAAAAATAACGATTTGGTATTTTTACTGAAATTAAACGACATTTTAATTTCATCAGTTCAATCAACCAATAATTATATAACTAGCAAACAGTCAACCATCAGGAAGCAGAGCACACAAAATAAAAACCCAATTTATATGAAATATAAATGGGAAACTGAGTGAGTTTAACTCACCTTAGATTTCCACTCGTCATCAAAATGATTTGTTTCAGTTAAATTAAAACAACGTTTAATTTAACTGGAGATTCAGTTGTTTCCTACCCCACCCAATCCAGCTTCATACGGTTACGTCTGTAGGTATGGATCCGACAACACTTTCTTCATCTGAGCCCGTTGCTGTATGACACAGTTATACATTTAATACGTTATTCACGAATTTAAAATAGTATTACTAAAACTTAACTAATATTTTTAAATTCAGGTTCCTAATTTAATTTATATAATCCCATATCATAAATTCTATTTTTCATATCTGTTGTTATATCTCGATCCAGTTCATTTTATTAGGCATGTAACCAGTGGCACATCACTAATTTCTAACAGTGTGTATATGTTCAAAATTTAGTGTGAACTACTTTTTGGACAGCATTTGAAATTAATATTCTAAGTTTGCAAAAGCATTTAAATTAAATAAACTTTAAATTTGATAAAATCAAGGGCCTTACTCTATTTACTCAGCCCATCACGAAATAGTCCACCCGCATCCCTTATCCACATAAAAACACAGATCCCCCTTTTCTCTAATTCATCCACCGCCTCCAAAAGAAAACCCTTGCCATGCCGAAATCCAATCGTCTTTCCTCCCCCTTTCTTCACCGTAAATCGAAATTAGCTACCCCGCGTCGCCCCTAGGCAGTCCATGCTTCGATCATCCTCCCTTCCTCTATCTTCGGTTGATTTTCCAAACCCTAGTTCATTATCCCCTTTCCGCAACCTATCGTGTCACCCAAAACCTCACTGATTACCTCCAATCCTTCTAGAAATGAAGAGCTACTTTCCCCTACCCTCTACGGCCCCCGTCAATCAATTCGAAGCTTCCACCGTGAGTATGGATTTGAACCCTAGGTCTTCGACTTCATACAGTTCATTGGAAATTTGTCCGAAGCATACTAAATCGAAGCGTGTGGATTCAGATAAGTGTTTTTTTTACTGATTTTTACTCGCTGTTTTATTTTTGTTTTGATTTCCTTGTGGTTTGAACTGCTTTTCCCTTTTACTGCATTTGTTCTAATGGTTACTGGATTGGGTGAATAACATACGGTGTGATGAGTATTTATAGTGGTATATTTTAGAGATAAGCATCATGTCCATCAATGGTTGTTCTTAGGTAGGACGACTACTATTAGCCTAGGAGATTTTCTTTCTTTCACTCTCAGATTGCGTCTGTACCTATGTTGGAAGTTGATGGCCTTGTGATGGGTTAGCAGAGATATTTGTTTGCATAGGATTTACAGCACTGTTGTTTGAAATGGGTATTGATCGAACCATGCCTGAATAGATTAGGCTATGAATTGTTTAATCAAACTCAGAGATTTTGAATTGTACGTTAGATTTTTTTTTCCTCTCATTTCTAAATACCTTGCGGCAGTCTGCATTTGATTTTATTGTATATGAATATATATACAATCTGTTCGATTGATGTGTATATAAAAAATATATAAATTTACTAGTTTTTTCTTAGCTGTTCTTGATCTATACGGATTTGATGTGTGGATCTATATTCAAGTGTTTTCTGATCCTATATAGATTATGATGTATAAAATATATGCATACCAAATTTCTTAGCTGTTTTAGTACAGCTTCTAGCTGTTTTGGCTTTTTCCTTTATCTTTTCCCCTCTTTTTTTTCAAACATTGCTTGTACCAGTGATGGGTGTACAGAGATTTCCTGATTAGAGTGTTGGCCAAAAGAAGTGATCGGACTTTGCCATGTGAATGGATTTGGTGATAGTGAAGCTATGGATTTGTTTACAGAATTTGAAAATCTGTACTTTATAGATTTTGTATTTGGTTTTTAAATGTATGGTAGTAGTCCCAGTGTATTTTTATATGGATTCTCGACAGTGTATATTGCCAATTCATTGTCGATAAAGATTTGATGGTAAATATTCATGTATTTGATTTCCCTCTTAGTTGTTTACTTCTGTTTCATTAGTTGTTCCTTTTTACTGTGCATAAGTTCAGCTATTTTTAGTTACTGTAAATAAAAAGGTTTGTTATTCCAAATCTGACTCTATGTTTAGTCATGAACATTAAATATCATAGCAGCATTGTCCTGCCATAAAATTGGTTGCACTATATATGATTGGAATTGGATACATCATTTATATCTATAAATGGTCCGCATATTTGATTTAACTTACTAGCATTGATAACCTTAAATGTTACTATCATCGAAAGTGGTTAAACCACAAGCAAAATGTCATTAACATTGATAACACTATTTAACCGCCAGCATCACAAATTGGTTACTATTTAACCTCAAGCATCAGTAAAATCTTAACTATGCTACGGTTTGTAGGTTGAAAACGGGAATCATTTAAAAATAATAATGATTATTCCTATGACTTATATAATAATATTGCAAAATAATTACATTAAATAAATAAATTATTATTACCAAATATACCCAAATAAATAATACATTACTTCAAATATAAATTCATATGAATTTACACTCAATATCAACATTTTCAAGTCGAACGTTATTCGAATATACATAATTTCCTTGTTATAATTTATAAACGATTTCCATAGCGATTAAATTTTATTTGGCCATAACTAACAATCTGTAACGCGAAATCTGGATTTCTCTCTTTCATATGAAAATTATCATCAACAAGATTATAACGTTTCTCGTTTCATAGAAATCCGACATATATCGGATCCTGTATACTCAGTTAAAGTTCAAAACGAAAATTTCAAACTACCGCGACGTTTCGAGCTCGTTTTAATTAATATATAAATATATATATTCAAACTCTATTTTAAATAAATAAATTCGATTAAAAATCCATTATATTCCTAATATAATATTTAAACAAATTTAAATATTCTAATTAAATGGCAGAAAAACCTGGGACATTACACCAATCTTCTAGATGTTACTATTGCATCTACTTCTCATGTTTAATGTGAACATCCAGTGCCCAGTGCGCTTGCGCACATGCACACCTACTCCGTTACCCGTCATGCTGTCTTGTCCATTGCCAAGCATCACTCATCGCCCCCTGAGTCCAATCACACGCCGAGTTCCACCTCCGATGATCTTAATCAGATTTCGACTGCTCATCTCGAAGTTGCCCATTGCCTTGCCCACATTCTTACTTACTGCTACCACCACCATTTATGAAAAATCCTCAAATCGCACCGATATGTTGCCAACGCAATGCTCGAGCCTGTTGTCCAGATGTGGCACTCTCTGGTAGCCCCTTGGTGATGTAGTCTCTCGATGAACAGGGGTGGAAAAAAAAACAGCTAAAACCCCTTACATTTATCTTGTTTTCACAACTTAAGGCATAGAAAACTTATTCAATATTTTTCTTTGATTCCCAGCATCATTCAACAACTACATGTCAAAATCTACCCCTTCCCCTCAGATCCTCTTCTCCACCGGAAATCGCCTAATGACCAGTTTCCGATCATCACAATATTTCTTTCAAACCCCAACGTTTAAAATTATGATTCTTCTTCCTAAATTCATGTTCTGAAGTACGAAACCGTTTTTATACCAAAAATGTGAAATTAAACTAGTTGAAATTATTGGTTGATAACCCTTTTTACTGTATATGTCACATAATACCATGTATATGATTTATTAACAAATGATATTATTTTTAACAAATATCTTAGATCTTGACAACCATCATTCACTCAGTAAACAGCATTTATAATAGGTAATTGATTTTAAAGTGTTTGACATGTTTTATGTTTATCAGTACACACAACAGTGAAGTATTAACAAGAAGCCTCAAGGTTTTTCTTTACTATCATCACGTTGGATTCTGAATTGAGTTCAGTGTCTCCATACGAGTGCAAACATGTACATATATAAGCAACATTATCCAGTTATGATTATGGCCAAGTAAAAATGAAAATGCAGTGAGTGTTTTACTCATGGATTTTGTTACTCTGTTCTTTATTTTCATTTTCCTGGTTATATATTTAGTTCCCGAACTTTTCTTCCTTCCATGATTCAGTTTCAGGCTTAACAGGAAGATATAAATAATTAAAACAACACACTCAGTAAATAGATGCGTGTATATATGTTTGTAAGATCATCTGTAGCAATGGGAGAAATTTTACTCACTTGTCAGGTGCTCTTTGCTTTAGATTTTCCTTGGTTCTCACTTTAATTTCCTTACTCAGTTTTGCTTCGAGTGTTTTTGTTAATGGTCAGTGAGGTGCATATGTGTATTTATAGGTAGAAAAAAGAATAAAATAAACAATACATGTTTTAAATCATAGGGGATGAAAATGGACACACTACAACAAAAACACCATATTACAACTTTAAATTTACAACGATGCGTAAAGCACAGTTGTAATAAATGGTTTTTTACAACAGTGTAAAACACACTGTTGTAATAAATGTTTTTTACAACTGTGAAATAATCACTGTTGTAATATACATATATATCACAACTTTTCATTTTATTGGTTGTAATAGAGATGTCTAGTGCAAACTTCATGTTTATAATATCTATATTTAATAACTAATTATATTGATATTTAATAATAATACTTAATAATAATTAATAATAAACTTGGGAATCAATAATATTTGTCAATTATTATTAAATAATTAATAGTTAATAAGTAGTAAATTTTTTAGTAGTTAATGTATGTTAACTAGCTACTTTATTAATTAATAGTAACATAAGCTTGTAATAAGTATTATTCTCGATTATAATTAACTAAGTAGAAATTAAGTAAAAGTTAATTAATTAATAACTATTATTAATAAGTAATATTTGATTTGGTAGTAACTATTTCAGCAGTTTTAATAAATATAATTTTGGCAAATTTGTTTGTTCAGCAGTTAACAACCGCGCTATCGTTTGTGCGCTTTTGATAGATTTTTCTTATTTGCATGTAAACTTAATGTTGTAAGTAGTCCATGGCATTGTTTATGATCTGCCGGCTTTTGACAATTTTAATTACAAAGTAATATTTAATATTTGGCAATTAAATTATATAATAATTCATAAAAATATTGACAATAAATATAACATTTATATTAAATAATAAATAAGATTTTAATAAACAATAAAAATTAAATACAAATATATAATAATTAATAACTAAGACTAAATAATAATTATTAATCTGAAATGTGGCACAATTCAAAGCATAATGTTGAAAACGTTTTTTGATAATAGTGGAACATAACTCAGCTCCAAACTGATTTCTCACCTCCCCGACACTTAACAAAATTTCCATCGGTTCTTCAATTAATCTTCCCACTGTGTGGATGAAACGTTGTGCCTTTTGACATCGGTTCACAACATTTCTATCGTATTCCATCGTATTCCTTTTCCATCCGTTCACAACATTTCCTTTTCCATTCACAGTACATTTCCTTTTCCATCGTATTCCACCGCAAACCCTAATTCCCCTTTCGATAATCAGGCGACATAGCGATCTCCTCCACTTCACATTGCCACTGCTCGATCGCTGCTGCTCAATCGCCACAGCTCTCAATTTCCGTCGTCCACTGCTCGATTGCCTAAGTATCTTGCCTGCGTTCTCTTGCTGGTAAATTTATATTCGTTGTTTCAATTGCATGTGATTGTAATTTTACTGTTTCCCTCCGCTATTGCATTCGTGTAATTTTACTGTTTCCCTCTCGCTCATAATCATGAGAACGCTCCCTGTCAGTATTTCCCATATATCCAATCCCTTACACATGCAAAGCTTGACCAACTTTTTGGCTCATGCTACTGTGTCATATTGATTGTAACAATGCTCCTTTTAGGTTGAACTTTGTATATAATTTGATGACAAACCTCAATAGTGACCAAGAAACTGATGCAAGTTTATAGGGTATGTTGTATTATCACTTATTTTATTTATATTTATGCTAAGGAAAGCTGAGGAAGTCATAGAGATGAATTAGTTGTTGAGTGAATAGCTATTATAAAGTTCAGATTTTAATGTAAGATGTAAAAATTAATTGTGCTGAAACTGTTAGTTTCCATGTGAAATCTTAACAATTCATTGTCATTAATACTGTACATTTCCTTCTTAATCTGTCCATTTCTTGACAAATTACAATGGCAAACATCTACATTTCCATTGTTGCTTATTTTTCCCTTCTTTACTACCCATTATGTTTCTTCGATCTCACCAAACCCTGTCATCCATTTATTATTTGTTTATTTTCATCTCCATATTTCTTCATCCAACTATAATTCCTGTCAATTTGCAGTCACACTCGTTTTGGACCTGAAATATGAAATTCGATCATATATATGCATATACACGTGCGCATAAGTATAAACATGTATTTGGTAATACGTTGAGTTTGTATATTTAGTTTATGATATTGACTTTTTGAATTTTACGGGTTTGGGTATTTGCCATAAACGATGAGTATGTTAGAATGACCAAAGTTTGTTCGCTTGCATTTCATACTTTGTACAGCGGTACTGACTTTATAGGCTGGAATATATATACATTATACCAGCATTATTTTTGTATATAGTCAGGATTAAGTTCAACCACAAAAAGCATGGGTTAATACTGGTTAATCATTTATTAAATATACACCTATACATATACATATATATGTGTAATTGGCGAGACCTTAAACTAGGTTCATATATGTATATGCTGTTAAGACGGGGTAATATATGTATATATGTCACACTATATATGTAATTGGCGAGACCTTAAACCAGGTTGAAAACTGAATATATTTCACACTATATATTAGGTAGAAACTTGTAGGCATGTTAGTTTAGCATGTACCCCGCTGCCCTGGCATGTTAGTGGGAAGAATTAACAGGTTATTTCATTACTTGAAGTTGTCAAATGATGTTGAAGATCGTAATAGGTGGAGGCCTCTAAAGTTGACCCATGTACTATCCACTTAATGCAGAAATAGATTGCTTATTCGTGCACAGCTAAGCTGTGGACAACGCCATAAAAGCTATTTAACTGCATAAATAGTCTGCTTATTGGCTCACTCCTACCTCTGGATGGCAACATGAAAGCTATTTACATAAAGAACCAACTGGAAAAATACATAATTTAAAGAAGAATTAATACAAATTTTCATTTGAATTAGTTAGATATTAAAATATGCAGCCTAGAAAAATAGTTCAAAGATTTAAGGAAATATGGCTAGATACAACAATGTAAATAGTAACTAAGTGATTTAATGAGACATGTTGAAGACATATCTGTTTTTCCCCAGTTTGGTTTTGCAAATTTAGAACAAAGGAACATCCCTTACGATTGGGTTAATAGGATGCTCCATGCATCAACCTAAGTAGCCAGGTGAAACTTGAAAAAACATATGCAAGTATGATAATTTTAGTTACAGTTAAAATTTGATGATTTTTGTATTTGAGATGATAAAATGAATGTTGTAACAAGCAATTTGGATAGAATAATTGAGGCAGAAAAATTGAAATGATTTTTATTATCGAATGGTACTCGTACAGCCTAAACAGGCAAATATGTATAAACATTATTGGGCTTGATAAACAAATGCAAACGGCCCAAGTCCATGATAAACAAATGAATCTTGTAGGCATGTTAGTTGAAAATTGAAAATACACCTATAGCATAAGTACGCTTGTATATCCTTGGGGCTAGTCATCTAGGTGGAGATAGGATGATCAATGGGTTGGTTGCCATGGAGTTATCTCTAGTATGTGATATACATTGCGTACACTTTCCAGTTATGTTAGTTATGGTCTACTGACAGGAGCTAGATTGATAATGAGAGAAATATAAATAAACATAAACCATGGAGAAAAACAACAGAGCAGTAAATAAGAAACTATCAACTTAATTACTAAGTTTGGAAACAACCGTTATTAAATTTGGAAATGAGATATGAAAGAGAGAGAGAGAGAGAGAGAATAAGGATATGGACGTATAAAACTATCAACTTCATTACTAAGTTTAACTAATTCATTAATGAACTGTTGAACCATATATGATCATTTCCAGTAGGTCCGAAAATTAGAGGCGTTGTTTTACCAAGATGGACAAAGCATGGGTCAATCTACCAAGGTTTCATCATTTTGGCTGTTACTTCCATATTTATAAGTAGTGTGACGCTAAGGGCACATCATTTTTTTCTTACTAATACCATGAATAAAAATAATAAGTACAACAAATTTTATGTGCTTCCTAATACCATTATAAATAAATATAAGTATTTATGAATGAGTTTGGTGTTAGGAAGCATGTAGTATAAATTTTTGGTATTAACAAGAAGAAAACGAGGTGCCCTAGCATCACACTATAAGTATTTAAGAATGAGTATTAATACTTTTTTGTTTTGTAGAATGACAAGCGAATATAGGCAAGCTGTGGAAAATTTTGTATATGGGCATGCTGCGAGTGAAGGGAATCCCGAAAAAATTAGATACCCATGTCGTAATTGTAGGAATCTAATTTGGCAAACATCAAGGGAAGTTGTGTCACACTTGATTTGTTTTGGAATGGACCCAACCTATGACATATGGATTTTTCATGGAGAAAAACGGCGATCACAAAATAAAAGTGAGACTGATACTTATAGAATGTATGTTGATGCGCAAATCTATGATGAGGAGGTAGAAGCCAATGTTGAAGAAAGACATGGTGAAGGTATTAAGGAAATGATGGAGAATGCCGAAATTCCTTTGTATCTCGCTTGTGCAAGCCACACAAAGTTGTCTGCTACAGTACTTCATTTCAAGCACAAAGCGCGAAATGGTATATCAGACACGGCTTTTACAGAGCTTCTTAAACTTCTAAAGGATATGTTGCCTAAAGAAAACATGCTTCCCGATTCTACATATGCAACAAAGAAGTTGCTTAAGTCATTTGGTTTAGGCTATAAGCAGATACATGCATGTGTAAATGATTGTTGTTTATTTAGAAAAGAGCTTGTAAATAGTGATTTCTGTCCTAAGTGTGGTAAGTCTCGCTGGAAAAAAAACAAGACTACTAAAGATGGGAAGCAAACCAAAATACCTATGAAGGTTTTGAGATACTTACCATTGATACCAAGACTGAAAAGAATGTTTGCATCCCCAGAAACATCAGAACAACTAAGATGGCATAGCAGTCATAAGAATGAAGATGGTAAATTGCGTCATCCAGCGGATTCTACTCAGTGGGCTACGATTGATAGAATGTATCATTCTTTGCTTCCGATCCATGAAATTTAAGACTTGGCTTTGCATCTGATGGCTTTAATCCTTTTGGTGATTGGAATTGTGGATATAGTTGTTGGCCAGTGTTTCTTGTTGCTTACAACTTTCCTCCATGGCTTTGTATGCACAAAGATAATATGATGCTATCTTTGTTAATTCCTGGTCCACGACAACCGAGAAATGACATTAACGTATACTTGCAACCACTTATTGAAGATTTGAAAAAATTGTGGGATAAAGGGGTGAAAGTGTACGACGCTTACAGTCGTAGTGAATTTAGATTACATGCTATTCTTATGTGGACAATCAATGATTTTCCAGCTTACGGAAATTTAGCTGGTTGCACTGTAAAAGGTAAGAGAGCATGTCCTGTTTGTGGTGTCAATACCTGCTCAATATGGCTACCATTTAGTAAAAAGTGTGCATACATCGGTCATAGACGATTCCTTGAACCTAACCATGAGTATCGTCAACGGAAAAACTTATTTGATGGAACTATAGAAAATAGACAAAGGCCTCAGATACAAACTGGTGTTCAAATCTTTGATGATGTTCAAGATATTATTAATGATTGGGGGAAAAAATTAAAAAAGGAAGAGAAAGGTGAAAGGAAAAGGAAAACTATGATGAAAAAAGGATGTAAAATGTGGAAGAAGAGGTCCATTTTCTTTGACTTGCCTTATTGGAAGGTGAAATTTAACTAGAAACACATTGGTTTTCGTTTTCTATTCATGTTTGCTACTTAGTTCTTAATTATTTGTGTTTTGTCAATTTTTAGGCACTTCCTTTGCGGCATAATCTAGATATGATGCATATTGAGAAAAATATTGGTGAAAGTATTATTGGTACATTGCTTGATATCAAAGGAAAATCAAAAGATGGCCTCAAATCACGCCAAGATCTAGAAGCAATGGGCATTAGAAAAAAATTGCATCCTATAGACATGGGAAATAAAGCATTGCTCCCAGCCGCACCGTGCACCTTATCCAATCAAGAAAAAGAGATCTTTTATAGTAGAATGAAGAACTTGAAAGTGCCTGATGGATATAGCTCAAATATTGGAAAATGTTTTGCAAAAGAAGACAAGATATCATACCTTAAGTCTCATGATTATCATGTATTGATACAACAACTATTGTCCGTTGCATTAAGAGGACTTCTACTTACATGGATAAGGAATGCAATACTACGACTATGTTCATTTTATAATGACATATGCCAAAGAGTGCTTGATAGGGATAAACTAGAATTTATGGAGTATCAAGTTGCATTAACACTATGTGATCTAGAGAGGTTCTTTCCCCCTTCCTTTTTCGATATCATGATTCACTTAACAATACATTTAGGGAGAGAAGTAAGAATTTGTGGGTCGGTCCAATATCGATGGATGTATCCATTTGAGAGGTAATATTTATTATAAATAATTGACGCTTAAAAGTATGTATAGTTATGAAAGTAACTTGTTTATTCATTTTGGTTATAGATATATGAAAATATTAAAAGGATATGTTAAAAATCAAGCACGACCTGAAGGGTGCATTGCTGAGCGCTATGTTGCCGAAGAATGTATGAAATATTGCTCTGGATATATTAAAGATGCATTACAAATTGGAGAGAGGAAAAACCGAAATGAAGTGGAACAAAATGATTTTATACTTGAGGGGCGTCCTATTTCCAAAGGAAAACCTACTACAGTCGATGAGGAGGTGATTATGCTGCTCATCGATACGTTTTGTTTAATACGGAAGAAGTAGAGCCGTATTTAGAGTAAGTATAAGTCCAACTTAACTATGATATACAAAATAAATTAGATCCTTAATTACATTTATGTATGCAGAATGCACAAAGAGGAGCTAAAATGTTTGAATCCTCATCTTGCACAAGACGATTTGGAACTGTCAAAATTGCAATCGGAGACTTTTAATTGTTGGTTTGGACAAAAGGTTGATAGTTGTATCTTAAAAAACTATTAACGATGAAAGTAATAGATCAACATAAATCTTTATTAATGTATTGTATTTGTCCAGGTTAGAGAGGATAGACGTATATCCAATGTCAGCAACATAATAAAATGGCTTTCATACGGACCTCGTTCGCAAATAATTTCTTATTCTGGCTATATTGTTAATGGTCGACGTTTTCATACGAAAGACTATGAGAAGGCTACACAAAATAGTGGTGTTTCCATTGAAGCAAGTACTGTTTGTGTAGATGGGTCTATTAAAAAAGTAATATATTATGGGGTCTTGCGTGAGATTTTCTTGTTGGATTATCGTCAATTTCGAGTTGCCTTGTTTAAATGTGATTGGGCAAATATGTATCGTGGAGTCAAAGTTGAAGATGGATTTACATTGTTCAATTTGCATCAATTTCAAAATAAGTTTGAAAGCGACCCGTTTATCTTAGCAACACAAGCGGTTCAAGTTTTCTTCTCTAGAGAAGGTAGTTCTTCAAATTGGTATGTTGTATTGAGAGCATCCTCTAGAGGGTTTCATGAATTGGAAAAATACGACGACGATGAAGAATCAACTAGTAAACCATTGGGTGAGTCACAACTTGATGATAGAGACGTAGATAATGGAGATGAAAGTTACATAAGGGAGGGTTGTAACGGTATTTTGGTATGTTATAAGCGTATTTTATTGAATTTTTTTATTTTATGCATGTTCATGTATACTATAAAATGTGTTGTTATATGGCAAAAAAAATATCTGATATAGATTGACATCTTAGCGTGTATCAAAATGATTTTATTTTCTATTGTACATGTTCTTTGCATGTGTATTTTATTTTGTACATGGTTGTTACAAAGTAGTGCTATATTTATTGTGATGTTCTAATCCTTTGTAAATCATTATGTTTTTTTATAGGTCGACGAGAAAGATTGATCTTGTATTATCGACGAGGAAGATGGTGCTACACGATGCAGAGGTATTTAAGTTACATATGCATTTTTTACCACATGCTTTTTTTACTTCAGCCATATTTTGTTTCTTTTGGTACGTTGTGTTGAGGTATTCGACCATCGATGCACATACAATATTTAAAAAAAACATTCATAGTATTAATTAAAAACGGAAGGAATTCCACTTTTTATTTCTCACGTTCCACTTGAATTGATTTTGGGTGTGAGAAAACAAGAAAAGCGAGAGTTTTCCTTGGTAAAAGCGAGAGTTTATACTAGACTATTTTTGAATTACTTGGTAAAAGCGAGAGTTTTCCTTGAATGTGTATAAATTTAAGTTTATACTAAATTATTTTTGAATAACTTGCAAGACTGTGTACTTTTTAAATAATTATAAAACATTATTACTCATTCAGAAAATATGTTTACATACATTTATTTTGCAAATACCATTGAAATAGGTAAATTGCCTTTTAATTTTTCTAGGTGTGTTATTTTGATACACATGTATCTCTTCTTCATTACAAATTGATGCACCTTTGTATTTGTCTTTGATTCCCGTGCGAGACAATATATCCTAATTAATAATATGAATAAAAATACAATTTTTTGACTCAATTATCAAATGAAATATTTTATGTATAAATTTGAGAGACAGTTTGGATAAGTTCTTTGTTAAGTTTCAAAATACATAAACCATCATTGTCGAAAAACATATGAATATTACGTCCATCTTTTTCGAAAATCATAAAAAAAACATTACATATAAACGTAAAATACTACCAAACTTCAGAACTTAATTCATTTTAATTATAAACATCTGTGTATTTATGTTAGAAAAGTATAAAAAAGCACAAAAATGAACAGAAAAATCAAGATTCAGCAAAACTTTTAGGAACAGATACAGTTTGTTGAAAAATTGCAGACATTAACCTGATTATAGCAAAAATTTGCATATATTTATGTATTTTTTTCTAAATGCTTTAAAATTTCAATTTTAATGTCGATATTTATTCAGCATTGCATTATTGCAGAAAAATCGTTAAAAACTTAACGTAAATTGCATACAAATGACTTTTGAATAGGTATATGTCTTGTATAAAGTTTGATTTAAAAACAAGTCGCTTATTTTGGCTTTACTAAAAACAAGTTCTTATGTGGAATTCTGTACAAAAAATAATACTGGATTATTACATTTAGTCAAGAAGGAATTTATGACTCTTAAAACAGAAAGGTTCTAGATAACTTTGTTTTTAATAATAATGTCGTTTAAGTCATATGCTTTGATCTATGCTATTTATTTGGCCAAAAAAGTATAGCTAAGTTAATTTGAATAGTATAGCCCATTATGAGAATCGACCGAGTAGAATAAAACTCAGTCTTTGCTGGTAGTTTAAATTTCATGATTAGTCGAATAGAATATAACTATTGACTGTAAACTGCTTGAGGGATAGAATTTTGTAACGTGGCCGTATTGTTTGTCCTATTGACCAGTGAACCCATTTGGATATGAAATTTCGTAATAACTTGTTTATGCATCATTGTGGGTGCTAAGCTCCAAATTTGAATTTGTTTTTAGTTATGAATTAACATTTTTCTTTCTTTGTTTAATTTCAAAATATTACAATTTTTATAACTTGGTATTAAGGTTATTAATTTCTGTATTTTCCATATCAATACTAGTTTTTTGTCTTTCTTTATCAGAATTCAAGTTAATTTGCTTTTCAAGTCATTTAGTAAGCCAGCATTTTGATATGATAAAAATTTACACTTTTTTTTTATAAATAATTTCTAATTTCTCTTCTAAAATAGTTTTCTCATCTAATAACATTTCAATTTCTGATTATGCTCTACTTAATTTTCCATTATATTCTTTATTCGATAAATTTAATTCCAAGCATTGCCATAAAGTTCAATATTAATTTCTAAAACCTCATCGTAAGTAAGTTCAAGATGTATATCATCGATGTTTTCCATGAAACGAGCATTGGCCTGTTCAAAATCATTATCTTGTCACTTTTGAAAGACGAAGAGAAAGAATCATCTCAAATCACTTGAAAATCGTGTTCTTCTTTTTAAAATTTTGAAACTTGCTTTTCCTCTTGTTATCATTGAGCAATGGACACTATTTATTTATATGCCTAAATTTACCATTTGCATAGAAGTTAATTGATGCTTGTTTTGAATTCCCCTCTTCTCATGACCAATAATTTTACTAAATTTTTTAAACTTCTAGTAGTTCTTTGCAGTGAGAACTATTTCATTTTTATCCAAATTAAAGTGGCAGCATTTGTTTGAAATGTTATATTTATTTGGTCGGATCTTTGCTTGCCAATAAGTTAGCTTCATATGATATCAAATTGCAGTTTATTCTTAACTTTGAGTTGACAAAGACTTTTGGCTTCTTCAATTGCTAATATTTTTTTCTCAATTAGAAGTCAAATATACAAAATTCTTGCAACTAAATCAAACCTAGTGAATTTGACTCCTAGTACAACGAGGTCATGTTGAATAGTTTGAACTCCTCCATAAATATTGGTGATAGAGACATTTGTCTTCAGTTTGAATGATGAAAATTGACTTTGTAATTTGGAAATCATTATCTGCCTAATAATAGTTGTATCTTCATGTGTAACTTGAAGTGTATACCAAATATCATAAGCTCTTCAACATAACATGTTTTATGAAAATTTATTTTTATCAAGTGAAAAAAGTAATACATTCATAACTCTAGCATTGTTAATGGCCTCAGTCTTTTGTGTATTTATACCTTGCAAAGTCCTGCATTGATTAAAACTATAATCCAGTATTATTTTTCAATGTATATATATTATATTTTAGATTACAGCTATAGCACCTATTTTAACAATTGCTTATTTTTGTTTATTGATGTATTATAATTAGCGAGCATCCATTTGTATTTATTAATGTAGATGTTTGATATCTAAAAATAACTTTTGATGTTGCCTATTTCATACTTCGAGTTGCCTATTTCATACTTCGAGTTAGATCAGCCTCTTTTATCGCTACTTGTCTGTTTTTAAACACCACGGTTACAAAGACTTAACTACTGAAGACTGACTTCAGATTTTTATTTTTTAGAGCACAAAAGTAGCAAGCAAAAGAGAAAAAAAGCAAAAATTAGCTGCACTTGCAGCTGCTAATGCTGAGAGAATGGTTGGGATTAGAATCAACGATCAGCCAAATGGACCACTTCCGTTGCTTCGTGATTTAAATATTGCTATAAGAAGATCTCCTCGAAAGCATGTTGAATACCCAATACGCACTCCTCCTCGTAAAACTGGAAGCAACCTTGGCCACACTACAAAACATATGCAGCCCCCTCCTTCCAGTAGCATCCCCGTCGACACTACAAACCCGATTCAGCCCTCTCCTTCCAGTAATAGCCCCGTCGACACTACAAACCAGATTCAGCCCCCTCCTTCCAGTAACAGCCCCTTCGACGATACAAACCCAGAACAGCCCCCTGTCCGTCAACTAAACTTCCAGCAAACTACAGCCACCTCAGATTCCAATCCAAACGAACTTCAACTGGATTCTACTGAAGGTAATAGATCGACGCAAACTAGAAAAAAGAGGGGCATAACGATGTTGAAATCATTAGCTGTTATACCGGATGAGAAGCCGGAAGTTGAATTTAATGAACGCGGACAAGCAATAGGTACTAATTCCAAACTTTTATCGTCATATATTGGTACTCTAGCAAGGGAGATGATGCCTTTTACCATTAGCTCGTGGAGGAAAGTCGATGACGATTTGAGGGATGATCTGTGGACTTGTATACAGGTATTGATATTTGACTTGTATATACCAGCGGTTGGCGATAACATGAGCAAGTGAATAATAAAATATGGCTTTCAATTGTTTTTAATTTAACTGATTCTATATTATTTATTATAGTACCTATATGTCTCAGCATTCAAAGCAAAATATTATATATCTGTTGTAGTTCTCTCTATGTGCAATATGCATTATGCACATGCCTATGGTACAACATTACATTTTGCAATACTGTTAGAGACTAATCTGCATTTGTTTTTTGGGATGCAGTCAAGATTCCAGATAGATATAGTGTATAAGGATTACTTGTTAATGATAATAGGACAGCGATGGAAGGAGTCGAAATCAAGGTTAGTTGCAGCTATCAAAAAAGCGTCTCAAAATCCCGACTCTACCAATACTTTAGCAGGCCTAAAACCGTTTAATATAAAGAGCGCTGACGAGTGGAATGCTTTTGTAAATGAAAATTTGTCAGAAAAGTTTGAGGTGGTTATTTTTGTCTGATTGATTGTAACTGTTAAATATATTTCATTTCCCTATATCATATTTATTTAATTGGACTTATAGGCAACAAGCCAAATATTCAAAAGTATTAGAGAAAAGAATAAACTTCCGCACACCATGAGCAGAAAAGGTTATGCAAGATTGGAAGAAGAAATGGTAAAAAAAATATTGTTAAAGCAATTTTTATTTGTTATCATTTGTACATTTTTAAGCTGTTAATTAAGCTATTTTTGTAGAAAAAGGAAAAGGCAACATCTAGTATCACTAGAGACGAACTGTGGTGCAAAGGCCACACTAGAAAATATGGAAAACCTCCGAATTTAGTTATTGCCGAATGCATAGTAAGAAAAAGTTCAAATATACAATATACGAAACTGTTGCTATTGTTAATGTAGTTTTAATTTTAATTTTTAAATATTGGTTGTTTTTGAATTTGTAGTCTAAGATAACAGAGCATCATAATGCCGCAAGTCAGGATTCTCAGGGAGGAACATCAGTTACTCAAGATGGCGTGTCGAAGCTCTTTGGTCAGGAACATGGAGGACATGTAAGAGGGCTTGGTTTTGGGGTTGTACCATCTCAGCTTCGTATTCGGGGTAACTCATCAGGTGAAGTACATGCATTGCGAAACAAAGTTAGTGGCTTGGAGAACAAAATACAGGAGCTTACTTCAATGTTGATGGTAAGTGTTAATTAGAAATTTATTTTAATAGCGATTTTTCCTGTTTTCCTGTTAATTAGAAACCAAGTTATTGTCGCAAGCAGGTGTGGCTATTGCCCTCAGTTTGCTGCCAAATTCATTAGTTTTAATATTTTTCTTGTTTTCCTGTAGTAAACCATCATCTGAAAGGGAAATGAACTGTTCTTAAATTTATGGCTTCCCACTTGTGCTAGTTTTATATGACAATAATCATATTTATTTTGTGCTAATATTATATGACCTATGTATATACAATGAATCATACCCTGTATATAGCCTATATATTTTGGATCCTCCTTGCTCATTCAATCATTTTAAAATCCCTCATGAACTTTTTCATATTTATATACCTCATAGAGGCAATATGTTTAAAATCAAAGGAGTGATAAGAAATTTCCGGCCCTTTCAGAGCCAGTGGTCAAAACGAGCATTTTCGATGATTTGCATTAACTTGTGATTTTGAAGGATTCAAACTTTCGAAATAAACTAAACTATTTAGAAAAATTCCTAAGAACTGGAAAACTGTTTAAAAATATGCGTTGATGCTAGGACACACACACGAAGTCAATTATGAGGTGATGTAGCGGATGTGTGTTCATTATGGGTTCTTTTGAATTTATCTAACGTGATAAATTTGATATTTTAAGTTTACAATGATTAATATTTGATTTGGAGGTAGAATCCAATGCTATGATGCTTGTTGTGAACCAGCGGCAAACCATCCACTTCATAAGCGTCAGTGTCAGTAGATGACGCTTATGTGATGGGAAAAGAATGTATACAATGAAGTAATTTATAGTTTAGGGGGACTTTTTTTTATATAATTGAACTGATATATGTATTTATAGTTGAGTATAATTTTCAGTCCATGCAATCTTTACAGGAGCTAAAAGAAAAGCAAGCAACTAATGCTGGAAATCCAGCAACTCCTGATCCTAATACGCCTCAGGTACCCTTTTTAAAGCTGTAACATTTAATGATCTACGGAATTGGAATATTGCTGTTAAAATGCATCAACTTTTTTTTGACAACGCAAGTTTAATTCTTTGGTGACATGTTTGGTGAACATTGAAATGCTTTTAACCGGGGCTGTGAAATTTTTGGGTGATTTTAAGGACAGTAAATGGAGGGGGTTGGGTATTGTTAAAAAGGTATTTCGACGGGGGTTAGGTAAATTGAGAAATGGGTAAAATGAGCCCCTAATATGGCATTGTCTTATGTGGATACCAGATCTCCCTTAAATCTACAATGTTTGGAAAGAATTTCGAAACACTTTATTTTTACAGATTCAGAAACGCCAAGAAAGCACAACAAATTCAAGTTTTTCATCCTCTTCTCCTTGCTTATGTCTTTCAACACTTTCGTTTTGAGATTACAAATTTAATGCTCTCATCTTTGCGGTCAATTCAACAGATTGTTTGAATCGGTCTCCACAGTATTACCACAATTAATTAAGAAGAGTAATCCTTTTGACTTCATAGTAATTTGAAAGTCAATTTTCTTTAACTCGCAGCACCAATTTGTTTGTTTAAATGATCGGTGAAAGCAAATAATGTGTTAAGCAAAATATTGTCGCTTTGCCACTTCATCATATATCTAAAGTCCACACCAACATATATGTGTTATATAATGATCCAGAATTGGACTGGCTTAGGTAGATATTTTTTTAAAAAAAAATGGAAATGGAGTAAAATTACATTGCAAGCAGGTTTTTATTTTTATGGAAAAAAGGGGAGAGAGGGATACAGCACGCTACATGCACACAGTGCGTTCCCAGTTTTCTCAACCTTGTATATCTTGACCTTCTGTTGATCATTTAAATGACCTCTTATGGTTTTTAGGAGAATATATAAGACTTGAATCGCTCCTGTCTCCTTCTCCTCTTCCTGAATTCACTTGTCTTCAGCGATTTTGTTAGTGAGTTACATCGCTGAGTGACAGCACTAGGTAAATAATGGAATACAAATACATTTCATTTACCTGTGAAGTAAATACATTTTAACCAAATCTGTTAATTATTCTTAACTATTTCATTTCGGGGTTTGTAGTACAAGTCTTGTTCTCTTCAGTTCCCGAAAATAAGTCAAGAGTTGGATCCAAATCTGTTAATTTAACCAGTAACCATTAATATACTGCTTGTGTTCAAATATTTATATGCTAAAACAGAAGAGAAAAGAATAAAGGGGGAGTTTTGCACTGAGTTTAATATACTGCTTGTGTTGAAATTTGTTAATTAATATACTGCTTAATATACTGCTTAGGTTTAATATACTGCTTGAGTTTAACTAACAGAAGAGAAAATCTGTTAATTAATATACTGCTTGTGTTCAAATTTTTATCTGCTAAACCAGTAACCATTAATACTTACCACTTTATTCAATTAGTTTTGCACTGATTTTTGCACTGGGTAAAGGTCGGAGTCAATTTTCAGGTCATTCACAATATTGTTATACTGAACTTATTATTATTATTATTTTGCAGTCACACCGTGGAAGTAATAACTTGACAGGTCAACAGAAACAAATTGCACAACAAGCAGCTGAAAATGAAATGCAAGCAGTTGAAAATGAGGCCAGAAAAACCGCTCGACAGACCAGACAAAGTGGAAAGAAAGCTGAAAATGAAATGCAAGCAGTTGAAAATGAGGCCAGCAAAACCGCTCGACAGACCAGACAAAGTGGAAAGAAAGATGAAAATGAACAGGGTAGAAGACCAGTTCAGCAGTATACACAACTTGGAAATCACGCTAAAAACAATCACGCTAAAGAAAATGAGGGCAGAAAATGTAAAATACTAAATTGGGACAAACAAGTAGTTGCTGAAGGAAGATTAGCATCCACTGATCCAGAAGCTTTGGTGCACTTTAAAAAAATTGGAACGCAAGGTTGGAAAATTTGGATTGATGTGGGGTGGATGCAGAAGCTTTCTTGTGGAGGCCGACTCCCGAAATGACTACTATTGGAGAAGCTGTTGGATCGACTGTGGCCTGGAATAAAAATAATGTTGCCTTCAGCTAGAGTGCTTTCGTAGGGTATGCAACCTTTTGTAGACAAAACTTCATCTTTCTTATGTATATTTTAGGTTAGATCATATGTATTTTGAAACGGTTATGTGTTTGGTGACGGGTTAAGTTGGTGATGCATGTACCACGTACGTTTGTTTTATGTTGATCGAATATTATGTCAAGTAATATATATGAATGATTCCGTGTAGTAATTTTTGTTGCATTGAAATGTGAATCATATTATTATTAATATATATGAATTTGTTTTACTAGTCAGGTTTATATAAATTACAACAGAAAAAAAAGTTGTAATAAGCCATGTCACAACAGTGTAAAATGTTGTAATAAGCCATGTTACAACGGTGTAAAAATGTTGTAATATTAAGGAACTTACAACGGTGTAAAAATGTTGTTATATCTATGATCTCAAGATATTACAATATCTACAACAACGGGGATAAAAGTTGTAATACAGCTTATTACAACGGTGCAAAAATATTGTGATATCTATGATCTCACAGTATTACAATATATACAACAACGGGGATAAAAGTTGTATTATAGTTTATTACAACGGTGACAAAAGTTGTTATACGTATGCTCTTACTTTACTACAGCATATACAACAACGGAGAACTAGAGTTGTAATAAAATTTATTACAACGATAAATAACTGTTGTTAAATATCCCTATTACAACGGTGTTGCAACGGTGCAGAAAAGTTGTAACATATTTGAATATATTACAACTTCTGCATACATGACGATGGAGGCACCGTTGTAAAATGATATTACAACGGTTTTGCACCGCTGTTATAGGGTGAATTTGTTGTAGTGGACAGAGGGTAGCTGAGGCTAGTTCAGCTGTGTGTGTATTGACTGAAAATAGTGTAATGGCTTTTCACATCTAAATCTCTAATCCCAGGTGTATATGGCCAGGTCTGATGAAGTACACAATTTTGTGTACAAAGCACATGCATGAATTCAAAAAAAAAAAGGGTGTTTGGTTCCTACGAAAAATTAGTTACTCTTCTCTGATTTGAAAGCATAGTCTGTCATAATGATATTTGTTGATTTCTTAGATGCGAGCTATAAAATACAGTGTATACACAAGGCCATGTGCAAGTAAGAACATACTTAGTTCTTAAGTAAAAGTGAGGCAGTCTACATCTTTTTGATTGATAGGAGAGGAAGAAAAACATGCCTAGTATTTTAGTTGTGATTTCAGCTATGTATTGTCAGCCTCAATCTTGCAGCTTGTGTACGGATTGATGTTTTCAAAATCATGCTTTGTTCTTAAGGAAACAATCTATTTCTCCTTTGATTTGAATATGTAAGATGTTATTATATCTTAGCTTATGGAAAGGAGTATGCTAGGTGCTAGCTTTAGATGTAGGTCAGTGAAGTTATTGTATACTCATACTATGTGCTGCTAGATTTAGTACTTATGTCCAGGCATTCAATTTATTTAGATGGCACATTTGAATACAAAAATAATTTTAAATAAATGATTACAAATCTTAAGTACAAAAGGTTTAAAATTTCATATTACCATTACTTCCTAATATATGAAGCAATGAAATGATTTACTCGATAATTATTACTTAAGTTCTAAAAAAAATCTAAGCAAAGATGTAAAACAAAGTTAAAAATATAGGTATTGAAATAAATACATACATTTATTACCTTATTTCACGTATATACATATGTAAAATATTTTTAAAATAAATTAACATATATCTACATATATTTATAACAAATTAATGTATAGATAACATATATACACATATCTATATATACATAGATATACATAAGACTCAAAAAGATCAATTTAAATTTCTACAAGTATTAATCCTAATTAATTTAACTAAATTTTAAATAAATCATTAATAAAAATCAATAATTATCGATTAACAACGTCAGTAAAAATCCGGGACATTACAATCTACCCCCCTTAAAAGAATTTCATCTCCGAAATTAAAGATTAGCGAGTAGATTAGAGTTATAACACACATTATTAATTTGTTATTTATCAAAGTCATTTCTATAACTAGAAATATCAATCACTATGATTGGAAAACATTTCCATCTCTGCATTATTATTTCTCAATATCCGTCAGTTCCTAACCATAAATCGGTAAGCGAATAATTCACTAAGTATCAATCCGGAAGACCGAAATCAACATCAGATCGATACCCAAAAAATTATTCAATTTAACCAATCTATAGTTAGGTTCCAATTTCTTAACTCTGTATCTTAATTCCTCATTACACATATTACTCCAAAATATCCTTGATTATATTTGGAAAATTAATTCCAAGCCTTATCTACTTCATTGATTCAACCCGTTCAAATATATTTATCCGCTCCAAATTCTCTTTTAAACTCAACTCCAATCTCACCAGGTCCATTCACTTAACCATATTAAGTTTTATCCACTATCTCCCTTAACTAATTTATACTTAAATTATTTATGCTTAAATTAGTTATCTCCATTTGAAATCTGATTTTATTTCAAAAATCAACTTGTTCAGTTTCCATGAGTTCACATCCAGTTAAGTTTGGACTTAATTTAGTGGAAATATCAAATTTCATTTCAATTTGAAATCCTATTTTTATTTCTTACGATAATATAATTATATATTATTCTAATTTAATTCAACTTTATTCAATTTATCCTAAGGCTGACCCTAATAAATTTAACTCTTTTTATTGAAAGATAGAGTAACTTCCAGAACTTCTTCCATTTCCATATCCTCAGAGGTTGATGGCTTATCCATTAAGGCATAGACCTTTTGTGGCGTTCCCATTTTCATAAGCGGACAATCCTTGATCAAATGTCCGGGCTGATGACACTTATAGCATTAAATCTGCCGTACAATAGCATTACCCGGCTCATGTGGTTGCTGCTGAGGTGGCTCCGGCTTCTTCACCTCTGAATTTTTACAAAACCTTGCAATGTGTCATTTCTCCTTACAGTTGTGGCACAATAAATTCTTGTAACGATCCTGGGACTTATCCTCTTCCACTTTTCCCTTTTTCTTGTTTTTTCCAATTTGGATTTAATTTCCTTTTGTTAGGACTCCCTCCACCATTTTCTCCAGTTTGCTCCTTCGCCACTGGTTTCTTTGCATCTAGTGCTTCATATTGAATGGCCATGTCTACTAAGTCCACAAATGGATCCTTCAGATGTCCAATCATCTGAACCTGCAAACTATCCTTTAAACCTGCTATAAACATCTTGTTTTTCGTGAGCGAAGTATTGATCAACTCCGGTCCAAAACAGGAAAGTTCGTTAAACATATTCTCGTATTCAGTTATCGACATACTTCCTTGTTTGAGATCAATAAAATCCCGATACATCCTGGTCTTGCCTACTGCAGGAAGAAACTGTGCCTCAAACTCCTCTTTGAATTTTTCCCAAGTAAAGTCGTCTTCAGTAACGTTCGCAGACTGTGCGTCCCACCAAATTGCAGCAGCTCCTTCGAGTTGCCATGAAGCTAATAGTCGTTTCTGCTCATAGTTTAATTTCAATCCTTTGAAAATTATCTCACAAGACCTTAACCATGCTTAAACTTCTATAAAAGATTCGGTTCCCTTGAAGACTTTTCCTCCTAGAGTGGTAAAATCCTTACAGATAGTTGCGAAATTTGACCTTGGTTGAACTGGGATAGCTGCTTCCACAGTTTCTACTTGATTCTAGTTGGTGGCATGTCGATTCGCAGTGGTTGTTCAGCTAGATCGACCTCTTCGTCCACGGCTACTCATGACTTAATCACCTGAATATAACAGGTCGATAATCAAAACTTGATCGGATAAAACTGACTTAAGTATATTACTCAAGTTGATCCTCTTATATATATATATTATATATATATATTTATATAATAATAGAAAATTACAAATACGCTCTCTCAATATTCACCCAAAGCCTAGGTATTCAATAACCTAAGCTCTGATACCAACTGTAACGACCCAACTTTCGAACACCTCGGAAGTCATGCCATTATTTAAGAATAAGAATAGATAAAAGATAGCACTGAAGAAAAACATCAGAATCTCACAGTGGAACTTGAACAAAATATCATATAACATATTACGATATATCAGAGACATAATACATTATAGCATAGTACATCGGATACATGGATATATTTCCATTTCAACTTACAAACTTCATAATTACACATAGATACTGATATTGACTTGCATACTTCATAGATATATATCGTCTTGCAGAAACCATCCCATCTATTTAAGTCCAAAAAGTTATTCAACACCTGGTTCACTTGTCTACTCATAACAAGTGTTATGAGTACCCAAGAGTTTAGGAAAAACACAGAAAAATAAACTCCGGGTCAGTCAGGGGACTGGTGTGAGTAAACGATTTAAAACAAGTTGATTCCGATAAAGGATATCCCATAAAGCCATGCCGTAAAAAAGGAATGGGTTTTTCCCTTATGAGAATCCAGAAATAACATGACTTAACTTTCAAAAACATTTTGAAAGAAAAGATAATCGTAAGACCGACCCACACATAAACATGGATGGTTTTTACCTAATGATAACCCAAAACATTAAAAAAACAATATTATATTGATATTGTAATAATGTCTATGGCTTTCCACAAATAATTTAGAATATAGAAGAATGCTTGCTTCTCACATTCTACTATATAGTATACAAACAAAACCGCTTGGCGCTTATGGATAATGGATTTCCAACTATGACAAGGTATGGAACCACCTTTCGATAGTGTATCTCTAGAGAGGAATACACTGGGTTCAACAAGAACATCTTGCAAGCCGACCCACACATGACCGACCACTCATTTCTCTTGAGTGTATCGAATGTATTGTCGCCGACGGTTGGGCCCATATAACCGTTATCCGAAGCTACATAAGCGAAAGAAGTAACAAAGTGAATATTCTCTAGATGGTGATAATACACCCTAATGGGAGTGACCCACATAGCCATGTTGCCTGCCCGATTTTTGTCATTTTCCGGTTGTGAAGCTTGAGGCCATACTTTCCTTTAGATATCTTAGATCTCAATTTACTTTGAATGCCACATCGTCAAAATCTGCCAATCACAAATTGATTTCCCCAAAAATATATTACGGGCATAAAGCTAAGAGAAACGGATTCCTCCGCCACCAACATAAATACGTTTGGAGAGATCAACCTACGTGATTGGGTTAGATATACTCTGTCAGACATTCATCCATACAAGTTGTTCTGGGATTGAACAAACCAAATGCACTATTTCGTAAATCTATCTTAGGCAATTTCTACCTAGGATCAAAAGAATAGCCCTTGCAAAACTTCGTCTTCAATTGTCTTCAATAATCCCCGACTCGTAATAATTGAATCGAAGTGGAATATAGGTTCCGTACTCTTCGAAACGATCAATGTTAATATCTTTTAGGGTCAAGTGATACTCAAGGGGAAACAGATTTTTATATTCAAATCCGATATTTCATTTATTTTTTGTTGATTTGAGTTTGTTGTAATTTTATTTCCTGATTATAAATGATTTTGGACTTAAGCTGATATAATTCAAACAATAGTTCAATGTTTCAACATCTGGGTTTATCTTTGACAGTTAAACACTTTCCCATATCGCCGATTTTAACACGTTGGACCATAGTCACCTTCTGGGTTGTAAGAACGACTTGAATATATCTCCTTTTATAATTATTCAAAACGAATAATTTAATTACCACATAAATTAAACACAAATCTTAGATGAACTTTATATTTATCTCGACGACTTCTATTTTCTACTTCAAAGTCAAAACAATATATCACTTCATGTGTATTTGTTATTATATTTACACAATGAAGTAATAAGCAAATTTCTTTTTATGCTATTACAACCTTGATTACTTCTCCTTTTCTACTTTTATTATTTATTTATTGATTTCCCTTTTTCCTTTCTTCTTGTTTTCTTTCCTACCTTGCTTTTATATTTACTTCTTATTATTTTGTTCCATTTATTTCTCTATAGGCCAACGACTCACTTATCTTATTTTCAAATTTTTTCTTTATTTTCTTGTGTGGCCCAACTGGCCTAAATTCTTCCAGCCGCCTTTATTTCTTCTACTATTTCTCCTTTTCCTAGCACTTGCGTGTAACTTAATATGACATACATATTTTCCTGTTTATCATGAATACTATCCCAGTTTATATGACAAAAAAAAAACTGAGCACTATCATGAACTCATCACACGCCCTGTTCCAGGAACAGGCTTAAACCAAACCCGAATTTATAGTAAGCCTCACGTTGACATGGTTTAACTTACCACGTAGCTGAAGTCATACATTTGGCTCATCAAATGCCGAGCATACAAATTGAACCTTGCAGCTATTCTTCAGTCCTAGCAGAGGCTTGACGTAAATTACAAAGGGTTATTTCTTTGCAGATATGTGGCAAAAATACATAGGGATCTCGTTATGGGTAGTATTTTGATACAAGAAAAGTAAACATATCTTTTGTTGTTGAAAGATATATACAATCATTACTACAAAACTGGGCAAATTCGACACTAATTTTATGTGGCCTTATATTGAATAAGCGTTGCAGTAGCCCCTTTTTTCAAATAGGCAACACCAGAGACCCGTGGCATTTACGGCCATTGCCTTAGCCCTCTAAGGCAACGCTTTTGCCCATCTACTGCCACGGAAAGAAAGTGTTGCATTATAGCCGTAATGCAACACTATTTGCACGTAATGCAACACTATTCAGCGTTGCCTTAAGCATTAGTTAGGGCCTGGCTTCCAATGGGGCCACGTCAGCCATTGCCTTAAGCATTAGTTAGTGCTGTATCTAGATAGACGCATCTAAAAAAATTAATTTTGGATTTTTATTCATAATTTTAAGTTATTATTATTATTTATAATATATCGATTGCCGTTATCGCAAATTAGTCGTCAAAAATCAATTCAAACGGAACGAACGAACTTTGACGTTTTCGACATATAATTGTTTAGATCACTTCGATATAAATATAACAAATCTTAATAATCAACGCTTCATTATAAATCGATTTCATGTTTTAGTTTTCAAATAAATACATTCTAAATTAAATTTATCATTTAATTCTCATTTTCAAACCAAACGTATCTTATATATCGTTGGCAATCAGTTTTGTAATAATTTCTTCTATACAATTTAAACAAGAAAACATTAATAAATTTATTTATCAATTATCGTATTGGTTCTTATATTAACGCTTTAAAGGAAAGTGAGGATTAGACTACCAAATTTTCTTTTATGAATAATGGTTTAAAGTTAATGATTTCGAATACACATACAGCTTGATAATTATTTCCATTGTTATAAATCACCATTCATCTTATCATACATTATTGTTATTTAGGATTTAAGTTAGAAATTGTTCATTAAGATCAAATTATGAAATCCAAGAGGAAGTCAGCCAATATTTTTAGGTGTTAGGGAATAACTTGCATTTTTCAGTTGTTTATACATGTCATTATTCTTATGCATAGATTTACTTTTAAGGAAAAAAACAAATTTGATGAAACATATGTTGTTATTCTTATGTAATGAGCATGACAAATGATACTGGCTCACCACTAGTTCATCATGTGACACAATAGACACCAAACCAGTAGTACGACACGTATGTGAGTACCTTCTTTTGGTGTCAAACAATTATTTCTCATCTTATTTCCTTTATAATCATACATACTTTTTATGTCATTCTATATCAATCTTTTGATTTCAAATATTTGCATGATTCCAACTTAGTGGCATATCTCAACGTCTAACCATCCTATTAGTTTGTCTTAATTGTTTTTCCTTTTTTCGTGCACGATGCAAAATTTTTTTTTAGGATAGAGTAATCTATTTTGGTCTAAATCTCATAAACAACATCATATGTGCATGCCTCCTATACATTAAAATGAATTGTAATGTTCACTAGAAAAAACAACAATTTAAATCAAAAGGACATAAACATACCTCAAATTCATTAAACAATATTGTTCTTTTTCTATGAGACACTTTAGAAAATGTATACCATGGTTTCGTAAACCGCAAGTTCCAAATACTTCCAATAAGTCGTGAGGCATATTTGTTTTTAAATCTAAACAACATATTGAGACACCTCATAGGATATTCATAAGACGAAATATATAAAGAAGTGTCATTAATTCTTACTAATTTCTTGTCCACTCATGTGGTCTTTTTGTGTAACTGGCTGTGCAGTTGAGCGCTTAGCGGATCCACAGTGACGGTGACGCAAAAAGTGATAACGGGGATAAAGCAAGGAAATATCGGGATATAGCAGAGGTGCAAAAAAGTTGATTAGATATATAACAAAATATTTTAATATAATTTGTTATCATTCTCGCATCATCTGTGCAGCAGAAATTGCTAGATATTAATCATATATTACAAAACCAAAGAATATTATTATTATGCATAGTAGATTTGATGACTACAATAGACTTTTACTTTATATTGGGTGTTTATGCCGTAAAATTAGCTCATTACACTAACTTTTTTGATCTGTTTTTAAAGAGAACTAAAAAAATCAAACTCTGTGTATTAAAATTGCTAAAGCGGGTGCTAAAAAGCTTTGATTTAGTGGGTGCAGCGAAAAATAACAGGGCTTTAAGCGGATCTATGTTCACCAGCACTAAATGGAAATTGCGTAGCATTCCAAGAGCGCTATGAGCTATAGCGCGAATTAAGCGTGTTGAGAAAGATTGTTTTAATGAAGGGAACAAGTCACACATCACCAAGTTATTTGGACTATTCCAAGGTATATATGAATGTCTTGTATATGATATTGTGAATTAAATGACTTGGGCTTGAATAAGGAGCTTAAATGTGATGCATGTGGGGTTGGTTGGGACTATAAATATTATTAGTGGCCACAAGAAGGACGCTTGGGGCACGTTGGCGCGTGCGTGACCGTACGGAAGAGGCTTGGCTGTTGGCAACAATTGTATTTTTAAATTTAAACAGACGGACGCGTCTGTTTGTATACAACTGCTTCCAAACGGTCGTGCCTATACCGCCGCTATATATGCACCCTATTTCTTCTCGCTCAAAATAATTCTTCCTCCTCTCTGTTTTATCTTCTTCTTTCCAATACGAACTCCCGTTGAACTCACAGACATTGGAGTCTCTGAGTTTTGGTTTTATTGTATCTTGGGAAGCAGTCTGCCACCGAACCCTTTAGCAAACTCGATCCGAATGGGGGCAGATATTGCTTTAAGGAAAGCGATCTCGTGCCTCAAAACCGTACCAATCTGATTATGTGTAATTAACAACAAACTTAAAGAAATACCCACAATGGAGAACGGATTGGATTCTGCATTCAAACTGATAACCAAGACTTTGTCATACTAGACAGACTTGATGGAACCAATTTCACCCGCTAACAAGACATAATGAAGTTCGTTCTTACCACTCTTAAGGTCTCCTACGTCCTAGATGAAAACCTTCCACCGCTTCCTCCGGCGACAGATGAAGACACAAATGATTTGAAGAAGCAAAGGATGAAACGAAAAGAGGACGAACTAATGTGCAGAGGCCATATTCTCAACACCTTATCCGATCGTTTATATGATCTTTACACTCCAGTGAAGTCGCCTAAGGAAATCTGGGATGCACTGGAAACTAAGTAAAGACTGATAAGATTGGAACAGACAAGTTTCTCACTCTTAAATATTTTGAATTCCAAATGAAAGACGATGTTTCTGTCATGGATCAAATGCACAACTTACAAGTTCTAGTTAGCAAACTTAATGACTTGAAGGTGCAGATTCCAGAATCATTTCAAGTAGGGGCGATAGTTGCGAAACTTCCACCAAGTTGGAATAACTATCGAAAAAGCTCTTGCATAAGACTCAGGAACTCACGTTGGAAAAGATCGGAAAACACACACGAATTGAGGAAGAATACAGAATTCATGATGGTGTTTTCCCTTCTACTGATGTGAACAACGTGGTTTCTGGAAAGAAAAGAAAGGGCAATCAGAACCAGAACTTCAAACCAAACAAGAAGAGTAAGCAAGGAAGCGACTCTAATCCGAAAGACAAAAGTAATAAAGCATGCTATAACTGCGGTAAACTTGGGTACTATCAGCGTGAATGCAGGGCTCCTCCAAAATAGAAAAAGGTAACTCTGAAAATGCTAATATGGTTGAGAATGAGGAAATGCAGGAAATCATTGCTATTGTCTAGGGGTGACAATTAGACCCGATCCGATGAACCCAGACCGACCCGTCAGGTCTTGGTTCTAGGCGAGTCGGGTTTTGTCGGGTCTAAACTATACATTTCAAAAATATAGACCCGACCCGAGCTTCGGTTCGGGTCGGGTCGAAGCTCGGGTCGGGTCCGGTTGAATAATAACACTAAAAATACATATATTTCAATACTTTTTGGTTGGGTATTTCGGGCCGGGTCTATGCGGGTCGGGTGTGATCGGGTCTTGATGGTATTTTTCATCACCTAGACCCGACCCGAGACCCATCGGGCTCGGTTTGGGTTCGGGTCTTTTCGGGTCGGTTCGGTTCCGGTTGTCAGTTCTCGGTTCTAATTGCCAGCCCTACCATTGTCTCCGATCTGCAAATTGGAATGATAACTGACTTGCACATGGCTACTACTGAAATGAAATCTTCAGATCGGTGGTTCGATTCTGGTGCAACGGTTCATGTTTGCAACAACAAAGGTCTGTTCAAAATCTATACAGAGGTGGTTGACCAACAAGAAGTACTCATAGGGAAATAGAATTGGTGCAAAATTTCTGGGAAAAGGAAATATGGAGATTCATTTCAATTCCAACAAGAAGATAATGCTCACTAATGTTCTCCACATTCCTGATATTAAAAAGAACCTGGCTTCTGCCTCAATTTTGTGCAAGAGTGGTATCAAATCTGTCTTGGAGGCTGATAGTTTGATTCTATCCAAAAATGGCATGTTAGTGGGTAAAGGTCATGCATGTAATGGGATGCTCAAACTTAGTACAAATGAAATAAAGGAATGTTCTGCTTATACTGTTGATTCTACCATTATGGCACGCACGTTTTGGACATTTAAATTATAAATCTTTGAAGTATATGGCAAAGCATGGTCTTATTTCTGTTACTAATGATAACTATGATAAATGTGAATATTGTATACAAGCCAAGATTACAAAGAAACCATTTCCAATAGTTGAAAGAAATCCAGAACTCTTGGATTTAATTCATTCTGATATATGTGAATTAAATGGAGTTTTAACCAGAGGTGGAAAAAGGTATTTCATTACCTTTATTGATGACTTTTCTAAAGATACATGTGTGTATTTGCTCAGAAATAAAGATGAAGCTTTTGACATGTTCAAACGCTATAAAACAGAAGTTGAAAATAAAAAAGGTAGAAAAATAAAGGTCCTACGTAGTGACAGAGGAGGAGAATGCTTCTCCACTAATTTTCTAACTTTTGTGAAGAACATGGAATTATTCATCAGCACACTGCGCCATACACACCACAGCAAAATGGTTTGGCTGAAAGGAAAAATAGAACTCTGGTTGATATGGTAAATTCTGTGTTATTATATGCTAAACTACCACTTAACTTGTGGGGGGAAGCATTGTTGTCTCATGCCATTTGCACAATAGAATCACTTCAAGGAAAACTAAAGTTTCTCCTTATGAACTATGGAAGGTCGAAAACCTAATCTATGGTATCTAAAGGTGTGGGGTGTATTGCCTTCTATAGGTTGGCTGATCCAAACTAGACTAAACTAGATCCAAGCGCATTGAAAAGTTTGTTTGTAGGATATGCTGAAAACTCTAAAGCATATAGATTACTAGATTTATCCTTAAGCACGATTGTTGAATAGAGGGATCTTGAGTTTATTGAAAATAAATTCAAGGATGATTCAAAAACAAATCAGTCATTAAACCCCGACAATATTCAAACACCAACGGATGTTACTACACCTTCTGCAAGCAATAGAAGGAAAGTAAAAAATGAACAGACATAAATAAGGACACAAAGAAACAGAAAAGAGAAATCTTTTGGCCCAGATTTCTTTTATGAAAGGCAAGTAGAAATATTATTAACACTAAGAAGAATAACAAAGTACGTACAAGATCACAATACAAATGTACACAACATCACTTATTACACGACTTTACATAGATGAGAAAAAAAACAATAAAGAATTGAAAATGAGGCTCGGAAAAAACTCAAAATTGTAGTCACTTGGAAATATTACTCATGCATAGATCCTCCCAATGAACAGAATCACACTGCACTAATGAACAAAATCCTAATGAACATAAACACCATAGAAAACTTCCACAGCAACCAGAATCGCACTGCAGCACTCACCAAAAATAGAATTGCCAAAACCTATACTATACAACCTCCACTGTATTATAATGAGAATTCCAATGCGACCAACATCAGAACACGAGCCACTAAACTGGATTGCTTCTAGTGTGTCTAGTTGCATATTTCTTAAGATAATTTGATGGCAAAAAAATCCTCAAACCCATTATCATCTCCATCACTTAAATCATCCTTACTTTCAGACACTTTTTTCTTCCTAGCCCTCCTCTTAGCATTTTTTAAAGCTACTTTAGAAGGGCCATAACTCGGTGGTGTAGAATTAACACCTTGTAAATCTCTAACTGAAGCAGTGACACCTGAAGCTGCTTTAACTACATCTGTAACTCCTGTGCCATCATCTTCACAATCAGCCCAAAATTTTCCTTTTAACCTCACAGGTTTGGATTGACTAGATGTTGCCATAGCTGCACCAGACAAGGACGATGATACATTCAAAGAAGAACAGATTGATACAAGAGTGCTGTTACTAAAAGATGATGAACAAAACCTAGAAACAGAATTGCTAGAAGAACCTAAACTAGTAGAACAACCAGAACAACCAAAGCTGCTTGAAGTACCCAAACTTGTAGAAAAACTTGTTGCGTTCAAACCAGTGTTAGTTTCAGTATCCTTTTGAGTAATATCCATTAGATCATTGGCTTCATCAAATAAATTCCCTACAATAATATCTTCCTCATGATCAACATTGATTGACCTACCCTTGTGAGAACCATCATCACCATGAGCATCCTTGCCGTTAACATCACCAATGTTAACATCTGCATTATTACCATCCACTTTATCAGCAAGAATTTCCTCATTTAAACCACTCGCATCCCCTAAACAACCTTTAACTGCCTCAGAGTTTAAAACATCAAAACAATTCTTATTCACATTCACCACAGCAGGGTGAGCCTCTACATTATGATTACTACTAACCTCATTTTTCCTTCTCCAAGATTTCTTTGTTTTAACAGTATTCCGACTGTTATTATTATACTGAGTGAAGTTATTATTAGTACGAGGACCAAAAAAATTTTGGCCTAACTTGATTTTCCTTAGGAGAAATATCAACATTCTCCTCATTATCCATCTTTGCATTTGAATTAAAATCACAACTATTGAATCATGCCCAAATACTTTACAAGTAGTGCATATATGAGGTTTCCAATCATATGTAACCCTAACAGGAGGGCAATTTGATCCTAAACCATCAAGAACTATCAGCTCAAGAAGCTCAAAGTCAGAAGAAACTTCAATCAAGGCTTTAGCGTATCTAAATCATTACATTCTTTTTGTACTACTATCCAAGCAAATTAATCTCCCAACATTACACGCAAGCCAATTTATTCCTAAAGGCGCCATAAAATTGTAGGAATCCTATAGAAATGAACCCATACATGAACTTTCTTAAACTTTGATTGCATATTACCAATCGATGGATCCCATTCAGCTATGATGAACATGCGCCCTCCAATGAAAATTGGATCAGATTTAAGAATTTTAACTCTATCAATGTCACTAGTAAAATCAAAGTAAAAGTGAATACCGTCTTATCGAATATTCACATTACCCTCTAATTTCCAATGTTTAAGAAGAAAATTTACCACCGTAGGGTAGGATAAGGTTCCATCCAAGAAGAACCCTACAAAGAAGCTGCTCCAGAACTTCAATCCTTCGTTTTTATCAACTTCTAGTATTTTTTTCGGTAGACCATCTCGAGGAACATCAAAGTGTTGAGGCACAAAAACTCCAACATTTCTAGGCAAAGAACTGAAAAACGAAATGTAGTCAATTTTCGTAAAGGAAGGAAATGAGGCTTTAGACGAGAAATTGGATCTGGAATCATGATTTGGAAAAGAGGGATTTGATCCATGATTTGCCAAAAAGGGTTTCTCAGAGGAAGGATTGACATGAGAAGGAGGAGGATCAGTAGGAATAGAAGGAGTATGAGGGAAGAGGAGGGAAAGCATGGTCAAAGGCGGATGAGGTGGAAGACAAGGGAAGAGAAGTTGACGCAGACGCCATTAACGAGGAAAGAGGAGGGAAAGCATGGTTAGGACAAGATGCTTTATAGTCCAATTTTTGGTCCAGATTTTATATCATCTCAAGCTATAGCATTCCTTGTAGAAGGAACTCGAGATGAAGTTACTAACAAAATTCTTATTGTACTGAATATAGAAGATGATCCAAGAACATACAAAGAAGTTATAACTTCCAGAGATTCTGCTTTTTGGAAGGAGGCAATTAATGATAAAATGGGTTCAATTTTATCAAACAATACATGGGTATTGGTAGACTTTCCTAAAGGGTCAAAACCTGTTGGTTGCAAATGGCTGTTTCGAAGAAATTGCAATAACGATGGTAGTGTGCAAACTTTCAAGGTTAGATTAGTAGCCAAGGGTTTTCGACAAAAGGAAGGAATTGATTTCTTTGATACATATGCTCCGATTGCAAGAATTACATCAATTTGAGTACTAATAGCATTAGCGTCAATCTATCAGTTGCATATCCACCAAATAAATGTCAAAACAGCCTTCCTTAATGGTGAACTTAATGAAGAAGTTTACATGGAACAACTAGAGGGTTTTATCCTTACTAGGAATGAAATAAAAGTTTGCAAACTAACAACATCGTTGTACGGATTAAAACAAGCACCAAAACGGTGGCATGAGAAATTTGACTCAATTATACTGCAAAATGGCTTCACATATAATAGTGCAGACAAGTGTATCTACTCCAAGTTTACAAAGGAATACGGAGTAATCATTTGTTTATATGCAGATGATGTATTAATATTCGGTACTAACATCAAAGGAATACAAGACACCAAGAATTATTTAACTTCAAAATTCAAAACGAAAGATTTAAATGAAGTTGATACAATTCTAGGTATAAATGTTAGTAAAGTTAATGGGGGCTATGCACTAAATCAGTCATATTATATTCAAAAAGTACTCCAGAAGTTTGGACATCTAAAAATTAAAGATGCCAGCTCCCCAATAGACTCGAGTATCAATCTCAACAAAAATGAAGGAAGATGCATTGCTCAACTCGAATACGCAAGCGCTATTGGAAGTATAATGTATGCAATGAATTGTATAAGACCTGACATAGCATATGCAATATGCACACTTGCACGATATACTAGCAATCCTGGTATAGATCATTGGAAAGCAGTTGGAAGATTACTTGGTTACCTACAAAGAACCAATAATCTAGGACTTGTCTACAATGGATTTCCAAGTGTATAAGGAGGATACACTGATGCAAGTTGGATAACTAGTGCCGGTGATAATAAAATACTTCTGGTTGGATTTTCACATTAGGTGGAGGTGTTGTTTCTTGGACATCAAAGAAACAAACTTGCATTTCGCACTCCACAATGGAATCAAAATTTATAGCACTTGCTGCCGCTAGAAAAGAGGCAGAATGGCTACGAAATATGTTACTGGATATCAAGCTATGGCCAAAACCAATGCCAGCCATATCATTACGATGTGATAGTCAGGCTACTATGTCACGAGCGTAAAGTAACGTATACAATGGAAAATCAAGACATATAAGTCTTAGACATGAGTATGTTAGACAAATAATAAATGATGGAATAATTACTATTGTCTACATAAGATCCAACGATAATTTAGCAGACCCATTCACAAAATCTTTGACTAGAGAAACGGTAACATCCACGTCAGTCGGAATGGGTGTTAAACCTTGTATTAATCAATGATAGTGGAAACCCAACCTTAATATCAATTAGCTTAACTCTAAGGTTTAACGGGTAAAAATAAACTAACATATGATTGGGAAGACAATAATTCAAATTAGTGTAAACTGTTACAGGTATGAAGAGGCCGAGTTGAGTAACTCTTAATAAAGTTCTCGCTAGTCTGGTAACAGAGGCAATGAAAAAGAAAATGAACTTTACCTTTATGAACTGGGATGTGGTGCCACTTCTAAACAAGAGTTTTTAGGGTTTGCTCTTGTAAAAGTTCATTAAACTGGGATGGAGCACATGGCCATAACGGTGCTCACAGGTAGGGAAATTTATTAGAAAATTGAAATTGCGTGTGTAATATTTTCGACTTTATAACTCAAGTAGACTTGGTTTTAGTTAAGACCACCCAGCTCTTCTTTAAAGTCCTGAAATATTCACACTAATACGTGGTTTAATCTAATAGATACCACATATGATGCGTAGTTTCTATCTAAGATAAAACTGACCATCATCAGTAAAACAATCTAGTGGGGGATTGTTCAGAAATATTGTTTTAATGAAGGGAACAAGTCCCACATCACCAAGTTATTTGGGTTATTCCAAGCTATATATGAATGCCTTGTATATGATATTGTGAATTAAATGACTTAGGCTTAAATAAGGGGCTTGGATGTGTATGCATTGGGCTTGGCTGGGCCTATAAATATTATTATGGTCAAAAGATGGGTACTAGGGGCACGTGGGCACGTGTGTGACCGTACGGAAGCGGCTTGGCTGTTGGCAACAGTCGTACTTCTTAAATTTAAACAGACGGATGCGTCTGTTTGTATACAACTGCTTCCAAACGATCGTGCCGATTCCGCCGCTATATATGCACCCTGTTTCTTCTTGCTCAAAATAATTCTTCCTCCTCTCTGTTTTATCTTCTTCTTTCCAATACAAACTCCCGTCGAACTCACAGACATTGTTGACTTTCTGAATTCTGGTTTTGTTGTATCTTGGGAAGAAATATGCCACTGAACCCGTTAGCGAACTCGATCCGAGTGGGGGCAGATGTTGCTTAAAGGAAAGCGATCTCGTGCCTCAAAACCATACCAATCTGATTCTGTGTAATTAACAACAAACTTAAAGTAATATCCACAATGGAGAATGGATTAGATTCTGCATTCAAACTGATGAACCAAGACTTTGTCAGACTAGACAGACTTGATGGAACCAATTTCACCCACGCAAAACAAAATAAAGTTCCTTCTTACCACTCTTAAGGTCTCCTATGTCCTAGACGAAAACCTTCCACTGCTTCCTCCGCCTACAGATGAAGACACAGATGATTTGAAGAAGCAAAGGCTGAAATGCGAAAAGGATGAACTGATGTGCAGAGGCCATATTCTAAACTCCTTATCTGATCGTTTATACGATCTTTACAATCCATTGAAGTCGCCTAAGGAAATATGGGATGCACTAGAAACTAAGTACAAGACTGATAATATTGGAACAGATAAGTTTCTCACTCTTCAATATTTAGAATTCCAAATGAAAAATGATGTTTCTGTCATGGATCAAATGCACGACTTATAAGTTCAGGTTAGCAAACTTAATGACCTGACGGTGTAGATTCCAGAATCATTTCAAGGTTCGGCGATAATTGCGAAACTTCCACCAAGTTGGAATCACTATCGCAAAAGGCACTTACATATGACTGAGGAACTCACGTTGGAAAAGATCGGAAAACACATACGAATTGAGGAAGAAAATATAATTCGTGATGGCGTTTTCCCTTCTACTGATGTAAACAATGTGGTTTCTGGAAAGAAAAGAAAGGGCAATCAGAACCAGAACTTCAAACCAAACAAGAAGAGTAAGCAAGGAAGCAACTCTAATCCGAAAGAAAAAAAGAATAAAGCATGTTATAATTGCGATAAACTTAGGCACTATAAGTCTGAATGCAGGGCTCCTCCGGAACAGAAAAGGGGGAACTCTGAAAAAGCAAATATGGTTGAGAACGAGGAAATGAGGGAAATCATTGCTATGGTCTCTGATCTGCAAATTGGAATGATAACTGACTTGCACATGGCTACTACTGAAAAGAAATCTTTGGATTAGTGGTTCTATTTTGGTTCAACGGTTCATGTTTGCAACAACAAAGGTCTGTTCAAAACCTATACAGAGGTGGTTGACCAACAAGAAGTACTCATGGTAAATGGAAACGGTGCAAAAGTTCTAGGAAATGGAAATGTGGAGATTCATTTCACTTCCAACAAGAAGATAACTTCACTAATGTTCTCCACGTTTCTGATATTAAAAAGAACCTGGTTTCTGCATCAATTTTATGCAAGAGTGGCATCAAATCAGCCTTGGAGGCTGATAGTTTGATTCTGTCCAAAAACGGCGTGTTTGTGGGTAAAGGTTATGCATGTAATGGGATGTTCAAACTCAATATTAATGAAATAAAGGAATGTTCTGCTTATACTTTTGATTCTTTACCATTATGGCATGCACGTTTAGGACATTTAAATTATAAATCTTTGAAGTATATGGCAAAGCATGGCCATATTTCTGTTTCAAACGATAACTATGATAAACGCGAAATATGTATACAAGCATAGATTACAAAGAAACCATTCCCAACAGTTGAAAGAAATTCAAAACTCTTGGATTTAATTCATTCGAATATATGTAAATTAAAAGGAGTTTTAACCAGAGGTGGGAAAAGGTATTTTATTACCCTTATTGATGATTTTTCTTATTGCACATGTTTGTATTTGCTCAGAAATAAAGATGAAGCTTTTGACATGTTCAAACGCTATAAAACAGAAGTTGAAAATAAAAAAGGTAGGAAAATAAAAGTCCAACATAGCGACAGAGGAGGAGAATACTTCTCCACTGAATTTTCTAACTTCTGTGAAGAACATAGGATTATTCATCAGCACACTGCTCCATACACACCACAACAAAATGGTTTGGCTGAAAGGAAAAATAGAACTCTGGTTGGTATGGTAAATTCTATGTTACTAAATGCTAAATTACCGCTTAACTTGTGGGGGGAAGCATTGTTGTCCACATGTCATTTGCACAATAGAATCACTTCAAGGAAAACTAAAGTTTCTCCTTATGAACTATGGAATGGTCGAAAAGCTAATCTACGGTATCTAAAGGTGTTGGGGTTTATTGCCTTCTATAGGGTGACTGATCTAAAACGTACTAAACTAGGTCTAAGGGCATTGAAAAGTTTGTTTGTACAATATGCTGAAAACTCTAAAGCATATAGACTACTAGATTTATCCTCAAACATGATTGTTGAATCAAGGGATGTTTAGTTTATTGAAAACAAATTCAAGGATGATTCAAATACAAATAAGTCATTAAACCCCAACATTATTCAAACACATACGGATGTCACTACACCTTCTGCTAGCAATAAAAGGAAAGTAACAAATGAACAAACAGAAATAAGGAGATAAAGAATCAGAAAAGAGAAATCTTTTGGTCCAGATTTTGTATCATCTCAAGCTATAACATTCCTTGTAGAAGGAACTCGAGATGAAGTTACTAACAAAATTCCTATTGTACTGAATATAGAAGATGATCCAAAAACATACAAAGAACCTATAACTTCCAGAAATTCTGCTTTATGGAAGGAGGCAATTAATGATTAAATGAATTCAATTTTATAAAACAATACTTGGGTATTGGTAGACTTGCCTCAAGGGTCAAAACCTATTGGTTGCAAATGGCTATTTCGAAGAAAATGCAATAACGATGGTAACATGCAAACTTTCAAGGCTAGATTAGTAGCCAAGCGTTTTCGGCAAAAGGAAGGAATTGATTTCTTGGACACATATGCTCTGGTTGCAAGAAGTACATCAATTAGAGTACTAATAGCATTAGCATCAATCTATCAGTTGCATATCCAACAAATGGATGTCAAAACAATCTTCCATAATGGTGAACCTAATGAAGAAGTTTACATGGAACAACTAGAGGGTTTTTTCCTTCCAAGGAATGAAAGAAAAGTTTGCAAACTAACAAGATTGTTATATGAATTAAGACAAGCACCAAAACAGTGCCATGAGAAATTTAACTTAATTATACTTCAAAATGGCTTCACATATAATAGTGCGGATAAATGTATATTCTCCAAGTTTACAAAGGAATATGGAGTAACCATTTGTTTATATGTAGATGATTTATTAATATTCAGTACTAACATGAAAGGAATGCAAGAGACCAAGAATTATTTAACTTCAAAATTCAAAATGAAAGATTTAAATGAAGTTGATACAATTCTGGGTATAAAAGTTAGTAAAGTTAGTGGGGGCTATGCACTAAATAAGTCACATTATATTCAAAAAGTGCTCCAGAAGTTTGGACATCTAAAACTTAAATATGCCAGTACCCCAATAGACTCGAGTATCAATCTCAATAAAAATGAAGGAAAATGTATTTCCCAACTCGAATACGCAAGCACTATTGGAAATATAATGTATCCAATGCATTGTACAAGACCTGACATAGCATATGCAATATGCAAACTTGCATGGTATACTAGCAATCCTGGTATAGATCATTGGAAATCAATTGGAAGACTATTTGGTTACCTACAAAGAACCAATAATCTATGACTTGTTTACAATGGATTTCCTAGTGTATTAGAAGGATACACTGATGTAAGTTGGATAACTAGCGCCGGTGATAATAAATCTACTTCGGGTTGGATTTTCACATTAGGTGGAGGTGTTGTTTCTTGGTCATCAAAGAAACAAACTTGTATTTCGCACTCCACAATGGAATCAGAATTTATATCACTTGCTACCGCCGGAAAAGAAGTAGAATGACTACAAAATATGTTACTGGATATCAAGCTATGGCCAAACCCAATGCCAGCCATATCATTACGATGTGATAGTCAGGCTACTATGTCACGAGCATATAGTAACGTATACAATGGAAAATCAAGACATATAAGTCTTAGACATGAGTATGTTAGACAAATAATAAATGATACAATAATTACTATTGTCTACATAAGGCCCATCGATAATTTAGCAGACCCATTCACAAAAGCTTTGACTAGAGAAATGGTAAGATCCACGTCAGTCGGAATGGGACTTAAACCTTGTACTAATCAATGATAGTGGAAATCCAACCTTAATATTAATTAACTTAACTTTAAGGTTTAACAGGTAAAAACAAACTATCAAATGATTGGGAAGACACTAAGTCAAATTAGTGTAAACTGTTACAGGTATGTAGAGGCTGAGTTGAATAACTCTTAATAAAGTTTTGGCTAGTCTGGTAATAGAGACATTGAAAAAGAAAACGAACTTTAAATTTATGAACTTGGAAGTGGTGCCGCTTCTAAACAAGAGTTTTTAGGGTTTTCTCTTGTAAAAGTTCATTAAGTTGGGATGGAGCACATGGCCATAACGGTGCTCACAGGTAGGGAAATTCATTAGAAAATTGAAATTGCATGTGTAATATTTCCGACTTTATAACTCAAGGAGACTTGGTTTAAGTTAAGACCACCTAGCTCTTCTTTAAAGTTCTGAAATATTCACACTAATACCTGGTTTAATCGAATAGATACCACATATGATGTGTAGTTTCTAGCTAAGATAAAAATGAACATCATCAACAAAATAATCTAGTGGGGGATTGTTGAGGAAGATTGTTTTAATGAAGGGAACAAGTCCCATATCACCAAGTTATTTGGGTTATTCCAGGGTATATATGAATGCCTTGTATATGATATTGTGAATTATTTGGGCGTGAATAAGGTGCTTGGATGTGTAAGTATGTGGGCTTGGTTGGGCCTATAAATATTATTATGGTCAAAAGATGGGCACTTGGGTGCGTGCGTGACCGTACGGAAGCGGCTTGGCTGTTGGCAACAGTCGTATTTTTTAAATTTAAACAGACAAACGCATCTGTTTGTATACAATTGCTTCCAAATGGTCGTGCCTATTCCACTGCTATATATGCACCCTGTTTCTTCTCACTCAAAATAATTCTTCTTCCTCATTGTTTTATCTTCTTCTTTCCAATACTAACTCCCATCGAACTCATAGACATTGTTGAGTCCCTGAGTTCTGGGTTTTTTTTTATCTTGAGAAGCATTCTGCCACCGAACATGTTAGCAAACTCGATCCGAGTGGGGGCAGATATTTCTTTAAGGAAAGCGATCTCATGCCTCGAAACCATACCAATCTGATTCTGTGCAATTACCAACAAAGCGTGGCTTTAACTACATAGGTAACAGGGTCGATTAGAGTTTTATATCCTACAATTGGAATATAGCACCTCTTACACTCTTTTGGGTCATCTCCCTCTCTCTCTTTTGTATTATCCTCTTCAATTCCTAGTGGACCGTCTCTTATCTCTTGTTGTACTTCTTCAAGTCTCCCTTTACCTCTTTCATCCATAACTTCTTGTCTCTTCTCACATAAGTCAGCTATTGCATTTGTGCTTGTGTTAAAAATAAATTGTCTTGCTTGTTATCCACATGTTCAAATGTGTTGAATACGTCATTGTTCTTGTAATACTTTGAAAAGCTGAACCAGTCATTGTATCTTAACTACGCATAAATTTGATTATTTGAAATGAAAAATCAAAAGCTTGGTACTATTATAGAATAAGAAAATTGGTCAACAATATATTAATACGCTATTTAAATATTTTTGTGCAAGCATGTTATGTACGATAGCTAGTTGAATAAAATATAGATATTTACCTGTAGTAAATCTGGAAAGTGGACTCTTTATATTGAAGTCCAATATTTTCTTAGTTCTTTAATGTGCTTTAATCCATTTGAGAAAACTGAAATTAAAACAAAATTAAATAATTGTAATATAGTGTATAGATAAAGAAACCTCAACCGCATATACTGAAGAGCTAAAGAAACTTGATCACAAATTAATATTGAATGTAATATGCATTCTGTCGTAATACATTAATATGCTTGAATGGTGAAAAAAGAATACATACCCAATAAGGTTGAATTCTAGAGATGCACATGACCATGTAAAATGTGAACTCAAACGTTACATTGAAAGTGCAACATAAATCATTATTGCATTCAAAAACAAAGTTGCAACTTTATATATATATATATATATTATTACATTCCGACAAAAAAACAATATGATACTCACGACATAATCCAATATTGTTCTTAAACTAATTAAAAATTGAATAGTCATCTTCAGTAGCATCTTCTTCATCTCTTTCTATCACATTATCATCACTCTCTCCAAGTGTTGGGAATGGTTCCCTTCCTATGTGGAAAAACTCATTTTTAATTAATTGGAGCAATAAGTGTTGCTATGGTATTTCGTGTTTTTATTTGAATAGGTGATTGTTTGACCTTTTGTGTGCCTTGGTAATTACACCTTGTTGAAAATAGTAACCTTATTAAAATGGTGGTTGAATGGAGACTTCAAGGTGCCTCTTTGGTGGCTATATATACATCCATTTTTGGGTAGTAGAAATACACAACAACAACATCAAAACTTTGTCAGTTTCTCCAAGACTTTGTGGGCTGCTTCTACTACTTTGAGATGCCATTTGCTGGAGTGTTTTTGCGAGATCTCTTAGCTTTTCTGAGCTCTGTTTCCCGGTGATATTTTTCACTTTTCTCATTTTTGTTTTGATGTTGTTATTGCTAGCTATTGTTGGATAATTTTTATATCCACTTTTTGACTTGGATTTGTGTATCACTCCATTATCATAGTAAGAGAAGTTTGGGTTGACCCCTGTCATCGTTCTCGTGGTTTTTACTCTTCACATCGAAGAGGTTTTCCACGTTAATAATTCATGTTTGTGTGTGTGTTCTTACTTTATTATTATCTCTTGTTCTGTTGAGCATTTGCATTGATCATTGGTGATCGTGGTGCATTTTGCTGGGTTTGTCTGTGTCATTCATAACAAACTGGTATCAAAGCAAGGTAGGTTAACTTGTTATATCCCCTGATGCATTCTAGTAATATCAACACTAGTAGAATGATTAGTTTGAATGGAGATAACTATCATATTTGGAAGAGAAAAATGAAAGACTTGTTGTATGTCAAAAGTTGGCATCTACCTGTGTTTAGTGATGAAAAATCAGAAGGTAAAACGGATGACCAATGGCTATTTGAACATGAACAGGTGTGTGGATTTATTCGTCAGTGGGTTGATGATAATATTTTTAATCATATAAATGATGATGTTTATGTAAGATCACTATGGGAAAAACTTGAATCCCTTTTTGCTAATAAGTCTGGAAACAATAAATTGTAACTTATCAAGCAATTGATGGTCTTGAAGTACAATTCAAACAAGTCACTTTATGATCACCCGAATGATTTTCATGGCATTATTCAGTAATTATCAGCTATGGATATAAATTTTGATGATGAAATTCAGGGACTTTTGTTACTTGGCACTCTTCCTGATTCATGGGACACTTTCAGAATGACACCTCGCAACTCAGCACCACATGGCAAAGTTACACTGGATATTACCAAAGTTGGTATTTTGAATGAGCAGATGAGGAAGAAATCTCATATGTGTCTTCATCATCTAAGGAAGCATATGTTGTTGAAAACAGAGGAAGAAGCAAGAGTAAAGCTCCAGTTTCCAGAGACAAAAGCAGAATCAAATCTCGTGGAAGATATGCAAATATGAAGTGTCATTATTGTGGTAAATCAGGCCACATTAAGAAATATTGCTATAAGTGGAAAAGAGACAACAAGGGTGGTCAGGCATGGAAGGTAAGATGCAAGATCAAAATGATTGCAGTAATGATGATAGAGCTGCTACTGCAACTAATGGTGATCTTATCATTGTACGTGATGAGAGCTATGTGAACCTTACTAAATATGAGTCGAGTTGGGTCATTGACAGCAGAGCATCACAGAAGGAATTCTTCACATCTTATACACTTGGTAACTTTGGAGTGTTGAAGATGGGTAATGATGGTGTGGCTCAGGTTGTGGGCATTAGAGATGCATATTTTGTAACCAACATTGGAGCAAAATTAATGCTTAAAAATGTAAGGCATGTTTCAGAAATCCGATTAAACTTGATCTCTACTTGAAAACTCGATGATGATGGCTACTACAACACTTTTCATGGTGGTCAATGGAAGCTTTGCTAGAGGAAACATGGTGCTAGCTTGTGGAAAGAAGCACACAAGTCTGTACTTGCTGCAAGCCTCAATTCCCACTGATTCTGTAAATGTGGAAAATGACGATCTTGCAAAATTGTGGCATAGAAGACTTGGCCATATAAGTGAAAAGGCGTTAAGTTGTTTGATGAAGAAAAATGCACTACCTGATTTGAAGCGTGTAAAATTGGACAAATATTCTCATTGTTTTGCAGGAAAGCAGAATCAGATCTCCTTTAAGAGACATCCTCCTTCAAGAATATCAGGTTTGCTTGATCTTGTTCATTCTGATGTTTGTGGTCCGTTAAAAGTTAAGACCTTTAGTGGTGCACTTTACTTTGTTACTTTTATTGATGACTATTCAAAGAAATTGTGGACATATGCTTTAAAAACAAAAGATCAGGCACTTGATATTTTTAAGCAGTTTCAAGCCATGATTGAAAGGCAATCTGGTAAAAAGCTAAAGTGTTTATGTTATGACAATGGTGGTGAGTACATCGGTCCACTTGATGAATATTGTAAGGCTCAAGGTATTCGACATCAGTTTACACCAAATAAGACTCCACAGCTGAATGGTGTAGCAGAGAGAATGAATAGGACTTTGTTAGAGAGAATGAGGTGCATGCTTTCAGAGGCTAAGTGCCAAAACACTTTTGTGTAAAGCTTTATTTACAACTACCCATGTGATTAATTTATCTCCTTGTTTTTCTTTAAATGGTGATGTCCCAGATAAGGTTTGGCTTGGCAAGGAGGTTTCTTACAGTCATTTACGTGTCTTTGGGTGTAAGGCATTTATGCATGTGCCTAATGATGAAAGATCGAAGCTGGATTCCAAGACTCGCCAATGCATCTTAGTAGGCTATGGTCTTGACAAGTTTGGCTATAGGTTTTATGATCCTATAAAGAAGAAATTGATTCGTAGCAAGGATGTAGACTTTGTTGAAGATCAAACAATTGAAGACATTCAAAAACCACAAGAAACTGCATCTCATAGTGGCTATGATCTAGTTGATTTAGATCTTCCTCCTTTGACTCCTGCAACTCCTGCACCAACTCCAATTGAGCATGTACAAGAAAACGGCAATGAAGGTCACGTACCTGAGGAAGATGATACCCATGATGAAGTTGCTGAAATTGATCATCATGCTTCTCCTAAAACTCAAAAAACCTTTGTAAGGCGATCTACCAGGGAATGACGTCCTTCCACTATGTATCCTTCTTCCGAGTATGTTCTCTTAACCGACGGAGGAGAATGTGAGACCTTTAAAGAAGCTATAGACAGTGATGATAAACAACTTTGGTTGGATGTAATGAAAGAAGAGATGAAATCGTTGCACGATAACAACATTTTTGATCCAGTGAAACTACCGAAGGGAAAGAAGGCTTTGAAAAACTGTTGGGTTTAGTAGCTGAACCAAGACGAAAATGCAAAGACGCTTTGGTAAAAACTAAGACTTGTAGTAAAAGGATGCAACCAAAGAAAGGGAATTGGCTTTGAAGAGATATTTGCACCGGTTGTCAAGATGTCTTCCATTAGAGTTGTTCTGGGTCTTGCTGCTAGTTTGAATTTAGAAGTTGAGCAGTTGGATGTGAAGACCGCTTTTCTTCATGGTAACCTTGAAGAAGACATTCATATGGAACAACCAGAGGGCTTCAAAGTTAAGGGAAAGGAAGAATATGTGTGCAAATTAAAGAAGATTTTATATGGTCTAAAACAAGCTCTAAGACAACGGTATCGCAAATTTGACTCTTTTATGGGGGAGTAAGGCTACAAAAAGATATATAATGATCATTGTATTTTCTTGAAGAAATTTGCTAACGATGATTTTATCATTTTGCTACTTTATGTTGATGACATGCTTATTGTAGGGCAAAATGTAGATCGGGTTGCTAGTTTGAAGCAACAGTTGAGCAAGACTTTCTTCATGAAGGAACTTGGTCCGGCGAAGAACATTTTAGGAATGATAATTATTCATGATCGCAAGGCTCGAAAGTTATGGCTATCATAAGAAGCATATATTCAGAGAGTACTTAAAAGGTTCAATATGGAGAAAGCAACGCTTGTGAGTACTCCACTTGCTATGCATTTTAAGTTGTGTTCTCAACAGTGTGCTTCTACAACAGATGAGAAGGAGAAGATGGCACATGTTCCTTATGCTTCTGTCGTGGGTAGTTTGATGTATGCAATGGTTAGCACTCGGCCTGATATTGCTCACGTTGTAGGTTTGGTTAGTAGATTTCTTTCTAATCCAGATAAAGAGCATTGGAGTGCTGTTAAGTGGATTATGAGATACTTACAGGGTACTGTTGATATGAAGCTTGGTTTTGGGAGTGACAAGCTTTGTCTTGTTGGTTATTCAGATTCTGATATGGCAGGTGATATTGATTCGAGAAAATCTACTTCGGGTTATTTGATCATTTTTGCGCGGGGGGGGGGGGGGGGGCAATGTCTTGGCAATCTAGGCTACAAAAATGTGTAGCTTTGTCTACTATTGAATCAGAGTTTATTGCAGCGACAGAGGCATGTAAGGAGTTATTGTGGATGAAGCAGTTTGTTCGTCATCTTGGATTTTCCCAAAAGAGGTATGTGTTGTATTGTGATAGTCAAAGTGCAATCCATCTTGCTAAGAATTTCACTTTTCATGAAAAGTCGAAGCATATTGATGTGAGATATCATTGGATACGCGATGTTCTTGATGATAAGTTAATTGAGCTTGAGAAAATTCATACCAATGACAATGGTTCCAATATGATGACTAAAGCTTTGGAAAAAGACAAATTTGAGACTTGTCGTTCGATGGCCGGAATGACAACCACCTCCACATAGTCAGGAGGGGGAGATTTGTTGGGAATGGGTCCCTTCCTATGTGGAAAAACTCATATTTAATTAATTAGAGCAATAAGTGCTGCTACGATATTTCGTGTTTTTATTTGAATAGGTGACTATTTGACCTTTGGTGTGCCTTGGTAATTACACCTTGTTGAAAATAGTAACCTTATTAAATATGGTGGTTGAATGGAGACTTCAAGGTACCTCTTTGGTGGCTATATATACATCCATTTTTGGGTAGCAGAAATACATAACAACAACATCAAAACTTTGTCAGTTTCTCCAAGACTTTGTGGTCTACTTCTACTACTTTGAGATTGCCCTTTGCTGGAATGTTTTTGCGAGATCTCTTATCTTTTCTGAGCTTTGTTTCCCAGTGATATTTTTCACTTTTCTCATTTTTGTTTTGATGCTATTATTGCTAGCTATTGTTGGATAATTTGTGTATCCACTTTGTGACTTGGATTTGTGCCTCACTCCATTATCATAGTAAGAGAAGTTTGGGTGGACCCCTGTCATCGGTCCTGTGGTTTTTATTCTTCACATCGAAGAGGTTTTTCATCTTGAAAATTCGTGTGTGTGTTCTTACTTTATTATTATCTCTTGTTCTGTTGATTATTTCCATTTATCATTGGTGATTGTGGTGCATTTTTTTGGGTTTGTTTGTGTCATTCATAACACCAAGTTCATCGCATCGCTGTCATCAACTTTAATATCCTCTTCTAATTCATCGTTTTCATCATTATTTTCCATTGCAACCTCCAGTTCTTCATTAGAAACATCATCATAACGGTCAAATGTTATTGGTTGATCAAGACTGTCGTCAAGGTGAAAATTGGATTGTTGAAATATCTCATCTACGTAATCCACATCTGCATCCTTCTCTAAGCTGGGTACATTAAGTGCAAAATGACTTCTCAAGGCAATTTTAATAACTATTGGCCATTCACTTGATGTATCAGATTAATGAGTGAAATAAACTTATTGGCATTGTTGAGATGTTGGCATTGTTGATAAAACAAAACATGTTATCGGCTCGAATGCTGCCTTTTTCTTTAGTTCAATCAATCCATTTGTATAATGCACTCTTATTCCATCTCTTATTATTGTGTCAAATCAGTCACAACTGAATAAAAATATTTCATTTTTGTCTCCAAGATATATTGACTTATTTTTTTAATCATCCCATAATAATCACTTTCCAAATCATCGTAACATCTTCTTTTCACACATAAACCATTATTCATTGTTTTATTGTTCTTTCCATGGTGCATTATGTGAAATTTAAAACCATTCACGGAAAACCCAATGTAACACTCAACTACAAAATTTGGCCCTTATGCAAGCAAATATAAATGATGTTTAATGCCATAAATATAAAATGGAACCTATCAAATAAAGTAAAAAATTATTCTTAGCATTAAAAATTAAAATTTCATAAACTACATGAAATAATTTATTTTTCCATCTAGATAATAAACTTACATTTGATTTTAACCAACTTGAAATGTATCAAAGAAATAATATTTCTTGCAATGTATCAAAGAAATTTTCATCTTTATGGGGATTGTGTCCTCGTTGTTTTTCTTTGCACTAGCTATATATAAGAAATAATTTTGTTAACATAATTATGCAACTATATATTTAGTTATAATAAAATTTAGCATTACTAACATCACTAAATCCTTGAATTCAAGGCAACCGAATAACACGTATTTATGTATTGCAAGGTTTTTTTTGCATTTAGTTTCCAGTGAATGCATTTAATAGTACTGAAACACCCCACCTCCGTTAGGGTCACTCTCAAAGGGAATGCCCTAATTTCAGTGGAGGTTTATAAGTATAAGTCACAGATATACAAGACAGATATAAGAACACATATTTTTGAACAGCGGAAAAACAACAAACTTTTATTCCATTAAAGATACGTGTTACAACAACCATACCATAATTGTCTTACAATACTTCCAAAAACATAACATGTTCATAACTGTCTTGATTACATTATTTAAAGAAGCATAAAGAAAACATAAGTAAACTGCAAAAGTCCCAAAGTTGCTGTCCAAAGCCATAGTCCAAAACGAAAAGATCCAAGCAATACATTCTTTCTCTTCAAGCTGGATATGAAGGCTGGTCAAGCTGCGGTATTCCCTCCCTGTGGACCTGGGGGAGGGGGGAACGGAAGAAAAGAAGACGAAAGAAAAGTAGAGTCAGACATAAAGCCTGAGTAAGTCTAGGACTATTCAGTCTATGAATAAAGAACTGGGTATGATAAGTATAAACTAGAAATGGGGAAAGCACCATAAACTTAGTTAAGTTGTCTAGGGTCGAATATACTACCGTACCCCATATTTATCTCTGTACCCATATAAACTAGTTCCCAACAGGCACCCCATAATCAGGGTGAAGTGATCCATTTTATGATGATCGGCTCCTACTCGCATAGTTACTTGTGTCTTACGGCCCCCGATGTTGTAGTTACCTGTGTTGGTCCCACCATGGGGTGTATCAAGTCCCATGGTGGCGGCCCGACACAATCCTAGAATGCACAGGTATGCTACTGGTGCCCAGTGCCTTATTTTTCTGCGCCGGAGTGTGTGCACGCCCGCACCCCGTTAGAACCTACACTGCTGCACCACCGCCGTCGATTTGACCTCTTACAATCAGCCCAGTAATCGTGCCCCACCCTGCCTAGTTTCAGGGTATCATGATACCTTGTAGGGTTACTGCGAAAAGGGTCCTCCGCTACTAGGTTTTCTATTTCTAGCCAACATGCTAAGTTGGTTAAGTGTTTTATAAACCTAACCCCCCAATCAGTCCGTTTAGTTTAGCATGTTCCATTTTGATTAAGTATTAATATAATTCACTTAATCCTATCAATCCTGACTCAGCCTTAATTGTCTTATTAAAGCCTTGACCTCTCACATTAGACAGGTATTGTTGTGGCTGCCTGTTGCCGGTTGGGTCCGGGCAGTCTTACGCCACAACCCAGTCTAACCTCGGGTCCTTATTGGGCTCCATGTTTAACCACCCACATTGGATAGGTATTGTTGTGACTACTGAACAGCCGGGCGGTTCCGGGCAGGTTTACATCACAACTCAATCCAACCTCGGGTTAAACACATCGTATTTTCTACATTTACATATTTTGTCTTTCTTCTTTTTATATGTAAATATTTGCGGCCCATTATTCAAAATCAATTTAAGCTAATGGTGTAAAGGTTTACACCAATCATGGGCCCAACCCATTCTTGAATTTGGGCCCATCTACTTTTATATTTTCATTTATTAATTAATTTGGCCCAACGCTATTTCCCCTGTTTAATACGTTCGTTTATTATAATATATGTTGGGCTTAGCCTTTTAAGCCCAACTTAGCCACGTGAAAAAGGGGAGGCTTAAAACATGATTATATACACACAAAAAAGGGGAATGTGAACGCATGAACTTGCAACATAACGTTGGAACTACAAAATAGAAACTGGTGTACTTGCATTGTGGTAACATATACTTTGGTCATAAAGCATAAGTGACATAAATCAAACCATGTAAACTTGTAGTTAAGTTAAGAATCTAACTAAATTAGATATCATTATTGACACATAGTCTTAACTACAACATAAACCTATATTTGTACTTAGGCATAATGTCAAACATAAGCAAATCATGTTTATAAAATTACTACATGTTAACAAAAAGGTGCTTACTTTTGTCACTAATACAAAAGTATGGTTCAACTAAAATTATCCCAACTTAATTCTTATATGAATCATGGTTTTCATTCTATTCATAGAATTATAGCATAAACATATCTAAACTTACATCATGGTTTTTATTTTATCTATGTAAACTTGCAAGAGGAATGTAATTCTAATGTAACTTATGATAACAACATGAGCCTAAAAACATGTTTTTCAATTGGGCATAATAACGAACATAGTTTAGTCATGTTCATAAAATTAATACAAATTTACAAAGATGCGTGCTTTTGTCACTATCACAAAAATATGATTTTTATACTTGAACTATGATGCCAATTCCAACATAACTTCATATGAATCATAATACTTAGGTGAATCAAATTACACTAAAGATGACCATAGAATTTTACATCATGTTGTCATAACAATAGATCATAGACTTGCATGAATTCCAATTAAAATATCATAACATATAGTTGTTAACATGAATCATATACTTGCATGAATCTTAAATAAATTATTACAACATATAGTTGTTACTTTCAACATGAATCATATGCTTGCAATTATCAAATGGGTGTTGTAAATAACTACCACAAACATGTAGTTTCCAATATGAATCATATGTTTGCATGAGTCCCAATCAAAATTCCACACATGTGGTTGTCAACATAAACCATATACTTGTATGAATCAAACCATAGCATTGCCAAATCGTTAGAATCAAAATAACATACAAATATAAGTCATTATCGCCACAATTCCATTTCGTTTCCAACGCAAATCGCGTGTTTGCAAATATCCAATCGTATACCATAATATTCCCAAATCGTTTTGCATCAAAGCAACATACAAATATAGATTATTATCGCCACAATTCCATTTCTTACATTACACAAATCAACACAATTATTTAATTCATATCGGAATAGCACTCTACTTACAGTGTATGGCGAATCTTTAATTCAGAAATCTGAGATGCTATCCTTTGTTGTAGGCGTTGATTTGATTTAGTTGTTGTTGCTTTAAGCTTTGATCTTCTTTTAATTTGATTCGTCTCTTAGGCTTGTTGGCTTGTCTCTAGGCTTTCTAATTGACGGCCATTCTTAGTTTCTCTCCAGTAGCATGACGGCTGTTGTATTCTATTATTTGTGTGAGTTTAGGTTAGGTTTGAGTTGTATATATAGAATTTTAGGATTAATTTAGGCCGTTTGATTAATCCTAGAAATGACCACAACCGTTCAGTCAGGATAGAGTTATCCTATTGACTCAGCCATGAGTCAGAAATGACTCAGCATTGACTCAGCGATGAGTCAGAAATGACTCAGCGTATTAAATGTTCACCAATTCAAACGTAAATACGTATTTAATAGATACATTTTCCCCTTTACCGTATTAATTACCCATATATAAATATTTATTTATATATGAATAAATATTTTCTTACCTTTAATTTGTCATAATTAAAAATTGGAGAAGGCCAAAAAAAACCATCCTTGACAACCAAAAATGCGCAACGTACGCTACATGATGCGTACACGTCATATATATATATATATATATATATATATATATATATATGCGTATATGTATATATATATTATATATATATATTCATTTTTTTCTCTATCTTCCCAATTACCCATTTTCACACTAAACCACTTTTTGAACTGCGTTCACACTAGGCTATTTTAAGTCATTCCCCTAAAACAAAAATAGGGCGCTGGCGGGGATCGAACTATGTACCTCTTGTATGCAAGTCATGTGTTCCAACCAAATGAGCTACTAAGTCTTTTGCTTACAAACCCTAGAACAATGCTAAACATTATTCGTTTCCCATTCTTCTTTTTTTTTCATGTTTTGCTGCGATATTTAAATTAAAGATATCTTCTTCACACGTTATCCGTTTTGCGTAAACTCGGACTCTATTTCGCGTATTTTTCCGAGACGAACCCAATGGCGTATCCCGTTTCCCTTAATTCTTTGATTTGAAATTAATTATACTTTAATTTGTGAATTTCACTGTTATAGAATACACGGGGTGTTACATTCTCCCCCACTTAAAAGGATTTCGTCCCCGAAATCTTCAAGTTAGGAGGAATGTATATATATCCTAACATCCAAACATCCATCTACTCATCCATCAAACACGAGTATCCATTGTCCTTAAAAGACTTCTAATGCTTCATGATCATATGCAAAGTGTGTGTGTACATGTACTTATCTAATGCAAAATCAGGCGGTCTACTGATTCAGTTGACCTCCTTAATGCGAATTATGTAGGTGCCATGAATCCATTATGTATGCAAATTTTCCTATTCATGATTCTACATGAGTGCACAATCATTCATACAAATGCAACATCCATATGACAACACATTAAAGTTCAACCATATACGAATGCAAACATATATGCATATGCAATATGAAGTGACTGAGCCGATCTAAAACCTAGATTGTGTGTGTATATGCAACCACGAGCAACCACTAGCAATCACTTGCAACCACTTGCAACCATCATCCATAACATGTTTCAACTACATGTTTACATCCAAAAAGATTCTACCTATGGTTCTCAAGATAGGATCGAGGAGAGAAATAGGATAAAACAAAGCATCTAGAATAAGTTAACGATGTACCGCTAGAAGGTCCGGTCTGCTTCTCAGGGCAGTCTTTGCTGATGTGTCCAGTCTTCCCACAATGAAAACATTCCCTTTTCTTTCTTTTCCTTTTTCTACAATCCTTGGCTATGTGCCCTTCCGTACCACAAAAATTGCATTTCCTTTTTTCTTGTTTCTTATTATTACTGTTACGATCCTTTCTTATTTGACTATTATTCGTCTTCCTACTCTGGGACTCTTCCGCTTGCTGGTTTACGTGGAGGAGGAGGAGTGAAAGCGTCAGCAGCTGGGGAGTAAGGTCTCCAGACATGCTGAAACAGAAAGGATAGATTCAAAACGAAGGATAGAAGATAGTACCTATGGCTTTGGGGGGGACTTTGCCTTTTTAAAATAAAATAATATTTTTATCTTTTAAAAATGCTTCTTTAAATTTCCTTTTTGAAAATAAATTTTCAAAACTTTTTATCTTATCTGGTAAACCTATGCTCTGATACCAAGTGAAACACCCCACCTCCGTTAGAGTCACTCTCAAAGGGAATGCCCTAATTTCAGTGGAGGTTTATAAGTATAAGTCACAGATATACAAGACAGATATAAGAACACATATTTTTGAATAGCGGAAAAACAACAAACTTTTATTCCATTAAAGATACGTGTTACAACAACCATACCATAATTGTCTTACAATACTTCCAAAAACATAACATGTTCATAACTGTCTTGATTACATTATTTAAAGAAGCATAAAGAAAACATAAGTAAACTGCAAAAGTCCCAAAGTTGTTGTCCAAAGCCATAGTCCAAAACGAAAAGATCCAAGCAATACATTCTTTCTCTTCAAGCTGGATATGAAGGCTGGTCAAGCTGCGGTATTCCCTCCCTATGGACCTGGGGGGGGGGGAAACGGAAGAAAAGAAGACGAAAGAAAAGTAGAGTCAGACATAAAGCCTGAGTAAGTCTAGGACTATTCAGTCTATGAATAAAGAACTGGGTATGATAAGTATAAACTAGAAATGGGGAAAGCACCATAAACTTAGTTAAGTTGTCTAGGGTCGAATATACTACCGTACCCCATATTTATCTCTGTACCCATATAAACTAGTTCCCAACAGGCACCCCATAATCAGGGTGAAGTGATCCATTTTATGATGATCGGCTCCTACTCGCATAGTTACTTGTGTCTTACGGCCCCCGATGTTGTAGTTACCTGTGCTGGTCCCAACATGGGGTGTATCAAGTCCCATGGCGGCGGCCCGACACAATCCTAGAATGCACAGGTATGCTACTGGTGCCCAGTGCCTTATTTTTCTGCGCCGGAGTGTGTGCACGCCCGCACCCCGTTAGAACCTACACTGCTGCACCACCGCCGTCGATTTGACCTCTTACAATCAGCCCAGTAATCGTGCCCCACCCTGCCTAGTTTCAGGGTATCATGATACCTTGTAGGGTTACTGCGAAAAGGGTCCTCCGCTACTAGGTTTTCTATTTCTAGCCAACATGCTAAGTTGGTTAAGTGTTTTATAAACCTAACCCCCCAATCAGTCCGTTTAGTTTAGCATGTTCCATTTTGATTAAGTATTAATATAATTGACTTAATCCTATCAATCCTGACTCAGCCTTAATTGTCTTATTAAAGCCTTGACCTCTCACATTAGACAGGTATTGTTGTGGCTGCCTGTTGCCGGTTGGGTCCGGGCAGTCTTACGCCACAACCCAGTCTAACCTCGGGTCCTTATTGGGCTCCATGTTTAACCACCCACATTGGATAGGTATTGTTGTGACTACTGAACAGCCGGGCGGTTCCGGGCAGGTTTACATCACAACTCAATCCAACCTCGGGTTAAACACATCGTATTTTCTACATTTACATATTTTGTCTTTCTTCTTTTTATATGTAAATATTTGCGGCCCATTATTCAAAATCAATTTAAGCTAATGGTGTAAAGGTTTACACCAATCATGGGCCCAACCCATTCTTGAATTTGGGCCCATCTACTTTTATATTTTCATTTATTAATTAATTTGGCCCAACGCTATTTCCCCCGTTTAATACGTTCGTTTATTATAATATATGTTGGGCTTAGCCTTTTAAGCCCAACTTAGCCACGTGAAAAAGGGGAGGCTTAAAACATGATTATATACACACAAAAAAGGGGAATGTGAACGCATGAACTTGCAACATAACGTTGGAACTACAAAATAGAAACTGGTGTACTTGCATTGTGGTAACATATACTTTGGTCATAAAGCATAAGTGACATGAATCAAACCATGTAAACTTGTAGTTAAGTTAAGAATCTAACTAAATTAGATATCATTATTGACACATAGTCTTAACTACAACATAAACCTATATTTGTACTTAGGCATAATGTCAAACATAAGCAAATCATGTTTATAAAATTACTACATGTTAACAAAAAGGTGCTTACTTTTGTCACTAATACAAAAGTATGGTTCAACTAAAATTATCCCAACTTAATTCTTATATGAATCATGGTTTTCATTCTATTCATAGAATTATAGCATAAACATATCTAAACTTACATCATGGTTTTTATTTTATCTATGTAAACTTGCAAGAGGAATGTAATTCTAATGTAACTTATGATAACAACATGAGCCTAAAAACATGTTTTTCAATTGGGCATAATAACGAACATAGTTTAGTCATGTTCATAAAATTAATACAAATTTACAAAGATGCGTGCTTTTGTCACTATCACAAAAATATGATTTTTATACTTGAACTATGATGCCAATTCCAACATAACTTCATATGAATCATAATACTTAGGTGAATCAAATTACACTAAAGATGACCATAGAATTTTACATCATGTTGTCATAACAATAGATCATAGACTTGCATGAATTCCAATTAAAATATCATAACATATAGTTGTTAACATGAATCATATACTTGCATGAATCTTAAATAAATTATTACAACATATAGTTGTTAACATGAATCATATACTTGCATGAATCTTAAATAAATTATTACAACATATAGTTGTTACTTTCAACATGAATCATATGCTTGCAATTATCAAATGGGTGTTGTAAATAACTACCACAAACATGTAGTTTCCAATATGAATCATATGTTTGCATGAGTCCCAATCAAAATTCCACACATGTGGTTGTCAACATAAACCATATACTTGTATGAATCAAACCATAGCATTGTCAAATCGTTAGAATCAAAATAACATACAAATATAAGTCATTATCGCCACAATTCCATTTCGTTTCCAACGCAAATCGCGTGTTTGCAAATATCCAATCGTATACCATAATATTCCCAAATCGTTTTGCATCAAAGCAACATACAAATATAGATTATTATCGCCACAATTCCATTTCTTACATTACACAAATCAACACAATTATTTAATTCATAACGGAATAGCACTCTACTTACAGTGTATGGCGAATCTTTAATTCAGAAATCTGAGATGCTATCCTTTGTTGTAGGCGTTGATTTGATTTAGTTGTTGTTGCTTTAAGCTTTGATCTTCTTTTAATTTGATTCGTCTCTTAGGCTTGTTGGCTTGTCTCTAGGCTTTCTAATTGACGGCCATTCTTAGTTTCTCTCCAGCAGCATGACGGCTATTGTATTCTATTATTTGTGTGAGTTTAGGTTAGGTTTGAGTTGTATATATAGAATTTTAGGATTAATTTAGGCCGTTTGATTAATCCTAGAAATGACCACAACCGTTCAGTCAGGATAGAGTTATCCTATTGACTCAGCCATGAGTCAGAAATGACTCAGCATTGACTCAGCGATGAGTCAGAAATGACTCAGCGTATTAAATGTTCACCAATTCAAACGTAAATACGTATTTAATAGATACATTTTCCCCTTTACCGTATTAATTACCCATATATAAATATTTATTTATATATGAATAAATATTTTCTTACCTTTAAATTGTCATAATTAAAAATTGGAGAAGGCCAAAAAAAAAACCATCCTTGACAACCAAAAATGCGCAACGTACGCTACATGATGCGTACACGTCATATATATATATATATGCGTATATGTATATATATTATATATATATTCATTTTTTTCTCTATCTTCCCAATTACCCATTTTCACACTAAACCACTTTTTGAACTGCGTTCACACTAGGCTATTTTAAGCCATTCCCCTAAAACAAAAATAGGGCGCTGGCGGGGATCGAACTCTGTACCTCTTGTATGCAAGTCATGTGTTCCAACCAAATGAGCTACTAAGTCTTTTGCTTACAAACCCTAGAACAATGCTAAACATTATTCGTTTCCCATTCTTCTTCTTTTTTTCATGTTTTGCTGCGATATTTAAATTAAAGATATCTTCTTCACACGTTATACGTTTTGCGTAAACTCGGACTCTATTTCGCGTATTTTTCCGAGACGAACCCAATGGCGTATCCCGTTTCCCTTAATTCTTGATTTGAAATTAATTATACTTTAATTTGTGAATTTCACTGTTATAGAATACACGGGGTGTTACAAGTACTTACTCGGATGTCGAAAACTTGATGATCGTTCATCAGGTGCAACTTCTCCACCTTCATCTTTTTAATGCTTGATTTCATATTATTTCAGTGTTTGGACCAAAATAACATGATGTAAAATTTGAAATCTCATTGATAAGGTATGATTCAGTTATCGAGCATTCTAGATGCACCTTAGTACCCACTTTCTTTTTTAAATAAAACAAACACCTAAATAATTTATTAATAGTTGAAAATTGGTCAATAAAAAATAAAAATATTAATTAAACAAACTTTTCAAAAGGGTACATCCATCGATATTAAGTAATGATAAATTTAGACAAAAATTGAAGTGGTAGGAAGTAGCTTCGCAATGGAGAAGATGGTTTGCAAATTGGGGCTCGTATGGGGAAGTTAGGGAGAAAAGGTGTAGTGGATTCAATTGAATTTTAGCTTAGACGTCCGATTAAAGGGACTGTGCACCCAGAGAGTTGCAACAGATGCCTATCATTTTGGACAGACATCACTACCAAAATTACTGAATTTAGTGATGTTGTTTTTTATAGCGGAGTTTTCGTCATTGAATTGCAACGGGTTTCCTACGGATAAGCGACGACTTTTATTTGTAGAAGAAAAGCTTGAAAGTAACAAGTAACGGTGGCAAAATCAATTTCATGGCAAATCCATCACCAAATTGCTAAGGATTTGCTTTGCATTGCTAAACCGTAGCAAAATTTGGCACCAAATTCAGTAAAAAAAAAAGTAGCACAAGATTTTCATAGCTAATCCGTTGCAAACTGGCCATGGATTATCGATGGAATTTAAAACTATAGCTAAATTTTGCTATAAAATATGGAGGGAAATATGACTAGTTGGAGGGAACAATTCCATGGCTAATCTATCGAAAATTAGCCGCGGATTTTAGATGGAATATAAGACAGTGGCTAAATTTGGTTATAAAATATGGAGGAAAATATGAATAGTTGGAGCCGTGGATAATCCGTCGCAAATTAGCTAAGGATTTGTGATGGAATTTAATACCATGGCTAAATTCAACTATAAAATGTGATAGAATTAAATATGATAATTTATTATGGTAGTCGATTTGAACGACAATATTAATGGAAAATTTAAAACTTAAATTAGTAATCAATTTGCTCACTCTTATTTTCCCAGCTCCCCATCATGGTATACCCTCTCTTATATTCCCATCTCTCTCCTATTTTCTTGTCCTTTCTTTCCTCTTCCCTCCTTAATTCTCGTTTGCCTCCCTTTAATAATATCCTGAAATCTAAATCGTTGCTTTCACTTCTGTGAGTAGAGAACGAAGATCAATATAGATGGCATTTCTGGAACATTAATTCCCGTACTTCTCAGTTGTGTGGATGAAGATGTCGATTTGATTATTCTGTGTCTAAAAGGTCAATGTCCTAACCTTCCAGTAGCTCCATATTCCGAATTTTGCAAGTCGTCCTCTTCGTCGAAGCTTTAAATTTGTATGATATTTCCACTATGATATCACGTAGTGATTCCATATTTTTCCTCTTCATTTTTTCGAAAATTCTACTATTTCTTTCATGCTAGAAATGATAAATTTTTGTAGTGAGTCAGTAGCAAGCTAAGTCTTAGATTTTTTTTCATTATTGCTAAAATTATCTTTAATGTTCTTGATTTCGTTTAATAGTTCATATGAACTCTACAAAGTTTAATGCAATTTTAAACGAATCGACAACCAAATGAAAGAACTGTAGTTGCAATGGAAGAAAATATGATTAAATGTGTCATCCTCTTCATCATACAGAACATATATGGTATTAGTCTGGTTGTCCCAGAAAACAATTATATTTTTTGCGTTTAATCTTTCTGTAATAGCTTGATAAGAAACAAAGGGGAAAAGCTCAAAAACTTGTGTACATTTTTGTAACAACCTGGAATTCCAGCCTTCGAAGATTGCCATTTAACACAACTCAAGCATCAAACGACGGAGATTCAAACATCAGATTCCGTATCGTTTTGGGGTTACAACACATAAGAACTGAACTAAAGAACTTTTTCATTATCATTACAATAACCTTACATCAGAGTACAACATATATCAAAGTATAATCAATATCAAAGTACAACAGAAAAATACATGCACAACGGAAAACACACAGCAGAAACAACTAAGCTCAGCGAAAGAAATAAAATGCTCTGGACATAGCTTCATCTTAAATCTAGAACCTGCTTCGAAATGACTTCAAGACAAGATCTGCAAAACCTTAACTACCAGGTTGCCCGTGTGGAAAATATGGTCTCCCTGAGTTTAGATGGAAGAACAATAAACTCCAGGTCAGTCATGGGACTGGTGTGAGAACTAAAATAGTTATTTATATTTATTTTAAAATTAGGTTAATCATAAGACCACACCATGGTTTTTCCCCTTATGAATACCAGTGCATAAAAACTTGCAATGTTTTTTGAAAATGAAGCTACCATAAGGTCTCTCGACATACACACCATGCAAAAGCAGACTTGGCAAAGATTTCTTCTTATGATAGCCAAACATGCTTGATACGCGAAAATCATTTGATATTATTATTAGTGTCTAATGTGGATATCACTTTCACAAATAAAATGTATCAATCCTAGCTAGCATAATGTCTCATACCATTATGTTGACATATAGGTTTACAACTAAAACCGTACAAACTCATAGTGGAGAATGGATTTCCAATAAATGAACAAGCTAAGGAACTTCCTTACAGAATTAAGACACCTTTAGAGGGATGTCACGAGAATCACACAGTTCTCTTCCAATACAAGGTCGGGATCTCCTTAGCTGGTCACACCAGAGTATATCATCTCCCGACCTTTACCAACCTGTAAATAGGGTGCCCACAACACCAAGAATAAAAAAAAGTAGAATTTTCCAGTAAAGTAATATCTGAGCTCTATACAATGGTACACCTTTCTATCTTGAAAGAGATGATAACTCGTAACTGTAACACCCCGTAACTTTAAAATGGGACATAAGAGATAATTAAAGAATAATTAATCTTTAAAAGAATAATTGAGTGAAAAGGGTGACGCCATTGCGTTCGTCTCGGAATTCTGCTTGAGACAGAGTCCGAGTTTGTGTGAATCAGATTCCGTATGAAGAAGTTATGGAGGTTAGAGGTTTTCAAGTTTAAGTAGAAATTAAATTAAATTAATAATTAAATAAATCGAGTTCGAAATTCAAATCTACAGAGAAGGCTGGGCGGGAAAAGTCCTGCCATAGGGTGTCGACCCCCCTAAGGGTGTCGACACAGGTGTCGATCGCCCTATAGGGGTGTCGACATAGGTGTCGACCCCCCTATAGGGGTCGACTCCAGCGAGCTGATCTGGACAGTGACGATTTTCTAAGGTGTTAGGGCATATGTGTCATGTTATGGTTGGCTCTCTTGGGTTTGGATGGCTTTGATGACTCCTAGGTTGATCTAAAGGCCCATATTGATCCTAGACATATATATACACATAGCTAAACCTAAACCCTAACCTCACAACCCTAAACTATGATGTCGTCATGCTATTCATCTACAAACTATCCTAGCCGCCACCATAACAAATCAAATTCTAGATTAAAGATAAAAAGATAAGAGATAAAGATTCAAAGCCTAGGAATTGCAAAAAGGAATTCCAGAACAACAACGAACGAATTTACGCCTACATCAATAGATTAGCTTAGCAACTTCAGAAACAAGATCCCAGAATTCAAGATCCGTTTTCTGTGAGTGCAGTTACTTTCGCAAGATAATTGTTTAAATAATTGTGATGAGTTATGAATTGGAATGTATGAAAATGTTTGTAAATCATATAAATTTATGTCTTTGCAAACTATGTTTTGATTTATGCTTGATTTGATTCATTATATGCAAGTTATGTTCTATGTTAATTCATATGCCTAATTACGTATGCAAGTTTCCTCGATCTATGCAAGTTATGAAAGATTATATGCAAGTCATGTTCATACATTTAAGATCATATTTTATTTTTTCATATGTTTAGATCTACATGTTTATATGATTAGATCCATATCAGTCCATATGTTTAGAACTATATGTTTATATGTTTAGATCTACATGTTTATATGATTAGATCCATGTCAGTCCATATGTCTAGAACTATATGTTCATATGTTTAGATCTACACGTTTATATGATTAGATCCATACTAGTCCATATGTTTAGAACTATATGTTCATATGTTTAGATCTACATGTTTATATGATTAGATCCATATCAGTCCATATGTTTAGAACTATATGTTCATATGTTTAGATCTACATGTTTATATGATTAGATCCATATCAGTCCATATGTTTAGAACTGTATGTTCATATGTTTAAATCTACATGTTTATATGATTAGATCCACATCAGTCCATGTGTTTAGAAATATATGTTCATATGTTTAGATCTGCATGTTTATATGATTAGATCCATGTCAGTCCATATGTTTAGAACTATATGTTCATATGTTTAGATCTACATGTTCATATGATTAGATCCATATCAGTCCATATGTTTAGAATTATATGTTCATATGTTTAAATCCGTGCAAGTTTATGTTTTGATCCATGCTAGTTCGCACTCAATATGTTGATTGGATCTATTTTTATATGTTCACTAGATTTATGTCGTCTTAAATCTATATTGTATATGCCAGTTATGATGTCATGTGTTTCTTCACTTTTTCCTTTTTTTTATGAGTTGGGCTAATTGCGAGCCTAACGTATCACATGAACTATACGCATGAACGACGTGGGAACATTGTGGAAAAGTTTATGTAAAGGTTGAATATTATGTAATTGGCATAAAAAGGGGTTGTAATCATATAATTAATTTTAGGCATAACTAGATAATGTGGCATAACTTGAATTGACCACACTTATGGATAATTTACATATAAACTTGGACATGAATGGTAAACATGTAAATTGGCTAAAAGATGAACGTGCCTAACCCGAGGCTAGATTGAGTTGCAGTGTAAGACTGCCTGGAACCGCCCACCACATCTAGCGACCACAACAACATAGATATAATGTGAGAGGTTAGCGCATTAAGCCCAAAAACCCGAGGTTAGAATGAGTTTGTGGTAGAAGTCTGCCCGGAACCGCTTGGCACATCCAGCAACCGTAAACAACGGTTCTAATGTGAGAGGTTAGTGCTTTAATGAATAAATTAAAGCTAAGGAAGGAATAGACATGCTAAGAATGGAAAGGTTAAGTAACATATGAACAGGCGACACTTAACCAATACAACATGTTGGGTGGTTGGCTTAAGTTAACATGGACAAGAAGACAACTTAACCAATATTACATGAACAAAGTGGATAGGGTTAAGGCAAGCTTAACCAATAACACATATGGACTTGATAAAAGGAAGGGTTAAGTAAATCTTGGGTAAGTGGGTAATATTAGTATATATAGGCCCACAAACTTAACCGTTAAATAAACATGCGTGAATCAGTGAGATGGTTAAGTAACATATGAATAGGCAAAACTTAACAATGACAACATGTTAATTAAGCAAATGGGTGGGGTTAAGTTAAATTGAGAACACTTAACCATTATAACATGTTGATTAGGAAACCCTAGTAATGGGGACCCATTTCAGCAATAACCCACATAGATGTATTATGGTACCCTGAGCTAGGCAGGATAGGGCACGATTACTGAGCTGATTATAAGCAGTCAAAATAGCGGCGGGTGGTGCAGCAGTGTAGGTTCCAGCGGAGTATGGACGTGCACGTGCTTCGGAGTGGAAAAAGCAGGCACTGGGCATCAGTAGTATACACTGTGCATCTTGAATCGTGTCGGGTTGCCATCATGGGAATTGATACACCCCATGATGGGGCCTGCACATGTATCTACATACAAGCGGGGCCGAATGACACAAGTAATGAATACATACAAGCGACGTAGAATGACACAAGGAGTAAATACATGTGAGTTAGGGAGCCGATCGAACGAGGAAGGTAGTGGGTACAACTCCTAGGGGTAGGAGCAAAAAGGGGCCCCTACGATAGTAGCTAGGAGTACACGAAACTACCATTATCATGATTAGTAAGAGGGATCAACTTTTAGTATGGGACTAGTAAGGGTGCGATGTAACTAGTAATGATACGGTGTTACTAGCATTGGTGCAGTGTAGTAATTATCCTGTAGTGATTAGAAGTGCAATCAACGTTATATCTTGTTCATCTTGTCTGCTTTGTCGTGCCTGTTTATTCTATAGTCATTTCTTTCTTTCCAGTTTATGTTCTTATCCTGTTACTTTAATGATTATATTGTTAAAGTCACTGGACTCACCAGACTTATGTCTGACCTAGTTTGTTTCGCCTCTTTTCTTCCATTTTGCCCCTCAGGTTCTTAGGGAGGAAATACTCAAGCTTAGTTCAGATATCACTTTCTTCCAACTTGAAGTTGAAAGGTGTATTTCTTGGCTTTGATTCTGCATATGGCATTTTTCTGTTGGGGATTATGGCTTTAAAATTATGTACTCTGAAGGTTTTGTACAAGACTGATATTATGTACTTGATTTTGGTATTTGGAAATGTAATCAAACTTATTTCTGTTTCCACTGCAATAAAATTACAAAATTTTCAAGTACTACTTCTTCTGTCTTGTATTATTCCGTTTTGTTTACTTATAATGCTCCGTGAAACTTAATGCATTCCCTTTGTGAGTGACATTAACGGACGTGGGTGTTACACGTGGTATCAGAGCTGAAGGTTACCAAAACAGATAAAAGATTTTGAAAACCGTCTTCAGAAGTATTATTTAAAAAAAACATGTTTCAAAGAAGGTGTTTTCAAGAGAAAGATTTACTATGAAAAACATAATCCCAAAAAGCCATATATCTATCTTTCAATTTTTTGTTTCGAATCTCTTCCTTTTTCCTTCTTGAATCTCTTTCTCCACGTTTAGATGCCTGTCCTTAGATATGGAAGGACTTCGGTGCAATGGGCGGAAAACCTTTCCATGGGACTGAGACGTTTGTCTAGGCTATAAATTGGCTCAGGGAAGTGAAGGAATCGTTTGGTATCTTGGAGATAGACAATGGAAGGAAAGTTCAGCCAGCTGCTTGGTCAATGAGGAAGTTTAGGCTGAGGAACACAACCCAAGGACGAGGAATTTGTTGATATGGCTTTAATCCACGAAGAGGGTAAAGGATAAAGTGGAAAGAATAATTAACCCCCATAACAAAAGAAGGTGTCTTTATTGTGGTATAACGGGCCATATAATTAAGGAATGTAGGAAGAAGAAGAAGCATGGTTGTTACCACTACGGCGAGGCAGGACATATGATTTAAGATTACCCAAGGAGGTAAGGACAAGGGCATGGACAGAGGAAAGGACCTACTTTTGGAGGATAGGTTCATGCTCTCATGGCACCAGGACAGGAGAGAGATAGAAGCATTTCTGTTGAAAGTTTGATTTTCCTTTTTCAGTCATCCTGTTCGAACTTTGTTTGACTCTTGCACTTCACAATCCTTTGTATCTGCTTCGTTAGTTGAAACACTACACCTAAATACTAATTTAGGTATGGATCCCACTGTAGTCTCAAATCCTATTGGTGGTTTGACTCACATATCTATGGTTTGTCGGGGTTTGAGAGTGTCTATATTGGGCGTTGGGTTTGAATGCAACGCCTTCGTTCCTGGTTTCACGGGCTATGGCTTGATTCTAGGGATGGATTGGCTAGCCAGGCATGGTGCCATCCAAGACTATGAAAAGAGGGTAGTTAGACTGTTGACTCGTTGTGGAAAGACCCTTGATGTTTCTTGTGACCCTAGGGGTTCAGTGATGCTTAGCTACCTAGAATCTCTTGACGCATTCATCGATGATTTGAAATCTGTTCGTGTAGTCCGTGAGTATGGTGACATCTTTGATAAGGTTCGGGGTCTACCCCCGAGGCGTGAGATAGACCTCCAAATATACTTTGTAGATAATGAAAAGCCAGTTGCATTGCCAGTGCGCCACATGGCTCCGAGAGAGAGAGGAGGGAACTCAGTAAACAAGTAGGGGAGCTACTTGAGAAAGGGTTCATAAGAAGAAGCATTTCGGAATGGGGTGCTCCAGTTATTTTTGCTACAAAGACTGATGGTTCTCTTAGATTGTGCGTGGACTATAGGGAGCCGAACAAGCTCACGAAGAAGAATAGACACCCATTGTCGAGGATAGATGATTTGTTCTATCAGTTAGCCGGTGCTTCGGTTTTCTCGTAGTTGGACTTAGCTACAGGATTTCACCAGTTGAGGGTAGCTGAGGATAGCATAGATAAGACTGCTTTTAGGACTCCTAACGGTTTCTTCGAAGGGCTCTTCATACCTTTTTTTTTTGGTTTGACGAATGCACCCACATATTTCGTAGACTTGATGAGTAGGGTGTTCAGGGAGTTCCTAAACAAGTTTGGGGTAGTCTTTTTGATAGTATTTTGATTTTCTCTAGAAGCGAGGGAGAGTATGCCTTACATCTTAGGGAAGTCTTAGAGACCCTAGAGCGCATCAACTCAAAGTTAAGTTCTCCAAATGTCATTTTTGGAGGAAAGAAGTGAGGTTCTTAGGACATATGGTCTCTAAGGAAAGGATAGCAGTGGATCCTACAAAGGTGGTGGCAATCCAAGATTGGAAGGTTCGTAGAAAAGCAACGAAAGTAAGAAGTTTTCTAGGGTTGGCGGGTTACAATAGGAAGTTCGTTAAGGGCTTTGCGAAGGTATCAGCCCCAGTTTTGACTTTGCTACATGGGAGCAAACCATTCACAGTATATACCGGTACTTGCGAGGCAAGGCTTGGAGCAGTTTTCGATGCAAGAGGAAAAAGTGATATGCAAAAGGTAGTAGGTACGCAGTTATGTTTGAGCATCGCGTATCGTCCACAGATGAATGTACGGACAGAAAGGGTGAATAGAATCCTTGAAGATCTTTTGAGGTTATGCATCTTAGATTTTGGAGGACATGAGAAGAGCACTTTCCATTTGTGGAGTTCGCTTATAACAACAGTTATTAAGCTAGTATTAGGGTTTTTATAGACGACCGTGTCGATCACCAACTTGTTGGTGGGAATCTATAGATAAGATTTTACTTGGGCCAGATATGGTTAGGAAACTTATGAGGAGATAGACTTGATTCGAAGATGAATGAAGACAGCACAGGGCCGACAAAAGTCAAACACTGGCAAGAGACGATCCGTCCTTGAGTTCGATGTTGGAGACAGGGTTTTTATTAAAGTGTCACCGTGGAGGAAAGTAGTTCGCTTTGGGGAGTGTGGGGAAATTAGCACCAAGGTTCGTAGGGCAATCCCCCATTACAGAAAGAATTAGACAGACAACAGAGTGAATTTGCCAAAAAAGCTTAGTGGTGTTCATGACATGTTTCACGTGTCGCATGTGAGTAAGTGTTTACATGATACCGCGGAAATAGTGGAGCCGAGCACGCTTAGAGAAGTGAAAGTGGAACAAGATGCCACGATTAGATGAGCTCCTACATGCATCCTTGGATCGGAGATCAAGAAGTTACGCAATAGAGAGGTCAAGTTGGTTAAAATCCAATGAGGAGATGATCAAGGAGACGCGACTTGGGAGACGGGAGACAAGATGCGTATGCTGTACCTTTCATTTTTAAGGGTATACTCTTAACTTCTCCTTTTTTTTCTATCACTTTGTTTAGATTTGTCCTATCGTTTAGTGCATCCTCTCGATTACATTCTTGATCTTTAGGTAGGAAGATCCTATGGTTGTAAACATGTGTTTGAGACATGTTATGTTTGGTAGATGCAAGTGGATGCAAGTGTTTGCTAGTGGTTGCTCGTGGATGCATTTACACACACATTAGACACTAGATCGGCTCAGTCACTTTCATATTGCATATGCATATATGTATTTGTATATGGATTGAAACTTGATGTGTTATCATATAGATGTTGCATTTGTATAAATGATTGTGCACTCATGTAGAAGTTATAAAGTACGATTAGGAATAATTGCATACATGATGGACTCATGGCACTGACATAATTCGCATTAAGGAGGTCAACTGAATTAGTAGACCACCTGATTTTGCATTAGATAAGGACATATACACACACTATGCATATGATCATGAAAGCATTAGAAACCTCTTTAAGGACAATAGATGCCTGTGATTGAATGGTTGAGTAGATGGTTGTTGGATGGTAGGATACACATTCTTCTTGACTTGAAGATTTCGGGGACGAAATCCTTTAAGTAGGGGGGAATGTAACACCCCATAATTTTAAAAGGGGACATAAGAGATAATTAAAGAATAATTAATATTTAAAAGAAGAAATGGGTGAAACGGGTTACACCATTGCGTTCGTCTTGGAATTCTGCTTGAGATAGAGTCCGAGTTTGCGTGAATCGGACTCCGTATGAAGAAGTTATGGAGGTTAGAAGTTTTCAAGTTTAAGCAGAAATTAAATTAAATTAATAATTAAATAAATCGAGTTTGAAATTCAAATCTGCAGAGAAGGCTGGGCGGGAAAAGTCCCGCTATAGGGTGTCGACCCCCCCAGGGGTGTTGACACAGGTTTCAACCCCCTATAGGGGTGTCGATATAGGTGTCGACCCCCCTGTAGGGGTCGACTCCAGCAATCTGATCTGGACAGTGACGATTTTCTGAGGTGTTAGGGCATATGTGTCATGTTCTGGTTGACTCTCTTGGGTTTGGAAGGCTTTGAGGACTCCTAGGTTGATCTAAAGGCCCATATTGATCCTAGACATCTATATATACATAGCTAAACCTAAACCCTAACCTCACAACCCTAAATTATGATGTCATCATGCTATTCATCTACAAACTAACCTAGCCGCCACCATATCAAATCAAATTCTAGATTAAAGATAAAAAGATAAGAGATAAAGATTCAAAGCCTAGGAATTGCGAAAAGGAATTCCAGAACAACAACGAACGAATCAACACCTACATCTACGGATTAGCTTAGCAACTTCAGAAACCAGATCCCAGAATTCAAGATCCATTTTCTGTGAGTGCAGTTACTTTCACAAGATAATTGTTTAAACGTAATTGTGATGAGTTATGAATTGGACTGTATGAAAATGTTTGTAAATCATATAAAGTTTATGTCTTTGCAAACTATGTTTTGATTTATGCTTGATTTGATTCATTATATGCAAGTTATGTTCTATGTTAATTCATATGCTTAATTTCGTATGCAAGTTATGTATGCAAGTTTGCTCGATCTATGCAAGTTACGAAAGATTATATGCAAGTCATGTTCATACATGTATGATCATATTTTATATATTCATATGTTTAGATCTACATGTTTATATGATTAAATCCATATCAGTCCATATGTTTAGAACTATATGTTTAGATCTACATGTTTATATGATTAGATCCATACCAGTCCATATGTTTAGAACTATATGTTCATATGTTTAGATCTACTTGTTTATATGATTAGATCCATACCAGTCCATATGTTTAGAACTATATGTTCATATGTTTAGATCTACATGTTTATATGATTAGATCCATATCAGTCCATATGTTTAGAACTATATGTTCATATGTTTAGATCTACATGTTTATATAATTAGATCCATATCAGTCCATATGTTTAGAACTATATGTTCAAATGTTTAGGTCTACATGTTTATATGATTAGATCCATATCAGTCCATATGTTTAGAACTATATGTTCATATGTTTATATCTACATGTTTATATGATTAGATCCATATCAGTCCATATGTTTAGAACTATATGTTCATATGTTTAGATCTACATGTTTATATGATTAGATCCATATCAGTCCATATGTTTAGAATTATATGTTCATATGTTTAAATCCGTGCAAGTTTATGTTTAAATCCATGCTAGTTCGCACTCAATATGTTGATTGGATCTATTTTTATATGTTTACAAGATTTATGCCGTCTTAGATCTATATTGTATATGCCAGTTATGATGTCATGTGTTTCTTCCCTTTTTCCTTTTTGTTATGAGTTGGGCTAATTGCGAGCCTAACGTATCACATGAACTATACGCACGAACGATGTGGGAACGTTGGGGAAAAGTTTAGGTAAAGGTTGAATATTATGTAATTGGCATAAAAAGGGGTTGTAATCATATAATTAATTTTGGGCATAACTAGAAAATGTGGCATAACTTGAATTGACCACACTTATGGATTTACATATAAACTTGGACATGAATGGTAAACATGTAAATTGGCTAAAAAATGAATGTGCTTAACCCGAGGTTAGATTGAGTTGCGGTGTAAGACTGCCCGGAACCGCCCGGCACATCCAGCGACCACAACAACATAGATCTAATGTGAGAGGTTAGCGCATTAAGCTCAAAAACCCGAGGTTATAATGAGTTTGCGGTAGAATTCTGCCGGAACCGCTCGGCACATCCAGCAACCGCAAACAACAGTTCTAATGTGAGAGGTTGGTGCTTTAATGAATAAATTAAAGCTAAGGAACAGACATGCTAAGAATGGAAAGGTTAAGTAACATATGAACAGGCGACACTTAACCAATACAACATGTTAGGTTGGTGGATTAAGTTAACATGGACAAGAAGATAACTTAACCAATATTACATGAACAAAGTGGATAGGGTTAAGGCAAGCTTAACCAATAATGCATATGGACTTGATAAGGGGAAGGTTTAAGTAAATCATGGGTAAGTGGGTAATATTAGTATATATAGGCCCATAAACTTAACCGTTAAATAAACATGCGTGAATCAGTGAGAAGGTTAAGTAACATATGAATATGCAACACTTAACCAGTACAACATGTTAATTAAGCAAATGGGTGGGGTTAAGTTAAATTGAGAACACTTAACCATTATAACATGTTGATTAGGAAACCCTAGTAATGGGGACCCATTTCAGCAGTAACCCACATAGATGTATCATGGTACCCTGAGCTAGGCAGAGTGGGGCACGATTACTGGGCTGATTATAAGCGGTCAAAATAGCGGCGGGTGGTGCAGCAGTGTAGGTTCCGACGGAGTATGGGCGTGCATGTGCTCCGGAGTGGAAATAGCAGGCACTGGGCATCAGTAGTATACACTGTGCATCTTGAATCGTGTCGGGTTTCCATCATGGGAATTGATACACCCCATGGTGGGGCCAGCATAGGTATCTACATACAAGTGGGGCCGAATGACACAAGTAATGAATACATACAAGCAAGGTCGAATGACACAAGTAATAAATACATGCGAGTTTGGGAGCCGATCGAACGAGGAAGGTAGTGGGTACAACTCGTGGGGGTAGGAGCAAAAAGGGGCACCTACGATAGCAGCTAGGAGTACACGAAACTACCGTTATCATGATTAGTAAGAGGGATCAACTTTTAGTATGGGACTAGTAAGGGTGCGGTGTAACTAGTAATGATACGGTGTTACTAGCATTGGTGCAGTGTAGTAATTATCTTGTAGTGATTAGAAGCGCAATCAACATTATATCTTGTTCATCTTGTCTGCTTTGTCATGCCTGTTTATTCTATAGTCATTTCTTGCTTTCCAGTTTATGTTATTATCCTGTTACTTTAATGATTATATTGTTAAACTCACTGGGCTCACCAGACTTATGTCTGACCTAGTTTGTTTCGCCTCTTTTCTTCCGTCCCCCCCCCCAGGTTCTTAGGGAGGAAATACTCAAGCTTAGTTCAGATATCTCTTTCTTCCAGCTTGAAGTTGAAAGGTGTATTGCTTGGCTTTGATTCTGCGTATGGCATTTTTCTATTCGGGATTATGGCTTTAAAATTATGTACGCTGAAGGTTTTGTACAAGACTGATATTATGTACTTAATTTTGGTATTTGGAAATGTAATCAAACTTATTTCTGTTTCAGCTGCAATAAAATTACAAAATTTTCAGGTACTACTTTTTCTGTCTTGTAATATTCCGTTCTGTTTACTTATAATGCTCCACGAAACTTAATGCATTCCCTTTGTGAGTGACATTAACAGATGTGGGGTGTTACAATAACCTTGCTACATCTTTCCCTTTTTAACCATTTAGCGGGGTGTGAGGCTTGTCAAAGTCTCATTTACACAAAGCTACGCTGTCTAAGCCATGCTTTGATCAACAATAACACATCACTCAATATGCTACACTGTCATTCTATAATACATAATTGATAATCACCAACCACATCACCTTTGAGCTCGTACATCTTAAAGAAGGGTGTTAAGCTAAGAGAATAAATTCTCCGCCATCAACAAAAATATGTTTACTAAAAATCAATCACATGTTACAAAACAAAATGTCTGACACATGTCCATACAAGTCCGTTCTGGGTCTGAACGAAACCAAAGGCACCTTATTCCTCATCCAATAAAGGAGAGAGGTCCTTGCAATCTAGAAATTCTCCAAATATGTGAGAATGTCCTACCACAATATGCATCTCGATACTGGAGCGACCCAGTGAAGAGAAAATCAATAGGCCAATCCTTTCGATTGGAAGATTCCTGGTCTTCTACACCATCTTCTAATATCTTCCATTACATCTTAATCTTATTTGGAATGGTATTCAGACATAAGTCTGACCCCGGACTTTCCAAATAACAATCGCTCTTTGAAAACATATGGAAATACAAGATTCACTAAGTCTCTTTTCCATTTTGATTGGTTAATTTAAAAACTTATTATGAAAATTATTCTTTTCGAAAATCCCTCTTCAAAACTATCTTTTAAATCGAAGATAATTAAAATCTTTAATTAAGATTCATTATTTCTCCAATTCCTTTTCATTTCCAAAACAAGATCATTAAGAATTTCTCCATTAGCATTTTAAAAGATCTTAATCCATTTTAAAACTTATCTTTTTAAATCAAAAATAATTAAAATCTTTAATTATCTTAATAATCATTTTTATCATGATTCATTTAGTTCTTAATACCTTTACTTTCCTCTTAAAATTGTTAAACCTCACTTCATTAACCTTTATAAGATTTTAACACTTTTTAAATATTCCCAAATCATAATTTAATCTTAACAGGTCAAAGAATGATGTTATTTAAGACACCATTCACAACAAACCCAAACCATCATAACTTAATCTTAGCGGGTTAAAGAATGATGTTATTTAAGACAGCATTCACAACAAACCCAAAACCAATTGATATTAAATATATGATTTAAATAGAAATTTTATTCACTTATATTAAATACCAATTCTCGTAATCAACGAATATTATAAGTGGAATAACGATATAGATATCTTCCAAATTCCTCAAATGAGATACGTCTAAACCACAGAATTCAATACCAAATATCCGAGGATTATTTCTATCTAAATCCAATTTATTTAAATGGGAAAAGCTTTACCTTAATTAAAGGATTTATCAAAATATATTTTCGTTAGCATCTTAAAGGATGTTAATTCATTTTCAAATTCCAAATCATACTCGATCTTGGGTTAAAGAATATTGTCATTTAAAACACCATTCACAACAAACCCAAAACCATGTTAAATTCCAAATTATACTCGATCTTGGGTTAAAGAATATTTTCATTTAAAACAACATTCACAACAAACCCAAACCCAATTTATATTAAATAAAATTTATATCAGCTTATATTCAATATTAATCCTCAAATCCACAAATACTATAAGTGGGATAACGGTATGAAATACCTTTTAAATTCCCCGAATAATATAGTTTGAACTACGAGTTCTAATATTGAATATCTGGAAATTTATTTCCATTTAACTTTTCCAAATGAAAAACTAATTTATATCGAGTATAAGAATTAAGCAGAAATTGTATCGGTATATACTCAATATCAATTTCCGTATTCAACACATACTATCAACGAAAAATAGTATAAATACCTTTCAAATTCCTCGAATAGTGTAAGTTTCATCTGTGGATCTTAATACCAATTATATGCATGTTATTTCCATTTGATTTAAAATAAAACCTTTTATTTGAAAACTCTTTAAATTTTAAGCAAACTCAATTTGTTCTAATCAAATTTTGTTTAAATGTTTAAAACTTCCAAAAACATTTTTATTATTATTTTAAAACGATTACTTAAGTCATAGACGAAAACAATTGAGTTTAAAACATTTAAATAAACCATTTTCGGAAAATGTTGTAATAGCGTTACAAAAAACGCTGCAAATAGGCCTATATTAGCTAGTTTAGTTAAAATGACTTTTACAATATCCAAAACTTCGGTTTATCAATTAAAATAAATTTTAATTATTTTTCCATATTTTTATTTATTTTAAAATAGTTGTTTTCCGTTACAGTCAACGAACTGCACTTATAACGACCTTTTCAAAATCAATTTTACACGTAACTTGAAATTTACTTATTGAATTTTGAAAATTTCTTTTTCATTTGAAAACTATTATCTTTAGAAAGAAAATGTTTTTCGTTTCGAAGAAATCGATTTATATTCTGAGTAATTTTTGACACATGAGTAATTTCTGCTTCCAATGTTTAAGTTTTGCAGATTATTGGTTATGTGGTGAGTCGCACCAGAGTCAGGGTTATCTTCATTTTTTACTGTATCATCACCTGCGGCACTTTGAAATCTCTTTGTGTTATTATTGTTTCGATCTGAATTTCCCATTGTTGCCACATTGGCTTGTGCTCCTCTTTGTGAAGAGTTATTTTTGTTTCCCTGTTGTCCATCTCCATCTGAATTGTACCTGAAATAGCATTTATTCGCTATGTGACTGAACTTTTGGAATAATTGACACTTCATGCGATTATTGTTGTTCCATCCGCCTCTCCCTCGCCCTCTTTGAGGCTGATAGCCACCTCTCTGAGGTTGGTATCAATGCTGATATTGATTTTCCTGTCTGCTTGAGTTGTACTTGCTATTTCCTTGTATTTGCTTATTTCTGGCTGCTGCATAATTGGCAGAGTACTCGCTTTGTGTTGTTTTCCTTTGATCGATTCTTCCTTCATGAGCGAGGAGAGAAGATCGGACGAACCACACGTCAGGTAAGGTTTGTTGTGTGGCTAACACAGTTACTAGAGATTCGTATTCTTCATCTAATCCACCGGTAATAAATAGAATTTACTCACTATCGCTAATTTTATGACCAACAGCATTTAGTTTGTCACATAAGTTTTTGATTTTTCCTAGATATTCTTTTATGATTGTATCTTCTTTTCTTCAGTTCTGTAGTTCCCTTCTGTATTGAATGACTCTAGCAGCTGATTGTGAACCGAAAATTTGTTGCACTGTGGTCCATATTTCATAGGATGTGTTCAAGGTTTTAAATCTCGGATATCCGTCGTGTTTCGTCTCGGGGGTTTTATAGACTTTATCTCGTATCGGGGGAGATCTCGGATGAGATGAGTCTAAATCGGGAGTTCGTCTCGGATTTCCATCTCGGGTCTGAAAGTTCATATCAAAACAATTTCGGGGTACATCATATGTTAAAAATGATATTTTAATTTTACAAAATGAATTTTATGAATGCTATTAAAAACATAGTAACTTAAACTTGAATTGCAAAATAACTTTAATATTCTTTATTTTGCGAAAGATCATTCAAACTTTAAATCGTAATATGCTTAAAAGAGAAATACTATTTGACATAAAACATTAAAAGGATCCAAAAAATAAAATAAAAAATCCGCATAAATAGATCATAAAATACATAATTTCATAGGTAACATGTATGGAAAAAAAACAAATATGAAAATCATAAGAATTGTACAACATATATGAAAATACAATATGGTTATCTAACATGCAAAATGTAAAATGACAAAATATTATCATGGCTAGATTTGGTTTTCTAATTATTGTTCTAGTTAAAATCAAATTTAATTTTTAACCAAAAAAACTAAGATCTCGGAAGAAATTCCAGTATTTCTTCTCGGTCGATATATCGTTCGATATTTCAATATCTCGGGCGACATAATTGAAAGGAGATTTAAAGTGATATTTGATGTTTCATTTCCGAAGGAGCCCAAAACGAGATCTTGGAGGTGATCTCGGGCGATATTTGCGAGATTTGAAACAGTGGATGTGTTACAGCCTACTGTTTGTGATAACAAATTTGAGCTTATTGATGATAGCAGCCATGATGATAGCAGGCTGTCTTGTTTCTGAAACTTGATGTGGTCAGGGTTTAGTGAAAGGTTTCCGCCTTGGTCTGCTATCATCACCGGTGGTATAGTTATGGATCCATTAATGTATTCTTGTAGTCCATGGCCTTTTAAAGCGATTTCAATTTTTTACTTCCATAATATATAGTTGTCCTCGTCTAATGTTGTAGTAATAACCTGACTTTTTGGCTTAATCGGGTTTTGATGGTTTGGTGAGTCTCTATTGATCATGCTTGCTTATAAAGTAGATGTGGCTTTAGTGTTCTTGGTAATCGGAGATGCAGAAAATGGCGAGGCAATTCTCTAAAGATGGCAGCTTGATCTTAAGGGGAAGGAGTTTATGAGCAGTGAAAGAAAAGAAAGAGCAGTGAAGTAATAATCTGATGGGATCCCTTTAAACCAGAAGACCAACGCCTTTGATTGTAGATAAGCCTTTCGGCATCATGGCTCTAATTTCACAATAAAGTATAAAGTGGAGATATATTATTAAGAAGCGATTGTAATTTTTATTGATGCAAAAATGAATATAAAGAGCACATATATATAGTGCTGAGTGCCTAACGGCTAGTATATGCATTCCTGAAATAAAGAAACGGCCTGTATATAACATTCCTGAAATAAAGAAATGGGCATGACCCCGACACGTGCAGCCCAAATGTAAAAGTAAAGCTGTTGTAATGTGAATGCGGGTTGTAATCAGATGGATGAGATATCGTTGGTTATTATTATGCCCAGTTCATGGAGCTTTGTTATGCAATATTGGGGGTTTGCTTCAGGTATTTTCCTCTATACCCGCCTTCTTATTAGCTCACGTTGTTGCTTCAAACACTTGATACAATTAGGAATTTATGCTGCTTTTATTTGTCTTTGTACATATAAATCACAATTCAAAAGTAAATACATCATAATTTTGTTACTAACTAGCCATAGGAGGCACATATGAATTATTTTGTTGTTGTAGAAAATAACATACGATAGATTTTGGCTTGTGAATGTGTTGCTTATAAGCAACGATAGATTTAGAAGCGTGAAGCATAGGCTATTGGTCAGCTGGGAAGAGCCAAGACTATCAGTAGTTTCCTTTTATAGTCCGAGATTGGATGACAAAAGGCAATATGGACCGATTGAAGAAGTCCTATCTGATGAAAATCCTCCAGTATACAAAGATACACCTTTTTCTGACTTTCTGAAATATTTCGAAACACGAGGATCTGGTTATGATTTTGCATTAGACCACTTTAAATTATAGCCTTAATCAAAATAATCAAGCTTTTTTTCTCACCTCCGAGAATAAAATTTGAAAAATATTTTGCTCCACATTTACATATATAACTGAGCGAAATTTATTTTCTTTAATTTTATTTTTGATCCATTAATACCATGTAAAAATAGAAGAGCATGTGTTGTAAACTTGTAATGGTTTATGCTTCAAGCAAGAAAATGATTTGAGATATAAATGCGGTATATTAATATATGCTGAAATATATTGTATTTTGATTGCATATACAGTTATATTCTATAAAAAAGGAGAAAAGATTAATATACAATTTAGCATAATACTGTACAAGTCAGTTTACAAGAAATGACAATGATAGAATGATTGAAACTTCTAGCTATAAAAAAGAAGAAAAGATTGTTTGAAAGCATCAATCTATTGGATAAATCAACACTTGTATATCTTGGAATTTATTGAATTTGTTATAGTGCTTAAATTAAAAAAAAAATCATCGGGTTTGCTAATGAGGCATGTAACGACTTGCCTTTTCGGACTATTTAAGCCAATAATAAAACTAACTCAAATCATTTAAAACAACAGAGTGTAATTGGTGTGGGATTAAATATAAAATCATCACAGAATCACAGACAGATCAAAGACACACAAAAAAACAGAATATATCGCAGTGGAATCAATAAAATACAATAGTAGTTCGAGAAGCTACCAAATACAAAATTTCAAAATTTATACATAATATCAAAGTTACAAATCAAAACCGCGGAAGTTTAAACATGATGGATTTATAATACATAAGGAATACCAAAATAAATGATAGTGAAGAGGTCTTGAACAAGTCTCCAACTCCGAAATGTGGAATCTTAATACTGTATTACTCGGTCTGACTCGAGCATAAAGTTAAACAAAACACTGGAGTCAAGACTAACATTCTCATGAAATTAATTCAACTCAAGTGAAATGTTCAAATTAAATGCGTAAGTAACTTAAAAGATATTTTGAGATTCTCATCCTCTAAGAACTCGTGAAACTAGATACATATAATACAATACACTATTATAATATGTCTAGGATAAATATACAATTGAATAGCGTAAGCAGGATTACATTTTTACTTTTACACCGTTAATAGGCATTGTAGTCTATACAGTACCTTAAATCCACCTTAGTCTAGTGGCATCAAAGGACATTCCAAATAAATCAAAATTGTAGGGGCTCAATCATAATAAAATGATAAGGCACGCAAAACAATACCTAAGGTATGAATATACCAGTTGCATGCCCGGATTAGTGGTAACACATAGTCGCCTCTACCGCCCACCTCGAACAACACTCCCAAAATCATGGATGCGCATCAAATCAAATCAAACTGAGGAACTATATTATTCAAAAAAGAAGTGTTGTCGATCGTGGTAGCCAACCCAATAGGTCACGGTATAACCTCTGTTTTAGTCAAGACAAGGTTAATCCATTAACCAATTCCATTAGTCTTTTCTTTTAATTAATCACTTTAACCAATTTTCTTTAATTTAAGTAACAATCTAATTAAATTAAATAATTGCAATTAATTGTTATTTGAAACAATTAATTCGATCCTTAACTATTTGGTTAATTTCTGCTCATTGCTTATAAATATCATTAACATAAGAATTTGCTTTATATAATCGGTTCATAGTTACTAGATAAAATAATTAATTATTTCTTTTAATAAACCTTTATTCAAATAATCTATATAATATAGATTTCAAAATTCGTTTTGGTTATAAATTAAATTCTCATAACCTTATTTTATCGGTTTATCTGACCGTAAATCAACGTTCATAAAATGATTCATTTTTAGGCCAACCGTTGCCAATAACTTAACCAATATCATCCATTGGTTAATAACAAACAATTGTTGAATTTTAATTCAACAATCAATAGTAAATCAATCATTCAATCATACTGGTTAAATAGTTCATATAATATAATAAGAATATAAACAACATATTTGAGGAATTCGGGTGGATACCCCCAACCTGTCCTTCCCTACATGAAAATGGGTTACCTTAAATTCAATGCGACAATATGTTTATCACGGTAAATAGGAATAAACAGTTTAACTAATAACAGTCAACAATCAATTAATAACATCCAATTATTTATTTAATACATTTATATCATTATAAATGTAACCAACAAGGTAAGTTACCTCGTTTGAAATCTACTCGTTTAAAATAACGATTTAATTTGATTAAATTAAACAAACATTTAATTTAATAAATTAATATTAAAAATATTCAACATATATGCAACCAATCATCAAATTATCAACCATCAGCAACCATTGCACATAAAATAAAAACCCGACTTATAAAAATATAAGTGGGATAAACTGAGTGAGTTAAACTCACCTTGAGTTCTCAGTCATCGCCAAAACGGTTTAATTAAATTAAACAAGTGTTTAATTTAAATTAAAACCACCAGCTGCTTCCAACTCTGCTCCAAAAGGTTACGCTCGTCGGTACGGTCTCAACATCCCTGGTTTTATCGAATTCTGTTAATATATAAACAAGTTATTAATATTATACGTATTGGTTTAAATTTTAAATAAATTAAATCCTAATATAATTTCATGAACAAAATTATTATTGGCTAACTACAAGCTAATTTTAAGGTGGTTAAATCATCTGGTTACCGATTACAGATTAATGTATTGGAAAAATATTACAAACTAATTTCTTTTTTCTCTCCATGGTAATGCTACCGAAAACAAGAACGCAGTTCACTCATAAAAACAGAATCTTACCTTAGTTTAAAAGACAGGAATAATTTCATATAAAAATTATATTACACATAGGCTCAGTAAGGATTAGGCAAAATAACCCACGGTCAGGCACACTTTAAAAGGAAACTGGGCACATGATAATCGGCATATTTTAAAACAATTACCCAGGTATACGTGTATTATTAACTTAATATTTTATTAGACAATAAACTATAATTAAGGACTGTTAATGATAATTAGGCACGAAACAAGGTAATTAGGCACAAAGGAAAATATAATTAGGCATGTCCTTTTGCCACTTTAATTATTGGTCACACTAATATTCTTTTTCTTTTCAGGCATAACGAAACTTCCGTCCCTTATATATAACATAGTATAATAACTTAATCTTTGATTAGAGAATTTTAAACGTGATTAGTCATACTAAAAAAATACTTAGACAAGTTTTAAATTGTTTCCTCACTGCATGTACTGTATGTCTTCTTCTACCTGGCTGTTCTATTTTGTTCATCATCTTCCTCATACTTTCTTCTATCCAAACCGCTCCTGCTTCAGTTTTTCACGCATCTCTACTTATGTTTGTTTCCGAATCTTGCTCCTCCTATCTCCTTTTCTTCTTTATTCACGAATTCCGCCTTACACGATGTCCATGCTCCACCCAGTAATGTCCAACACTTCTGCATCATTTTTTTTAGCTTACTTTCAAAACAGACCCATACTATTTTCTACTGTTCACGCTTCTCCTTGCTTCACGCGTTACAGCTCCCTACCCATATTTGTTTCCCCACCGAAAACATACTTCAGCTTTTAACACCACCATTAACGCGAATTTCATCACCAACAACTCCGATTGGACCCGTCGGTGCACTGGACGCCACCATCTATCGCCCCCTTCAACTTCCGTCCAAGCCATCTCCAACGCCGCTGCATCGGCCTATAGCATGCACTCCCCTCTCCAGTACGATCTCCACCATCGCACAACTCCCAACCCTCCTTTCCAGTCGTCTCAGTCCTTTTATTCGTTTTATACGAGGGAGGAATTCAGCCTTTTCACATTGCTTTACTTACGAAATGGAGTGTGTGTGTTTGTGTATATATATATATCTTTCTTTGATCTTGAGAAAAGAATGAGATCCCATGGTTTTAATTTGGTTTCGTTCCTTGTTTGGCTTGCTGGAGGAAAGAAATGGCGGCCTGCTACTTATATAGACGCGGAGCAGAGTATGGATAACAACAACGTAACTTCATTAAGGTAGCATAGGGTGCAATTTTCCTACTTAGGTCTGTGCGCGGTTTGATCAGAATATAGTTTGCAGTGATGTTTCATTTCAATAGAAGGTAGTTGCACTGGGGAAAATATTAGCCTGTGCGTGTTTTCTTTTCATAGTCCTGCGTTTGGGAAGATGAGGCTGTACAATATGAATATCACATATATATTTTTGAGTAGGTGCAATTTTGAAATGACAGAAACGAGTTGGTGTATTCGGGGAAGGTGATATATCATATCTTCTTAGTGAAGTTTAAAATATTATATATGTATATATATATTCCCATTGTTTTTGGTATGTTCATTCATAAGCGGTTGGTAAATTACAGCGTCATCTGTCGTTGCAAATTTTATTTGCACCGCAATATACAAATCCCAAACACAATAAAAATGGACGTACTACTATGTATTGACATTCGGATCCCAATGAAATTAATTTCGTTGAAAACCGACCCATTTGCACAACGGCATTATTTTAGTTTATCAGTTCACCTTTAAATTTCATCCACCGCCAAAACAATCCCGATTGGCTTCAAACAAGAAATCTAGCAACAACTAGCAATACGTATTACAATAACACTGTTTCGTCGAAAAGGGTGGTCGTTTGAAAAGAAAACTATTTCTAAGGCCTATATACTATAAATAAATATATATAAAATTTCCAAATAATTCGATTAATAAAAATAAACCAATATTATTGTATATACCCAAATATAGTATTATATAATTTCAAAATAAACACATTCGGGTTTTAAAACTCAACATTAAACATTTCATCGTTATATCAATATTCAATTATATATATAAACCCTTAGTAACCTATTAAATAAATGTTATCATATTAACGAATTCCGTAGCGACTATTTAGAAATTTGAATTGGACATAACTTACAATCTATATTATGAAATCTCTATTTTTCTCTTTCATTAGAAAAATATAATCAAATAGATTCAAACGTTTCTTGTTTCACAGAATTTTGACATACATCGGATCTGTATATCCATTTAAAGTTCAAATCGAAAATTACGATCTACCGCGACCTTTCGAGGTCGTTTTAATTAAATTACAAATTTATATTTTCGAACTCTATTTTCGATAAATAATTCGATATAAAATATGTTTATATTACCAAACCAATATTTAAAATAGATTTAAATATTCGAAATAAATGTTCAAAAATCTGGGACGTTACATTCTTCCCCGCTTAAAAGAAGTTCGTCCTCGAAATTACAAGGTAAGAAGAATGCTCCAAACCTAATTAGTTTTGAAATAACAATATTCTTAAGTTTTTAATATTTTTGAATTATCATAAAAATAAATTCAGACTCTTAAAATTTTTCAAAAATTTCGCTAGCACCTCCTCTGCGTGATTCGATCGGTACAACTACAACTGCCACTCCGGGACTCAGCTTCTCCAAAAGAAAACCAAAAGCCCAATAGCTACCCAACTCAGGGGTATAAAACCAATCACTAACCAATAATATATTAAGGTTTGCTTATTTGTTGGGCAACTCAATTCCAATTTCAAAGAAAATCAACTAACTGCTCTTTGTCTTCTAATCTGTACTTCAATCTCTGTAACCAAATCAACTCCATAGCCTTCTGAAATCTGCACTTAACTCAACTTACAATGCAAGTGACAATCCAAGGTTAAATAACTCAGTTTCATTTCATAACCGATTTTATTCCCAGGTCGTTATACTGGAATTTAGTTCTAATTTATTCAACTTCTTCATCGACCCGTTTTATGACTTTTATTCGACCAATCCAACATCCAAATATCAAACAACCAAATCATTTGAATTATATTCAACATTATACTTACTGGTCTGTATTCACTTTGGTTTAACATACATTAATATAAATTAATTAATATTCGATTGCTTACCATTATTATCTATTCGAACCCCAAATTTATTTTATTTCATTCCATTTGAATTCCACCTTAACTTAATTCACTTAACCGGGTTAAGTTTCATTTCCATACCTAATTCAATTGATTAAATGATCATTTAATTAGTTCGATTTTAATTCATAATTCAATTTGAATTCCAACCAAATCAAGCAAAACAACCAAATAATCAATATTACTATAGAAAAATATAATTTGGGCAAAATATTTTCATTTACCCTCTTTATAAGTCAATATTGTGTCAATTGCCAGTTCAATATGGTTTTCCAACACTTGAACTGATCAATCAACATAATACAAAACATTTTTATATAAAATCCACAAATACACTTTCTTCTATATACACTCAAACTTAATCTTGGATGCTACTAACCCCACCTCTACTGAGTCACGCCACAGTGCTAAGGTTATTACTAAACCAATTGCTCTGATACCAACTGTGAAGGCTCGTAAATCCGTATACTTTGAGATGACTAATTATACACACGTCCAACCTCAAATTCACGAAAATATGAATCTTTAATAGAAAGAAATTAGAGGATGAGATAAGAAAGAAATATTATAATAGAAGAATGAGAAGAAGAACCAACACCACACAGAGTCTCACATCGCAGCGGAATAAAATATAATATAGAAATAAATCTTTATTGAAAACTTGAAGAATACTTACAACCATCAGAGTACATCAATACATCTGGACAGTTATAACAGCCTGTCCTCGTATACATCACACAGCGGAATAATCAATATCATACGTTTGAACTCTTCCAACTCATCTCTGAAATCCATAACATCTAACCTGAACCTGTAAAACACGGGATAACCCGAGAATTACAAACGCTGGATCAGTCTGGTGAACCAGAGTGAGAGAAACTCGCTAAGTTTATAAGCAACATCCAACTTGATTTTAAAGTCAACAAATCCTTTCTTAAAGAAAAGGATAATAGTAAGACCAATTCATACATAAACACGGATGGTTTTTACCTTACTATAACCCAAAACAGTTTTGAAATTGTATCTTATTCTGATATTATAATAGTGTCTAAATATAAATAAATAACAATCTAGTGGAACGCTTGCATCTCACGCTCCACATATATAATATACAATCAAAAACCACGGGCGCTTATTGGAGACTGGATTTCGACTATGACAAGGTATGGAACCACCTTCCTATAGTGTATCTCTAAAGGGGAATACACTGGGTTCAACAAGAACATCTTGCAATCCGGCCACTCATGACCGACCACTCATTTCGCTTGTGTGTATCGAATGTATATCACCAACGGTTGGGTGCGACCCACCGTTTCCCGATAAGGGATAACATCGAAATAGATTAAAGAATGAAATGGAATTTCTTTAGATACGTGATTATACATCCTAGTGGGAGCGACCCACTTAGCCATGTTGTTTGCCCGATTTATGTCATTTCCCTGTTGATGAGGCTTGAGGCTACGTTTACTTATCAGCACTCAACTTTGAATGCCACATCGTCAGATCCTTCAAATAACTAATTGACGTCCTCAAAAATACACTGGCCACGTTTGAAGAAATCAATGTACGTGACCAACTAGAAATACTCTGCCAGACACTCGTCCATAGAAGTCATCCAGGAACGGGATGAACCGAAGACACCCTCCTAGCGCCTCCAAAGGATCAATAGCGAGTAGTCCTTGTAATCTGCAAAATCCTACTCACGACCAAATCAGGTAAGAATACCTATAGTTGCAATCCAGAAAATATTCGACAAGTAATCCTCCAGCTTATGAAGATCCACGATCATCATTTGCTTTATCTTCACCGGCATCTCCCATGTGCTGACCACCCACAATCCCTACATTAAACAAGAGGAATAATGTGCTAAAATGTGTTCCAGACAGCTGTGGACGATCATCATAGGTAAACAACAACATCGGAACCTGTTGTAGAACTCACAGCGCAAGGATAAAGTATAGTAGAAATTTTACAACAGGTGATGATAGTGAAGCATCATATAATAAACTTTTGAAACTTTCACAACATCCTGAAGGATTATCCAAACATCATAGGAAATATCAAAGTCTGTACGTAAAGCCTCACTACAACACTCATAAAGCAACTCAAACAGTGGAAACAGAAATACTAGATAGTAATAAAACTGGTACGTAAGCCTCCAGCTCGCCTCTGAACTGCAACATCGTCCTCACTAAGCGATCACCTATCACCAGCCACCTAGTTTGCCCATCCACAACCGAATGAACAACCCAAGGTAATAAGAGGGAAACATAAAACCTTGAGTTAGACAATAGTCTTAATGAGCGATAAAACAGCTAACGAGCATCATCAATAAAGTATATGAGAAATGGGTAAATAAACAAACTAATCTACCCACATCACCAGAGAAGATCTCAACCTCGTCTTCCCTACGCCGGACAGTGACAGCCTTTACATAAAACACTTCAACTATTCATTCATGGAAACCAAAAATAACACCACTAGCACTCATAACATCCAAATTATATGTGTCTCATGTAAACCATCCTAATCGAATTAAGCATTCCTCAAGCACAAGCCCCAGAGGCCTAAACCAATATCAGACAAGCACCCAAGAAACATCTCCTTTGACGTTGGACAATTTACGTGAGAGGTACAAACAAGGCAACTAATCAACCATAACAGACTCTGGATACCAGCGCCAATCCTGCTTCGAAACCATCGTTAATCCTATAACGACTAACCTTGCCACATGTCAACGGCTAATGGTAATCCCAGTTCTAGCATAAACTCTATACGTCTTTCAACGATATGTATGTTTATCCAACCTTGACAACTAGGCCTTTCAACGATACCCAGGGTACTCAACCTACAACCGGACTTTTATACGTCTTTATTGTGCCCCTGCTTCGAGCCTGCTAGAACTTACAACAACGATAATTGTAACACCCCGTAATTTTCAAGAACACTATAATGATAAACTAAAGAATACTTAATTAAATATTGGGAATTAAGTAAAAAGGACTACACCATTGCATTCATCTCGGAATTCTACTTAAGATGGACTCCGAGTTCGCGTAAAACGGACATCGTATGAAGAAGATATTAAGGTCTGAAGTTTATATACATATAAGCCATTTAAATATAAATAAAAAAATCCAGAATTCGAAATCACAGCGGGTAAAGGGGGGAAATCGGCCCATTAGGGGTCGACCCCGTCCCCTATGGGTGTCGACCCATGGGTCGACCCCTACACAGGGGTGTCGACCCCGGGGTCAACCCCAGTCAGATCTGGGTAGATCCTTTTCTTTGTACTTGGATACGTTTCTAAGTGAGATTCGTTGACCTTAGGCTACAAATAGGACCTCGTTCTTATTGTTTTATTCACCAAAAACAATGGAGACAATGAGGTGCTCCCCAACTCAGAATAAAATAGCCTATTCTTCTGCAACAACAAGTTATACGTGTTCAAAAATCTCTGCTACAACGTCAACATTTGATTCTCTGTTCTTTAGATCCAGTCATAGTGAGTTCATGTTATTTTTAGATATAAACAATTAATTAATAGTAATCTTCACATGTTTATAAGTTGGATCTAAACTTGTGCCTGTTAGTTACTTGAATCATAACTAAATAGATCTGCCATTACTTGTACACTTGGTCCTCTGTTTAGTTCTTGCATACCTATATTTATTATGCTCATTTTGTTAGTATGCCTAATCATGTCACCATATGCATATCATGTTAGTATGCTTACTTCAGTCATCATATGCTTGTCTTATTACTATGCCTATTCTTGTTCTCTTCTCTCCCTGTTTCCCTTTTTTATTTTTATAGCTAGGCTACCTTCAATGTAACACCCCACGTCCATTAATGTCACTCACAAAGGGAATGCATTAACTTCCATGGAGGTCATAAGTGAATATAGAACAGAGAAATTACAACAAGACAGATAATAAATAGCACTTGGAAATCTAAAACTTTATTTTATTGCAGCGGAAATTAAATATGTCTGTTACATCATAAAACCATAGCTTATAACCAAGTACAACATCCGTCTCCACAAAAACAAAATACATAATCCCGTTACAATAAATAGCCATTAAAAAGAAAGATAACAAGCTAGACTTTACTTCTGCAGTCCAAGCTTTCCAAGGGATAAGCGATCCAATTAGACTCCACTAGAACTTGGCCCAACCTGAGGACCTGAAGGGAGAAAAAGATGGAAAAGAGGGGGTCAGACATAAAGTCTGGCGAGTATGATAATTCTACAATACTATTATCAAAATAACTAGACTAAGGCATAAGCTGGGAAACAAGGAAATGTCTATGAAAGAGCAGATTAAGGACATAGACAGTCGCTAAAGGCAACGTTATAGGCGCTCCTAAATACTAAAGGATAAACACTATACTGCACCACACCAGTCACCCTAAAGATTGATCCCACTTAGCTTCACTTAGAAACTTTCTTAATGACTTTAAGTACTCCTAGCTGACTACATAGGTGTCGCCTGCCCCTATCTCCACTAGGTGTACCCCACTTTCCATTTTTCGATCGGCTCCCTACTCGTAGATACTCGTGCTGGCCCCACAGTGGGGTGTATCATTCCCCTAAAGTGGCAACCCGATGTAACGGAGATGCACGGCTTATACCTACACGATGCAACGTCTTACCTACCAGCCCGGGTCCACACACGCATATGAAACCCGTTGGACTTGCGTTGCCACCGCTCCCTGTTTTGGCCTCTTATAGTCAAACCCAGTATGCGTGTCCCGTCCTCGACTTGGGTCGAGCCCACAAAGATACGTTTTGGGATACTGGTTGAAATGGGCCCCCATTATTTCCCACAAGCATTCCACCTAAGCTTGTCCCATTAGTCCATCCACTTAACCCACTTAGTCATGTTCATTTACATGTGTATTTGGTTAAGTCTAATCGTATTTCAAATGCCTCTAAAGGCAACCACTAAATTCCTAATGCCACCCAAGGCACCTACTTAACCCCCATGTCCCACCTTACATGATTATCTGGTTAAGTATTCCTTAATTCATTAAGGCCATAACCTCATAAAGACCTCTCACATTAGACTGGCATTTATGGCAGCTGGATTTGCCGGGCGGGTCCGGGCAGTCTTACACCATAAAAGAGTCTAACCTCGTGTCTTTACAACTGTTATGCTTTAGTTTGGGCCTAGGACCTCTCACATTGGGCCGACATTTGTGACTACTGGATTTGCCGGGCGGGTCAGGGCAGGTTTACGTCACAAACGGGTCCAACCTCGTGTCCTAAGCATTGATTATTATTAATAATCCGCTTTCCCCCAATTTTAATAATTCCCTATTTGAATTATTAATTAATTCCAAATTTAACAATGTCCATAATTGACTCAATTATGGACATCCATTCAAGGCATGCAAAATTATACAAAATTGCACCCAATTTATTAATTCCTAATATCATCCCTACCCCACGTTTGAACGTTTATTCGCAAAATGTATGCTAGACCCGATTAGTCTAACTCATAGCATAAAAGAAAATATTCACAACAACAACATATATATGTGACTAAATAAATCATAACAAGGGGTGAAACTTGCATACATCCAAAATTACAACTTGCATAAGGTTATACATGTCATGGATCTAAGGGTGTCAACTTATTCATAATTCACATAATATGATTTTGATCAAATTTCATAAACTCGTATAGGACATGTGTGAATCAACATCATTAACAATATGGTTTTATATGGGTACACCTAACTCAATAGGCAAATTCCCAAAAATCAAAATTCATTTAATCATAGATTCATGTATATGGGTACACCTAACTTAATAGGCAAATTACCATATTCAAGATCCAATTAATTTGTAGATTCATGTATATGGGTACACCTAACTCAATAGGCAAATTCCCATAATCAAGATCTATTATATATAAAAAAACATAAACTTTAAACATGATCCAATTCGCATAAATAATAACATCATGATTTTACAACTTGTATGATTCAACACAACTTAACATGACATCATTATCATATAACATAAGTATTTCAACATATGTGATAATATGAGATCTACAACATATAAGATTTACAACATAGCATATCATAATTTGCAACATAGCATGATATGATTTACAACATAGCATAGCATGATTTACAACATGGCATAACATGATTTATAATATAGCATAGCATGATTAATCACATATGACATAGCATAGGATTATTTACAACATAATCACTACAACATATACATGATAACATAATATCATAACAAGAGATCCACAACATAATTCACAAATACATAACAATTCATATCACTTTCTTGTGATCCATTCATAACTTAATCAAATTATTTTATAATAATATTGTGAGATTCATCATACTCACTATTTTAAAGAAGAGAAATAGAAAGAGAGAGAGCTTTTGATTTGATTTGAGTAGATTTAGTTTGTAGATTAGGTCTTCTTCTTCTTTAGTTTGTGACGGCTACACTGAACTCCATGGCAACAGCATGACGGTGGCTCTCCAATTTTTCAAGTGATTTAGGGTTAGAGTCTACCCACTTATTTATAGATGTTAGGATGCATTTAGGTCGTTAGATTAACCCTAGAATAGATTAGAGCCATTAGATTAAACCTAGAATAGATTAGAGCCATTAGATTTCGACCAGCCCTCAAAACACAGCCCGAAAACCCAACCAGATGCACCCAGGTCACCTGGGCTCGACCAGGGAGGTCGACTCCCAGGTCGACCTGGCCCCCCCCAGGTCGACTCCCAAGTCGATCCCCAGGTCGACCTGGTCTGGGCAGGAATTTTCCCGCCTACCTCCATTTCTGTGTTTTTGAAATCTGTTTTAAAATTTGAATTTTTCGTGAAACTTCTCGAGGCCATATCTCGGTCATACGAACTCCGATTTACAAAATTTCGGACTGTATTTCGCGTATTTTTCCGAGACGAACACAATGGCGCGCCCGTTTCCCAATATTCTTATATTTAAAATTAATTATTCTTTCATTTGTGAATATTAGTATTAACTGATTTACGGGGTGTTACATTCTCCCCTCCTTAAAGGATTTCGACCCCGAAATCTTCAAGTCAAGAAGAATGTTTAACCTAACATCCAATCAACCATCTACTCAATCATCAAACACTGGCATCCACTGTCCTTATAGACTTCTAATGCTTTTATGTTTAAATGCATAGTGTGTGTATATGTCCGTATCTAATGCAAAATCAGGCGGTCCACTGATTCAGTTGACCTCCTTAATGCAATTCATGATAGTGCCATGCATCCATTATGTATGCAAAAGATCCTAATTGCTTACATACTACTCCTATATGCGTGCACATCCATTCAACCAAATGCAGCATCCATATGATGGTACAACCATTATACATCCATTATACTAAATACATCCATTTATGCAATATGCAATATGTAGTGACTGAGCCGATCTAGTGCCTAAAGTGTGTGTATATATGCATCCACGAGTAACCACTAGCAAACACTTGCATCCATTTTGCATCCATCATACATAACATGTCTCAAACACATGTTTCAACCATAGGATTATCCTAAATAAAGTCAAAGGTACTAACGAGAGGATATACTAAAGATAAGATAAGATAAGCTAAGCGATAATGGAGAAATTAAAAGACATACCCTCAAAAAGAAAAGGGTACAACGAACGCATCTTCTCTTCTGTCTCCCAAGTAGTGTTGCTCTCATCATCTCCCCATTGCACTTTAACTAGTCTGACCTCTCGATTCCTCAACTTTTTGATCTCCGACCCAAGAATGCATGTAGGAGCTCGTCTAATTGTTGCATCACGCTCTATTTCCACCTCTTTAAGCAAGCTCGGCTCTACCACCTCCGCGGTCTTGTGCAAACACTTTCTCAAATGTGATACATGGAATACGTCGTGTACTCCACTAAGTTTCTCAGGCAACTCCACCCTATACGCCATCTTCCCAATCTTGTCTTTTATAGGAAATGGCCCTACAAACCTTGGCGCTAATTTCCCAACGGACCCAAAGCGAACAACATTCCGTAACGGAGATACTTTGATAAAAACCATGTCCCCGATGTCAAACTCAAGATCTGTCATCCTCTTATCAGCATACGATTTCTGTCTATCTTGTGCTGCTTTCATCCTCCTTCGAATCAAATCAATCTTCTCCGAGGTTTCCCTAACCATATCGGGCCCAAGTAGGATTTTATCGGTAGATTCCCACCAACATGTAGGCGAACGGCAAGGCCTTCCATAAAGAGCTTCGAAAGGTGCCATGCCAATACTAGACTGAAAGCTATTATTATATGCGAATTCTACCAACGGAAGGTGCTCTTCCCATGTACCCCCAAAGTCTAGGATACAAAGTCTTAAAAGATCCTCTAGAATACGATTCACCCTCTCGGTCTGGCCGTCCGTCTGAGGATGATATGCGGTGCTCAAACATAGCTGAGTCCCTACCGCCTCTTGTAAACTCTTCCAAAATTCGCTAGTGAAGATGGGATCACGGTCGCTTACTATACTAGAAGGAATACCGTGCAAACGAACTATCTCCTTAATGTATACAGAAGCCAACCACGAAGCAGTCCTCTTACTTTTCACGGGAATAAAATGGGCGCTCTTAGTAAGTCTATCTACTATAACCCAAATCCCCGTATTACCCTTCCTTGATCTTGGTAATCCATCCACAAAATCCATTGAGACGCTTTCCCATTTCCATAGTGGAACTTCCAATGGGTGAAGCAACCCACCGGGTTTCTTTTGTTCCGCTTTTACTCGTTGGCACACCAAGCATCTAGCGACGTACTCGGCCACATCCTTTTTCATACCAGCCCAAAAGAAAACCCGCTTCATATCTTTGTACATCTTGTCTCCGCCGGGATGAATGGTCATCTTTGAGCGATGAGCATCATCAAGAATGGCCTTCCTTAAGTCTTCGTCTTGTGGTACACAAAATCTATTATCCCTTCGTAACCAACCCTTATCGTCTAGGGTATACCTACGAATATAGCTAGACGACTCCCCTCCTTTGAGCTTTTCTACTATCTCAACCAACTGTGGGTCGTCTTGCTGTGCCTCACCAACTCATCCTAGAAGTGTAGGTCTAACCTCCAAAGATGCTAACAAACCAGGTACTAGGTCAACGGAGGGTCTAAAGTCAAACATGGAGATGAATTCTAAGCTTCGTCGTTCAACAAACAACGGACTCAAGGACAATCTTTTCCTACTTAAGGCGTCTGCTACCACGTTACCCTTGCCAGGGGTATATGCTATTTCAAAATCGTAGGAGGCTTAGAATTCCATCCACCGTTGCTGCCTTAAATTCAAATCCTTTTGAGAGAATAAGTATTTTAATGATTTGTGGTCAGTGAACAGTTCGAATTTCTCACCAAGAAGATAGTGACGCCAAGACTTAAGCGCGAAAACAATTGCGGCTAACTCAAGGTCATGCGTAGGGTAATTCTTTTTATGAACCCTCAACTGCCTTCGACCATAGGCTATTACTCTTCCCTCTTGCATGAGGACCGCGCCAAGTCCCGTCCCACAAGCATAAGTATAGATGGTAAACGGCTTATTCCCGTCTGGCAGCACTAAGACTGGGGCTGAAGTTAAGGCTCTCTTTAAACGTTGGAACGCATCATCGCAATCTTCGTCCCACGTAAAAACCAGGTTCTTCTTCGTTAACCGTGTTAATGGAGCTGATATTTTTGCGAAGTCTTTGATAAACTTCCTATAATAGCCAGCCAACCCCAAGAAACTTCTTACTTCGGTTGCATTTTTAGGGACCTTCCAATCTTGGATGGCCATCACCTTTGCGGGATCCACTGCTATCCCTTCCTTGGAAACCACGTGCCCTAAGAACCGTACTTCTTTCCTCCAGAAGTGACACTTAGAAAATTTTGCCTTAAGGTTATGCGCTCGAAGGGTTTCCAACACTTCCCTAAGATGTAAGGCATGCTCTTCTTTGTTCTTAGAAAAGACTAAGATGTCATCCACAAAGACTACCACGAATTTGTTAAGGTACTCCCTAAACACCCTACTCATCAAATCAACAAAATATGCGAGGGCGTTTGTCAAACCAAAGGGCATCACTAGCCATTCATAAAATCCGTCAGGAGTCCTAAAAGCAGTCTTATCAATACTATCCTCAGCCACTCTCAGTTGATGAAAGCCAGTGGCTAAGTCCAACTGCGAAAACACTGAGGCGCCAACTAACTGATCAAAGAGATCGTCAATCCTCGGCAGTGGGTGTCGGTTCTTTTTAGTAAGCTTGTTTAGTTCTCTATAGTCCACACAAAGTCTAAGGGACCCATCCGCCTTTGTGGCAAATACTACTGGAGCACCCCACTCCGATATACTACGTCTTATGAACCCCTTCTCAAGCAACTCCTTCACTTGCTTATTGAGTTCCCTCCTTTCACGAGGAGCCATGTGGCGCACTGGCAAAGATACGAGTTTAGCATTATCCACAAGATAAATTCGAAAGTCTATCTCCCGCTTTGGAGGTAAGCCCTTCACCTCCTCAAACACATCCGGATATTCCCGGACCACCTCTACCGATCGCAGATTCTCTACAGACGCGTCAAGCGATTCAAGATAACTTAGCATAACGGAATCTATGGGATTACAAAAGATGTCGAGAGCATTACCAAGGCGAGTCACAAGCCTAACTACTCTCCTTTCACAATCAAGAATGGCCCCATTTCTAGATAACCAATCCATTCCTAAAATTAGCCCATAGCCCGTGAAGCCCAATACATAAGCATCACATCTAAATTCAACGCTAAGTATAGAGATTTTCAAATCCAAACATATCATGGTCAAATGAGCCGAACCCCCAATTGGATTTGAAACAACCAAGGGATCCTCTACTAAACTGGTGTTCAAGTGCAGTAATTAAACTAATGATGCAGAGATAAACGAATGAGATGCGCCAGAATCGAATAAGGTATGGATAGGATGATCAAACAGAAAAACTAAGCTTTCAACAGAAATTGTTCTACCTCTTTCTTGCAGCGGTGGGGCCGCAATAGCCTGAACTTGCCCCCTTGCCTGCCCTGGTGCCATAAGAGCCTGCACCTGTCCTCCCGAGGTAGACCCTGCCATCTGCCCCTTCTTTGGGCAGTCCTTCACCAAATGTCCCGCATCTCCACAATGAAAACAACCAGTCTTCTTTTTCTTTCTACAATCTTTGCTGAGATGGTCAGGTGTCCCACAATTGAAGCATCTCTTCTTCCCTTTGCCATTATTGTTTTTACCACCCTTCTTATTTTGCTGTTGGGGTTTCTTCTGATCCCCTTTCTTTTCAACTGCCTTATCCTCATGCATAAGTGCCATTTCTACTAGTCTTTCAAAGGTGGCTCCCATAGGGATGTGGGTCATAGCCAACCCTTGCAACGGTTCATTCAAGCCTCTAACGAACCTCAAAGCTTTCTTCTCTGGCGTGTTCACCAACTCCAAGCCAAACCTTGCTAACTGATTAAATTTATTGACATATTCCTTCACTGATAAGCTCCCTTGCTTTAATGTCAGGAATTTTTCCATATTTAAATTCTCCTCTTCCCTTGAAAGAAACTTTGCCTCAAACCTTCGTCTGAAATCCGCCCATGAATCAACTGGACGTTCCCCGTTAGTGACCTCCCACCAAAACGAGGCCTCTCCCTTCATTAACCAAGCAGCTAAACGGACTTTCCTCCCATCTTCCACATCAAAGATATCCAACAATTCCTCAGTCTCCTTAAGCCAATCTCTGGCCTCCACAAACGTCTCAGTCCCTTGAAAAGTTTTTCCTCCCATAGCCTTAAATTCCTTGCACGTCTTTGCAAAAGTGTCAACACGAGGAGGAGGAGGAATGGGTGCAACTGGGGGTGGAGGAGTATCTGCTGGGCCTGCAGTGGTAGCCCTAGCCTCCAAATATCTCCTAAACCACCCTGGAACCGTCACACCTTCTGGGAGATTAAGATCTTCAGCCATGCTGAAACGAAAAAGGAAAGATTCAAAATGGAGAATTCGAAAGATAAAGACAAGGATATGGCTATTTAGGATTATGTTTTTCATAAAAACTCTCTTTAAATAACATGTTTTTGAAAGCACTTCTTCCAAAAATACTTTAGAAAAATATTTTTCTAAAAATTTTATCTGTTCTGGTAACCTTATGCTCTGATACCACGTGTAACACCCCACGTCCATTAATGTCACTCACAAAGGGAATGCATTAACTTCCATGGAGGTCATAAGTGAATATAGAATAGAGAAATTACAACAAGACAGATAATAAATAGCACTTGGAAATCTAAAACTTTATTTTATTGCAGCGGAAATTAAATATGTCTGTTACATCATAAAACCATAGCTTATAACCAAGTACAACATCCGTCTCCACAAAAACAAAATACATAATCCCGTTACAATAAATAGCCATTAAAAAGAAAGATAACAAGCTGGACTTTACTTCTGCAGTCCAAGCTTTCCAAGAGATAAGCGATCCAATTAGACTCCACTAGAACTTGGCCCAACCTGAGGACCTGAAGGGAGAAAAAGATGGAAAAGAGGGGGACAGACATAAAGTCTGGCGAGTATGATAATTCTACAATACTATTATCAAAATAACTAGACTAAGGCATAAGCTGGAAAACAAGGAAATGTCTATGAAAGAGCAGATTAAGGACATAGACAGTCGCTAAAGGCAACGTTATAGGCGCTCCTAAATACTAAAGGATAAACACTATACTGCACCACACCAGTCACCCTAAAGATTGATCCCACTTAGCTTCACTTAGAAACTTTCTTAATGACTTTACGTACTCCTAGCTGACTACATAGGTGCCGCCTGCCCCTATCTCCACTAGGTGTACCCCACTTTCCATTTTTCGATCGGCTCCCTACTCGTAGATACCCGTGCTGGCCCCACAGTAGGGTGTATCATTCCCCTAAAGTGGCAACCCGATGTAACGGAGATGCACGGCTTATACCTACACGATGCAACAACGTCTTACCTACCAGCCCGGGTCCACACACGCATATGAAACCCGTTGGACTTGCGTTGCCACCGCTCCCTGTTTTGGCCTCTTATAGTCAAACCCAGTATACGTGTCCCGTCCTCGACTTGGGTCGAGCCCACAAAGATACGTTTTGGGATACTGGTTGAAATGGGCCCCCATTATTTCCCACAAGCATTCCACCTAAGCTTGTCCCATTAGTCCATCCACTTAACCCACTTAGTCATGTTCATTTACATGTGTATTTGGTTAAGTCTAATCGTATTTCAAATGCCTCTAAAGGCAACCACTAAATTCCTAATGCCACCCAAGGCACCTACTTAACCCCCATGTCCCACCTTACATGATTATCTGGTTAAGTATTCCTTAATTCATTAAGGCCATAACCTCATAAAGACCTCTCACATTAGACTGGCATTTATGGCAGCTGGATTTGCCGGGCGGGTCCGGGCAGTCTTACACCATAAAAGAGTCTAACCTCGTGTCTTTACAACTGTTATGCTTTAGTTTGGGCCTGGGACCTCTCACATTGGGCCGACATTTGTGACTACTGGATTTGCCGGGCGGGTCCGGGCAGGTTTACGTCACAAACGGGTCCAACCTCGTGTCCTAAGCATTGATTATTATTAATAATCCACTTTCCCCCAATTTTAATAATTCCCTATTTGAATTATTAATTAATTCCAAATTTAACAATGTCCATAATTGACTCAATTATGGACATCCATTCAAGGCATGCAAAATTATACAAAATTGCACCCAATTTATTAATTCATAATATCATCCCTACCCCACGTTTGAACGTTTATTCGCAAAATGTATGCTAGACCCGATTAGTCTAACTCATAGCATAAAAGAAAATATTCACAACAACAACATATATATGTGACTAAATAAATCATAACAAGGGGTGAAACTTGCATACATCCAAAATTACAACTTGCATAAGGTTATACATGTCATGGATCTAAGGGTGTCAACTTATTCATAATTCACATAATATGATTTTGATCAAATTTCATAAACTTGTATAGGACATGTGTGAATCAACATCATTAATAATATGGTTTTATATGGGTACACCTAACTCAATAGGCAAATTCCCAAAAATCAAAATTCATTTAATCATAGATTCATGTATATGGGTACACCTAACTTAATAGGCAAATTCCCATATTCAAGATCCAATTAATTTGTAGATTCATGTATATGGGTACACCTAACTCAATAGGAAAATTCCCATAATCAAGATCTATTATATATAAAAAAAACATAAACTTTAAACATGATCCAATTCGCATAAATAATAACATCATGATTTTACAACTTGTATAATTCAACACAACTTAACATGACATCATTATCAGATAACATAAGTATTTGAACATATGTGATAATATGAGATCTACAACATATAAGATTTACAACATAGCATATCATAATTTGCAACATAGCATGATATGATTTACAACATAGCATAGCATGATTTACAACATGGCATAACATGATTTATAATATAGCATAGCATGATTAATCACATATGACATAGCATAGGATTATTTACAACATAATCACTACAACATATACATGATAACATAATAGCATAACAAGAGATCCACAACATAATTCACAAATACATAACAATTCATATCACTTTCTTGTGATCCATTCATAACTTAATCAAATTATTTTATAATAATATTGTGAGATTCATCATACTCACTATTTTAAAGAAGAGAAATAGAAAGAGAGAGAGCTTTTGATTTGATTTGAGTAGATTTAGTTTGTAGATTAGGTCTTCTTCTTCTTTAGTTTGTGACGGCTACGCTGAACTCCATGGCAACAGCATGACGGTGGCTCTCCAATTTTTCAAGTGATTTAGGGTTAGAGTCTACCCACTTATTTATAGATGTTAGGATGCATTTAGGTCGTTAGATTAACCCTAGAATAGATTAGAGCCATTAGATTAACCCTAGAATAGATTAGAGCCATTAGATTTCGACCAGCCCTCAAAACACAGCCCGAAAACCCAACCAGATGCACCCAGGTCACCTGGGCTCGACCAGGGAGGTCGACTCCCAGGTCGACTCCCAAGTCGACCTGGCCCCCCCCAGGTCGACTTCCAAGTCGACCCCCAGGTCGACCTGGTCTGGGCGGGAATTTTCCCGCCTGCCTCCATTTCTGTGTTTTTGAAATCTGTTTTAAAATTTGAATTTTTCGTGAAACTTCTCGAGGCCATATCTCGGTCATACGAACTCTGATTTACAAAATTTCGGACTCTATTTCGCGTATTTTTCCGAGACGAACACAATGGCGCGGCCCATTTCCCAATATTCTTATATTTGAAATTAATTATTTTTTCATTTGTGAATATTAGTATTAACTGATTTACGGGGTGTTACATTCAAGCCTAGGATTATCGCTGATATATGCGAGCGCACGAATTTGGGAACGATTGGGAATGTTAGATTTGGGGCATAACTTATATTAAAACATGATTGGGATTTGAGCATAATTTATACCTTGATTTAAAACTTTAATTTGGGGCATAACTTGTACTGTGAATCAGATCGGGATTTAAGGCAAAATTTTGGATAAACATGAAAATTAGTTAATAATGAACATGCCTATATTTACAGTAATTAGAAACTGTAACCCCACTTAGACACGAGGTTAGATTACACTTGTGGTAGAAGATTGCCCAGAACCGCCCAGCAAATCCAGCTTCCACAAGTGGTTAATCTAATGTGAGGGGTCGAGTGCATTAATACGGTGCTAAGACACGAGGTTAAGTCCAACTTGTGGTAGAAGTCTGCCCGGAACCGCTCGGCATATCTAGCATCGACAAGTAGTAGACTTAATGTGAGAGGTCTAGTCCATTAACATCCATAAATGGATAACTTGTTAACCTGTAATACTTAACCTGTTTAAATCTATGATGGAGTTACATTAACCTGTTAAATTGATTAGGGTTTAATTAAACTTGCTTGAATCAGTAAGGGTTAAGTTAACCTTGTTAAATATGTGGAGGCGGGTTACACACACACACACACACACACACATATATATATATATATATATACACACACACACACACATACCCGACAAAATTAACCTGTTTTACATGTAGGGTTATGCAACCTTGTTAAACTGTTAGGCATAACCTGTTAAAATCCTAGTAGTGGGGATGCAAGCCTAGGATAGATACTTGTATCATCTGTTGTGTGGGACCTGTTTCAGTCAGTAACCCATCTTGGTATCGAGCGAGTACTCCGAACTAGGTCGGGGTAGGGGCACGCTTACTGAGTTGATTATAAGAGGTCACTTATGTGAGGGTGTTGACGGCGCGTTCCATCAGAGTCATGTGCGTGCATGGGTCCTCTTGCAAGGGAAAATAAGACGTTGTGACATCAGCAGATATAGGTTTGCATCTTGAAAATAACGGAGTTGCCACTTTAGGAACTGAAACATCCTACTGTGGGGCCAACACAGGTATCTATGTGATAGGGAGCCAATCGATTGGGGGTAGTAATTAGGGTACATCTAGTCTTGCTTGTTGGGAGGCTGTTATTATTGTTGGGGGTAACACCTGTCATTCCCGTTGGGTTACCGGTTATTCTTGTTGGGGGTAAAACTTGTCACAAGAAGTACACCCAAGTCTACCATCTTGTTCTAGTTGGGATCATTTTGTTATGCTAGTATTGGTGCAGAGAAAAGTACTTGAGAAGCACAATATATTTTGTCATGTTTATTCTGTTTATCCCGCTCAGTCTGTTATACATGCCTTATGATACTGTTCTCTCTTACCTAGTTTATATGTCTGTCATGATGCTTTTACTTATTTATATGCTAAATGTAACTGGACTTGCCAAACTTTATGTCTGACCCATTTTGTTTCCTTTTCTCTTTCTTCCATTTCCGCCCCCTCCCCCAGGTTCATAGGGTGGGAATACTCAGGCTTGATTTGGATTCTCTCTTTCATTCTGCTTGGAGATGTTTAGATGTACCGCTTTGTTTCCTTGTCTTGTGTGATGTGGCTATTTTTGGGGACTATGCTTTTATATTATTGTACTCTGATGATTTTAGTACAAGGCAGATGCTTTAAATTGATGTAATGGGTCTTCTGTATTTTAGACTTATGATGTAACTGGGTTTTGGACCACGAGGTTTTCTGTTTTAATAAAGTTTTATATTCCGCTGTTATTTTATATTTGTCTTGTGATGTTTCTGTTCTTATTTACCTATAATGCTTCACGAAATTTAATGCATTTTGACAAAGAGTGACATTAACGGACGTGGGGTATCACATTTGGTATCAAAGCTGAAGGTTACCAAATCGGATACAAGATTTTGAAAATTAGTTTCAAAAAACGTTTTAAAAGAAAGCATTTTCAAAAGAAAACTCTGTTTTGAAAAACATATTCCTTAAAGCCATATGGAACATCTTGCGATTCACTATTTGAATCCCTTTTCTTTTCTTTTTCAGCATGTCTGGGAAACCAATTCTTCCCAAGGGCGTTACGATATCGGCTTGGTTTCATAGGTATCTTGAGGCTATGGCACCTGCCAAAGGCTAAGAAGACGCCCCTCCCCCAACTGCAGCCACTGTTCCTCCTCCTCCCCCTCCGCGAGCGGATAATTTCTCCAAGATATGTAAGGACTTCTGTGCTATAGGAGGGAAGCCATTCCGAGGAACTGGGACTTTTGTAGAAGCAAGGAATTGGCTCAAAGAGATGGAGGATTTATTTGGGATTTTTGAGGTTGATGACCGTAGGAAGATTTGGTTGGCCGTTTGGCAGCTAAAAGATGAGGCTTCATTTTGGTGGGAAGTGACGCAAGCAGAGTGTCCAGTTGAGACTTGGGATGATTTCCGACAGAGATTTGAAATGAAGTATCTTTCTCAAGCCGAGAAAAGTATGCAAATGGAAAGGTTTTTGGCACTTAAGCAAGGGGCCATGTCTGTCAAAGAGTATGTTAATAAATTCAATCAATTGGCGAGGTTTGGTTTGGAGCTAGTGAATACCCCGCACAAGAAAGCTTTGACGTTTGCTAGAGGAATGAATGAGCCCGTTCATAGGTTGGTTATGTCTCATATTCCCATGGGAGTAACTTTTGTGAAACTCGTTGATATGGCGTTGATGCACGAAGATGATAAAGGTGGAAAGAAAAAGGCTAAGATTGATGAAACACAAACAAGAAAGTGTGGCCCAAGAAAGAACAACAACAGCAAAAGAAGGGCGGAAAGAATGACAAAGCTCGAGATAAAGGGAAATGTCATAATTGCGGACGCGAGGGTCATTTGGTCAAAGACTGCAAAAGAAAGAAGAATGCTTGCTTCAATTGTGGAGACGTCGGACACTATTCTAAAGAGTGCTCGAAGAAGCAAGGACAAGGCCAAAGGGCAGGATCTTCAGGAGGGTAGGTGCATGCTCTCGTGGACAGTGTTCCAGATAGAGGTAGGAAAGTTTATGTTGAAGGTTTGATTTCTCTTTCCAATCATCCTGTTAGAATTCTTTTTGATTCAGGTGCTTCGCATTCTTTTATATCTGATTCTGCGGTTGAGTCTCTATACCTTAGTACTAGTATGGTTTTGGATCCCGTTGTTGTCTCAAACCTCATTGGGGGTACGACTCATTTGTCTATGATTTGTCAAGGTTTGAGAATATCTGTATTGGGCATTGAGTTTGAATGCGACGCATATATGCTTGGTTTCATGGGCTATGGTTTGATTCTAGGGATGGATTGGCTAGTCATGTATGGTGCCATTCTGGATTGTGAGAGGAGGCCCGTTAAGGGTCGAACCCGTCTCCTATGGGTGTCGACCCATGGTTGACCCCTACACAGGGGTGTCGACCCCTATGTTGACCCCGGGATCGACCCCAATCTGATCTGGGCAGATCCTTTTCTGTGTACTTGGACGCGTTTCTGAGCGAGATTCGCTGACCTTAGGCTATAAATTGGACCTCATTCTCATTGTTTTATTCACCAAAATAATGGAGACAATGAGGTGCTGCCCCAACTCATATTAAAATAGCATATTCTTCTGCAATAACAAGTTATACGTATTCAAGAATCTCTGCTACCACATCAATAGTCAATTCTCTGTTCTTTAGATCCAGTCACAGTGAGATCATGATATTTTTAGATATAAACAATTAATAGTAATCTTGACATGTTTATAAGTTGGATCTAAACCTATGCCTGTTAGTGGCCTGAATCATAACTAAACAGATCTATCATTACTTGTACACCTGATCCTCTGTTTAGTTCTTGCATGCCTATCTTTATTTTTCTCATTCTGTTAGTATGCCTAATCATGTCACCATATTCCTATCCTGTTAGTATGCTTACTTTTGCCATTAAATGTCTGTCTTGTTACTATGCATATTCTTGTTCTCTTCTCTACCTCTTTCCTTTTTTTATTTTTATAGCCAGGCCACCTTCAAGCCTAGGCCTATCGCTGAATGAAATATGCGAGGGCACGAATTTTGGAACGATTGGGAGCGTTAGATTTGGGGCATAACTTATATTAAAACATGATTAAGATTTGGGCATAATTTATACCTTGATCTAAAACTTTAATTTGAGGCATAACTTGTATTATGAATCAGATTGGAATTTGGGGCATAATCTTTGATAAACATGAAAATTGGTTAATAATGAACATGCCTAGATTTACAGTAATTAGAAACTGTAACCGCACTTAGACACGAGGTTAGATTACGCTTGTGGTTGAAGTCTGCCCAGAACCGCCCGGTAAATCCAGCGTCCACAAGTGGTTAATCTAATGTGAGGTATCGAGTGCACAAATACAGTGCTAAGACACGAGGTTAAGTCCGACTAGAAGTCTGCCCGGAACCACCCGGCATACCCAGCATCCACAAATAGTAGACTTAATGTGAGAGGTCTAGTCCATTAACAGCCATAAATGGATAACTTGTTAACCTATAATACTTAACTTGTTTAAATCTATGGTGGGTTACATGAACCTGTTAAATTGATTAGGGTTTAATTAAACTTGCTTGAATCAGTGGGGGTTAAGTTAATATTGTTAAATCCGTGGGGGCGGGTTATACACACACACACACACACACACCCGACAAACTTAACCTGTTTTACATGTGGGGTTATGCAACCTTGTTAAACTATTAGGCATAACCTATTAAAATCCCAGTAGTGGGGATGCAAGCCTAGGAGTGAAGCTTGTATCATCTGTTGTGTGGGACCTGTTTCAGTCAGTAACCCATCTTGGTATCGAACGAGTACTCCGAACTAGGTCGGGGCACACTTACTGAGCTGATTATAAGTGATCACTTGTGTGAGGGTGTTGACAACGCGTTCCATTGGAGTCATATGTGTGCATGGGTCCGCTTTCTAGGGAGATAAGACGCTGTGACATCTGTAGATATAGCCGTGCATCTTGAAAATAACAAGGTTGCAACTTTGGGAGGTGATACATCCTACTGTGGGGCCAGCACGGGTATCCACGGGATGGGGAGCCGATCGATTGGGGGTAGTATTTAGGGTACATCTAGTCTTTCTTGTTAGGAGCCTATTATTATTGTTGGGGGTAACACCTATCATTCCTGTTGGACAACCTGTTATTCTTGTTGGGGGTAAAACCTGTCACTAGAAGTACACCTAACTCTACCATCTTGTTCTAGTTGGGATCATTTTTTTATTCTATTATTGGTGCAGAGAAAAGTACTTGAGAAGCGCAATATATTTTATCATGTTTATTCTGTTTATCCTGCTCAGTCTGTTATACCTGCCTTATGATACTGTTCTCTCTCATCCAGTTTATATGCCTGTCATGATGCTTTTACTTATATATATGCTAAAAGTAACTGGACTTGCCAGACTTTATGTCCGACCCGTTTTGTTTCCTTTTCTCTCTCTTCCATTTCACCTCCCCCAAGGTTCTCAAGGTGGGAATACTCAGGCTTGATTTGAATTCTCTCTTTCATTCTGCTTGGAGCTGCTTGGATGTACCGCTTTGTTTTCCTGTCTTCTCTGATGTGGCTATTTTTGGGGACTATGCTATTATACTAATGTACTCTGATGATTTTAGTACAAGGCGGATGCTTTAAATTGTAATGGGTTTTATGTATTTTAGGCTTATGATGTAACTGGGTTTTGGACCATGATGTTTTCTATTTTAATAAAGTTTTAAACTCCGTTGTTATTTTATATCTATCTTGTGATGTTTCTATTTTTGTTTACCTATAACGCTTCACGAAACTTAATGCATTCTGATAAAGATTGAAATTAACGGATGTGGGGTGCCACAATAATCTCTCAGCCTTCATATATCTAGTCATCCAACCTGACAGATTTTCCTAACTCAAGCAACCTAATCAAGCAACCATTATCCACCAACTCACGACCTTTGATTTTTCACCTCATTCGCTGTTCTACAGTGATCAACGAACACCTTTCAACACTTCAAACCTTCCTACTTGAATTTACTTCGAAGTCACACCATCACTGAGCCAAATGACATCACTGCGTTGCTTCTGACCGACCAGCCTCAGAGCAACCTGCTTCTGACCGACCCAGTCCATCCTGACCGAACAACCTCCTTCAGATCATCCCAGTTCATCCCGACCGACCAGACCACTTCAGACCGACCCAGTCCATCCTGACAGACCCGACCTCCTGCTGATCAACCCAGTTCATCCTGACCGACCCGACCACTTCGGACTGACACAGTCCATCTGACCGACCCGACCCAATCCCTCACAAAAGCATGACCGACCGACCAAAAAGCACCGACCCGACCGACCAGCGTCCTGACCGACCCAACCGACCATCTTCCTGACCGACCCGACAAACCAGAATAGAGTCGACCGACCCAGTCCCTTACTTGTTTCCCAAGCTACATCTTGACCGACCAGAAACCTGCACAACTCCAATCCAAGTTCAATTTCAACCAAAACTTTGCTAATCGACTATCCTAATGAAATCTATCCATCCATTTCATGAAATATGACCACAAACATGATGTGAAATCATTAACAACATGAAAACAACGATTTTCACCACAAGTTATATAAATTTTCAAAGTCATGATAAACGAACATATGCACATAATTACAGATCTAACTTGCATAAACATATGAAATAACATAGAAATTACCGATTTTAAGTTGCTAAATTAGATCCTATGGCGATTCCTATGAAAATAAGCTTACCATGATGTAGATCTTAGGAAAACGACTTGAATTTGATGAAAAACATGATCAAACATTCATATACTTGATTGAATCCGTGTGAGAGATGCATATCACTCACCAATTCTCCAAATCAAAGAAAGAACGATGAAATTAGATTCCGAACAACGAAGAACTTGATCCAAATCCTTCAATTCGATGAACACTCACTTTGATTTGTGTAGATCTAGCTTCAAGCAATGTAGATCTTCGATTCTCAAAGCTCTAATGGTGAAAGGATGAAGAAATGGAGGATCCCCTGGCTCTTACGAATGAGAGAATGGAGAAAGTAAGCTATTCTCCATACCTCCCACCCTCTATTTGTAGCTTTCCACTAGCCCACTAATGAGCCTCTCCAAATCAGCCCATTAAGGCTTCACAAAACTGAACAACCAACTGTTAAACCTCAAAACAGCGATTCCTCCCAAACCGCTGAGCCAAATCTTTAATGTGACAACTCTACGGAAAGGCAACCATCATTTCCTTTCCAATGGCATAGGTCTCAATACCTGATTCGATCCGAGTCAAAAGTTATGCCCTGTACAAGACTGTCAAGGGGAAATTGGTCACAAAGGAAATTGGTAAAAAAATATGGACATGTCTCACATTCCCATAAACATCATATTAAAATATGAGAATGATCCAACCCTCAGGGAATAAAATAAAATTATTTCACGATCCTCTGATATGTAAGATGCGGGTTGTTACATTCTCCCCCCTTAGGAATTTCACCCCTAAAATTCAAACAAACACAAGCCACCACAACAATTCATCATGCCTATTACTCGTGTGCAACCAATTCTATCATCCAAATTAGCAGCCATCAGACCATGCATCCATAGCCCTATCCTAGCATGCGGAATTATAAAACAACCATAGCAAATGTTACAATGATGTAAGGCGGTACGATACTAATTGGTCATACCGATGAAGAGTTCTGGATGGGTCGCCTTTATGCTCTCTTCCGTCTCCCACGTACAATCGTCGCCATCCTCACTCCATTGTACCTTGACTAACTTAACCGTCTTCCTCCTAAGTTGTTTCATGTCATTGCCCACAACACGGAGCGGCTTACGAGGTCTCATAACTATGGTCTCGACTTCTAGATCTTCGTACTGATCTGCAGATACCACAACATTCGAATCATGCATGAACTTCCATAGAAACGACACATGGAACACATTATGCACACTTGACATCTTCTCGGGTAACTCCAATCTATATGCGAGCTTCCCAATTCGTTCGACTATCGAAAATGGTCCAACGAACTTAGGAGCTTCCCTTTGCTTCCAAATATAACCACATGCTTCAATGGCGAAATCTTCACGAAAAACATATCACCAACGTCAAACTTCAAATCTTTTCGACGTTTATCAGCATAACTCTTCTGACGATCTTGGGCTGCCTTCATTCGTTGCCAAACGATCTCAATACAATCTGATGTCTCTCCTATCATATATGGCCCAAGTATCAACTTATCTCCAGTTTCTAACCAACATGTTAGAGAATTAAATGGTCTACCATACAATGCCTTGTGTGGTGCCATCCCAATGCTTGACTGGTAGCTGTTGTTATAAGCAAACTCAACTAGATGCAGATGGTCTTCCCACGATCCACCAAAGTCTAAAAAACAAGCCCTTATGAGATCTTCCAAAACCCGGTTAACCCTCTCAGTTTGACCATCACTTTGGGGATGATATGTCATACTCAAGCACAACTCGGTTCCCGAAGTTTCTTGCAAACTCTTCCAAAATCCACTCGTGAACAATGGATCTCGGTCACTCACTATGATCTTTGGGATACCATGGAATCGAACTATCCATTTCACATAAAGTTCAGCCAACTTCAATGCGGTCCTAGTCAACTTTACAGAAATGAATCTTGCACTTTTGGTTAAGCGATCCATGATGACCCAAATCCCTTCGTTTCCTGCCCTGGTTCTTGGTAGTTATCGATAAAATCCATTGATATATGCTCCCACTTCCACGTAGGAACTTCCAATGGCTGAAGCAATCCACTCGGCTTCCTCTGTTCAACTTTCACCAACTGACAGTTCATACACTTGGAAATGAACTTTCCAGTATCTCCTTTCATCCCTTCCCAGTAGTAAACTCGCTTCATGTCCTGATACATCTTATTACCACTGGGATGAATCATCAACTTCGAGTGGTGACATTCCCTCAGAATCTCATCTCTCAATCCGTCGATATCAGGAACAACCAGTCGTCCTTGATTTCGAAGCCAACCTTCTCGATCGACCTCGAACTCTTTATCTTCTGGTTCCAGTTTCTGGATAAACTCGACAAGCTTTGCATCTTTTTTTGGCTCTCGCCAATTCTTTCGATGAGAGTAGGTCTTATCAATAAGCTTGCCAACATTTTAGGTTCCAATTCACGCCTTAGCTTGAAATCAAACCCCGCCAAGTACTCGAGGCTCTTTCATTCTGAAAACATCGCTCCCAAACTTGCGTGTCTTCGACTCAACACATCAGCCACTGCGTTGCCTTTACCAGGAGTATAGGTGATTGACATAGAAATGTGTTTATTTTATGCTCTTATATCTTATCTTTTGTATATAAATAAATATTACTTGGGTATTGTTTTGTCACTTTTACAGATATTCTAACCCAGCCCGCATGCAACCAGAAAAGTAGAGAAATAGAGATCAAATTGCTATATATTTACATTTTGAAGAATTGTAGATGAAGATCTCACATCTAGTTGTTGTTGGACAAGAAAATGATTGTTAAAAGGCCATGCACATCTCAAAAGGAGGTTTGCAAGAGAAAATGAGAAAAGGCCTAGAACTTGTTTCAAATGACAAAAGGCCTAAAACTTACTTGAAATAGCTAGGCCCATTTGTAATTAGGGTTAGGGTTTGGTTATCTCCTATAAATACCCTTGTAATATCATTGTAGCCACCATCCTATTTTTTTTATCTTAACCTCCATTAATAAAAGTTCTTCTTCTTCTTTTATTTTCTAGCATTTTTCTTTTTCTTAGCAATTGGTGTTGTCTTCACAATTAGTTTTGGTAGAACACCAATTGTATTTTACATTTTTTTTATTAGTGATTAGTCTTTTGATTAGTTTCAACGACAACCCTAATTTTTCTTTTTGTTGTTCTTCTTTTTCTGCAATTTTAATTTCTGCATTTTATTGTGTTTTGCATTTTATTTTCCAAGCAATTTGTGCCATCTATTCAATCAGATTTGATAGAGCTCAAGTTGTCTTTGCGATTTTATTTTCATTAGTGATTAATCGTTTGATTAGGTTCAACGATAATCCTAATTTTGCAATTTCAATTTGTTTTTATTTCAACCAAATCTGCAAACTTCGTCTAACTAGCCCAAGAGATTAGATAAATAATTTGATTTTAATCTACCTCCCTGTGTTCGACCTGCATACTACACATCTGTTCACTTGCATAATTTATTACAAATATCAAGCTTTTCTAGCATCGATCAAGTTTTTGGCGCCGTTGCCGGGGAGGTAAAAACTAAATTTTATTATTTATTTAATTTCCGATTCGTGTTAGTTTTTTTTTCCTTTTGTTTTCATGTATATATAGAAAAAAAATCTTAATTAGTTGATTTAGTATTATGTACTGATACTTTAATCTTCTTAACAAGAGAAAAAATAATTGCCAAATTTTCTTGATTTTATTTCCTTTTCATTTCATTTATTTCTTTCCCCTTTTCAAATTTTCCTTTTTCATTTTTTTCTCTCTCTCTTCAAATTTTACAAAGAAATAAAAAAATCATAAAAAGTTTCTCTTTTTTTTTTGCAATTTTCTTCCCTGCTTTATTTCTTGCCTTTTGTTGCTCTTTCTGTATATACAAATCTTCAACAACCATTCACTTACATTCTCCATCCACCTCCACATACAAAACCACACCTGCATCACCATAACGTCTGTCAATACCCACTTCCCTCACGCCATTCATCCCATCTACATCACCACATAAACTTAGAACCACCCCACTTCCCTCACGCCATTCATCCCATCTACATCACCACATAAACTCAGAACCACCATCCAAACCACAATCCACGTTCCCCTGATCCTACCCACCATCACGCAAATTTCTACCGACCATACAGCATCTCCACAAAACTCCCTCACAACCCATAGAAAATCCAGTAATCATTTACAGATCCACCACAACCCTCTGGAAATCTTTGCGTCATCTCCTTTTAACCATCATCAACCTCCTACAGTTTTACCCACGCTCAAGACAAAACTCGTTACCATCACGGCAGCAACCATCTTACCACTCTCACCAAACATATCATCGCATTACTGCCTCTAAATACTGTCAGCAAACCACCATCTCCTCCCTCACCAAAGACCCCTCACCAAATTTCCTACATCACACCCTGCTTCATACTCCAAAAACTGTACCCCTCATCCCCTTCAACCCATCGAACTGGGCCAACCAGAAATCGCAAGCCACAATTCGCTTCGAACAATAGCCACCCATAATCGAACCTTCCAAATAGCAGTTCATCACGCAAAGAACCACATCCCCAATTCTCAAGACCACACGTCTGTACCAATTCGCAATTCATCCCATCCAAAATCCGATTCGAAGATTTCAGATCAGAACTCCAATCCCCCTCCAACTCACACACGCATCGATATACATCACAGCAAACCCAAAATCGGAACCCAAAATTTCGATTCGAACCAATTGGAATCCAAACCCTGAATACCCGATTTGAAGCATCGATCGTTGAATCCCGAAGCACTAATACCCGATCCCAATTCGAAAACCGATACGAACTTAAATCGATCGATTTTAGAAAAAAAAAGAAAGGAAAAGGAGGCATGCTATTTTTCTGTATATTGTCATGGTTGTTAAATTAGTTTGATCTATTTAATTTGTTGTGGCTTTGAGAATAATAAAGAGGAGCTAGGTATTTGCGTTTGAGTTTGGTTTGGGGTTTATTTATCTGCGTGTTTTGACTTTTGAGTTGAGTAGGTGGACTGTTTGTCTTAGTTAGTGCGTGAGTTATTTTTTTTTAGGTTAGCTTTAGTTTTTGTATTTTGTTGGAGTCTGGTTTGTTAACCTAGTTTGTTTTATTGTTTTTGTTTTCAATCTTTGTTTAGTTTTTGACCAATCTTGATCTTGTTGAGTTTTAATTGTTTTATTATTATTTTTATTTTATTCTTTTTTCTTTTCAAAAAAAAGAAAGAAAAAGAAAAGAAATCAAAGAAAAATTCAAAAGCGTGAAGAATCCAAGCAAACATAGAAGAAAGGGGTCAAGCGATTGCAAATAGTGAAATTCAATGGCTCTGGACGGACTGCCATAACTCATTGTAAAATTTTCTGAACTCTATAGGTGCTCTGCAGCAATGAAAAAAAAATACAGACATTGCTTGTAAAAATTTCTACAGGGGCAGCGGCTTGCTTGTACAATATTTTAATTTTCTGCAGTTATTATTGCCTGATTTTTGTGGTTGGCTGAAATTTCTATAACTACTGTCATCATTCTCATCGTTTTTCGATAATATAACTTGATTAGACATTGCAAAATAATTGACTACAAGTGTGTATTTTATGAAACTGATTCTCTCAACGGTTTGATCGCGGATATATATTAGTTCAATTTATTGAACTTCTAGCAAAAGAGGTTGCATACTACCCGTAAAACATTGGTCGTATCCGTTAGTATTTATACTATACGTGAATGACCATAAGACCCTCTTCCCCCTTCAAATCGAGATTATCAACTAATAAAATATATTTGAGTACGTTATTTATTTTGTAATAACAGCTACTTGTGTCAAATTTAAGTTTTGGATTTTCCATATTTGATAACGATGAATGAGAAAAGTCTTAGCCACCATAATTCTTCTAGGGACTTGGAGATTGATAAAATTAGCATGATTCATACCACAGTTGATGAAACTTTTATTGACACTTCTGAAGGCTTGAAAATGTGTTTAACCATTTCAACTCTGATTTCGATAAGCTCGAATACATTTCTGAATTAAATGAACTTCTTGACCCGAAACCTATGTCATCTGAATCTAACCAAGGAACGTTAACCAATGTCATACACGAACTTCCTAAGTTAGACCTCAAACCCCTTCCATAAGACTTTGAGTATGATCACTTGGACTTTTCGAAAAATTCTCCCATAATCTTGGCCTCTGATCTTACCAAGGACCAAGAAGAAAAACCTTTGAAAATTTTACGGAATAATCTACATTTGAATTATATAAATCATTGGCAAGACAAAATTTTTATAGGAAGGATTTTCATTTCAGAATTTGCTGACATACCTATTGCATCTCACAAATCATATAAGAAATCATCGTGCATCATTTTTGATAGAGGCAAGTGTGGGGGGAAAAGGAAATTTCATTCTTCAAACATTCACCATCATCATAGATTTCATTCTGCATATGATTTTCATTCGCATATAGTGACTAAACTTCATTTTATTTTACAAATAATTTGCAACTCATTCACCTTTGGGTACGATCTTTCAAATTTAGGAAACGTTACAGTGTGGACACTGTTTAGTTCTAATGTGGGGGGGAGTCTGCATTGCATTCATTTTTATTTTTATTTTCATTTTATTTTTCTTTTCACTTTCATGCATTTAGATAGGACCATCATGCATTTTAAGTCATAATAACATGCCATTTTTTTTTGAAAATCCGACACATTTTAGATTGATACAACAAAATAAGTTAAGGATTGTTAATCAGTTGATAGTATTTTTTTCTCTCAGATCGAATATAAAATATAATGAAAAGTTGAATTTTGAGGGATAATAGTGTAACCGGTACATAGGAAGATCTTAGGTGGTGACCATGAAATCTATTCTATATTGTAGTCTTTGTTTAAATAAGTGGAGGACTTAAAATACTTATATTGGCTGTTCGAATCTTTAAAACTAAGTTGTGTTAAGTTGAATTCGCGTAACTCTCTTTTGTACTTATATTTTCAATAATAATAGTAATCCAAGGGTATCCAACATTGCTTGTATATCTAGCGTTGGTGTGCAAACCCGCCAAGCTCTATCCGACATGTTGTTGACAAAGTCAGCGTTGGAATATCTTGGTCTAATTTTATGAGTTGTACACCTAAGGATTACCGACATGTTGTTGACAAAGTCAGCATCGGTCTGCACAATCCACCAAGCTCTGTCCTAACTCTCCGTCAGTCTGCAAGGGAGTGTATGGGTGGTATACCATGGTCTTTCAAGTTTGGTGTATGTAATTAATCATAAATTTCAATTTTTATAGAGATAGAGAATAAGCGATGAAGCCCAAGCACTTCTTGACCTTATTGATTTGACTAGCCATACACGAGGAAATAATAATACCACTTTACAAACTGTGCTAAGCAAACTAAGAATCTATTTCATGGCTGCACTATGTTATCGACCGAACCAACTGGCCAAACTGGAATTTAACATTTGAAAACTTGATTTATGTTGAAAGTTTGTGACAAGTTGAGGTAACTAAAGTACAATCAACTAATTAGGAATTATTAACTTAATTTGTTGTACCACTTTCCTGAAACAAGTCGTGTTTTCAATTTTGGTTTTCAATTGCATAAGTCCTCTGCATTCATCTAGTTTCATTAGAATCATAACATACTGCATTTGGATTTTGTGGGTAGTATCCGCTGAAAACCCTCACGAGACACCACTCGTCCTACTAGGGACACCTAGAGGTTTAACGGCTTGTTGCATACGCTCAATGCAATCGTGTTTCCTACGAAAGTGTGACCTATCTAGTTTAGTTTTTCATTTCTTGTTTTACTCGAGGACGAGTAAAAGATAAGTGTGGGGGTATTTGATTGACATAGAAATGTGTTTATTTTATGCTCTTATATCTTATCTTTTGTATATAAATAAATATTACTTGGGTATTGTTTTGTCACTTTTACAGATATTCCAACCCAGCCCGCATGCAACCAGAAAAGTAGAGAAATAGAGATCAAATTGCTATATATTTACATTTTGAAGAATTGTAGATGAAGATCTCACATCTAGTTGTTGTTGGACAAGAAAATGATTGATAAAAGGCCATGCACATCTCAAATTAAAGGAGGCTTGCAAGAGAAAAGGAGAAAAGTCCTAGAACTTGTTCCAAATGACAAAAGGCCTAAAACTTACTTGAAATAGCTAGACCCATTTGTAATTAGGGTTAGGGTTTGGTTATCTCTTATAAATACCCTTGTAATATCATTGTAGCCACCATCTTATTTTTCAATCTTAACCTCCATTAATAAAAGTTCTTCTTCTTCTTTTATTTTCTAGCATTTTTCTTTTTCTTAGCAATTGGTGTTGTCTTCACAATTTGTTTTGGTAGAACACCAATTGTATTTTACATTTTTTATTAGTGAATAGTCTTTTGATTAGTTTCAACGACAATCCTAATTTTTCTTTTTGTTGTTCTTCTTTTTCTGCAATTTTAATTTTTGCATTTTATTGTGTTTTGCATTTTATTTTCCAAGCAATTTGCGCCATCTATTCAATCAGATTTGATAGAGCTCAAGTTGTCTTTGCGATTTTATTTTCATTAGTGATTAATCGTTTAATTAGATTCAACGATAATCCTAATTTTGCAATTTCAATTTGTTTTTATTTCAACCAAATCTCCAAACTTCATCTAACTAGCCCAAGAGATTAGATAAATAATTTGATTTTAATCTACCTCTCTGTGTTCGACCTGCATACTACACATCTGTGCACTTGCAGAATTTATTACAAATATCACGCTTTTCTAGCGTTGATCAATAGGCGATACCAAAGTCTTAAGACGCCAGAAACTCTAGCCATCTTTGCTGCCGAAGATTCAAATCCTTTTGGAAGAAAAGATACTTCAACGACTTGTGATCTGTGAACAACTCGAATTGGACTCCCAATAGGTTATGTCTCCACATATTCAGAGAAAACACAATCGCTGTCAACTCTAAATAATGAGTTGGTTAATTCCTCATGCAGCTTCAGTTGTCGACTCGCGTAGGCCACAACCTTATCCTTCTGCATCAGCACTGCTCCATGTCCAGTACCACATGTATCGGTATACACAATCATCTCTTCATTCCCACTTGAAATGGTCATAACATGAGCACTCGTCAGTCTCTCCGTCAGGATCCCAAACGCTTGCTCAAACTTTGCATCCCATGTGAACATTTGGTTTTTCTTCGTCAATCCTGTCAATGGCGCAGCTATCTTAGAGAAATCCTTGATAAACCGTTGGTAATATCCTTCCAACCCAAGGAAACTCTGAACATCCATCGCATTCTTAGGATGATCCCAGTCCGGGATTACTGCCACCTTAGTGGGGTCAACCGCTATTCCATTTCCAAAAACTACATGGCCTAAGAACCTTATTTCGCTCTTCCAGAAGTGACACTTCGAAAACTTAGCCTTCAGCTGATGCTTTCGCAAGATTTCCAACACAACTCTCAAGTGCGTCTTGTGCTCTTCCTAATTCCGAGAATAAACTAGAAAATCATCCATGAACACAAGCATGAACTTGTTCAACTGATCTCTGAAAACTCTATTAATAAGATCCACAAAATACGCTGGCACGTTAGTCAACCCAAATGTCATCACCAACCATTCGAAGAAATTGGACGGTGTCCTGAAAGCAGTCTTCGGTATGAAAATAAGCTTACCATGACGTAGATCTAAGAAAAACGACTTGAATTTGATGAAAAATAAGAATATACTAGATTGAATCCGTGTGAGAGATGCATATCGCTCACCAATTCTCCAATTCAGAGCAAAAACGGTGAAATTAGATTCCGGACCGCGGAGAACATGATCCAAATCCTTCAATTCGATGAACTCTCACTTTGATTTGTGTAGATCTAGCTTTAAGCAATGTAGATCTTTGATTCTCTAAGCTCTAATGGTGAAAGGATGAAGAAATGGAGGATCCCTTGGCTCTTCGAAATGAGAGAATGGAGAAAGTAAACTATTCTCCATACCTCCCACACTCTATTTATAGCCTTCCACTAGACCACTAATGGGCCGTTCCAAATCATCCCATTATGGCTTTATAAACCTGAACAACCAACTGTTAAACCTTAAAACAGCGACTCCTCCCAAACCGCTGAGCCAAATCTTTAATGTGACCACTCTACAGAATGGCAACCATCATTTCCTTTCCAATGGCATAGGTCTAAACACCTGATTCGATCTAAGTCAAAAGTTATTACTTGTACAAGACTGTCTGGGGCAAATTGGTCACAAACGAAACTGGTAAAAATTATGGACATGTCCCACATTCCCATAAACAACATATTAAAATATGAGAATGATCCAACCCTCAGGGAATAAAATAAAAATATTTTATGATCCTTCGATACGTAAAATGCAGGCTATTACATTCCATCTTCAACGTTTACGTATTTGCTGGTCGGAATGGTTTCAAGTATAAATTTGATCCCGATCTTTCCGTACCAACAATCGATTTGGCCAGATTTGATAGTCGGTGATTTAACTATCAAAATAAACAACCAACATCCATAGAAATTAAAATGGATTTATTGGGTCAGTATACAACATCACTTGGCTTCTTTAGTTAAACGTTTGTTAATTAAATTTCTAAATCTTCCAACATTTGGAATACCGCCCTTTCACTTTTTATTTCCAAATTACCTTATAACTCTTCATATTATAGTTTAAAATATCCTTCACGGAAATATTAATTTAATTTTCTCAACTATCCTCGTTTCTAAACTAATATCATCCTTGGATAATCATGAAGTAATCGAAGTTGGGATATTTTATTTACCTCTCAGACCTTGAGTCGACAACATTCTTATCTTTGGAGATAGAAGTTTATTAACGAAATCTCATTCCACTAATTATCTCAACACTTCTACTTACTATAAGATTTTAAACATGGCTTTTAACTCCATCTATTCTCTTTTCAAAAACTTATTTCAATCCCAGATTCACATTTACTAAATTTAAAGCATCTCTATTACCTTATTTTTAGGCTTTTAAGTTCCGTCTAACTTCTTTCCGATTTCAAATCCCTTTTGAACTGGTTCCGACTCTTAAATCATTAATCCATTTATATCCTGCTTTAATAATTGCCCAATTTGGATCTTATAAAAATCCAACCAATAGAATTCTTAATAAGAGTTCATATTAAATATAAATTCATTTACAATTTCGTTTAAACTACACATAAGGCTTTTCAACTTCATAAACTTCCATTGAAAGAATTTAGCTTCAAGATTCATCACTTTGATTATTATTAAAATAATAATAATAATCAATTCCAACATCTTTAGAAATCAATTTGCTTACTTCAACATTAATAGTTAATCTTTCTTTTAGATAATTAAAACAATAATCGATTTTAAAAATAATTATTGATGATTCAATAATTTATTTAATAATCTACCTTGGTTTAAAACAGTTGACTTAGTTAACTCAAGACAAGGTTAATCCATTAACCAATTCCATTAGTCCTTTCTTTTAATCACTTTAAATAATTTTCTTTAATTTAATTAACAATCTAATTAAATTAAATAATTGCAATTAATTATTATTTGAAACAATTAATTCAATCCTTAACCATTTAGTTAATTTCTGCTCATTGCTTATAAAACTCATTAACATAAGAATTTGCTTTTATATAATCGGTTCATAGTTACTAGATAAAATATTTATTTATTTATTTTAATAAACCTTTATTCAAATAATCTATATAATATAGATTTCAAAATTCGTTTTGGTTATAAATTAAATTCTCATAACCTTATTTTATCGATTTACCAGACCGTAAATCAACATTCATAAAATGATTCATTTTTAGGCCAATCGTTGCCAATAACTTGACTAGTATCATCCATTGGTTAATGACAAACAATTGTTGAATTTTAATTCAATGATCAAGAGTAAATCAATCATTCAATCATACTGGTTAAATAGTTAATATAATATAATATGAATATAAACAACATATTTGAGGAATCTGATTGCTCCAACCTGTCATTCCCTGCATCAAAATGGGTTACCTTAAATTCAATACGATAATATGTTTGTCATGGGTAAGCAGGAATAAACAGTTTAACTAATAATAGTCAACAATCAATTAATAACATTCATTCAAGCATCCAATTATTTATTTAATACGTTTATATCATTATAAACATAACCAATAAGGTAAGTTACCTCATTTGGAATCTAATCGTTAAAAATAACGATTTAATTTGATTAAATTAAAAAACGTTTAATTTAATAAATTAATATTAAAAATATTCAACATATATGCAACTAGTCATCAAATCATCAACCATCAGCAACCATTGCACACAAAATAAAAACCCGACTTATAAAAATATAAGTGGGATAAACTGAGTGAGTTAAACTCACCGTGAGTTCTCAATCATTGCAAAACGGTTTAATTAAATTAAAAAAATGTTTAATTTAAATTAAAACCACCAGCTGCTTCCGACTCTGCTCCAAAAGGTTACGCTCGTCGGTACGGTCTCAACATCCCTGGTTTTATCGAATTCTGAAATATATAAACGAGTTATTAATATTATACGTATTGGGTTAAATTTTAAATAAATTAAATCCTAATATAATTTCATGAACAAAAATATTCTTAGCTAACTACAAGCTAATTTTAAGGTGGTTAAACCATCTTGTTACCGATTATAGATTAATGTATTGGAAAAATATTATAAACAAATTTCTTTTTTCTCTCCACGGTAATGCTACCGAAAACATGAACGCAGTTCACTCATAAAAAAGAGTCGTACCTTAGTTTTAAAGACAAGAATAATTTTATATAAAAACTAAATTACATGTAGGCTAAGTAAGGATTAGGCAAAATAACCCACGGTCAGGCACACTTTAAAAGGAAATTGGCCACATGATAATCAACATATTTTAAAACAATTACCCAGGCATACGTGTATTATTAACTTAATATTTTATTAGACAATAAACTATAATTAGGGACTGTTAATGATAATTATGCACGAAACAAGGTAATTAGGCACAATGTAAAATATAATTAGGCATGTCCATTTGCCACTTTAATTATTGGTCAGGCTAATATTCTTTTTCTTTTTAGTTATAACGAAACTTCCACCCCTTATATATAACATATTATAATAACTTAAGCTTTTATTAGAGCATTTTAAACGTGATTAGTCATACTAAAAAAATACTTAGACAAGTTTTAAAAGTTTCCTCATCGCATGTACTGACATCCTCTTCTACCTGGTTGTTCTATTTTGTTCATCATCTTCCTCATACTTTCTTCCTTCCAAACCGCTCCTGCTTCAGTTTTTCACGCATCTCCACTTCTGTTTGTTTCCAAAACTTACTCCTCCGATCTCCTAATTTTCTTCTTTGTTCATGAACTCCCCCTTACATGATGTCCATGCTCCACCCAGTAATGTCTAACACTTCTACGTCATTTTTTTTCTAGCTTACTTTCAAAACTGACCCATACTATTTTCTACTGTTCACGCTTCTCCTTGCTTCACTCGTTACAGATCCCCATCCATATTTGCTTCCCCATCGAAAACATACTTCAGCTTTTAACACCACCATTAACGCGAACTTCGTCACCAACAACTCCGACTGGACCCGCCCGTGCACCGGACGCCACCATCCATCACCCCCCTCAACTTTCGTCCAAGCCATCTCCAACGCCACTGCGTCGGCCTCCGACATGCACTCCCCTCTCCAGTACGATCTTCACTATCTCGCAACTCCCAACCCTCCTTTCCAGTCGTCTCAGTCCTTTAATTCGTTTTATACGAGGGAGGAATTCTGGCTTTTCACATTGCTTTACTTACGAAATGGAGTATGTATGTATGTATGTATATATATATATATATATGTATATATATATATATGTGTATATATATATATATGTGTATATATATATATGTATATCTTTGATCTTGAGAAAAGAATGAGGTCCCGTGGTTTTAATTTGGTTTCGTTCCTTGTTTGGCTTGCTGGAGGAAAGAAATGGTGGCCTACTACTTATAGAAGCGGAGCAGAGTATGGATAACAACGTAACTTCATTAGAGTAGTATAGGGTGCAATCTTCCAACTTAGATCTGTACGTAGTTTGATTAGAATATAGTTTGCAGTGGTGTTTCATTTCAATAGAAGGTAGCTGCGGTGGGAAAAATATTAGCCTGTGCGTGTTTTCTTTTAATAGTCCTGCGTTTGGGAAGAAGAGGCTGTACAATATGAATATTTCGTATATTTTTTGAGTAGGTGCAGTTTTGAAACGACAGAAATGAGTTGGTGTATTCTGGATAGACGATATATCATATCTTCTCAGTGAAGTTTAAAATATTATATATATTTATTCTCATTGTTTTTGGTATGTTCGTTCATAAGCGGTCATTAAACTACAACGTCAACTGTTGTTGCAAGTTTTAATCGCACCGCAATATACAAACCCCAAACACAATAAAAATGAACGTACCACTATGTATTGACGTTCCGGTGCTAATAAAATTAATTTCGTTGAAAACAGACTCCGTTTGCACAACGACATTATTTTAATTTATCGGTTCACCTTTAAATTTCATCCACCGCCAAAACAATTCCGATTGGCTTCAAACTAGAAATCCAGCAACAACTAGCTATACGTATTACAATAACACTTGTTTCATCGAAAATGGTGGTCGTTTGAAAAGAAAACTATTTCTAAGGCCTATATACTATAAATAAATATATTTAAAATTTCCATACAATTCGATTAATAAAAATAAACCAATATTATCGTATATACCCAAATATAGTATTATATAATTTCAAAATAAACACATTTGGGTTTTAAAACTCAACATTAAAAATTTCATCGTTATATCGATATTCAATTATATATGTAAACCCTTAATAACCTATTAAATAAACGTTATCATTTATTAACGAATTCCATAGCGACTGTTTAGATATTTGAATTGGACATAACTTACAATCTATAATATGAAATCTCCATTTTTCTCTTTCATTAGAAAATTATGAACTACCGCGACCTTTCGAGCTCGTTTTAATTAAATTATAAATTTATATGTTCGAACTCTATTTTCGATAAATAAATTCGATATAAAATCTATTTATATTACCGAACCAATATTTAAAAAAGATTTAAATATTCGAAATAAATGTTCAAAAATCTGGGACGTTACACCCTCCTTGCAATAAAAGCCTTCTCAATTGGAGTTTCAATTTTTGTCGCTTCCATGTCTTTTCCTTCCATAAGGCTCGTCATTCGCATCTACTCATTAAGCAAGCTACTAACCGCTAACCCATTGAAAAAACGCCATCCGAATTTGTGTTATTCAATGCAACCACAAGTGTTTACCAACTCTTCGGTAATGAACTCATCATCATTAAGGCTTGTGTTTCATCATCCACCTTGAAATTCACGGCAGCCAATTGGTTCACAATTTCCTGAAAATCATTAAGATGCTCTCCAGTTGGTCCACCTTCCTTAAACTTCAGATTCACCAATCTTCTCATAAGAAGAGCTTTATTTGTTGCAGAGTTCTTTGCAAAAAACCCTTCCAATTTCTTCCATATTGCATAAGCAGATGTTTCAACAACGATATGAAACACTGAATTATCCAAAAAACATCGAATAGACGCAGCAGCCTTCTTATCCAAAGTCTCCCATTTTGCTTCAGATAAATTGCTATGTTTTCCCCATTATTCTCTAGTGGCTGATAAAGATCGTTAAGATAAAGGAAATCTTCCATCTTTCCCCTTCATAATCCCCAATTTCTTCCATTAAGGTTTGTAACGACCCGGATTTTTCGGCGGCTTTGGTTATCGACATAAGCTCGATGTCGATAACCAAAACATCGAAAAATCCTGGTAATTAATGAAAGAAATTAGAGGGTGAGGATAGATAAGATAGAAACTTAGAATAGAAGAAGAAGAAGAACACAACATCAGAGTAACACGAACCTCACAACGGAACGAATAACATATAATATATAACATAACTTTGAAATATAACAGTTATGTATACAATAGCACTTATCAGAGTATAGCACTTACAACACAGCGGAAATAAACTATAGCTATATGATCCAGAAGCCTCCTGCTCCAGCTCTTCAAGTATATCTGTAAATCCTGACTACTTGACTGCCCGTACAAATTTAGGCACCCAAGAGTTTAGGGAAAACAACAAAGTAAACTCCGGGTCAGTCATGGGACTGGTGTGAGTAAAATAGTTTAACACAGTTTAACATATATATGATATCTCATAAGACCACGCCGTGAATACGGAACGGGTTTTTCCCTTATGAGAATCCAACATCTTTGACAAGCAATATCATTCTGATATTATAATAATGTCTAAGTGCAAATATATATCAATCTAGCAGAAACGCTTTCATCTCACGTTCTACATATATAGTATACAATCAAAATCGCAAGCACGTATTGGATAATGGATTTCCAACTATGACAAGGTATGGAACCACCTTCTGCTCGTGTACCTCTAGAGAGGAATACACTGGGTTCAACAAGAACATCTTGCAACCCGGCCACACATGACCGACCACTCATTTCGCTTGAGTGTATTGAATGTATATCACCAACGGTTGGGATCAGCAACCGTTTCCCGAATGGGACAGCATCAACAATAGATTTTTAGAAATAAATGAAACTCTAGATCAGGTTATTATACACCCTAATAGGTGCGACCTACATAGCCATGCTACCTGCCCGATTTCTGTCATTTACCGGATGTGAGGCTAGAAGCTACGCTTATCTTCACATCAGATTCACTTTAAATGCCACATCATCAAATCCATCCAATCACCGATTGACGTCCTCAACAATACATTATGTGTTAGCTAAAAGAAGTTTCCTTCTCTGCTTCCACTCTTGGTACGGTTGGAGAAATCAATGTACGTGATCGTCTGGAAATACTCTGTCAGACATCCATCTTCATTCACTTAGAAATGTCACATCGTTATACCCGCCAAATCACAAATTGACTTATCCAAAAATAACACGGGTAATATAGCTAAGAGAAACGAATTCCTCCGCCACCAAACGTGAATACGTTTGAACAGATCAACTTACGCGATCCATTGGATATACTCTGTCAGACCTTCGTCCATACAAGTTGTCCTGGGACTGGACAAACCGAAGGTACTGTTCTGTACATCCATCTTAGTCACTGTTATCTAAGACTTATACAACAGCCCTTGTATTTTACTCCGTCTTCAATTATCTTTGGCATATATGATTCGCAACGTGTATGCCAATACAGAGTGGTTCTTTGGATAATAATCCAACCGGTCTCTCCATATTAACGACGTTAAAATGGTCAGAAACTTCGATAGTCTGTGAGTTAACTATCGAAGAAAAACAAGTGTGCAAACAACGATATTATTTCCAGATGGAAATTATACCGATCAATCATCAACATATATCTATATATATATTCACATTGCCTTATTTTCTATGTTTAGAAAATATATGTTATTAACACTGGAAAACGTTTCCATCTGCTTATTTACAAATCACTACTCTTCCCCAACTATCAGTCCCTAACTGTAAACTAGTATGAGAACAATCCCCTAAGTATAAATCCTGAAGGCCGAAACCAACATCAGATAAGCACTTAGAAAACCATTCAATTTACTAATCTCTAGTCAGTTCTAATTTTACTTAACTCTATTTGATTAACTCCGATTGATTAACTCTAACTGGTTAATTCTAACCGATCAACTCTAACTGGTCAACCTTAATTAATTAACTCTAACTGGTTTTACTTGGTTTGACTAACTCAATTTATTAACTCGACTGACTAATTCAACTCGATTAACCTAACTTGATTTACTTATCTCGATTAACTGAACTAATCACTTTGATTAACTCAACTAATTCACTTTGGTTAACTTAACCAATTCACTTAACTAATTCACTTAGTTTAACTTAACTAATTCACTTAACTCCTGTCGAATAAACTATATTCGATAACTCCTCTAACTCTATTCGAATAAACTATATTCGATTAACTCATTTACTCTATTCGAATAAACTATATTCGATTAACTCATTTACTCTATTCGAATAAACTATATTCGATTAACTCCTTTGATTTAACTCTAATCGATTAACTCCATCGAATAAACTATATTCGATAACTCCTTCGATTTAACTCTAATCGATTAACTCCATCGAATAAACTATATTCGATAACTCCTTCGATTTAACTAATATTCTATAACTCACTTCGATTAACTAATAATCGATAACTTCTTCGAATAAACTATATTCTATAATCTCCTATAGAATAACTAGATTCGATTAACTTAACTTGATTAACTCCTATCGAATGACTAGATTCGATCAACTTAACTTATTTATCTCATCTTGATTAACTCCTATCGAATAACTAGATTCGATTTAACTCCATTCGCTTGACTCTAGATCGCAACGATCACAATGGTTACGCCTGATTCCCTTAGGCAACATCCGACCGCCTTAGGCTATTTACAGCCCTGCGAATTACGCTAGCAGTCGTACGAGATGGCAACTTACCCTGAATACTATGTTTGACTAACTCTGTCTCAAATAACTATATTTGATTAACTCTAGTTCGTTTTAACTCTAATCGATTAACTCTAACTGAGTAACTCTAACTCGATCAACTCGACTTGATTAACTCGACTTACTTAACTCAACTGGTTAACTTGACTTACTTAACTCACTGGTTAACTTGACTTACTTAACCCAACTGGTTAACTTGACTTACTTAACTCACTGGTTAACTTTACTTACTTAACTCACTGGTTAACTTTACTTACTTAACTCACTGGTTAACTTTACTTACTTAACTCACTGGTTAACTTGACTTACATAACCCAACTGGTTAACTCTATTGAACTGGTTAACTCTACTGAACTGGTTAACTCTACTGAACTAGTTAACTCTATTCAACTAACTCCACTCGACTAACCCCTTTCGAATAGCATATTCGTTTTACTAACTTTCGAATACCATATTCGATTTACTCCCTTCGAATACAATATTCGATTTAACTCCTTTCGAATACCATATTCGATTTACTTTATTCACTTTATAAAGATTTCCTTTTTAACAACGTTTTATTCATTTGAAAAGATTTACTTTTAAATAACGGTTCTACACTTTAAAAATGATTTCCTTTTTATAACGTTTCCTTTTCAATTCTATTTGTAAATGGTTTACAAATATTTCCTTTTCAAATTTATTCTTGAAATATTCTAACTCCTTAAATTCTCTGAAAAATTCGCCATAACCTCCTTTGTAACGGGAACATCGGGAAAATCCCCAAACCCGCCACATAGGCCTTTCCATTCAAAAAGAAAATGGTTTGTAATTATTTCCTTTTTGAATATCTCCTATTTATAAATATTCCAATTTATAAACATTTCTTATTTATAAATATTCCACTTTATAAATATCTCTTATTTATAAATATCCCATTTTATAAATATTCTATTTTCAATATCACTTTGAAAATCCCCTTATCAACATTTCGGTATGTTATGGTATTCAATCATATCAAATCACGATGTTCAATATCGTCCAAGTACATATAATCGCCCACAGATTTTATATCACATCATATAACAATATATGAAAAACAATAAAATAACTGTTGAGGAATCCAGTAGGATTCCTCCAACCTGTCTCCCTACATCCACAGATGTTACACAATATGATTATCATCACTTTCAGTTCAGTATAAATTATTCTGATAGAAGAATCAATATATAAATATTTAACGGTTTATATATATATATAATTACATATATATATATATATATATATAATTTTCACTAACTGACTAGCAGTTCAATCAATCAACCAACACACAACAATCAACAGATGATTAACAGTTCTAAAAATACATTATAAAAATATAACTGTTCAAAGTTGGTGAGTTTTACTCACTTTGGCAGTTCATCGTTAAAGAACAATAAACTGTTGTTTGATTTGAATAAAACAATTTATTTCGCCATAAATTCATACGAGCCCCAATCCACTTCCAGTCAGCTTCATTGTGAAGCTCTCGTCCATACGGTCCCAACGTGACTGACAGTTCTAATTTCTGATACAGTATGATAAAGATACGATATCAACAAGTTTATACACTTATAATTAAAAATAAACTTTAATTAATTTCATTTCCTTTTGGGCTTAGCTTTGAAATCTTGGCCCAGTACCACTCAGACCCGCATCCGCTCCACTTTGTCTCTCCCAAACCACCGTGACTCCCAGGAATTTTCCCATGGCCATTTCCTCTTCTTTAACCGATCATTCCTCCCTCTCCCATTCACTTAAATCCCAACAAAAATCACAAAGCACCCTCTCTTCAAGTACCGAACAACCCAAGCCAAAAATCAACACTTTCGAACTCCTGAAATACCTCGCGTCGAACAGGATAACCCCCCCCCCCCCCAGCACTGATACTTGCGACACTTTCTTTCTCGAAAATTCCCAAAAAAAAATTGTATATGTGCTAAATTCAACACCGAACTCGAGTACGAACTTAGATTCAGCGATTTAAGCGCTGACACTAGGATTTCGTTAACCCTAGACTCACGTCTGAAACAAAGTAGCGAACGCACCCATTCTGGATCCCTTCGAAACCGAGATGAAGATGAAGAGGACCCTTTTCTGATTCTAAATATATACCTATTTTGATTTAAACAAATTAAGAGGAATTTGTTTTGATTTTTAATCGTTTTGATTTTCCTTTGAAGAAAGCTGGCGGCTCGTCTGTTGACCAGAACAATGAGGAATTAGGTTGTTTAAGGGTTAGGAGGGGTTATATAGGAAGTTTTAAATATTATTATATTCAACCGTTGTTTTTATCTGACCTTTAAATTTTCTGTGATCACATACTATACCCAAAAATCATGAAAATTGTCATGCAGCTACAATTCGACATTAAGGTCCCAACGAAACTGGTTTCGCCGAATGCCGACTCCGTATGCTCACACAACGTATTTTTAAAGGTCGATTTACTGACTGTTTTTCACTCTAAAAATCCGTACGGCCACCCAGTGACTCTAAAAATCACGAAACTTGACATCTAACAATAATTTGATATTGCGGATCCAACAAAATTAGTTTCGTCGAATTCCGACTTCGTTTGCAAAAGTGGCTATTTTTTTACAGCTCTGAATAACCCATTTAAATATATAAATATATTTAAATAAATTAAATTAAATATAAATAAATATATATTGTCGTATATATTCACAGTGGAATACCACACAACTTCAGAAAAATTATATACTTGATATTCCAAGTCCAGGTTGAATCGATATTCAATTTATATTGATAAATCCATTTATAACGTAAATAAAGCGTTACGAATTATAAAGGAATTTCACAGCGACTTTTCTGAAATTTGATTTGGACATGAATCAAAATCTACACGACGAAATCCCAATTTTTCTCTTCCACTAGAAAGATATACTCCACCAGCTCCACATGTTTCTTGTTTCACAGAAATCCGATTTAAAACGAATCCTGTACATTCAGTTGAAGTTCGAATCGCCAAATTACGAACTGCAGCGCCATTCAAGCTCGATTTTAATTATAATATAATTATACGTTCAAACTGTCGTCGATTGAATATATTCGTCAATATAATTCAACTCTAAGCGGAATTAAATCTCGGGGATGACCCCGTTCACAGAATATTGTGATTCCCAATATTTTTGATTATTTCTAAATTAAATATATTATTTAAATTATTTAATTTAATTAAATATTCCATATTATTTAATTCCACGACCATTAATCCTTTAGTTCACCATTTATATAGTTAAATAAATTAATTATAATACCTCTGCCAATGGGGTCATTACATTCTTCCCCACTTAAAATAATTTCGTCCTCGAAATTGCTAAGTTAAAGGACGACCCTATCTATTGGAATTCCTAAGATTTGTTTACCCCTTATTTCTGATTCCAACTAAACCAATTAATATCGACTAAAATATTTATTCATTCCGACTAACTAAAGTTTTCAAAAATTCTGAAGGTTTTCTAACACTTTAAATTCTCAGAAAATTTCGCCATAACCTCCTTTGTACAGCCCTATCGGTAAAACTCCAACTCGCCTCTCTAGGCCTTCTCCAACCCAAAAGAAAATCAAACAGCCAAGCGGCTTGCCAATTCGGCTCATAAATCTCATGCTTTATATCAAATATAAACTTGTACCTTTTTGTCGGGTATATCAACTCTATCACTTCACCTGTCATCAATTCAACATATACCAATGCAATTCCAACTTGATCCCAAATCAATTTATCTTTAACACAACCATTCACTTATACCTAAGTCGAATTCAATTTCCAATGAAATTTCCATTCTCGATTCCAAATTCTTAACTTCCTAATCAAATTTCCATTTCATATTCTTATCTCGACAATCAAATTTTCTTCAAGAACAAATTTTTCTTGATTTCATTCTAACCCAATTCAATTCAATTTTCACCTAATTGATTTCAATTTTACTTCCAATTTCTTTACCACATTTCAATTCGATTTGGTTTTAATTCTACAATCTTTCCATGGGAATTTTAAACAATTTACCATATCGAAAATCAAACTTTCCTTTTTAGAATTCAAAACACTTACTTTTCTAAACAATTTCAAAACAATCTCTTTGGTAGCAATCCGTCACTTACACACTCGAAAATGAACACCGATGATGTCATGATCAACATCGGAATCTATTTTCCAGCTATCGAAGTGAGTTCAATACTATATCACCTTTCAAAACCATTTCTGAATATTTCCATTTTGAAATCACTTTCAAAATATCCTTTTACAATGCTTTAAACAATTTAAAATCTCCCAGGATCTTAAATTTCTCATATACTTAATCCAAATCTGTTAGCAACAACTTTTCCCATTTCTAGGATTTTAATTCCAATTCTGATTTTAATTTCAGATTTAATTCATTTCAATTTCATATAATTCACTTGTATAAATTCTAATTGGTTATATATAACCATTTCACATTTTATAATCTTATCTGATTATAATCACTACCAACACATCCTATATATGATAATATATCACATATCCATACTGTGCCGGTCCATTGTATTCAAGTGTTTATTTACACCTATCGATACAGTGGATCAAACAGATCGACCAGAACTCATAAACAACTCAACTAATGAATCTCCACAATATAAAACCATTTTTATATCAAATACAAATACGTCCACTCGTAAATATACATTCAAACTCAATCTAGGGTATTACTAACCCTATCTCTACCGAGTCACGCCACAGAGCCAAGTAATTCTTAACTTAAGCTCTGATACCAACTGTAACGACCCGGATTTTTCGGCGGCTTTGGTTATCGACATAAGCTCGATGTCGATAACCAAAACATCGAAAAATCCTGGTAATTAATGAAAGAAATTAGAGGATGAGGATAGATAAGATAGAAACTTAGAATAAAAGAAGAAGAAGAACACAACATCAGAGTAACACGAACCTTAAGCGGAACGAATAACATATAATATATAACATAACTTTGAAATATAACAGTTATGTATACAATAGCACTTATCAGAGTACAACACTTACAACACAGCGGAAATAAACTATAGCTATATGATCCAGAAGCCTCCTGCTCCAGCTCTTCAAGTATATCTGTAAATCCCGACTACTTGACCGCCCGTACAAATTTAGGCACCCAAGAGTTTAGGGAAAACAACAAAGTAAACTCCGGGTCAGTCATGGGACTGGTGTGAGTAAAATAGTTTAACACAGTTTAACATATATATGATATCTCATAAGACCACGCCGTGAATACGGAACGGGTTTTTCCCTTATGAGAATCCAACATCTTTGACAAGCAATATCATTCTGATATTATAATAATGTCTAAGTGCAAATATATATCAATCTAGCAGAAACGCTTTCATCTCACGTTCTACATATATAGTATACAATAAAAATCGCAAGCACGTATTGGATAATGGATTTCCAACTATGACAAGGTATGGAACCACCTTCTGCTCGTGTACCTCTAGAGAGGAATACACTGGGTTCAACAAGAACATCTTGCAACCCGGCCACACATGACCGACCAATCATTTCACTTGAGTGTATCGAATGTATATCACCAACGGTTGGGATCAGCAACTGTTTCCCGAATGGGACAGCATCAACAATAGATTTTTAGAAATAAATGAAACTCTAGATCAGATGATTATACACCCTAATAGGTGCGACCTACATAGCCATGCTACCTGCCCGATTTTTTTCATTTACCGGATGTAAGGCTAGAAGCTACGCTTATCTTCACATCAGATTCACTTTAAATGCCACATCATCAAATCCATCTAATCACCGATTGACGTCCTCAACAATACATTATGTGTTAGCTAAAAGAAGTTTCCTTCTCCGCTTCCACTCTTGGTACGGTTGGAGAAATCAATGTATGTGATCGTCTGGAAATACTCTGTCAGACATCCATCTTCATTCACTTAGAAATGTCACATCGTCATACCCGCCAAATCACAAATTGACTTATCCAAAAATAACACGGGTAATACAGCTAAGAGAAACGAATTCCTCCGCCACCAAACGTGAATACGTTTGAACAGATCAACTTACGCGATCCATTGGATATACTCTGTCAGACCTTCGTCCATACAAGTTGTCCTGGGACTGGACAAACCGAAGGTACTGTTCTGTACATCCATCTTTGTCACTGTTATCTAAGACTTATACAACAGCCCTTGTATTTTACTCCGTCTTCAATTATCTTTGGCATATATGATTCGCAATGTGTATGCCAATACAGAGTGGTTCTTTGGATAATAATCCAACCGGTCTCTCCATATTAACAACGTTAAAATGGTCAAAAACTTCGATAGTCTGTGAGTTAACTATCGAAGAAAAACAAGTGTGCAAACAACGATATTATTTCCAGATGGAAATTATATCGATCAATCATCAACATATATCTATATATATATTCACATTGCCTTATTTTCTATGTTTAGAAAATATATGTTATTAACACTGGAAAACGTTTCCATCTGCTTATTTACAAATCACTACTCTTCCCCAACTATCAGTCCCTGACTGTAAACTAGTATGAGCACAATCCCCTAAGTATAAATCCCGAAGGCCGAAACCAACATCAGATAGGCACTTAGAAAACCATTCAATTTACTAATCTCTAGTCAGTTCTAATTTTACTTAACTCTATTTGATTAACTCTGATTGATTAACTCTAACTGGTTACTTCTAACCGATCAACTCTAACTGGTCAACCTTAATTAATTAACTCTAACTGGTTTTACTTGGTTTGACTAACTCAATTTATTAACTCGACTGACTAATTCAACTCGATTAACCTAACTTGATTTACTTATCTCGATTAACTGAACTAATCACTTTGATTAACTCGACTAATTCACTTTGGTTAACTTAACCAATTCACTTAACTAATTCACTTAGTTTAACTTAACTAATTCACTTAACTCCTGTCGAATAAACTATATTCGATAACTCCTCTAACTCTATTCAAATAAACTATATTCGATTAACTCATTTACTCTATTCGAATAAACTATATTCGATTAACTCATTTACTCTATTCGAATAAACTATATTCGATTAACTCCTTTGATTTAACTCTAATCGATTAACTCCATCGAATAAACTATATTCGATTACTCCTTCGATTTAACTCTGATCGATTAACTCCATCGAATAAACTATATTTGATAACTCCTTGTATTTAACCAATATTCTATAACTCATTTCGATTAACTAATAATCGATAACTCCTTCGAATAAACTATATTTGATAATCTCCTCTCGAATAACTAGATTCGATTAACTTAACTTATTTAACTTAACTTGATTAACTCCTATCGAATAACTAGATTCGATTTAACTCCATTCGCTTGACTCTAGATCGCAACGATCACAATGGTTACGCCTGATTCCCTTAGGCAACATCCGACCGCCTTAGGCTATTTACAGCCCTGCGAATTACGCTAGCAGTCGTACGAGATGGCAACTTACCCTGAATACTATGTCTGACTAACTCTGTCTCAAATAACTATATTTGATTAACTCTAGTTCGTTTTAACTCTAATCGATTAACTCTAACTGAGTAACTCTAACTCGATCAACTCGACTTGATTAACTCGACTTACTTAACTCAACTGGTTAACTTGACTTACTTAACTCACTGGTTAACTTGGCTTACTTAACCCAACTGGTTAACTTGACTTACTTAACTCACTGGTTAACTTGACTTACTTAACTCACTGGTTAACTTTACTTACTTAACTCACTGGTTAACTTTACTTACTTAACTCACTGGTTAACTTGACTTACATAACCCAACTGGTTAACTCTATTGAACTGGTTAACTCTACTGAACTGGTTAACTCTACTGAACTAGTTAACTCTATTCAACTAACTCCACTCGACTAACCCCTTTCGAATAGCATATTCGTTTTACTAACTTTCGAATACCATATTCGATTTACTCCCTTCGAATACAATATTCGATTTAACTCCTTTCGAATACCATATTCGATTTACTTTATTCACTTTATAAAGATTTCCTTTTTAACAACGTTTTATTCATTTGAAAAGATTTACTTTTAAATAACGGTTCTACACTTTAAAAATGATTTACTTTTTATAACGTTTCCTTTTCAATTCTATTTGTAAATGGTTTACAAATATTTCCTTTTCAAATTTATTCTTGAAATATTCTAACTCCTTAAATTCTCTGAAAAATTCACCATAACCTCCTTTGTAACGGGAGCATCGGGAAAATCCCCAAACCCGCCACACAGGCCTTTCCATTCAAAAAGAAAATGGTTTGTAATTATTTCCTTTTTGAATATCTCCTATTTATAAATATTCCAATTTATAAACATTTCTTATTTATAAATATTCCACTTTATAAATATCTCTTATTTATAAATATCCCATTTTATAAATATTCTATTTTCAATATCACTTTGAAAATCCCCTTATCAACATTTCGGTATGTTATGGTATTCAATCATATCAAATCACGATGTTCAATATCGTCCAAGTACATATAATCGCCCACAGATTTTATATCACATCATATAACAATATATGAAAAACAATAAAATAACTGTTGAGGAATCCAGTAGGATTCCTCCAACCCGTCTCCCTGCATCCACAGATGTTACACAATATGATTATCATCACTTTCAGTTCAGTATAAATTATTCTGATAGCATAATCAATATATAAATATTTAACGGTTTATATATATATATAATTACATATATATATATATATATAATTTTCACTAACTGACTAGCAGTTCAATCAATCAACCAACACACAACAATCAACAGATGATTAACAGTTCTAAAAATACATTATAAAAATATAACTGTTCAGAGTTGGTGAGTTTTACTCACTTTGGCAGTTCATCGTTAAAGAACAATAAACAGTTGTTTTATTTGAATCAAACAGTTTATTTCGCCATAAATTCATACGAGCCCCAATCCACTTCCAGTCAGCTTCATTGTGAAGCTCTCGTCCATACGGTCCCAACGTGACTGACGGTTCGAATTTCTGATACAGTATGATAAAGATACGATATCAACAAGTTTATACACTTATAATTAAAAATAAACTTTAATTAATTTCATTTCCTTTTGGGCTTAGCTTTGAAATCTTGGCCCAGTACCACTAAGACCCGCACCCGCTCCACTTTGTCTCTCCCAAACCACCGTGACTCCCAGGAATTTTCCCATGGCCATTTCCTCTTCTTTAACCGATCATTCCTCCCTCTCCCATTCACTTAAATCCCAACAAAAATCACAAAGCACCCTCTCTTCAAGTACCGAACAACCCAAGCCAAAAATCAACACTTTCGAACTCCTGAAATACCTCGCGTCGAACAGGATAAACCCCCCCAGCACTGATACTTGCGACACTTTCTTTCTCGAAAATTCCCAAAAAAAATTGTATATGTGCTAAATTCAACACCGAACTCGAGTACGAACTTAGATTCAGCGATTTAAGTGCTAACACTAGGATTTCGTGAACCCTAGACTCACGTCTGAAACAAAGTAGCGAACGCACCCATTTTGGATCCCTTCGAAACCGAGATGAAGATGAAGAGGACCCTTTTCTGATTCTAAATATATACCTATTTTGATTTAAACAAATTAAGAGGAATTTGTTTTGATTTTTAAACACTCTCGTTTTGATTTTCCTTTGAAGAAAGCTGGCGGCTCGTCTGTTGACCAGAACAATGAGGAATTAGGTTGTTTAAGGGTTAGGAGGGGTTATATAGGAAGTTTTAAATATTATTATATTCAACCGTTGTTTTTATCTGACCTTTAAATTTTCTGTGATCACATACGATACCCAAAAATCATGAAAATTGTCATGCAGCTACAATTCGACATTACGGTCCCAACGAAACTGGTTTCGTCGAATGCCGACTCCGTATGCTCACACAGCGTATTTTTAAAGGTCGATTTACTGACTGTTTTTCACTCTAAAAATCCGTACGGCCACCCAGTGACTCTAAAAATCACGAAACTTGACATCTAACAATAATTTGACATTGTGGATCCAACAAAATTAGTTTCATCGAATTCCGACTTCGTTTGCAAAAGTGGCTATTTTTTACAGCTCTGAATAACCCATTTAAATATATAAATATATTTAAATAAATTAAATTAAATATAAATAAATATATATTGTCGTATATATTCACGGTGGAATACCACACAGCTTCAGAAAAATTATATACTTGACATTCCAAGTCCAGGTTGAATCGATATTCAATTTATATTGATAAATCCATTTATAACGTAAATAAAGCGTTACGAATTATAAAAGAATTTCACAGCGACTTTTCTGAAATTTGATTTGGACGTGAATCAAAATCTACACGACGAAATCCCGATTTTTCTCTTCCACTAGAAAGATATACTCCACCAGCTCCACACGTTTCTTGTTTCACAGAAATCCGATTTAAAACGAATCCTGTACATTCAGTTGAAGTTCGAATCGCCAAATTACGAACTGCAGCGCCATTTCAAGCTCGATTTTAATTATAATATAATTATACGTTCAAACTGTCGTCGATTGAATATATTCGTCAATATAATTCAACTCTAAGCTGAATTAAATCTCGGGGATGACCCCGTTCATAGAATATTGTGATTCCTAATATTTTTGATTATTTCTGAATTAAATATATTATTTAAATTATTTAATTTAATTAAATATTCCATATTATTTAATTCCACGACCATTAATCCTTTAGTTCACCATTTATATAATTAAATAAATTAATTATAATACCTCTGCCAATGCGGGTCATTACAAGTTTTCAATGACTATTTTATCCATACTCAAACCATCTTCCAAAATTTTGTGTAGAAGGCTCTGATACCAATTGTTAGGGTTTCCTGGGATCTCTACACAATTAGATTGTAAAAGAGGGAAGAAGAAAACAATAACAAACAAATTCCTCTAAACAAACATTTATTATTCCACCAATTGATTACAAAGAAACACCTTAAATTGAAAGGATATCTCAATCCCTAAAAACAAAAACAAGTTTTTCTCCCTTTAAAGTAAAAAAAAATCTCTTTCTAATGAGATGCTTATATAGACAAATAAAAAGACTAAGTCAATACCCTAAATGGGCCGTAAAATATCTTAAAAATAAATCCTCTACAAAACTTACTCAAAATAAATATTTCCATAAAACTCGGTCAATAGATCCATAAATTCTGCCTCAGACGTCTGACCTGGATGGTCAGACGTCTATACGAGATCTCGGGATAAAAATCCTTGACAACTCAGACGTTTGTCATGTAGGGTTCAAACGTCTGAGCTGAAGCTATGTTGCCCCCTTGAACTGCTTTATAGTCTCCCTTCAAACTTCGGTTCACACGCCGTCTTCTCCACATATGATTGAATATCACAAATCATAACAGATTTCTGTTTTACTGTTGTATTTTTGTGTTTTTGTGTTTCTTTGTGATTGATATGCTGTGTATCTCCGTTTTCTTTTTGTTTTTTCTTCTTTCTTTGTTACTATGTACCGTCTTTTGGTATATTAATAAAGTGGAAGAGGCTCACTCAACCCCGTCGGTTTTGCCAAAAAAATAATCTATATTGATAATTTCCAAATAAAGCAAATGAATAAGTATGATTAATAGTTCTATAATCAGTTTATATATACATAAACTGCCTAATAGTTATGATGAATTTTGAAACATAACAACTTTAATGCTTGTCGAAAGCAACAGAAATAGTGTAATATACAAAATTATAACATATATGACTAACTGGTTTAGACTATAAGTTCCAAAGTTCAATGTAAAATCAGATGTCTATGAACACTAACATAGAGAACTAAGAATTGTAGATCAGATGGATATCAACATAAATTTCGAAATTGCATACCTCATTCTTCCTTACTTAACAGTCGATTATCAATGGCTTAGATTTTCCCTTTTCTTTTTTCTCTATGAAAAGCCACGTATCTACTGATCAAAAGTCGCGATTATATTAACATCTTGTATCAAAAGAACTAAAAGTATAGGGAATTCACATCGATGCGTAATTAGGTCGGAGAAAACTAATATTTGTTATCTTTGAATAATCTTCCCCTTGGTAGGTTTGAGATATCGCTATGTGGAAATTAAAAGCTTTAGGAAGATTAACACATGCGACCGACAGATTTTGACAAGATAAAGAAAGCGATTTAGGGTTTTTTGAATTTGACAAGAAAATGTATCGTATTTACTGAAGCGGCGGAGAAACGTAAGTAAAAGTTGAGTGTGAAAAGTGAATGTGTACATGATTGGACTTCGTCAGTTGAGACCTACTAGCCACGTTTATTTTGTTAAATGCAAAGTTATTTCAGACATAATTATTTTGTTCCTAACTAGTTCTTTTATAGAGACAAGAAAGAATGAGGTTTCAAATTTTGGTCTTAAGTTTATCTTTTTGTTGTAGTGTATTGCTATCTTAAATCATTGTTCAATCCCATGAAATTTCGTCTTCCATAAATATATTATTAAAAATGTTCAAAAGAGGAGAACTTTAGTTTTTTTTTTTTCCACTATGATTGTTTGGTCATTTTTGTAGAAAATGGTGAGTGTAGTTTAAATTAGAAAGAAGAGAAAATATATAGAAAATTTGTAAGTTAAAAATATCAACCTATCCTATTTGAAAATATAAGACAACAACCAACTACAATTTTATAGTTGTCATATACGACATTAATAATATCATATACCATGAGAAATAACAATTATCGTTGTCTTATTTTGTCGAGCATTATTTATTTGGTTATTTATCCATAATAAAAAGTTCTTAGTAAACCTGTAATGATCTTGCCTATCAGTGGTGAGACTAATTTTGGATTCACTAGATTCCCCTTGACAGGTCATTGATTATAGGTGACAATCATCCTGAATTTACCTTAAAATAATGGGATCATCCTGAATTTGCGTTAAAATTCGGAGATGAGATCGCATCTTCTTCTCTCTCTTTCAGCTACATTACTCGAAAGATTTTCGGGTACTACAACATAGTTCGAACAAAATAGACTTTGTGTTCGTTCAAATCAAATCATCTGTCCCAAAAACCCTATCTCTATGTATTTAACCAATCAAGACCTCCTGATTACCACCTTTTGCAATTAAACCTTCTTTTTCTATCTGACTTAATTACAAAAATGTGGAAATCAATGGGTTTTGATTGGTTGGGTATAGGGAGATAGGAAAGTTTGGGAACAACAGATTTGTTCTAGTGTTCGTTAAGGTTCACACTTCATACAATATTTACATTACCTGGATGATTAGTGGTCATACGAGCTACATTCCGTGCTATATCATCTAAGTCGTAGTTAAATGAGCTCATGGCTTACGTTGTAGAGTAGAACTGATATTTCCACTTAAATTTAATCAACGTTTATTCTCCACAAGGTTTCGACCTTTCGCTCGTTGCCTTAAATACAAGTTGATCTACAATTGACTTCTACTGTATATATACAATCTTCCTGTATTTCACAAACAGGAAGCATTTATAGTTCGATATGGATGAAATCGCATATGATAGAATGAAAGAGCTTACAGACTTCGACAACACTAAAGCTGGCGTGAAAGGTTTAATAGATTCAGGCATCGAAAAAGTTCCAAGGATTTTCAAACATGCACCTGGAACTTTACCAAATCCGGAAGATTCACCAAACACGAAGCTTCAAATCCCAGTTATCGATCTCAACGGAATCGATAACAAAAGCATCCGCAAACAGGTTATCGTTGAAGTTAATGAAGTTGCAAAATCATGGGGATTTTTTCAAGTGCTAAATCATGGAATACCAGCAGGTGTTCTTCGTAATATGATGCAAGGAAACAAAAGGTTTCATGAACTCGATGCTGATATCAAGGCTAAATACTATTCCAGGGATTTCAGTGATAAGATTAAGTATGCATCTAATAGTCGTTTGTTTACGGCGCCTGCTGCTGATTGGAGGGACACATTTTCCGTTGTCTTCGGTGGATCATTCAAGCCTGAAGCATTACCATCGGTTTTGAGGTAAAATGAAACATTTTAAATTTATTCCCTGTAGTTGGGCGCAGGCTTGTTTTTCTCTATTTCAAGTTTTATTTTTGCTGCAGGGAGGAGATGATGGAGTACACAAGGCATGTTGATATTGCTGCAGAGACAATATGTGAACTGCTATCTGAAGCTCTGGAACTCAACTCTAACTACCTAAAAAGCATAGACTCCATTGCAACCAGAAGTATGGTGTGCCATTATTACCCTCCGTGTCCTGAACCAGAACTTACTCTGGGAACAACAAAACACACTGATTTTTCACTGCTAACTTTACTTGCACAAGACGAAATTGGGGGACTTCAAGTATTTCATCAAAATCAGTGGATTCCAGTAAGCCCAGTTCATGGAGCTTTGTTATGCAATATTGGGGATCTTCTCCAGGTATTTCCTCTATACCCGCCTTCACATTGGCTCTTGTTGCTGCTTCAAACACTTGATACAACTAGGAATTTATGCTGCCTTTTATTTGTCTTTGTACATATAAATATAATTCAGAAGTAAATACATCATAATTTTGTTACTAACTGGCCACAGGAGGCACATATGAATGATTTTGTTGTAGAAAATAACCTACTATTGATCCTGGCTTGTAAATGTGTAGCTTATAAGCAACGATAGATTTAGAAGCGTGAAGCATAGGGTATTGGTCAGCCGGGAAGGGCCAAGACTATCAGTAGCATCCTTTTATAGTCCGAGATTGGATGACAAAAGGCGATATGGACCGATTGAAGAAGTGCTATCTGATGAAAATCCTCCCGTATACAGAGATACACCTTTTTCCGACTTCCTGAAATATTTTGAAACACAAGGATTTGGTCGTGATTCTGCATTAGACCACTTTAAATTATAGCCTTGATAAAAATAATTATGTTTTTTCCTCACCTCCAAGAATAAAATTTGGAAAATATCTTGCTCAGGATTTACATATATAGCTGAGCGAAATTTATTTACTTGAATTTTATTTTTGATCCATAAATAGGATGTAGAAATGAAAGAGCATGTGTTGTTTATGCTTCAAGCAAGAAAATGATTTGAGATATAAATGCAGTATGTTAATATATGCTGAAATATGTTGTATTTTGATTGCATATACAGTTATATTCTATAAAAAAAGGAGAGAAGATTAATACACAATTTAGCATAATACTGTACAAGTCGGTTACAAGATATGACAATGATAGAATGATTGAAACTTCTAGCTATAAAAAAGAATAAAAGATAGTTTGACAGCATCAATCTATTGTATAAATCAGCACTAGTATATCTTGGAATTTGTTGAATTTGTTATAGTGCTTAAATTAAAAAAAAAAAAAAAAAAAGAATCCATCGGGTTTGCTAATGAGACATGTAACGACTTGCCCTTTCGAACTATTTAAGTCAATAATAAAACCAACTCAAATCATTTAAAGCAACAGAGTGTAATCGGTGTGGGATTAAATATAAAATCATCACAGACAGATCAAAGATACAAAAAAAAATAAAATCAAAATCAAAATATATCGCAGTGGAATCAATAAAATACAATAGTAGTTCGAGAAGCTGCTAAATACAAAATTTCAAAATTTATACATAATATCAAAGTTACAAATCAAAACTGTGGAAGTTTAAACACAATGGATTTATAATACATAAGGAATACCAAAATAAATGGCAGTGAAGAGGTCTTAAACAAGTCTCAAACTCCGAAAGGTGGAATCTCAATACTGTTTTACTCGGTCTGACTTGAGTATAAAGTAAAACAAAACACTCGAGTCAAGAGTAAAATTCTCATGAAATTAAATCAACTCAAGTGAACTGTTCAAATTAAATGCGTAAGTAACTTAAAAGATATTTTGAGATTCTCATCCTGTAAGAATACATGAAACTAGATACATATAATACAATACACTATTATAATATGTTTAGGATAAATATAATATTGAATAGCGTAAGCGAAATTACATTTTTACCCTTACACCGTTTATAAACACTGTAGTCTATACAGTACCTTAAATCCACCTTAGTCTAGTGGCATCAGAGGACATTCTATATAAATCAAAATTGTAGGGGCTCGATCATAATAATATGTAAGGCACATGAAACAATACCTAAGGTATGAATCTACCAGTTGCATGTCCGGACTGGTGGTAATACATAGTCGCCTCTACCGCCCACCTCGAACAACACTCCCAAAATCATGGATGGGCATCAAATCAAACCGTGGAACTATATTATTCAAGAAAGAAGTGTTGTCGATCATGGTAGCCAACCCAGTAGATCACGGTAGAAGCTCTGTTTTAGTCATTTTAATTATGACCCGAAGGTTAAGGATATCTATTATCATTCGCTTACTTCATTACAGTAACGCTCGCCAAACCGTCATACTTCATTCTGGATTCATCCACCATGTACACGGTTGTTAAAGTGGCTCCAAGTATTGGCAAAGAGTGACAATACTCGCTCTCAGTTTGTTTAACAATCAAACGGTTACATTTTTCACAAGAAAGAGATTTACGGAGGAAGAGAACTGTTGAGGAGGAAGAAGAAATTTGATGAATGAGAAATGAGGAATACAAAGAGAAATTCATATATTTTATCTCCGTTGAAGTCCAATAAAAAAATTATGTAAATATACATAGTGGGATAATGTGGCGTAGATAGCATTCCCACGAAGCTAAGTCACAATTCACAGTAAAACCCAAAAGAGGAAAATGTAAATTTTGAACATCTAACAACGTCATTTTGCATGTTTTACAAATTGTAAAAGGCACCATTAGAACAAATGAAATTGAATTTTTACCCAAACGAAAAATGATAGTTAACTCAAAATTTAGAGTAAAACCATTAAAAAAAAATCGATTTTCCAAACTTTTGAAATTTCAACTCAAATTTCGACCTTGATTTTTTCAGAATTTCTATTACAATAGATTTAGCAACTACGTTAATCAATATTACACGTTTATTATTTAAATTTAAATTTTAAGAATGAATTTCAAATAATAATATAAATCAAGTTAACTTAATATTTAAGATCTGCATTGACGACCGTTAATTTTTCATTAGCAAATTGTACCTGCTTATGTTTGTATATAACAATATAATTCATTTATTTCATATATTCAAAAACAAATTAAATATTAAAATTTAAAAATTAATTTCAGTTGAATCATTATTCAAAAATTATTCAAATTCCAAGATGTTACAAGATACCACTATTTTTCTTTTGTTCAAATGCATTCCTTTATCCTTTTTTTTCTTACCCACCATATAACTTATGCTTCGCATAAGGACAATCGGCAGACTTATCATGCTAAACCTTGTAGTTTAAATGGTTGATAGTTTGGTCTATAAATGTAATTTGCAGGTATTTGTAAGTTGATAAAAAAATAAAACTTCATTGTTTTCCCAAACATTGATTAGAACGGATTGCTTTCAAGCATGTAGCATAATTGATTGATAGTTCAGTATTACTAAGTTGTGGTCCTACAGAAAATGTTACACTAATAATTTATGCTGTAATCCAATGCACCCACATGACATTAGAGCATCTCCAGTGGTTACTTTTTTTATTGTTGTCCATAGGTCATCATTTATTTTGTTATTTATACATATATTTTTTAATTTTAGATTCAAGCGCAATCAATAATATTTCAAGCTTCAAAGCTAAAGATTATTCTTGAGCAACGTGTATTTCAAGTTCTTTTGTTTGCAAATTGTTATCATACCATGGTTTTACCTTCTCCATTTTATTTTTAATTTAAAATGCTGGAAACTATTCAAGATTAAACAGGCGACTTTTTTTCTTTCTTTTTCCGAGCTACAAAAAAACTAGTTTGCCTTGTAGAAAGTAAGAAAGGAAACATAGCAGCAAACCAACTGCTGAAAACAATCTGAACAAACTCTCTTGCAATATGTATATCTATTTACACTAACATTTTTCAGACAAAATGCACTCACCAATGAAACAAATTCAAGTGGGCGTTTAACCAAAGTCAATAAAGCCAAGAAGCCAATAGATTCACCAACAAAGCTCGTTTGATATCCCCGTTGCTAAATAATGTCAAATACACAGTCACTATACATAAGGTTTTGGAGACTACATGTTGATTGGCTAAGGAGTTAGACTTGAAAGCCGGAGTGCTTCACCTCGATTAACCATAAAGTTTTGCTTGGTTTATGCTCAGGCTAATCAAGGGACTTGACACTATTTCGGACTGGCAAATAAACTCGATGTTAACTTAGATTTATCGAAAAGTGCATTTGTTTGAATTTAGCTAAGTGCTTAGATGGGAAAACAATCAGAGTACTTACTCCCTGGACATGGATTATCTGAACTTGACTTCATTTAGAACATGTTTTTCATCCAAAAGACGTACTTTGATGTTTATCCATTTTTGGACGAAAGTAGGTTTGACCGGATTTGGAAGATTCAAACAAGATCAGATTGGAACCAAATTTTGTAGAAGGACTTGGAAGAAATAAAGAAACAACTTCGGGAAATTTGGAGCAAAGAATATGGACAAACACTGATCTGTACGCCATGGATCAACAACGACCCATAATAGTGAAGAGATGAGCCTTGCGACTCATTTTGTAATCTCATTTATATCTCTGCATTGTACATGTAAAGTTTCATGCAATTCGAATAAGTATTGTGCAAACTATGATGATTCTTACTTGAATTTGAATGAACTCAAATGACTCATGAAGACGGATGATCAAAAGAAATCGGAACGACTCAAGATTAGATGAGACGACTTGACAATATGGAGGGAAGATGGTTTGAAGACGAAAGTGGAAAATAACCTAAGTATATGGATCAACACTGATCCATCACTTGTGCTTCGGTATCGAACTAAAAATATAGCTCGGGTTGGGTTGCGATTCATTGTTGTGGGTGGGATTAATGCCAAGACTCTTCTGCAACTCAACTTTTGGCTTGAATACCAGATGGATTCACTATAGCTACTGAATGTTTGCAACTAGAAAGTGGAAGATTTGGAACAAGACGCCATTACTCTGCTATATTTCTATCGCTTCTTCAGTTTTTATCTTTTCAAACACAATTTAAACACTTATAACCTAGACCTAGGACTGCCAACGGATACTTTCGGATGCGGATAGTGCTATATTCGTATCTGCATCCGATCGAAACCATTTTCGGATATCGGATATCCATATCTACGGATACAGACGAATATCGGATAATTATCTTATCTGCCAACGATCGATTAATCAAGAAATATATATGAATTTGTTTAGTTTAACATAAATGTTTTTCAATTCCATTCATCACGAAAGTGTTAAAAATAAATAGATATGATGAAATTAAATAGATTTGCGTAATAAATATGTATTTAGTGCATATAATATAAACCTTTGACTTAATAAAACAATAAAAAATTCTCATTCGTTGTACAAAAATACATATAATTTTGAGCATAATGTTAAAAAAATTCGAACAGATAATTTTTGGATGCGGATATCTACGTATCTGTATCTGCATCTTTTTTTCGGATACCGGATATTTATCCGCTTTTAGGATACAAATGCGGAAAGATTTCGGATTTTTCGGGTATTCATCGACATCCCTACCTAGACCTAAGGACCAATGAGTTCAAACCCGGAGAGACGCTAGCAAAATTTATACGAAATAGATTGTAGTAGACGTAGGTTAGAGAAAGCCGAACCACTATAAAATTCTTGTGTCTTTTCTACTTTTTTCGCTTTTTACTCAATAATTTTATGATATCTGCGTCTAATATTATCTAGATTGTCTCCGGAACTGGTGTTTTCACAATCATTTGAGGTTAATTCCATTTTTGAATTCAATAGTCAACGACTAGCAAATTTATCATGTTCTTCCTTTAACCATTTCCATCGAATAGAAGCGACACTTTCAAATATAATTTCATGTACTTTTGGTATTTGGGACTCATATATATTGATTCCTACTGTATTTCCCCATCCGTAGGTCCTTTAGGATTGCTGACCTTAAACCATTTCATAAAATTCATCTTCCACAAATACGCCATAATCATTTCGATTTTGTTTGAAGCTGTCGTCAACTGCTTTGAAATTAGAAGATGAATTTCTACAAGAGTTATTACTTTGTGTGAAATTACCTCATAGGCCGTTACTAAAATTTGGTGGTTAATATTTTAGACCACTGCTCGAACGATGGTTGCTAAACTAATCGGTGTAACCTTGACTTGTATGCTACGAATGTTGTTGGAACAATATCGAGATGCATATTAAGAATTTTGCTGATAATTATGATTATTTTGTTGCTTTGATGCAACTTGTCTTGAACATCAGAATTTTATTTGCATTCTTAAGTTTGTTCCAATGAGGAAAAACATCGGTCTTTTTCTTTTTCAATTATTTGTCTTTCTTTTTGGACAGATAATAGTGAGTGCAATCTAAGTTGGAATGAAGAAGAAAATATATAAGCAAGTTTGTAAGTTAAATATATTAACTTACCCGGTTTATAAATATAAGAAAACAGCCAGCTATAGTATTAACATTGTAATATGGGACATTAATAATGTAAGATAGCATGTCAACAACAATATTATTATTATCGTTTTCTTATTTTGCCCAACATTATTAATTCTGGTTATGCCGTGTAAACTACTGAATTCTCATGGTTGTCAAAATGATCTTAGCTGTCAATGGCGAGGCTAATTTTGGACTCACTGACCCTGTTGGCGGTCAGTGATTACAGGGACAGATCTCAGGTGACAGACTGCTGTTGGAACATGATGCTGTTAGCATGCATAACACTGAACGAAATGTACTATGTGTTCATTAAGGTAATTTATACTTACATTAGCTAGTTGAGTCCTGGTAATATTATATGAGCTTGTGGACGTTTTGCCTAATCACGTTTTTGTATTACATTAGCTGAGTCATGTAACTATTACGTTAGCTGTACTTGAGCTCATGGCTTACGTCTTGCAAGCAATCATGTTCTTGTCATGTTCACCTCTTTTACTTTAAAATGACAAGAAGATGATAACTGATATTTCCACTTAAACTTAGTCTTTCTGTATTTTACAAACATTTGACATGGATGAAGCCACATGTGATAGAATGAAAGAGCTTACAGAGTTCGACAGTACTAAAGCTGGCGTGAAAGGATTAATCGATTCAGGCATCAGAAAAGTTCCAAGAATTTTCAAACATGCACCTGAAAATTTACCAAATCCAAAAGATTCACCAAACATGAAGCTTCAAATCCCAATTATCGATCTCAACGGAATCGATAACAAAGACATCCGCAAACAGGTTGTTGTTCAAGTTAACGAAATAGCAAAATCATGGGGAATTTTTCATGTGCTAAATCATGGAATACCTGTAGGCGTTCTTCATAATGTGATGCAAGGAGTCAAAAGGTTTCATGAACTCGATGCTGATACCAAGGCTAAATACCATTCGAGGGATTTAAATGATAAGGTTAAGTATTTCTCTAATCATCTTTTGTTTACATTGCCTGCTGCTGATTGGAGAGACACACTTCTCATCGTCTTTGATGGATCATTCAAACCTGAAGAGTTACCGTCGGTTTTGAGGTAAAATTAAACATGTTAAATTTATCCCCTGTACTATAAGATTTATAGGAGTCTATCAGAAGGCATTTTAAAGTTCTATTTTTGTTGTAGGGAGGAGATGATGGAGTACAAAAGGCATGCTGATATCGTTGCAGAGACGATATGTGAACTGCTATCAGAAGCTCTGGGACTCAACCCTAGCTACCTAAAAAGCATAAGTACCATTGGATTAAATAAGGTGGCAGGCCATTATTACCCTCCATGTCCTGAACCAGAACGTACTCTGGGAGCAACTAAACACACTGATGTTTCACTGTTAACTTTAGTCGCACAAGATGAAGTCGGAGGCCTTCAAGTAGTTCATCAAAATCAGTGGATTCCAGTAGCGCCAGTTCATGGAGCTTTGTTGTGCAATATTGGAGATGATCTTCAGGTATTTTTCTCTATACCCAAGTTCTTACTGGATTTTGTTGCTGCTTCAAACACTTGATACAACTAGGAATTCATGCTGCCTTTTATTTGTTTTTATACATATAAATTTACTTCAAACCAAGACACGTCATTGTTTATTTACTAAAGTTGGCGATAGGAGGCACATATGAATGAATTTATTGTTGCAGAAAATAACTTATGATTGATTCTGGCTTGTGAATGTGTAGCTTATAAGCAAAGATCGGTTTATAAGTGCGAAGCATAGGGTATTGGCCAGCCGGGAAGGGCCAAGAATATCAGTAATATCTTTATACGGTCAGGGGTTGGGCGAGAAAAGGCAATGTGGACCAATTAAAGAAGCACTATCAGATGAAAATCCCCCAATATACAGTAACAGAGGTGCACTTGTTTCTGATATCCTGAACTGAAATATTTTAGAACACAAGGATTTGGTTGGTATTCTGCATTTGCCCACTTTAAATTATAGCCATGATCAAAATAATTAAGTTCCCCCTCTTCTTCCCCTCTCCCAAACCCTCCACTCTGAGAATGAAGTTTGGAAAATATTTTGCGCTAGATGTATGTAAATAACTGAGTGAAATTAATTTTCTTGTATTTTATTTTGATCCATTAAGACATGTAGAAATGAAGGGGGATGTGTTGTAAATTTGTAATATTTTATGCTTTAAGCAAGAAAACAATGTGAGATAAGATTGCATTATGTTAATACTGAAAAGATATTATGTTTGATTGCATATACAGTTTACTTGCTATAGAAGAGAAGAAAAAAATAATTCACAATTTTGCATAATACTGGTACAAGTTAGATATGACAATGGTTGAAATTTATAACTACAAAAAAGGAAGAAAAAAAGATCATTTGAAAGTATCCATCTATTGTTTAAGTCGGCATTTGTACATGATGAAATTTTGTTAGAATTTGTACTAGTGCTTAAATTTGGAAACGAGGCACCACTATTTTCCATGGGTTCAAAAGCATTTATTCATCCTTTTTTTCTCAGCTACTGGTATGTAATCCATGCTTTGTACATGGGTAGTTTAAGTGGTTGATAGTTTGGTTTATAGATGTCATTTGCTGGTATATATTTGTAAGTTGGTAAGAGGAAACTTTAACTTTATTTTCACCAAGCATTGACAAGAGTGGAAACATGTAGCATAATTGATTGATAGTTCAGTATTTACTAAGCTATGGTCCTACTTAAAAATTAGACATTGATAACACATAAGATACGTGTTTATAATGGTTTATATTAGGGGTGGATTCGGTTCGGTACCGGAACTTTCTATTCAAAATCATTACCATACCGAACTTATATGGTAATAGAAAAATCATACTATTACCAACCAAAGAAATCGGTTACCAACAGTTTGGTTTTTGGTTGGTAGAGGTTGGTAATAAGTTTTTGCCGTTCACTAGTATGAGATTTTTTTGTTTACAATATTTCACGTTACAATATTAAATGTTAAAACTAATTTTTTGTGTTATTATATTATTGTTTATTTATCTTATTTTACGTAGTCAAACATGCAAAAACATTATGTATGATATATGATAAAAATTGCATTTGTCTTGTATCGTAATATTATATTCCTAGGTGTTTTATTGGATCATCGCATATTAGAAGTTCGATGTTATGTAATAAACATATATGATGAAATATAAGAATATAAATATGTATTGTTTAAGATATGTGGTAGGTATGGTAATTACCATTGTTAATGCTCAATTACCATTACCATACTGTATATTTTCATGTGCTAAGGCATACCGTACCAATCAAATCGGTTACCGATTGTTCGGTACCACTTTCATTGGTAGCGGTTGGTAATGGTTGATAAGTGGTAATATGGTAAAAATGTCCAGCCATAGTTTATATTGTGACCCAATGCACCCACATAGCATAAATTGTTGCCTGTTTAACGTGTTTCTATATTCTATCGATTATATACATAGGGTGCGTTCTTAACGAACGTGAACGGGGTATTTGAGCGTGGTACTGTAGCGAATGAGGAATATGTTTTTAGCTACAAACGGGGTATTTGAGCAGGGCATTTGAACGGGGTATTTAGTTGTTAATTTGTTTGTTTTGTATTAATTTAAACGTTTAATTTTAATTAATGTTTCTTATGTGTATGACAATTAATGTTTCTTATGTGTATTTAGTCCCACATCGCCAAAACATCATGAGTAGCTTGGTATATATTTAAATATACAAACTATAAACACAATTGAAATAAAACAAAAAATCCTTGAATTGACATGAAGGCTTAATACTCATACATATATATTAAAAGCGTCATTAACAAAAATTAACCCTTGGCGTCGGACGCCAACAGTCCAATTTCCAGCTTTCGCCAATCGTTCCATTTCAACGGGGAATAACTCGTTGGCGTCCGACACGTCTTACGCGTCGGACGCGAACAAAATACCCAGCGAGCCATTTCTTTACTGCGAACACACCCATACTAACTTGTTGCTAAAGTAATGCTATCTTATAATACATGGTAACGTTGCATATTATAATGCATAGTAACTTGTAGCTGAAGCAACTTTAAACATGTAAGGAAATGACATCATATGTCACTAGTACACAAGTTAAGATTAATTAAATTGTACAGCTAACCCCTCTTAATATCACCAATTATTTTATTGTAAGGACAAGGGAGGTAACTGAAATAAATATTTCTATTCTTTAATGTATAAATATGATTTTAACACGTGTCTTTAAGCACACATTAACAAAACCCAACATTTAATGGTAGATCTTTCACCACATATTGTTATTGATTCAAGGATGAAAATTGACTAAGTTTTTCCTATAGTGAGTAGAGACCAATTCTTTTGTCCTCATTTCCCTTGTCCTTCATGTCCTTCCAATCAGATCCTCTAATTTTTGCTTTTTTGCATTTAAGTTCCCCAACAATTGAGGGATTTAACTGCAAAATATGAAAATCAGGGGTTGAAATTGGGTGGAACACGGAGGGACGAGGAAATGAGGACAGAACAATTGGTGCGCAGTGAGTACTAACCAACTTTCAAAAAGAAAAAAACTTATCAGATTAATAATTAATTTTAATATTTTGAAAGACACCTAATTATCCAGGATTTCTCTAAGGAAGAAGCATGAACTCATAAAACATTAATTCTGATGGTGAATACAACATTCTACTCAAGATTTGTCTATAAAAGTGGATATATAGTATAGCTCAAATAGTGAATACAGTTATGAACAAATTTGAATTGATCGAGAAATTGATCGACAAGAACATCCAGTTACCCACCATAACAGTACAATTCCATTTTGAAAACAGTATTCGTCAGAATAATATTAATGGATCTTATTCTTTTAGAATGTATGTACAACCTTCCCCCAGGAATTCCATAAGGAACCAAGCAAAAAAATTATAATAATCAAGAATTTGATTTAAACTTTTTCCCACAAATTCAAATGGATTACCATCAACTCCAATAGTACGTACTACCAAACAATACCATTTAGTTAGAATTTCCTACCTTGAAATATCATGGTGGAATATGGCTAAAGTTGATAGATTAATTTTTTTACTTAATCTTCATCCAAGACATGGTTCTCTAACTTGCATAGTACGTACTACCAAACAATACCATACATGGCTCATTTGTTCCTTCCCTCCTCTGAATGTTTTTTTTCAAAAAATTCTTGGATAGGTTGGAAGAAGAAATCATGTATGGTGTGTGAGCATCCTATAATAATAAAATTTGGAGGGACAGTTGCATTAGCTAAGGAATATGAAGAAAAGTGGTTTATTTTTATTAATAGTTGTATCGTGAAAGCGTAAACTTTTGATCCGACCGTGGATTCCCAAAATATTCTTATACATAAGTTTTGAAATATTAAATTATTATTTTACATTATTTCTAATAAATTAGGAGGTAAAAGCTCCCTACAATTACTGTTTGACATATTCAAATTTAGATGTTTATTCCAATTATTTGAAGTATTATTGTTTAAATATAAGATATTTTTACATAAATCAACCAACATGTTTAATGATAATTATAATATTTTTAGCGGTTGACTTTTTTGTATGACCATAAACTTCCAACAACTCCTTTTTTATATCATTTAAAAATATAATATATCAAATAAACTTTCTTTTTATAAATTCAAGTCATTCATCTATAAGTAATTGTTAATATCACTTAAAAATATAATCTAAAAAATAAAATTTCTTTACAATTTTTTAAATTAATAATCCTATTAAAAATCAAAACAAACAAAAAATTTGATATTGCAACTAAAATTCAAAAATTCAAATCAACTACACATTATTTTAACAAAACAAAAACATGACTAAATGACAATATAAATCATTTTATTTTGAATTTTTAAACATAATCAATTTGAGTAACAATAATTTATGCAAGAAACGTAAGTAATGATCACGCGCAAAATGCGTGTCGTAAGCTCGTGACTATTAAGAAAATTATAACAAGTATTTGTTATAAAGGATTGTTTATTATTTTATGGTTTAAGTATTTCCTGCAAGTTTTTATTACTTCTGATCTTATTTTGTTTTCCTTAGCATGCACGACACAGATGAAATATACCATGTGCGAATTAAGGTTTATGCAATATTTACTCTATCTGAGTCATTCTTATAAGACCTCATCTTCTATGTTTTGCAGGAGTCGTGTTTTTGTCATGTTAGCACTTTTATATTAAATGATAATTAAATTATAACTGGCATTTATATTTAAACTGGTAAAACATTAATTATCCACAAGGCTTTAATCATTACTTCTTTTTTTTTTTTTTTTGAATTTAAGCTAAAATTTTAATCCCTAGAAATGAAATAGGATGAAAGATTGGATTCATATCGGATCAGTCATTGCCTTAAGTACAAATTTATCTATATTTTATATTTACATTGTACAAAATCTCTCTCTCCCATACACTCAAAAAAAGAACCCTTCCTTTATCAAAATCGGGAAGTATAGAATTTGAAAATGGAAGAAACCATATTTGATTGGATAAAAGTACATATCGAGCTTTGTAACACCCCGCATTTTTAATGAAATTAAAAATATGGAAATATGTATATATATTATATACATAGATATAATTAAGAGAAAAATTAAATAATGATAATAAATATTTCATGTAATAAGTTCATGTTGTGAAATGAAGGAAAAAAATTAAGTGCAATACATGAAATGCGAAGAAACGCATGCGAACAATTAAATAGAAAAAAAGAAATAAAAAGAAAAATTTGAAGAGCTTTGGGAATTTGGTCACGAAATTAGCGTCATTGCGTTCGTGGCGATTTTTTAGTCAATTTAGACCTATAGTTTGCAGAAAACCGATTTAGGATGAAAAAGATATCTTTAAATTAAATATTGCAGCAAAACATGAAAAAGAGGAATGAGAAAAGAATAATGTTTAGCATTATTCTAAGGTTTGTAAGCAAAAGACTTAGTAGCTCATTTGGTTAGAATATGTGACTTGGATATAAAAGGTATTGAGTTCGATTCCAATCAGCGCCATATTTTTGTTTTAGGGGAATAGCTAAAAAGTGGCTTAGTGTGAACGCAGTTCAAAAAGCGGTTTAGTGTGAAAATGGTTAATTGGGAAGATAGATAAAAAGAATATATATATATATATATATATATATATATATATATATATATATATATATATATATATATATATCTGTGTGTGTGTGTGTGTGTCATAAAGGCCTCGTTAATGACGACTCGAGAAATCTCTCCGGTTTTCGCCATGCGTGAGCGCCTTTATTTCATTTCCTTCCTAATCTAATTTCTTGTCAGTGTTTTTCTACATCAATCTTCAACGATTCACTTCGTTTGATAAAACTTCTGATTTACTTTTGTCTTTCGTTCGATTTCGATCGGTATTTTCAATTTTAGTTTTAGATCTGCTATTGCGAACCCAGATCTACCCCCAAACCGAGAAGTATCCAAGCCTAATTTGCAGATCTACAGCCGATTTAGTTTTTCAAGAAAAACCTAGATCCAATCTGCTGCGGATCTCAGTGCATCTGGATGAAATCTGAAGGTGCTCGACTTATTATTGAATTGCGATCCAGTATTCTAGTTGGTTGTTGTTGGACTGGTTTGGTGATTTCGGTCTCCTTTTTTTCACTCAGATCTGGTTTGAGATTTTATTTCATTTTGTAACTCTTGTATTCTATCTGCAATTTTCAACGATTATATATCGTTGATAAGCCATTTGTTTTCCTTCAGCTTACTTCCACAATTTGTTAAAACTATTTTCTCCTCAACATCTGAGGATGGCCAAATATCAGATCTTATTTCCAGATCTATACAACAATAGTCAGATCCGAAGATCAGATCCTATTGAATATGCTCCAGTACAAGAGTTTCTTTAGTCCCAAAATGTTTTATGATTATAGATTTGTTCTTATAAATGGTTTTGGTATATAATAAGAGCAGAGTTTAAAGAGATTGAAGTTTCTAGCATCTCAGAAATCTGAATACCATTGAGCATGGCGTATGTATGATTTACCTTTCTGATTTACTTCTTGATTTTCTGGTTGCTTGCTCATGAGTAGTGGGTTAAGTTGCTCGTGAGTAGTTCTTTAGTGTTTGCAGTTGGTTTCTTATTGATTTCTAGCTCTCCAATGTCAATGGATTTACAGTATATATATCACGACAAAGGTTGGATATAATTCTTGCTGCATTATCATATGATTTTCTAGCATTAAGACTAATTCACAGGCGTTTGTGAGTCGTTAACCAGATTTAATGCTTGAAATTGAGCCATGAAAGAATTCTTGCAGTATTATACATGTTGTTGTTATGTTGCTGTTTGGGTTTGGAGTGAGGCGTGACATTTGGAATTGTGAAGGAGTCAAGAAGATGCTTACTGAATGTTGCGGTGTTGAGTGCATTTGCTCTGGTGTAGCGTGTCAGAAGGGGGGTGGCCTCATCATGGGCCGGGTTTATTTTAGATTAGATTTAGAGTTCTTTTATTTTCATGTTTTTCTTTATTTTGTTTTGTTGTAACGATTAGTATGCTAACCTGTCTACTGTAATGCTTTTTATCATAATATAGCGAACCAATTATATATATATATGTGATGTGTAGGGGCCAACACCCTGCTGCTGCGCATCATGTGGCACACGTGGCGCATTTTTGTTGGTCAAGGATTGTTTTTTTTTGAACGTGGCTTTTTCTGGTTGGTTGGGTGACAATTTTTCTTGTATTAGGGCTGATGTGGCTTTATTTGATTGGTCTAGTGAGGTGTCTTTGTGTCATGATGATTTGGATGGCTTAGTTAAATCATAAGTTGATCTAAAGGCCCATATTAATCTTAAACTTCTATATAATCGCCCCAAACCTCAACCCTAGACCTCACAACCCTAAACTATGATGCTATCATGTTGTTCATCAACAAACTAACCTAGCCGCCACCATAACAAATCAAATTCTAGATTAAAGATAAAAAGATAAGAGATAAAGATTCAAAGCCTAGGACTTGCGAAAAGGAATTCTAGAACAAAAACGAACGAATCAACGCCTAGATCAACGGATTAGCTTAGCAATTTCAGAAATCAGATCCCAGAATTCAAGACCCGTTTTCTGTGAGTGCAGTTACTGTAACACCCCGTGTTTTCTGTTAACATTAAACTAACGAATTGAGGAATAATTAATTTTAAATGTGAGAATCAAGGGAAACGGTTACGCCATTGTGTTCGTCTTGGAATTTTGGTTGAGATAGAGTCTGAGTTTGCATAAATTGGACTTCGTATGAAGAAGTTATGGCTGTCGGAAGTTTCAGAAATTCGAATTAAAAATTCAAAAACGAATTCAGACTCAGAACTGGGCAGGGCGGGAAATTTCCCGCCCACGGCCAGGTCGACCAGGGGGTCGACCTTAGTGTCGACCTCCCCCTATACAGGTCGACCTTAGTGTCGACCTGGGGGTCTGCCCCTCCCCCCGGGAAGATCTGAAAGATGACGATTTTGTGACTCAGTCTGAGTCATTAGGGCTGAGGTGTCATTCTATCTTGACTGGATGGCCTTGATTGATTCTAGGTTAATCTGATGGCCTAAATTAATCCTAATCTCTATATAAACACATGTAGACTCAAACCCTAAAACCTAATCAAAATTAGAACCATGGCCGTCATGCTATCACCCCGCAACCTAGAGTAGCCGCCACCAACTAGAGGGAAAGTAAAGCTAATCAACTCAATTTAGCTCAAGTCTATAACAACAACAACAACGAATTTGTCTACTTCAAAGGCGAGCTAAATCAATTTCAAAATACAGATCCCAGAACTCAAGACCTTCTTTGAGTTGTGAGTTCTATTTCTTTAATAAGATAATTAACAAGTTAATTAGGTTGAGTTATAATTTGGGTTATATGGCTATGTATGTGTAACATTGGAAAAATGTGATATTTTGTGAATATATGCTAGTTGTTCATAATGATGGTTTTTGTTATGGATCCCTTTGTATATGCCAAATCACCTATGTTCTACTTGATTCATGTTTGACATCATTTTATATGCAAGTTTGGGTGTAGATTATATGCTAGTTTCTATGTGAATTGTACACAAGTTTACATGTGAACCAAGTAAAATGATTATATGCAAGTTTAGGTAGGAATTGGATCCACATATATGCATGTTTACACCTTTAGATTTAGATCTATGACATACATAGTTTTATGCAAGTTTGGGTGAAAACTATATTCATACCTGCAAGTTCACACCTTTAGATCTATGTTTAGATTCATGACAATACAAAGTTTATGCAAGATATGTTGTAATCCTTGTTCGTAATTTAGATCCATTTTGTATGTGTTGCAAATTTTGCGATGTTCTTCCCTTTTATGTGAATAGACTAATTGATAGTCTAATATATATATATATATATATATATATATATATAATGATAAGCGAACGAACAACGTGGGGACGATGGGGGAAATATTGAATATACTCATATTGAGAATTGGCATGTAATGGCCTTAAAAGGCATACAATTAATTTGAGGCAATAATTGGTAAAATTTGTTATACCTGAAATAAATGGACATAATTTAGGTGACAATTATGGACATAAGTATATTTGGAATTTATAGACAAATTTGAATAGGGATATTAATCCACTTTGGGGTTAAATAAAGATAGGTAATAATTAACCGCCTGAGACACGAGGTTAGACTCGTTTGTGGTGTAAGACTGCCTGGACCCGCCCGGCAAATCCAGCAGCCACAAATGCCAGTCTAATGTGAGAGGTCAAAGGCACGAATTAAATGCGTAACAATTGTAAAGACACGAGGTTAGGCTCGTTTGTGGTGTAAGACTGCCCGGCAAATCCAGCAGCCATAAGTGCCAGTCTAATGTGGGAGGTCTTTACAAGGTTACAGTTTTAATGAATTAAGAAACACTTAACCAGATAAACATGTGGTGGGACATGGGGAGGGGGGGAGGTTAAGTGGGTGCCTTGGGTGGCATGTGAAATTAAGAGGGTGCCTTGGGTGGCATGTGAAATACGATTAGATGCACTTAACCAAGATTGAAACATGTAAGAAGACATGAATAAGAATGGGGTTAAGTGGGGAAAACCTTAGAGGGGATCAAGCATAGGTGGAAAGCTTGTATCATGCATGGGGGCCCTTTTCAAACCAGTAACCCATTAAGTATCTTTATGGGCTCGACCCAAGTCGAGGATGGGACACGCGTACTAGGTTTGATTGTAAGAGGTCAAAACAGGTTAGCGGTGGCAACGCAAGTCCAACGGGGTCATGTGCGTGTGTGGGCCCGGGCTGGTAGGTAAGACGTTGTTGCATCGTGTAGATATAAGCCGAACATTTTTTGTGGTATCGGGTTGCCACTTTGGGGAGTGATACACCCCACTATGGGGCCAACACGGGTATCTACGAGTTAGGAAGCCGATCGAATGGGGGCAGTGGGTACACCTAGTGGAGATAGGGGCAGACGACACCTATGAAGGCAGTTAGGGGTACACGAAACTACCATTATCATTATTAAGTTCTATAGGCGGGATCAACTTTTAGGGTGTTTGGTGTGGTGCAATGTAGTAATTATCTTATAGTGATTAGGTGCGCCTTTAACGTTATCTTTGTTCATCTTATTTCCTTTGGTTGCTCTGTCATGCCCATTGTTCACAGTCATTTCCTTATTTCCCAGCTTATGCCTTATCCTAGTTACTTTAATGGTTATATTGTTAAAGTTATTGCACTCGCCAAACTTTATATCTGACCCCCTTTGTTTCCATCTCTTTTCTTCCTCCCTCCCCTCCCCCCACAGGTGCTCAGGGTGGGACTAGTACTAGTGGATCTTGATTTGGACAACTTTATCTCTTTCTTTGGAAGTTGCTTGGATTGCTGAAGTAAAGTTCAGCCTATCTTATTTATGGCTATTTTATGTTGGGGTTATGTCTTTTATTTTATGTACTCAGAACTTATTTGTCAAGATGGATAATAAGTGTATTTGGTTTTGTAGTTGGTTTTTGATGTGATGTAACCAAACTATTTCTCCGCTGCAATAAAAGTGGTTTTTATTTTCCAACTACCAATACATTTATCTGTCTTATTTACTTTCCTGTTCTATACAGAATAAACGCTCCACCAAAATTAAGGCATTCCCTTTGTGAGTGACCTTAATGGAGATGGGGTGTCACACGTGGTATCAGAGCTGAAGGTTACCAGACCAGATATGAATTTTGAAAAAACTATTTTTCAAAAAGCATTTTAATGAAGAAATACTTTCAAAAATACGTTTTAAGGAGAGTATTTTTAGGAGAAAAGTTTATTTTAAAAACATAACCCCCAAGAGCCTTATATCTTTCTTTTGAATTCTCCGTTTGAATCTCTTCATTTTCTTTTCAGCATGTCTGGAATTCCCGAGATACCCGAGGGGATACCGATACCAGGATGGTTTAGAAGGTATCTGAAAGCTAGGGCCAATGTTGCAAGCCCAGCAAATGCTCCTCCTCCTCCTCCCCGTGTTGATACTTTCGCAAAGATATGCAAGGACTTTCGGGCAATGGGCGGAAAACCTTTTCATGGGTCGGAGACGTTTGTTGAAGCTCAAAATTGGCTAAAGGAGGTGGAAGAATTGTTTGGAATCTTTGAGGTAGGAGACGGAAGAAAGGTCCAATTAGCTGCCTGGTTAATGAAGGATGAGGCCTTGTTTTGGTGGGAGGTCACTAATGGAGAGCGTCCAGTTGATACATAGCCGAATTTCAGGCGTAGGTTTGAGGCAAAGTTTCTCTCACGGGCCAAAGAGAATCTATACATGGAAAGGTTTTTGGCTTTGAGACAAGGAAATCTATTAGTGAAAGAGTACGTCAACAAGTTCAATCAGTTGGCGATATTTGGCTTGGAATTGGTGAATACACCCGAAAAGAAGGCTCTGAGATTTGTTAAGGGTTTGAACAAGCTGCTACATGAGTTAGCTATGACCCACATCCCTATGGAGGCCACCTTTGAGAGTCTGGTTGACATAGCGCTTATGCATGAAGAGGAGAAAGGCGCCAATGCTAATAAGGCACCTGAGAAGAAAGGGAATCAAAAGAAACCACAACAGCAACAGCAGAACAAGAAGGGTGGTAAAGACAACAATGGCAAGGGAAAGAAAAGATGCTTTAGCTGTGGGACACCCGACCATCTAAGCAAAGACTGTAGGAAGAAGAAGAAGACTGGTTGTTTCCACTGTGGCGAGACAGGACATCTGATTAAGGACTGCCCAAAGAAAGGGCAGAGGGCAGGGCCTACCTCTGGAGGGCAGATTCAGGCTCTCATGGCACCAGGGCAGGCAAGGGGGCAGGTCCAGGCTCTCGTGGCCCCAACGCTGCAAGAACGAGGTAGAGCGATTTCCGTTGAAAGTTTAGTTTATCTTTTTGATCATCCTGTTCGCACACTCTTTGATTCTGGTGCATCGCACTCTTTTATATCCACTATTTTAGTTGAGTCACTACACCTAAACACCAGTATAGTAGAGGATCCCTTAGTTGTTTCAAATCCAATTGGGGGCTCAGCCTATTTGTCGATGATTTGTTTGGATTTGGAAATTTCTATACTTAGCGTTGAGTTTAGATGTGATGCTTATGTTTTGGGCTTCACGGGCTATGGGTTAATTCTGGGCATGGATTGGTTATCCAGTAATGGAGCCATCCTAGATTGTGAAAAGAGAGAGGTTAGGCTTATGACTCGCCTGGGCAACACTCTCGAAATCTCTTGTAATCCCATGAATTCTATTATGCTAAGTTATCTAGAATCGCTTGACGCGTCTGTTGGGAATTTGTAGTCTGTTAGAGTGGTTCGTGAATACTCGGATGTCTTTGAGGAAGTAGAGGGCTTGCCTCCGAAGCGGGAGATAGACTTCCGCTTATACCTAGTTGATAACGCAAAACCCGTTGCTTTACCCGTTAGACACATGGTTCCAAGGGAGAGAAAGGAGCTTAGCAAGCAAGTTAAGGAGCTGCTAGAAAAAGGGTTTATAAGGCGGAGTATTTCTGAATGGGGTGCTCCAGTGGTGTTCGCAACCAAAGCGGACGGTTCACTTCGCCTATGCGTTGATTATAGGGAGCTAAACAAGCTGACCAAGAAGAATAGGCACCCACTGCCAAGAATAGACAATTTGTTCGATCAACTTGTAGGTGCAACAGTTTTCTCCTAATTAGATCTGGCTACCAGATTTCATCAGCTAAGAGTGGCTGAAGATAGCATTTATAAGACAACATTCAGAACCCCGGACGGTTTCTTCGAATGGCTCGTCATGCCTTTCAGCTTGACAAACGCACCTGCTTATTTCGTCGATTTGATGAATAGAGTATTCCGGGAATTTCTCAATAAATTTGTGGTGGTCTTCGTAGATGATATTCTGATTTTCTCGAAGAATGAGGAAGAGCATGCATTGCATTTAAAGGAAGTCATGGAGACTCTCCGTGCACATCAGTTAAAAGCAAAATTGTCCAAGTGCCACTTCTGGAGAGAAGAAGTAAGATTTCTTGGGCATGTGGTGTCCAAAGAAGGGTTAGCTGTGGACCCCGCAAAGGTAGTTGTGGTCTAGGATTGGAAGGTTCCAAAGAATGCAACCGAAGTCCGAAGTTTTCTTGGACTAGCAGGCTTTTATCGCAAGTTCATTAAAGACTTTGAGAAAATCTCAGCTCCACTTACAAGGTTAACGAAGAAGAACCTGACTTTCACTTGGGATTTGGATTGCGAAGTCGCTTTCCAACGATTGAAGAGGGCTCTGACAATAGCCCTAGTTCTGACATTACCAGATGGGAGCAAGATGTTTACGGTATACATAGATGCATGCGGTACGGGACTAGGCGTTGTTTTGATGCAAGAAGGGAAGGTAGTAGATTATGGTGGAAAGCATTTGAAAGTGCATGAGAAAAACTACCCAACCCACGATCTAGAGTTAGCAGGCATCGTTTTTGCGCTTAAGTCTTGGCGCCACTATCTCTTAGGTGAGAAATTTGAGTTGTATACTGACCATAAATCGTTGAAGTACCTCTTCTTGCAGAAAGACCTCAATCTATGGTAGCAAAGATGGATGGAGTTTCTCGCCTCATACGACTTTGAGATCTCCTATACTCCTGGCAAGGGCAATGTAGTAGCAGACGCCTTAAGTAGAAAGAAGCTGACCTTAAGTCCTCTCTTTGTGGAAAGGCAAAGTTTGGAGTACATAGCCAATTTTGATTTTAGACCCTCTGTTGATTATGTGACTGGCTTGATGGCAATGCTAGAGGTGCGGCCTTTATTGGACTCAATAGGAACCACGCAACGTGAAGACCCTTAGCTAGTCGATGTGATAGATAAGCTGATTAAGGGAGAGACTCCTAGTCACCTCAATAGATACTCCATCAATGATAAGGGTTGGTTGAGACAGGACGGAAGACTATGCGTCCCACAAGCAAGAGATTTGGTGAAGATGGTTCTGAAAGAAGCACACCATTCCAAGATGACCATGCACCCCAGGGGAGACAAGATGTATAAGGATATCAAAAGAGCTTTCTTTTGGAATGGCATGAAGAGGGATGTAGCTGAATTTGTTTCAAAATGCATGATATGCCAGCAAGTCAAGGCGGAGCAGAAGAAGCCTGGTGGTTTGCTTCATCCTCTAGAAGTCCCGCAATGGAAATGGGAAAGCATCTCGATGGACTTTGTTGATGAGTTGCCTATGTCAAGAAGGGGCAGTACCGGTATTTGGGTAATAGTGGATAGGATCACGAAAAGCGCTCGTTTTACACCTGTCAAGAGTAGGAGGACCGCCTCGTCTTTAGCCTCCATTTATCTTAAGGAGATAGTTCGACTCCATGGGATACCCTCCAGCATAGTGTGTGATCGAGACCCTATCTTTACAAGAGAGTTCTGGAGGAGTTTGCAAGAGGCTGTAGGCACACAGCTATGTTTAAGCACAGCCTATCACCCTCAAACCGATGGTCAGACGGAAAGGGTGAACAGAGTACTGGAATACCTTTTGAGACTGTGCATTATTGACTTTGGAGGATCTTGGGAGGATCACCCCCCTTTGGTGGAATTCGCTTATAACAATAGCTACCAAGCGACTATAGGCATGGCACCCTTCGAAGCTTTATATGGAAGGCCATGTCGATCACCAACTTGTTGGTGGGAGTCCACAGATAAACTTATACTTGGGCCGGACATGATCAGAGAGACTTCAGAGAAAGTGGACTTGATACGAAGGAGAATGAAGACTGCCCAATATAGACATAAATCCTATGCAGACAAGAGAAGGATCGATCTTAAGTTTGAAGTTGGGGATAAGGTGTTCCTTAAAGTATCTCCTTTGAGGAATGTCATCCGCTTTGGGTCCGTAGGAAAGTTGGCACCATGATTCGTAGGACCATTTCCTATCATCAAAAGGATTGGGACGATGGCCTACAGAGTAGAGCTGCCTGAAAAACTGGCTATATTTCATAATGTCTTTCATGTCTCTTAGCTATGAAAGTGCTTACATGAGTCGGCAGAAGTTGTGGAGTCAAGCATACTAGAGGAAGTCGAAGTGGAACGAGAAGCGACTGTGAGGAGAGTTCCAACTCGTATCTTAGGGATGGAAGTCAAAAAGCTACGCAACCGTGAAGTTAAGCTTGTCAAAGTTCAATGGAGTGACACCGAGGAAGACGCGACTTGGGAGACTGAGGCCAAAATACTTGCAGCCTACCCTTTTCTTTTTTAGGGTACATCTTTGATCTCTTTTTCCTTAAGTTTATTCAAGCTTGTATCTACCTTTTTAGTGTATCTCCTCGGTCATATTCTTTATCCTTAGGTAGAGACCAATGGATGTTGTTAGATCTAAAATTGGCTCTAACACCCAAATTAGTAAAGATTCTAATGAAATGAAAGCTAAAACGAAGAAAACACACAATTTATAGTGGTTCGGCGTTAAATAGCCTACGTCCACTTTCTTCTTTTTTGATTGATGCCTTGAATGCGAGTACAATAATGATTTTCACTCAATTCTCACTCATCTCATACATTGATTCACTCAATTTCCTTCACAATATGATTTGAAAGATGATTGTAAGCTGAATAAGTTGATGAAATTCGGGTTGCAAAGGAGTTTTAATTCTGAAAGTGCCAAAAGATGATTCCAAATGCCTCTTGATGTGGTATTTATAGGTGGAAAATCCCCCTGGAGTGGGATCGGTTCTAATCCACGTGTCATCAATCCCGCCACAATCGGGTTTGGATGGAATTTGATGATGACAGCACACCAGGTTAATGGCAAACATGGGTAGATCATGGGTATAACCGCTCCGACTATTAAGAAATCGTGGGGTGAAACTGTCGCTGCAAGGGATCGGATCGGTTGTTCTATAGAGAATGGGATCGGATCAACCTATCCGAACCGATCCGGTCTTTGGAGAAGCTCTTCCTTCTTCCACTCCCCTCTAATTTGATTTGGAAATAAGGATCCGATCCGGCTTGTTTTCCTTCCCTTTCTGCTTTGTGCTGATATGTTTTTGCTCGAGGAAACCCGATCCGATTATCTGGCAGGGTACTCTTCATTGTTTGACTCTTTAACTTTGTGTAGCCTAGTTCAAAAAGTAGGCTAACATTTTGCCCCCTCAAGGGATGTTTCTATCGAAGATGGAGCGTGCCTTGACATCGTCTGTTCATTGCTCTCTGAATTTGAATCGTTAAATAGTCATCCCCATTCGTTTGTAGAGATGTGCCGCTTCATAAGGTTGTGCCTCTTGCAGCCTATAAATACACCAAAAAGGTTCACAGATTCCCTCCTTTGTTTTTGACAAGCTTTAGGAATTCTGACTGATGTCCAGTGATTCTTCCAGGTAGGTTTCTTCTTTATTTTTCTTTAAATTCAACTTATACACCATTTCAATGTGTATGATTTCATACGGGTTCGGACTCCGACCCGAACGGCTTTCTTTCTTGTCTTGCTTAACATTGGGTTAACAGGCCAAAACGTTTTTGTGGACTTGCACTCCGGTCCGTACGGAGTAAAAAGGCTGGGAATACGAGGGGTCACAATAAGCCTATATAAACCTGCCGCCTATCTCCTTCTTCCTCCCTTTCTCTTATTGCTCTTGCCTAACAGACTTTTCACCGAAACCCTAACTTTCAAAAACTCGAAAATCCTCTCGTTAATCTTCAAATTAAACACTCTGGTAGGTTTAAAACTTCGATTTTCCTTGTAATAATCGAGTTTAGTTAGAATTTGTGGTCAATTTGAACGATTTGGTCATGGCTTTTGTTCGGCTTCGACGTCGTGGCCTCCTCCTCCCTCGCCGTCGTCGTTGGTGACTCCGTCATCACCTCGAGGCGCCAGGAGATAGGATTTGACATGATAGGGGTAAATTGGTCAATGGTGATCTTGCTGTGACATGCTTCTCAAAAAAGGATGGGTTCTTTAAGAAGGAGATGGGTTCGGTTTTGATGAGGAAGGGGAAGAAGAAGAGGATAATGAATGGGATCGGTTCGGGTGAGGTAGCATAGGAGTGGAGATGGGAATGGAATTTACCTGACCGGATCGGGTTGGATTAAAAAGCAAAGATGGGGAGCAAAGCTCACTTGACCGGGTCGGGTCGGAATGAGAAACAAGGAGGAAGAGAGGTATGGATACTCAAGTCTATCCGGACCGCTCCGAATGCCTACTTCCGAACCGATCCGGTTCTACTGGCTGGTTGTGAACGTTTGCTTCAGACCCAAACATTGCTCCCCCCGATCCGATCCCAACACTTACATCCGAACCGAACCGAAGCAGTCCTACTCAATGCACAAGAATTTGTTTAGCTGGCCAAATCAATACTTGACATAACCTTCAACTTTAAAGAACAGTTAGGATAGCGCCTTACAAACATAAACGAACATCAAGAACCATTCTAAACATTACTGCTTTATCGAACCTTTGCATTACGTTCTCATGTGTTTACCTTACATCTTCTGCACACACCGTACACACTTTAGTTCACACACGTACACGGTGGGACACAGGCTATCTTACTCTAACTTATGTTATTGCTTCTTCAGTAGTTTAGTGATCATGGCAGAGAGAAGTTCATCTAGGTTAACAGAAAAGATAGAAGTTGCAGAAACTTCCGAGAGATTCACTCTTTATGACATATCCTCTCCCTCAGACCTATAATGGGATGACGAGGGCCCCGATTATGAAATGGACGCACACAATAGTGAAATATCTTCTGATAATGAAATTCCTCTTGGTGATGAAGAGGAAGGAGGGATAGGAGATGATCGTGCTCCTGATGAGTTTGAATCTGCCACTATATTAGAGCTACCCAAAGATTCTGTTGAATCGACGATTGATGATGACAGACTCGTTCGAATATGTCTGAAGCATAGAATACTAAAAAGAGATACCCTGGTGCCATCGAAAACAGATTGCCCCCACAATCCACCAGAAGGATTCATGGCAATTACCCGGTTGATGTGCCTGGTTTGGGCTATTCCATCGTTTCCGCCTTTTGTCGTCGATTTTCTTAGACAGATGCGGATTGCCCCCATGCAGTTGCATCCCAACTCTTATGCTTATTTGTACACTTTGTATATAGCATACAGAGAAGTTTTAGGTATAGAGCCTACCTTTGATGACGTCCACTTTTTTTATAATTTCAAGCATTGGACTCGAGAGACTCCTTCCTTCTCATATTTTGAGTCCGTTCCGAAAAGGAAAATTATTACTGCTCCATTTAGCAGCAAGGCTGGCGATTCTAAGCTTGAATGATTTTATATCAGACAACAACCGGGGTGCGCCAGAAGATGGATCAAATCAAGTAAAGCACCGACATTCTAGATCTCAAACTTAAATGCTCATGTCAACACATTAACTTGCTTTCCTTTTTTATTCGCAGTTGATAACCCAAAGCAAATAACGGATCAATTATACTTTGATCGTTTGCATCGTCTTCTCAATGGCGACCAAAAATTCCTAACCATCGACGAAGTTCTTAAGGATGAGTATCTCCATCATCACGGGTTACTATCTATTACCCGCAGTATAGGTCATGGGACGGGTCCATATGTGTACAAACCCCCAGTATACATTATTTCTGAGATGGGTGAGGGCTCGAAGGATCAAACAATACCTCTTCAGACTTCGCCTTCTCCATCTTCAACTCAGGACGATGAGTTAGCCAACGTAGCTGAAAAGCACAGAGAAGGGTATACCGTCCCCGACGACGCTATTTCTCCTGAGAAGTCAACATCCCCTAAGGAGCTGCCAATAGATGCTTCTCAAGGAGACGCTCCTACTACCGATGATTCCACATTTAAGGGTTTAGGAAACCTTCCCTTGCCTGAAACCATCTATACTTCAGAGGACTTTGGCAAGAATCCTTTAACTTTTACTTCTTCAGAGGAGACCACTCCCGTGAAGACCAAAGAGCCCGCTCATGATAGTCTGGCTTCAGACTCGGTTTTGTTGGGGGGAAACAACACTTAGGAAGCACATAACACATTAGCACCACACGTCACAACACTTATGCCTTATGTGAACATTGATTCTGAATTCCACTTATATTGTTGCGCATGTACAATGGCTCGCCCTTACTACGATGTCAGAAAAATGCGCCGTAGCATGTCTAGACCTCCTTACGATATCGAGCATGATCGCCGTGAGAGCAGGGCCAGGGATGACAGAAGGCCTCATGATTCTCATCGACCACACACCTCGCGCTCTCGTTCCCCGTCCGGTCGGATTCAGACAGGTATAAGAGCTACCAGAGTCGTCAAGGAGAAGACACATCACAATCCAAAGATCGGACTTCTCCTCAAGACAAATATAGGCGGGAAAAAAGTCCACCGAAGAATACCTATTCGCGAGACAAACACAAAGTTTCTGAGAAGCGATCTGAAAAAGGTGATGTAGCCATCGTCCCGGCTAAGCGAAAACACATTGAACTAACGTACTGCAAGCCTCCGCCACTGGATGCTAATTCCAAGATTAACCTGGCATATATGGAGAAGCAGTTCCTAGGTCACTACTTTGAGAATCTAACTTTTTTACCCGCACTTGAACCTATTTCTTCAAAGTGGGCAGATGAGGCTAAAGCAAAGATTGACGCAGTTGAGAAGCAATACTCGAAAATGTACAAATATTCACGGAATCTTTCCAGAATTATTCGGGCCTTAATTACAGACATTGATTCAATGAAAAAGGCTGCAGATTCCGATGAGAATGCCTTGAAAAATTTGGAGAAGGACCTAGAAGACACACAGGCTCAACTTGTCATCGCTCAACGAGATGCCAACAACTTCAAACAGCAATTTGAGGAGTTACATAAGCGTTACCGTGATTTGCTGGAATCTCGTAGTCAAGAGCGTTTGGAGTTGAAGAAACAAGCAGAAGATGCTAAATCAGATAGTGTCAAAATGCAACTGGCTTATAATACTCTTGAGCAAGAAAATGCCGAGTTAACGAAGAAAAATGCTGAACTGGAGAAACGAAACGCTGACTTGGAGTCCAAGTTAATGGAAGCTGAGAATAGGGCTGCCCTGGCTGAGGGGAATGTGGACAACGTCATTAAGTCTGCTGAAGAGACCTGTAGACAGCTATCAGAGGCTCAGGAAGAAGTGCATGGTTTTGGCAAATTATTGATTGAATTCTTTGCGCACATAATTCGTCGCTGAAACATCTCTTGGATTGAAGACTATCCGACTACCTTAGTTCACGTATGGAGTCAAATCATCGAATGGGAGAAAGAGTAACTTAAGGTAGACTTCGTTGATTAAGATAAACTTGTGGAGAAGTATCTGGGAGATGATGAACCAGCACGCCTGGCCAAGGGGTGTCGCCTCATTGCTGCTGCTATGGAGGAGGAGAAACGCCTGGCTAAACAAAAGAATATCCCTGAAGTTGGTTCCTCTTCTGCTACCGCTGAAACTACTGAAGTTGAGGGGTATGATCCCGAGAACCCGGGAATTCCTAAAGCGTCTCTTTTATCTCCTATACCCAAATTAGTGTTAGAGACGGTAGCCGCCCCAATTGATAAATCATCAGAACATATTTCTACCTTTTCACCTCAATTTATCAAGGCCGTCTCCACCTTTGATCACATCATTAGGCAGTCGATCGAGGATCCTTTATTTTCTCCTGAGTTGATAACTGTTGCTTCTCATTTTGTAGGTGTTGAACCGACCAAGAAGACTGACGTGCATCAGGGAACCACCACTGGGGAAAAATCTGTGGAAAAGACTCAAGGAGAACAGGATAAGGCTACCATTGTTGAGTCAGGAGAGGGAGCTGAAGGTAAAAAGGAGGAGGCTATCAATAAGGCTCCCTTTCCACCTAACATCGACGCTTCTTGTGATGATGAAATGATAGACGCTCTGAAAGATGATGATGGCAACAACGGACACGAAGAAGATCCTGATGTTTCTATAATTGGGGACTCGACGAATCCTGATGACGAGACTCTGGCTGAAATGAAAGCCAAACAAGACAAGCGTATGCAGCTAAAAGTCGAGGAGATAGATCCCGAAAGCCTTAAGCCCCTTGCAGTGGTGGATGCTGGATCGAGGTTAGTTGTTAAGCTTTCAACTAGGTCAATTAAAGAGGAGCTTGCTAAAAAATCTTCTCTTGATCTCAGCGCTCAGACTTATGGGAAGAAATCTATCGACTCTGGAACCTCAATCATAGATAAGAAGAAACCAAAGCGTCTCATGTCTGATGCTAAAAAGGAAGCTAAAAAGGCTCTTAAGGCTGCCAAGAAATCCAAGTCCACTCTGAACCCCAAGTGATAATGTGCTTTGTTTATTATCTTGATATTCTATTAGTCCGCTATTGTTGCAGCGAGTGTGGCCCTCGCATCTTTTGCTTGATTTCCCTGTACAAACTCACGCGTTTGTAAATAAAATAGTTCATTTCCTGCAATGTCTGATAGTTGTAAGTTCAACATGTCATATTATAGTTATATAATAAAGTCGTTATTAAAGGGGAACATGTGTACACATATATGCCCCCAATCAATCTTGGATAACTGACTAAGGCTTATTCAAGATTGATTAAATTCACAATCCAGTTGCCCCCGATTCTCTAGCGGGGGCATATTCCTTTCGTCATTGATGCTCGTTCTTTTTAGCATCTTTATACTCTCCTGTCTCATAACCAGATTAGAGTATTACTGAGGCGGTCTCTTATCGGGGTGCACCTTCACGCCTCAAGGGACGTCGTCTTCCCGTCCTTTATACTGTCTCTCGATTCTTGAGAGTTAGAGTTAAGAATGTCATCTTCCCATTCTTTTGCGTTTTATCGTACAAACGGTCATTTTATTCGCTCCTGCATATAGGTCAACTCCAACTTTCCAAATCTAATTTAATATTTCGTGTTTCATGGTCATGATAGAATAATTGTTGAAGATATAAATAATGCAGGAAAGTAAATGACACACGGTATTTTTATAGTGGTTCAGCTAAGTCATAGCCTACATCCACTTCATAATCCTTTGTTCATATAAACAGACTTTTTAAGGCAAGTCGTGCCTTTTTACATAGCTTATAAAAACAAAAAGGAAGACATTTCACATTTAGCTCAGGTATTGTCACAGGTGCTGAGCATTCCAAGCTCTGGGAATCTCTTCACCATCCACGGTCGTTAGCTTGAAGGCTCCTGTATCAAGCTTCTGTTGGATGGCATATGGTCCTTCCCACTTTGGACCCAATTGGGTTGAAGGTGGGAAGACTCGTTTTAATACTAAGTCTCCTGGTTCGAAGGTCTTGAAGCGGACTTTCCGGTCATAATAACATGCTATTTGATGCCGATGTCTTGCGGCATGCAAGTCTGCTTCGTCTCTTTTTTCTTCAACCATATCAAGAGACTCTAGAAGGAGTGTTCTATTTGTCATCAGATTATAGTATGCTACTCGATGAGAAGGGACTTCTAGTTCTATCGGGATTACTGCTTCTGACCCGAAGGCGAGCGAAAAAGGGGTATGGCCAGTGGCCGTCTTGAATGTTGTCCTGTAGGCCCACAAAGCTAATGGTAGCTCATCTACCCACTTGGCTTAGGCCCGCTCCAACCGTTTCTTCAAAATAGATTTAATGACCTTGTTTATTGCTTCGACTTGGCCATTTGACTGTGGATGAGCTACAAAAGTGTATCGTTTGTCAATCTTGTACTTTTGGCAGAAGTTTCTGAATTCGATGCTGCCGAATTGTGTCCCATTATCAGTTATGATGGTCTTCGGTATCCCAAATCGACAGATAATGTTTCTGACCACAAAACTAATCACCTTTGTTGCCGTGATCATTGTTAAAGGTTCAGCTTCCACCCATTTCGTGAAATAGTCCATGGCGACGATCGCGTACTTTGCTCCCCCTTTGGCAATAGGTAACACTCCGATAATATCAATTCCCCACATGGCAAACGACCATGGGCTTCCCATCGACTTGAGCTGAGTCGGAGGTGCTCTGGGAATTTTAGCGAATCTTTGACATCTGTTGCAGTGTCGTGAATAATCAGCCGTGTCTCTATTCACGGTAGGCCAGAAATATCCATACCGCAACACTTTCTTTGCCAGAGTTTGGCCCTCGGTATGATCCCCACACTCACCTTCTTGTACTTCTTGCAATACACATTTGATGTCGTCATGTGCGATACACCATAGCAGGGGCATTGAAAACCCTTGGCAATAAAGGACGTCGTCCTGTAAAACGTATCTTGTAGCCTTACGTCTTACATCTCGTCTCTCGCTTTTCTTCACTAGAAGGATTCCACTCTTGAGAAAATTCTTGATCGGGGTCATCCATGATTCTCTCTCTGGATCAACTCCTAAGGCTACTTCCACCTCCATCAGGTTGAAACTCGGTGATTCTAAAACCTCTATCGGAACCATTTCAGTTTCTTCGGGGTTATCCGAACTTGCTAGTTTTGCCAACCGATCTGCTTTCTGATTCTCTATTCTTGGGATATGCATTATGTTGTAATGCTCCAAATTGTTCAACAACTCCTTTACTTTCTTGGGATAAGTAACTAGTCGAGGTCCTTTAATAACAAACTCTTCTCGTACCTGGCATATGACTATCTTGGAGTCGCAGTATATATCCAGTGTCCCCACTCCTAGTTCTTTGGCGAGCTTCAGCCCGACAATCAGGGCTTCATACTCGAAATCGTTATTAGTAGAAGCAAACTCTAATCGCAATGCATAATAAATCGATCGTCCTTCAGGAGTGATTAAAACAACTCCAGCGCCGGACCTTCGATCATTTTTGGCTCCGTCCGTGTATAGCTTCCACGGACTAAGCTCTAGCTCTTGTTCTAAAGTGACGACCTTGTCACCCACCGTTTCCTCTTCGGGAATTGTAAACTCGGCTATAAAGTCGGCCAATGCCTGCACCCTTATTGACTTCCGCGGCTGAAAATTCAAATCGAATTGACTCAACTCGATGTTCCATTTGAGTAATCGTCCCGACGCTTCGGGTTTTTGCAACACTTGCCTTAAAGGTTGATCGGTATATACAACTATCAGGTGAGCATGAAAGTAATGACGAAGTTTGCGGGAAGCAATCAGGAGGCAATAAGCAAGTTTTTCTATTTTCGGATAATTATGTTCTACAGCAGCTAGTTTTGTCTTACTTAGTACACAGGCCTCTGGACTTTATCTTCTTCACGTACCAACACTGTACTGACGGCACGAGATGATACTGCTAAGTAGACAAACAAATCCTCATGTTCCACGTGCTTTGATAATATTAGAGGCTTTTCTAATAAGTCTAATAAATTTTGGAAGGCTTCCACACAATCAGAAGTCCACTCAAAATTTCGCTTCCCTCGTTTTATCAGATCGAAGAAAGGTATGCACTTATCTGTTGCTTTGGAGATAAACCTGCTTAAGGCAGCAACTTTTCCAGCTAGGCATTGGACATCTTTAATCTTTCGCGGCTCTTGAATATTCTTTATTGCTGCTATTTGAGTAGGATTTATCTGAATCCCTCGAGAACTCATGATAAACCCAAGGAACTTTCTAGATGTGACCCCAAATGAGCATTTTAGGGGGTTTAACTTCATCCCATACCTTCTAAGAATGTCAAACATTTCGGCTAAGTCTTTTGTATGGTCAGAAGATTGTCTATACTTCACAAGCATGTCGTCCACATAAACCTCCATGGTTTTTCCGATTTGATTGTAGAACATGCGGTTGACCAAACGCTGATACGTGGCTCCTGCTTTCTTTAATCCGAACGACATTACCACATAACAATACAACCCCAAGTCTGTGATGAAACTTGTGTGTTCCTGATCTAGTACGTGCATGGGAATTTGATTGTACCCAGAATAGGCATCCATAAAGGATAAAAGCTCATGTCCAGCCGTCGAGTCTACTAGTTGATCAATCCTGGGGAGAGGAAAGCTATCCTTCGGACATGCCTTGTTCAAGTCAGAGAAGTCAATACATGTATGCCACTTCCCGTTAGATTTTTTGACCAGTACAGGATTCGATATCCAGTCGGGATATTTTGAATCCTTAATGAATCCATTCTCCTTCAATTTCTCTACCTCTTCCTTCAAACCTGTTGATCGCTCCGGGCCTAACATCCGTCTCTTCCGTTTGACTGGCAGGTGCTTTGGATTAATGCTTAAAAATTGGCTCATGATAGCAGGCGAAATCCCACACATGTCAGCGTGAGTCCAGGCAAATACATCTAAATTTGTCCTTAAGAAATCAGCCAACTCTTTTGCTCGAATTGGATCCGGTTGTGATCCGATCTTCAATACCTTTGTCAAATCTCTCTCGTCAATAGATATATCTATTGTCTTCTCGTTGGGAGTCGCCTTTCTGTCCTCGGGTTCTCTATCCTCTCTGGGATCTATATCCTCGAGCACATCTAAAAGGCGACTCTCTTGGGGTTGGACCCCTTAATTGCTATATGAGTTTTCCTTTGAAGGGGGAGAATCGTCTTTGGATTCTATATTCAAACCCTTCATTAGCATCTTCAACTCCGTCATATAACAAGCTCATCCTGTAGCTTGGTCACCTCTCATCACCCCAATCTCTGCGTCAGTCGGGAATTTAAGCAATAGGCACCAAGGTGCAATACACGCCCTAAACTCGGCGAGGGTCGGTCGGCCTAGGAAAGCGTTGTAGGGTGACTCTACATCCAAAACTACAAATGGCAGGATCCTCACTCTCTGGCGATCTCCTTATCCTAGCGTCACTGGTAACTCTATGTATCCCATCGGAGCCGTTGACGCCCCCATTGAAGCCCCGTATCTATCCTTCGCAGGGCTTCAGATCTTTTGCCTCGAGTCTCATTTGTTCAAAAGCTTTCTTGAAGAGGATGTTGAATGAGCTTCCGTTATCCACCAACACCTTATGGACTAAGGCGGGGCCGATGGCCGTGGTAATTACTAGTGGGTCTTCAGTTGGTGATTGGATTCCGGTATCATCTCTGCTACGGAATATGACATCGTCCGACATTGTCTTTAGCTGTTTTACTGGAGTAATGTCTTCGAGGTTACTACATTCTCCTACCTCAAAATGCTTGGCGGCATTTATGTATTGATCCATCGCTTTAAAACTACGACCAGCTAGATGGGGTCCTCCTATAAGGGTATTAATAACAATCCCCTTACCTTTCTGCTGGGCTGTGGGCTTGGAAGCAGGCTGGGCTTGATTCAGAGCTGGTCCTCCTTGCCCCCGGTCCCGCGGGGCAACTTTGTATTCGTCCAGCTTCCCTTCCCGCAGTAATTTCTCAACTACAACTCTCAAATGACGACATTCATTAGTGGAATGGCCGTGGGTTCCATGGAACATACAAAACTTCCCTGTTGCGATCTCTTTCTCAGTGGAGTCTCTAGGCGATGGCTTTTTGTATTGCAATATGTTGTATGTATCCAAGTAAATATTCTCCAACGTATCACTTAACAACGTATAGTTTTCAAAAGTTTGGAATCGAGGCCTTTTGCTGGAATTATTCCCTCGATTTATGTTCCTTCTATTGCCATTGCCATTCTGTTGTTACTACCTCCATTCTGGTTACCGACGTTCACCTCAACCTTCCCTAAACTGTCGCTGGATTGCTTTACGGCAACATTACTTTGGATGCCTTCCCTCGAGGCTCCTTCAGAATTTCTCTTCCTATTTGCTTTAACTTCCTCTCGCCTTAAGCGAATGTTGGCCTTTTCGAAAAACAACTCCCTAGTGGGGGGTGGTTTTCCAGATAAATAATCCCCGAATTCTGTATCTGGGTCAACTCCTTCTATTAGAGCCATCAGAATAATGGGTTCATGAGGGTCACTAACTTCGGTGACAGCCAGGTTGAAGTGATCTGAATACGATTTCAAAGACTCACATAGAGCCTGTTTGATCCTTGACAGATCTATGACGCTCTTGGACTTTCGGGCGTGAAGTCGGAATTGGTTCATAAAGCGCTCACTCAATTCTGTAAAATTCGATATCGACCATGGAGGGAGTCAGGTGAACCACATTAGCGCCACGTCTTCTAGATAAATCGGAAAGGCTTTGCATTATACATCATTTGGAGCTACTGCATCATTCATGAACTATGCATACCTCATCAGGTGTTGTCCTAGGTCCGTCCTTTCTGAATATCGATCCATCTGAGGCAAGTTGAATCGCCGAAGGAACTGGAAATCCAATATATCATCTATGAAGGGGGTATGACTTCGCTCAATGCCCCAATCTTCATTAGTGTACCGTCGGCTCTCGGACATAATCTGATGCACCATTGCCCATACATTGGCATTTATTAACGTCTGCACAGGTTCTCTAGGTCTGATGTTCGGATTACCCCTGGGTTCCTGATTAGGGGATAACCTCCTGTTTCTAGTGGTGGCTATTCTACACTGCTCTCTGCGCTCCCGGTCGATCTTAGGAGGAAGAGGTTGAAGAAGCTGTTGTTGCATAGGGTTGGTAATATAAGGATCCCTGGGTAGGACGTGGGATCCACGCATGGGCAGCAACATAGGCTGTTCCAGGCTTGGGTCATCAGGCCCTAACACACGAGCGGCGTCTTCTCGGGATCCTAAAGATCCAAAAGTTAACTGATCAAGGTTTTGAGGTCGTTCAAGTGGCCTTCTCTCATGAGGGCGCCCTTCGTTTGAAGAAGATGAATCATCTGCAGCAAGGCAGCGTGTTGGGGAAGGTGTCTTTTGCCTCCGGAGCTCCTTGAGTTCCCTACTCATGGTGACCATGTTCTCTTGCATGCGGAGACTATCGCGCTTATGGGTTTCCAATGCCTCCTTAGTACTCTGGAGCATGTCAAGAAAGCGTGAAAAATCTCCCTGTGTGACGGGTGCAGATGGATCAGGCTGAACATTAGTCGTCGTGGCTGGAATCAGAGTGTTGGTGGGAGCTCGAGTAGAAGTTCCAGCTTCATTCTGGTTCGGATCAGATCGGAGTGCAGTAGCTTAGCCGGAGCGGTTCGGATGGGGAGAATGAGTGACATTAACCTCATTGGACCGGCTCGGATCAGGGTCTTCCATACGGTTCGGACCTTCCTGACCGGAGCGGCCTGCTCCAAAGTCTTGAGCATGTGACCTCGTTAGCACGATGGCTTGTTGATCTTCTCTAGCATCGTTTCCCCTAGCGCCTTGCACTTCTTTTCCTTTTGTCTTGGCCATAACATTCGATTCTTCAACAGTTAGTCAACAAGTACTTAAAGATGTCAGAAACAGAGGATTAACTTCTTTGAACTTGAGGGTCCAAATAGAAGAATGATAATCCCAAAAAGCTGAGAATTCAAAGATTTCTCAGTGAAAGCACCAAAATGTTAGATCCAAAATCTCTAACACCCAAACTAGTAAAGATTCTAATGAAATGAAAGCTAAAACGATGAAAACACACAATTTATAGTGGTTCGGCGTTAAATAGCCTATGTCCACTTTCTTCTCTTTTGATTAATGCCTTGAATGCAAGTACAATAATGATTTTCACTCAATTCTCACTCATCTCATACATTGATTCACTCAATTTCCTTCACAATATGATTTGAAAGATGATTGTAAGCTGAATAAGTTGATGAAATTCGGGTTGCAAAGGAGTTTCAATTCTGAAAGTGCCAAAAGATCCTTCCAAATGCCTCTTGATGTGGTATTTATAGGTGGAAAATCCCCCTGGAGTGGGATCAGTTCGGATCCACGCGTCATCAATCCCGCCACAATCGGGTTCGGATGGAATTTGATGATGATAGCGAACCAGGTTAGTGGCAAACATGGGTAGATCGTGGGTATAACCGCTCCGAGTATTAAGAAATCGTGGGGTGAAACCGTCGCTGCAAGGGATCGGATCGGCTGTTCTATAGAGAATGGGATTGGATCAACCTATCCGAACCGATTCGGTCTTTGGAGAAGCTCTTCCTTCTTACGCACCCCTCTAATTTGATTTGGCAATAAGGATCTGATCCAATCCGGCTTGTTTTCCTTCCCTTTCTGCTTTGTGCTGATCTGTTTTTTCTCGAGGAAACCCGATCCGTTCCGATTATCTGGCAGGGTACTCTTCATTGTTTGACTCTTTAACTTTGTATAGCCTAGTTCACAAAGTAGACCAACATATGTAAACATGTATTTGAAACATGTTATGATTGATGGATGCTAGTGGATGCAAGTGTTTACTAGTGGTTGCTCGTGGATGCATATACACACATTAGGCACTAGATGTAACACCCCAGATTTTTGAATAATCAAATTAACTAAAATAAAGAATAATTAATCTCAGACGTGAGAATTAAGGGAATGGGGTTGCGCCATTGTGTTCGTCTCGGAATTCTGGTTGAAATAGAGTCCGAGTTTGCGGGAAACGGGTACCGGATGAAGGAGTTATGGACGAACAAAGTTTGGTGGCAAAAGAGGAAAAAAAATATTTGCACTGGCGCACTTGGGAAGTGCGCCAGTACAAATTCACATTGGTGCACTTCCCAAGTGCGCCCAGGCCGAGAGAAAACCTGCACAGCTTTCTGGTTCAGTCCGATCTATGTTGTGACTCATTGCTGAGTCCTTTCTGACTCCTTGCTGAGTCATTAGGGTTGACTTGTCACCCTATCATGGCTGAATGGTTTTGATTAACCCTAAGATCATCCGACGGCTTAAATTAATTCAAAACTCTGTAAAAAGACCCATAGACTCAAACCCTAAATCAGAATTAAAACTGAAACTATGGCCGTCATGCTGTCGTCTTGAACCCTAGAGTAGCCGCCACAAATTAAAGAGGAAGAACAACAAATCAAATCAGTTCTATTCAACCCAAACAACGAATCTTCTTCAAAGGAGAGCTAATACAACTCCAGAAATCAGAATTCAGAACTCAAGACTGCTTTTGAGTTGTGAGGTCGATAGTTTTAACAAAATAATTAGTAAATTAATTGGATTGAGTTATGATGCGGATAATTTGGATATGATATGAATTATTGACTGCATGCTGTAATTATGTTATAGAATTGTGTTGTAATTTCTATGATGTTATGATGCTATCATTTACAATGTAAAGTTATGATGCTATCACCCATGTTATAATTCTATGATTGGCTTATGTCTAGTTGTGTCATCATGTTTCATATGCTAGTTTGGTTATATTGATTCATATGATAAATCATATGTATGCAAGTTTAGATTTTGATTTAAACATGAATCATATACAAGTTGGGTAAAATTATATGTGACCTTACATGGTTATGACATCAATTTCATGTGAAAATTTGATTAAAAGTTTGGCTATGACATGTGTGAGTTATATGCTAAATTCTACATGATACTTTACATGTTAGATGTAAGTTTACACCATTATTATGATGCAGAAATCACATATGCAAGTTTGTATAAATATATGAGTTTGGGATGTGAATCATGTTATGCAAGTTTAGGTTTATTGCCTATGCAAGTTTACACCTTTAGATGTAGATCTATGACATACATGATTTTTGCAAGTTTGTGACCATTATCGCAACAAGTTCACACCTTTAGATTTGGATTTATGACATATGTTGTTTAGGCAAGTTATAACTTTGGTCTATGCAAGTTTTAGATGTAGAACATCATTCACACATGCAAGTTCACCCCTATGTTTAGATTTATGTTTTAATTATGTGTATATTGTGATGTTTTCTCTTTATTCCATGAGTTAGACCATTCGAGTCTAACGTATATTTTACGTTAAACGAACAAACGTACAACGTGGGGGTAAAGGGGATAATATTAAAATATTTAATTGGCATAAATGCCTTAAAAGGCATAAAATAAAATTGTGGTGAAAATTGGTATGATTTTACAAACCATAAATGGATGGACATAATTGAGTCAATTATGGGCATCGTTAATTGATTGATAATTTGAATAGGGAAAGTAATTCAAATTGGGGAATGATTAATTAGGAGTAATTAATCGTCTAAGACACGAGGTTAGGCTCTTTTGTGGTGTAAGACTGCTCGGACCCGCCCGGGAAATCCAGCTGCCACAAATGCCAGTCTAATGTGAGAGGTCTTAGGCATAAACTAAACACGTAACAATTGTAAAGACACAAGGTTAGGCTCTTTTGTGGTTTAACACTGCCCGGACCCGCCCGGCAAATCCAGCTGCCACAAATGCCAGTCTAATGTGAGAGGTCTTTATGAGGTTACGGTCTTAATGAATTAAGAAACACTTAACCAGATAAGCATGTAGTGGGACATGAGGGGGTTAAGTGGGTGCCTTGTGTGGCATGTGGAATCTAGTGGGTGCCTTGGGTGGCATTGGAAATACGATTAGAAACACTTAACCAAAATTGAAACATGTAATTGAAACATGAATAAGAAGTGGGTTAAGTGGGATGTACTAGAGGGAACCAAGCTTAGGTGGATAGCTTGTGTCAAGTAATGGAGGCCCGTTTCAACTAGTAACCCATACGTATCTTTGTGGGCTCGACCCAAGTCGAGGACGGGACACACATACTGGGCTTGACTGTAAGAGGCCAAACCGGGTTAGCGGTGGCAACGCAAGTCCAACGGGCTCATATGCGTGTGTGGACCCGGGCTGGTAGGTAAGACGTTGTTGCATCGTGTAGGTATAAGCCGTGCATCATTGGTGGTATCTGGTTGCCACTTTGGGGAGTGATACACCCCACTGTGGGGCCAGCAAGGGTATCTACGAGTTAGGGAGCCGATCGCTTGGGGGTAGTGGGTATACCTAGTGGAGATAGGGGCAGGCGGCACCTATGAAGGCAGCTAGGGGTGCACGAAACTACCAATATCATTATTAAGTCTGTAGGCGGGATCAAACTTAGGGTGACTAGTGGTGGTGCAGTATACTAGTGGTGGTGCAGTATAGCAATTATCCTATAGTGTTGGTGTAGTTTAGTGATTATCTTACAGTGGGTTAGGTGCGCTTTAACGATATCGTTGTTCATCTTGTTTCCTTATTTACTCTGCCATACTCAATGGTTCATGGTCATTTCCTTATTTTCCAACTTATGCCTTAGCCTAGTTACTTTGTTAATTATATTTTTAAAGTTATCGCACCCGCCAGACTTTATGTCTGACCCCCTTTGTTTCCTCCTCTTTTCTTCCTTTCCCCCCTAGGTGCTCAGGTTGGAACTAGCACCAGTAGAGCTTGATTTTGGACTGCTTTTAAAAGATTGCTTGGATCGCTGAATTAAAGTTCAGCTTCTCTTTTATTTATGGCTATTTTGTATTGGGGATTATGTCTTCTAATTTATGTACTTTTGGTAGTCAAGATGGATATTATGTACTTTGACTCTGGTTTTTGATGATGTAATCAAACATATGTGTTTATCTGCTGCAATGAAATAAAGTTTTAAATTTTCAATTACTGTTTATATCTGTCTTGTTGTTAAGTTTCTGTTCTATACTTACTTAAAACGCTCCATAGAAGTTAATGCATTCCCTTTGTGAGTGACATTAATGGACGTGGGGTTTTACACATGGTATCAGAGCTGAAGGTTACCGGAACAGATATGAATTTTTGAAAAACTATTTTTCAAAACAATTTTTATAAAGAAGTACCTTCAAAAGTACGTTTTAAGGAAAGTATTTTCAAGAGAAAAGCTTATTTTAGAAAGCATAATAACCCCAAGAGCCATATATCTTTCCCTCGGTTCTTTTATATTGAATCTTTCCTTTTTCGTCTCAGCATGTCTGAAGCATCTGAGATACCAGAGGGTGTTCATGTACCCGGTTGGTTTCGTCAATATCTCGAGGCTAGGGCCACCACCATAGGTCCAGCAAATGATCCTCCTCCTCCTCCTCCCCCTCCTCCTCGCGTCGATACTTTTGCTAAGATATGTAAGGACTTTAGAGAAATGGGTGGAAAACCTTTTCACGGGACAGAGACATTTGTTGAAGCTCGTAATTGGCTAAAGGAGGTGGAAGAATTGTTTGGAATCTTTGAAGTGGATGATGGAAGAAAAGTCCAGCTAGCTGCCTGGCTAATGAAGGATGAGGCCTCGTTTTGGTGGGAGGTCACTAATGGTGGACGTCCAGTCGATACATAGCCAGATTTTAGGCAGAGGTTTGAGGCGAAGTTTCTCTCACGGGCTGAAGAGAATCTATATATGGAAAGGTTTTTGGCGCTGAAGCAAGGGAATATATCGGTGAAAGAGTACGTCAACAAATTTAACCAATTGGCAAGGTTTGGCTTGGACTTGGTGAATACTCCAGAAAAGAAGGCTCTAAGATTTGTTAAGGGTTTAAACGAGCTGCTTCATGGGTTAGCTATGACCCACATTCCCATGGGGGCTACCTTCGAGAGACTAGTTGACATGGCGCTCATGCATGAAGAGGAGAAGGGCGCCAATGCTAATAAGGCACCCGAGAAGAAAGGGGATCAAAAGAAGCCGCAACAGCAACAACAGAATAAGAAAGGTGGCAAAGGCAACAATACTAAGGGGAAGAAGAAATGCTTTAACTGTGGGACACCAGGCCATCTAAGCAAAGATTATAGAAAGAAAAAGAAGACTGGTTATTTCCACTGTGGCGAAGCGGGACATCTTATTAAGGACTGCCCAAAGAAAGGGCAGAGGGCAGGGTCTACCTCGGGAGGACAGGTGCAGACTCTTATGGCACCAGGGCAGGCAAGGGGGCAAGATCAGGCTCTCATGGTCCCACCGCTGCAAGAACGAGGTAGAGCAATTTCCGTTGAAAGTTTAGTTTTTCTGTTTGATCATCCTATCCGTACTTTATTCGATTCTGGCGCATCACATTCGTTTAACTCTACATCATTAGTTGAAACACTACACCTAGATACTAGTCTTGTTACTGATCCCTTAGTAGTCTCAAATCCTATTGGTGGTTCGGCTTATCTTTCTATGATTTGTCGGGATTTGAGAGTGTTTATCTTGGGCGTTGAGTTTGAGTGCAACGCTTTTGTTCTTGGCTTCATGGGCTACGGTTTAATTCTAGGTATGGATTGGCTAACTAGATATGGGGCCATCCTAGATTGTGAAAGAAGGGTAGTTAGATTGTTGACTCGTTTTGGAAAGACCCTGGATATTTCTTGTGACCCTAGAGGTCCAGTAATGCTTAGCTACCTAGAATCCCTTGACGCATCCGATGATGATTTACATTATGTTCCCATAGTCCATGAATATGCTGATGTCTCCGATAAGGTGAGGGTTTACCCCCAAAACGTGAAATAGACTTTCGAATATATCTAGTAGATAATGCAAAGCCAGTTGCATTACCAGTGCGCCACATGGCTCCAAGAGAGAGAAGAGAACTTAGTTAGCAAGTGAAAGAATTGCTTGAGAAGGGGTTCATCAGACGTAGTATATCGGAGTGGGGTGCTCCAGTAGTATTTGCCACAAAGGCGGATGGGTCCCTTAGACTTTGTGTGGACTATAGAGAGCTTAATAAACTTACTAAGAAGAATAAACACCCACTGCCAAGGATTGACGATCTCTTCGATCAGTTAGTTGGCGCCTCAGTGTTTTCGCAGTTGGACTTAGCCACGGGTTTCCATCAGTTGAGAGTGGCTGAGTATAGCATAGACAAGACCGCCTTTAGGACTCCAGACGGTTTCTTTGAGTGGCTTGTGATGCCCTTCGGTTTGACAAACGCCCCCGCATACTTTGTTGACTTGATGAGTAGGGTGTTTAGGGAGTACCTTAATAAATTCGTGGTAGTCTTTGTAGATGACATTTTGATCTTTTCTAAGAGCGAGGAAGAGCATGCCCTACATCTTAGGGAAGTGTTGGAGACTCTTCGAGCGCATAGCCTTAAAGCTAAATTTTCTAAATGTCACTTTTGGAGGAAGGAAGTGCGGTTCTTAGGGCACGTGGTTTCCAAAGAAGGGATAGCCGTGGATCCCGCTAAGATAGTGGCCATCCAAGATTGGAAGGTTCCTAAAAATGCTACCGAAGTGAGGAGTTTCTTAGGGTTGGCTGGCTACTATAGGAAGTTTATCAAAGACTTCACAAAAATATCAGCCCCATTAACACGCTTGACGAAGAAGAACTTAGTTTTCATGTGGGACGTAGATTGTGATGATGCGTTCCAACGTTTGAAGAGAGCTTTGACCACAGCCCCAGTCTTAGTGTTGCCAGATGGGAATAAGCCATTTACCATTTATACCGATGCTTGTGGGACATGACTAGGCGCAGTCTTAATGCAAGAGGGAAGGGTAATATCCTATGGTGGAAGGCAGTTGAGAGTGCATGAAAGAAATTACCCTACACATGACCTAGAGTTGGTCGCTATTGTCTTCGTGCTTAAGTCTTGGCGTCATTATCTTCTTGGCGAGAAATTTGAATTATTCACTGACCATAAATCGCTAAAATACTTATTCTCTCAGAAGGACTTGAACTTAAGGCAAAAAGATGGATGGAATTCTTAGCATCCTACGACTTCGAGATAGCATATACCCCTGGCAAGGGTAACGTGGTGGTAGATGCCTTAAGTAGAAAAAGGTTGTCCTTGAGTCTGTTGTTTGTTGAGCGGCGAAGCTTAGAGTTCATCTCTACGTTTGACTTTAAACCTTCCATTGACTTTGTACCCGGTTTGCTTGCATCCTTAGAGGTCAGACCTACGCTTTTGGGACGGATTGGCGAGGCACAACGAGACGACCCACAGTTGGTTGAGTTAGTAGAAAAGCTCAAAAGAGGGGAGTCATCGAGCCATCTCCGTAGGTATACCCTAGATGATAAGGGTTGGTTACGTAGGGACTGTAGACTTTGTGTACCATAGGACGAGAACTTGAGGAAGACCATTCTTGATGATGCACATCGTTCGAAGATGACCATCCATCCCGGCGGGGACAAGATGTACATGGACATGAGATGGGTTAACTTTTGGGCCGGTATGAAGAAGGACGTGGCAGAGTTTGTTGCTAGATGCTTGGTGTGCCAACAAGTAAAAGCAGAGCAAAATAAGCCCGGTGGATTGCTTCACCCATTGGAGGTCCCATAATGGAAGTGGGAAAGCGTCTCGATGGATTTTGTTGACGGATTACCGAGATCGAGGAAGGGTAATACGAAGATTTGGGTCGTGGTAGACAGACTTACTAAGAGTGCCCATTTTATTCCCGTGAAGAGTAAGAGGACTGCTCCATGGTTAGCCTCCGTATACATTCGAGAGATAGTTCATTTGCACGGTGTTCCTTCTAGCATAGTGAGCGACCGCGATCCCATCTTCACTAGCGAATTTTGGAAAAGCTTGCAAGAGGCGGTAGGGACTCAGTTATGTTTGAGCACCGCATATCATCCTCAGATGGACGGCCAGACCGGGAGGGTGAATCGTATTCTAGAGGACCTATTGAGGTTATGTGTCTTAGACTTCGGGGGTACATGGGAGGAACATCTTCCGTTGGTGGAGTTCGCATATAATAACATCTTTCAGGCTAGCATTGGAATGGCACCATTCGAGGCTCTTTATGGACGGCCGTGTCGTTCGCCTACATGTTGGTGGGAGTCTACAGACAAGATCTTGCTTGGACCCGATATGATTAGAGAGACTTCAGAAAAGATCGATTTGATTCGAAGGAGGATGAAGACGGCGCAAGATAGACAGAAATGTTAAGCGGACAAGAGGAGGTCAGATCTTGAGTTTGATATTGGGGACATGGTCTTTGTCAAGGTGTCTCCATTACGGAACGTCGTTCGCTTTGGGTCCGTTGGGAAGTTAGCACCAAGATTCGTAGGACCGTTTCCTATTAAGGAAAGGATTGGGCAGATGGCGTATAGAGTGGAGTTGCCCGAGAGACTTAGTGGTGTACACAACATATTCCATGTATCACATTTGAGGAGGTGCTTGCACGAGACCGCGGAAGTGGTAGAGCCGAGCTTGCTTAGAGAGGTGGAAATCGAGCGTGATGCAACGATTCGACGAGCTCCTACGCGCATTCTTGGGTCGGAGATTAAGAAGTTGAGGAATCGAGAGGTCAAACTAGTCAAAGTGCAATGGGGAGATGATGAGAGCAACGCTACTTGGGAGACGGAAGCGAAAATGCGTTCATTATACCCTTTTCTTTTTGAGGGTATGTCTTTTAAATTTCTCCTTTATCGCTTACCTTGTACTTATCTTATCTTTAGTATGTCCTCTAGCTAGTATCTTTGACCTTTAGATAGGGTAGTCCTATGGTTGAAACATGTGTTTGAGACATGTTATGTATGATGGATGCATGTGGATGCAAGTGGTTGCTAGTGGTTGCTCGTGGATGCATATACACACACTTTAGGCACTAGATCGGCTCAGTCACTTCATATTGCATATAAATGTGTGTACATATTTATGTAATGGATGTATAATGGTTGTACCATCATATGGATGTTGCATTTTGGTGAATGGTTGTGCACACATGTAGAAATGATATGTATTGATAGGGTTCTTCCGCATACATAATGGACGCATGACACTATCATGGTTTGCATTAAGGAGGTTAACTGAATCAGTAGACCGCCTGATTTTGGATTAGATAAGGAACATATACACACACTTCTTGCATATGTTCATACAGCAATAGAAATTTTATAAGGACAATGAATGCCCGTGTTTGATGGTTGAGTAGATGGTTTTTGGATGTTAGGATATGCATTCTCCTTAACTTGGAGATTTCGGGGGCGAAATCCTTTAAGGAAGGGAGAATGTAACACCCCGGATTTTTTAATAATCAAATTAACTAAAATAAAGAATAATTAATCTCAGACTTGAGAATTAAGGGAATGGGGTTGCGCCATTGTGTTCGTCTCGGAATTCTGGTTGAAATAGAGTCCGAGTTTGCGGGAAACGGGTACCGGATGAAGGAGTTATGGACGAACGAAGTTTGGTGGCAAACGAGAAAAATATATATATATATATATATATTTATTTGCACTGGCGCACTTGCGAAGTGCGCCAGTACAAATTTACATTGGTGCACTTCCTAAGTGCGCCCAGGCCGAGAGAAAACCTGCACAGCTTTCTGGTTCAGTCCGATCTATGTTGTGGCTCATTGCTGAGTCCTTTCTGACTCCTTGCTGAGTCATTAGGGCTGACTTGTCACCCTATCATGACTGAATGGTTTTGATTAACCCTAAGATCATCCGATGGCTTAAATTAATTCAAAACTCTATAAAAAGAACCATAGACTCAAACCCTAAATCAGAATTAAAACTGAAACTATGGCCGTCATGCTGTCGTCTTGAACCCTAGAGTAGCCGCCACAAATTAAAGAGGAAGAACAACAAATCAAATCAGTTCTATTCAACCCAAACAACGAATCTTCTTCAAAGGAGAGATAATACAACTCCAGAAATCAGATTTCAGAACTCAAGACTGCTTTTGAGTTGTGAGTTCGATAGTTTTAACAAAATAATTAGTAAATTAATTGGATTGAGTTATGATGCGGATAATTTGGATATGATATGAATTATTGACTGCATGTTGTAATTATGTTGTAGAATTGTGTTGTAATTTCTATGATGTTATGATGCTATCATTTACGATGTAAAGTTATGATGCTATCACCCATGTTATAATTCTATGATTGGCTTATGTCTAGTTGAATCATCATGTTTCATATGCTAGTTTGGTTATATTGATTCATATGATAAATCATATATATCCAAGTTTAGATTTTGATTTAAACATGAATCATATACAAGTTGGGTAAAATTATATGTGACCTTACATGGTTATGACATCTAGTTCATGTGAAAATTTGATTAAAAGTTAGGCTATGACATGTGTGAGTTATATGCTAAATTCTACATGATACTTTACATAGTAGATGTAAGTTTACACCATTGTTATGATGCATAAATCACATATGCAAGTTTGTATAAATATATGAGTTTGGGATGTGAATCATGTTATGCAAGTTTAGGTTTATTGCCTATGCAAGTTTACATCTTTAGATGTAGATCTATGACATACATGATTTATGCAAGTTTGTGACCATTATCGAAACAAGTTCACACCTTTAGATTTGGATTTATGACATATGTTGTTTATGCAAGTTGTAACTTTGGCCTATGCAAGTTTTAGATGTAGAACATCATCCACACATGCAAGTTCACCCCTATGTTAAGATTTATGTTTTAATTATGTGTATATTGTGATGTTTTCTCTTTATTCCATGAGTTAGACTATTCGAGTCTAACGTATATTTTACGTTAAACGAACAAACGTACAACGTGGGGTAAAGGGGATAATATTAAAAGATTTAATTGGCATAAATGCCTTAAAAGGCATAAAATAAAATTGTGGTGAAAATTGGTATGATTTTACATACCATAAATGGATGGACATAATTGAGTCAATTATGGGCATCGTTAATTGATTGATAATTTGAATAGGGAAAGTAATTCAAATTGGGGAATGATTAATTAGGAGTAATTAATCGTCTAAGACACGAGGTTAGGCTCTTTTGTGGTGTAAGACTGCCCGGACCCCCCCGACAAATCCAGCTGCCACAAATGCCAGTCTAATGTGAGAGGTCTTAGGCATAAACTAAATACGTAACGATTGTAAAGACACGAGGTTAGGCTCTTTTGTGGTGTAAGACTGTCCGGACCCGCCCGGCAAATCTAGCTGCCACAAATGCCAGTCTAATGTGAGAGGTCTTTATGAGGTTACGGTCTTAATGAATTAAGAAACACTTAACCAGATAAGCATGTAGTGGGACATGAGGGGGTTAAGTGGGTACCTTGGGTGGCATGTGGAATCTAGTGGGTGCCTTGGGTGGCATTGGAAATATTATTAGAAACACTTAACCAAAATTGAAACATGAATAAGAAGTGGGTTAAGTGGGATGTACTAGAGGGGACCAAGCTTAGGTGGATAGCTTGTGTCAAGTAATGGAGGCCCGTTTCAACCAGTAACCCATACGTATCATTGTGGGCTCGACCCAAGTTGAGGACGGGACACACATACTGGGCTTGACTGTAAGAGTCCAAACCGGGTTAGCGGTGGCAACGCAAGTCCAACGGGTTCATATGCGTGTGTGGACCCGGGCTGGTAGGTAAGATGTTGTTGCATCGTGTAGGTATAAGTCGTGCATCATTGGTGGTATCGGGTTGCCACTTTGGGGAGTGATACACCCCACTATGGGGCCAACACGGGTATCTACGAGTTAGGGAGCCGATCGCTTGGGGGTAGTGGGTACACCTAGTGGAGATAGGGGCAAGAGGCACCTATGAAGGCAGCTAGGGGTGCACGAAACTACCAATATCATTATTAAGTCTGTAGGCGGGATCAACCTTAGGGTGACTAGTGGTGGTGCAGTATACTAGTGGTGGTGCAGTATACTAGTGGTGGTGCAGTATAGCAATTATCCTATAGTGTTGGTGTAGTTTAGTGATTATCTTACAGTGGGTTAGGTGCGCTTTAACGATATCGTTGTTCATCTTGTTTCCTTATTTTCTCTGCCATACTCAATGGTTCATGGTCATTTCCTTATTTTCCAACTTATGCCTTAGCCTAGTTACTTTGTTAATTATATTGTTAAAGTTATCGCACTCGCCAGACTTTATGTCTGACCCCCTTTGTTTCCTCCTTTTTTCTTCCTTCCCCCTCCTCCCCCCCTCGTTGCTCAGGTTGGAACTAGCACCAGTGGAGCTTGATTTTGGACTGCTTTTAGAAGATTGCTTGGATCGCTGAAGTAAAGTTCAGCTTCTCTTTTATTTATGGCTATTTTGTATTGGGGATTATTTCTTTAAATTTATGTACTTTTGGTAGTCAAGATGGATATTATGTACTTTGACTCTGGTTTTTGATGATGTAATCAAACATATGTGTTTATCCGCTGCAATGAAATAAAGTTTTAAATTTTCAAGTACTGTTTATATCTGTCTTGTTGTTAAGTTTCTGTTCTATACTTACTTAAAACGCTCTATAGAAGTTAATGCATTCCCTTTGTGAGTGACATTAATGGACGTGGGGTGTTACACTAGATCGGCTCAATCACTTTCATACTGCATATAAATGTGTTCTTATTTAGATTAATGGATGCATAATGGTTGTGTTATCATATGGATGCTGCATACGGATGAATGGGTGAGCACGCATGTAGAAATTATATGTATCATTAGGGATCTTTTGCATACATAATGGACGCATGGCACTATCATAATTTGCATTAAGGAGGTCAACAGAATCAGTAGACCGCCTGGTTTTGCATTAGATATGGACATGTACACACACTGTGCATATAAACATGAAAGCATTAGAAGTCTTTTAAGGACAATGGATGCCTGTGGTTGATGGTTGAGTAGATGGACGATTGGATGGTAGGATATGTATTCTTCATAACTTCAAGATTTCGGGGTCGAAATCCTTTAAGGAGGGGAGAATGTAACACCCCGTGTTTTCTGTTAACATTAAACTAACGAATTGAGGAATAATTAATTTTAAATGTGAGAATCAAGGGAAACGGGTTAAGCCATTGTGTTCGTCTCGGAATTCTGGTTGAGATAGAGTCTGAGTTTGCGTAAATTGGACTTCTTATGAAGAAGTTATGGTTGTCGGAAGTTTCCAGAAATTCGAATTTAAAATTCAAAAACGAATTCAGACTGAGAACTGGGCAGGGCGGGAAATTTCCCGCCCAAGGCCAGGTTGACCAGGGGGTCGACCTTAGTGTAGACCTCCCCTTATACAGGTCGACCTTAGTGTCGACCTGGGGGTCGACCTGCCCTCCCCCCCGGACAGATCTGAAAGATGACGATTTTGTGACTAAGTGCTAAGTCATTAGGGATGAGGTGTCATTCTATCTTGACTGGATGGTCTTGATTGATTCTATGTTAATCTAATGGCCTAAATTAATCTAATCTCTATATAAACACATGTAGACTCAAGCCCTAAAACCTAATCAAAATTAGAACCATGGTTGTCATGCTATCACCCTGCAACCTAGAGTAGCCGCCATCAACTAGAGGGAAAGTAAAGCTAATCAACTAAATTCAACTCAAGTCTATAACAACAACAACAACGAATTTGTCTACTTCAAAGGCAAGCTAAATCAATTTCAGAACACAGATCCCAGAACTCAAGACCTTCTTTGAGTTGTGAGTTCGATTTCTTTAATAAGATAATTAACAAGTTAATTAGGTTGAGTTATAATTTGGGTTAGATGGCTATGTATGTGTAACATTGAAAAAATGTGATATTTTGTGAATATATGCTAGTTGTTCATAATGATGGTTTTTGTTGTGGATCCCTTTGTATATGCCAAATCACCTATGTTCAACTTGATTCATGTTTGACATCATTTTATATGCAAGTTTGGTTGTAGATTATATGCTAGTTTCTATGTGAATTGTACACAAGTTTACATGTGAACCAAATAAAATGACTATATGCAAGTTTAGGTAGTAATTGGATCCACATATATGCATGTTTACACCTTTAGATTTAGATCTATGACATACATAGTTTTATGCAAGTTTGTGACTATGTCCTATGCAAGTTTGGGTGAAAACTATGTTCATACCTGCAAGTTCACACCTTTAGGTCTATGTTTAGATTCATGACAATACAAAGTTTATGCCAGATATGTTGTAATCCTTGTTCGTAAGTAAGATCCATTTTGTGTGTGTTGCAAATTTTGCGATGTTCTTCCCTTTTATGTAAATAGACTAATTGCTAGTCATATATATATATATATATATATATATATATATATATATATATATATATATATCATGATAAGCGAACGAACAACGTGGGGACGATGGGGGAAATATTGAATATACTCATATTGAGAATTGGCATGTAATGGCCTTAAAAGGCATACAATTAATTTGAGGCAATAATTGGTAAAATTTGTTGTACTTGAAATAAATGGACAAAATTTAGGTGACAATTATGGACATAAGTATATTTGGAATTTATTGACAAATTTGAATAGGGATATTAATCCACTTTGGGGTTAAATAAAGATAGGTAATAATTAACCCCCTGAGACACGAGGTTAGACTCGTTTGTGGTGTAAGACTGCCCGGACCCGCCCGGCAAATCCAGCAGCCACAAATGCCAGTCTAATGCGAGAGGTCAAAGGCACGAATTAAATGCGTAACAATTGTAAAGACTCGAGGTTAGGCTCGTTTGTGGTGTAAGACTGCCCGGACCTGCCCGGCAAATCCAGCAGCCACAAGTGCCAGTCTAATGTGGGAGGTCTTTACAAGGTTACGATTTTAATGAATTAAGAAACACTTAACCAGATAAACATGTGGTGGGACATGGGGGTGTTAAGTGGGTGCCTTGGGTGGCATGTGAAATATGATTAGATGCACTTAACCAAGATTGAAACATGTAAGAAGACATGAATAAGAATGGGGTTAAGTGGGGAAAACCTTAGAGGGGACAAAGCATAGGTGGAAAGATTGTGTCATGCATGGGGGCCCTTTTCAATCCAGTAACCCATTAAGTATCTTTGTGGGCTCGATCCAAGTCGAGGACAGGACACGCGTACTGGGTTTGATTGTAAGAGGTCAAAACGGGTTAGCGGTGGCAACGCAAGTCCAACGGGGTCATGTGCGTGTGTGGGCCCGGGATGGTAGGTAAGATGTTGTTGCATCGTGTAGATATAAGCCGTGCATTTTTGGTGGTATCGGGTTGCCACTTTGGGGAGTTATACACCCCACTGTAGGGCCAGCATGTGTATCTACGAGTTAGGGAGCCGATCGAATGGGGGTAGTGGGTACACCTAGTGGAGATAGGGGCAGACGACATCTATGAAGGCAGCTAGGGGTACACGAAACTACCATTATCATTATTAAGTTCTGTAGGCGGGATCAACTTTTAGGGTGTTTGGTGTGGTGCAATTTAGTAATTATCTTATAGTGATTAGGTGCGCCTTTAACATTATCTTTGTTCATCTTATTTCCTTTGGTTGCTCTGTCATGCCCATTGTTCACAGTCATTTCCATATTTCCCAGCTTATGCCTTATCCTAGTTACTTTAATGGTTATATTGTTAAAGTTATTGCACTCGCCAGACTTTATGTCTGACCCCCTTTGTTTCCACCTCTTTTCTTCCTTCCCCCCTCCCCCCCAGGTGCTCAGGGTGGGACTAGTACTAGTGAAGCTTGATTTGGATAGCTTTATCTCTTTCTTTGGTAGTTGCTTGGATTGCTAAAGTAAAGTTCAACCTATCTTATTTATGGCTATTTTATGTTGGGGTTATGTCTTTTATTTTATGTACTCAGAACTTATTTGTCAAGATGGATAACAAGTGTATTTGGTTTTGTAGTTGGTTTTTGATGTGATGTAACCAAACTATTTCTCCGCTGCAATAAAAGTGGTTTTTATTTTCCAAGTACCAATATATTTATCTGTCTTGTTTACTTTCCTGTTCTATACACAATAAACGCTCCACCAAAATTAAGGCATTCTCTTTGTGAGTGACCTTAATGGAGATGGGGTGTCACAGTTACTTTCACAAGATAATTGTTTAAACGTAATTCTGATGAGTTATGAATTGGACTGTATGAAAATGATTGTAAATCATATGAAGTTTATGTCTTTGCAAACTATGTTTTGATTTATGCTTGATTTGATTCATTATATGCAAGTTATGTTATATGTTAATTCCTATGCCTAATTATGTATGCAAGTTGTGTATGCAAGTTTGCTCGATCTATGCAAGTTATGAAAGATTATATGCAAGTCATGTTCATACATGTAAGATCATATTTTATATATTCATATGTTTAGATCTACATGTTTATATGATTAGATCCATATCAGTCCATATGTTTAGAACTATATATTCATATGTTTAGATCTACATGTTTATATGATTAGACCCATATCAGTTCATATGTTTAGAACTATATGTTCATATGTTTAGATCTACATGCTTATATGATTAGTTCCATATCAGTCCATATGTTTAGAACTATATGTTCATATGTTTAGATCTACATGTTTATGATTAGATCCATATCATTCCATATATTTAGAACTATATGTTCATATGTTTAGATCTACATGTTTATATGATTAGATCCATATCAGTCCATATGTTTAGAACTATATGTTCATATGTTTAGATCTACATTTTTATATGATTAGATCCATATCAGTCCATATGATTAGAACTATATGTTCATATGTTTAGATCTACATGTTAATATGATTAGATCCATATCAGTCCATATGTGTAGAACTATATGTTTATACATTTAAATCCGTGCAAGTTTATGTTTAGATCCATGCTAGTTCGCACTCAATATGTTGATTGGATCTATTTTATATGTTTACTATATTTATGCCGTCTTAGATCTATATTGTTTATGCCCGTTATGATGTCATGTGTTTCTTCCCTTTTTCCTTTTTTTGAGTTAGGTTGATTGCAAGCCTAACGTATCACATGAATTATACGTACGAACAACGTGGGAACGTTGGGGAAAAGTTTAGGTAAAGGCTGAATATTATGTAATTGGCATAAAAAGGAGTTGTAATCATATAATTAATTTTGGGCATAACTAGAAAATGTGGCATAACTTGAATTGACCACACTTATGGATAATTTACATATAAACTTGGACATGAATGGTAAATATGTAAATTGGCTAAAAGATGAACGTGTCTAACTGAAACACCCCACCTCCGTTAAGGTCACTCACAAAGGGAATGCCTTAACTTCGATGGAGCATTATAGGTAAAAGACACAGATAATTTACAAGGCAGATATATATAAGCAGCGGAAAAACTAACTCTATTTCAAACGTGGTTCATAACAAAACATTAACAACAAACTATTTCAAATCAACTTCCAAATCACTACATCAAAATCTCTGTCTTGATTATTACATAAAGAAGCATAAAACACAATAAAACTGCATAAATCCCCAAGTAGTAGTGTGTCCAAAGCCATAGCCAAAGATAAGAAGTTCCAAGCAATACATCACAGAGTCTTCAAGCTTGGAAAGATGAACGGTCCAAATTAGGCTGAGCTATTCCCTCCCTGGGTACCTGAGTGGGGGGGGGGGGGGAACGGAAGAAAAGAGGGCGAAAGGAAATGGGTCAGACATAAGTCTGGTAAGTCCAGTGATTATTCAGCATGTAAACTGATAAGAGAACCATGACTTGAATAGGATGGACACAGGACAATAATAAGGAAATAAGGTAACATAGGATAAGGTAAGCTAAACAGGGCAAGATAAACAAGGCAAGATAAACTAATCATACTATCGCACCCATGTCCATATTCTCTGCACCTACTAGATATTTTATCCATTATCGTGAGTTCAAAACCCAGCGATCCCTTTTCATTGATCAACTCTTACTCGCACGCGTTTACCACTTGTGTCATACGACCCCGCTCGATTGTAGATACATGTGCTGGTCCCACCATGGGGTGTATCAAATCCTATGGTGGCAACTCGACATGATTCAAGATGCACAGTGTATAACTACTGATGCCCAGTGCCTGCTTTTTCCACTCCGGAGTACGTGCACGCCCCTACTCCGTCGGAACCTACACTGACGCACCAACCGCCGTCGTTTTGACCGCTTATAATCAGCCCAGTAATCATGCTCCACCCTGCCTAGTTTAGGGTACCATGATACATCTATGTGGGTTACTGCTGAAATAGGTCCCCGTTACTAGGGTTTCCTAGTCAACATGTTAAATTGGTTAAGTGTCCAAGTTAACCTAACCCCACCCATCAGTTTATTTAACATGTTGCACGGGATAAGTGTTGCCTTAATTAACTTAACCCTACCATTCCTGACTTAGCTTTAATTCATTTATTAAAGCACCAACCACTCACATTAGACAGGTATTGTTGCGGTTATTGGATGTGCCGGTCGGGTCCGGGCAGTTTTACTTCGCAACTCAGTCTAACCTTGGGTTCCTTTGGGCTTGATGCACTAACCTCCCACATTAGATATATATTGTTACGGTTGCTGGATGTGTAGGGCGGTTCCGGGCAGTCTTACACCGTAACTCAATCTAACCTCGGATTAGGCATATTCGTCTTTTCTAAATTTACATATTTACTTCTTTATATTTATATGTAAATTATTGTCATTCAAGTCAAGCCCCACTTTCCTTTTTAAATCAAGTTCATAATTTTAGGTATAAAAATTTATACCACTTTATGCCATAAAACATTTACATGTTCATGAGCCAAATATGCCAATCATATGTAATTTCATATTTTTCCCCAACGTTACCCCCGTTAAACGTTCGCATAAATCACGTAAAATGCTACGCTGATACATAGCCTAACTTATACACAAAAGGGGAAAAAGAGGAACATGTATGTTAGACCAAAAAGTGGTTCTAACACCCAAATTGATTAAAAGCAAAATGAAATGAAATCAAAAATAAGAATGAACACACAGGATTTATAGTGGTTCGGCGAAGAAATACCTACGTCCACTTGTTTTTCACTATTCTCAATGATTCAGTTGCAAGTACAATGAAATATTCACTTGATTTCTCTCACAACTCACTTACAATCACTCAATTGTCTAAAAACAAATAATGAAAGAAGATTTGGATTTTCCGGGAGTGCTGGAATTCGGGTAATGAAGGTGGTTCAACTCTCCAAAATGTCAGAAAAAAGATCCTTTTCTTTGTCTCCAGACGGGGTATTTATAGGTGAGAATTTGCTCAGAACCCGATCCGGATCGGAGCCATGTGTCATCCATCCCATTAGCCTCGGGTTCGGATGGATTTCTGTGTTGACAACGCATCAGAGTAGTGGACGTTGAGGGTAGGAACTGGTCACGGCCGATCCGAATATCCAGGCGCTCATGCAGGAGAGTGACGTGGAAGACAGGTTCGGGTCGGAGGGGCATGCACAAGGGGTTCGGATCGGGGTACCCGATCCGACCCGGATTGACTTGGAACCAATTCTCTCTTCTCTTTATTCTGCTCCGCTCCGCTCCGATCTATCTCCGTAGCAATCAAGTGGCTTTCCGATCCGAATGGGAGTATATTGCCCTCCGATCTGAACGGCTGTGCCTTTTTGATTTCCACAGCAATAGTTCACCGATCCGAACAGAAAACTTTATCCGATCCGAACCGATGCGCTGCTCTGATCCGACCTGCTTCAGTACTTCCCAAGTTTTTCAAGTTCTTCAACATTTTACATCTTGACTTTGTGTTGCCCAGTTCACAAAGTGAGCTAACATTTTGCCCCCTCAAAGGATGCTTCTGTTGGAGACGGAGCATTCTTTGACTATCAATGCATAGCGCTCTTCGAGGTAATTTCTCTTTTGATTTTCCTTGTGTTTTCCTCTTTTTCTTCAAATTTCAATTCAGTTCGTTGCTGAGCTAAAGGACTTGGTTCGGTTCGGATTCCGATCCGAACAGACCCCTTCTCTTTTCTATTTTCCACTGGACTATTGGGCCAAGCGTTACTTCTGGACTGCCTATTCGATCCGAACGGGGATTCTGCTATTGGGCTATCGGTCCGATCCGAATGGGGAGACGAATAGTCACATTCTTCTTCTATATAAACACTGCCTCCTTCCTTCATTCACTTTTACTATTTTACCGCTCGAGCTCTGCAAAACGGGAAAAATTTAATTCGTGAACCTTCAAAATTCTTCTTAATTCTCGAAGTAATCACGCTGGTAGGTTATAAAACTTCGATCGATTCCTTCTTTAATCGTTTTCGAGTCGGATTCGTGAGCGATTAGGATAATCTAACTATGAAACTCTGATGACCTTGCCGTCGTGACCCTCCCCCTCGTCATCGTTGTCAATATACTCGTCGCCGTCTTGAGGTTGGAACGGAGGGAACGAGGATCCGTAGTTGAATGCACCAGCATGTAATTGCTTGGTTTTGACTTGAGGGACTAGCACGAGATTGGCCTTGGGGTCGGATAGGGAAGAAAGAGGGTGAAGGAGAAGAAGAAGATGATGGAGAATCGGTTCGGTTCGGAGAGACATGGAAGTTGAAAAAACAAAAGAAGAAGGAAGGAAATTCAGGAGGTCGGATCGGGTCGGGGCGAGCAAAGAAAGAAAAAAGAAAAGAAATCCAGGAGATCGGATCGGGTCGGAGCAAGCACTTAAGATAGGAGGGAAGGAGCCTACCTAATCGGATCGGGTCGGATCGTAAAACGACGGAGGAGAAGTATAACTACGTAATCCGATCCGAACCGTTAGGGGACTTTGCCTCCGATCCGATCCGTCTTTGATATCTGAGTTTCAATGTAATATTCAAGCCCAATGCCACGCCCCCGATCCGATCCCAATGAATGGATCCGAACCGAACCGAAGCACAGTCTATCTTAACGCATAAAAACTCGTCTAACTGGCCCAATCAACTTTTGGTATGATCTTCAATTTGATGGACAGTTAGGATAGTGCCTTGTGAACGTGACTGGACATCAAGAATTACTTCAACTCTTTATATCTTGCCAAACTTTTGCGTCACACTTTTAAACATTTACTTTGCACTTTCCGTATACACTGTTCACACTTTAGTTTGCACACACGCACGGGGGGATACGGGCTAATTTGCTCTAATTTGTGCTATTGCTTCTTCAATAGTTCTATGACCATGAGACCCAGACGCTCTTCCAGACTAGCTGAGAGGAAAGAAGCCCCGGAAACCTCTAACAAAATCACTCTCGAGGACATATCTTCTCCGTCGGATCCAGAATGGGACAATGAAGGTCCAGACTACGGGGTTGGAAATCGGGAAAGCAACGAGGTGTCTTCAGAGAATGAAGTTTCTCTGGGTTTTGAGGAGGAAGGAGGGATTGGTGACGACCGAGCCCCCGATGAATTTGAATCGGCCGTTATATTGGAATCACCTCCAGATTCCGTTGAATCAACAATCGACAACGATCGACTTATCCGAATTTTCTTAAAGTACGGGATAATGAAAAGGGACACTCTAGTGCCTTCAAGCTCTGACCGTCCCCACAACCCTCCAGAAGGATATATGGCAGTCACTCGGTTGATGTGTATGGTCGGCGCTATCCCTCCATTTTCTCCCTTCATCATTGACTTTCTAAGACAAATGCGGATTGCCCCCATGCAGCTGCATCCCAATTCTTATGCCTACTTGCACACTTTATACATAGCATACCGTGAGATCTTAGGCATAGAGCTCACGTTCGATGACGTTCATTTCTTCTATAACTTCAAGCATCGGACTCGAGAGACTCCATCTTTCTGCTATTTTGAGTCTGTTCCTAAGAGGAAGATAATCTCGACGCCATTCAGCAGTAAAGATGGAGATTCCAGACTGGAATGGTTCTATGTGAAGCGACAGCCTGGATGTGCCAGGAGGTGGACGAAATCAAGTAAAGCACTGATTTTCTAAATCCGGGCTCTATACACTCGAGTTATCACCTTAACTTGTTTTCCTTTTTGTTTGCAGTCGACAATCCAAAACAAATATCAGATCATGTGTTCTTTGACCGGATGCACCAACTTCTTAATGGCGATCAAAAATTCTTGACTATCGATGAAATCCTTAAAGACGAATATCTTCACTTTCATGGGCTGTTATCCGTTTTTCGTAGTATTGGTCATGGGACGACTCCATACGTATATATTCCTCCAATGGAGGTAGTCCCAGAGATAGGAGAAGGCTCAGGAGTTCCTACAGTGCCTCTTCAAGCTTCACCTTCTCCATCTTCTACTCAGGATGACGAATTGGCTAACCTAGCCGAAAAGCATCGTGAAGGATATATTACCCCCGAGGAGGCTACTTCTCTGGAAAAGTCAACGTCCTCCCAAGAGTCGCCACTTAATGCTTCCGAGGGAGATGTCCCTAGTACCGATGATCCAATATTTCAGGGTTTGGGGGATCTCCCCTTGCCTGAAACTATATACACTTCAGAGGATTTTAGGAAGGATCCTTTAGTCTTCACCTCTTCTGAAGAGACCACTCCTGCTAAGGCCAAAGAGCCTTCCCGTACTAGTCTAGCTTCAGACTCGGGTTGGTTGGGGGGAAACACACCACTTAGGACACACTTTATACAACAGCATTAGCATTCATTGCACCTCTTTCTCCGTGAATCCATTGATTCTAAATTTTGTTTGTCTTATTGTGCAGGTACGATGTCTCGATCCTACTATGATATCAGGAAGCTTCGCCGCAGCATGTCTAATCCACCTCAGGATATCGAGTATGATCGCCGTGATGATCGTGGTAGGGAGGAGAGAAGGCCTTATGATCCCTATCGTTCTCGACCCTCACGTTCTCGCTCTCCTGTTCGGTCGGATCAAGAGAAGTACAAAGGTTATCAAAGCCGTAGGGAAGAGGACAGGCCACAATCGAAAGACTCCACCTCTTCCCACGAAAAGCGCAGTAGAGAGAGAAGTCCTCCAAAGGATACCGAGTCTCGAAGTAAGCGCAAGGTCCCTGCTACTAAACGACCTAGGACAGACAAAGAAACTACTGAATCCTCCTCACACAGGGACACCGAATTGACAATCCCCGCTCCTCCCCCACTAGATGCGGAAACTGCAATAAAGCGGGCATATTTGGAGGAGCAATTTCCCGAACACTACTTCGAGACTTTGACTTTTTTACCTGCCCTTGAACCTATTTCTTCTAAGTGGGCAGATGAGGCCAAAGCAAAGATAGATGCGGTGGAAAAACAGTATTCTGAGATGTTTAAATATTCACGCAACCTTTCCAGAATCATCCGTACTCTAATCACAAATACCGACTCAATGCAAAAGACCGCGGAGGAGGATGCCAAGGCTTTAAAAGCTCTAGGAAAAGATTTGGAAGACACTCAAGCTCAGCTAGCTGTCGCTCAAAGGGACGCTTCTAACTTCAAACAACAATTTGAGGACATGCAAAAACGTTATCATGACTTGCTTGAATCTCACACTCAAGAGCGTTCTGAGTTAAAAAAGCAAGCTGATGAGGCTAAGTCAGAAGCTGCTAAGACACGCCTTGCTTATGCTGACCTCGAACGGAAAAATGCCGAGTTAGCAAAGAGGAGTGCTGAACTAGAAAAGAAGAATGCTGACTTGGCTTCAAAGCTATTGGAGGCAGAGAACAGAGCTGCCCTGGCTGAGGGCAATGTGGAGTGTGCTATCAAATCTGCGGAGGAAGCCCGCAAACAACTGTCAGAGGCAGAGGCTGATATTCAGGTTTTCGGCGAATTAATGATTGAATTCTTCGCACATATCATCCATCGCCGAAACATTTCTTGGATCGAGGATTATCCATCCACTCTAGCTCAAGTATGGAATCAGGTCGTCGAGTGGGAAAAAGAGGAACTTAAGGTCGATTCCATCGATGAAGATAAACTAATGGAGAAATACTTGAGGGATGATGAGCCGGAGCGCCTGGCTGAAGGGCGTCGCCTCATTGCTGAGGCCATGGAAGAAGAGAGACGGAAGTCTAAATAGAAGAATGTTCTCGAAGCTGGTTCCTCTTCTTCTGCCCCTGCGACTTCTGAAGTAGAGGGGTATGATCCTGAAAATACGGGAATTCCCCGAACAACTCTGCTATCCCCTATTCCTGAAACAGCATCAGAGGTAGTAGTCACCCCTGCCGAGAAGTCTTCGGAAGGTATCCCTACCTTTTCTCCTCAATTTGTCTAGGCTATTTCTACCTTTCGCCACATGATTGAGCAATCGATGAAAAACCCATTATTTTCGCCTGAGTTGATAACTGTTGCTTCTCATTCTGTAGGTATTGAGCCATCCGAAAAGACAGATGTGACTCAAGGAGCCACCACCGGGGCAGATCCTACAGAAAAGGCAAAAGGAGGGGAGGACAAAGCTGCTCCTATAGACTTGGGAGAAGGAAGTGTGCCGACTAAGGCCGCCACTCCCCATGATGAAGAAATGATAGCAGCTTTAAAGGATGATGGCGGTGACGAAGGTCATGAGGAGGAACCAGAAGTTGCAATAGTCGGGGAGTCAAAAAATGCTGATGATGTTACTTTGGCTGCAATGAAAGATGATCAAGACAAACGTTTGCAATTGAAATTCGAAGAACTAGACCCTGAAGCCCTCAAGCCCCTCGCAGTTGTGGATGCGGGATCAAGGTTAGTTGTTAAGCTCTCAACTAGATCTATTACAGAGGAACTCGCTAAAAAATCTTCTCTTGATTCCAGCACTCCGCCCTCTGGGAAGAAGTCAACCGGTTCCAGCACCGCATCTTCAGGAAAGAAGAAATCTAAACGAATCTTGATAGAGGCTGAGAAAGAAGCAAAGGATGCGGAGAAAGCCGCCAAGAAGTCCAAGGCTCACTCGAAACCTAAATAGTGGATTGCCTTGTATCGTTTTAGCATTTAGTGAACCAACAATTGTTGCTACGCGAGTGGCTCCTGCGCTTTCTTTTTTAGCTATTTTCCTGTACAAATTCATTCATTTGTAAATAAAAAATAACTCATTTTCTGCAATGTCTGTTTGTCAGTAGTTCTACACTTATGTAAAAATGCATGTCTTACTATAGTTATGAAATGAAGTTACGGAGGGAGGAAATATGCGTATACATATATGCCCCCAGCCAATTCCCACAAATTATTTAATGCTTAATCAAGTAATCTGAATGCTCCCGATTTTCTGATGGGATAGCACTTCCTGTGTCGTCAGTACCTGTCGTTTTTTCTGGCATTTCTTTTATACTCTCTCTCTTTCTCTTGAGAGTTAAAGTTCGAGCTCAGCAATCTATTCATTCCCCGGTCTTTCAGCGGGGAAAGATTTCTTTCTCAGCGCTCAGTTGGAGACGCTTTTATACTCTCTCTCTCTCTGGAGAGTTAGAGTTAGGGGAAGAATTTCTTTTTCAGCGCTCAGTCGGAGACGCTTTTATACTCTCTCTCTCTGGAGAGTTAGAGTTAGGGGAAGAATTTCTTTTTCAGCGCTCAGTCGGAGACGCTTTTATACTCTCTCTCTCTGGAGAGTTAGAGTTAAGAATGTCGTTTTCTCATTCTTTTTTTCTTGTCGCACAAATAGTCGCTGTGCTTTTTCTTATGTTTAAACTGTCTTTAACCTTTTCAGGTTTTGAATCATCCTGTATTCCATAATCACAACAGAATAATTGATGAATGTATATATGTAATGCATAAAAGTAAATAACACACAATATTTTTATAGTGGTTCGGCTAAGTCGTAGCCTACATCCACTTTATAGTCCTTTATTCATATCGTCAGATTTTCCCAAGGCAAGTCGTGCCTTATTACAGAGTTCATAAGAAAAATAACAAAGAGTACAACATTTCTAATCCAAATATCGCATTAAGTGTTGGGCATTCCATGCTCTAGGGACTTCTTCGCCATCTACGGTCGTTAACTTGAAGGTTCCTTTTTCAAGTTTCCGTTGGATGACAAAGGGTCCTTCCCACTTTGGACCGAGGTGAGGAAGGGATGGAAAGACTCTCTTTAGCACCAAATCTCCTGGTTCAAAAGTCCTGAGGCGAACTTTTTTGTCGTAATTGCGTGCCATCTGACGTCGATGTCTTGCCGCACGCAAATCTGCTTCGTCCCTTTTTTCTTCGACTTCATCAAGAGACTCAAGTAAGAGTGCCCGATTCGTCATCGGGTCATAATACGTCACCCTGTGGGAAGGAACTTCCAGCTCAACTGGAATTACTGCTTCTGAGCCAAAGGAGAGAGAGAAATGGGTATGACCAGTAGCCGTCTTAAATGTTGTCCGATATGCCCACAAAGCTAGGGGCAATTCATCAACCCATTTTGCCTTTGTGCGCTCTAACCGTTTCTTGAGGATGGATTTTATTACTTTGTTTATTGCCTCAACTTGCCCGTTCGACTGCGGATAAGCAACCGCAGTGTATCGCTTGTCGATCTTATACTTCTGGCAGAAATTTCTGAATTCAGTACTATCAAATTAGGTTCCGTTGCCAGTTATAATCGTCCGTGGGATCCCGAATCGGCATATAATATTTCTGACCACGAAACATATCACCTTTCTTGCCGTGATTTTGGTCAAGGGCTCAGCTTCCACCCACTTCGTAAAATAGTCCATGGCCACTATTGCATATTTCGCTCCTCCTTTAGCAATCGGTAGAACTCCAATGATATCAATTCCCCACGTGGCAAATGGCCAAGGACTCACCATTGATTTAAGTTGGGTCGACGGTGCTCTGGGGATTTTGGCGAATCTCTGGCACTTATCGCAGCGTCGTGAATAATCAGCTGCATCTTTATTAATTGTGGGCCAGAAGTATCCGTATCGCAATATCTTTTTCGCTAAGGTCTGACCTCCTGTATGATCTCCACACTCACCTTCGTGCACTTCTCTTAGTACACGCTTGATGTCGTCGTGTGCTATACATCGTAACAGGGGCATAGAAAATCCTTGCCTATAAAGACTATCATCTTGCATGACATATCTGGTAGCCTTGCGAACCACAACCCTTTTCTCACTCTTCTTTGATGGGAGTGTCCCATTCTTAAGGAAGTTCTTAATTGGGGTCATCCACGACTCCTTCTCCGGTTCCGCTTCGAAAGCGAACTCAACTTCCATCGACTCAAAGCTTGGCGATTCCAATGTTTCAATTGGAATCATTTCAGTCTCTTCTGGATTGTCGGAACTAGCCAGCTTTGCCAGCCTATCCGCCTTCTGGTTTTCAGCTCTTGGGATATGTGTTATGTTGTACCGCTCCAAGCTACTCAGTAGCTCTCTCACTTTCCTGAGATAGGCGATAAGTCGAGGCCCCCGAGCCACAAATTCCTCTCGCACTTGGCAAACAACGATTTTAGAGTCACATAATATGTCCAACATTTTTATTCCGAGGTCTTTAGCAAGCTTCAGCCCGGCAATCAGGGCTTCGTATTCAGAGTCGTTGTTAGTCGCCGAAAATTCTAATCGTAGAGCGTAATATAACGACCGTCCTTCAGGAGTAACTAAGACGATTCCAGCTCCGGACCTTCGGTCGTTCTTGGCTCCATCTGTGTATAGTTTCCACGGATCTATCTTTAACTCATCCTCGGACCTAACTACTTTGTCATCGATTACTTCCTCCTCTGGGATGGTGAACTCCGCTATATAGTCCGCCAGAGCTTGCCCCCTGACCGACTTTCGTGGTTGAAAATTTAAATCAAATTGGCTTAATTCTATATTCCATTTGATCAACCTTCCCGATGCTTCGGGTCTCTGCAATACCTGCCTCAAGGGCTGGTCGGTGTATATGGTTATTGGATGAGCTTGGAAATAGTGACGAAGTTTTCGGGATGCGATTAGGAGGCTGTAAGCGAGCTTCTCAATCTTTGGGTAGTTGCGCTCTGCCGCTGCTAATTTCTTGCTTACATAATACACTGGCCTTTGTACTTTGTCTTCTTCTCGAACCAGGGCTGTGCTAACGGCGTGAGCCGAGACTGCCAAGTAAACAAACAATTCTTCGTGATCCACTGGCTTTGACAAAATCGGCGGTTTCTCTAGCAGTTCCAATAAATTTCGAAAGGCCTCAACACAGTCCGGAGTCCACTCGAAGTTCTTCTTTCCTCTTTTAATCAAATCAAAAAACGGAACGCATTTGTCTGTGGCTTTGGAGATGAATCTACTCAGCGCCGCTACTTTCCCTGCAAGACTTTGGACATCTTTAATTCTCCTCGGCTCTTCAATGTTTCTAATCGCTGCTATCTGGCTAGGATTGATTTCAATTCCTCGGGAGCTCACAATGAAGCCAAGGAACTTTCCCGATGCCACTCCAAATGAGCATTTCAGAGGATTCAATTTCATCCGATACTTTCGCAGGATACCAAACATTTCCGCCAAGTCTTGCGTATGGCTGGAGGACTGTTTCGATTTGACAAGCATATCATCCACATAAACTTCCATAGTCTTCCCTATTTGATTATAAAACATTCTGTTCACCAAGCGCTGATAAGTGGCTCCGGCGTTTTTCAATCCGAATGGCATTACGACATAACAATATAATCCCAAATTCGTAATGAAGCTCGTATGTTCTTGGTCTGGCACGTGCATAGGAATTTGGTTGTACCCAGAATATGCGTCCATGAAAGAGAGAAGTTCATGACCTGCTATCGAATCTACAAGCTAGTCAATCCTGGGAAGTGGGAAACTATCTTTTGGGCAAGCTTTGTTCAAATCTGAAAAATCAATGCAAGTCCGCCACTTTCCATTCGGCTTCTTTACCAAGACGGGATTCGATATGCAGTCGGGATATGTCAAATATCGAATAAATCCGTTCTGCTTCAGCTTCTCCACTTCCTCTTTGAGAGCAGCCGACCTCTCTGGGCCCAGCATACGTCTCTTTTGCTTCACAGGCGGATGCTTCGGGTTTACATTTAATTTGTGACTTATAATGGATGGCGATATCCCACACATGTCAGCGTGGGTCCAGGCAAACACGTCCAAGTTCGCCTTCAAAAAGTCCGTTAGTTCTTTGGCCCGACGTGGATCCAATTGAGACCCAATCTTCAAGACTCTTGTCGGATCAGCGTCATCAATGGGAACTTCCACTGTCGCTTCATTAGGAGTTGCATTTTTAGTCTCTGGTTCCTCGTCTTTTCTGGGATCCAGGTCTTCAGGCGTTCCTTTAAGCAACTCCTTCGGGGCCGATTTCTCTAATTGCTACGCCGAGCCCCCCTTTGGGGGAGGCGAGGTATCTTTACTCTCGATGTTAAGTCCTTTCATCAACATCTTTAGTTCGGCCACATAGCAGGCCCGTCCAGAAACTTGATCCCCTCTCATTACTCCAGTTCCGGCTTCGGTTGGGAACTTAAGCAATAAACACCAGGGGGCGATACAAATTCTGAATTCAGCAAGGGCATGCCTCCCCAAAAATGCATTATAAGGCGAATCTACGTCCAATACTACGAACTGAAGCATCCGCACTCTTCTGCGTTCTCCTTGCCCCAAGGTCACGGGCAATTCTATGTATCCCATGGGAGCTGTTGATGCCCCGTTGAAGCCTCTGATCCATCCTTCACATGGCTTCAAATCTTCAGATTCCAGCTTCATCTGATCAAATGACTTTTTAAACAAAATATTGACGGAACTTCCGTTGTCTACTAATACCTTATGAACCAAGGCCGACCCAATGGTGGTAGTAATAACCAACGGATCATCAGTGGGTGATTGGATCCCAGTATTATCTCTGCTGCGGAACACCACGTCGTCAAACATGGTCTTCTGTTGTTTTATGGGGGCGATATCTTCCAAATCATCACCTTCATTCACATCTACGTGTTTGGCAGCATTTACATATTGATCCATTGCTCTAAAGCTACGGATTGCCGGGTGAGGTCCACCCACTATGGAGTTGATAACAATTCCCTTGCCTTTCTGCTGCGCTGTAGGCTTGGGAGCCGGTAGAATCTGTTTTGGAGCCTGCTCTCCTTGCCCCCTGTCCCTAGGGGCAACTTTATATTCATCCAGTTTCCCTTCATGCAGCAGCTTCTCAATCACATCTCTCAAATGCCGACATTCATTGGTTGAATGCCCATGAGTTCCATGAAACAAACAAAACTTCCCAGTTGCCATTTCTTTCTCTGTCGAGTCACGAGGTGGCGGTCTTTTATATTGCAACACATTGTACGTATCCAGGTAAATGTTCTCCAGAGTATCGTTCAATGGTGTATAATCCTCATAGGTTTGGAATCGGGGTCTTTTGTTAGGATCACTTCCCCTATTTCTATTTCTCCTGTTACCGTTCGCATTACGGTTATTGTTGTTGCCCCCGTTTCCAGAATTGTTGTTGCCACCCTTGTTTCCCACATTTACTTCAACTTTTCCGGAACTTTCCCCAGACTGCTTCACGGCGACGTTACTCTGAACATTTTCTTTTGAAGCCGCTTCAGACTTTCTCTTTCGGTTTGCCCTGGCCTCCTCTCGTCTTAAATAAATATCGGCTTTTTCATAGAATATCTCTCTTGTGGAGGGTGTCTTCCCAGACAGGTAATCTCCAAACTCGGATTCAGGATCGACTCCTTCATTTAATGCCATCAAGATGGTGGGCTCATGTGGGTCACTAACTTCAGTCACAGCCAAGTTAAAACGGTCGACATATGACCTCAAAGACTCTCCTGGCGCCTGCTTAATTCTTGACAATTCAATAACACTTTTGGACTTTCGGGTATGGAGTCGAAACTAATTCATAAAACGCTCGCTCAATTCCCTATAATTCGAAACCGAACGAGGGGGAAGTCGGGTAAACCAGAACAGTGCCACATCTTCTAAATAAATCGGGAATGCCTTACACTTTACTGCATCAGGAGCAGCAGCAGCATTCATGAGCCACGAGTATCGCATCAAATGCTGTCCCGGATCAGTTCTCCCGTTGTACTTGTCCATCTGTGGCAGGTTAAAACGCCGGGGAAACTGGAAGTCGAGGATATCGTCAGTGAAAGGAGTATGGCTTTGCTCAATGCCATAATCTTCATTTGTATAGTTCCGGCTCTCGGACATGATCTGGCGAACCATTGCCTGTACATCAGCATTAGTTAGGGGCCGTTCAGGTTCCCTGGCCCTAGTATCCGGGTTCCTTCTGGGCTCTTGTTCAGGAGATGCCCTTCTTCTTCGAGCTGCTTCTGCTCTATTCCGTTCCCTACGCTCCCGGTCGATCTCGGGAGGGGGGGACTGGAGCCTTTTCCCCTGAGTGGGATCATTGTTTCCTAGTGCTCGTGCAATATCCTCGCGAGACCCCAAGGATCCGAATGTCAGCTGCTCCAAATTCTGAGGTCGTTCGAGCGGCCTTCGTTCACGGGGCCGCTCTTCCTCGGAAGATGAAGACTGATCCACTGGTGTGTGACGAACCGGTGATGGGGTTCTCTGTCGACGGAGTTCGCTAATCTCCCTGCTCATGAGCCTCATATTTTCCTGCATCATGAGATTAGTGCGCTCGTGGACTTTCATAGCCTCCCTAGTACTCTCAAACATGTCAAGTAGGCGCGAGAAATCTCCTTGAGTAATGAGTGCAGATGGATTGACCTGATCACTGACCCTGGTGGCTGGAATCGGAGCATTCGTAGGGACTCGAGTAGAGGTTCCAACATCACCAAGTGTCGGATCGGATCGGAGATAGGAGGTCGGGTCGGTTCGGATTTCCTGCATCGGTTCATCCTGCTGCTGAACTCTGCCCACGAGACCTTGTCACAACCGTATTTTGCTGATCTTCGCCAGCTCCATTTCCTTGAACAGATTGAATTTCTTTGCCTTTTCCTTTGGTTATGGTTCTTCGACAATCACTTCAACAAATATCCAAGGGCGTTGAAACTTGAGGATTAACTTCTTTGAACTCAACGGTCCAAAAAGTAGAATGATAATCCCGGAAAACAAAGAATTCAGATGAGCTCTCAGTGAAAGCACCAAAATGTTAGACCAAAAAGTGGTTCTAACACCCAAATTGATTAAAAGCAAAATGAAATGAAATCAAAAATAAGAATGAACACACAGGATTTATAGTGGTTCGGCGAAGAAATGCCTACGTCCACTTGTTTTTCACTATTCTCAATGATTCAGTTGCAAGTACAATGAAATATTCACTTGATTTCTCTCACAACTCACTTACAATCACTCAATTGTCTAAAAACAAATAATGAAAGAAGATTTGGATTTTCCGGGAGTGCTGGAATTCGGGTAATGAAGGTGGTTCAACTCTCCAAAATGTCAGAAAAAAGATCCTTTTCTTTGTCTCCAGACGGGGTATTTATAGGTGAGAATTTGCTCAGAACCCGATCCGGATCGGAGCCACGTGTCATCCATCCCATTAGCCTCGGATTCGGATGGATTTCTGTGTTGACAACGCATCAGAGTAGTGGACGTTGAGGGTAGGAACTGGTCACGGCCGATCCGAATATCCAGGCGCTCATGCAAGAGAGTGACGTGGAAGACAGGTTCGGGTCGGAGGGGCATGCACAAGGGGTTCGGATCGGGGTACCCGATCCGACCCGGATTGACTTGGAACCAATTCTCTCTTCTCTTTATTCTGCTCCGCTCCGCTCCGATCTATCTCCGTAGCAATCAAGTGGCTTTCCGATCCGAATGGGAGTATATTGCCCTCCGATCCGAACAGCTGTGCCTTTCTGATTTCCATAGCAATAGTTCACCGATCCGAACAGAAAACTTTATCCGATCCAATCCGAACCGATGCGCTGCTCTGATCCGACCTGCTTCAGTACTTCCCAAGTTTTTCAAGTTCTTCAACATTTTACATCTTGACTTTGTGTTGCCCAGTTCACAAAGTGAGCTAACAATGTAATAATTACAACATCATAAAAATATGGATCTAACTACACATGTGTCATATGAATATGGCATAGAACAATATACATTTAATTATGAACTTGAAAATTTAGATCTACTTAACATGAATCATGAAATAGTGGTTTTACATAGAATTACACAAACTTAACATTAGGCATGTAATTGTGAACTTCGCAAATTAGCTGGATCTAATCTAACATGAACCTAATCATATTAGCATGTAGTTTTGGTCATATATGTGAACATGGTTGAACTTACATAACCATAGAAAAATTACCAAATTGTCATATAACATATAGGTGTTATTATCAAATCATGCGACATGAAATGTCATTGCCAAATTATGCACAATGTGATATCCATCGCCAAATTATACAATATGGTATGTCATTGCCAAACTACACAATATGATATGCCATCGCCAAATTATAATATGTCATCACCAATTTATGTCATCACCAAGTATACAACATAATATGTCATCTCCAAATTTATTCAACATGATATGTCATTGCCAAAGTATAACATGTCATCGCTAAATTACACAACATATATGTCATTGAAAATTATACAACATATGGGTCCAAAGCATTTAACTTTAATCGTCAAATTACATACAACAAGATTCACAACTTAGCATAGAAAGAATCATAGTCTCAATCAATTCAGTTTTAATAAAAAGGATAGGCATAGATTTACATTAGGCGATTTTCTATATCCAGTTATTTAGTCACAATTCTAACATCGTTTAGGTCTAAATGATAACTGGACTTACAAAAAGGAGGCTAGTCTTGAGTTCTGGGACCTTTATTCTGAATTTGAATAGCTCTCCTTTGTTGTAAACGTTGAATTCTCTTAGTTGAATTAGGTTTTATTTGTAATTCCTACTTGCTTCCTAGTTGAATGAGAATGGCAGCTACTCTAGGTTGAGTGTTGACAGTATGACGGTCTTAGGAATATTTTTGTGTGGCTTTAGGGTTTAGATTTAGGTTGCTTATATAGAAGTTTGATTTAATAGGAGCCATCAGATTAACCTAGAGAAAATCAAAGCCATTCAAACCTAAGAGAACCTACCAGAACGTGCCACGCAAGCCCTAATGACACAGAAATTCGTCACCGGAGAAAACACGTCAGATTTTAGATCTGACCTGAGGGGGAGGTCGACCCCCCAAGTCGACCCCCAGGTTGACCCCCGGATCGACCTGTATGGGGGGAGGTCGACCCCCTGGTTGACCTCCTGGTCGACCTGGCCTTGGGTGGGAAATTCCCCGCCCAGCCCGTTTCTACTTCAGATTTTGAAATTTGAAAATTTTGAACTATATTCTGAACTATTTATTTAAATTCTTGAATCTTCTGAAGGTCCTAACTCCTTCATACAGAATCCGATTTACGCAAACTCAGACTCTATCTCAAGCAGAATTCCGAGACGAACACAATGGCGTAACCTATTTTCCTTAATTCTTACATTTGAAATTAATTATTCTTTAATTCGTAACTTTAATGTTTACCGAAAATACGGGGTGTTACACTAACCCGATGTTAGATTAAGTTGCGGTGAAAGATTGGCCGGAACCTCCCTGCACATCCAGCGGCTGCAACAACATAGATCTGTTGTGAGAGGTTAGCGCATTAAGCCCAAAAAATCGAGGTTAGGATAAGTTTGCGGTAGAAGTCTGCCCGGAACCGCCCGGCACATCCAGCAACTGCAAACAACAGTTCTAATGTGGGAGGTTGGTGCTTTAATGAATAAATTAAAGCTAAGGAACAAACATGCTAAGAATGGAAAGGTTAAGTAACATATGAACAGGCGACACTTAACCAATACAACATGTTAGGTGGGTGGGTTAAGTTAACATGGACAAGAAGACAACTTAACCAATATTAAATGAACAAAGTGGACAAGGTTAAGGCAAGCTTAACCAATAATACATATGGACTTGATAAGGGGAAGGGTTAAGTAAATCTTGGGTAAGTGGGTAATATTAGTATATATAGGCACACAAACTTAACTGTTAAATAAACATGCGTGAATCACTGAGAAGGTTAAGTAACATATGAATAAGCAACACTTAACCAGTACAACATGTTAATTAAGCAAATGGGTGGGTTAAACTAAATTGAGAACCCTTAACCATTATAACATGTTGATTAGGAAACCCTAGTAACAGGGACCCATTTCAGCAGTAACCTACATAGATGTATCATGGTACCCTGAGATAGGCAGGGTGGGGCATGATTACTGGGCTGATTATAAGCGGTCAAAATAGCGGCGGGTGGTGTAGCAGTGTAGGTTCCGACGGAGTATAGGCGTATACGTGCTCCGGAGTGGAAAAAGCAGGCACTTAGCATCAATAGTATGCACTGTGCACCTTGAATCGTGTCGGATTGCCATCATGGGAATTGATACACCCCATGAAGGGGCCAGCACAGGTATCTACATGCAAGCGGGGCCGAATGACACAAGTAATGAATACATACAAGCGAGGTCGAATGACACAAGTAATGAATACATACAAGCGAGGTCGAATGACACAAGTAATAAATACATGCGAGTTAGGGAGCCGATCGAACGAGGAAGGTGGTGGGTACAACTCGTGGGGGTAAGAGCAAAAAGGGGCACCTACGATAGCAACTAGGAGTACACGAAACTACCATTATCATGATTAGTAAGAGGGATCAACTTTTAGTATGGGACTAGTAAGGGTGCGGTGTAACTAGTAATGATACGTTATTACTAGCATTGTGCAGTGTAGTAATTATCATAGTGATTGGAAGTGCAATCAATGTTATATCTTGTTCATCTTGTCTTCTTTGTCATGCCTATTAATTCTACAGTCATTTCTTGCTTTCCAATTTATGTTCTTATCCTGTTACTTTAATGATTATATTGTTAAAGTCATTGGGCTCACCATGCTTATGTCTGACCTAGTTTGTTTCGCCTCTTTTCTTCCGTTCCCCTCCCCCCAGGTTCTTAGGGAGGAAATTCCTCAAGCTCAGTTCAGATATCTCTTTCTTCCAGCTTGAAGTTGAAAGGTGTATTGCTTGGCTTTGATTCTGCGTATGGCATTTTTCTGTTGGGGATTATGGCTTTAAAATTATGTACTCTAAAGGTTTTTTGATATTATGTACTTGATTTTGGTATTTGGAAATGTAATCAAACTTATTTCTATTTCTGCTGCAATAAAATTACAAAATTTTCGAGTACTACTTTTTCTGTCTTGTAATATTCCGTTCTGTTTACTTATAATGCTCCACGAAACTTAATGCATTCCCTTTGTGAGTGACATTAACGGACGTGGGGTTTTACAAGCTTAGCAATAATAAAGCTGGTGTTAAAATTTTAATCGATTCAAGCGTGGAAAAACAAAAATCTTCATATTTGCACCTAACACTACCAAATCTAAGAGGTTTAGGATAGTATGATTCTTTAAATTCCAATAATTCATCCAGGAGGAATCGATAATACAAACATCTGTAAAACATTTGTTGCCATAGTTAATATAGCAGTAAAGTCATGGGGATTTTTTATAGGTACTATACATGGAATACCAATAAACATACTCTTTAATATGCTACAAGGAAACAAAAGGTTTCACAAATTTAATACTGATATCATATCTAAATACCTTTCGAACTATTTTTGTTAAATTTTGAGAGAAACGAATTTTTAGATCTGAGAAAGTAATTTGCAGTGTAACAATATTTTGATTTTATTAATATCGTAAATAATGAATCACTATTTACAGATGAAAATTTATACAGTGTTGTACATGGGCTTGATAGACAACACAGGCCTCAGCCCGTATACTTTATGAAAGAAAATAAAAGAGATAAGGGTTATCCTACCCTGGTTTTGTTTATTCTTTGATAGCCTCCTTAAACGAAACCATGGTTTCTTGAAAATGGCTGTGTTGCTTCAATTCTTCAAAATTGAGCAAATCAAGTGAAATCTAGTATCGATCTTTGGTGAAACGATGAAATAAGATCCTCTCATTAATTTTTATGATAGACGAGAGAAGCTTCCTCTGAGCTTTTGAGGGCTTTAGATTTGAAGATTTCTCTTGCGATTTGTGCTACTTTGATGGGTTACCTTCACTTTTCCATGATGAGTACGAGAGATTTGTGGTCGCGTCTTGCTGATTCACTGGATCTTCCCTTAAGATCACTACTTGAGTCTTCAGTAAGTTTATGATCTTCGGCTTGATGCTTTGGGTTGTTTTCTACAACTTTGAGCTCTGTCCTCAGCCTGGAAAAGTTCCTTGCTGATAAGAATTTGGTAAGCATATCGGCTATTTGAAAGGTCGCATGTACGTGATTGATGAGTAACTTTCCACTTATAGCTTGCTCTCTTACAAAGTAAATATCTATCTCCATGTGTTTTGTCCTTGAGTGAAGTATTGGATTAGCTGTTAAATATGCTACTGTACTTAGGTTATCACACCATAGGGTTAGTTTTTTGTCTTGCTTGATCAGTAGTTTACTAACTATAGACTGTATCCATAGAACTTCTGTTGTAGCATGTATTATACTCTTGTGTTTTACTTCAGTACTTGATCTTGATACGGTTGATTGGTTTTTTCAACACCAAGACACTAGATTGCCTCCTAGGTAGATGCAATAACCTGATGTTGATCTTCTGTCATCTGGGTTTGTTGCCCAGTAAACACTTAATTAGAAGTTCTTACCATATTTGGCCACTTATTAATCATTCAAAGGTCCAGTGCAGTGGCTAAATCTAGTAATAACTTCTTATCAAGTGCTTAGAATTGAGATTTTTTAAGAAACCGTTAGGCAATCAAAGTTGTTGCAATCTTGGTAGGCTCTAGATGAGGATTTCTGATTTTTTTTTGGATACGAATTCTGAATGCCTACCCTGAGCGACACTTTCTTTTGACTGAGACAACTTCTTGAATTTCTTAATCGACAATTATCTCATAGATACTTTAGCAAGATCACTGCAGTGTATTTGATGAAGCCACCATTGGATGGCGAGGCACGGAGGGACTATTGAGATCAACAACTACCAAATGAGGAGATGATGATTCTACGATGGAAGGAATCCATGTGATGAAAGTTTTCTAATGGATTATATGAAAATCACAAACTGCACGAGATCTTTGAATGATCATTGAGTGCTGTTAAGCAATTTGTAGCTCTAACACCATGTTTGATTTTGAGTTTAATGAATTTTCAGTTCTCAAAAAGCAGGCTTTGGCTCGTATACTTTATGAAGTAAAATAAAATTGATAAGGGTTATCCAACCATGGTTTCGTTCATTCTCTGATAATTCTAATGATAACACCAGGTATGCTTCCCTTCATCTTTTGTTTACATCTCCTACTATTGATCGAAGGGTCGCTTTCTGTTGTCATTGGTGAATAACCAATCAAACCTTAAGAATCACCCATACTTTTAAGGGAAAACCAAGTAATTCTAAGTTCGTGATATTTGCATGTATCACAACAAAAAAATGTAACAACCTGCATACTATTACATCCAAATTTTCATAAAAATCGTAAATCCAAATCCATTTAAACGTGGATCGTTTTCTTCGTATCCTTCAAATAAACAAACATGCTTATCAGAGTTTTAGTAAATAACTCACAGCAAAATAATTTTAAATATAATATCAAATAAATACTGGTCATAGATTGACACTTTCAAACGAAGCAACCCTATAAGCATGAATTCTACGCAAAATATCTGCATTTGCCTATCCTGTGAGTTGTAAGGAGGACAGAGTCAAAATAATATCGTAACGACTAGTTAATTATAAATCTCATACATAACTCTATCATATGGAGATTGCAAACCACTTATGTCATGTTAAGATTTATTTTAAGTCGTTCAAACTCTACCACTGCATACGAACCGCATCTATCTACTTCCATGTAGATTTGCCTTTAATATATAATTGTTAACTTATATATAACTATATATGTAACACCCGAAAATTTAATAAACAATAATTAAATTTAAAATATTAATAAATTGAATATTAATTAATAAAATATTCAAAACTAGATAAAATGGACTTTACCATTGTGTTTGTTACGAAATTCTAAGTCAGATAGACTTTTGGTTTGCTTAAATCGGACTAAGTATGAGCAAGTTATGGTTAAAAGAAGTTGAACTAAATTAAATAATTAAATAAATAACTTAGAAATAGTGCAACGGTAATAGGGCGACCCAGACCCTACATGGGTCGACCCCTGTGTCAACCCATAGGTCGACCCCTATATCGACCTACATAGGAAGACGGTCGACCCACCCGAAGCTAGGCAGCGTGCCTGCACCTGAACCTGGTCGAGTTTGTGTGTTATATTCTTTGTTGACTCAGCATGATGTGTCTTCTATGGTATGGATTTTAACCCTAAAATCCTACGGTCTAAATTATCCTAGCATACCTATATATATACTAGCAGCCCTCACTATTTTCCTACACCAAGCATTTCTTTATCTTCTTCCTCCGCTCTGTTATGTTATGAAATTAAATTAGGAAAAGCGTTAGGATGCTGCCAAAATATATATTGGAAGGATATTCTTCTACTATAATTTTAAAGGCCTTATCCGGATCTATTACACATCAATGTGAGTTTCTCGTTAATTTTAGGGTTGCAACTTAAAAATTTTTAATAGTAAATATATTGGATTTGAATGTATCAGTGTTTACAAGTTTATTCTTGTATGTTATTGTTCTTTTAATTACTGTCAGTTACCTATTCCCTTCTCAGTTATTATTTGTTTATATATACATCTTTCTTCCCTACCTTTCTGCCATTGTTTGTCTTATTATGCCTATTTGTTCATTTTTGAGTTTCGATCTATTATCATTTTCTTTTATTTTTGCATTAAGCCTAGGCCAACGAGGGCCTAAGCCTTTACCATCCGAATTGCGTAAATTGGAATAAATTAGGAATAATCCAAATAACAATAAAAAGGAGATTTAGGCATATTGGAATTGGGAAACCTTGAACTGCAAAATTGGGTTAATTAAAAAGGAAGAATATGCAAACAAGTAATCAGAATAGGATGGACTCAATTATATATATATATATATATATATATATATATATGTGTGTGTGTGTGTGTGTGTGTATATTAAGTGGACATGTCATAAGAATTGGGGTAAGATGCACATGTTATTGTAACTTGTAAATATGTAATTGGACATAAATAACATGTTATGGGATTATTAATGAACTTAAACATGTTAATTTAAAACACTAGACTAATAAGCATGGAAAAAGGGTTGTAGATTGTTTTCGTTAATTACAATCCGAGGGTAAAAAAGTTGTAGATTAATTTCGTTAATTACAATCTAAGGACAACATGTTATGGGTTTATTAATGAACTTAAATAGGTTAAGTTAAAACACTTGATTAATAAGCAAGGGGTTATAAATTACTTTCATTAATTAAAATCCGAGGGTAAAAAGGTTGTAGATTACTTTCATTAATTACAATCTAGGGGAAAATATGTTATGACACTGGGCTAATTAATGAACTTAAAACGGGTTAAGTTAAAACACTAGATTAATAAGTGGGAGGGATCCATTCCTTTGAGATATAAGGGGCTCGTAGAAAACCTAATTAGCTTGGGGACTAAGTATTGGGGAGGCTTGTGTCATAGGCAATTGGGTGGGATTCGTTTAAGTCATTATTCCTTGGTTATCAACAGGGCCTTGCACTAGATAGCGGTCAAGGCACGCTTATACTGAACTGGTTAGTAAGAGGTCCAAATGAGAGGTGGGTACAGGCGCGTTTCGGTGGAGTCATGAGCGTGCATGGGTCCGAAAGTGGAATATAAAACGATGTAACGCCTTTGATTAAGGCATTGTCTTTCTTAGTTGATGGGCTCGAGAGTGATAACCCCAAATGCCATAGCTGGCACAGATTATTCATATCCTGTTTAAGAAACCGATTACTGGGTAGAAATTAGGTAATGTCTAATCTTTACGATATGACATTTGGTGCAGAAATTCTGGAATATGAATGAGAAGCTTATCTTACTTTGTTTTCCATGTTTCCTATTTTACTATAATCTCATACCCAGTACTATTGATCTGTCTTGATACTTCTTTATCTCATGCTTATGCTAGAAATCACTGGAACTTCCAAGACTTTATGTCTGATCTATTTTGTTTTTCCTTCTCTCTCTTCCTTTCCCCTCCCAGGCTCTCAGGGTAGTGGATTGCAGCAGTGACCGTCACTCTTTAATTTAGCTTGGACTTGGGCTATTTCTTATTCTATGTATTGTTTCGATTTCTGTTCTATGATTATTGTTAGGACTTATGAGGGATATGAATTTTATGGTTTTGTACATGTACTTTGATTCCACGAGACAAGTGTTTTATGACTCTATGGTATTTAAAACTGTAATGCTGTGATGTTGTTCTAATAATAATAAAAGTTTTGAAAGATTTCCGCTGCAATTTATGTTCTGTCTTGTAAATTTTAGCCTCTGCATTTTTTACTTTATACCTATTGCGCTTCACAGGACTTAATGCACCCTCATAAGGGTGACATTAAGGGATGTGGGGTGTCATATTTGGTATCAGAGCTTAAGGCTACAAGATCGGAGATTTTTTTTGAAAAAGTGTTTTCAAAGCAAAAAAATTTCAAGTAAAACCTATTTTTGAAAAACGTATCTCCTCAAGTAAGTTACAGTATTCCTTTGATCTCCTTTTGAAATCCTTGTTTCTTCTCTTTTCGACATGTTTGAGGCTCCTAATTTCCCTGAGGGCATCCCCATTCTGACATGGTTCCGTAGATACGTATAGGCTACAACACCTACCGAACTGCAAGGAAATGTCCCACCCCCAGCTGCAGCCGCAGTACTTCCACCCAATCTGGTAGTTAACTTCTACAAGATTTGTAAGTATTTCTGTGCGATGTGCGGCAAACCATTTTGTGGAACAGAATGTTACATGAAGGCTCAAAATTGGCTTAGGGACACGGAGAATGTCTTTGGATTGTTGGAGGTAGACAATATGAGGAAGATTTAGTTGGCCGCTTGGCAGCTGAAAGAAGAAGCATCATGTTGGTGGGAGGTGACTCAGGCAGGGAAGATAGTGGCCACTTAGGATGAGTTTAAGAAAAAATTTGAGATGAAGTTCTTATTACAAGTTGAGGAAGGAATGCAAATGGAGAAGTTCTTAAATCTGAAGCAAGGAAGTATGATGGTGAAGGAATATATCAATAGCTTTAATTATTGGCAAGATTTCGCTTGGATTTAGTAAACACTCCTCATAAGAAGGCTTTAAGATTCACGAGAGGGTTGAATCAATCTCTCTAAGGTTTAGCAATGACACATATCCCGATCAGAGCTACATTTGAGAGGTTAGTGGATATGGCTTTGATGCATGAGGATGGGAACGAGGATAAGCAAGAAATTAAGATTGAAGAGGCCAAGCCCAAGACTGAAAAGAAGAAGTGGTGGCCCAAGAACCGTGTAGCATAGAAGGGAGGAAAACCTGAGAAAGCACAAATCAAGACAGAGGTTAAGCGTCATGGCTGTAGAAAGGCAGGACACTTTGTTAGAGACTGCAATAAGACAAAGATTACTTGTTTCAATTGCAGACAAAAGGGAAACTTTAGCAAGCTGTGCCCTCAGAAACAAGGTTAAGGGGTAGGATCATCCGGAGAACAAGTTTATATGCATGAGGGTGGTAGCTAGGACCAAGGTAGGAAAGTCACTGTGGAAGGTTTGATTTCTCTTTTTGACTCTTCTATTAGGACTTTGTTCGATTCTGGTGCTTCTCATTCATTCATATTCAATTCTGTTGTTGATAGTCTGCACCTAGATACTTGTATAATTTCTGATCTGGTAGTAGTCTTAAATCCCATAGAAGGTGCGACTCACCTGTCTATGATATGTAGGGGTTTGAGAATTTCTGTTATGGGCATCGAGTTTGAGTGCAACGCATATGTTCTTGGCTTTATGGGTTACAGACTTATTCTAGGAATCGATTGGCTAGCCATGTATGGTGCCATTCTTGATTGTGAGAGGAGAGTCAATAGGCTTTTGACATGCCACGGTAGGACTCTTAAGATTTATTGTGACCCATTAGGTTCAGTTATGCTGAGCTTCCTAGATTACCTTAATGCTTCTGTTGACGATCTTAGTTCATTGCCTACAGTAAGAGATTTTCCGGACATGTTCGATGAGGTGAGAGGATTACCTCCTAGATGAGAGATAGATTTCCGGACATACTTGGTGGAGAATACAAAGCCTATTGCTTTACTAGTGTGCCATATGGCTCCTAGAGAGAGGAGGGAGCTAAGTAAGCAAATGGGTGAGTTATTCAAGAAAGGATTCATTAGACGGAGTATTTTAGGGGGGGGGGTCACCAGTTGTCTTTGCAACCAAGGCAGACGACTCTTTCCGTTTATGTGTAGACTATAGGGAGTTGAATAAGCTCACCCTGAAGAATAGACACCCACTCTCATGGAGAGATGACTTATTTGACCAGTTAGTTGACGCTTCGGTTTTCTCACAGTTAGATCTAGCTACCGGTTTTCATCAGCTTAGGGTAGCAGATGATAGTATAGACAAGACTACTTTCAGGACACCCGACGGATTCTATGAGTGGATGGCATGCCTTTTGGGATGACCTATGCACCCACGTACTTTGTGGATTTGATGAGTCGGGCATTTAGGGAGTGCTTGAATAAGTTTGTAGTTGTTTTTGTGGATGATATTCTGGCTTCCTCGAGGAGCGAGGAAGTGCATGCCATACACTTAGGAGAAGTTCTCCTCACTCTCAGATCATATCAACTAAAGGCTTAGTTTTCTAAGTTTCATTTCTGGTGGAAGTAATGTTCCTGGGGCATGTTGTCACCAAGGATGGAATAGTGGTGGACCCTTAGAATGCGATAAAGGCTAGGAGTTTAGTGGGATTGGTGGGTTATTACAGAAAGTTCATTAAGGAATTTGCATGGATCTCATCTCCACTTACCCGTCTGACGAAGAAGTATCTGGTTTTCGCTTGGGATATAGATTGTGAGGAAGCACTCTTGAGATTAAAGAAGGCTCTTACATTAGCTCCAATTTTGACTCTTCCTGATGGTACTAAGATGTTTACCATCTACACGGATGCTTGTGGCACCGGTTTGGGTGCTGTGTGGATGCAAGAAGGTAGGGTAGTCTGATATGGGGGTAGACAGTTGAGGGTACATGAGAAGAACTACCCTACGCATGATTTAGAGCTAGCGGCGATAGTGTTTCCAGTCAAGTCATGGAGGAACTATTTACTCGGTGAGAGGTTCGAGCTTTACATGGATCACAAGTCGCTCAAGTACTTTTTCTCATAGAAAGATCTCAATTTGCAACAACAGCGTTGGATGGAATTCCTTGCGTCCTATGATTCTGAGATAGCGTATACCTCAGGGAAGGGGAATGTGGTTGCTGATGCATTGAGTAAGAAAATGATGACCTTGATCCCTTTATTCATAGAGAGGTAGAGCTTAGGGTTTATTTCGTCATTCAATTTTTGTCCATTTATGGAATTTACAACCGGTTTGTTAGGATCATTGAAGGTGCGATCTAATCTTTTGGAGCACAATGGATCCACACAACGCGAGGATCAACAGTTACTTGGCATCTTGGATCAACTCAGTAAAGGAGGGACCTGTAACCACCATGCTACATATCCTATGGGCGAGAAGGGATGGCTACGGCGAGATGGAAGGTTATGTGCTCCCAAAGTTGGTGATTTATTGAGATTGGTTCTAGAGGAGGCTCATTACTCTCGGATGACTATCCATCTGGGCAGTGACAAGATGTACCGAGATATGAATAGGATTTTCCATTCGACTGGTATTAAGAAGGACATGGCATAGTATATGGCCCGATGTCTGACTTACTAGCAAGTGAAGGCTGAACAAAGGAAACCTGGTGGATCGCTTAAGCCTCTAGACATACCACAGTTGAAGTATGAGAGCGTCTCTATGGATTTATAAATGGTGTGCCCAGATCAAGGACGAGCAAAACCAGTATATGGGTTATAATTGATAGATTAACTAAGAGTGCTCATTTTATTCCAGTCAACAGTATGAGGATGGTAGCTTGGTTGGAATCGGTATACATTAGAGAGATCGTTCGACTTCATGGGGTACCCTCCAGTGTTGTTAGTGACTGTGACCCTATCTTTATGAGTGAGTTTTGGAGGAGCTTGCAAGAGGCATTAGGGTTACAGTTATGACTTATCACTGCCTATCACCCTCAGATAGATGGACAAACTGAGAGGTTCAATAAGGTTCTGAAGGATTTATTAAGACTGTTTACACTAGACTTCGGAGGGACTTGGGAGGAGCGTCTCACATTGGTAGAGTTTACCTACAATAATAGTTATCAAACGAGCATTGGTATGGCTCCCTTTAAGGCACTTTATGGATGACCCTGTAGATCACGTACATGTTGGTGGATGTCTATGAGAAGACTTCTGCTTGGGCCTGAGATGGTTAGAGAAACTTCTGAGAAGATAGATCTGATTCGCAGATGGATGAAAGAAGCTCAGGACAGGCAGAAGTCATATGCAGATCAGAGGAGGACTGACTTAGAGTTTGAGGTAGGAGATATGGTTTTTATCAAGGTATTGCCTTTGATAAATGTTGTTCGCTTTGGCTCGGTAGGGAAGTTGGCGTCGAGGTTTGTAGGGCCACTCCCCGTAGTTGAGAGAATAGGTCAGATGGCATGTAGAGTCAGACTATGAGAGAGAATGGCGGGAGTTCACAATGTGTTCCATGTTTCCCACTTGAATAAGTGTCTATCTATGCAGTTAATTCCCTGCTAAAGCCCCACATTATCCCCGTTATAGCCCATAACGCACTTCAACCGCTATGCTATTTTAATTTAGCGCTGATGAATAGTAGATCCGCTTCTAGCCCTACTTTTTTCCACTACATCTGCTAAATCAAGGCTTTTTAGCGTCTGCTTTAGCAATATTAACATATAAAGCTTGATTTGACTAGTTCTCTTTTAAAAAAATTCTGTAAAGTTAGCGTAAATGACTAAATTTAAGGCATAAGTGCCTAATATATTGTAACAATCAATTATGCTCATCAAATTTAGCATGCATAACTATGGTATTCCATGATTTTGTTATATAAGATTAATAAATATTAGTTTCTTGTACACATATAATGTGAGAAAGATGATTAATTAATTTTTAAATATTTATTTTTACATCTAATGAACATTTTTGTGCCTCCGCTTTATCCTCGCTATTTCCCCGCTTTATCCGCGCTACACCTTTTTGCACCTCCGCCGCTATAGAACCGCTAAGCGATTTAACTGCACAGGTGTCTACATAATTCCGCAGAGGTAGTAGAGCCAAGTACCCTTGAGGATGTAGAGATAGAGAAGGAGGCATTAGTAAGAGAAGTTCCTACCCGAATACTTGGATCGAAAATTAAGAAGCTATGAAAAAGATCAAGTTGGTGAATGTGCAATGGAGAGAAGATCATTACGATGCAACATGGGAACCCAAAGACAAGATTTGCGCTTCACCCCTTTCTCTTTGAGAGTACATTCTTAATTCCTTTCTAAGCTTTTGAGTTTGAATATGTTTTTCCTATCATTTGAATTTCGATTCTTAGGCAGAAGCCTATGAATGATAGTAATGATTTTAAACATGTGTTTGAGACATGTTGTCTTTGATGTTTGCAAGTGTTTTCTAGTGGATGCATATACACACACTAGGCACTAGACTATCAATCGACTTAACAATGGAACTTACATATTGCATATGGATGTGTGCACATTTTAATTTTTATGGATGAAAATGGTTGAGTCATCACTTAGATGTTGCATTTTAGTGAATGGTTGTTGCATACATATAGGATTTATATGTATTATTAAGATTCTTTTGCATATGTTGATTCATGAGATTTTTGATTGATGACAACAAAGCAATGGAGATCATATCGAAAAGCTAAGTGTCATATATATAAGTATTGAGTCGTGTTAGATATATGTTAAAATCCATCCTCATAGTATAACACGAATGCACAAAGCACAATATATATATATATATATATATGCATATGATATTAGCTAGAAACAGCCAGACTAGATAGAAATTACTTGAACCAGTCGACTGGTTTGAGATACACCTATCCACTAGTCAGTGTATTTCGGGCCAATAATGGCTAGTTTCTAAATATTTTTAAATATAAACGATTTTCAGTGTTTTCAACCTGTTGACTGGTGAAATGCATACCAGTTGACTGATTCGAAACAACAACGATTTATATGAAGAATCATCTCCTTTCATGAATAGATTTCTATTCATTTCTAATAGAAATGGCCATATCTCGTCATAGTAGTTATTCGTAAAAGGTTGTTGCTCTTCTACTACTATGTAAAAATCACAATCTTCACTTCTAAATCACCAATTCTGTAACGAACTGGGATTTTCGACCCAGAAAATCAACATAAAACCCATGTTAATTATTCAGGTATCGAACATTTCAGATCATTAAAAGAAAGAAGTTAGAGGGTGAGAATAGATAAGACAAAAAATGAGAATAGAAGAAGAAAGAAGATCACAATCATAGTAAACACGAATCTCACAGCGGGACGAATAAGATATAATGTATAACATAACTTTGCAATAAAACAGTATATAATAACATTATCAGAGTACAACACTTACACACAGTGGAAATAACAATAGCTATATAGTCCTGAAGCCTCCTGCTTCAAGCTCCTCCAAACTCCTCCAAGCATATCTGTAAAGACCTAAACTACTGGACTGCCCATACAAATTTTGGGCACCCAAGAGTTAGGGAAAACAAAACAAAAATAAACTCTGGGTCAGTCATGGGACTGGTGTGAGTAAACTCAAATCATTGGTTTAACTTTGCAAACCCCTTTTCAAAGAAAAGATAATCGTAAGACCAATCCACTCATAAACATAGATGGTTTTTACCTTACGACAACCAAAACACTTTTGGAAATCAATATCCTTCTGATATTATAATAATGTCCAATCACAAGTAATTAACAATCTAGCAGAACGCTTGCATCTTACGTTCCACATATATAGTATACAAACAAAACCGCGGGCGCTTATTGGAGATTGGATTTCCAACGATGACAAGGTATGGGACCACCTGCCGATAGTGTATCTCTAGATGCGAATACACTGGGTTCAACAAGAACATCTTGCAACCCGGGCCTCACATGACCGACCACTCATTTCGCTTGAGTGTATCGAATGTATATCACCAACGGTTGGGAGCTACCCACCGTCTTCCCGAAAAGGGACAGCATCGAACATAGATAAAAGAATGAAATGGATTTTCTCTAGATAGGTGATATACACCCTAATGGGAGCGACCCACTTAGCCATGCTGCCTACCCGATTTCTGTCATTTCCCGGTTGATGAGGCTTAAGGTCGTTACGTATCTTTTGAAACACTTGACCACCATTCACTTTGAATGCCACATCGTCATACCCGTCAAATCACAAATTGATTTCTTCAAAAATACCACGGGTATAAAGCTAAGAGAAACGAATTCCTGCGCCACCAAACGTAAGTATGTTTGAAAAGATCAACTTACGCGATCCGTTAGATATACTTTGTCAGACATTCTTCCATTCACGTTGTCCTGGGACTGGACAAACCGAAGGCACTATTCTGTAAACAGGATAGCCCTCGCATAACTCCGTCTTCAATATTTGATCGCAACGCTAACATCCATACAGAGTGGTTTTCAGATAATGAGTCTGATCCCGATCTCTCCGTATTGACGACGAAAAAATGGTCAAAAACTTCGATAGTCGGTGATTTAACTATCAAAGAAAAACAGGTGTGCAAACAATGATATCATTTCCAGATGGAAATTCTATCGATCAATCATCATTCAAAGGTTTATTTCTTTTAAATTAAATTATCATAAATTTGTCCATTTTCCCTTTCTATATATTCGTAAATTCTACTTTTCTAAATTTAGAAAATATACATCATCAATTATTGGAAAACATTTCCATCTCTGTTTCACGTATCATTGTCATTCTAGTATTCTTTCTCACCAACATTTCATTTTTTATGATTAGAAAATAACTTTGATTATATTTGGAAAATGTGTTCCAAAACTTATTCATTTGATTTGAACAGATGTTTAAATAAAATACCACTAAGCCAATTTAAACCATTACACTCAATAACTAAATTTATTTAATCAACCTTCACTATCGAACTTTAACCATTTCTTAGTTAAAAACGAAGTCAATCAAGTTGGGGTATAATTACCTCTCAGACCTTAACTGAACAACATTTCTAACCTCGAAATAGGAAAATGTTCACTTTTTAAAACTTTATCCAATTCCTTTACGAAACTCTCGTATTCTTTTCACGAATCTTCTTTTACAAAAATCTCTTGATTATAACAATATGTCATAATCCTTTATTCTGAAATAAAATATTTAAATATAACTTTTCTCTACTAGTTTAAATAAAGGAATAATTATTTTATTAGATAAATGAATCTTTCTTTAAAAACCGGAAAGAAATAGTACTTTCCCCCATTCGATATAATCGAATCCCAATGTATAATCCACTCTCGAATAATCACTATTCGAAAATTTCTTTCGAATAAACTATATTCGATTACTTTCTCTTTCGAATACTATATCCGATTACTTTCTCTTTTGAATAACTATATTCAATTTCTTTCTTTCGAATAAACTATATTCGATTTCTTTCCTTCGAATAAACAATATTCGATTACTTTCTCTTTCGAATACTATATCCGATTACTTTCTCTTTCGAATACTATGTTTGACTAACTCTATCCCAAATAACTATATTCGATCATCTCTAATTGAATAGCTAATATTCAATTAATTCCTAATTCGATTAACCCTATCTAATTAACTCTAACTGAATAACTCTACCTGATTATTCAGTTTCAAGTATCGATGTTGAAATCGATTCTTACTTCTCTATATAAGTCCTGACTTATATATTCTATTTATCCAATGATAAATTTTTAATTTAATTTATAAAATATTGTTTATAAATTTATCTCTCCATCTATATGTTAGAATAGATTCTATTTAAAAACTTTACTTTAAAACCATATCACGTTATACCCGTGTGCGAAGCACGGGTCTAAACCTTTCAAATGTAAAATTCTCCCTTTATACAATTCTAGTCACTTTTTCAAGTATTCCCTTTTTTTTCTATTTATTTACCAACAAATTTCCCTTTTGATAATTCTATTTATTCTACAAAATATTTCTTTTTATATAAAATCTATTGATTTTATAAGTAATTCCTTTTATAATATAACTATTCCCTTTACACATATTTCCCCTTTCTATTCTATTTATTTTCTTTTAAATAAATATTTCTCTTCAATTTTATTTGTAAATAGTTTACAAATATTTCTTTTCAATTCTATCTATTGGATTAACAAATAAATATCCTTTTTAATCTATTCCTTTTATAAATAAATATTTTTCTTTTTATAAAATCTTTTGATTTTATAAATATTTCTTTTTCAATATAACATTGAAAATTTTCCTTTTTAACATTCCAGTATTCCCTATGGTGTTTAACATACCATATAACAATGATCAGTATCATCCCAACATACAAAATCAACAACAGGTTTCGTATCACATCATATAGCATAATATATGAAAAACAGTAAAATAAATGTTGAGGAACCCAGTTGGGTCCCTCCGACCTGTTTCCCTGCATCCACAGATGTTAATTCACATAAATAACACGAGTATGAAATATTCTGATAAACAGAATCAGTATTCGATTAGCGATTTATATATATATATATATCGTTATCTATATTTTCAATCAACTGACTAGAAGTTCAACCAAACAGCCAACACACAGCAAACAACCATTATTTATAATTTCTAAAAATATTTTATAAAAATATAAATTGAGTAGAGTTAGTGATATTACTCACCTTGTTCGTTTTATCGTTAAATAACGATATACGTTCATTGATTTGATTCAGGCGTTTAATTTCACCATAAATCCAAACGAGCTTCAATTCACTCCCGGTCAGTTCCATGGGGTAGCCACCGTCCACACGATCCCAAAGAATCTTGTTTCGCTCAATTCTGATAACGTATGCAAGAGATATCGTGTTAAGTTCATATACTATTTTAATTAAAATTTTAAACTAAATCTAAATTAACATTGGGCGAACTAATTAAAAATCCAGCCCACCTTGCATCTCTGGAAACCCATAACCCGTTCATCCAATGCTTCTTCCCCGACTTCCCAAACCCGCTCCCTTCAACAGCCATTAACACAACTTCTACTACCCTTACATCCTTCCATACTCCGTAATAATTCAAACAAAAATCAACATGATACTCCTCTCAAAAAATCCCTTCAACTCGAATCCCAAATTCACGAACTCGCACACCTTATCCCTTGCGTCATTTCTCCAGTTTCACGCACATACCCAATAAACCGTGTCCTCTACTTCCACCAGACACTCTAGAAGATTACCACCCATTCAGTACTTTGTTCCTCCCGCATATCATCCAAGTACTGGGAATTCGTGCTGTTCCTGATGACCGCGACACACTACAATTCGAACACCACCGCAAAGTCAGTGCGCCTCTTTCAGATCCGAGAACACCCTTGTACTTGGTGCGATAGAAGAGAATGTCAGTATTCCAAGCATATGGTTATAGATTTAGTTTAATGGCAAATGTTTCGGTGTGAAACTTGCTGAAAAAATGAAGACGGGGTCTGATTTTAAATAGGCAGAAATTACTTGGTAACCAAGTATTTGGGTATAGGGTGGTACTTGCTAGTCTTATAGGCATGTGTTTCTGCTCACTTTGTCTTCAAGTTTGAGAATAGATGATGTATAATATAGCTAGGTAGGCACTATAGTACACATGCGATTTCTTCAGTTTTTAGATAGGCTGTGCTTTTAAATATTTTGCTGCGTAAATATGTATCAGAACAGATATGCTATAAGTTGACTTCACAGTACACGCAGGGGCTAAGAATCAATAAGTTGTAGAACTGAAAGCACATGGCAGTTCATATGTTTGCAGGTTATAGATATAGGAGCATGGTGCTTGCTTCCTATTTTTAGGGTAGCACGTTGGTAGATATACTAGAGTGGCAGCAGGTTTATAGTGTTTTTGAAAAATGGTGTACGAAAGCTTCACCATGAAGGAATGCAAATATATTTTTATATAATGGTTCCGTAAATTAAACTTTTTTTTAAAAGCTTGGTTGATCTCTTTAGAACATTTACAACCAATTGTGAAATGACAAGATCCGTGATGAGATTTTAGAGTTGTTGGTTACGTTTTGTCCAATCGAATATATTTCTTCATTGGATGCGCCTGTTTTGTTGTACTGTGCAGCTACATCACAACGATGCATGATCTGTTCTTTGTTCCAAAGTTGCTGTGTATTGATTATGCTAAAGTGCTTTGGGACTGTGAGCTACCTAGTGTGGTCTTGAATGAATATACAACTGTTTACGTCTTGTCCCGGCAATGTATTGTCAACAAGTATAAAACACAAAATGATCTGATGTATGTAACATGTTGGGTGTACACAAGCCGCGTGTATATATATATTTTGGAAAGTTTAAAATTAATGCGGTACCCCGCTACATACAGTTCATTTATTTATGGACTGTTATAGACAAAAATAAAAATAAGATTGTGACGAGCGATGTGCCATGATTCCAAAAATATAATAATATCGGTAGATTAACACATATTTTGAAACCCCAAAATATTGATATAGGGTGCAAAATACTCCAAATAAAAAGTTGCGTATTAAATTAATTAAAAATTATAGTAAAATTCTAAAAATTAAATTAATGCTACGTCTCAAAAGAACCTTTTCGAAATTCGAATTCAGTATGCAGATATTTCAAATAAACTGTTACGGTCGATGAACGATTCTATAACGACTATTTGAAAATTTGCTTTAGACATAACTCAAAATTTTCACGATGAAACCCTGATTTTTCTCTTCCACTAGAAAAATATACTTCACCAGCTCCTAACGTTTCTTGTTTCACAGAAATCCGATTTAAAACGAATCATGTACATTCAGTTGAAGTTCAAATCGCCAAATTACGAACTGCAGCGTCATTTCGAGCTCGATTTTAATTATATTATAATTATACTTTCAACTGTCGTTCGAATAATATATTCGTTATTCTAATTAAATTTTAAACTGAATTAAATATCACCGATGATCCAATTCACACTATTTTGTGAATTCCACTATTTCTGACTATTTCAGAAATTGAATACATTATTATATTATTTATTTTAATTAAATATTCAATATTATCTAACTATGGTCATTTTAAATAACCAAACCATTATTTAAATAATTAAATAAATTATTTATATCGCTGAAAAACGCGGGTCGTTACAAATTCTTTCCAAATCTATTCTATTTTCTGATCTACATTTCTATACACTTGCATTCTAAAAAGCTTTCATTATTTAAGTTACTTGTTGAATCACTGAAATTATTTCATATCTCTTGATTCAATAAGTGACATACTTCCTTTAATCTTCACATATACAATAAACAATCGAGGATAAGATTATAGGAAGGGCGTACGAAATCATTGGTTATTCAGTGTTTCAAGAACACAAGCAGAAGTCACACTTCTGTAATTTGTAAAAGTCCTGGGTCAGTGCTCAGGCGGAAAAATCCTTGTTGGGGCTCTACTCGTTGTGAACTAGTTCCTCCGGGTGAAGAGAGGGTGTTGATAGTGAAATCCAGAAGGATTCTGGGACTGGACGTAGGACGGGAAGTCCGAACCAGTATAAAATTCCTGGTGTCACTTTACTTATTGCTTTTTACTTATCTATGATATACCTACATCATCTAGTTTTATTTGCATAACTATTGTATTATACAAAGTTAGTATATCATAGTCATTTCCACTTTATTCCATATACAAAGATCCTTAAGTCATAAACGACTTTTCTGTTAGGGATTGCAGAAAGGATCGTTAAGGCAAAACGAACTCTGGGGGGGGGGGGAGAGGAGGGTGAATAGTGTTTTTGAGAATTTAAACAAAATCTAAAATATATGTGATAAACTATATGAATCGAACACCATAGAAACAACCACTAACACAGAATCTAACACATATGCAAAATAAATAGAAATAAAATGCAGAAAAGGAAAGAACACATCAGATTTTATACTGGTTCGGATTGCTCCTACGTCCAATCCTACACAACGGTGGATTGCGTAGAGTTTTATTACTATATCAAAATCCAATCACAACTTCCTTGATTTTACAGCTACAAGGGATACCACCGACTCCAACCTCCTTGATATCAAGCTACAAGAGATACCATAGATTACCCGTCCTTGATTTCACAGCTACAAGGGATACCACTGATTACCCGTCCTTAATTTCATGGCTACAAGGGATACCACCGTTTACCCAAAATACAACCCAAACAATTACAAACAGCCCTATAACTCTTCAATACACTTGATTCAGAGAGTAATGAGTAGAGAGTGTAGAGAGAAGAAAGTCAGTGAAAACAGAATTGAATTTGGTAGAGTATTGGTGTAGAAATCATAAAAATGATAAGAATTAACGGTGTAATGAAGTAGAATGAAAGTGGAGAAGAAGAGGTAATTAAAAATTCGAATTCAATCCCTTTTTTAGTGTGTGAAAGGTTGCAGCGCTTTAGAACCATGACAATTAGTGAAAAGACACTTCCTTTCAAAATTGAAAAAATGACAGTTATATGTCGACATAGTATTTTATATATGTCGACATATGCCTAGTGTAAATTTATTTTTGAGCATTTTTCAAGTGTTTTGATATAAATATAATTCTAGAATAGTGATAAATTAATATTGTAAAGTAGGAAATCATATGAAAACATAAATATAAACCATATAAACATATTTATAAAATTATAAAGTTTAAAAAAGTATAAAAATACAAATATATAAAACTTAAGCTTGGAAACAAAAGTAAAGTAAGAATGGAAAATAGAAAAGATAAAAAATAAAATAGAGAGGATTGAAGATAGAATTTGAAAACAGAATTTGAAAATCAAAATTTGAATTTGAACCTGGAGTGATATTTAGAGCCTTGCATAATTTAGACTCTATAACTATATTAGTCTTGAACTCTTTAAAACTTGAATACTCATGAGTCTTGAAATTTTTTGAACACTGAATCTCTAATATCCATCATCTTAAATATATAATACCAATTGTTAGGGATTCCATAAAGGGTCATTAAGGTAAAACAAACACTAGCGGGGAGGTGATAGTGTTTTTGAGAATTTAAACAAAATCTAAAATATATGAATCAAACACCATAGAAACAATCACTGACACAGAATCAAACACAGATGCAAAATAAACAGAAATAAAAATGTAGAAATGGAAAGAACACACCGGATTTTATACTGGACGTAGGAGCAAACCGAACCAATAGAAATTCCGGTGTGTTCTTTCCTTTTCTGCATTTTTATTTCTGTTTATTTTGCATCTGTATTTGATTCTGTGTCAGTGATTGTTTCTGTGGTGTTTGATTCATATTGTTTATCACATATATTTTATATTTTGTTTAAATTGTCAAAAACACTATTCACCCCCTTTAGTGTTTGTTTTGCCTTAACGATCCTTTTCGCAATCCCTAACAAATTCTTCTTCTTCTTCTAGTTCTTCCTCTAGCTCTTCGTCCACTCCATGGCTTGGTTACCATCATCGATGGTAATTGGATTAGCCTCGTTATCCATTATAAACTTTAGGAGGCTTCTTATTACTTTCCCTTGCCTATTTTGTTCTTGACTCATTCTAATCTAGAGTACTTGTATTTCATCAATCATTTGCAGAGCATACTCCATCTTTTCTTCGATTTTGATGACATGAGAAAGCGTAGATCGTTGAAATGGACCCTCGGATGGCCCAGCGTGCGAATCGGAGTTGATTTGGGTATTTAGATTAGTGGAGGCCATTGTTTATTTCAATTTTGAATTTTTATAGGGAAGAGAAATGAAAATGAAGAAGAAAAGTCGAAGTAGAAGATTTAGATAATTAATATAACTAACTTTTGGTGGGAAGTAAATTTATAATTCAGGCAGTTATATGTCGACATATAAAAAAGTTTATGTCGACATACTTTAGTTTTAATTTTTTTATTTCTTATGTTATTATTTATATATTATAGCATATTTACATATTCTAACTCACTTAATGAACATATTCCTAATTCCCTTCTAAATTTAGTGAATGTTGCTTCGTTTAATGGTTTTGTTAATATATCTGCTATTTGTTTATCTGTTTCTATAAATTCAAGTGAAATTTTCTCTTTATTCACATTATCTCTTAGAAAATGATGTCTCACATTGATACTTTTAGTTCTTGAGTGATGAGTTGGATTTTTGGAGATATTTATAGCACTCGTATTATCGCAGTATATCAGAGATTTATTTATTTTTAATCCAAAATCATTTAGAGTTTGTTGCATATATATATATATCACTTATGAACAAGCCAAAGCAGTATAGATATATTCTGCTTCAGTTGTTGACAGAGATACAATATTTTTCTTTTTACTGAACCATGAGACTAGTGAATGTCCTAAGAAGTGACATGTTCCACTAGTACTTTTACGATCGGATTTACATCCTGCATAGTCAGCGTCACAGTAAGAAACTATATCGAATGAATCATCCTTAGGGTAAAACAATCCAAAATCTGATGTATGCTTTACATACCTTAGAATACATTTTACGGCTTTTTAATGTGTTTCCTTAGGTTGCGATTAATATCTTGCACAGAGACGTACACTACGCATTATATCTAGTCTACTAGCAGTTATATATAATAACTATCCTATCATTCCTCTATATAGTTTTTGATCGGTGTCTTTAGATATTTCATCTTTGCTTAATGCTATATTAGTTGCCATAGGTGTTGGTCTCCCACTAATCGTTTTTGAATTGTATTTATTAATTAAATTTCTTGCATATTTTTCCTTATTAATAACTATTCCATTCTTTAATTGACGAATTTGTAGTCCTAAAAAGAATGCTAGTTCTCCCATATGACTCATTTCAAATTCTTGGGTTATAATATTTGAAAATTCTTTATTCATTTTATCGTTTGTTGATCCGAAAATTATATCGTCAACATATATTTGTACCAATCGTATATCTTTGCTATTCTTCTTGATAAACAAAGTATTATCTAATTTTCCTATTCCAAAGTTTGATTGTAACAAATAATTTCTTAATCTATCATACCAAGCCCTAGGAGCCTATTTTAATCCATGTAACGCTTTCTTTAACTTATATACATGATTTGGTAATTTTTCATCTTCAAATAGAGGTGGTTGCTCTAGATATATGGCTTCCTTGACAAATCCATTTAGTAAAGCACTTTTGACATCCATTTGATGTAATTTGAAATTATTATGGATTGCTAAAGCTAGTAAAATTCTAATAGCTTCTAGTCTTGCTACGGGGGAAAAAGTTTCATCGTTATCTATTCCTTATTTTAATTAAGTATATCATTGTGCTACTAATCGTTCTTTATTTCTTACAACATCACAGAGTTCGTTCATTTTATTTTTATAAACCCATTTTGTTCCTATTATAGTTTTATCCTCTGGTCTAGGAACAAGTTCCCATACATCATTCCTAGTAAATTGATTCAGTTCTACTTGCATACCAAGTATCCATGAATCATTGGAAGATGCTTCCTTTGGATTTGTAGGTTCAATAGTTGAAATAAATGCAGTATTACTCATATTATTTAATTGATTGTGAGTTCTCACAACGGATTCAATATCTCCTAAGATATTTTCTACAGGATGATCTCTAAGTAATCTAATTCTTTTATTTGGTTGATTATCTTCATGATATATTTCATTAATATCATTTTCATAATCATCTTCATTGTTTTGAGTTATACTTTTATTGTTTTCGTCGAAAGATACATTTAATGTTTCTTCTATGGTATTGGTTCGTGTATTGAAAACTCTATATGCTTTACTTCTTTCTGAATATCTAATAAATATTCCTTTATCGGATTTCGAGTCAAACTTGTCTAAATTATCTTTTGTATTCAGTATAAAACATTTACTTCCAAATATTTTAAAATATTATACTTTGGTTTCTTGTTATACAAAAGTTGATATGGAGTTTTATGAGTTAAAGGTCTAATTGAAATTCTATTTATAATATATTAAGCTATTGCAACTATCTCAGCCCACAAATTCCTTGGTAAATTACTATCGGATAACATAGTTCTTGCACATTCTTGTATCGTCCTATATTTACATTCAACCACTCCATTTTGCTGAGGGGTTCTCGGAATTGAAAAATTATGAGTTATTCCCTTTTTATTACAATGACTTTCAAAGTTTTCATTTTCGAATTCTCCGCCATGATCACTTCGTATTGTTTTGATTTTTAGTTATAATAAATTTTGAATTTTTTAAGAAAAAGTTTTAAATTGATCAAAAGAATCACTTTTATTTTTATGAAACAAAATCCAAGTAAATCTAGAAAAATCGTCGACTATTACATAGACATATCTATTATGGTTAATCGATTGAACTTGAGATGGAACAAATAAATCCATGTGTATTAACTCTGGTGGTTTTGATGTAGTGATTACCTTTTTTTGATTTAAATGAACTTTTCTTCAATTTTCCGAATTGACAAGCGTTGCATAAGTTATTGACTTTAAATTTCTTTTTGGGTAATCCTTCAACTAAATCTAGTTTAGAAATCCTAGAAATGTGTTTGAAGTTTATATGACCAAATCTCTTATGCTAAATCCAGGGGTCACTTGTATTGGCCGTAAGGCAAAGGTTATTGCTGGAGATTTTCATACTCAATATATAGATATTTTTCTTTCCATCTCCTTCGAATATATCTTTTGAATTCCTATCTTCTATAAAACATTTATTTTTTTCAAAGTTTATTTTATAGCCCTTATGGCAAAGTTGACTTATACTAAGGAAGTTGTGTTCCAAATTCCTAACTAATAAAACATCAGAAATAGTAGGAGTTTTAGAATTACAGACATTGCTGATTCCAATAATGTATCCTTTAGATTTATCTTCGAAGTTCACCACACCACCATCTTTATATTTCAAATTATTGAGTAGTTCTGGATTTCATGTCATATGTCTCGAACAGCCACTATCCAGTATCCATTTGTCCTTTTTTGTAACACCCTGAATTTTTGAATAATCAAATTAACTAAATTAAATAATAACTAATCTCAGATGTGAGAATTAAGGGAAACGGGTTTCGCCATTGCGTTCTTCTCAGAATTCTGGTTGAGATAGAGTCCGAGTTTGCGTGAATTGGACTTCGTATGAAGAAGTCATGGCCATCGGAAGTTTCAGAAAATTTAAAACAGATTTCGAAAATTCAAAATTCAGTCAGATGGGCTAAGCGGGAAAATTCCCGCCAGGGCCAGGTCGACCATAGGGTCGACTTGGGGGTCGACCTACCCTAACCAGGTTGACCTGCCCCACGGGGCAGATTTGATTGATGACCTGTTTATGACTGTATGCTGACTCATTAGGGTTTCTGATCTGCTCTGATTGGCTGGGATTAATTCTGGGTTGATCGGACGGCCTAAACTAATCCTAAACTCTATAAAAAGACATATAGACTCAAACCCTAAAATCAAATCAAAGTAAAGCAACTCAATTCAAATCAAGCCTAAAACTACAACAAAAAATTGCCTACAACAAGGGAACGCTAATGAATTACAGAATTCAGATCCCAGAACTCAAGACCCTCTTTTTCGGTGAGTTCTAGTCACTTTTAGGTTTAAATAAATAAAAGTGAATCGTGGTAGACTATGATTTGGGTATATGTTGTTTGTAGTTACGCAAGTTTATTTTTACTATGGATCATGAAATTATGCAAATTGTTATGAGATCATGCAAGTCACCTATGCAAGTTATTATTCATGAAACTATGCAAGTTGTTATGTTATGCAAGCTGTTAAACATGTTGTAAATCATGAATCTATGTGAGTTGTTAATTATGTTGTTGATTCATGAACCTATGCAAGTCACCCATGCAAGTTGTTATGCTGTGAATCATGAACCTATGTTAGTGTTAATTATGTTGTTAATTCATGAACCTATGCAAGTTGTTATGTTGCAAAATCATGAATCTATGCAAGTTGTTAATTATGTGGTGAATCATAATTATATGCGAAGTTATCATGTCATTTAACCTAGTTGTCATGCTTATGCCAAAAATTGTACTGAAAACAATCACCTTGTCATTCCCTTTATTTTATTGTTATGGCGAGGCTACCTTGTAGCCTCGATGACGCCAAAAACGCAAACGGTTATGCTAGTCAAGAAACGGGAAAAAAAGGGAATTTGCAATAGGCATAATTTACATAGTGATTATGTAAATTGAATACATGATTATAGTAGGGAAACATATAAATAATTACCTATTATGACATGGGTAAAATTGGGTAAAAATGATATAATTTGAATATGACCATTTATGGATAGGAAATTCAAATTGTTAATAAGCTAAGTATTGACACCTATAAAAGAAAAGGATTAATTAATTAAATTAATTAATCAAAAGAGGAATGTTTAAACAATTGAAGTCTGAAGATTTAATATTGAGAATTGGCATAAATGCCTTAAATAGCATAAAATAAATTTGTGATGAAATTGGTATGATTTTACATACCATAAATAGATGGACATAATTGAGTCAATTATGGCCATAGTTAAATTTGGAATTGATTGATAATTTGAATAGGGAGATTAATTCAAATTGGGGAATAATTAATTTTGTGTAATTAATCGTCTAAGACACAAGGTTAGGCTCTTTTGTGGTGTAAGACTGCCCGGACCCGCCCGACAAATCCAGCTGCCACAAATGCCAGTCTAATGTGGGAGGTCTTAGGCATAAATTAAATGCGTGACAGTTATAAAGACACGAGGTTAGGCTCTTTTGTGGTGCAAGACTGCCCGGACCCTCCCGGCAAATCCAGCTGCCACAAATGCCAGTCTAATGTGGGAGGTCTTTATAAGGTTACGGTCTTAATGAATTAATAAACACTTAACCAGATAAACATGTAGTTGGACATGAGGGGTTAAGTGGGTGCCTTGGGTGGCATGTGGAATTAAGTGGGTGCCTTGGGTGGCATGTGAAATACGATTAGGTGTCTCAATAATTAATTAATGCCGATTAAAGACTACTTAACCTAACTTAATACATATGGACTGTATGATGATAGACATAAGTTAGGGTTAAGTAAAACGAGTTGGATTGTGGGTGGGTTAAGTACAACTGATTGGTAGGTGGGTAATATTAATATATATAGGCCCACAAACTTAACCATTAAATAAATAGGATTAAATCAGTGGGAGGGTTAAGTACAACTGAAGGGTAGGTGGGTAATATTAATACATATAAGCCCACAAACTTAACCAGATAAAAAGGGTTATGTAATTAAAGACACCTAATGGTATACATAATCGGGGAAGAATAGTAAAGTTATGTAATAAAGACACCCTTAGGGGTACGCATAACTAATGGGAATAGATAGAGTTATGTATTAAAGACACCTATAGGTAAGCATAACCAATAGGTAGATTAAGGGTTATGTATTAAAGACACCTATAGGTACGCATAACTGATTGAGGGCTATGTAATTAAAGACACCTTAGGGTATACATAGTCAGTAGAAAACCTAGTGGGGATACAAGACATAGGGGAGAGCTTGTATCATGTTGTGTGGGACCCATTTCAGTCAGTAACCCGGAGGGATATCAAAGTAAAGAACTCCGTACTAGGCGGGGAAGGGGCACGCTTACTGATTGATTGTAAGAGATCCAAAACGAGACGGATGGTGTCGGCGGCGCAAACCGACCGGGGACATGTGCGTGCATGGGCCGGGCAGAGGGGGACAAGACGACCGTGATACCAGTAGGTATAACTATGCACACCTTAGGTTGCCACTTTAGGGAAGTGATACCCCCTAGTTGTGGGACCAACACAGGGTATCTACAGAGTAGGGAGCCGATCGATTAGGGTAGTGGTTAGGGTATACCCGGATGTATGCCCTAAGTCTACCAATTTATAGTAGGAGGGTAGTGGGTACGACTAGTAGAGATAGGAGCAGGCGGCACCTATGACAGCGGCTAGGAGTACACGAAACTACCACCATCATTATCGTTGTTATGGTTAGCGGAAGGGATCATCCTATCTTGATTTTACTAGTAATATTGCAGAATAGTTTGTAGTGAAGCATACATCTTACCTTATTTGTCCTGTCATACCTACCATCTGTACCGTGAATCCTCCTATCCACTTTGTATGCCTGTCATGTTTACCTTTATTTATTTACTGGATAAAAGTTACTGGACTCACCAGACGTATGTCTGGCCTAGTTTGTTTTTCCTCTTTTCTTTCGTTTCCCCCTAGGTTCTCAGGGAGGAACACCCAGGTTTAGTCAGGATTTGGATATCATCTTCTAGGAGCTACTTCTGAAGTATGGCTCGAGTCTCTGTCTCTTATATGGCTTGCTCTTTAATATGGAGAATGATGTTTTTCTTTTAAATACCTATGTACTCTGATGATGTAAGAAAGAAGTGTTTTAATGGTTTTATGACTAATGGTATTATGTAACAAAGTATTTTGGTAATTTAATAAAGTTGTTTATTTTCCGCTGCAAAATTTTTATATCTGTCTTGTGATATTTTGTGTCTGTTTACCAAAAACGCTTCACTGAAGTTAAGGCAATCCCTTTGTGAGTGACCTTAATGGAGGTGGGGTGTTACACTTGGTATCAGAGCTGAAGGTTACTAGATTAGATAAAAGTTTTGAAAATATTTTTCAAAAAGGTTTTAAAAGAAAGTATTTTCAAAAAGGAAAGCCTGTTTTGAAAAGCATTCCTCGAAAAGCCATATGTAGTATCTTTCGGCCCTTTTTCTAAAATCTCTCCCTTTTTCTTCTTAGCATGTCCGAGGATCTTAACCTTTCAGAGGGTGTACCGATACCAGGATGGTTTAGGAGGTATTTGGAAGCTAGGGCCACCGCCGTAGGTCTAGCAAATGTTCCTCCTCCCCCAGCTGCACCCATTCCTCCTCCCCCTCCTCGTGTTGATACTTTTGCAAAGATATGTAAGGACTTTCGGGCAATGGGCGGGAAACCTTTTCACGGGTCGGAGACGTTTGTTAAAGCTTGAAATTGGCTAAAGGAGGTGGAAGAATTGTTTGGAATCTTTGAGATAGAAGATGGAAGAAAGGTCTAGTTAGCTGCCTGGTTAATGAAGGATGAGGCCTCGTTTTGGTGGGAGGTCACTATTGGAGAGCGTCCAGTTGATACATGGCCGGATTTCAGGCGTAGGTTTGAGGCGAAATTTCTGTCTTGAGTAGAAGAAAATATATACATGGAAAGGTTCTTGGCATTGAAGCAGGGGGATCTGTCAGTAAAAGAGTACGTCAACAAGTTTAATCAGTTGGCAAGGTTTGGCTTAGACTTGGTGAACACACCTGAGAAGAAGGCTCTGAGATTTGTTAAAGGCTTGAATGGGCCGCTACACGGGTTGGCTATGATCCACGTTCCCATGGGGGACACTTTTGAAAAGCTGGTGGATATGGCCCTAATGCATGAAGAGGACAAAGGAGCAAAGAAAGAGGAAAATGTTGATGGGACATTGAAAAATGAGAAGGCCGGACCCAAGAAAGGACAGCAACAACAACAGCAGAAGAAAGGCGAGAAGGATGATAATGGAAAGGATAAGAGGAAATGCCACTATTGTGGGAAAGAAGGTCACCTAGTCAAAGAATGTAAAAGGAGGAAGTTCAATTGCTTTAAGTGTGTGGAGATGTCGGACACTTTTCCAAGGAATGCCCGAAGGCGCAGGGATCGCAAGGGACTTCTGGAGGGCAGGCGAATGCTCTCGTGGCAGATGGATAGAATAGAGATAGGAATTTTTTTTATGTAAAAGGTTTAATTTCCTTATGAAGTTAAGACTCTTTTGGATTCTGGCATTTTGATTTTGTAATTGAGACTCTGCACTTTAATACTAGTCTTGTTTCCGATCCCGTAGTTGTTTTAAACCCCTTTGGTGGTTCGGCTCATTTATTGGTGATTTGTAAGGGGTTGAAATTATCTGTGTTTGGCATCAAAAATTTGAATGTGACATTTGTGTGCTCAAGTTTATGGGCTATGGGTTGGTTCTAAATGGACCAGCTTTCTATGTAGAGGGTCGTTCTAGATTTTAAGAGGAGGGTTGTTAAGTTTCTAACTTCTCATGGGAAGACCCCCAAAGTTTCTTGCGACCCGCAAGGGTCTGTTACGCTTTGCTTTCTGAGAATCATTCTGTAATCTGATTGTACCAGTAGTCTGTAAGTATCTAAATATTTCTAAAGGATAGGGGTTTCTACTCGAAGCATGAAGTAGATTTCCTGTTTTTGACATTGTTTAATGGGGGTAATTCTCTGAGTGTCAGTCTGATGTTGATTTTGGTCTTCGGGGCTGAGACTTAGGGAATTATTCTCTTAACCGATGTCAAATAAGAACAGAGCTTTTGTTTTAGTTATATCATTTGTTTGTATCCTACCGACCGAATCATCGACCTTTAGATAGGAAATCCATGGATGTAAACATGTGTTTGAGACGTGTTATGTTTGATGGATGCAAGTGGATGCAAGTGTTTGCTAGTGGTTTCTCTGGTTGCTCGTGGATGCATTTACACACACATTAGGCACTAGATCGGCTCAATCACTTTCATATTGCATATAAATGTGTGTGCATATTTAGGTTAATGGATGTACAATGGTTGTGTTATCATATGGATGCTTCATTTTGATGAATGGTTGTGCACACATGTAGAAATAACATGTAACGTTAGGATTCCTTCGCATACATAATGGACGCATGACACTATCATGATTTGCATTAAGGAGGTCAACTGAATCAATAGACCGCCTGATTTTGCATTAGATAAGGAACATATACACACACTTTTTGCATATTTTCATACGGCATTAGAAATATTTTTAAGTACAATGGATGCTTGCGGATGATGGTTGAGTAGGTGGGTGATTGGATGGTAGGACACATTCTTCTTAACTTGAAGATTTCGGGGACGAAATCCTTTAAGTAGAGGAGAATGTAACACCCCGAATTTTTGAATAATCAAATTAACTAAATTAAAGAATAACTAATCTCAGATGTGAGAATTAAGGGAAACGGGTTGTGCCATTGCATTCGTCTCGGAATTCTGGTTGAGATAGAGTCCGAGTTTGCGTGAATTGGACTTCGTATGAAGAAGTTATGGCCATCAGAAGTTTCAGAAAATTCAAAACAGATTTCGAAAATTCAAAATTCAGAGTCAGATGGGCTAGGTGGGAAAATTCCCGCCAGGGCCAGGTCGACCATAGGGTCGACCTGGGGGTCGACCTACCCTAACCAGGTCGACCATAGGGTCGACCTGGGGGTCAACCTGCCCCCCGGGGCAGATTTGATTGATGACCAGTTTATGACTGTATGCTGACTCATTAGGGTTTCTGATCTGCTCTGATTGGCTGGGATTAATTCTGTGTTGATCGGACGACCTAAACTAATCCTAAACTCTATAAAAAGACATGTAGACTCAAACCCTAAAATCAAATCAAAATTAGATCAATGGCCGTCATGTTGTCACTCCAAACCCTAGAGTAGCCACCACCAATTAGAAGCAAAGTAAAGCAACTCAATTCAAATCAAATCAAGCCTAAAACTACAACAACGAAATTTCCTACAACAAGGGAACGCTAATCAATTACAGAATTCAGATCCCAGAACTCAAGACTCGCTTTTTCGGTGAGTTCTAGTCACTTTTAGGTTTAAATAAATAAAAGTGAATCGTGGTAGACTATGATTTGGGTATATGTTGTTTGTAGTTATGCAAGTTTATTTTTACTATGGATCATGAAATTATGCATATTGTTATGAGATCATGCAAGTCACCTATGCAAGTTATTATTCATGAAACTACGCAAGTTGTTATGTTATGCAAGTTGTTAAACATGTTGTAAATCATGAATCTATGTGAGTTGTTAATTATGTTGTTAATTCATGAACCTATGCAAGTCACCCATGCAAGTTGTTATGTTGTGAATCATGAACCTATGTTAGTGTTAATTATGTTGTTAATTCATGAACCTATGCAAGTTGTTATGTTGCAAAATCATGAATTTATGCAAGTTGTTAATTATGTGGTGAATCATAATTATATGCGAAGTTATCATGTCATTTTCCCTAGTTGTCATGCTTATGCCAAAAATTGTACTGAAAACGATCACCTTGTCATTCCCTTTATTTTATTGTTATGGCGAGGCTACCTTGTAGCCTCGATGACGCCAAAAACGCAAACGGTTATGCTAGTCAAGAAACGGGGAAAAGGGGAATTTGCAAAAGGCATAATTTACATAGTGATTATGTAAATTGGACACATGATTCTAGTAGGGAAACATATAAATAATTACCTAATATGACATGGGTAAAATTGGGTAAAAATGGTATAATTTGAATATGACCATTTATGGATAGGAAATTCAAATTGTTAATAAGATAGGTATTGACACCTATAAAAGGAAAGGATTAATTAATTAAATTAATTAATCAAAAGAGGAATGTTTAAGCAATTGAAGTCTGAAGATTTAATATTGAGAATTGGCATAAATGCCTTAAATAGCATAAAATAAATTTGTGATGAAATTGGTATGATTTTACATACCATAAATAGATGGACATAATTGAGTCAATTATGGCCATAGTTAAATTTGGAATTGATTGATAATTTGAATAGGGAGATTAATTCAAATTGGGGAATAATTAATTTTGTGTAATTAATCGTCTAAGACACAAGGTTAGGCTCTTCTGTGGTGTAAGACTGCCCGATCCCACCTGGCAAATCCAGCTGCCACAAATGCCAGTCTAATGTGGGAGATCTTAGGCATAAATTAAATGCGTGACAGTTATAAAGACACGAGGTTAGGCTCTTTTGTGGTGTAAGACTGCCCGGACCCGCCCGGCAAATCCAGCTGTCACAAATGCCAGTCTAATGTGGGAGGTCTTAATAAGGTTACGGTCTTAATGAATTAAGAAACACTTAACCAGATAAACATGTAGTGGGACATGAGGGGTTAAGTGGGTGCCTTGGGTGGCATGTGGAATTAAGTGGGTGCCTTGGGTGGCATGTGAAATACGATTATGTGTCTCAATAATTAATTAATGCTGATTAAAGACTACTTAACCTAACTTAATACATATAGACTGTATGATGATAGACATAAGTTAGGGTTAAGTAAAACGAGTTGGATTGTGGGTGGGTTAAGTACAACTAATGGGTAGGTGGGTAATATTAATATATATTGGCCCACAAACTTAACCATTAAATAAATAAGATTAAATCAGTAGGAGGGTTAAGTACAACTGAAGGGTAGGTGGGTAATATTAATACATATAGGCCCACAAACTTAACCGGATAAAAAGGGTTATGTAATTAAAGACACCTAATGGTATACATAACCGGAGCAGAATAGTAAAGTTATGTATTAAAGACCCCCTTAGGGGTACACATAACTAATGGGAATAGATAGAGTTATGTATTAAAGACACCTATAGGTAAGCATAACCGATAGGTAGATTAAGGGTTATGTATTAAAGACACCTATAGGTACGCATAACTGATTAAGGGCTATGTAATTAAAGACACCTTAAAGTATACATATTCAGTAGAAAACCTAGTGGGGATACAAGACGTAGGGCAGAGCTTGTATCATGTTGTGTGGGACCCATTTCAGTCAGTAAACCGGAGGGGTATCAAATTAAAGAACTCTGTACTAGGCGGGGAAGGGGCACGCTTACTGATTGATTGTAAGAGATCCAAAACGAGACGGATGGTGTGGGTGGCGCAAACCGACCGGAGACATGTGCGTGAATGGGCCGGGCAGAACGGGACAAGACGACCGTGACACCAGTAGGTATAACTGTGCACACCTTAGGTTGCCACTTTAGGGAAACGATACCCCCTAGTTGTCGGACCAGCACAGGGTATCTACAGAGTAGGGAGCCGATCGATTAGGGCAGTGGTTAGGGTATACACTGACGTATGCCTTAAGTCTACCAATTTATTGTAGGAGGGTAGTGGGTACGACTAGTAGAGATAGGAGCAGGCGGCACCTATGACAGCGGCTAGGAGTACATGAAACTACCACCATCATTATCGTTGTTATGGTTAGCGGAAGGGATCATCCTATCTTGATTTTACTAGTAATAGTGCTGAGTAGTTTGTAGTGAAGCATACATCTTACCTTATTTGTCCTGTCATACCTGCCATCTGTACCGTGAATCCTCTTATCCACTTTGTATGTCTGTCATGTTTACCTTTATTTATTTACTGGCTAAAAGTTACTGGACTCACCAGACGTATGTCTGACCTAGTTTGTTTCGCCTCTTTTCTTTCGTTTCCCCCCAGGTTCTCAGGGAGGAAACACCCAGGTTTAGTCAGGATTTGGATATCATCTTCTACGAGCTACTTCTGAAGTATGGCTCGAGTCTCTGTCTCTTATATGGCTTGCTCTTTAATATCGGGAATGATGTTTTTCTTTTAAATACCTATGTACTCTGATGATGTAAGACATAAGTGTTTAATGGTTTTATGACTCATGGTATTATGTAACAAAGTATTTTGGTAATTTAATAAAGTTGTTTATTTTCCGCTGCAAATTTATTTTATCTGTCTTGTGATATTCTGTGTCTGTTTACCAAAAACGCTCCACTGAAGTTAAGGCATTCCCTTTGTGAGTGACCTTAATGGAGGTGGGGTGTTACATTTTCATTTCCACCAATTGCTTTCCAGAATTTGAATTCTCATCAGCCATATAATACACCAGTTCGAGATTTGAATTTCCAATAGCCACCTTTTCAGAATTTGAATTTCCAAAAGCCACTTTACCCATCTTTTCAACTATTGAATTTTCAAAAGTCATAAAACACATCGTTTCCTGAATTAAACAATATTTCAGTAGATCACATGCCTTTTTATCATGATTATATGCAGACTCTTCCAACATTGATACAGTGCATGAATTAACACTAATGTTAACAAAAATTCCAAAATTTTCCATTTAAAATTTCAAAAATCATATTATGAACTTTTTGAAAGACCTTGCTTTGATACTAATTGTCAGGGATTGTGGAAAGGATCGTTTAGGCAAAACAAACACTAGAGGGATGGTGAATAGTTTTTTTGAGAATTTAAACAAAATCTAAAATATATGTGATAAAATATATGAATCAAACACTCACTGACACAAAATCAAACACAGATGCAAAATAAATAGAAATAAAAATGCAGAAAATGAAAGAATACACTGGATTTTATACTGGTTCGGATTGCTCCTCTGTCCAGTTCCATGCAACGCTGATTGCATAGAGTTCTCTTACTATATCAAAATCCAATTACAACCTCCTTTATTTCACGGCTACAAGGGATACCACCGATTCCAACCTCCTTGATTTAATAGCTACAAGGGATACCATTGATTACACGTCCTTGATTTCACGGCTACAAGGGATACCACCGATTACCCGTCCTTGATTTCATGGCTACAAGGGATACCACCGTTTACTCCAAATACAACCCAAACAATTACAAAAAGCCCCATAACTCTTTAATAGCACTTGATTTAGAGAGTAATGAGTAGAGAGTATATAGAGAAGAAGATTAGTGAAAACAGAATTGAATTTGGCAGAGTATTGGTGTAGGAATCATAAAAATTGTAAGAATTAATGGTGTAATGAAGTAGAGTGAAAGTGGAGAAGAATAGATAATTAAAAATTCGATTTCAAGCCCTTTTTATAGTGTGTGAAAGGTTGCAACGCTTTAGAACCGTCACAATTAGTGAGAAGACACTTTCTTTCAAAATTGAAAAAAATGACAGTTGTATGTTGGCATAGCGGTTCATATATGTCGACATATGCTTAGTGTAAATTTAATTTTTGAACATTTTTCTAGTGTTTTGATATAAATATAATTCTGGAAATTCTTGAATTAAAATATAGTGTTATAAATTAATATTTTAAAGTAGGAAATCATATGAAAACATAAATATAAATTATATAAACATATTTATAAAATTATAAAGTTTAAAACTATAAAAATATAAAGTATAAAAATATAAACATATAAAACTTAAGTTTGGAAACAAAAGTAAAGTAAGAAAGGAAAATAGAAAAGATAAAAAATAAAATAGAGAGGATTAAAGATATAATTTGAAAACAGATTTTGAAAATCAGAATTTGAATTTGAACATGGAGTGCTATTTAGAGTCTTACATAATCTATACACTATAACTATATTAGTCCTGAACTCTTGAACTCTTGAATACTCATGAGTCTTGAAATTCCTCTGAACTCTGAATCTCCAATATCTTTAAACTATAAAGTCTTAAGTATATAATTCCTGTATATAAATCATGCATATGTGTGTGTGTGTGTGTATATATATATATATATTCTAGACAAAAGTATTAGTATATATTTTATAATCAATTAATATTGAAATAAGGTCGTTGTCATGAAAACTCCATTCTCCAACATTTTCAGCATACATATTTGATACATGGCACATACATGAATTGCATTAATGAAGTCGACAGAATCAGTAGATTGCCTGATTTTCACATTAGTTTAGGGACATATACACAACACCTCTGCATATGATCATACGAAGCACTATAAATTCTATGGACAATGGATGTTAGTGGTCAATGGACGAGTAGATTGGTGTAGGTAATTGTTGGTAACGTTAATAACATTCTTGTTAACTTTAAGATTTTGGGGAAAAAATCCTTTAAGGAAAGGAAAATGTAACACCCCAAAATTTAATAAACAATAATTAAATAAAGAATATTAACAAATTGAATATTAATTAATAAAGTATCCATAACTAATAAAATGGACTTTACCGTTGCATTCGTTACGAAATTCTGAGTCAGATAGACTTTTGGTTTGCTTAAATCAGACTAAGTATGAGAAAGTTATGGTTAAAATAAGTTAAACTAGATTAAACAATTAAATAAATAATTCAGAAATAGTGCAACGGTAATAAGACAACCTAGACCCTACATGCGTCGACCCCTATGCCGACCCATAGGTCGACACTAGTATCGACCCACGTAGGAGGTTAGTCGACCCACCCGAAGCCAAGCAGCGTTCCTGCATTTGAACCTGTTCGAGTTTTTGTGTTATATTGTTTGTTGATTCAGCATGATGTGTCTTTTATGATATGGATTTAAACCCTAAATCCTATGGTCTAAATTATCCTAGCACACCTATATATAGAGTAGCAACCCTTACTGTTTTGCTACACCAAACATTTCTTCATCTTCATCATCCACACTATTATGTTCTGAAATGAAATTAGGAAAAGGGTTAGGATGCTATCAAAATATAGATTGAAAGGGTAATTTTTCTTCTACTACAATTTCAAAGACCTTTTTTGGATTTATTACGCATCACTGTGAGTTTCACGTTATTTTTAGACTTGCAAGTTTAAAAGGATTTTTGACAGTAAATATATTGGATCTGAAAGTATAAGTGTTTACAAGTTTGTTCTTGTATGTTATTGTCCTTTTAATTACTATCAGTTACCTATTCCCTTTTCAGATTTATTTATATGTACATCTTTCTTCCCTATCTTTCTATCATTGTTTTATTTACAGTCTTATTTTGTCTATTTGTTCATTTCTGAGTTTGGATCTATTCTCCTTTTCCTTTTATTATTACATGGAGCCTAGGCCAATAAGAGCCTAGGCCTTTGCCGTCTGAATTGCATAAATTCGAGTAAGCTAGGAATAATCTGAATAACAATAAAAAGGAGATTTGGGCATATTGGAATTAGGAAACCTTGAATTGTAAAATTGGGGTAATTAAAAAGGATGAATATGTAAATAAGTAATCGGATTAGGTTGGACTTAATTATATATATTAAGTGGACATGTCATAAGAATTGGGGTAAGATGTACACATTGAGTAGAACATGTTATTGTAACTTGTAAATATGTAATTGGACAATAAATAACATTTTATGGGCTTATTAATGAACTTAAACAAGTAAAGTTAAAACAATGGATTAATAAGCATGGAAAAGGGATTGTAGGTTACTTTCATTAATTACAATCCGAGGGTAAAAAGGTTGTTGATTGCTTTCGTTATTACAATATCGGGATAACATGTTATGGTCTTATTAATGAACTTAAACAGGTTAAGTTGATACACTGGATTAATAAGCAAGGGGTTTTATATTACTTTCATTAATTACAATCCGAGGGTAATAAGGTTGTACATTACATTCGTTAATTACAATCTAGGGGAAAACATGTTATGACACTGAGCTTATTAACGAACTTAAAATGGGTTAAAATGAAACACTGGATTAATAAGCGGGAGGAGTCCATTCCTTTAAGATATAAAGGGCTCGTAGAAAACCTAGTTAGCTTAGGGACCAAGTCCCACAGAATCTTGTGTCATATGCATTTTTGGTGGCATCTGTACTGGTCAGTATTCTTTGGTTATCAACGGGGCCTCGCACTAGGTAAGGGTCAAAGTACGCTTATAATGAACTGAGTAGTAAGAGGTCCAAACGAGTGGTGGGTATGGGCGCGTTCCAGCGGATTCATGAGCGTGCATGGGTCCGAAAGTGGAAGACAAGACGCTATAATGCATGTGATTAAGGTTGTGTCTTTCTTAGTTGATGGGTTCAGGAGTGATAACGCTGAATTTCATAGCTGGCACATATGATTCACATTCTTTTTAAGAAGCTGATCACTGGGTAGAAATTAGGGAAGGCCTAATCTTTACGATATGAGAATCGGTGCAGAAATACTGGGATATGAATGAGAAGCTTATCTTACTTTATTTTCCGTGTTTCCTATTTTACTGTATTTTCATATCCAGTACTATTGATCTATCTTGATACTTCTTTATCTCATGCTTATGCTAAAAATCACTGGAGCTTGCCAGACTTTATGTCTAACCTATTTTGTTTTCCTTCTCTCTCTTTCTTTACCATCTCAGGTTCTCAAGGTAGTGGATTGCAGTAGTAACCGTGACTCTTTGATTCATCTTGGACTTGGACTATTTCTTGTTCCATGTATTATTTCGATTTATGTTCTATGATTATTGTTATGACTCATAAGGGATATGATTTTTATAGTTTTGTACTTTTATTCTGATTCCACGAGACAGATGATTTATGACTCTGTTGTGCTTGAAACTGTAATGTTATGATGCTGTTTTATTAATAATAAAAGTTTTGAAAGTTTTCCGCTGCATTTTATATTCTGTCTTGTAAACTTTAGCCTCTATATTATTACCTTATACCTATTGTGCTTCACAGAACTTAATGCATCCTCATATGGGTGACATTAAGGCATGTCGAGTGTCATAATATATATATCTTGGTCCACCTTGGATCTAAATATTGTCCTATTGTATCTTTCGAAGGCATCTCATTTTGATCAACTGCCTCGTAATGTCACAAAATCGTACATATCAAGCATATTTATTCTGCATCAGCAAATGGGTCGTCCAATTCCTACACGCAGTTATGTTGAGTTTTGCTAATGGACCATCCAATTGTCTATGTTGCATAATCACTAGGGGTTTTCTATTTAGTCTGTTTCCTCTTTGCATGGTCTAGGCTTGGCTCACTATCCCATTTTGGAAGGATCTCAGTTATTGGTAAACCAGCCTTGCCATTACAACCAATCTAAACAAAACAACTATGACATCGCATAACTCATCCGAATGTCTCGATAGGAAGCACGTTCAGCTAAGGTGTAATCCATGTCCTTCCTGCTGACCGCATGGACTGATGATGATCCAATAAAGATGTAACTACAATCCGTAGTGGTTGGTACCAACGGTCATCGTAGTTGCATAATCTATTTAACCAATCTCATCCTTTTAGATTTCCTAATTCAATCAAGGCAGTACTCCCTTGATATCCTAAAGCAAACTCAACTGCAATGGACCATCTATGCCTACGCCACAGAATTACTCTATCTTGGGATATTCCTTTATATGCGATTGCATTCTCGATGGATCCTACGTTTAAAAATGCATAACTATCATCACCACAAGCACTAAGCCTCTTATTACCTACTTAGATGTGATTTATTTGTACATAGTCAGGACCGAACTTCTGATAGTCTCGTCCTTAGCCTCTTATTTCCTTCTCCGACTATATTCACTATATCGTTGTTAAGACGGGTCCTAACCAAATTATCGCACCGAGCCCAGTCTTTTAACCACTTAGTTTTGCTCATATTATTCATAACGAACCGCTCATACCTACATTGTAGATTTACCCAAATTCATCTTAACTGGATATATGAGGCTCTATGTACAATTTCTTCCTTTATGTATATTTATTATTCTCCTTAACTTTTTCTTTTTCACATCCTTACCTTTTATTTAGACTTTAGTATTAATTTCCTGTATTTTCATTTATCTTTTATCCTATCAATTGCATTTATCATTTCACATTCATTAGTTATTCATATCGTTGTCAATTTTTCATTTTATTCCATATCCATCTTTTGTGTATGTTTTCCACATTTACACGCAAATTATCAATTCTAACAACATTTTTAATTTACCAATTTTCTTAACATTTCATTCATAGAACTTACCATATTTTAGTAAGTTAAGACTTAATTTCATCTTTGATCGCTACATAGCTTTTTTTGACAAGAAGACATAATATATAGAAAAAGGGATAAAAAGGCCTTTCTCCAATTACATACAAAAACGGATTTGTAGTTTACAGTCGACTACAAATTCTGTAATATAATAACGGAAAATAAATGACAAAATGGAAACCAGAGAAAAAACCTCTAGGAAAATGCCTCCTTAACAGAAGGGTGAAGTGCTAGGCCAGAGAACAAACCAAGAGCCATACAAGAAACAAAAGCCTCTAGTCTCTGCTAGATCCAGATCAACGGCTGCTACTATTGCGCCAACCCTTTGTGATCCCAAAGCTAAGCATCATCGACCCAACCTAGCTTGGGACATCTTGACCAGTGTACATCCAAAGAATGCAATAACTAAAGGTAATGCCTCGACCAGTAATCCAGAACCTATACTACGAAACAACTAAATCGATGGGGGGAGGTGAGGATCTGATAAGACAGGGACCATGCAAGGCCTACACATAGACCGTAGTCAGCCAATCACCCAATCCCTGCACGGGAATGAAGCGACTATGACGAGACATCGAAGATCCAAGCCAAAACCCGAGATCTAGAACCGATTGCTCTCCTGAATGACCAATTTTGAAAAGCAAGAAAAACAATATTCTTTACCCTTCGGATGAAGGTAAGAGGATCCATAGGAGTATCATCAAAGATGGCCTTATTCTGAAAGCAGCATAGGTGCCAACAGACGAAACAAGGAAGAAGACGAAAAAGGATAAAACAGAGGAATTTGCCATAATTACCCACCCACCGAAGGAGAATCAATTCAGCTAGGGAAGTAGCATTTACTCATTGACCAACCAAGTTCCCAAATATATTCTAGACAGCAATGGCGCAAGAGCCCTGGATGAATAAATGAGCAGATGATTCCAATTCACCTTCTCTACAACATCGACAATGAGAAAATCCTCATGAGATTATCATCTAGTGCTAACCCATTATGTAGTGTCCTCCACATGAACAATGACACCTTAGGATGGATTCACGCATTCCAAATGAAAGAAAAGATAGGAATACATGGAGCAGGGCTCCTAGTAGAATTCCAGGCTGGTCGGAGCGAAAAGGGACCGACATCCCATCCCTGCCCACTTTCATGGGCATCGGAAAATTACTTCACTAGTTGCATGCATTTCCATGTCTCACTAACGTAGGACGAGTTACCATTGAAATTATTTGGTAAAATCCTGTGGTACTTGGCGTGCAGAAACAAAACCCAAAGGGAGTTGTTTGCATAAAACCGGACCCACAGCTTACAAGAATAGTCCAGACAAAAATCCTTTGTATTACGAAGACCCATACCATCTTCTCCTTTGGGATGACTAATGGTGTCCCAATAAATCAAATGGTGGTGACTAACATTGTCCTTTTCCCCAAGGAAATTGACAATGCCATCGATTGATAAGACCGAAAAAAGGAGGAAGTGTGGGTCATGGCAGCAAAGACATAAGATCCTATAGAGTCAATAACTGATTTTATAAGAACTAGTCTTCATGCCTAGAAAGAAGAGTCGCATTCCAACGTATAATCTTACCCCTATCTTTATCCGTTAGGGGGTCGAAAATAGCATTCAACTTCCTACCTCTGTATAAAACAATATCGAGGAAAGGAAAAGGCAGGGACGAAGGCTTGAAGCCCGTAAAGGTTTCAATCCAAGAGCTTTTCTACGGAGACATGTCTTTCGTAGAGACAAAGCAGCTTTTGGCAGAGTTCACAAGTTGGCCCGAACACCTCTCGTATTGGTAGATAAAAACCATGAGGCGGTGGAGGGAGCATCTGTTACCATTTGAGAACAATTTCATCTGTAAAAAATAAAAAAGAAATGGTGGGGCAACAGCTCAGTATGCCGAACCAGTGGATTTGACCTGCACGCGTAAGTGAATGCAATCCATGGACGAAAGCATCTACTGCTATGAAAAACAAGATCGGCGAGAGAGGATCTCGCCAGCGGAGGCCTCTACCCAATCTGAAATACGTATTGGCAGATCCGTTCATAAGAACAGAAAACAAATAGTTCGAAATGAGTCTCCAAATAATATCAATCAGAGGCTCGGGGAAACCGAAAGCTCTAAGAGCTCTAATGATGAAAAAACATGACATGTGGTCATAAGCCTTGCCATATCGAGCTTGATCACAAAATTAGAGCCACAGACCTTGCACTCAATTTGAGAAACCAACTCTTGTGATAAAAGGAAGTTATTCATAATCAGACATCCTTTCTCAAAACCAGCTTGAGAAGAAAAGATAACACGGTCCAGAAAAGGTGTTAGCCTCGTCGCTAGCACCTTAGAGATGACCTTGTTAGAGAAATTGCACAAACTTATAGGACAAAAGTCTAGGCAAGAGCGAGGGTTTTCGCACTTAGGGCTGAGAAACAGATTGGTGGAAGTCCAACCTTGGGGTAGCATTCCACCTGAGAAGTTAAACTGGATAGCAAGGCAGAAATTGGTCTGGATGTTCGGACAAACAATCCTATAATAACCCGTGTTTTGGAGATTACCATTAGTATTAAATTATAATTAAATATTGAGTATACGGAATGAATTAAGAAATAAAAAGAGCATTGATATTGTTTATTTTATATAAAAAATATTTGATGAATAAAATTTGAGTTTTATTTAATAATGGTTAATTAATCCCATATGATGTTATTTCAACATATGGATGATTGCAATTAATATAAGTGAATGAAAAATAAAGATAGAATATTTTATTTATGGGTTTAGGTTTAAAATAAAAGATGGTGGTTATTTATCGAGTCAAAATTATTCCAATAATAGCCTTTTTATTAAACTAAAAAGACAAATGTGTATAAAATAAAATTTTAAAGATGTATTGATGATTGAAAATAGTGTTTTAATATTTTAAAAATGTTAAAACATTTTAATATAGGTTGTGAAATAATTTTTATTTAACTTAATATGTTGAAATGAAAATTTTGTCTAAAAAATTGACAATATTGTTTACCTAAAGGTTTAATATGGAAATAATATTTATAAATGTTAGAAACAAAATATTATTGTTGTTTAACATGCTTAGTTTGTTAAAATAAGAAGAATGCAAATTTTCTCATTAGTGCAATATATGAAGAAAATAGTGTAATACTTATACATAATAACCTAAAAATTGACAAAATACGTGAAATGGGCTTTTTGGATTCAAGTTTATGCCCATACCCATTGAAGCTGTTGGAGAATGGAGTTATGATGACAACAACCTTATTTCAACATTAATTGATTATAAAATATATATACTAACATCTCTATCTAGAATATATATATATATATACATATGTAGGATTTGAATACAGAAATTAATAATGAAGACTGTACAGTTTAAAGTGCTTTCAGAGATTCAAGAGATTCAGAATTCAGAGAAGATTCAAGACTCATGAGTAATCAATATTTCAAGAGTTCAAGATAAATATAGTAATATAGTCTAGTTTATGCAAGACTCTAAATAGCACTCCAGCTTCAAATTCAAATTCAAATTTAAATTCAAAATTCTGTTATTCAAATTCCGATTTTCAAAATTCAAATTCTACTTTGAAATTCTATTCTAATTTTAATTAAGTTTTTCTATCTTACTTTTGATTTTAAACTTGAATTTTGAAAGTCTATAAGTTATATATATATTTATATAGTTATATACTTTATATATTTTAAACTTTGTAATTTTATAATTATATTTATATAATTTATATTTATGATTTCATATGATTTTCTACTCTATAATACTTATCTATATCACTATGTTTTAAGTCTAGAATTTCCAGAATCATATATATATATATAGTAAAACTTTTTAAAAATCATTCAAATTTCAAATTTTAAAAGACATATGTCGACATACATGTATGTGGAGGTCGACATATAGTCGTCATATTTTCAATTTTGAAAAGAAGTGTCTTTTCAACATTTTTAGCGTTCCATAAGCATTGCAACCTTTCAAATCTTATAAATAGGGGTTGATTTCGAATTTTTTTATAATTCTTGTTCTCCATCTTCATCCCCTTTCATTACACCATTAATATTTCATATTTTTATGATTTCTGCACTTATACTCTGCCGATTTCAATTCTATTTATATAAAACTTCTTCTCTTCTCGCTCTCTACTCATTACTCTTTGAATCAAAGTGCTATTGAAGAGTTATAAGGCTGTTGTAATCGTTTGGGAAGTGTTTGGGAAAAGGTGTGTTCCTTGTAGCCTTGAAATCAAGGAAGGAAACAGTGGTAACCTTGTAGCCGGGAAATCGAGGGAAATTGTAAAGACCCGGAAATTCCCGCTCTTTGAATCGACCATAAACCACACAGGTCTGACCCAAAGGTTGGAAATCTTCGAATACTTTAACTTTGGGAATACAATACATCAGAACAATAACAGCAGACTTTTATTACATTACAATAATGTTACATCAGAGTACAGAATATATCAGAGTACATTGAAATAAAATTACAGTGGAAGATAAATTACAAAAGATTTAATACATTAAATAAAATACAGTAAGCAACGGAAGACTACTAAGCTCTGGACACGGCTTTAGGCTTCGATCCAGGATCCTGCTAAAAGAATAGATATCTGCAAAAAGCTACTCGACTGCCCGTGTGGAAAAGAGGGCACCCGAGTTTGCAAAGTGAAACAAACTACGAGTCAGTCATGGGACTGGTGTGAGAATTCTAAACTAATTTAACTAATAAGACAAATCCAAGGACCACGCCGCTAATGCGGAACGGGTTTTATTCCAATGGATTGCCAGTGCATAATTAAAGTAAATCGTTAAACAACGCAATGCTTTTTAGAAAAATGAAACCATTATAAGACCCAGGTCCCATCACACAATGCAACGCACACCAGAGGATAGGGTTTTACCTTATAATGGTCAAAAGATGCTTGATACGTAAAAACGATATTATTGTTAGTGTGTATATGTATATAAAACATTCAAATATAATATCAATCGTAGACGGCATAGGTACCATATACTATGTCGCCGTACTAGTTCTACAATCAAAACCGCAAGGGCGTATTGGGAATTGGGTTTCCATCATGAGTCGAGGCTAGGGGCAAGCTCCTCTCCGATTCGAGACACTCTAGCAAATGCCTCAGGATCCCCCGCAGTGAACCCTTGGATGCGGTAGGGCCGGTCCCCGCCTATGGGCAGTGGATTGGTTATGCCTGAACACACGCTTCCCGGTCCCTATGGACCTATAGTATGACCACTATCGGCCTATAAAAATCCGAGGCGCCTCAAAATCCATCATCCACATAAGTAAAATGTCAGGGCTGGTAGGTCACTGACACCACTCTAGCTAGAAAGAAACGTGTGCACTCCCTACGGTCCATATCCCGTTTTTGACTCATACCGGGGTGTGAGGCTCGCGAAGTCACGATATACACAAAGCTATACCGTAATAGGCTATGCTTTGATCATCAACCACAAGGCCTGCTTTTCAACAAAAGCCTTGATCAATGCATCTTAGTATGCCACATTGTCAGTCCATACTATACCATTAATTTCTACCAATATATAACCTCTAAGCTTGTACGTCTTAGAGAAGGGTGTTAACCACCAAACAGATATATATTAAGAGAGATCAACGAATGTAGTATAAAGGACTACAACGTCAGACATACATTCCATTTATAAACTTATGCCCTGGGTCTGAGCGAAAGTCAAATCCGTACAAATCAACACTACATCCGAACGGCCACCACTGAAGCCCTTTCAAGGTAGCTACTCCTCTCATGGGTCTCAGTAGCAACACATCCATTCGATGTGAAGATCGCCGGTCTTCAATCACCGTCTTTAAATCTTCGACTTAGAACGTCGTATAATCATTTGAAATGAGATTGAACTCGGTCTTTTCAAATGATTCTCGCATATATATATATAATAATTTGAAAACATTTCCTATCGTTATTAATATTTGATAACGACCTATCGCTATTTTTATTTATATAAAAATAGCCTAAATTAATTTAACGACGCTTCGGGTCAATGGGCGACCCTGGCGTTGTTTTCAACCAAATTTGATTTACACATAACTTGAAATCTAACCGTTGGATTTTGACGAAGTCTATATCGTTGGAAAGATCTTCCCAAAGCGGTCCTAACGGTTCCAGTTTTGGGAAAATCCGACTGTCGGATCTTTCGGTATAACCGTTTAAAGTTACGATTGCCGATACGCGAACTGCCGCGCGCGTTTCATTTAATATATATATATATATATATATATATATATATATATAATAAATATAAATCGTTTGGCGATTTCAACTATTATCGTCTATTCTTTTATCGCATCTAAAATGACGATAAAAATATCACTTTTAACATCTCTGTTTTATTTACACTAAAGGTAAATAAATTATAGTTTATCTATCTTTCAATTCATTTACACTAAATGTAAATAAATTGTAATCTTTTTCTTTTCCTATTTATTTACCTAAATGTAAATAAATATATTCTTATCTTTTTCTTATTTATTTACCTAAATGTAAATAAATGGTTTCATCTTCTTTTATCTTATTTATTTACCCTAATGTAAATAAATGTTTACCTTTACTTTTTCTATATTTATTTACACTAATTGTAAATAAATGCATCTTTTACTTTTATCTAATTTATTTACATAAGAAAATGTAAATAAATCCTATTCACATAATTGTCATTTTAATCCTTTTTATTTACATAAGAAAATGTAAATAAATACGATTCACATAATTATTATTTTTATTCTTTTTTTTTACATAAGAAAATGTAAATAAATTCTTATTCACATATTTGTTCTTTACATTCTATTTATCCTTAGTTACAAAAAATGTAATTTTATTTCTTATAATCTTAATTACATATAAGTGTAATTTTATTTCTTATAATCTTAATTACATAAAAATGTAATTTTCTTTATAGCCTAAAACATATTCTTTTAATTACATATAAAAATGTAATTTATTTAATCTCTTATTTATCTAATGTAAATATATATGTACTCCTTTGTCTATGTTTTATTTATTTACACTAAATATTTTGAAGTAATTTACATATATAAAATGTAAATTTAGAAAATTAGAATATGCTTTAACCTCCCACATTGGATAGGTATCGTTGTGATTACTGGACAGCCGGGCGGGTCCGGGCAGGTTTACATCACAACTCAATCCAACCTCGGGTTAAGCATACTAGTTCTTATTTATTTACCTAAGTGTAAATAAATACTTTTCTTATCTATTTTCCTAAATATAAATAAATATTCACTTTTCTAAGTTTCATTTGAAATAAAGAACATAACTAAAAGATGGACTTATTTCTCTATACTATATTTGCATTGGAGAAATGCAAATACAAAGATAAACTTTTATTTCGAAGGTTTATTTACATAAGAGAGTACCAATAAAAGATGCACTTTATTTCTATGTCATGTTTGGATTAAAGAACACAATTAAAAGATGTGATTATTTTCTAGTTTATATTTATGTTAGAGGACACAAAAATACATTTTCATTCCACTAGTTTATATTTATGTTAAGAACACAAATAAAAAGGTCATTTCTTTTGCTATGTTTATATTTGTGTTGAAATCACAATATAAAAAAAGTAATTCAATTTCTATGTTAATATTTGTGTTGGAAACACAAATAAAAAGATAATCCTTTAAACTTTAATTAACAAATAACGTTAATCTTGTCTTTTAAACTTTAATTAACAAATAATGTTATCACAAATAACACAATAATGCTATTTTTGTGTCATCACAATTAAATTAACACAACAATGTAATTTTCACGTCACCACAACTAAATTAACACAACGATAGGTTTTGTGTCTTTACAAATAAAATAACACAATGATGGGTTTTGTGTCATTACAAATAAATTAACCCAAAGATGATTTTGTGTATAAATTTGATGAATCACAATGAAAGGTCTCATCCTTATTTTTATTTGTAAATCAAATAAAACATTTAATCTTTATTTTATTTTGTCAAACAAATAAAATATCTAATCTTTATTACTCTTTAAAAGATCCAAACTTTCCTTTATTTTATAAATCAAAATAAAGATTCAAACCTTCTTTTAAATTTGTAAATCAAGATGAAATCAAACAATCTTTTAATTTGTAAATAAAAGGTTAACTTTCTTTTATTTTGTAAAACAAAAATAAAGATAAGAACTTGTTACTTATATTGTAAACAAAAATAAAGATAACATCTTACATTTTATTATGTTAACAAAATTAAAGATAAAAACTTGCTTTTTATTATGCTAACAAACTAAAGGATAAAAAAAAATTGGTATTTTATTTTGCAAACAAAATAAAGGATAAAAATTGGATTTTATTATGTTCACAAAAATAAAGGTTTCAATTTCTCATTTTATTTGTCAAGCAAAATAAAGGTTAAAAATTTGTCTAACTTAATCTAATTAACAAATGTGTTAATTTTGTTCTTTAATCTTCCTTTAAGTGAAAATAAAAAGGAAATCTTTTTATCAAAATCTTTTATTTATAATCCCTTTTTCTGAATATTCTGACACAAATGTTCGATTTGTTTTACTAACATGTCTTTGACAAAAATGCGACTTTTATTTCAATACCTATGTTTTAACTAAAATGATATCTTTTATTTCAATAACAAACAGATTTGACAAAAACCATGTTTTAATAAAAACAATAAAATGAATATTTTATTGTTATGCTATTTTTGAAACAAAGATTGATAATTTTATTTTTCTGTCAATTCAAATGAAATGAAAATGATAGTCTTATTTTGGACAATCCTAATATACAAACATGACGTTCTATTTGTTGTTTTGATTCAACCAAAAACGATATTACGATTTTGCAACAAACATCATCATCAACAACGAACAACAAATAACAAATATAATAACATACAGCATAGAACTTATCAGCATAATTAAGCCACACAAATTCAAGGACAGATTACATATCATGATTCACATAACAATTATAATGAAATTTTAATTATTAAAAATTTGAAATCTCACATTCGTTGTAGATTATGGTCTAAATTCCAAACAGTTCAAAATGGTCCTTTTTCAGTCCAGCAATGTAGATCTGGTTTTTACGATCAGAACGCTGCCCTTCTTTCTTCTTCAGGAACAAAGGCCGAACCTTTCGACAGGCAATGGAGGGTGGCGGCTGGGAATTGACTGCGGTGGCTCGGGTGGTTGTTGCGGTTGCATGTCGATGGTGGAATGCGGTGACAACGAATGGTGGAAGGGAAGAGCAAAGATTTTGGAGGCCGCCATTTGATTTGCAAGATTTAATTTTCGGTGAGGATGGATTTGGGGAAAACGTTTGACTGAGAAAAAAAAAGAGTAAAGGGGAAAGTGATAAAAAGAAAGGGGAGGGAACGGTTTTATAAAAGGGGAAAGGCGCAAGGAGAGATACATGAAAGGGCACGGTAAAAAAAAAGGATGCGTTAATTTTCTTAGATCACGAAAGAAACGGTCAATATGTTTCACCGATTCAAATACTGGATATTTATTTAATTAATTAATTCCATGAATGTATTTAATATTAAAAGGAAAGCATTTATGTTATATTATGTATTTTATATAAATAAATCATTCAATCTTTTTGGTATTCATCTTTAATTCAAACCCAAACGTTACTAGCTTACAATAAGGCTCATATTAGTTATAGGAATCATTTACGTACATTATAAATTTCTTGGTTTCATAAATTATATTTAACACGACAATATTAATTATAGGAATTAATCAAATTTAATGTAGTCCATTAATTTCCATTATTCAATCCTTAACTCAATTTCAAACGTTACCAACTTAGTCCTAATCTAACATTGGACTCATATTTAGTCAAGTTTTTTTTTTTTTGGTTAATTAGTCCAAAGCACATAATATTTCAATATTATATTTCAAATATCCTTGTTATCAATATAAACAGATTAACAATTTTATGAGCAAATAATATATGTCATTATTTCAAGCTAACCTGAGCACGTTTGCTTAAATAATTTAATTAAGTTCCCATCACACAAATTTCATATCTGAACATTAAAGTCAAATTATAAATTAATTGACCCATTTTAATTCATAAAATTTAATATTAAAACCAAAATCTCCATATATAACTTTTCCTTATTTTGTTTGTTGGAGTGGAAGGGCAGCAGCTTTTCATTTATATATTTTAATGGTCACGTGAAAGTTGGAGAATTAATCAAGGGGTTTTAATGAAAGCAGCGGTTTCTTTGCTATAGGTAAAACGGTGCCTTTTTATATACTGAGTAACATCAAAAGCAAATCTGGAAAATTGTTTAACATAAATGTACACAAAGAATAAAATGGCAGGTGCATTAATAATATTAAATTATAAACGGATAAAATTTTAGTTTATACATACAAAAATTTGACAAACTTCTATATAAATTTACAAAGAATTATCCTTTTAAAGGCAAACACTTCGTCCGAAATATCTAAAAGTCAAAATTTTCCGTCTAAATCTAAATACAAATATTAAATTTTTTCTTATCATACAAGCATTAATAGGTTCAATGTTAAATCAAATTAATATATATATATATATATGACATGTGTATATAAGCAATCTAGTCCAATGTCAATGAATGTTTGATTTTCTTTTATTTGAAATAAGCAGTGTTAAACATGTACTTTTACACATTTATTTCTTTTTGTTTGTATGTGTTGTTTTTCAATTCACATTCCTTCATTCCTTTTAAAAAGGGAAAATTTTCAAAAGCTAATTGATACTCTTTTCATGAATCATACTATAGAAATCTCAAGCATAATACAATATGCTAATAATCTAATCAGTCAATATTGCTATTTTAACTCAAATTACAATAAAAATTGTTATCACTTACAAGTTTACTATTCCATTTATTATCAATTGTTTGTAGTTAATCATTACAAATATACATACAATTTGATACTAAATTCAATTGTAATAAATCACCATTTATCTAACTACGAATAATTGTTTAATAGAAATAATTTTGAAATCATTCATAAATAATATCTTAATTTAATTCATGATTTTTTTAGTAATGGTATTTTTAAATTCAGACGCATTTTCTAACAAAATTTCCTTAAAATAAAAATTTAAATTGGTTCCAAAATTCCGGGTTGTTACAATCTCCCCCACTTAAAATCTTTTCGTCCTCGAAAAGGAACTAAGGTAAAAGTTGTTTAATTATCTAACCAAATTTTAATTTTCTTTTATTAATTTTATTTGTTGACTAACTTATCAAATATATATACTTTTATATATTTAAAATCATATTTTCAAAAATAGATTATATATAATTAAAATACGTTAATTATAAGCTTATCACTCTGAACTCATCCTAGGGCATTACTAACCCCATCTCTAATGAGTTTTCTCATTCTAGGACACTGCTGGTCCTATCTCTAATGAGTATTCTTATTGGATATTACTAATCCAATCTCTGATGAGTCTTTGTTCAGTTCTAACGAGTTGTACCCCAAAGATTTGAGCTAACCAGAGCTCTGATACCACCTGTAAAGACCCGGAAATTCCCGCTCTTTGAATCGACCATAAACCACACAGGTCTGACCCAAAGGTTGGAAATCTTCGAATACTTTAACTTTGGGAATACAATACATCAGAACAATAATAGCAGACTTTTATTACATTACAATAATGTTATCAGAGTACAGAATATATCAGAGTACATTGAAATAAAATTACAGCGGAAGATAAATTACAAAAGATTTAATACATTAAATAAAATACAGTAAACAGCGGAAGACTACTAAGCTCTGGACACAGCTTTAGGCTTCGATCCACGATCCTGCTAAAAGAATAGATATCTGCAAAAAGCTACTCGATTGCCCGTGTGGAAAAGAGGGCACCCGAGTTTGCAAAGTGAAACAAACTACGAGTCAGTCATGGGACTGGTGTGAGAATTCTAAACTAATTTAACTAATAAGACAAATCCAAGGACCACGCCGCTAATGCGGAACGGGTTTTATTCCAATGGATTGCCAGTGCATAATTAAAGTAAATCGTTAAACAACGCAATGCTTTTTAGAAAAATGAAACCATTATAAGACCCAGGTCCCATCACACAATGCAACGCACACCAGAGGATAGGGTTTTACCTTATAATGGTCAAAAGATGCTTGATACGTAAAAAGGATATTATTGTTAGTGTGTATATGTATATAAAACATTCAAATATAATATCAATCCTAGACGGCATAGGTACCATATACTATGTCGTCGTACTAGTTCTACAATCAAACCCGCAAGGGCGTATTGGGAATTGGGTTTCCATCATGAGTCGAGGCTAGGGGCAAGCTCCTCTCCGATTCGAGACACTCTAGCAAATGCCTCAGGATCCCCCGCAGTGAACCCTTGGATGCGGTAGGGCCGGTCCCCGCCTATGGGCAGTGGATTGGTTATGCCTGAACACACGCTTCCCGGTCCCTATGGACCTATAGTATGACCACTATCGGCCTATAAAAATCCGAGGCGCCTCAAAATCCATCATCCACATAAGTAAAATGTCAGGGCTGGTAGGTCACTGACACCACTCTAGCTAGAAAGAAACGTGTGCACTCCCTATGGTCCATATCCCGTTTTTGACTCATACCGGGGTGTGAGGCTCGCGAAGTCACGATATACACAAAGCTATGCCGTAATAGGCTATGCTTTGATCATCAACCACAAGGCCTGCTTTTCAACAAAAGCCTTGATCAATGCATCTTAGTATGCCACATTGTCAGTCCATACTATACCATTAATTTCTACCAATATATAACCTCTAAGCTTGTACGTCTCAAAGAAGGGTGTTAACCACCAAACAGATATATATTAAGAGAGATCAACGAATGTAGTATAAAGGACTACAACGTCAGACATACATTCCATTTATAAACTTATGCCCTGGGTCTGAGCGAAAGTCAAATCCGTACAAATCAACACTACGTCCGAACGGCCACCACTGAAGCCCTTTCAAGGTAGCTACTCCTCTCATGGGTCTCAGTAGCAACACATCGCCGGTCTTCAATCACCGTCTTTAAATCTTCGACTTAGAACGTCGTATAATCATTTGAAATGAGATTGAACTCGGTCTTTTCAAATGATTCTCGCATATATATATATATATAATAATTTGAAAACATTTCCTATCGTTATTAATATTTGATAACGACCTATCGCTATTTTTATTTATATAAAAATAGCCTAAATTAATTTAACGACGCTTCGGGTCAATGGGCGAGCCTGGCGCTGTTTTCAACCAAATTTGATTTACACATAACTTGAAATCTAACCGTTGGATTTTGACGAAGTCTATATCGTTGGAAAGATCTTCCCAAAGCGGTCCTAACGGTTCCAGTTTTGGGAAAATCCGACTGTCGGATCTTTCGGTATAACCGTTTAAAGTTACGATTGCCGATACGCGAACTGCCGCGCGCGTTTCATTTAATATATATATATATATATATATATATATAATAAATATAAATCGTTTGGCGATTTCAACTATTATCGTCTATTCTTTTATCGCATCTAAAATGACGATAAAAATATCACTTTTAACATCTCTGTTTTATTTACACTAAAGGTAAATAAATTATAGTTTATCTATCTTTCAATTCATTTACACTAAATGTAAATAAATTGTAATCTTTTTCTTTTCCTATTTATTTACCTAAATGTAAATAAATATATTCTTATCTTTTTCTTATTTATTTACCTAAATGTAAATAAATGGTTTCATCTTCTTTTATCTTATTTATTTACCCTAATGTAAATAAATGTTTACCTTTACTTTTTCTATATTTATTTACACTAATTGTAAATAAATGCATCTTTTACTTTTATCTAATTTATTTACATAAGAAAATGTAAATAAATCCTATTCACATAATTGTCATTTTAATCCTTTTTATTTACATAAGAAAATGTAAATAAATACGATTCACATAATTATTATTTTTATTCTTTTTTTTTTACATAAGAAAATGTAAATAAATTCTTATTCACATATTTGTTCTTTACATTCTATTTATCCTTAGTTACAAAAAATGTAATTTTATTTCTTATAATCTTAATTACATATAAGTGTAATTTTATTTCTTATAATCTTAATTACATAAAAATGTAATTTTCTTTACAGCCTAAAACATATTCTTTTAATTACATATAAAAATGTAATTTATTTAATCTCTTATTTATCTAATGTAAATATATATGTACTCCTTTGTCTATGTTTTATTTATTTACACTAAATATTTTGAAGTAATTTACATATATAAAATGTAAATTTAGAAAATTAGAATATGCTTTAACCTCCCACATTGGATATGTATCGTTGTGATTACTGGACAGCCGGGCGGGTCCGGGCAGGTTTACATCACAACTCAATCCAACCTCGGGTTAAGCATACTAGTTCTTATTTATTTACCTAAGTGTAAATAAATACTTTTCTTATCTATTTTCCTAAATATAAATAAATATTCACTTTTCTAAGTTTCATTTGAAATAAAGAACATAACTAAAAGATGGACTTATTTCTCTATACTATATTAGCATTGGAGAAATGCAAATACAAAGATAAACTTTTATTTCGAAGGTTTATTTACATAAGAGAGTACCAATAAAAGATGCACTTTATTTCTATGTCATGTTTGGATTAAAGAACACAATTAAAAGATGTGATTATTTTCTAGTTTATATTTATGTTAGAGGACACAAAAATACATTTTCATTCCACTAGTTTATATTTATGTTAAGAACACAAATAAAAAGGTCATTTCTTTTGCTATGTTTATATTTGTGTTGAAATCACAATATAAAAAAAGTAATTCAATTTCTATGTTAATATTTGTTTTGGAAGCACAAACAAAAAGATAATCCTTTAAACTTTAATTAACAAATAACGTTAATCTTGTCTTTTAAACTTTAATTAACAAATAATGTTATCACAAATAACACAACAATGCTATTTTTGTGTCAATTAAATTAACACAACAATGTAATTTTCACGTCACCACAACTAAATTAGCACAACGATAGGTTTTGTGTCTTTACAAATAAAATAACACAATGATGGGTTTTGTGTCATTACAAATAAATTAACCCAAAGATGATTTTGTGTATAAATTTGATGAATCACTATGAAAGGTCTCATCCTTATTTTTATTTGTAAATCAAATAAAACATTTAATCTTTATTTTATTTTGTCAAACAAATAAAATATCTAATCTTTATTACACTTTAAAAGATCCAAACTTTCCTTTATTTTATAAATCAAAATAAAGATTCAAACCTTCTTTCAAATTTGTAAATCAAGATGAAATCAAACAATCTTTTAATTTGTAAATAAAAGGTTAACTTTCTTTTATTTTGTAAAACAAAAATAAAGATAAGAACTTGTTACTTATATTGTAAACAAAAATAAAGATAAAATCTTACATTTTATTATGTTAACAAAATTAAAGATAAAAACTTTCTTTTTATTATGCTAACAAAATAAAGGATAAAAAAAAATTTGGTATTTTATTTTGCAAACAAAATAAAGGATAAAAATTGGATTTTATTATGTTCACAAAAATAAAGGTTTCAATTTCTCATTTTATTTGTCAAGCAAAATAAAGGTTAAAAATTTGTCTAACTTAATCTAATTAACAAATGTGTTAATTTTGTTCTTTAATCTTCCTTTAAGTGAAAATAAAAAGGAAATCTTTTTATCAAAATCTTTTATTTATAATCCCTTTTTCTGAATATTCTGACACAAATGTTCGATTTGTTTTACTAACATGTCTTTGACAAAAATGCGACTTTTATTTCAATACCTATGTTTTAACTAAAATGATATCTTTTATTTCAATAACAAACAGATTTGACAAAAACCATGTTTTAATAAAAACAATAAAATGAATATTTTATTGTTATGCTATTTTTGAAATAAAGATTTATAATTTAATTTTTCTGTCAATTCAAATGAAATGAAAATGATAGTCTTATTTTGGACAATCCTAATATACAAACATGACGTTCTATTTGTTGTTTTGATTCAACCAAAAACGATATTACGATTTTGCAACAAACATCATCATCAACAACGAACAACAAATAACAAATATAATAACATACAGCATAGAACTTATCAGCATAATTAAGCCACACAAATTCAAGGACAGATTACATATCATGATTCACATAACAATTATAATGAAATTTTAATTATTAAAAATTTGAAATCTCACATTCGTTGTAGATTATGGTCTAAATTCCAAACAGTTCAAAATGGTCCTTTTTCAGTCCAGCAATGTAGATCTGGTTTTTACGATCAGAACGCTGCCCTTCTTTCTTCTTCAGGAACAAAGGCCGAACCTTTCGACAGGCAATGGAGGGTGGCGGCTGGGAATTGACTGCGGTGGCTCGGGTGGTTGTTGCGGTTGCATGTCGATGGTGGAATGCGGTGACAACGAATGGTGGAAGGGAAGAGCAAAGATTTTGGAGGCCGCCATTTGATTTGCAAGATTTAATTTTCGGTGAGGATGGATTTGGGGAAAACGTTTGACTGAGAAAAAAAAAGAGTAAAGGGGAAAGTGATAAAAAGAAAGGGGAGGGAACGGTTTTATAAAAGGGGAAAGGCGCAAGGAGAGATACATGAAAGGACACGGTAAAAAAAAAGGATGCGTTAATTTTCTTAGATCACGAAAGAAACGGTCAATATGTTTCACCGATTCAAATACTGGATATTTAATTAATTAATTAATTCCATGAATGTATTTAATATTAAAAGGAAAGCATTTATGTTATATTATGTATTTTATATAAATAAATCATTCAATCTTTTTGGTATTCATCTTTAATTCAAACCCAAACGTTACTAGCTTACAATAAGGCTCATATTAGTTATAGGAATCATTTACGTACATTATAAATTTCTTGGTTTCATAAATTATATTTAACACGACAATATTAATTATAGGAATTAATCAAATTTAATGTAGTCCATTAATTTCCATTATTCAATCCTTAACTCAATTTCAAACGTTACCAACTTAGTCCTAATCTAACATTGGACTCATATTTAGTCAAGTTTTTTTTTTGGTTAATTAGTCCAAAGCACATAATATTTCAATATTATATTTTAAATATCCTTGTTATCAATATAAACAGATTAACAATTTTATGAGCAATTAATATATGTCATTATTTCAAGCTAACCTGAGCACGTTTGCTTAAATAATTTAATTAAGTTCCCATCACACAAATTTCATATCTGAACATTAAAGTCAAATTATAAATTAATTGACCCATTTTAATTCATAAAATTTAATATTAAAACCAAAATCTCCATATATAACTTTTCCTTATTTTGTTTGTTGGAGTGGAAGGGCAGGAGCTTTTCATTTATATATTTTAATGGTCACGTGAAAGTTGGAGAATTAATCAAGGGGTTTTAATGAAAGCAGCGGTTTCTTTGCTATAGGTAAAACGATGCCTTTTTATATACTGAGTAACATCAAAAGCAAATCTTGAAAATTGTTTAACATAAATGTACACAAAGAATAAAATGGCAGGTGCATTAATAATATTAAATTATAAACGGATAAAATTTTAGTTTATACATACAAAAATTTGACAAACTTCTATATAAATTTACAAAGAATTATCCTTTTAAAGGCAAACACTTCGTCCGAAATATCTAAAAGTCAAAATTTTCCGTCTAAATCTAAATACAAATATTAAATTTTTTCTTATCATACAAGCATTAATAGGTTCAATGTTAAATCAAATTAATATATATATATATATATGACATGTGTATATAAGCAATCTAGTCCAATGTCAATGAATGTTTGATTTTCTTTTATTTGAAATAAGCAGTGTTAAACATGTACTTTTACACATTTATTTCTTTTTGTTTGTATGTGTTGTTTTTCAATTCACATTCCTTCATTCCTTTTAAAAAGGGAAAATTTTCAAAAGCTAATTGATACTCTTTTCATGAATCATACTATAGAAATCTCAAGCATAATACAATATGCTAATAATCTAATCAGTCAATATTGCTATTTTAACTCAAATTACAATAAAAATTGTTATCACTTACAAGTTTATTATTCCATTTATTATCAATTGTTTGTAGTTAATCATTACAAATATACATACAATTTGATACTAAATTCAATTGTAATAAATCACCATTTATCTAACTACGAATAATTGTTTAATAGAAATAATTTTGAAATCATTCATAAATAATATCTTAATTTAATTCATGAATTTTTTTTAGTAATGGTATTTTTAAATTCAGACGCATTTTCTAACAAAATTTCCTTAAAATAAAAATTTAAATTGGTTCCAAAATTCCGGGTTGTTATAGAAATATACTTGATCAAGGAAGTTTGGAGTCGGTGGTAATCTTGTAGCCGTGAAATCAAGGGTGTTGTACTTGGATATTGATATAGTAATAAAAATTTGCACAATCCTGTGTTGTGTGGGAATGGACGTAGGAGTAATCCGAACCAGTATAAAATCCGGTGTGTTATTTCCTTTCCAGCATTTTATTTCTTTTTATTTTTGTGTTTGTGTTTGATTCTGTGTCTGTGATCATCTCTGTGGTGTGTGATTCATATAGTATATCATATTAGTATTAGATTTTCTCAAATTCCTTAAAAACATTATTCACCCCCTCTAGTGTTAATTTTGCCTTAACGATCCATTCTGCATTCCCTAACAATTGGTATCAGAGCAAGATTTTTCAGAAAGTTCATAATCTGATTTTTGAAAATATTAAATGGCAAGTTTTGAAATGATTTATAACACTAGTTTAAATTCATGCCTTGCAACAGTATTAGATGAGTCTACATTCAATTTTATTTCAAAAACAAGTTATCATGATATGTTTTCTTGAAAAGTATAAATGGATATATCACAGAATCATCGTGATGTTATTATTTCAAATTTTAACTAGTTATTTTGAAAATTCACTTGACTCTTTGAAAAGGTATGTTGTTGTAAAGGAAAAGAAGCTGTATTTGATGACTGTTGGCCAAAAGACATCAAGATGATCATTCATCAATCAAGAAAAGAAGAGTTTATGAAGGGATATGACTTTTGGGCTTATAGTAGCTGAAGTGTCCATTCATTCAAATTTCAAATTCAAAAATTTTGACGCCAAGTTGACCAGGCCAAATAAAAAAGGATGTGTCCATATCCAGATGATTCAGATTCATCATCAAGCGATGAAGAGTCATAAACCAGAAATTCAAATATGTGTTTCGCAGCGATTCAGAATTCAGAAAGTATCGAAGAAATGGATCTAAAAACCGAGTACGCTTTGATTAATTTTTAATTTTTTTGGTCGAATGGATGCTTTGATTGTCTTGCTTGTTTGCTTGGCTTTGAATTTGGAATTTTAAAACTTTATAATTCAAACTTGAAATTAAAAATTCAAATTTGAAATTCAAAATTGAAATTTGAAATTCAAAATTGAAATTTGAAATTCAAAATTGAAATTTGAAATTCAAAATTGAAATTTGAATTTTGAAATTCAAAATATCAATAGAATAATAAATAATAAATATAATAATAAAATAAATTTAGATGTTTGTTAGGATTAATTTTATTTTAGGAAATAGTTAAACCTGAAATATAAATCGATAATTTAAAACCAAAGTCACAAAACCATATGTTCTTTGAAATTTATGCATGTATGTCAACATATATATGTCCTTATGTCGACATAAAGACCATAAAATGAAATTCAAAATTTGAATTTCAAAAGTTTAAACTTTAAAAATTCCCTCTATCTTTTCAATAAGAAAATTCTAGTTCTAAGTATAGTTATTAACTTTTTTTGTCTACTTATTTTCTTATATCTTGTTTCAATATATATATTAAATATATATAAATTAATAAAGTTATATAGACATGTTAATAGGATATACAGAGTTAATATAATTTTTTGATATTGTCATAAAATATAAATTTATTTATCTTTTATATATAGTTGAAACATATATAGTTTAACTTATATATTGTTCATATGATTTCATAACAATTTTGGGTTGCATTATCACAAATACTATTTGTAACTTAAATACTTATTTTAATTTCTTATTAAGATTTATAAAACCTTGAATATTTAGCCTAGTATTTTGGTATAAAAATACTATATATATATGTATGATTTTATGTCTTAAATATGTAGTTTAAATATAAGAAGTTATAATTTTATAATTTAATTTATTCCTAGATTTCATAATTTTGTTATGATTATAGATTTCCTTTTAAGTTTTATCATATAAATGGCTCTTTAAAAATTAATATATTTTGATTTCTAAAAGTTAAATCTAAAATGGATTTGTATCAAGAGAGTGATTTATATAATAAATTAAATTTTAAGTCCTTTTTAAATTAGTTTTTATATATATATATATACAATTATGTTTTTATGTTTATATAAAAACAGTTTACTTTATATGATACACTTATATATTCTCTTTAAAAAGATATTCATTTTTTACTATATTAAATAAGCACCCTATTAAAATTATATTCGTATTTCTTAGAAAATTATCTTGAATACTTATTTTTTGATTACTAACTATCATGAATATATATATATATAGAAACTTTTGTCCTTTTATCTCTTTCATTACTATTATTAATTTAAGTCTAGAAATTAATGTATATTAACTTTTTTGATTCAAATAATTTATAATATATATGTATACATAATAGTTAGATATTACTTTAAATATCCTTTACAACAATACATATCATCATCAAACCATTCTGCATATTATTATTACACATATTATTTCATATCATACCTTAGTTATTATAATACATGTCAAAAATCATTCAAATCACAAACTACATTTCATTCAATATATCACTTTATATAGTTTTGCATATGACATATTGCATTATCACCAACACACTATATTACATGTTAACTTTAACTCCACGCATAACAAGTATACTATATGAGAAGTTTTTTTATCTAATTAGAAATGTAGGATTATTAATCAAATACATAACATATTTGTTTAACATGATTGACTTGTTTGGTTTGCCTGAATTGTTTGAATTAATTGACTTGTACGATTTAGTTGACATGAGTAGCTTGATCGACTTACTTGACATGGTTAAATTTCATTAGTTGTTGATAGGTTTGTTAGAAAAATACTTATGCATTTGTAGTTGATAGGAGCTCTATAGGTTTTAGGATAAATAGAAGTCACAAGAAATGTTTGGTTTTATGTTTGAATTTATTTGAGTTGATGTTTTGTGACAAAAAACTTAAATTGATTGATTGTTTGGAATAAATTGCTTTACTTAACTTATATCATAAATTTTAAGGATATCTTATTAAAGTTAATTCTTAGTCTAGATTAAAGTCTTATTATAGTTTTAAGGGAATTAGAGTTCTGGATATGATTAGTCTTGTATTAGATTAAGGGGGAGTTTTATAGGTTCTAAGGCTTAGTTGAAGTTTCAAAGTGTTTTTGAATTGACATATACTTTTGCTTTGGGTGTTTAGATAGTTTGTTTGAATTGCTTGTTTGGATTGATTTTTTGGATTTATTTGATTATTTGAATTGATTATAAAATTTGATTGGTTTTTCTTAGTTTATTATCTTTTTATTTAGTTTATTAGACTAGTATATTCATAATTTTAGGGGGAGTTATAATATTTTAAGTTTAGAATTATAGATTTAGAGGGAAATAAAAGGTTACTCAATCCGGGGTATTATATAATCATTAGGATCATTTATAGCATAGATTTACGGGGAGTTATATATACTTTAGTATAGAGTCAGATATTTTAGTCATAGGTTATATGTAGATAGATATAGGATTTTGGAGAGTATTTTTAGAATTTCCTTTTGATAATGCCAAAGGGGGAGAAATTATAAAATATAGACTTAGTAGTTTAAGTAGAATACATAAGATTCATATGGACTAGGGGAGTATTAGAAGGATCGTCATCAAAAGGTATGTACATGTATGATATTTTATAAACTAAGGTTGTCATCATCAAAAGGGAGAGATTGTTGGAGAATGGAGTTTTGATGACAACAACCTTATTTCAACATTAATTGATTATAAAATATATACTTACATCTCTATCTAGAATATATATATATATATATACATATGAAGGATTTGAATAAGGAATTAATGATGAAAACTGTACAGTTTAGAGAGCTTTTAGCGATTCAAGAGATTCAAAATTCAGAATTCAAAGAAGATTCAAGGCTCATAAGTAATCAAGATTTCAAGAGTTCAAGATGAATATAGTAATAGAGTCTAGTTTATGTAAGACTCTGAATAGCACTCAAGGTTCAAATTCAAATTCAAATTCAGTTTTTCAAATTTTGATTTTCAAAATTCAAATTCTAGTTTCAAATTATATTCTAATTCTAATTAAGTTTTCCATCCTACTTTTGATTTTAAACTTGAATTTTTAAAGTCTATAAGTTATATATATATATATTTATATATTTATATACTTTTATATATACTTTATATAGTTTTAAACTTTGTAATTTTATAAATATATTTTAATTTTATAAATATATTTATATAATTTATATTTATGATTTCATATGATTTTCTACTCTATAATACTTATTTATATTACTATGTTTTAACACAAGAATTTCCATAATTATATATATAGTAAAACACTTTAAAAATCATTCAAATTTCAAATTTTAAAAGACAAATGTCGACATACATACATAGGGATGTCGACATATAACCTTCATGTTTTCAATTTTGAAAGGAAGTGTCTTTTCAACATTTGTACCGTTCTAGAAGCATTGCATCCTTTAAAATCTTATAACTAAGGGCTGATTTCGAATTTTTTATCATTCTTCTTCTCCATCTTCATCCCCTTTCATTACACCATTAATATTTCATATTTTTGCGATTTCAACACTTATACTCTACCGATTTCAATTCTATATATATAAAAATTCTTCTCTTCTCACTCTCTACTCATTACTCTCTGAATCAGAGTGCTATTGAAGAGTTATAAGGCTATTGTAATCGTTTGGGAGGTGTTTGGGAAAAGGTGTGTTCCTTGTAGCCTTGAAATCAAGGAAGGAAACGGTGGTAACCTTGTAGCCGAGGAAATCTAGGGAAATATACTTGATCAAGGGAGTTTGGAGTCGGTGGTAACCTTGTGGCCGTGAAATCAAGGGTGTTGTACTTGAATATTGATATAGTAATAAAACTCTACGCAATCCAACGTTGTTTGGGACTGGATGTAGGAGTAATACGAACCAGTATAAAATCCGATGTGTTCTTTCCTTTTCTATATTTTATTTCTGTTCATTTTTGTGTTTGTGTTTGATTCAGTGTTTGTGATCATCTCTGTGGTGTGTAATTCATATAGTAGATCATATTAGTTTTAGATTTTCTCAAATTCCTTAAAAACATTATTCACCGCCCTCTAGTGTTAGTTTTTCCTTAACGATCCATTCTGCATTCCCTAGCAGAAGCTTCTGGAGAAAGTTGGAGGATATGTTCATTCCCTTCTCTCCAGTAAAACATTGTATCTCAGAAGATCCAAAATACAAAAAAATGGCCGTCTCATGAAGAAAATCTAAATAAATCATATTTTCCTTGCAAATAAAGTTTAATCCGGCCTAAAAACACAAGAAAAGGTAATCTTCGGCCATTATAAACCTTAATACATTCATAGTTCCAAGAATTAGTTTTCAGTAATTGATATTGATCTTCTTTTCTTCTTGCATGTTGTTTTTATAGCATCAATTAATTTTTAATTATTAATTCTGGGTCAAAGCTCCTTCCTTTGCAAGCAAAATCGTTTAATTTGTTGCATGAAGACCCCAAGGTGAGTAATCTCACTCACGCTAGCTATTATCTGTCATGTTTGTTCATATTTGGTGTAAAGTAGGTTGTTTGGGGCTATAAAAATCTAGTTTTGATCGTAGTTTTTGCTCAACACAAAAAGTAATTCTGTTCATCTTTAAAGCTGAAACAAAATTGATCATTACTCTTTCAATTCTTAACCAAATTTAACGATTTTGTGCATTCTAGGAATCTTAGACATAGAACAACAACTTTCATGTCGAGTGTTCTCAAATTTTGATGTTTACTAGCTCAAAATCGTGCTTATTTATTGCTGTCTCAAGAGAAAATAAATAGCAACAACAATCACAAGACTGAGAATTTTTTTGGCCATAAGTAACACGCTTCTTATCCAAATTTAAATTTTTATGTTCCGAAAATCTTAGACATAGAACTACAACTTTCATGTTTTGAGTTTTCTCAAATTTTGATGTTTACTAGCTCAAAAATGTACTTGTTTATTGCTGTCTCGAGAGAAAATAGACAGCAATAACAATCACATGTCTGAGAAATGTTTTAACCATAAGTAACATGTTTCTTATCCACATTTAATAATTTTAGATGTTCTAGAAAGCTTAGATATAGAGCTACAACTTTCATGTTTTGAGTTTTCTCAATTTTTGATGTTTACTAGCTCAAAATCATACTTGTTTGTTGCGGTTTCGAGAGCAAATAGATAGCAACAACAACCATAGGCCAGAGAATTGTTTTGGCCATAAGTAACATGTTTCTTATCCAAATTTAAAAAATTTAGATGTTCTGGAAAGCTTAGACATAGAGATATAACTTTCATATCTCTAGTTTTCTCAAATTTTGATGTTTACGAGCTCAAAATCGTGCTTATTTGTTGTTATCTCAAGAGTAAATTGACAACAACGACAATCACAGACCGAAGAGTTGTTTTAGCCATAAATAACACGTTTTTTAATCCAATTTTTAAAGATGTTTTGGAAAGCTTAGACATAGAGCTACAATTTATTTTTTTTGAAAATTAAAAATAACTATTTCATTTCTAAAAGAAAATTTGTAATCTTAAATGTTTTGAAAAGTTTAGATCATATACTAAAAGTCTTGTATTTTGAGTTTTATTAAATTATGATGTAAGTATGGTTGAATTTGCACTTTTTTGTCATTGTTTGGAGTGAAAAATGACAGCGGTAAAGAATTTAGATCTAAGGATTATTTTGAGCATATTGTTTACTGGTAATTTCAAATTTGATGATTCTTTTTCTTAGTTGAAGCTAAGGAAACTATCTTGAACTTTCAGGTTTTATGCTTCATTAAATTATGAGATTTACTAAGGCTAATTGGCACTTTACTCCACAGAACTGTTAATGTTTTTTTTAATTGTACAGAGGTTTGTAATTTTATACCCTTAAATGAAATTGCCATAACTTTTGATTTGAAAGTCCAAATTAGATGATCCTTTTTCCTCCTTCAATCTATGGCAATCTTCTTTAACTTTTATGTTTAATGTTTTAGAAGATTTTGTGTTTTAGGGGGCAAATAGCTATATGAGCTACAACCCTAAGTTCAACTGTTAAGTTTTGTGTGGTTTCAAATTGTTGATTTTATGAGATTTTTGCTGATTTCGTGCACATGTTTTTGAAAGTGATTTTAAAATGGTTTTAAAAATAAGTGGTCTTCTAAGTAAGTATTTTGGAATTTTTTAAATAATTTTTAGAAGCTATTTTTATATATTACATATTTTATAATAAAGACAATTTATATCATAATAATTTCCAGAAATCATTTTAAATTCATGTTTTTTGTTGAAAAAATTATTTTTAAATAAAATTTCTTATTTTTATGAATTTTTGATGTATGAGAAAGACTATTAAATGGTAAAGTAAAACATATGCTATGGGACATATGGACTTGCTTTATCGCTTATATCTGACTTACACGATCGAAATTCTTTTTGATGAATTATTTGCGATAATATATGATGTTACAAATTTGTTGTAAATTTATGTGGTTCGAGAGCACCCATTTAGGAGTATTTTTGATGAGAATCCATTTTAAGATGTATTTTATGAACGCCGATGAGATGAGGCGTGTTAGATGCTAATATTCCTAATTTGGGAATTATGGTTATAATTAACCATCACGACGTTATTTTACTTGAGATGAGACGAGGCAATCTTCTTTATGATGATTTCACAACGGTGAGATGTTTTATGATGATTTTCCACTTGTCAATAAGATGAGACCAGTCACGATGTTAATAGTACCCGTCAATGAGATGAGACGTGTAGGGTATTGTATTTGTGCTGATGAGATGAGGCATAATATATATGTTTCATGATGTTTATGATGTTTTATGATTTTTTTGATGTGGTATCGACTAACGGTTAGTAAACCATTATGTGCAAATGTATGGTACGGAACATACGTTCATGCCTTATGAGTTCCTATCCGAGAAGTTGAGGCACGTTCATGATGTTACTAGTACTATTGATCGAGTACTCGATTGGAGTCATCATGATGATTACGATATTATTACTCGACACCAATCATCACGATGTTATTAGTCGGGTTTTTGTGACTGAGTGTCATCATGATGTTTTCGACTATTGTAACGACCCGAAAAATCTGAACCAATTTAAAAATTTTAAATTGGCTAAAATAGTGGATTTTAAATATTTAAAATAAATATTTTAAATAATAGCAATGAAAGTGAGTTTGAATCGACGTTTGAAAATAAATATAATTACTTTGAATTATAAGCAAGGCCTGAAATGGCGCGGTAGTTTCAAAATTTGAATTCAAACTTCAACTGACTGTACCGGGTGCAAAACAAAACGGATTTGAGTGAAACCAAAAATATTTAAATCTGTTAGTGAATACCTTTCTAACGAATCTGAAAAATCGAAGTTTCATAGCGGAAAGCAAAAGTTATGGCCAAATAAATTTTCAGAAAGGTCGCTATGGAATTTATATAGCCCGTGAAATTGGCTATTTTGCAAACGACCTCGGAATTCGACGAAACCACTTTTGTTGGATTCGGGATGTGAAGTTATTGCTAGGTTTCAAATTTCATAATTTTTGAAGCTATTATGTGAGCGTGGCAAAGGAAAATGTGTTTTGGTCAATTACAGTTAAATTGGATCGACCAGAAATGGGCCTTTTTGCAAACGGTCTCAGAATTCGACGAAACTAGTTTTGTTTGGACCATATCATCAAAACATAGCTAGATTTATTTTTCTGGAATTTTTCGAATCAGGTTGTGGCCCTGGCAAATTGAAATGTACGTTCAAATCAAATATTGAATGTTTTATATTTTAATTTGAGGGAAAACAGACTGAAACATTCGAATGGGCCTTCGAAACATATCCCATTGTGTTCGGAATAGGGGTAAAACGCTAGGGATGACAGTCGTTGGGTCTGGATTGGGGTTTGTGAGAGAAAGAGGGTATTTTCGAAATTTAAAAATATATAAATAAAATATAAAAAAATGATTGGCCCTCACTTTTTCTCTCTCCCCGCTTCTTCCCAAATACCCTCGAAGTCGGCGGCGGCCCGTATTCTTCCCTTCCCTTCCATTTTCTGGAAAATCCGTTCACCTTTAGCCCCCACTCCAGTTAGGATTTTTGTAGATCTCGACCTAAGCTTCAAATCCATACCAACCTCACCTCCCCTCATGTCGTCGTTCTCGAGATAGGAGCCTCCAAAGTCTCGCCGTTCGCGCCTCAATTCCGCCGCCCAGAGACCACCGAGTTCGACCCCCTCCCTGGCGCACGTGCGCCTCTCCTAGCCTATCAAGGTGGCGTTGGCCGATCGAAGCAACGATCAACGGATTTGAAGATAATCTGAAACCTAGTTTTGAACAGGTCTGAAAAGTATACGGCTTTGGTTTATTTAAACTGATTTCGACAAATAAAAGCATTGCGAACTTAGAAAAATCATATCTTTTTGCTATGTGGTCGAAATTCAGTGAAACAAGAGACAGTGGACTCGTGTGGACGTCTTCTACATTCTAGAAGAGACCGCATATTTTTCTGAGCCTTCTGCTATTTTTGGTGGAGTGGAACCCAATGTGAGATTTCTAATTTATAAACGATATGGAAAACGACGATGTATAAATTATATAGTCGATGTATGAGTTATATAAGCGTTGTATACCTCTTGTATAAGCGTTATATAAGTTGTACGTTCGATGTATAAGTTGTATATGCGTTGTAAAAATTATATATGTGTTGAAATAGAAGTGAAATGCTATATATATATATATATACGCCCCTCGCCCACAAACCACGGATGATATTTATTGGTTGTGATTGGTGTGAAAATTGATTGATAGCGAATGGTTGATTGAAATTATTTGTGGTTGAAATTGATTGATTGTCGTTGAAAAATACCCGTTTGTGGTTGAGAAATATTTGGTTGAATCCACATAGGATTAGTTTGTGGAAATGAAAAAAAATATACATGCCGCCTGCGTGCGAACTAGATGCATGATTCCCCATTGCAAAAGCTGCGAGGCTTTAAGGTAGAGCGAGGAGCCGTACTAGGGACGGTCCCGGTTTTAACTACCCTGCCGTTATGCTGCCGAAATTTTGAATAATATTCATGTGTTAGAATTATTTCCATTTGTTGAAACTATATTTATTCGTTGAATAGAAAACCTTCATGTGTTGAATTGAAATTCATTCGTTGAATAGAATTCATGTGTTGAATGGTATTCGTGTTTTTAAATATAAAAATCACCTTTTTATCTATATATACAAACTATAGAAAACCTTTATGTGTTGAATTGAAATTCATTCGTTGAATAGAATTCATAGGTTGAATGATATTCGTGTTTTAAATATAAAAATCACCTTTTTATCGATATATATATAAACTATAGAAAACCTTCATGTGTTGAATCGAAATTCATTCATTGAATTCAAATTCATGTGTTGAATGGTATTCATATTTTGAAAGAAAGTGTTTTATAATAAAAATCCAATTTTTATCATCGATATGAACTATATAAAATAATCTTGTTTTGAAATAAATTGTTTTATAATAAAAATCCTATTTTTATCACCTATAGTAACCATATAAAATAGGCGAGTTTTGAAATAAATTGTTTTACATTAAAAATCACATTTTTATTATATACATGAATTGTTAAAAATAGTGAAGTGTTGAAATAGAAAACAGTTAGATAAAAATATCATTTTTGTCAAATGTATGAAATTCATATGGTTTTGAAATCGAAGAATCGATATATGTATATAAATAGAATTGAAATATATCGAATAACGAAGATGTAGTTCGTATTTTGAAATCGTGATTTCAAACGATTAGTGCGGGAGATCCGACCATCGGATTTTCCCGAAACCGCAACCGTTGGGTTCACTTTGGAAATATCTTTCCAACGCCACCAACTTTGTAAAAATCCAATGGTTGGATTGTCTGGAATGTTTAATTCAAATATGAAGAAAAACAGCGCCAGAATCGATTATATTTTTATATATATATATAAATATAATTATATTAAATCGAATAACGACGCTGCAGTTCGTATTTTGAAATCGAAACTTCAAACGATTATACCGGGAGATCCGACCGTCGGATTTTCCCGAAACTGGAACCGTTGGATTCGTTTTGAAAAGATCTTTCTAATGATGTAAATTTTGTGAAGATCCAACGGTTATATTTTCAGATATGTGTAAATCAAATCTGAAGAAAAACAGCGCCACGATCGCGTTATGGCCCGAAGCGTCATTTTGAATAAATTGGCTGTTTTAAAATAAATAAAAATAGCGTTAAATCGTTATAAAATATTATAAACGATATGGATGTGAAATTTAGAAACTAACTGAAGGTTGGCTAAGTCGAATGGTTTCCTGGGTGTTGATCTGATGTTGGTTTCGGCCTTCGGGGTTAATATTTGGGAAATCGTTCTCTTACTGATTCACGGTTAGTGACTAATGAATTGAAATGATGCGTAGTAGTGTTTGTGTAGCACTTGTTTATTATATACGCGAGTTGCTCAGAAAGACCGGGTTTATCCCATTCTGAATAACTGAATCGACGATAAGAAATCAAAGATGAAGACGGTGGTCGAAGACCGGAGATCTTCACCTCGTTTGGATGGTAACCGAGGTCCTGATTGGGCCCGAAATATGGATAATGAGTGGTGATCGTCCAGACGTACGTGGTGATCGATGGGTTTGCGAGGTATATAGTGCCTCCGGTTTCGTTCAGACCCAGAACGGACTTGCAAATAGACGGTGTGTCTGACATTGGAATTTATTCTGTGTGATTGATAGCCATCAGTTGCACGGTGTGAATTGCCTGTGTGGCATGCTAAGATGCAGTGATCAGGGCTTCTGTTGAAAAGCAAAGTCTTGTGGTGATGATCAAAGCACCGCCTGTGTGGCGTAGCTTTGTGTGTAACGTGAATTCGCGAACCTCACACCCCGGTATGAACCAGAAACGGGAGCAGGACCTCAGGGAGGGCATGCGTTTTCTTTCTAGCTAGAAGTGGCGTCAGTGGTTTTACATGCCCTGACGAGTTTGACTTATGTGGTTGTTACTATTACGAGGTGCCTCGGTTATATCGGTCGATCCGGGACCGATGGAGTCATTTGTTGGCTCATTTACGCCCCAAAGGGCGGATAGATGCATTGTTCAAGCATAATAATCCACATCAGTGGACCGGCCCTAACGATCCAAGGCTTGCCTGCACGCTTGCCTGAGACTCGGGCTAGACAGTCTCGAAGTTGGTAAGGACTATCTTTTGCCTTGGTTCATGACGGAAATCCAATTTCCAAATACGTGACTGTTCGGTTTTGATTGTATATATATATGTCGACATGATATATGGTACCCATGCCGTCTATGATTAATAGTTATGATTGAAATTGTTTTCGAAACCTATAAACACTAGTAATAATATCAAATGCTTTTGTTTTATTCGTATCAAGCATATTTTGGTCATTATAAGGTAAAACTCTATCCTCCGGTTTGCGTTGCATTGTGTGATGGGAACTGAGTCTTATAATGGCTTCATTTTGATAAAAAGCATTGCGATGTTTAAAAGAATTATTTGTTTTAAAGCACTGGCAATCCGATGGAGTAAACCCGTTCCACGAAAGTGGCGTGGTCCTGTGATTAGCCATATTTTAAATATGTTGAGTAGATTTCTCATACCAGTCCCATGACTGACTCGTAGTTTGTTTCACTTTCAAACTCGGATGCCCCTTTTTCTACACGGGCAGCCTTGTACTCAGGTTTAGCTGGCTTTATCCGAATAGCTGGAGCTGAAGATGGATTCTATCATTTATCTCTTTTTATGCTGTTCAGCTCCTGTTGTACATATTATGTTTGTTTCCGCTGTAGACATTTATGTATAGTTGAACTGTATTTGTACTAAGAATGATCCTGTATACTGTGTAACTCTGATGATTTCGTTTATCCAGTATATTATTTGTTCATTATCTTGTGTATTTATTTAATTCTGCTCTGCTGTTATCTGTTTATGTGTTATATTCCAAGGATTACCCTTGCCTCCGTCAGTACGGGGTTTGGGGTCGTCTCATTTGGTATCAGAGCTTTAGTTAAGCTTAATTCTGGAATATAACATATGAACGACTCATCAGAAATAGAACCAGTAGTGTTCTAGGACGGGTAACTCTATACAGATAGGATCAGTAATATCCTAGTATAAGTAAAGCAGAATGAAATACACCCCAGTAGACACATTTACATTAAAGTATTTGTCTCTATATTTTGAAATATCTTTTCTGTTGACCTGACACTTTGTCTGCTAATTGCAGACGCACTAGAAAATGAGTGATAGGAATAGAAGAAATAATCGTATGGCTCGACCAGCTAATGAGCCAGTTGTGCTCCTACAGCCAAAATCAGATATAGAAGTTCTATTCAAGAGATTTCGAAATCTGGGTGGATCGCCATTCTTAGGCAAAGAGTCCATTATGGAAACACAAGCTTGGATCCGTTCTGCAGAGAAAATCTTTGAGGGTTTAAAGCTGAGAGATGATCAGAAAAGATTACTGGCGTCTTGGGCACTCAAAGAAGAAGCTTTATTTTGGTGGGATTCGGTTATTAAAGATAATCCAGAAGGTGATATCACCTGGGGTAGATTCAAAGTGATTTTCCTAGAAAGATTTACTCCTCCCGAAGCAACCGAGCGATTATGTGACGAATTTTCTTGTCTGATACAAGGAGATATGACCATTCCAGAATATCATAAGAAATTCAACGAACTTTCTCACTTTGCTCCTCATCTGATTCAAGATCCAAAGAGGAAGAATTTGAGATTTATTCATGGCCAGCAAAGAAGATACCAGAATAGTGTAATGAAGAATGTGAAGCTTCCTTTTTCAGAAATGATTTATATGGCTTATCAGTATGAAGATCTCCATAATAAAGGTATGTTGCACGAAGAAGAAGAAGTTAGCTCGAGTAACAAAGTGGAGTCTGTGACTGATAGTCCTGAGATCAGTAAGAAGCCCAGTGCCAATCGAAAAAGGGCCAGATCTGAAAAAGAACCAGCAACGACGGCCATATGCAGTAACTGCCATAAACAGGGGAATTTGACCAGGAATTGTAAATCCTCGAAGAAACGAAAGGAGGATGGGTCTAAATCCAAGGGCAAGTTTCCTATGACTCGAGTGCAATCTTTGTCATCAGGCCGGTCATATAAAGTGAGATTGCTGGCTGTTAAAAAAGACCAAAGAGGCTCAGGTAAATGAAGTGGAAGAAGTGCCTGCATCCTCGTCTAATCAGGAAAGGCCAGATGTTTTAGAAGGCACGGTAACTGTCAAAGATATTCCTGTTAAAGTACTGTTTGATGCAGGCGCGTCGCGAAGCTTTGTTGCAAAGAATGCAGCTAAGAAGCTGTATTTGAATTTGAAGAAGCTCAAGGAACCAATGAATGTCCAGAATCCGGTTGGGGGTTCCATTGATCTCAGTTGGGTTTGTGGAGTGCCGGTTTCTTTTTCTCGTTATCGGTTTCCTACCATCGCGGTCGTCATGAATTTTACAGAGTTTGATCTTATCTTGGGGTTAGACTGGTTGACCAAGTATGAAGCTGAGGTTAAATGTGTCGACAGAGTCGTTAAGGCGAAGATTAAATCAGGTTATTATATAACCATTCCCTGTGAAGGTCAGAATGCTAATAGAAAAGAATTCTGGGCAGCTCTCGATGTTTCTCCAGCCCAAATAGAAAATATCTCTGAAGTCGCAGAGAATATTCCCGACCTAGTGAGAGATATTCCTGTCGTCAAGAACTATGCGGATGTGTTTGAAGAAGTTGTTCGCTTACCTCCGCAGAGAGAAATAGATTTCAAGATTGCTTTAATTCCGAACGCAAGGCCGGTAGTTCACGCTATTCGAAGAATGTCCTTGAAAGAGAAAGAAGAATTAGACAATCAAACACGACAGCTCGTATGGAAGGGTCTGATCAGGCCTAGTTTCTCTGATTGGGGAGCAGCAGTGGTGTTTGTCCCAAAATTTGACGGTACTCTACGGCTATGTGTGGATTATCGTGATTTGAACAAACAGACAATAAAGAACAAATATCCGTTGCCGCGAATCGATGATTTATTGGATCGTCTGAATGGAGCACAAGTATTTTCAAGGATGGACCTAGCTACAGGCTTCCATCAGCTTCGAATTGTCGAAGAGTGTGTTCCAATGACAACATTTGGAGGTCTAGACTTATTCTACGAGTGGTTAGTAATGCCGTTCGGCTTATGTAACGCTCAAGCTTACTTTGTTGATTTGATGAATAGAGTGTTCAGAGGGGTTTTGAATAAATTTGTTCTGGTTTATATCGACGATATTCTAATCTTCTCTAATTCAAAGGCCGAACATGAAAAGCATCTGGAATAGGTTCTAGAAATTCTGAGACGGAATGTATTGAAAGCCAAACTGTCCAAATGCATATTCTGGCAAGATGAAGTGAAATTTATGGGCCACGTCGTATCGAAAGGAGGAATTGCTGTGGATCCAAGTAAAATCACAGCTATTTAAAATTTGAAACAGCCCAGTACTCCTATAGAAGTCCACAGTTTTCTCAGATTGGCTAGTTATTACCGGAAGTTCGTTAAAAACTTTTCGAAGATATCTGGTCACTTAACGAAGGTTACAAAGAAGCACTCAAAATTCAAATGGACTCCAGAAAGTGAAGAGGCTTTTGAAGAGCTAAAGTTAAGATTAACGACAGCTCCAGTTGTAACCATCATCGATGGCAATCAGGATTTGAAAGTATGGATTGACGCTTCTAGAGAAGGCCTTGGCGCAGTGTTAATGCAAAGAGGTCAAGTGATTGCTTATGCTAGCCGTCAGCTGAAGCCGCATGAGAAAAACTATGTAACTCATGATCTTGAGTTATTGGCTATAGTATTCGCTTTGAAAATCTGGAGACATTATCTTCTGGGTGAGAGATTTGAACTGTTTACAGATCACCAGTCGTTAAAGTATCTGTTCACCCAGAAGGACTTGAATCTGAGGCAACAACGTTGGCTAGAGTTCCTCGCAGCATACGATTTTGAGATTATATACACTCCAGGGAAAGCCAATGTCGTGGCCGATGCGTTAAGCCGAAAGAATGAAATGATCGCCAGTTTTATTATCATGACTTCATTGATAGATAAAATATCTGCTCTTCAGAAGGATGATCACTTCATTCAGAAGATCAGAGAGATAATTCAACAAGGTGAACCCTCGAGTTTCAAGTTGATAATGATGGGTTTCTAAGGCTCAAAGGTCGAATCTGTGTCCCTAACATTTCTGAGCTCCGAAAGGAAGTACTGGATGAATGCCACAAGTCAAAACATAGCATCCATCCGAGAGTAAGCAAAATGTATAATGACATCAAACACACTTTCTAGTGGAAGTCGATGAAGAGGGACATTTCTTTATATGTTAGTCGATGCCCTACTTGCCAACTAGTAAAAAGCGACCAACAGAAACTGGCTGGATTGTTGCAACCGCTGGACGTTCCAGGCTGGAAGTGGGAACATATTTCCATGGACTTCATTGATGGTTTGCCCAGAACCAGAAAAGGAAATGACAGTATTTGGGTGATCGTAGATCGCTTCACAAAGACCGCCCATTTCATACCTGTCAGATCAAACAGAACTGCTCAGAGTCTGGCGTAGATATACTTCAAGGAAATTGTTAGACTACATGGAGTGCCGATCAGTATAGTTAGTGATAGAGATACAATATTTACTAGCAAATTCTGGGAGGCATTTCAAGTAGAACTGGGAACGAAGTTGAACTTGAGCACCGCTTATCATCCTCAGACAGATGGTCAGACTGAGAGGGTGAATCGTATACTAGAAGATCTATTGCGGGCTTGTGTTCTAGATTTCGGTGGATCATGGGAAGACCATTTGCATCTGGCTGAATTCTCTTATAACAACAGCTACCAGTCGAGCCTGACAATGTCGCCATTCGAAGCATTATATGGTAGACCGTGCCGATCTCCTGCTTGTTGGGTCGAACCCGGTAATAGACTTGTGTTAGGGCCTGATATGATCCGAGAAGCTGTCGACAAAGTCGATTTCGTTAAGAAACGATTACTCGCCGCCCAAAGCCGACAAAAGAGCTATGTCGATAGGAGAAGAAGAGATATATCGTTTGCAGTTGGCGACTATGTATATTTGAAAGTATCGCCGATGGGAGCAGTTATCCGGTTCGGTAAAACTGGGAAGTTGGCACCCAAATTCATTGGTCTGTTTCCTATTCTAGAACGGATCGGAACTCTCGCTTATAAGGTTAAATTGCCTGATTGGTTGCCTGGTGTGCATGATGTATTTCACATATCTCAACTTCAAAAGCAGTTTCATGATCCAGACTTGATAGTGGAAGAAGCAGCTCAACAGGATATTGAAATTACTCCAGAATTAGTTGTGAGAAGAGAGCCGCTCAAGATTATCGACAAAGAAACCAAAGAGCTGAGGAACAAGAAGGTTCACTTAGTCAAAGTGCAATGGAGTGGAGATCTGCGAGATTGTACTTGGGAAACTGAGGAGATCATTCAGAAAGCCTATCCTAGATGCCGAGTGGATATATCTGATTGACTCCGGTGCAAGGTACATTAACCATACTTTGCATTACCAATTAGTTCTCTACTTTGTTGTTATTTTCTTTCCATGGATGTGCAATTTTAATTCTCTAGTCTGAATGATTTTAAAAAGAGTATAGAAATTGATTAGTATATTTTTGAAAAGTTAAAAACAATTTGATTATCGTTTGTGTTGTGTGATAGTAGATTTGATTAATTGAATTATTAAAACGATAGTTAATTTGATCAATAATAGAATAATGGTAGAATTTATTCATTTAAATCACACATTGAACTGATTAGAAAATAGATAGAAATATATACTTGTGCATTATATATGTTTGAACAGGTAATTGGATAGCTGTTGAGTAAAGAATTTATTTGCGTGCCCGACAAATAGGTAAACCTTAATGAGTTGGATGCGAAATATTATCATATCAACTCCTGTGAATGCCATTGGATGCGGAGTGCTGGTTGTTCTGTGTGAAATAATAAACATCGCCATAGGATAGTAACAATTAATTTTGAACTACACTGCATGGCATACTTCTGAATATAGGCATACTTCATCATATACCACAAAAGCATTTGGAGCTTGTGTGACGGGGTGGAAGATTTACCATACGAGCGAGAGGCTTGTATGGCAATGACTATATTTTACAGGTTGAACTGATGACTGATATAGACTATTTAAATTGTAACGATAAAATTGCCAGATTAATAAAACCCCACACGGGTCTGGAGTTGACAATAATCACGTCTCTCTAGTTATTAGATACGGCACATGGACTATTTATTTCCCACACGGGACGAGGTGACGAGGATTTATCCTCTGGAGTAATTAAAATACACACTCCCTCAGGCTTTGACAAGGTGACGAGAATTTATTCTCTGGAGTTATTATCTATACACGCTCCCCTGTAAACACCAGAATATATCACTATAAATATGTGTATGCTTATTAGGATTTATTGGGTACCTAATACGGCTCAATAAATTTCCAAACCTCTCCCCGTACAAAGGAGGTTATGGCGAAATTTTTCGAAAATTCCGGGTGTTAGCCAAATTTTTGAAGAATTTGAAAATTCTCAGAAACTGAAAAGTTGGAGAATGGAAGCCAGATCGAACGTAGAGTTGATTAATCAAACCACTTTTGACTTTGTTCCTTTTCGGGGACGAAAAGTTTTAAGTGGGGGAGATTGTAACGACCCGGAAAATCTGAACCAATTTAAAAAATTTAAATTGGCTAAAATAGTGGATTTTAAATATTTAAAATAAATATTTTAAATAATAGCAGTGAAAAGTGAGTTTGAATCGACATTTGAAAATAAATATAATTACTTTGAATTATAAACAAGGCCTGAAATGGCGCGGTAGTTTCAAAATTTGAATTCAAACTTCAACTGACTGTACCGGGTGCAAAACAAAACGGATTTGAGTGAAACCAAAAATATTTAAATCTGTTAGTGAATACCTTTCTAACGAATCTGAAAAATTGAAGTTTCATAGCGGACAGCAAAAGTTATGGCCAAATGAATTTTCAGAAAGGTCGCTATGGAATTTATATAGCCCGTGAAATTGGCCATTTTGCAAATGACCTCGGAATTCGATGAAACCACTTTTGTTGGATCCGGGATGTGAAGTTATTGCTAGGTTTCAAATTTCATAATTTTTGAAGCTAGTATATGAGCGTGGCAAAGGAAAATGTGTTTTGGTCAATTATAGTTAAATTGGATCGAACAGAAATGGGCCTTTTTGCAAACGGTCTCAGAATTCGACGAAACTAGTTTTGTTGGGACCGTATCATCAAAACATAGCTAGATTTATTTTTCTGGAATTTTTCGAATCAGTTTGTGGCCCTGGGAAATTGAAATGTACGTTCAAATCAAATATTGAATGTTTTATATTTTAATTTGAGGGGAAAATGACTGAAACATTCGAATGGGCCTTCGAAACATATCCCATTGTGTTCGGAATGGGGGTAAAACGCTAGGGACGACAGTCGTTGGGTCTGGATTGGGGTTCGTGAGAGAAAGAGTGTATTTTCGAAATTTAAAAATATATAAATAAAATAAAAAATATGATTGGCCCTCACTTTATCTCTCTCCCCGCTTCTTCCCAGAGACCCTCGAAGTCGATGGCGGCCCGTATTCCTCCCTTCGCTTCCATTTTCTGGCAAATCCGTTCACCTTTAGCCCCCACTCCAGTTAGGATTTTTGTAGATCTTGACCTAAGCTTCAAATCCATACCAACCTCACCTCCCCTCGTGTCGTCGTTCTCGAGATAGGAGCCTCCAAAGTCTTGCCGTTCGCGCCTTGATTCCGCTGCCCAGAGACCATCGAGTTCGACCCCCTCCGTGGCGCACATGCGCCTCTCCTAGCCCGTCAAGGTGGCGCTGGCCGATCGAAGCAACGATAAACGGATTTGAAGATAAGCTGAAACCTAGTTTTGAACAGGTTTGAAAAGTATACGGCTTTGGTTTATTTAAACTAATTTCGACAAATAAAAGCGTTGCTAACTTAGAAAAATCATATCTTTTTGCTATGTGGTCGAAATTCAGTGAAACAAGAGAAAGTGGACTCGTGTGGACGTCTTCTACATTCTAGAAGAAACCGCGTATTTTTCTGAGCCTTCTGCTATTTTTGGTGGAGTGGAACCCAATGTGAGATTTCTAATTTATAAACGATATGGAAAACGATGATGTATAAATTATATAGTCGATGTATGAGTTATATAAGCGTTGTACACCTCTTGTATAAGCGTTGTATAAGTTGTACGTTCGATGTATAAGTTGTATATGCGTTGTAAAAATTATATATGTGTTGAAATAGAAGTGAAATGCTATATATAAATATATATATATACGCCCCTCATCCACAAACCATGGACGATATTTATTGGTTGTGATTGGTGTGAAAATTGATTGATAGCGAATGGTTGATTGAAATTATTTGTGGTTGAAATTGATTGATTGTGGTTGAAAAAACCCGTTTGTGGTTGAGAAATATTTGGTTGAATCCACATAGGATTAGTTTGTGGAAATGAAAAAAATATACATGCCGCCTGCGTGCGAACTAGATGCATGATTCCCCATTGTCAAAAGTTGCGAGGCTTTAAGGTAGAGCGAGGAGCCGTACTAGGGACGGTCCCGGTTTTAACTACCCTGCCGTTATGCTGCCGAAATTTTGAATAATATTCATGTGTTAGAATTATTTCCATTTGTTGAAACTATATTTATTCGTTGAATAGAAAACCTTCATGTGTTGAATTGAAATTCATTCGTTGAATAGAATTCATGTGTTGAATGGTATTCGTGTTTTTAAATATAAAAATCACCTTTTTATCTATATATACAAACTATAGAAAACCTTCATGTGTTGAATTGAAATTCATTCGTTGAATAGAATTTATGTGTCGAATGGTATTCGTGTTTTAAATATAAAAATCACCTTTTTATCGATATATATAAACTATAGAAAACCTTCATGTGTTGAATCGAAATTCATGTGTGGAATGGTATTCATATTTTGAAAGAAAGTGTGTTATAATAAAAATCCAATTTTTATCATCGATATGAATTATATAAAATAATCTTGTTTTGAAATAAATTGTTTTATAATAAAAATCCTATTTTTATCACCTATAGTAACTATATAAAATAGTCGAGTTTTGAAATAAATTGTTTTACATTAAAAATCACATTTTTATTATATACATGAATTGTTAAAAATAGTGAAGTGTTGAAATAGAAAATAGTTAGATAAAAATATCATTTTTATCAAATGTATGAAATTCATATGGTTTTGAAATCGAAGAATCGATATATGTATATAAATAGAATTGAAATATATCTAATAATGAAGCTGTAGTTCGTATTTTGAAATCGTGATTTCAAACGATTAGTGCGGGAGATCCGACCATCGGATTTTCCCGAAACTGCAACCGTTGGGTTCGCTTTGGAAATATTTTTCCAACACCACCAACTTTGTAAAAATCCAACAGTTCGTTTGTCTGGAATGTTTAATTCAAATCTGAAGCAAAACAGCGCCAAAATCGATTATATATATATAAATATAATTATATTAAATCGAATAACGACGCTGCAGTTCGTATTTTGAAATCGAAACTTCAAACGATTATACCGGGAGATCCGACCATCGGATTTTCCCGAAACTGGAACCGTTGGATTCGTTTTGAAAAGATCTTTCTAATGATGTAAATTTTGTGAAGATCCAACGGTTAGATTTTCAGATATGTGTAAATCAAATCTGAAGAAAAACAGCGCCACGGCCGCGTTATGGCCCGGAGCGTCATTTTGAATAAATTGGCTATTTTAAAATAAATAAAAATAGCGATAAATCATTATAAAATATTATAAACGATATGGATGTGAAATTTAGAAACTAACTGAAGGTTGGCTAAGTCGAATGGTTTCCTGGGTGTTGATCTGATGTTGTTTTCGGCCTTCGGGGTAAATATTTGGGAAATCGTTCTCTTATTGATTCACGGTTAGTGACTAATGAATTGAAATGATGCGTAGTAGTGTTTGTGTAGCACTTGTTTATTATATACGCGAGTTGCTCAGAAAGACCGGGTTTATCCCATTCTGAATAACTGAATCGACGATAAGAAATCGAAGATGAAGACGGTGGTCGAAGACCGGAGATCTTCACCTCGTTTGGATGGTAACCGAGGTCCTGATTGGGAGGCATCCCGAAATATGGATAATGAGTGGTGATCGTCCAGACGTACGTGGTGATCGATGGGTTTGCGAGGTATATAGTGCCTTCGGTTTCTTTAAGACCCAGAACGGACTTGCAAATGGACAGTGTGTCTGACATTGGAGTTTATTCTGTGCGATTGATAGTCATTAGTTGCATGGTGTGAATTGCCTGTGTGGCATGCTAAGATGCAGTGATCAGGGCTTCTGTTGAAAAGAAAGTCTTGTGGTGATGATCAAAGCACCGCCTGTGTGGCGTAGCTTTGTGTATAACGTGAATTCGCGAACCTCACACCCTGGTATGAACCAGAAACGGGAGCAGGACCTCAGGGAGGGCATGCGTTTTGTTTCTAGCTAGAAGTGGCGTCAGTGGTTTTACATGCCCTGACGAGTTTGACTTATGTGGGTGTTACTGTTGCGAGGTGCCTCGGTTATATCGGTCGATCCGGGACCGATGGAGTCATTTGTTGGCTCATTTACGCCCCAAAGGGCGGAGAGACGCATTGTTCAGGCATAATAATCCACATCAGTGGACCGGCCCTGACGATCCAAGGCTTGCCTGAGACTCGGGCTAGACAGTCTCGAAATCGGTAAGGACTATCTTTTGCTTTGGTTCATGACGGAAATCCAATTTCCAAATACGAGACTGTGCGGTTTTGATTGTATATATATATATGGCGACATGATATATGGTACCCATGCCGTCTATGATTAATAGTTATGATTGAAATTATTTTCGAAACCTATAAACACTAGTAATAATATCAAATGCTTTTGTTTTATTCGTATCAAGCATATTTTGGTCATTATAAGGTAAAACTCTATCCTCCGGTTTGCGTTGCATTATGTGATGGGAACTGAGTCTTATAATGGCTTCATTTTGATAAAAAGCATTGCGATGTTTAAAGGAATTATTTGTTTTAAAGCACTGGCAATCCGATGGAGTAAACCCGTTCCACGAAAGTGGCGTGGTCCTGTGATTAGCCATATTTTAAATGTGTTGAGTAGATTTCTCATACCAGTCCCATGACTGACTCGTAGTTTGTTTCACTTTCAAACTCGGGTGCCCCTTTTTCTACACGGGCAGCCTTGTATTCAGGTTTAGCTGGCTTTATCCGGATAGCTGGAGCTGAAGATGGATTCTATCATTTATCTCTTTTTATGCTGTTCAGCTCCTGTTGTACATATTATGTTTGTTTCCGCTGTAGACAATTTTGTATAGTTGAACTGTATTTGTACTAAGTATGATCCTGTATATTGTGTAACTCTGATGATTTCGTTTATCCAGTATATTATTTGTTCATTATCTTGTGTATTTATTTAATTCTGCTCTGCTGTTATCTGTTTATGTGTTATATTCCAAGGATTACCCTTGCCTCCGTCAGTACGCGGTTTGGGGTCGTCTCAACTATAGTCAATCACAGTGATCATGATGATATGGTTATATGTGACCCCAAGTCATCACGATGAATGGTACCAAAATTAGTACTAGTCAAGACGTAAGCACGTGTTGTATTTCTTGAAGTTTTTTGATGTTTCGATTTCACCATTTCGATGACGCCTTATGTAAGAAAAAGGATTATTTATATCCATGTTTTATGGTGGTCTCAAATATGATGTTTCGAGCCCCTTCTGGGTTCTATTAAGATTGACTTGAGATATATTTACAATTGTACCGATGCGTGAAGTATAATTTATGGAGATTCTTTTATGATGAACTTTAATGTTGGATTTGAGATGTATTTATAATTATATCAATGAGATGAGGTGCAATTTATGAAGATTCTTTTATGATGAATTTCAATGATGGATTTGAGATATATTTATATTTATATCGATGAGATGAGGTATAAATTATGGTAACTCTTTAAAATTTGTTTTAATGATGGATACAAGATGTATTTATATTTAATTTATATCGATGAAATGAGGTATAAATTATTATGAGATATGTCTATACTGAGTTTAGTGGTAGATTTAAGATGTTTATATATTTATACTAATGAAAAGAGATATAAAATTAACAAGATTCTACTGATGATTTTTATGATATGTTGGTGATATTTTGAGATTATAATATATGCCAATGAGATGAGGCATATCTATATGTGTTCATCTTTTTATGATGGGTATATTCTTTGATGTATAGTTATGCTAATCCCTTCTTTAGGGATATGTTCCTTTCCTTTGAAGTCTCTATTGACATTTAATTCACATTGTCCATGATATGAGGCCGAAGCTAAGTTAATTAAGCCTTACCTTTAAGACTTAGCTTGTTGATGTTTTATTTTCTCAAATGTAGTTTTGCCACTTGAGTGTAGCCTTGTTCTAATTATCACTTCTACCTCCGAAAAAGAGATAACATTCTTTCTTAGAAGGAAGTAACCCCATTATGATGTGGTATCCTTTAAGTAAAAGAATATCATGTCTTTCATTTACTTGACCTTATCGAGTGCCTTTTTTATGATAAGTTTAGCTAGCTTGACCTGTGTGTTTTGACTCAGGTCAAACCGAGTTTGTTTCAGGTTTTAGCTTCTCTTTGGACATAGTAGTTTTTTGATACTTCCTTGTGGGATCGAGTCATTCTCGTGGGATTGTTTAGCATTTCTTTGAGATGTAGTTGAATTGTTATTCATTTCCTTTCGTATATTGAGTGGACGTCATACCACTTTGTTGTAGCGTTTGTATTATATTGAGATGTATCATTGCAAATGTAAGTATGTATATATGTATTTGTACTGTTCTATGTTAAGATAGTCGTTAGTTATGATGTTTTGTTCTGATAAATCCATAGCTATCTATAACTTTGCAATAACGATTTATTGAGTGTGTCGATTATAACAACCCGCATTTTACATTTCAGAAGATCGTAAAATATTTTTATTTTATTTCCTGAGGGTTGGATCATTCTCATATTTTGATATGTTATTTATGGGGATGTGAAACATGCCCATAATTTTTACACTATCAGTATTGTACAGTGCATAACTTTTGACTTAGGTCGAATCAAGTGGTAAGACCTGTGCCATTGAAAAGGAAATGATGACTGTCTTTCCGTAGAGTGGTTACATTAAAGATTTGGCTCAGCGGTATAGAAGGAATCGCAGTTTTAAGGGTTTTCAGTTGGTTATCCAGGTTTGGTAAGCGAAAATGGGCTGAATTCGGAAGGCCCATTGGCGGGCTGGTGGAAAATATAAATAGAGGGTCAAGGGTATGGAGAATAGGTTGCTTCTCACATTCTCTCATTTGATGGCCTTGTGTTCCTCCTTCCTCTAACACTTTCCACTATTAAAAATCAAAATCTAAGAAGGGAAATCATAGATCTACAACATTGGAGGCTAGATATGCATCGTTTCAAGGGCGAATTCATCAAATCGAGCAGATTGAAGCAAGATCTCCACTATCTGGATTCAAATTTCACCATTTTTGCTTTGTTTTAGAAAATTGGTGAGTGATATGCATCTCTCACATAGATTCAACGAAGTATATGAATGTTTGATCATGTTTTTTTTATCAAATTCAAGTGTTTTATCATATATCTACACCATGATAAGTCCTTTTTCGTATGAATCACCCTATGATCTAATTTAGCAAGTTTAAACTGGTAATTTCTATGTCATTCCATATGCATATGCAAGTTAGATCCATAATTTAGCTCATATGGCCATTCATCTTGATTTTGATGAAATTTGCATAATTTGGTGGTAATCATCATATTCATGTTGTTATTGATTTCAAAACATGCTTGTGGTTGTATTGAATGAGTCATATGAGTTGGTTTCGTCGATGACGTCCGTTGGCGAAGTTTTGGTCGAAATTGGGCTTGGATTGGGAAAGTGCAGGTTTTGGGTCAAACGTAAGTGTTTTGTGTCGAACGTGCTACGGTGCTGTGGGTCGAACGTGCTACAATGTTATGGGTCGAATGTACTATAGTATTGTGGGTCGAACCGTGCTACAGTATTGCGGGTCGAACGTGCTACAGTCTTGTAGTTAAACATGCTACATTGTTGTGGGTCGAACGTGCTACAGTATTGTGGGGAGAACGTGTTATAGTATTGTGGGTCGAACGTGCTACAGTATTGTGGGTAGAACATGCTACAGTGTTGTGAGTTGAACATGATACAGTGCTGTGGGTCAAACGTGCTACAGTGCTGTGGGTCGAACGTGCTACAATATTGTGGGTCGAACGTGCTATAGTGATGTGGGTCGAACGTGCTACAGTGTTGTGGGTCGAACATGCTACAGTATTTCGGGTCGGCGTACACTTCTATAGTGTTTTGGGTCGAGCATACCACTACTACAGTGATTCTGGTCGCGTATTGCTACAAATCTGGTCATGCATTTCTCAAGAATGTACTGAGTTCGTGTGAAGCGATTGCTCTAAAGTGTTCTAAGAATAGTCGTAATTGATAACGACTAGAGATGAGAAGGAAGAGGAATTATCTTTATCGTAGGTTCTACCGGGCTCATAGAAGGGGTACAATTGAAGACCGATTGTAGGTCGAGTATCATAGGCATCGTGTATGGCGTAGACACGTGTTTTGTATAGCGTGTGGGGTTTTGCTAGAACCGGGGCATCGTGTATGGTCCTTTACAGTTGATGGCAAGTTGTTAGCCAGTCATACGATTAACGATGGCTTCAAAGCAAGGTTGGCAGTGATAGCCAGAGTCAGTCATGGACGTTTGAATGCTTGGTTTCCATGCGATATAATTAGATGTTGTATGAGTTTCTTTTGCCATGCGTGAATGGTTGTTCTGATTGCCATGATTGAATTGTTGTTTCTTTTGGATGTATGGATCGTAAAGGCTTTCACTGTTAGGTGTGGGGAAGGCAGGCCTATGTTCTTCTCGGTAGCTTGGTAGATTAGTTCGTTATTTACCCATTCACATATACTTTATTGATGAAGTTTGTTAGCTATTTTATCGCTCACTAAGACTGTTTTCTGACTCAAGGTTTTATGTTTCCCTCTTATTACCTTGGGTTGTTCATCCGATTGTTTGGATGGGCAGACTAGGTGGCAGGTGATAATTTAGTGAGGACGATGTTGATGTTCGGAGGCGAGCAGGAGGCTAGTGTACTATCTTTACTGCTATCTGGTATTTGTTTCCGCTGTATGTTATCCTTCTCTGAGTGTTGTAGTGAGGCAAAATTGTATAAACACTATTGTTGAATCTTGTAACACCCCGTAATTTTAAAACATGCAATAAGGGATAGTTAAAGAATACTTAATTTTTATAAGAAGAATTAAGGGAAACGGGTTGCGCCATTGCATTTGTCTCGGAATTATGCTTGGAATAGAGTCTGAGTTTGCGTAAATCGGATATCATATGAAGAAGTTGTGAAGCTTAGAAGATTTCAGTTTAAAACAAAATTTATTTATAATAATCAAAAATGAAAAACGAATTCAAAAATCAAAATCAATCAAATCTGGGTGAGCGAGAAATCTCCCGATCTAGGGTGTCGACCACCCTAGGGGAGTCGACATAGGTGTCGACCCCCTATAAGGGTGTCGACAAGGGTGCCGAGCCCCCTATAGGGGTGTCGACCCCCATCTGCCCAGATCTGGTAGGTGTGTTTTGGTGGTCTAGGGCTGATGTGTCCTTCTGGGATTGGCTGGATGACATGTTTTTCGGGTTTGGATGGTTCAGATGGATCCTAATCTAATCTCAGGGTCTAAATTCACCTAGAGCATTTATAAAATACCCCTAAACTTAACCCTAATCTCATTGTTATTCATCCATGGCGCCTCCATGCTGCTCTAATCTAAATTAACCTAGCCTTTCTTCTCCACCAAAGCAAATCAAAATAGGAGTATTCAAATTGGAAGATAAGAATCAAATTCTATAACAACAGTTTAGCTAATCAAATTCAGAATTCAGATCTATTCTCTTCTAAAGCCTGTCGCTGTGAGTCTATGTTACTTTCACATATAATTAAAAAGTAATTGTGAGAAGAATGTAAGTTGGATTTAATGATCATGCCTGCAAGTAAGACGAATCATGTCAAGTTTTGTAGATTCTTATTTTTCAGATTCATACCCAAATTACTATTATCATATGCCTAATTGGATCTATTTTATTGTTCTATGCCAGTTCATGTTTCATATGGCTATTTTATGCCAATTTTGATGTCATAATTCTCTTCCCATCTTCTTTTCCTTTTTCTTTATGAGACTAGGCTAACTTCGAGCCTAGCATATTGCGTTAAGATTTGCGTACGAATAACGTTGGAATGATTGGGAAAAGTTTGGGAAAATATTGAAAAATATGTAATTGGGCATAAGTTGATTTGTAATCATGTAATTGATTTGGGGCATAAATTGGTACAATTTATTTACACGGAATTATAGGCATGACTTAGATTAGAATTATAAATGTAACTTGAATTGGAAATTGTGGGCAATTGGAATATATGCTATAATTCAGAACTTGAAATTGGGTTCGAATAAAAGAAGAGATAATGAACGCCTAAGACACGAGGTTAGATTCAAATTGCGGTATAAGACTGCTCGGAACCGCCCGACACATCTAGCAACCGCAATTTGGTAATCTAATGTGAGAGGTGAAAGGTAGAAATTAGATGCGTAATAACGCAAAGACACGAGGCAGATTCAGATTGCGGTATAAGCCTGCCTGGAACCGCCCGACATATCCAGCAACCGCAAAACGGCAATCTAATGTGGGAGGTCTTGCAAGATTATGGTTATAATGAATAAATGAACACTTAACCAAGATAAGACATGTGATAAGTCATGGGAATGATAAAAGGGTTAAGTGGGTAATATGGGTGGCATGTGAAACATAATTTAAACACTTAACCAAGATGAGACATGTGATTAGACATGGGGATAAAGAGGGGTTAAGTGGGAATTCCTAGTGGGGACCAAGCTTAGGAGGGAAGCTTGTGTCAAGTGGGTGGACCCTTATCAACCAGTAACCCATTTTAGTATCTATATGAGCTCGAACTAGGTCGAGGACTAGAACACGGTTACTGGGCTTGATTGTAAGAGGTCAATAAAGAGTTAGCGATGGCAGTGCAAGTCCAACGGGATCATGTGTGTGCGTGGGTCCGGGCTGGTAGGTAGGACGATGTTGCATCGTGTAGGTATAAGCCGTGCATTTTAGTAGTATTGGGTTGCCACTTTAGGGAGTGATACACCCTACTGTGGGACCAGCACGGGTATATACAAGTTAGGGAGCTGTTCGAATGGGGAGGGTAGTGGGTACAACTAGTGGAGGTAGGAGTAGACGGCACCTATGACAGCAGCTAGGAGTACACGAAACTACCATTATTATTATTATTATTATTATTATTATGTTTAGTATGAGGGATCAACTTTCAGTATGGAACTAGCATTGGTGCGGTGTAGGAATTATCCTATAGTGATTAGAATCGCAATCAACATTATATCTTGTTCATCTTGTTTACCTTGTCATATCTGCTTATGTTACAGTCATCTCTTATATCCAGTTTATGTTCTTATCCTGTTACTTTACTTATTATATTGTTAATGTCCCTAGACTTGCCAGACGTATGTCTGACCCCTTTTTATTTCGCCTCTTTTCTTTCTCCCCCCAAGTCCTCAGGGTGGGATTAGTGAAGCTTGACTTGGATTCCTTTCTTCTTGAAGTGCTTTGAAGTGTTGAATCTCTTTTCCACTATGGCTATTTGGAGTGGGATTATGGTTTTACTTTTATGTACTCTGATAATAATTTTGTACAAGATGGATATTTGTGTACTTGGCTTTAGAATGTGGTTTTGATGTTGTAACCAAACATGTTTTGATTTTCCGCTGCAATGAATAAATTTTGATTTTTCTTAAGTACCATTTTATATATCTGTCTTGTGATATTCTGTTCTATACTCTTATAATACTCCATGAAATTTAATGCATTCCCTTAGTGAGTGACATTAATGGATGTGGGGTGTTACACGTGGTATCAGAGCTGAAGGTTACCGGAACAGATAAAAGATTTTGAAAACCGTTTTCATAAGCATTTTTTTAGAAGTATATTCAAAAACATGTTTTAAAGAAGGTGTTTTCAAGAGAAATGTTTATTATGAAAAACATAATCCTCAAAAGCCATATATTTATCTTTCGATTTTTTGTTTTGAATCTCTTCCTTTTTCCTTTCAGCATGTCTGGAGAACCCGTTATACCCGAGGGTGTACAGATACCAGGCTAGTTCAGAAGGTATCTGGAGGCTAGGGCGATTTCCACAGGCCCAGCAGACGTTCCTCCTCCCCCAGCCGTAGCCGTTCCTCCTCCTCCTCCTCCCCGTGTAGATGCTTTTTCTAAAATATGCAAAGACTTCCGTGCGATGGGCCGAAAACCATTTTATGGAACTGAGACGTTTGTTGAGGCTCGGAATTGGCTCAAGGAAGTGGAGGACTTGTTTGATCTCTTTGAGATAGACGATGGAAGGAAGGTTCATCTAGCTTCTTGGTTGATGAAGGACGAAGCCTCATTTTGGTGGGAAGTAACTAATGGAGGACGTGCAATGGAGACGTGGATGGACTTTAGACGAAGTTTCAAGTTGAAATTTCTTTCACAAGCAGAGGAGAGTTTATACATGGAGAGGTTCTTGGCTTTGAGACAAGGGAATTTATCTGTGAAGGAGTACGTTAACAAGTTTAACCAGTAAGCAAGATTTGGTATGGAATTATTTAATACACCACATAAGAAGGCTTTGAGATTTGCCAAGGGTCTGAATGAACCATTACACGGGTTGTCTATGTCCCACATTCCTATGGGGACTACTTTCGAGAAACTTATTGACATGGCATTGATGCATGAAAAGGAGAAAGGTGCTAGTGCAGTGAAGACATGGGATAAGAAAGTGGATCCAAAGAAAGCACAGCAACAACAAAAGAAAGGTGGTAAGGATAACAAGGGCCAAGGGAAGAAAAGGTGTTTTAATTGTGGAACACCGGGCCACTTAAGCAAGGACTGTAGGAAGAATAAGAAGAAGATGGGTTGCTTCCAATGTGGTGAGGCAGGACATATGATTAAAGACTACCCGAGGAGGCAAGGACAAGGGCAAGGGCAGAGGACATGACCTACTTCTGGAGGGCAGGTTCGTGCTCTCATGGCACTAGGACAGGAGAGAGTTAGAAACATTTCTGTTGAAAGTTTGATTTTCCTTTTTGATTATCCTGTTTGAACTTTGTTTGATTTTAGCACTTCATATTCGTTTATACATCCTTCGTTAGTAGAAACACTGCACCTAAATGCTAGTCTAGTTATGGATCCTATTGCTATCTCAAATCCTATTGGGGGTACGGCTCATCTTTCTATGTTATGTCGGGATTTGAGAATATATGTGTATGGCGTTAAGTTCGAATGGAACGCTTATGTGCTTGGCTTCACGAGCTATGGGTTGATTCTAGGAATGGATTGGCTAGCCAAGTATGGTGCCATTCTCGACTGTGAAAAGAGGGTAGTTAGACTGTTGACTAGTTTGGGTAATACTCTCGATATTTCTTGTGAACGTAAGGGTTCTGTTATGCTTAGCTACCTAGAATCTCTCGATACATCTATTAATGATTTGCAATATGTTTGAGTAGTCTGTGAGTATGCAGATGTCTTTGGGGAGGTTTGGGGCTTACCTCCAAAATGCGAGATAGATTTTCGTATATACTTAGTGGATAATGCAAAGCCAGTTGCATTGTCGGTGCGCCACATGGCTCCAAGAGGAAGGACAGAGCTTAGTAAACAAGTGAAAGAGTTGCTTGAGAAAGGGTTCATAAGAAGAAGTATCTCGGTGTGGGGTGCTCTAGTTGTTTTTGCCACGAAGGCTGATGGTTTGCTTAGATTGTGCGTGGAATATAGGGAGCTGAATAAGCTCACGAAGAAGAACAGACACCCATTGCCGATGATAGATGATTTTTTCGATCAGTTGGTTGGTGCTTCGGTTTTCTCACAGTTGGACTTAGCTATAGGATTTCATCAGTTCAGGGTAGCTGAGGATAGTAGAGATAAGAATGCTTTTAGGACTCCTGATGGTTTCTTCAAATGGCTCATCATGCCTTTTGGTTTGACGAATGCACCCACCTATTTCGTAGACTTGATGAGTAGCGTGGTTAGGGAGTTTCTAAACAAGTTCGTGGTGGTCTTTGTGGATGATATCTTGATATTCTCTAGAAGCAAGGAAGAACATGCCCTACATCTTAGGGACGTCTTAGAGACTCTTCGAGCACATCAACTCAAAGCTAAGTTCTACAAATGTCATTTTTGGAAAAAGGAAGTGAGGTTCTTAGGGCACGTGGTCTCTCAGGAAGGGATAGCTGTGGATCCCGCGAAGGTGGTAGCAATCCAAGATTGGAAGGTTCCTAGGAATGCAATGGAACTAAGAAATTTTCTTGGTTTGGCGGGCTATTATAGAAAGTTCATCAAGGACTTTGCTAAGATATCAGCCCCACTTACACGGTTGATGAAAAAGAAATTGACCTTTTCTTGGGATGTTGACTATGACGATGCTTTCCAATGTTTGAAGAGGGCATTGACAATAGCTCCAGTTTTAGTTTTGCGGGTGGGAGTAAACCGTTCACAGTGTATACCTATGCTTGTGGGACAGGGCTTTGCGCAGTTTTGATGCAAGAGGGATGGGTGATATGCTATGGTGGAAGGCAGTTAAAGGCCCATGAGAAGAATTAGCCTACCCACGACTTAGAGTTAGCTGCCATAGTTTTTGTGCTTAAGTCTTGGCGTCACTATTTGCTTGGAGAGAGGTTTGAGTTGTATACAGACCATAAGTCACTAAAGTACTTGTTCTCTCAAAAAGGTTTAAACTTAAGGCAACAGAGGTGGATGGAGTTCTTAGCATCCTACGATTTTGAGATTGCATATACCCCTAGCAAGGGTAACGTTGTAGCTGATGCTTTGGGTAGAAAGAAGTTGACTCTGAGTCCTTTCTTTGTCGAGCGACAGAGTTTAAAGTATATCTCTACCTTTGACTTTAGACCCTCTATCGATTATGTACCCGGTTTGCTGGCATCGTTAGAGGTATGACCTACGCTTTTGGGACATATAGGTGCGTCCCAACGAGATGACCCACAGTTGATTGAGATAATAGACAAACTCGTAAGAGGGGAGTCTTCGAGCCATCTTAGTAGGTATACTATAAATGATAAAGGTTGGTGGTGTAGGGATGGGAGACTTTGCGTATCTCGTGACGGGAGTTTGAGGAGGACAATCCTTGAAGAAGCACATCATTCTAAGATGACCATACATCCCGGTGGTGACAAGATGTGTAGGGACATGAAGCGAGTTTTCTTTTGGGACCGCAATGAAGAAGGATGTGGCTGAGTTCGTTTCTAGATGATTAGTTTGCCAGCAAGTCAAGGCTAAACAAAAGAAGCCTGGTGGTTTGCTTCACCCTTTAGAGGTTCCACAATGGAAATGGGAAAGTGTTTCCATGGATTTCGTAGACGGGTTGCCGAGGTCAAGGAAGGATAATACGGGGATTTCGGTAGTAGTAGATAGACTTGTTGTATATAAGGTAGTTTTATACACAATTATATGATTTTTGTTTGATGATAACAACCAAATAAATATTATTTTAAATGCGTTTGTTAATGTACTGTTCTATATATACATCACAGACAAGAATATAATATTTATATTTAAATAAAATACGACTGTATAGACATTCAGATATTTACATAGTATTTTGTTTAAATATAAATATTTTATTTCAAATATTCAAACAGTACAACTATTTATAACTCCACTATTTGAACACATCACATTTCATATAAATTCCCAGAATATTGTACTTGTAAATAAATTGAATATAATAGACAAGTTTGTTTGAACACAATAAAATGATATTTTATTTCAAACAAAATTTGTTTATTACAAATATCAGTACAATTCTCTCTACAACACTCATACAGTCACTCTGTTACATATACATACATTTTCACTTTCATATACAGAAACATTTACTGACAATGTCAACTTCTCTCTTCAGTCTTCTGTCTTCATAGCTCGGTCAGCCCAATCACCATCTTCATACGTGTCATATCCAGAAACATGTACACAGTATCTGGAATGGATATAATTTCTTATTCTAAGCAGATATAATTTTTATTTTAAAAATTTTATTTGCCTCAGTTTTTCTGGTGTGTTTTCACATTATTTTTCATGACTTGATCTGATTCATCTATGTCTAGTCAGTTTGTATATGTATAGTACAGGGACAGGAAATCTTGTCTGATGGCTGCATATACACACATGTATAAATATACACGCGTGCACTGCCTCTCCAATCAACACGCAATTGAGAAGCAGCCACGTGGACCAACTCGACTCAGCGCAACAGACAAGCCATACATGAACGAGTATCTCGAAAGCAAAACATATATACATACATATATATATATATATAAACATACGTGTATATATACATATATGTACACATGTAGTTTATACAGTGCCGAGCTCAAGCTATGACAAGTCAGCATGTAACAAGTTAGCATGAGTGGTCACAACAACAACAAGAGTACATTGGATATATGCACAGGCACAACATGGTATTCATGTTTCTGAGAAAGATAAAGTTCATGGCATCAATGCAAACTCAATTCAGGACCACAAATACACTAGTGCATGAGCCATCAAGTGGCATATGTATATAGTGTCATGGCTGTATATACATGGGAACAACATAGAAGAAAACTGCAGTATGCATCAAATTATACAAACTGGTGTACATGAAGCATGGTGATCAACACAAGCTTTAATGGACAGTTGCATTATGGCACAACACCGTGCACACTTGAACAAAAGACAAGGCATCAAAGCAACGTGAGGCAGAGGGTTCGAACAAGTATACAATAGTTTTCAAGTTCAGTGCATCGGTTTACAAGAACGCAGCAGGGTCAAGTCTTACATATGCAGTGACACAAATCGGCATGGATATGCAGAATCAAAATCGAAAAACAAACAAATTAGCGTGCAAGTTTTTTCCAGAAATGCTCAAGGAAATTATTCAACACTTTTTCAAAAATAGGAATTTCTTTCCGGTTTTACAATGCACTAATTCAAGGCAAACAGAAGGAAATAAATGTTTTGAGGAATTACAGCAAAAATTCAAAACCATTTTCAATCCAGAATTACCATTTGTTTTTTCCAGGTTTGAAAAAGTGCTAAAAGTAGTCGAGCAATAAGCACATGAAGTTGTACAGCAAGCATGGGAGAAGAGCACAAAACAGTAATGGTGAATGAAGAACCTACAGCATAGATGGTGCAAGTGCAACTAGTTAAGCCAAAGTGCACAATTTCATTTCAGATCAACATGCATGGTGATAATGTTCTGGTTCAACCCTAAATACATGCAAATGCTCACAAAAATGAAGGAAAAAATCTTTTCAGTAAAATAATCAAGGGCTGCAATTATGGACAATAGTTTCTTTCTTGGTATAAAATCAAACAGAAGGGGATCAAGAATTGTTCTAGGGGAAAATTTTATATTTTCAGGTCCATGGATTTATTCCACGACAATCATGCATGAGTTTCAATCAAAGAAATCAATTTTTTTGGCAACGGATTTTCAAAGTGGCATGGTATCTTCCATTCACAACATGTTTTTGAACAATTCATTATTGGCAAGAAATTCGAAATCAATCTATTGTTCATGTGGAAAAAGAATTTATTCTAGTTTTAAACAAATTAGTGTCATTTTCTGGCAAGAAATCAAGTGGTGCCTTATGGGATCAATCAAGCAAATCAGGGAACAATTATTTGGCAAGACAATCAAATATCTTTGATCAATTCATTTCGAAAATACACAAAATAACAAAAGGGGCATGTTTTCATTTTAGGCAAATATTGATTGTGGAAATAGAATTACGTTTGCCAGAGTTCAATATGGTTTATAAGATCACATCCAGATTCATCTTTAAAAGCAAGGAATCAAATTCATTCGTGGATGTCAAAAGAGAAAACAAGTTAAAATCAGGCCAAGTCATATATCGTGAAATCGGAGACTAGGGTTCATTTTAGCCCTATATATGCACGCGTTACATCATTGGCAAATTAATTAGCATCAAAGTCCAACAAATTCAATGTAAAAAATTCAAGAGAGAATCGAATAACTGACAATTTCTTAGGGTTTCGATTGCCAGTCAAAAAGACTTAATCGAACGACGCAAGGATTCAAACAATTCCATCATCTGATTCAAAGCCATAAAGGATTCGATCAATTCAAAGAAGCTATCGATTTGATTTAGGTTTTTTCAGCAAACCCTAGTTTGTTAGTTTTTTCAAGCCGCCATATTTGTTTCTCTAGAGAAATAGAAGAGAACGGGACTAAAGATATGTGTGCAACGCAAAATGAAATGGGCCGGCCAACATGAAGGAGTTAATTTGAAAAGGGGATAACCTTTATTATTTAAACTCCTTTATTCATTTTACAAGGGTTTCTTTTATTTTTCATTTTTGTTGTATTTTAAATTTCTTTTGCAAAATGAATCAAACAGTTTTTCTAGTGTCTGTAAAAAACTAGGGGAATCAGTCAGGGTATTGACTGACAGTTGCTAGAGTCTGTAAAATCTAGGTTACTTGTTACGGGGTCGTAACTAAGGGAAATCTGATCGAGGGGATATCGATCAATCTAGGGTTTTGAGCATTGGGTTAGTACAGGAGCAGGGAGTGTGAGTTTACATGGTCTTGTAAGCAGGATCTGTTCTGTCACCTAGTAGAAACCTTAAGAATACAGCAGTAGGCAGGATTTTGCCGAAGCTGGGTATATCTTGTGTTATTTACTTTCTGCATTTTAATTTCTGCTGCATTTTGTGTTCTGGGAGTTTTTAATATCCCGTAAAAACTGTGATAAACCTATTCACCCCCTCTAATGTTAATCTAGATCCAACAAGTGGTATCAGAGCAGGTTATTTCATTAACTCTAGAGTCATGGGTCATCTTAGTTGTCAACCGAGAGAGAGTCAGTCAAGTTCATCTCCAACTATTTTCGATGGAACATATTTTTTAAACTGGAAACCCAAAATGGAATTCTATTTAAAATCTGTTAATATTAAATGTTGGGATTTTGTTATCAATGGGTTTGATAGTGTAGATATTATTTTCAATGCTTGTGCTATGAAAATTATATTTGATTATCTTAGCACTGAACAGTTTAATCTTATCTGTCATTGTTTAGCTGCGCAGGAAATCTGGAGAACTCTTAATGCAAAGTTTGCACAAAATGGAAACAAGTACTCAAAACCTGCAAAGATCAACTCAGATTCAGAAGTATGTCTAACAGGATTTACCAAAGAAGAATCAGATGATGATAGTGTTGGAAGTTCAACAGATGATGAAATAAGAAATTTTCATATGAAGATCCGGTTTATTTTTGTGTTGATTTAACCAAATCTGTTGATAAAATCCAACTGAAAAATAAATCTCTGAAATCTAAGTATTCTGAGTTGACCAGCAAAATTGTTGATTTGGAATCACAACTTGAATATTTTAAAAATTCTTCAAATTCAGATTGTAATAATTGTTTGAAATTGGAAACCAATCTTGTTCATCCCAATAAAATATTCAAATGTTTGAAAAGGAAATTCTGAACTTAAAAGAAAACAAGATTGAGTTGTCAAGTTTAAACTATTTTCTACAAAAGGAATTTGAAATTTTTAAGACTGATATATATTCCAAATTTGAAATTTCTGAAATGGAGAATTTGTTGAAAACTAATTTGATTTTGAAAGAACATGAAAACAAGATTGAAAAATCCAAGAAATTTGAGTTTGAAAAACAAAAACGATTTGAATCTGAAATTTCTGAGTCCCAAGTTAGAATTGAATTACTTGAATCTGAAAATTTGGTTTTAAAACAATATGATGCTGAAAGGAAGATCACTAATAACCACTGTTTAGATTTAATAAAAGAGAATGGTGATCTTAAATTCAAAATTCAACAACTAGAGTCAACTTTGGTTAAATTTTCTGATGGAGAAAAATCTTTGAATATGTTGTTGAAAAACCAATTTCTACTGGAAATAAATGTGGTCTTGGTTTTAGGAATAATAATGTTTTTGAAAAACAAAATTGAAATGATTTGAAAAATCCCTCAAACTGCTTTGGAAAGAACTGCATTGAAAATTAAAATTCTAAAAATTTCAAAGGATTTTTGAATCAAAACTGTGATGAGAAATCATTTTATAATAAACCATTTAAACATTCTTGGATTCCAAAAATTAAAACAGACTTCGTCAAGTTCAAACAGATTTGGGTTCCTAAAGGCACAAAGATGGATTCTAGTGGTTTTTTGTACAAACAACTCTGGGTACCGAAAGTGTTGAAAACATGTCAGAGTGATTTTACAAATTTTGTTAGACCACTCGATTCGCTAAACAGTTAGGTACTGGAGGAGGCTGAGGAACTGCTGTGAAGAAAGAGAAATAGGATTCAAACTACTTCATAACATTGAATCATTTTCAGTTCCTTAGCCAAACCTGTTGAGTTAGAGATTTATTTACTCACGTCAATTTCAGGTATAATCTATGAACTCATCTTTGGCAATATTCCTTGTTTTTATTTTTCTATGTTTATTCCTCCTTCTATCCTTTCTGTTTATTTTATTTTTATTTTCTGTTTTTGAATTGACACTGCCATATTATTCTTATTCTGTACTTTCTTAACTTCAAATTGCAGAATTCATGATTTTCTAGATATTCGCTTCGATTAAATAAAACTCTGATATTTTTAATCATTTCCAGATCCTGAAATCAAAATTGTATATATATGAAACTGTTTTGAAGTTTATTTTCTGACTGCTGAATTCATAACAGTGTTGATGTATTCTTGTCATATCTGAAACACTGTTGATTTGAATTCTAATTTTTGAAGATCTGAAAATTTAATGGAATTTCACACACCTATGCTATTTTGAGTTTCTTCTAATTCATTTTAGAAAAGCTTGGAACAATATACTCATTACAGCACTCTACTATTTACCCGTTGTGATAATTCCATTGATTTCAGATTGGCTTGGATATTTTATTTGGTCTTGAGTCATTGATTACATCTTGAAATTCACTATTATTCATGATCATATGGTTTGATTTTTTGTTTGTTTGAGATCACTTGAAAATTTCTGATATTTTGAATCTAACACATCTCTTAGATCTGAAATTATTAATCCTGTGTGATTGATTCATTGTATCTCAAGATCTACATTTGTTCATGTGATTTTGAATAAATCACTATTTTTTTGGATCATGAATTATCACTCAATCTAGATGTAATTATTCTGAAAATTTTCTTATATACTTGTCAGAGAATTGCTTGTGAAAAATTCCTTGAAAATTTGGTCTCAAAAACTCACTGTTATTTCATGACTAATTGATTTGAATATCTGTTTGTTTAAAATCATTTGAAATTATTGATTTATTGAATCTCACGCATATCTTGAATCTGAAATTAATAATCTGTGTGAGTAATTCATTGAATCTAGAGTTTCATATTTCTCAAATGATTTCAAATAAATGGTATTTTTAATCATTGGATCATGAATCATCTTATGTGACCATCATCTTGACAAGTATGATTTGAAACTATTTTCTATGCTACTCTGGTACTGTTTTGAAAAATGTTTGCTTTGGAATCATCTGTTTGCTGCTATGATACTTGTGCATAATCTGTTATCTTGTCTGCTTAAGCTTTGTAATTGTTTTGTCTATGATATTCTTGTTTAGTATCATGTTAAAATTCTCATGAATAGAGACATCAAGTGGTATCAGTTTAGAAGTGTTGAATATTTTTTGCTGTATATATATTTTTTATCCCTCTTGGCTCGTATTGTTTTTCATATCCCTCTTATAATTGATTTTCAATTTTTTTTTTTATTGATTATTCATTCAGAAATTGAAATCAATATCCAAATTGAACTATATTTATGCTTCATCAAAGTTATTACTAGAATTTGAAATTGTGATGAATAGTGACTGCAGTATATTTCACAACAAGAGGAGATTTTATTTAGATTTTATTTATATTTTCATGATCGTTGAACATTCATTATAATATCTTTGGATTGGCAATTATTTCACGACCATCTTCATTATCTTTCTTCTTTCTACCATCCATCGTGATTTTATAATAATGTGGAGAGTTTAATATTTTTTTTTTAAAAAATCATCTTGAATAAACAGTGAAAAATATTTGTGATAGAAATGGGACTATGCTATCTTTCATAATTAGTGACAATTGAAATTTTCAATGACCCCTGTACAGTCGAGCATATCTCATAATATAATTAATTTAGAAATTTATTTCAGAGTCCATTTCTGTACCTACCACATTTCTATTATCCATATATTGGTTTTATATACCAAGGAGTTTTTTTTTCATTTAAATGCTGAAAATAATAAATGTAATTAAAATATAAGTGTGTCTCTAACCTCATTTAAAAATCCAAGACCTGGTTATGCATGGTCAGTGTGCTCTTAAATAAAAAAGAAAAGGAAATATTTACTATAAATTGAAATAAATCTGAAATTCTCCTTTGTGTATAAAACTAGCTTATCAATCCATCTTCTAATCTGTGAAATGTGTTAATGTTTTATGACGTATTATGATTTGTTGATTGATAGCTATTGGGATTTGAGATTATTTGATTTTATCACTTAAATTGAATTAATAATTATAGTCCAAATCCATCATTATTTTTGTGCTTTAATATATAAAAAATAATTTTAATCGAAAATAATTGGAATTCAATTTTTAACTCTCCCCATTTTTTATAAAATTCATCGTAAATCCATCATTTTCTACAATGTGAAATATGCCGCCTGTTCTTGGTTTATTATGATTTTTGTTTGACTGACTGAGATTTATGATGGCCGTTCTTCCTCTTATGCTGATATTATATTTATTATTCACTTTTTATCTATATTTTAAATTCTGTATCCTTTTGATGATAACAAAAGGGGGAGAATGGATTGAGATTTTAATTTATGAGTGAATATTTTATAAATATTTTTAATTTTGAAAATTCATTAAATTCATTCATTTCACTCAGGCATAGTTATAGGGGAGCTAAAAAAATAGGGGGAGTTCAAAATTCACTGTCAAACACATTTATTGTGCTCAAAATCTTTTATTTGTTTGTCATCATCAAAATGGGGAGATTGTTGTTTATAACGTAGTTGTATACACAATTATATGATTTTTGTTTGATGATAACAACCAAATAAATATTATTTTAAATGTGTTTGTTACCGTACTGTTTATATATACATCACATATAAGAATATAATATTTATATTTAAATAGAATACGACTGTATAGACATTCATATATTTACATAGTATTTTGTTTAAATATAAATATTTTATTTCAAATATTCAAACACTACAACTATTTATAACTCCACTATTTGAACACATCACATTTCATATAAATTCCCAGAATATTGTACCTGTAAATAAACCGAATATAATAGACAAGTTTGTTTGAACAAAATAAAATGATATTTTATTTCAAACAAAATTTGTTTATTACAAATATCAGTATAATTCCTTCTACAACACTCATACAGTCACTCAGTTACATATACATACATTTTCACTTTCATATATAGACACATTTACTGACACTGCAACTTCTCTCTTCAGACTTCTGTCTTCACAGCTCGGTCAGTCCAGTCACCATCTTCATATCTGTCATATACAAAAACACACACATAGTATTTGGAATAGATATAATTTCTTATTCTAAGCAGATATAATTTTTATTTTAAAAATTTTATTTGCCTCGGTTTTTCTGCTGTGTTTTCTCATCATTTTTCATGACTTGATCTGATTCATTTATGTCTAGTCAGTTTGTATATGTATAATACAGGGACAGGAAATCTTGTCTGGTGACTGCATATACACACGTGTATAAATATACACGTGTGCACTGCCTTGCCAATCAACATGCAACTGAGAAGCAGCCACATGGACCAACTCGACTCAGCGCAACAGACAAGCCATACACGGACGAGTATCTCGAAAGAAAAACATACATACATACATACATACATACATATATACATACGTGTATATATATATGTATATGTACACTTGTAGTTTATACAATGTCGAGCTCAAACCATGACAAGTCAGCATGTAACAAGTCAGCATGAGTAGTCACAACAACAACAAGAGGAAAATGGATATATGCACAGGCACAACATGGTATTCATGTTTGCGAGCAAGATAAAGTTCATGGAATCAATGCAAACTCAATTCGGGACCACAACTACACTAGTAACACGAGCCATCAAGTGGCATATGTATATAGTGTCATGGCCGTATATACATGGGAACAGCATAGAAGAAAACTGCAGTATGCATCAAAATATACAAACTAGTGTACATGAAGCATGGTGATCAACACAAGCTTTAATGGACAATTGCTTTATGGCACAAGACTGTGCACACTTGAACAAAAGGACAAGGTGTCAAAGCCGCATGAGGTAGAGGGTTCGAACAAGTATACAATAGTTTTCAAGTTCAGTGCATCGGTTTACAAGAAGGCAGTAGGGTCAAGTCATACATATGCAGTGACACAAATCGACATGGATATGCAGAATCAAAATTGAAAAACAAATAAATCAGCGTGCAAGTTTGTCCAGAAATGCTCAAGGAAATTATTCAACAGTTTTTCAAAAATGGGATTTTCTTTCCATTTTTACAATGCACTAATTCAAGGCAAACAGAAGGAAATAAATGTTTTGGGGAATTACAGTAAAAATTCAAAACCATTTTCAATCCAGAATTATCATTTGTTTTTTCCAGGTTTGAAAAAGTGCTAAAATTAGTAAAGCAATAAGCACATGAAGTTGTACAGCAAGCATGGGAGAAGAGCACAAAACAGTAATGGTAAATGAAGAAGCTACAACATAGATGGTGCAAGTGCAACTAGTTAAGCCAAAGTGCACAATTTCATTTCAAATCAACATGCATGATGATCATGTTCTGGTTCAAGCCAAAATACATGCAAATGCTCACAAGAATGAAGGAAAAATTCTTTTCAGTAAAACAATCAAGGGCTGCAATTATGGACAATAGTTTCTTTCTTGGTATTAAATCAAACAAAGGGGATCAAGAATTGTTCTAGGGGCAAATTTTATATTTTTAGGTTCATGGATTTATTCCACAACAATCATGCATGAGTTTCAATCAAAGAAATCAATTTTTTTGGAAATGGATTTTCAAAGTGGCATGGTATCTTCCATTCACGGCATGTTTTTGAACAATTCATTATTGGCAAGAAATTTGAAATAAATCTATTGTTCACGTGGTAAAAGAATTTTATTCCAGTTTTAAACAAATCATTGTCATTTTCTGGCAAGAAATTAAATGGTGCCTTATGGGATCAATCAAGCAAATCAGGGAACAATTATTTGGCAAGACAATTAAATATCTTTGATCAATTCATTTCAAAAATACACATAATAACAAAAGGGGCATGTTTTCATTTTTGGCAAATATTGATTGTGGAAATAGAATTACGTTTGCCAAAGTTCAATATGGTTTATAAGATCACATCCAGATTCATCTTTAAAAGCAAGGAATCAAATTCATTCGTAGATGTCAAAAGAAGAAACAAGCTAAAATCAGGCCAAGTCGTATATCGTGAAATCAGAGACTAGGGTTTCGTTTTAACCCTATATATACACGTGTTACATCATTGGAAAATTAATTAGCATCAAAAATCCAAAAATTCAATTTAAAAAATTCAAGAGAAAATCGAATAACTCACAATTTCTTAGGGTTTCGATCGCCGGTCAGAATGACTCAATAGAACGACACAAGGATTCAAACAATTCCATCATCTGATTCAAAGCCACAAAGGATTTGATCAATTCAAAGAAGCTATCGATTTGATTTGGGGTTTCTCAGCAACCCCTAGTTTGTTTGTTTTTCAAGCCGCCACCATATTTGTTTCTCCAGAGAAATAGAAGAGAACGGGACTAAAGAGACGGGCGCAACGCAAAATGAAATGGGTCGGCCAACATTAAGGAGTTAATTTGAAAAGGGGATAACCTTTATTATTTAAACACCCTTATCCATTTTACAAGTGTTTCTTTTATTTTTCATTTTTGTTGTATTTTGAATTTCTTTTGCAAAATGAATCAGACAGTTTTTCTAGTGTCAGCAAAAAACTAGGGGAATCAGTCTGGGTATTGACTGACAGTTGCTAGAGTCTATAAAATCTAGGTTACTGGTTACGGGGTCGTAACAAGGGGAAATCGGATCGAGGGAATATCGATCAATCTAGGGTTTTGAGCTTAGGGTAAGTACAGGAGCAAGGAGTGCGAGTTTACATGGTCTTGTAAGCAGGATCTGTTCTGTCTCCTAGTAGAAACCTTGAGAATGCAGCAGTTGGCAGGATTTTGCCGAAGCTGGGTATATCTTGTGTTATTTACTTTCTGCATTTATATTTCTACTGCATTCTGTGTTCTGTGAATTTTTAATATCCCGTAAAAACTGTTATAAACCCTATTCAACCCCCCTTTAGGGTTAATCTAGATCCAACAAGAATTACCAAGAGCGCCCATTTCATTCCCGTTAAGAGTAAAAGAACAACGGCATGGTTAGCATCTGTTTATCTTTGAGAGATAGTTCGTCTACACGGCATACCTTCTAGTATCGTAAACGATCGAGATCCCATTTTCACCAGTGAGTTTTTGAAGAGCTTGCAAGAGGTGGCAGGAATGCAATTGTGTTTGAGCACCGCTTATCACCCTCAGACGGACGGCCAAACCGAGAGAGTGAATCAGATTCTAGAAGATCTTTTGAGGTTATGCATCTTTGATTTTGGAGGAACATGGGAGGAACACCTTCCATTAGTAGAGTTCGCCTACAACAACAGCTATAAGACTAGTATTGGCATGCCACCTTTTGAGGCTCTATATGGACGACCTTGCCGATCACCGACTTGTTGGTGGGAGTCAACGGATTAGATTTTGCTTAGGCCTGAGATAATTAGGGAAACTTCAGAGAAGATATATTTGATTCGAGGACGCATGAAGATGGCACAGGACCGGCAAAAGTCATACGCTGATAAGAGAAGAACCGATCTTGAGTTCAGTGTTGGAGACATAGTCTTTATTAAAATATCACCGTTGAGGAATGTAGTTCATTTTGGGGGTTTAGGGAAATTGGCACCAAGATTCATAGGGCCATTCCCCATTACAAAGCGAATTGGGCAGACGGCCTATGTAACACCCCACGTCCATTAATGTCACTCACAAAGGGAATGCATTAACTTCCATGGAGGTTTTAAGTGAGTATAGAACAGTAAAATTACAACAAGACAGATATAAAATAGTACTTGGAAATTTAAAACTTTATTTCATTGCAGCAGAAGTCAAAACATGTTTGATTACATCATAATACCATAAATTAGAGTCAAGTACAATATCCATCTTGATAAAACAAAATACATAATCCCATCATCATAAATAGCCATTAAACAAAAGATAACAAGCTGGACTTTACTTCAGCAGTCCAAGCTTTCCCAAAAGAGATAAGCAATCCAACTAGACTCCACTAGAACTTGGCCCAACCTGAGGACCTGAAGGGAAAAAGAATGGAAAAGAGGGGGTCAGACATAAAGTCTGGCGAGTATGACAATTCTAACAATACTATTATCAAAATAACTGGACTAAGGCATAAGCTGGAAAACAAGAAAATGTCTATGAAGAGCAGATTAAGGACATAGACAATCGCTAAAGGCAACGTTATAGGCGCTCCTAGATACTAAAGGATAAACACTGTACTGCACCACACCCGTCCACTAACACTAACGTTAATGACGCTTCCTAATCAACATAGGATAATTACTATACTCTACCATACTGTACCGTACCATATTGTACTAGCACTAACTGCACCCCTACTAGTCATTCTTGGAATTTGATCCCCCTTGGCTAAATAGAATGATGATAGCTTCGTGTACTACTAGATGTACCCACTATCCCCCATGTTTGACTGTATATCTCTAGTTGCTATCATAGGTACCCAACGTGTACCTATCCCCACTAGACGTACCCCTTTAATAATGGTAACCCCACGTATTCCTAGCTGACGTCATAGGTGCCGTCTGCCCCTATCTCCACTAGGTGTACCCCCTTAGTAATTAAATGATAGTGGTAGCTCTATATACCCCTAGGTGACTACATAGGGCCGCCTGCTCCTATCTCCACTAGGTGTGTCCACTACCCTGCCCCATTCGATCGGCTCCCTAACTCGTAGATACCAGTGCTGGCCCCACAGTGGGGTGTATCACTCCCCTAAAGTGGCAACCCGATACAACCGAGAATGCACGGCTTATACCTACACGATGCAACAACGTCTTACCTACCAGCCCGGGGCCACGCACGCACGTGAACCCGTTGGACTTGCGTTGTCACCGCTAACCCGCTTTGGCCTCTAACAATTAGGCCCAGTAGGCGTGTCCCGTCCTCGACTTGGGTCGAGCTTACAAAGATACGAAATGGGCTACTGGTCTGAAAAGGGCCCCCACCAAGCTTCCCACCTAGGCTTGGTCCCCTCTAGTATATCCCACTTAACCCCTCCATGTCTACTTACATGTCTGAATTTGGTTAAGAGTTCTTATAGTAATTCCACCTGCCACCCAAGGCACCCACTTAACCCCCATGTCCCACTTACATATTTACTTTGGTTAAGTGTTACTAATCATATTTTCTTATGCCACCCGAGGCACTTACTTAACCCTTTAGTCATGTTTATTTACATATGTGTTTGGTTAAGTCTTTACTAATCGTATTTCAATTGCCACTAAGGGCAACCACTAGATTCCTCATGCCACCCAAGGCACCTACTTAACCCCCATGTCCCACCTTACATGATTATCTGGTTAAGTATTCCTTAATTTATTAAGGCCATAACCTCATAAAGACCTCTCACATTAGACTGGCATTTATGGCAGCTGGATTTGTCGGGCGGGTCCGGGCAGTCTTACACCATAAAAGAGTCTAACCTCGTGTCTTTACAACTGTTATGCTTTAGTTTGGGCCTAGGACCTCTCACATTGGGCCGACATTTGTGACTACTGGATTTGCCGGGCGGGTCCGGGCAGGTTTACATCACAAACGAGTCCAACCTCGTGTCCTAAGCATTGATTATTATTAATAATCCATTTTCCCCCAATTTTAATAATTCCCTATTTGAATTATTGATTAATTTCCAGTTTTAACGATGTTCATAATTGACTCAATTATGGCCATCCATTTATAGTATGCAAAATTATACCAAATTTCATCACAAGTTCATTATATGCCATTAAAGGCATTCTAATTCAAGTTAATCCATAATTAGATTATGTCCATTACTCCACATTAATTTTCCAATTAATGTCTTAATTAAATTTTCCACCTTTTAAGGCAATTTCTTAACATCTTAATTTTGTTATATGCCTTTTTAAGGCCATCTCATGCAAATTCTCAATATTAAATCTTTTAATATTATTCCAACCCCACGTTGTATGTTTCGTTCATTAAACGTAAAATATACGTTAGACTCGAATAGTCTAACTCATAGCATAAAAGAAATTATCACAACAACCACATATATATGTGACTAAATAAATCATAATAAGGGGTGAAACTTGCATACATCCAAAATTACAACTTGCATAAGGTTATACATGTCACGGATCTAAGGGTGTCAACTTGTTCAAAATTCACCTAATATGATCTCAATCAATTTTCATAAACTTACGTATGAACATGTGTGAATCAACATCATCTAATTTTTAACAACATGGTTTTATATGGGTACACCTAACTCAATAGGCAAATTCCCATAATCAAGTTTTATTTAATTATAGTTTCAAGTTTATGGGTACACCTAACCTAATAGGCAAATTCCCATAAACAAGATCCATTCAAATTAAGAGAAAAAAAAACATAACTTTAAGCATGATCCAACAACATCATGATTTTACAACATAATATAGCATGATTTATAACATGGCATAGTATGATAGTATAACATAGCATGACATGATTCTCAACATAGCACGACATTGCATAAGAGAATTTACAACATAGCATGACATAGCATATATAATTTACATCATACGACAACATAATAACATAATAAGAGATCCACAATATATAGAATTTACAATTACAAATCACATCACTTTCTTGTGATCCATTCATAACTGAGTCAAATTAGTTTGTAATAGTCTTGTGAGAATCATCATACTCACCAACAAAAGAAGAGAATTAGAGAGAGTTCTTTGGTTTGATTTGTTTTGTTGAGTAGAATTTAGTTGTAGTAGATTAGGCTTCCTCTTCTTAGTTTGTGACGGCTACGCTGAACTCCATGGCAGCAGCATGACGGTAGCTTCTCTAATTTTACAAGTGATTTAGGTTTAGGGTCTACCCACTTATTTATAGATTTTAGAATGCATTTAGGCCATTAGATTTAACCTAGAAATAACCGCAGCCGTTCATACAAGATGGGATTTATCTTGTTGACTCAGCAATGAGTCAGAAGTGACTCAGCAAACACTCAGCAAATTAATAAACTTCTATTCATGTTTGCATTAACTGCCCATATATATATATATATATATATATATATATTTTCTACAATGTACACATTATATACATCCCCCTTTACTTATTATTGTTTTTATATACATATTAGATACATCCCCTCTCTTACATACTTATTAATATTTTTATATTCATATTAGATACATCCCCTCTCTTACATACTTATTAATATTTTTATATTCATATTAGATACATCCCCTCTCTTACATACTTATTAATATTTTTATATTCATATTAGATACATCCCCTCTCTTACACACTTATTAATATTTTTATATTAATAATAGATACATCCCCTCTCTTACATACTTATTAATATTTTAGCAACTTTAGTGTTAATAGAAAATTCGGGGTGTTACATTCTCCCCTCCTTTTAGGATTTCGTCCCCGAAATCTTCAAGTCTAGAAGAATGTATATCCTACCATCCAAACGTCCATCTACTCATCCATCATACACATGCGTCCATTGTCCTTAAAAGACTTCTAATGCTTTATGATCATATGCAAAGTGTGTGTACATGTCCTTACCTAATGCGAAATCAGGCGATCTACTGATTCAGTTGACCTCCTTAATGCAAATTATGTAAGTGTCATGAATCCATTATGTATGCAAAAGATCCTAATTGCTTACATACTACTTCTATATGCGTGCACACCCATTCAACCGAATGCAGCATCCATATGATGGTACAACCATTATACATCCATTATACTAAATACATTCACTTATGCAATATGCAATATGTAGTGACTGAGCCGATCTAGTGCCTAAAGTGTGTGTATATATGCATCCACGAGCAACCACTAGCAAACACTTGCATCCATTTTGCATCCATCATACATAACATGTCTCAAACACATGTTTCAACCATAGGATTTATCCTAACTAAAGGTCAAAGATACTAACGAGAGGATATACTAAAAATAAGATAAGATAAGCGAAGTGATAATGGAGAAATTAAAAGACATACCCTCAAAAAGAAAAGGGTACAACGAACGCATCTTCTCTTCTGTCTCCCAAATAGCGTAGCGCTCATCATTTCCCCATTGCACTTTAACTAGTCTGACCTCTCGATTCCTCAACTTTTTGATCTCCAACCCAAGAATGCATGTAGGAGCTCGTCTAATTATTGCATCACGCTCTATTTCCACCTCTTTAAGCAAGCTCGGCTCTACCACCTCCGTGGTCTTGTGTAAACACTTCCTCAAATGTGATACATGGAATACATCATGTATACCACTACGTCTCTTAGGCAACTTCCACTCTGCCCAATCCTCTCCTTAATAGGAAGCAGCCCTACTAACCTTGACGCTAACTCCCTCTTGATCCAATGCGAACATTGTTCCTTGATGGAGATACCCTGATAAAGACCATGTCCCTTATGCGAAACTCCAGCTCGGTCCTCCTTTTGTTGGCATATAATCTTTGCCTACCTTGCGCCATTTTCATCTTCCTTTGAATCAAGTCGATTCTCTTCCGTAGTCTAAGACACATGACCTAAAAGAAAGAAATACTCAAGAATATGATTCACCCTCTTGGTCTGGCCATCTGTCTGAGGATGATATGCGGTGCCCAGACATAACTGAGTCCCTACCGCCTCTTGTAAGCTCTTCCCAAATTCGCTAGTGAAGATAAGGTCGCGGTTGCTCACTATGCTAGAAGGAACACCGTGCAAACTAATTATCTCCTTAATGTATGCGGAAGCTAACCATGGAGCAGTCCTATTACTCTTAACGGGAATGAAATGGGCGCTCTTAGTAAGTCTATCTACTACAACCCAAATCCCCGTATCTTGATTTTGGTAACCCATCGGGTTCCCTTTGCTCCGCTTTTACTTGATGGCACTCCGAACATTTAACGACATATTCAGCCACATCCATCTTCATACCGACCCAAAAGAAAACTTGCTTCATGTCCTTTTTCGTCTTGTCCCCGCCAGGATGAATGGTCATTTCTAAATGATGTGCATCATCAAGAATAACCTTCCTTAAGCTCTCGTCTCGTGATACACAAAGTCTATCGTACTCATGCAACCAACCCTTATTATCTAAGTATATCTACTTAGGTGGCTTGATGACTCCCCTCTCATGAGTTTCTCTACTAACTCTATCAACTGTGGGTCATCACGCTGTGCCTCTCCAATCCGTCCCACAAGCGTAGGTCTAATCTTAAGGATGCTAGCAAACCGAGTACAAAACCAATGGATGGTCTAAAGTAAATGGTAGGGATAAACCCTAAGCTATGCCGCTCAACAGACAAAGGACTCAATGTCGATCCTTCCCTACCTAAGGCATCCACCACAACGTTACCCATTGTAAGGGGTATATGTTACCTCGAAATCGCAGGACGGCAAGAACTCCATCCACCTTTTCTGCCTCCAGTTAAAATCTTTATGAGAGACCAAAACTTTAACGACTTATGGTCTTTAAACAACTCAAATTTTTACCAAGACTTGAGCGCAAAAGCTATGGCGGCCAATCCTAGGTCATGGGTAGTGCAATTCTTCTCATGGACTTTCGATATTCTTCCTTCATAACATATTACCCTTCCTCTGAGACCTCCCTAAGATGTAGGGCATGTTCTTCTCCGCTTCTAGAGAAAACCAGGATGATATCCCATGCAAAATCATCACAACTATCCATCTCTCACGCAGGCTATCCTAGTCAAACTAGACATCCCCCAAGTGCAAGCCCCAAAGGCCTAAACCAATATCAGACAAACACTCAAGGGATACCTCCTTCGAATTCAGACGACCTACGTGAGATGATATTAGTAAAACGGCCAAATAATTGAGCACTTAACCGACTCTAGCTGTCCTTGCCAGTCTTGCTCCAAGGCCATCATTGCTCACCTAACTGGCTTTGAACTATCCACTAGGCACACACGAAGGCTTACTTCGTGCCTCTAGGTAAACCCCGCACTTCATCGAAGACGTCACTATACTCACGGACCACACAAACAAATTCCAAATCACCGTTGGATGCATCAAAAGATTCTATGCGGCTAAGCATTATTGAACCCCTAGGGTCTCAAGAAATATCGAGGGTCTTTCCATAACGAGTCACAGTCTAACTACCCTCCTTTCCCCATCTAGGATGGCACCACACCTGGCTAGCCAATCCATCCCTAGAATCAAACTACAGCCCGTGAAATGAAGGCGTTGCATTCAACCCCAACGCTCCAGATAGATACTTTCAAATCCCAACAAACCATTTAAGGATGAGCCGAACCACCAACCGGATTTGAGACTAGAATGGGATTCTTAACTAGACTAGTATTTAGGTGCAGTATTTCAACTAACTAAGCAGATACTAACGAGTATGAAGCGCCAGAATCGAGTAAGGTCCGATCATGATGATCAAACTGAAAAACTAAGTTTTCAACAGAAATTTTTCTACCTCGTTCTTGCAGCGGTGGGGCTTCAATAGCCTGAACTCGCCCCCTTGCCTGCCTGGATGCCATAAGAGCCTGTACCTGTCCTACTGAGGTAGACCCTGCCCTCTGCCCCTCCTTTGGGCAGTCCTTCACTAAATGTCCTATAACTAGCCTTCTTCTTCTCATTCTCCATTCGTGACCTCCCACCAAGATGAGGTTTCGTCCTTTGTTACCCTAACAGCTATTTGAACCTTCCTCCCCATTGTCCATCTTTAAAGGTACCAACAAGCCCTCCACTTTCTTGAATCAACTTCTAGCCCGTCAAACGTCGAAGTCCCTTGAAGTGGTTTTTCCGTCCTTCGTACGGAAGTTCTTATTTATCTTATCTACACGCGGAGGGGAAAGATTCGAAAAGGGAAAGAGGAAGAGACTCAAGCGGAGAATCGAAGGAAAGGATATGGCTATTGGGGATTATGTTTTTCATAAAAACTTTCGCTGTAAATAACATGTTTTTGAAAGCACTTCTTCCAAAAATACTTTAGAAAAAAATATTTTTCTAAAAAAAAATTCATCTGTTCTGGTAACCTTATGCTCTGATACCACGTGTAACACCCCACGTCCATTAATGTCACTCACAAAGGGAATGCATTAACTTCCATGGAGGTTTTAAGTGAGTATAGAACAGTAAAATTACAACAAGACAGATATAAAATAGTACTTGGAAATTTAAAACTTTATTTCATTGCAGCAGAAGTCAAAACATGTTTGATTACATCATAATACCATAAATTAGAGTCAAGTACAATATCCATCTTGATAAAACAAAATACATAATCCCTTCATCATAAATAGCCATTAAACAAAAGATAACAAGCTGGACTTTACTTCAGCAGTCCAAGCTTTCCCAAAAGAGATAAGCAATCCAACTAGACTCCACTAGAACTTGGCCCAACCTGAGGACCTGAAGGGAAAAAGAATGGAAAAGAGGGGGTCAGACATAAAGTCTGGCGAGTATGACAATTCTAACAATACTATTATCAAAATAACTGGACTAAGGCATAAGCTGGAAAACAAGAAAATGTCTATGAAGAGCAGATTAAGGACATAGACAATCGCTAAAGGCAACGTTATAGGCGCTCCTAGATACTAAAGGATAAACACTGTACTGCACCACACCCGTCCACTAACACTAACGTTAATGACGCTTCCTAATCAACATAGGATAATTACTATACTCTACCGTACTGTACCGTACCATATTGTACTAGCACTAACTGCACCCCTACTAGTCATTCTTGGAATTTGATCCCCCTTGGCTAAATAGAATGATGATAGCTTCGTGTACTACTAGATGTACCCACTATCCCCCATGTTTGACTGTATATCTCTAGTTGCTATCATAGGTACCCAACGTGTACCTATCCCCACTAGACGTACCCCTTTAATAATGGTAACCCCACGTATTCCTAGCTGACGTCATAGGTGCCGTCTGCCCCTATCTCCACTAGGTGTACCCCCTTAGTAATTAAATGATAGTGGTAGCTCTATATACCCCTACCTGACTACATAGGGCCGCCTGCTCCTATCTCCACTAGGTGTGTCCACTACCCTGCCCCATTCGATCGGCTCCCTAACTCGTAGATACCCGTGCTGGCCCCACAGTGGGGTGTATCACTCCCCTAAAGTGGCAACCCGATACAACCGAGAATGCACGGCTTATACCTACACGATGCAACAACGTCTTACCTACCAGCCCGGGGCCACGCACGCACGTGAACCCGTTGGACTTGCGTTGTCACCGCTAATCCGCTTTGGCCTCTAACAATTAGGCCCAGTAGGCGTGTCCCGTCCTCGACTTGGGTCGAGCTTACAAAGATACGAAATGGGCTACTGGTCTGAAAAGGGCCCCCACCAAGCTTCCCACCTAGGCTTGGTCCCCTCTAGTATATCCCACTTAACCCCTCCATGTCTACTTACATGTCTGAATTTGGTTAAGAGTTCTTATAGTAATTCCACCTGCCACCCAAGGCACCCACTTAACCCCCATGTCCCACTTACATATTTACTTTGGTTAAGTGTTACTAATCATATTTTCTTATGCCACCCGAGGCACTTACTTAACCCTTTAGTCATGTTTATTTACATGTGTGTTTGGTTAAGTCTTTACTAATCGTATTTCAAATGCCACTAAGGGCAACCACTAGATTCCTCATGCCACCCAAGGCACCTACTTAACCCCCATGTCCCACCTTACATGATTATCTGGTTAAGTATTCCTTAATTTATTAAGGCCATAACCTCATAAAGACCTCTCACATTAGACTGGCATTTATGGCAGCTGGATTTGCCGGGCGGGTCCGGGCAATCTTACACCATAAAAGAGTCTAACCTCGTGTCTTTACAACTGTTATGCTTTAGTTTGGGCCTAGGACCTCTCACATTGGGCCGACATTTGTGACTACTGGATTTGCCGGGCGGGTCCGGGCAGGTTTACGTCACAAACGAGTCCAACCTCGTGTCCTAAGCATTGATTATTATTAATAATCCATTTTCCCCCAATTTTAATAATTCCCTATTTGAATTATTGATTAATTTCCAGTTTTAACGATGTTCATAATTGACTCAATTATGGCCATCCATTTATAGTATGCAAAATTATACCAAATTTCATCACAAGTTCATTATATGCCATTAAAGGCATTCTAATTCAAGTTAATCCATAATTAGATTATGTCCATTACTCCACATTAATTTTCCAATTAATGTCTTAATTAAATTTTCCACCTTTTAAGGCAATTTCTTAACATCTTAATTTTGTTATATGCCTTTTTAAGGCCATCTCATGCAAATTCTCAATATTAAATCTTTTAATATTATTCCAACCCCACGTTGTATGTTTCGTTCATTAAACGTAAAATATACGTTAGACTCGAATAGTCTAACTCATAGCATAAAAGAAATTATCACAACAACCACATATATATGTGACTAAATAAATCATAATAAGGGGTGAAACTTGCATACATCCAAAATTACAACTTGCATAAGGTTATACATGTCACGGATCTAAGGGTGTCAACTTGTTCAAAATTCACCTAATATGATCTCAATCAATTTTCATAAACTTACGTATGAACATGTGTGAATCAACATCATCTAATTTTTAACAACATGGTTTTATATGGGTACACCTAACTCAATAGGCAAATTCCCATAATCAAGTTTTATTTAATTATAGTTTCAAGTTTATGGGTACACCTAACCTAATAGGCAAATTCCCATAAACAAGATCCATTCAAATTAAGAGAAAAAAAAACATAACTTTAAGCATGATCCAACAACATCATGATTTTACAACATAATATAGCATGATTTATAACATGGCATAGTATGATAGTATAACATAGCATGACATGATTCTCAACATAGCACGACATTGCATAAGAGAATTTACAACATAGCATGACATAGCATATATAATTTACATCACACGACAACATAATAACATAATAAGAGATCCACAATATATAGAATTTACAATTACAAATCACATCACTTTCTTGTGATCCATTCATAACTGAGTCAAATTAGTTTGTAATAGTCTTGTGAGAATCATCATACTCACCAACAAAAGAAGAGAATTAGAGAGAGTTCTTTGGTTTGATTTGTTTTGTTGAGTAGAATTTAGTTGTAGTAGATTAGGCTTCCTCTTCTTAGTTTGTGACGGCTACGCTGAACTCCATGGCAGCAGCATGACGGTAGCTTCTCTAATTTTACAAGTGATTTAGGTTTAGGGTCTACCCACTTATTTATAGATTTTAGAATGCATTTAGGCCATTAGATTTAACCTAGAAATAACCGCAGCCGTTCAGACAAGATGGGATTTATCTTGTTGACTCAGCAATGAGTCAGAAGTGACTCAGCAAACACTCAGCAAATTAATAAACTTCTATTCATGTTTGCATTAACTGCCCATATATATATATATATATATATATATATATATATATATATTTTCTACAATGTACACATTATATACATCCCCCTTTACTTATTATTGTTTTTATATACATATTAGATACATCCCCTCTCTTACATACTTATTAATATTTTTATATTCATATTAGATACATCCCCTCTCTTACATACTTATTAATATTTTTATATTCATATTAGATACATCCCCTCTCTTACATACTTATTAATATTTTTATATTCATATTAGATACATCCCCTCTCTTACACACTTATTAATATTTTTATATTAATAATAGATACATCCCCTCTCTTACATACTTATTAATATTTTAGCAACTTTAGTGTTAATAGAAAATTCGGGGTGTTACAGCCTACAGAGTGAAGTTTCCCAAGAAGCTTAGTGGTGTTCATGACGTATTTCATGTGTCGCATTTGTGGAAGTGTTTACATGATACCGCAGAAGTAGTAGAGCCGAGCATGCTTAGAGAAGTGGTAGTAGAGCGAGATGCCACGGTTAGACGAGTTCCTACATGCATTCTTGGATCGGAGGTCAAGAAATTACACAACCGAGAGGTCAAGTTGGTTAAAGTCCAATGGGGAGATGATCAAGGAGACGCGACTTGGGAGACTGGAGACAAGATACGCACGTCATACCCTTTCCTTTTTGAGGGTGTGTTCTTAACTACACCTTTTTCTACTGCTTTGTTTATACTTGTTATATCGTTTAGTGTATCCTCTCAATTATATCTTCGACCATTAATTCGAAAATCCTATGGTTGTAAACATTTGTTTGAGACATGTTATGTTTGGTGGATGCAATTGGATGTAAGTATTTGCTAGTGGTTGCTCGTAGATGCATTTATGCACATATTAGGCACTAGATCGGCTCAATCACTTTCATATTGCATATGAATAAGTGTGCATATTTAAGTTAATGGATGTATATTGAATGTGTTATCATATGGATTCTGCATTTGAATGAATGGTTGTGCACTCATATAGAAATGATATGTACCATTAGGATTCTTTTGCATACATAATGGACGCATGACACTATCATGTTTCGCATTAAGGTGGTCAACTAAATCAGTAGACTTCCTGATCTTTGCATTAGATAGGGGACATATACACACACTTTAGCATATGTTCATATAACATTAGAAATCTTTTAAGGACAATGGATGCTTGTGGATGATGGATGAGTAGATGGGTGATGGATGGTAGGATACATTCTTCTTAACTTGAATATTTCGGGGACGAAATCCTTTAAGGAGAGGAGAATGTAACACCCCATAATTTTAAAACATGACATAAGGGATAGTTAAAGAATACTTAATTTTTATAAGAAGAATTAAGGGAAACGGTTTGCGCCATTGTGTTCGTCTCAGAATTCTTCTTGGAATAGAGTCCGAGTTTGAGTAAATCGGATATCATATGAAGAAGTTGTGAAGCTTAGAAGATTTCAGTTTAAAACATAATTTATTCAAATAATAATTAAAAATCAAAAACGAATTCAAAAATCAAAATCAGCCAAATCTGGGTGAGCGGGAAATCTCCCGCTCTAGGGTGTCGAACCCCCCTATGGGAGTAGACATAGGTGTCGACCCCCCTATAGGGGTATCGACCCCCATCTGCCAGATCTGGCAGACGTGTTTTAGTGGTCTAGGGCTGATGTGTCTTTCTGGGATTGGCTGGATGACGTGTTTTTCTGGTTTGGATGGTTCAAATGGATCCTAATCTAATCTAAGGGTCCTAATTCACCTAGAGCATCTATAAAATACCCCTAAACCTAACCCTAATCTCATTGTTATTAATCCATGGCGCCTCCATGCTACTCTAATCTAAATTAACCTAGCCTTTCTTCTCTACCAAAGCAAATCAGAATAGGAGTACCCAAATTAGAAGATAAGAATCAAATTCTATAATAATGGTTTAGCTAATCAAATTCAGAATTCAGAATTCAGATCTATTCTCTCTTCTAAAGCCTGTCGTTGTGAGTCTATGTTAATTTCACATATAATTAAAAAGTAATTGTGATAAGATTGTAAATTGGATTTAATGATCATGCCTGTAAGTAAGACGAATCATATCAAGTTTTGTAGATTCTTATCTTTCAGATTTATACCCAAATTACTATTATCATATGCCTAATTGGATCTATTTCATTGTTCTGTGCTAGTTCATGTTTCATATGCCTATTTTGTGTCAATTTTGATGTCATAATTATCATCCCATCTTCTTTTCCTTTTTCTTTATGATATTAGGATAACTTCGAGCCTAACATATTGCATTAAGATTTGCATACGAATAACGTTGGAACGATTGGGAAAAGTATGGGAAAATATTGAAAAATATGTAATTGGGCATAAGTTGATTTGTAATCATGTAATTGATTTGGGGCATAAATTGGTACAATTTATATACTTGGAATTATAGGCATGACTTGGATTGGAATTATACACGTAACTTGAATTGGAAATTGTGGGCAATTTGAATATATGTTGTAATTCAGAACTTGAAATTAGGTTAGAATAAAAGAAGAGATAATGAACGCCTAAACACGAGGTTTGATTCGAATTGCCGTATAAGACTGCCCGGAACCGCCCGGCACATCCAGAAACCGCAATTTGGTAATCTAATGTGAGACGTCAAAAGCAGAAATTAGATGCGTAATAATGCAAAGGCATGACGTTAGATTCAGATTATGGTATAAGCTTGCCCGAACCGCCCGGCATATCCAGCAACCGCAAAACGACAGTCTATATTTGGGAGGTCTTGCAAATTATAGTTATAATGAATAAATGAACACTTAACCAATATAAGACATGTGGTAAGACATGGGAATGATAAAAGGGTTTAGTGTGTAACATGGGTGGCATGTGAAGCATAATTAAAACACTTAACCAATATGAGACATGTGATTAGACATAGGGATAAATAGGGGTTAAATGGGAATTCCTATTGGGGACCAAGCTTAGGAGGGAAGCTTGTGTCATGTGGGTGGACCATTTTCAACCAGTAACCCATTTTAGTTTCTATATGAGCTCGAACTAGTTCGAGGACTGGGAAACGCATACTTGGGTTGATTGTAAGAGGTCAATAAAGAGTTAGTGATGGCAGTGCAATTCGAACGGAGTCATATGCGTGTGTGAGTCTGGGCTGGTAGGTAAGACGATGTTGCATCGTGTAGTTATAAGCCGTGCATTTTAGTAGTATCGGGTGGCCACTTTAGGGAGTGATACACCCTACTATGGGACCAGCACGAGTATCTACGAGTTAGGGGCTGATTGAATGGGGAGGGTAGTGGGTACAACTAGTGGAGATAGGAGTAGGTGGCACCTATGACAACAGCTAGGAGTACACGAAACTACCATTATTATTATGTTTAGTAAGAGGGATCAACTTTCAGTATGGAACTAGCATTGGTGCGATGTAGGAATTATCTTATAGTGATTAGAAGCGCAATCAACGTTATATCTTGTTTATCTTGTTTACCTTGTCATGTCTGCTTATGTTGCAATCATCTCTTATATCCAGTTTATGTTCTTATCCTGTTACTTACTGATTATATTGTTAAAGTCACTTGACTTGCCAGACGTATGTCTGACCCCTTTTTGTTTCGCTTCTTTTCTTTCTTACCCCCTAGGTCCTCAGGGTAGGATTAGTGAAGCTTGACTTGGATTCCTTTCTTCTTGAAGTGCTTGGAAGTTTTGAATCTCTTTTCCATTTTGGATATTTGGAGTGGGATTATGGTTTTACTTTTACGTACTCTGATAATAATTTTGTACAAGATGGATATTTGTGTACTTGGCTTTAGAATGTGGTTTTGATGTTGTAACCAAACATGTTTTGCTTTTCCGCTACAATAAATAAATTTTGAATTTTCTTAAGTACCATTTTATATATCTGTCTTGTGATATTCTGTTCTGTACTCTTATAATACTCTATGAAAGTTAATGCATTCCCTTAGTGAGCGACATTAATGGACGTGGGGTGTTACAAATCTTAGTGTTCGGATATAACTTTCTAGTCGATATGAAAGTTTAGTGTTTTCTGTTTCACTATCACTACCTGTTGTATATGTTTTATTATATATTATCCTTGCGTTGTGAGTTTTACAATAGGTTCCACTTATGATTCATACCTTGATGATCGTCCATAGCTGCCGTGCACACCTTTCAGCGCATTATTCCTCTTGTAAAGTGCAGGGGTTATCGGCGATCGACACATTTGGTATCAGAGCTCAGGTTAACGATTTTAGCCAAAGTTCAAGAACGTAATCTCGTATGGGAGACGTACTTGTAGATTTCTGTTGGATGTATACTATATGATACTATATAGTATAATTGCGTTTTTACTTCTTTAGCAGCTTATCTTGTATGTGGACTAATCATTCCATTTTAGATTTAGAATGAGTCATCAAACCCCTAGGGATGAGTCTGAGACTGGAAGGGTAGAAGATGGAAGCCAATTGGAAGCATTAACTATTGCACATTAATATCTGGTCATGTTCGGGGCAGCCATGATGGAAATAGCTATGTTGAGGATGCCCATTCCAGAATTGGCAATAGGATGTGGCATTTCTGTGCAAGAACCCTTGAGGAATTCTACTAAGCGACAGAGGGACTGTTGAAACGACCCAAACTCACCCGTAAGGGAAAGCCCGGATTGAGTTGAGTACACGAAAAATCAGAACACAAACAATAGAACATTTCATTGCTATTATAAAAATTACATTAGAGTACAAGAACATAACAGAGTATGAATAAATATTATACATCAGAAAAATAACAGAGAATAAAATACATTACATAGCTGCAGAAAAATAACACATAACACAACTGAAAGAGGTACACGGATACAAAGCTTTTCGAATATTGCTTCAGCTGTAAATCAAGGATCCTATGAAAAGAAGTATCTACGAAAACCAAAACTACTAGCTGCCCGTGTGGAAAATATGGGCACCCAGAGTTTAGGTTAAAACAATAAACACCAAGTCAGTCATGGGACTAGTGTGGGAACTAAAACAGTTATTAAATCTTTACTTTAAAAGTTGGGAAATCATGGGACCACGCCGTAGAACATGGAACGGGTTTTACTCCACATGAATCTTAGTTTAAAATAAAACAACGCAATGCTTTTTGGAAAAATGAAGCTATTATAAGACTCGGGTCCCATCACACAATGCAATGCAAGCCGGAGGATAGGGTTTTACAAATTATTTTGATATTTCTATAATTGTATAGCTTCAATTTAAAACACTTTCAATGTAAATGTATCAATCCTAGACGACATAACTACCATATACTATGTCGCCATACACAGGTTTACAATCAAATCCATGATTTTGTATTAGAAATTGGATTTCCATCACGAGTCAAGGCAAGGGATGGCTCCTCCCTATTCGAGACACTCTAGCATATGCCTTAGGATTACACAACGCGGGACAACCCTTGGTTCCTACAGGGCCGGTCCACACTTACTTTAGTGGATTAATTATTCCTGAACACATGTTTCCCGGTCCTATAAGACCTATCACTGTGCCACTAGGGACTCAATATCTGAGGCGCCTCGCAATCCATCATCCACATAAGTAAAAATGTCTGGGCTCCATTGTAACGACCTAGAATTTTCAATATTTAGAATTTAAATTAATTTAGAGCTTACTGTTAAAAATAAATATTTATAGTGGGTTTTGATATAGAATTTGAAATTTATTTCGGACATAGTCGAACATAATTATTATTTGGATGTATAATTTGGACTTTAAGTTTGAATGTATAAAGAAAAGTGAAAATTAGGCTAGTGTCCCTATTTATGTTTAAAATGCCACGTCTCCCCCAAAGTTTAGATTTAAATCCGGTACCTATTTTAAGGTGCCGCCCAAACTTTTTGCTCCCTTCCGCTTGCTACTTCGCCCACTTCCGCCTTTTCCCTATTTTGATCCCAAAAAAAGGCGCTCTGATATATTAAAAAAAAATATAAATTCTGGAAATGTCCACAGGAGTCAACGGAAAAAACAAAAAAAAGTTGCACACTTATGTGCAACTATTGCCTATAGTAGCATACATGTATGCATATATTCTTTCAGCGTTTTCTGTTGAAAATCTGGACCAATATACACATACATGTATGCAACTATAAGCAAATAACTGCATACATGTATGCATACAAAGTTGAACTGAGATTCATGCGTTACGAATAGTTGCATATATGAATGCAACTATTCTGTATATATGCATGCATGTGTGCAACAAATTCAAAGGGGTTGAAGGCTTCTGAATACGAGCCTGAATGCATGCATTTATTCTGTATAAGAGCGTAAATGTGTGCAACAATATCTGAAGACGACGAATGCTTAAAAAAAAGGCCAGATTTGAATATATGCATAAAAGGAGGCGTAAAACGACATTTAGCAGATACATATATGCATTTATAATGCAGTTGGACGCAACACTGAAATATAAGCACGAACGTATGCAACTATGTACGAATAGGTGCAACTTCTGATGCAAAAACCTGTTGTTTCGCTGTTTTTGTTTATTTTTGGGTTTAGACATGGTTTTTGATTGTTTTAACACCTGAATTCAAAGGTTAGATTCAAATTGCGGTATAAGACTATCCGGACACGCCTGGCAAATCCAGCAACCGCAAAGGGAATCTAATGTGGGAGGTCTTGCAAGGTTACGGTTAAAATGAATTAAAGAACACTTAACCAAGATAAGACATGTAGTGGGACATGGGGTTAAGTGGGTGACATGTGAAATTTAATTAGAAACACTTAACCAAGTTGAAACATGTAAGAAGACATGAATAAGAAGGGGTTAAGTGGGAAATCTTAGTGGGGACCAAGCGTAGGTGGAAAGATTGTGTCAAGTGTGGGGACCCTTTTCAACCAGTAACCCACTCAGTATCTAAGTGAGCTCGAACTAAGTCGAGGACGGGATACGCTTACTGGGTTTCATTGTAAGAGGTCAACTCGGGTTAGCGGTGGCAACGCAAGTCCAATGGGGTCATGAGCGTGTGTGGGCCCGGGTTGGTAGGTAAGACGTTGTTGCATCGTGTAGGTATAAGTCGTGCATCTTTAATAGTATCGGGTTGCCACTTTGGGGAGTTACACACCCCATTGTGGGACCTGCACGGGTATCTAAGAGTTAGGGATCCGATCGAATGAGGAGGGTAGTGGGTACAACTAGTGGAGATAGGGGCAGGCGGCACCCATGACAGTAACTAGGGGTACACGAAACTACCATTATTATTATTATCATTATGATTAGTAAGAGGGGTCAACTTTCGGAGTAAATAGGGTTGTGCAGTGTAGTAATTATCCTATAGTAATTAGAAGCGCAATCAGCGTTTATCTTATTCATCTTGCTTACCTTGTCATACATGCTTATGTTATAGTCATTTCTTACTTTCCAGTTTATGTTCTTATCATGTTACTTTAATGATTATATTGTTGAAGTTACTGGACTCTCCAGACTTTATGTCTGACCTCGTTTGTTTCGCCCCTTTTCTTTCCATTCCCCTCCCCTCCCCCAGGTTCTCAGGGTGGGCCTAGTGGAGCTTGATTTGGATCTCTTTCTCTCTCTTTTGGAAGTGCTTGGATTGTTGAAAGTAAAAGTTTGGCTTATCTCTTTTTATGGCTAATTATGTTGGGGTTACGCTTCTTGTTTTATGTACTCAGAAATTAATTTGTCAAGATGGATATTAAGTGTACTTGGTTTTATTGTTGATTTTGGTGTTGTAACCAAACTATTTCTCCGCTGAATTGTTTTAGATTTTTAAAGTACCAATATATGTATCTATCTTGTTATATTCTGTTCTATACACTTATAATACTCCACGAAAGTTAATGCATTCCCTTCGTGAGTGATGTTAATGGACGTGGGGTGTTACATTGATCTTGCTCCATTTTGTCAATTGTTGTGTACACACTTGTGTGCACGTGTATAGCTTCAATGTTGAAAGTTCCGGCCATTTTGATTTTGTTGTCTGCCATATTATTTGTGCACCCATTGTGCACTTGTTGTTCAGTCTGGACTTAGCTTGCATTCTTCCATTTTCACCAGCATTGACCATTCTTCTTTTCACCATACATGCACCATATTCTTGTTTTTGACTTGAACACCTGGGATTGTTCATGTAGTATTCACTGCCTTTTATACATGCATGCATATCCATGTATACATAAAAACAAGTATATATATACACACACACATATATTTATATATGTGTGAGAGAGAGAGAGAGAGCTTTATGTATTTGCAGTATTAGATTTCATGTGACTTGTTTACTTGTGACTATACGACCTTGTTTTCTTCCACTTCTCTTGGGCCTGAAATGTTGGCTGGTGACTTGCATGTTGAGTTACAGTTGAACTCGACCTATGACTTGGTTTGTACACGCTGGACTTAGCTTCAGATTTGCTTTGTGCATTTTTCTTTTGAACTCCTCTGAGCTTTACCTTCAACACAAAACTTGGTTTTTGGCATTGTTGTGTCATACATGACTGTCCCTATATATATTCATACATTGTATGTGTATATATATATATATATATATATATATATATATATATATATATATATGTATATGTGTGTGTGATCTTCATGTATCTACTGCCATACTGAATATGTCATGCACACGTGTACTGCTTCATCCAAGTTTTTCCATATTGATAGTGTATATTTTTTGCATTTGCGTGTTCATGGATACTTGCAGCATATGTGTTGTCAAGCTTCACCTGAGCATATCAAACTTAATATATTTGTCCCTTACTTTTTCAATGATTGACCATATTGCCTATGCAAAAGATATATGTATATATACATACACATGCATGTGTATACATATATTGTGTATGTGCATAACATATATATGTGAGCACTAGAGACACCGTCTACCTTCTGGTATTTATAGTTAATTACTGTGAATATCACAAGCTGTCTAGACATATATGGATGAATATGCATATCAAATCAAGTAATGAAATATGATGAGAAACACACCAAAATTCTGAGGTAAATAAATTTTAGAAATAAAATTATATCCGCTAGAATTTAAAATTATTTTTTTCTAGTTTACAGTTGTGTTTCTATGATACATAAGCAAGTGACTGGACTTACAGTGAAGCAAGTTGAACACAGACCAAAGAAACATTGATGTGACAAAGAGTGAAACTTGTACATGAAAGTGAATGTGATTGTGTAACTGAGTGAATAAATTATATAAGATTGTATGTGTAAATTGAGTGACTTAGAGTTGTAATAAGGGATAAATGTAATAAAAGAAATTGAATGTATTGTATTACAGCGAGATGTACGAATAGTGGAGTTATAAAATTTGTACTAATCAAATGTAGAAATAAAATAATATATTTAAATAAAATAATGTTTGAATATTTAAATTCATGTGCTGGAGTATTCTATTTAAATATAAATATTTATTTCTATTTGTGATGTAGTAGAATAGTACAATTGCAAACACATTTAAAATAAGATATATATATATATATATATGTTTGTTATCATCAAACAAAAATCATATGCTTATTATATACAACTGTAAACCCATTATGATGTGGTATCCTTTGAGTAAAAGGATACCATATCTTTCATTCACTCAACCTTATCGAGTGCTTTTTTCTGATAAGTTTAGCTAGCCTGACCTTTCTGTTTTCACTCGGGTCAGACCGAGTTTGTTTCAGGTTTTAGCTTCTCTTTGTACATTGTAGCTTCTAGATGTTTCCTTTTGGGATCGAGTCATTCCCTTGGAATTGTTTAGCATTTCATTGAGATGGAGTTGAATTGTTATTTATTGCCTTTCATATATTGAGTGGTCGTTGTAACACTTTGTTGTAGCATTTGTATTATATTAAGATATATCATTGCATATGTAAGTATATATATATGCACACACGTATTTGTACTGTTCTATGTTGAGATCGTCATTAGTTATTGTGTTTTGTTTTGACAAATCCATAGTTATCTATAGCTTTGCATTAACAATTTATTGTGCATGTCGATTCACATGAGTTAAAAAACAAATAACATTTGTTGACATATTCAATATATTGTCAAGACAAGGTTATAGTTAGTCGCCCATGACCATCCCTTTTCTCTACATTAGCAGATGAAATTACTATGTAATTCTATTTTTTAATGTGGGTCTCGAGGTGCGGGATTACAACTCCTATAGTAAACCACGTTGAACTCGTCCCGGCGACTCGCAATATCCTTGGTAAAGGCAAAAACACAAGCACAGATTTCTTCAGTTGTCAGGGAACTGAAAAGAATGTTGCTCTCTTGTCGGGAGAAATGATCCTAGGAATAAAAACCAATACAGATGGATCAGGAAAAGGCTCCGAGGCCAAACCTAGGAAGGAATGGAAATGAGAAACGTTGGTCACCCTGACTTTCTCCGGAGTTAAAGCCATGGACAAATCAGGGAAAAGGATATGTTGAATCAATAAGAGATTATTCTTCTTCCTGATTATCGAGTGGAAGAAGATGGAGTTTGTGTCTCCATCTACAATCCACTTAACTCTAGCTCTGTGATAAAGCAAATCATTTTCAATACAAAGTTCTGAGGAGAAGGCGATTTGGGCAAGCGCCCATGCCTCCTTATTAGCGATAGTAGGGGCCTGATTGCTACATAATTTATTTTCATATTTTACCTCAAAAGAGAAGCATTGTGCGATGTTCATAATTACAATGAATTCTATTTTTATTTATCTATTGTACTATATTATAGCTCAATATTCATATGAAGGCCATTCAATACCAGTTTTCTCAAAACTCCTACACGTTGCCATGTGTCATGGTAGTTTAATTGTCTTAAATTTGTCATTACTTTTGCTTATTGTAATTAATTCTTAAAATAATTCTAACATGTGCATATTTCCCAATTTTTTATTCTGTCACTTTGATTTCATTTTCTCACAATATTTCTTTTTTTCTTTTTCACTTTTCTATGCACGTTATAGCTAAAAAAATAATTATAATCTCAACCTAAATGAAATTAAAAATCTGTCTATTTTATTATATGAAAGATCAATATTCATTTATAGTTCCTGTTTTCTAAAAAATCCTCTTGTTAACGAAATTTTTGTCAACACCGGAAATAGGCTTAATGATGCATATATTGAAGCTTAACAGAGTAATTAATCTAATAGACGTTGGAATGCAGCTTAGTCTCAAGAAGCCTGAGTTGATCCACCACTTCCTAGGCATTAAGACCTTAAGTTTGAAGATTAGTTACACTTCCTTCTAAGAGGTAAGTATCACGCTTGCGAACCTATAAGATCAATTGTTTCCTTGGGATGAGGGCTCTACGAGTTATGAAAGGTTGAATACCTTATAGCACTAGTCATCCTTAGATTCAGGATAAAATAATGTACATTGTGTTGAGAGGAAACAGGCTAATGCTTCACAATTATTAGGTCATTAACGTGTCATAGCACTTATCGACATAGGTGATACTTCCACATCGAACAAGCCTACGAAAGGCCATGGTTGTGTTAGTTATCAAATCCCAAGCTTACAACAGGTTTCCGCTATGTGTTGTGCTTCATTAGGCTCATTATGAAAGAGCTAAGTCACTTATAGTAGGGTCGAAAGGGAAAAACTCTTTGGTTCAACCCAAAGTCTATCCTCATCCGAATTGATTGTGATTAACCCTTTCATGGAGAAGGTTAACATTAACCCCCTGTTTATTCATGACAAACACAATATGATTATCGAATCGAGAAATATTTAAGTCTCGTACTTCTCCTTTTTATTTATTTCGAGTATATTACAAGAATTGAAGCAATCCCCAAACTGATTTAGAAATTAGGGTTTGCACTTGAAGAAAGAAGTACAAGATTGTAGAATGAAAAAATCGTCCCCTAAAATATGACCCGTATGGTCTTATTTATAGACTATTTGGACCCCCTTTTGTTATTGACCCAACAGGACCCCTTTCTGATGTAGCAGCATGGTGTCAGCCACCCCGCACCTTTCGGTTCCGATGGTAGGGGTTCCGACTGCCTTTCTTTGGACTTGTTGTTATTTCTGAGAACAATTTAGCTTTCAACGTACTAGTCTTAGCTTTCGGAAGGTTGGTCGCAGTCTTAGGAACTTCTCTTTGATGCCGCTTCAACTTTCCGCATCGATTCCAAGTTAATTGGTATGGATAGGTTTGGGAATGGCTTTCGACTTTCGGGAATAAGCTCCGGTAACCGACAAGCTTTAAAGTTGATAGCAGGCTTTCGGGGTATCTTTCTTGTGTTTCTGCTTCTTCTACTTTTGATATCTTCACCTTCCTTTGTATCGACACTAAGTTAATGAGTGCCGATAGCCCCTTCATCTTCTTTTATTTGGTTTCATGTTTCTTGTCTCGCCTTTGGTTTTGGGTTATAAACTCCGTTCTTTCCATCCAATCTGCTTCCGGCTGCCAGTAATTTGCCTTCCGGATTTAGTTCATACTAGCTGCTTTTGGTGTCACTAGTGATTTGCCTCTATCTCCTTTCATAACGAAACCAAGCTTTCCTCTTCTGTGTTAACGTCGACAGCTTGTTGACCCAATCGCCTTCTTCATGCTTTCGGCTTCGGTCTATTGTCGGTTTCATGCTTTCGGATCACTCTTCTGTGCTGGTTGCAGTCTAATACCCCTTCACCATCAGTTGGCTGTGGTGTTGAATTTGGTAGAAACATTTGCCACCCTCCCCCCAGTGAAGGGGTATTTCTGACTTTCCAAGTCAACTTTTCCTTTTTAACTTACATCATTTTGCTTAAACTTTTCCCTGCATTTTATTCCTGCATAAATTTCAACAACTAATACTTTGCGTTTGTCTTTTGGTCTTAATATACTTTTTCACTTATTTCAACCATATCATATTAAACATTGCTTGGGCCTAAGTCCGAGAGCATGTTAATGCTTCAAAGTCTTTAATGCTTTATACCTTACCGGAAGAATAATGAATAAGGCATAGAAAATTTCTTGGCAGCTAAAACGTGGATAGAATTTATCCTTATTACTAAACCCTAAATGTTCATAATAGAAGACCAGAATCACCTTTCTGGACATAAAAGAAGTCCCGAACCAACCCAGATTCAGGTATTAAATGTAGAAGACCGTAATTCCATATTTATTAATAATAGAAGTCTTGAACCAACCCAGATTCGGATACTAGAGACATAAGACTATAAATCCACTTCTTGTATTAAGCAGAAATCGCGAACCAACCCTGATTTGGTATTAGATATATAAGACCAGAAATTCACTTTTGGTATTAAGTAGAAGTCCCGAATCAACCTAGTTTCGGGTATTAAATATATAAGACCATAAACTAACCCAGATTCAGGTATTGGATATATAAGACAAGAAATCCACTTCTAGTAATAAGTAGAAGTCCCGAACCAACCCAGATTCGGGTATTAAATATATAAGACCAGTAATCCACTTCTAGTACTAAGTAGAACCCAAATGAACCTAGATTCGGGTATTAAATATATAAGACCAGAAATCCACTTTTGGCATTAAGTAGAAGTCACAAACAAACCAGGATTCGGGTATTAGATATATAAGACCAGAAATCCAATTCTAGTATTAAGTAGAATACCCGAGCCAACCCAGATTCGGCATCGATGCCATCTCTAGGCTTGTTTTTTATGGCAACAGTGTGTGCGTTGTTCCCTTCTTGCGGGATGCTTCTGTAAATAGAAGTGACTACATGCTTAGGATGCTCCTCTAGAGCTTTTGTTCCCTTTTCTCGGGATTAAATGTAAGCCGGGGATGTACGTGCTCACTAGCCCATTCTCCAGGCCTTTATTTAGCAAAGCAGAGGATGGACGTGCTTTGTTAGCCGCTCTCCGAGATTTAGACTGTCAAGATAGAGAGTGTACGTGCCTTATTAGTCACGCTCTCTGGGATTTCACTCCCTTCTGTGGGGGGAGACATTAGTAGAGGTTGAGCGTGCTCTTCAGCGAGCAGAGGCAGGACGCACTTAGTCGAAGCAGAGGCAGGGCGTGCTCTTCTACGAGCAGAGGCAGATGGTGCTTATTCATTTCCTTCTGCGGGATACGAGGAACTTAAGAAGAGGTAGGACATGCTCTTCAGCGAGTAGAGGTAGGATGTTCTTAGTTCATTGTAGAGGCAGGAAATAATCTTCTATAAGCAGATGTAGAGAGTGCTAATTAGGTGCTTCATCTCGACCATTTCGGGCGTGGATCGGAGTCTTACGCTCGTGATGCTTTATCCTGGTCCTTTTTGGATTGGATGATTCTAAAGGCTTACACCCTTCCTTCCTCTGGAAGGTGCCTTGCCCTGTCCATCTTGGTTGTGACAAGGGTTTTGACCATTGTAGGTTACTTCACCCCTTCTTTGGGTAGTTCAAAATTTAGAAAGGTTTTTCGTACCCTTGTTTGTGCGAGTATTCTTGGAGAATACTTTTCTTTATTCTCTTATTATCGAAAAGTATGGCCTTAGTTGTTCCGAGTACCATGTTATAGGTACGAGATTGTTATTTGGTTTGCAGAGTCGATACGTTCTAGGTATGACCTCTTAGTGAATGATCAGGGGTCCCTCCCAGTTTGGGCCAAGCAGACCATCTGATGTATTCTTTATGTTGGTCATTACCCTTTGTAAGAAAAAGTCTTCTTTAGTGAAGGTTCTTGCTTTAACCCTCGAATTGTAGTACTTAGTAATCTTTCTTTGATACTCAGTCGTCCTAACGATGGCATCGTCCCTCAACCCTTGGATTAGGTCTAAGGATTCCTTTCTTAATTCTTGATTAGGATCAAAAGCATAGGCTACTCTTCTGTGTGAGGGAATCTCAACCTCGACTGGAAGCATAGCTTCACACCCATACGTCAGGGTGTACAGACTGTGTCCCATTGTTGTTTTGGTGGAAGTTCTATATGCCCAAAGCATTAAGGGTAATTCATCTGCCCAATTTCCTTAGGCTTGGTTCATTCTTTTATTTAGAATTGTCTTTATGGTTTTGTTTGCAGCTTCAACGACACCATTTTCCCTTGGATGTGCCATAGAGGAAAAACTTTTTATGATTTCGTCCTTATCCTAAAATCATGTGAATTCACTTTCAAATCGCGTTCCATTGTCTGATATGATTTTGTAGGGAATTCCAAAGCGCGTGATGATATTCTTTATTATAAACCTCAACATTTTGTTGGATGTAATTATCAGAAGGGGTTCTGCTTTCAGCCACTTAGTGAAGTAGTAAATGGATACCACAACATATTTAGCTCTACCCTTGGAGATTGGTAGGGGTCTGATTAAGTCTATTCCCCATACCTCGAAAGGCCACGGGCTTGAAATAGTGGTTATGTCAATTAGAGGCAGTTGTGGTATCTTGGAATACCTTTGGCATTTTTTGCATTTCTTGACAAAAACAATTGCTTGACTAACCATTTTCGACCAATAAAACCCTTATCGCATAACTTTCTTAGACAACTTAATTCCGTTGGAGTGGTCTCCACACAAACCTTCATGTGCTTCTTTTAACAAGTTGAGCCCATCTTCGAGGATTACGCACCTCAGGTAAGGGAGCGAATGTCCTTTCTTATAAATAACTTTGTCTGCAATCACGAATGTAGGAGCTTGGTGTTTTATCTTTCTGGCGTCTAGCCTATTGACAGGAAAGGTTCCTTTTAGAAGATAATTCATGGTAGGAGCCATCCAAGCGCTCTCGTAATAGTATTCTATTTCAACCGTCATGGGATCTTCACTGGGAGCAACTCCCTTTTCTACTTCACTTTCTTTTCCCAAGAACTGAGATCTAGTAAAGACTAGCAATTCCATTCCCGATTCAGATGCTTCCTGCTCAGTGCTATGCTTTTCTTGATATCATGTGCTCCACAGGAGCTAGCCAATTTTGCTAATGAATCAGATTGAGAATTCCCTCCTTGGGATTTGGTGTATGGAAAAATCTTCGAACTGAGCAAGCATCTTGAGTATTCTTTTCACATATAGGGCCAACCAAGCATCTTTGGTTCGGTAGGTTTTCTTGATTTGATTCACCATTAACTACGATTCACTAAAGATCTCAATTCGAGGTACTTTCAATTATAGTGCTAGATTTAGTCTTGCCATCATCAATTCAAATTCTGCTGCATTGTTTGTTGCTACAAAACCCAGCTTCATTGAATAATGTAAGCGATGTCCATCAGGGGTAATTATTATGTATCCTGCCCCTGCTCCCTGTTCGTTTGAAGCTCCATCTACAAAGAATTTCCACTTAGTCTTTAGATCATTTTCCTTCGTTGATGGTTCTGTAATGAAACTTATGCATTCGTTTACAAAATCTACGAGAGCCTGCCCCTTAATCTCTACTCGATGTTGGAATTCAATTTCATATTGGTTAAGCTCAATTCCCTATTTCACTAACCTTCATGAGTTTTCTGGCTTGCTGAAAACTTGTTTAAGCGGGAAGTTGGTTAATATTTTGATAGAATGTGCCTGGAAGTAACCAATGAGTTTCTGTGTTATAAGTATAAGGCAATAAGCCAATTTTTCTACTATGGAATATCAGGTTTCTGCATCCTTTAGCCTTCTGCTAACCTAACAAATTGGATGTTGAGTTCACCACTTTCTCCTATAAGGGCCGAGCTTACTGCATATTCTGAGATGGCTACATAAAGATATAGATCTTCCCTTTCTCGGGACTAGACAAAATCGGGGGCTTCCCCATGTAATCTTTCAAGTCTCAAAAAGTTTTTTTGCATTCAGAACTCCATTCAAAATTCTTCTTCTTTATGACACTAAAGAAGTGGACACACTTGTCAGTAGCTTTGGAAATGAACCGACTTATGGCTGCTACCTTTCCGTTTAAGCACATGACCTCTTTGCTTGTTTTAGATTCCTCCATATCCTTTATGGCTTGGATTTGATCAGGACTAGCCTTGATACCCTGCTCGCTGACCACATACCCTAGAAACTTTCCGGACAGAACTCCAAAAGAACACTTTTGAGGGTTTATCTTCATTTGATACTCTCTTAGGATATTGAACATCTCCTCTAAATCTTTCAGATGGCTTTCTTCTTTTCTGGATTTCACCATCATATCATCCACATATACCTTCATTTTTCACCCTATCTGATCCTGAAACATTCTATTAACCAGCCTATGATATGTTGCGCCGGCATTCTCTAGCCCAAAAGGCGTTACCTTATAGAAAAAGGTTCCCCAGTCAGTAATGAAGCTTGTATGTTCCTTATCAGTTTTATGCATTGGGATATGGTTGTACCTCGAGTGGCCATCCATTAGTGATAACAGCTTATTCCTTCTAGTTGCATCTACTAACTAATCTATCTTGGGAAGATGGAAGCAATCCTTTGGGAAAGCTTTGTTTAGGTACGTATAGTCAACACAAGTTCGCTACTTCCCGTTGGACTTTTTTACCAATAAGGGGCCACTTGGGATAAAAGACCTCCCGGATAAAATTATTTGTGAACAACTTCTGGACCTCTTCTTTCAATCTAATCTGTCTCTATTTTATTGCCTTATCTTTTATCGGATGGTGGTTATGGTCGGATTGATGTTCAGGGCATGGCTCATGACTGAGGAATTGATTCCTACCATGTCCGAGTGGGTCCAAGCGAACACATCCTTATTATGTCTTAGGAATTGAATCAAGATGCTTCTCGATGGTTCTCTCAACCTCTTTCCTATGTTTTTGATTTTAGTTTTATCATTTGAATCAACATTTATTTCTTCTAAGTCTTCTATTGGTTTGATTATTTCGGTCCCCTTGAGAATCCAACTTGGTCACAATTTCTTCCTTTTCTGCCAAATTTATTTCATCAACCCTTTTCCTCTTTCTCCTCAAATAAGTGTACCTACCATTTATATGTTTTTCAGTTTTATTAATTCTTATCTTTTCTTCGAATGTTGGATGGAAGAATCCATCATCTTACGGTCGAAAAATAGTGGAAGAATAGATGTAAGCAGAATACTCTCCCTTTTGTATTGGTCCACGGTTGCAAAATACAACTCAAGATAACTAAATTGTTTCCCTTTGATAGTAACCCATCCTTGCTTTGTGAAGAATTTCATCATAATATATTTGGACGAGATAAAAGCATCCATCTCCTCCAAAGCAGGTCGACCAAAGAAAGCATTGCATTAGGAAGGCTAGATGATGGCAGTGAAGAGAGTCTCAAAGGTCCTATGGAGAGGAGGCAATCCTACCTGAACTAGAAGCTTGATCTATCCCCATTGAAGTGGATCCTTTGTTGTTGAATCCGAAGATAAGCTCATTGCTTGGCTTTATCTTTTCTTCGTAGATTCCCATTTGATCAAAACCATGTTTTAAAATCACATTTACCTCACTCCCAGTATCAACAAGACTCTTGGACACAACAGAGAGTCCAATTTGAGCCATTATCATGAGAGGATCATTATGCGGATGATGAACCCCTTTCTTCATCTTATCTAGAGAAATTACTAGATTGTGCATCTTGACGTTGTAGCAGGCATTCTTCAATGACAGTTCCTCTTGGATGGAGAATATTCCTTCATGGGACTCCTCCATATATCGGTTCCGAGCTACTGGGCAGTTTCCATCTTGATGTATCCCACCATGGATCACATTAATTCGATTTACGGGAAAGCCCAGATCTAGATTCCTTTCTTCAGTTGGAGCTTCCATGCATTAGCCGAAACCTTTTGGTGCACATTAGCCTGTTGGGGTGATGGTTGCTTGTTCAGAACAAACTCTTTTAGATGCACCTCGCGAATAAGCTTTTGAATGATTTCCTATAATACCTTACATTCGTCAGTCTTGTCTCCATTCATTTTGTGATATTCGCAGTACTTTCCTCCACCATAAGGTTTAGGGAAATTCTTGGCTTTAAATCAGACAGGGAAGTTGTTGACCCTTTCTTTGGCCATAGCATATACAAAGGAGATGGGTTTGCTCAGAGCTACCGAGTTGAAATTGGAGTCCTCACATCTTGGCCTTTTCTGATTTCCGTCTAGACCAAACCTTCCACCTTGAGGCTTTCAACCAAAGCCCGGCTTTCCTCCTTCCCTCAAGTCACGAACTTCTTCTTTGTGTAGTATAATTCGTCCATACGGATGAAGTTGTCAGCTTAGAAGTGGGAGTCTTGTAGGTCCTTACACCCATGAATATATAGTTCTTTCCAGAAAGGGGTGTACTCAATTAACCCCGAATGGATAACGATAAGCCTGTAGCGATCATTCATATCCTTTGCTTTCAAGGCTTCTACATTGAACCTCTTCAATTAATATCCCAAAGACTCCCCTTGTCTTTGCTTGATGTTAGCGATGACCGTGTAATCCATCATCGGATCTTTGCAAGTGCAGAACTGTGCAGAAAATTCATAAGCAAACTGTTTCCACGAGTAGATGGTATTCTCCCTATACTGACAGTACCACTTAGCTGCCGCCACTTAGAGGGTTACCGGGAAAAGACGACATCAGACAACCCTCAAAGCATTATAGAGATCCATTTGGCTGTCAAAAGCCATTAGGTGGTCATCAGGGTCAGTGGTTCCAATATACTTTATGGTTGGAACCTTCACACTAGATGGTATCATAGTGTTCATGATCTCATCAGTGAAAGGGCCACCCTTTCATTGTCGTTAACCTTGTCATCCTGGGTTCTCTTTCCCTTACTTCCTAACAAATCTTAAATAGTTTTTGTTGTTATGTCTTTGAGATAAGCTTTCGTATTTTCATAGTCAGCTCTCTTAGGATCATAGCCTTTGGAAGTAGAACTCCTAGACTGCTCTTGGCTACATTGATTTCCTTGATGATCCACTCTTGTCAAATGGGACCTTTTCTTCTTAGAGGAAGCTTCTTCAAGTCTCTCCTTTCCTTCAGAGTGTTGGATGGGAGCTTTCCTCTTTGGAGATACATCCTCTTCCCTTTCACTTTACTTGGTGACCTTTGAAGACCTTTGCATTTGAGCAACATTCATTTGAGCTTGCATTTCCTAAATTTGTTTCTATAGAGCCATAAGCTTAGCGACATTCTCTTCCGCGACATTTAGATTTGGTGGTTGCATCGGATTAGAAGTTGCTTCCATTTCATTGTTGTTAGGATTGAAGGTAGGGCTCACGTTTTCTACAAGAGTTGTATCAGGAGCCGGTTCTTTATTTTTCTCCTCCAATCTCTTTGATTTCATCTTTTCCTACAACAAAACAAGTGGTTCACCAAATCAATCCCTAATAAGATAACATGGCCGGAGGTTCAAGCCCTCCTTCTAGCGCCAAAATATTAATGATATTTTTTGTCAACACTAGAAATAGGATTTACAATGCATATATATTGAAGCTTAATAGAGTAATTAATCTAATAGATGTTGAAATGCATCTTAGTCTCAACAAGCCTAACTCGATTTGCTGCTTCCTAGGCATTAAGACCTTAAGTTTGAAAATTAATTACTCTTCCTTCTAAGAGGTGAGTATCACGCTTGCAAGACTATAAGATTAATAGTTGCCTCAGGATAGGGGCGCTACGAGTTATGAAAGTTGAATACCTTACCGCACTAGTCATCCTTAGATATAGGATAAAATACTATACACTGTGTTGAGAGGAAATAGGCTAATGCTTCACAACATTTAGGTTATTAACGTGTCATACCACTTATCAACATAGGTGATACTTCCACATCGAACCAGCCCATTGGTTGTGCTAGTTATCAAGTCGCAGGCTTACAACAAGTTTCCGCCATGTTTTGTGCTTCATTGGGCTCATTATGAAAGAGCTAAGTCAGTTATAGCACAGTCGAAAGGGGAAAAGTCTTTGGTTCTACCCAAAGTCTTTCCTCATCCGAATTGATTGTGATTAACTCTTTCATGAAGAAGGTTAACATTAACTCCCTATTCAATCATGACAAACACAATATGATTATCGAATCAAGAAATATTTAAGTCACAGACTTCTCCTTTTTATTTATTTCGAGTATATTATAAGAATCAAAGAAATCCCTAAATTGATTTAGAAATTCGGGTTTGCTCTTGATGAAAGAAGGACAACATTGTAAAATGAGGAAATCAGTTCCTAAAATGTGACCCTTGGCATCTTATTAATAGACAATTTGGCCTCCCTTTTGTTATTGACCCAGTAGGACTCTTTTCGGACATAGCAAGAAGGTGTCGACCGCCCCGCACCTTTCGGTTCCAATGGTACAGGTTTCAACCGCCTTTCTTGGCACTTGTTATTGTTTCCTAGACCAATTTGGATTTCAGCGTGCCGATCTTGGCTTTTAGAAGATTAGTCCCGGTCTTAGGAGCTTCTCTTTGATGCTGCTTCAACCTTCCACATCTATTCCAAGCCAGTCAACATGTATAGCTTTGGTAATGGCTTTCAACTTTCGGGAATGGGCTCCGGTAGCCAACAAGCTTTAAATTCGATAGCAGGCTTTCCAGGTATCTTTCTTGTGTTTCATCTTTTTCTGCTTTTGATAGCTTTACCTTCTTTCATATCGACACTAAGTTAATTAGTGCCAATAGCCCTTTCGTCTTCTTTTGTTTGGTTTTGTGTTTCCTGTCTCGCCTTTGGTTTCGGGTTATAAACTTCTGTTCTTTCCTTCCCATTTGCTTTCGGCTTCCGGTAATTTTCCTTCAGGATTAAGTTCATACTAGATGCTTTTGGTGTCACCATTGCTTTGCCACTATCTCCTTTCGTATTGGCATCAGGCTTTCCTATTCTATGTTGATGCCAACAATTTGTTGACCCAATCGCCTTCCTCGTGCTTTTGTCTTTAGTTTACTACTGGGTTCATGCTTTCGGATCACTCTTCTGTGTTGTTTAAAGTCCAATACCCCTTCGTCAGTAGGCTGTGGTGTTGAATTTGGTAGTCACACCTATGTATTGCCATGCATCACATTAGTTTAATTATCTTAAATTTATCATTACTTTTGCCTGTTGTGATTATTTCTTAAAATATTTCTAATAGACTTATTAATCTTCTGTAAATTGTGTTCCTATTACACTTTTAAAATAAATATCAGTGTGCACGTTTTCATTTCTTAGTTATTTCACTTCCATTTCATTTGCTCATAATATATCATATTTTAAAAAGAAACATCAATGTGCACATTTGACAATATTTAATTCTATTACTTCCATTTTATTTTCCGACAATATAGTCTTTTATTCTTTCTTAGTTTTCTATGCATGTTATAGTAAAAAATTCTAATCCTAACCTAAATCAAATAAGAAATATATCTATTATATTATATGAAAGATCATTATTTATTTAAAGACCTTCTAGCTTTAGTTTTCTCAAAAATCCCACGTGCTTGCATGTACCATGGTAGTTTAATGGTCTTAAATTTATCACTACTTTCGCATATTGTGGTTATTTCATAAAGAATTCTAACGAACTCATTAATATTTTACAGATCATCTACCTATTACACATTTTAAAAGAAATATCAATGTGCACATTTATCATTTTTTAATGATTTCACTTTCATTTCATTTGCTTATAATATGTCTCCTTTTTTTCACTATGCACGCTACAGTTAAAAAATTCTAATCTCAACCTAAATCAACTTAAAAAAATCCAAATGGTTTTTAGTTAATTTCTTTAATTATTTATTTTAACAACAACCTGATATAATTGATTAATAGTTTTTTTGCTTCATATTCAACTTTATGTATTCCACAAGAAATTGATTTTATTTATATATAACAGAGATTGTGCTCCTAAAATTATTTTCAATTTTATTGCTTTTTGGGAAAATTAACTTGAAAATATCCAAAAAAAATTAACTAGTTCTATTGAGCTTGATCAAAAGGCTAGATCTTTCTTATTATTAATTAATTTGATGCTCATTTTGTTGTTTTTGATCTAATTTCTTCTTCATAACCCAAGATTCGATTTTCTATTTGTGAAATTATGGATATATTCTCTTTACTGATCACTGATTTCATAAGTAGATGATTGTATAGAATCTTAATTGATTTGTAATACATATTAAAAGTGAAATTGAAAATTTTGGTTTATTCCTAAGTTTTATATAATTGTTGACCCTCACTTAATTTTTTTTTATTTGGTGTGATTTTACATTATTCTAAATTCATTTATTTTACATCGAATAATTGGTTCATTACTATATAAATATCCACTCCACTTCTGTAACATTCATTCTTTCCTAATTTAACATATATGATTATATTATAAAATAAACATAGTAAGAACGTTATACATGAAGTAAAAGAGCTTTTAAAGAATAAACTTTTAGAAAAAATGGAGTATATAACTTTGAAAATTGGTTAGACGTTTAATTCTAAACAAGTGTTTTAAAAACATTTGTTGATATAATTTTTTATATTACACATAAACTTATTTACCAGATATCTGGAATGCATAAATATATCATAAATGTCTTAATGTTCTATATGTCTTTTATGTTATATGATTACCCAAAAAGTTAGACCTTTTACATTCTTATTTTCATGTACAGCAATCATGCATTCCTTATTTCATTATTATTTACGCACATGAAGGCATTATCATCTACGAATTTTTCCACTTCTATCTCACTTTCATATAATATTGTCCCTTTCTTGGGTTCTACTAATATTGTGAAGTGATTGTTTGTAACGACCCGGGCGATCCGACGCTCGAATTTCGACAATAATACTTAATCCCATATTACTTGCCAAACTCCAAGTATCAAAAACACCTGATAGTTAATAGAAAGAAATTAGAGTGTGAGATAAGAAAGAAAGAAATATTAGAATAGAAGAAAGGAAGAAGAATAACAATACAAAAAATCAACGTCTCACATCACATCGAAATAAAATATAATATAGAGATAAATCATTATTGAGAGCTTGAAACAGTAACTTACATTTCATCAGAGTATAGCATACAATACAATCTGGACAGTTATAACAACCTGTCCTCATATACAACACACAACGGAATAAATACTTATACGTATCATACATCTGACTCCTCCAGCTTATCTTCGGATTTCACAGCATCCGATAACTTGAACCTATAAAACTAGGTCTGACCCGAGCATTGCAAACGCCAGGATCAGTCTGGTGAACCAGAGTGAGAAAACTCATTATGTTTATAAGTATCGTCCAACTTGATTTTGAAGTTAAAAAATTCCTTTTCAAAAGAAAAGAATAATCGTAAGACCAGTCCACACATAAACATGGATATTTTTTACCTTACGATAACACAAACATTTTGAAATCATATCTTATTCTGAAATTATAACATTGTCTAAATCAAATAAATATCAATTTAGAGGAAAACTTGCATCGCACGCTCTATATACATAGTATACAATCAAAAACCGTGGTCGCTTATTAGAGATTGGATTTCCAACGATGGCAAGGTATGAAACCACCTTCAGATAGTGTATATCTAGAGAGGAATACATTGGGTTCAACAAGAACATCTTGCAACCCGACCACACATGACCGACCACTCATTTCGCTTGAGTGTATCGATTGTATATCACCAACGGTTGGGTGCTACACACCGTTTCCTTAAAGGGACAACATCGATAGATTAAAGAAGGAAATGGATTCTCTCTAGATAAGTGATAATACATCATAATTGGGAGCGACCCACTTAGCCATGCTGCCTGCACAATTTTTATCATTTCCCAGTTGTGAGGCTTTAGGTTATAATTATTGAAAATAGTCGGTGTGTACGACTTAAGCAGGATACTAATATGGATAAAGCAGAAATACTAAACTAACTAGTAATCTAGAATAGTTATGCAGGTAAAAGATAAGCTAGATAAATATATCACAAATAATAAGTAAATGCGATAAGAAACGACACCAGGAATTTATACTGGTTCGGACTTCCCGCCCTACGTCCAGTCCCCAAGCTCCTCTTCGGAATTCACTATCACGCCCTCTCTTAACCCGGAGGAATAGGTCACAATACACCCGAGCACAAACATGGATTTTCCTGCCTGAGCACACAAACAGGACTTCACACTTTGCAAAGGTTTTTGACTCTTGAATGTGTTCTCTAATCAACACGGAATAGTCACGATGAAGTACACCCTTCCTATAATCTTATCCTCGAGTATTTAAAGTGAATGCGAAGATTTGAAGGAAATTTGTTGATTTTTGAATTAAAAGATGTGAAATGATATCAAAGATTCAACAAGTAACATGAATTTAAGAGAGCTTTATATTGCAAAGAATACTAGAAGTGTAATTTCAGAAAATAGAGAGAATAGAATAATAATTGATAAAATTGGTGATTTGGAAAACATGTTTGTAGTGTTTATATAATAGTAGAAAAGTAGCATTCCTTCATGAAGAGTTTCAGTAAAAAGTTACATCCATTTCCATTGATAATTGAAGAGAAATCTCTTTATGAAAGAAGGTGACTCTTCATAAAAAAAGCTTCTGTTTTGAATTAGTCGATCGGTCTAAAAACCATCAGTCGACTGGTTGAATTATGCTTTAAAACATTTGGATTAAAACCTTTTCAAAACTAGCCTTTATGTACAAAATCATGCTGACCAGTCGGCTGGTAGAGCTGAGTTTGTACAGTTAGGCTTTTCAAAGCCTTATATATATATATATGTATATATACTTTTTTTTTGTATATTCGTGTCATACTTGAGGATAGATTTTAACATAATTCTAACACGACTCAATATGTGTATGTATGTGTGTGTGTATATATATATATAACCTTATCTTCATGACATGATTTTCCATTGCTCTTCTCTTTGTTGAAATTAGTCAAAATTCTTATTTTCAACATTCTCCCCCTTTTTGATTGATTACAACCACTTGCATATGTATAGAATTTTACTTTTCTCCCAGTGAATGTATGCTTGCATATATTTATCTCCCCCTGAATAAAAAATTTCTCTGCAACATTTTGTTAGTGCATATAAAATAATATACTTGTCGTTTGCTTTCCTGTAACAAAATGTTAGTGTATATAATATATATATATATATATATATATATTCAATATTTCTCTCCTCTTTTTTCATCGATTAAAAAGACTAAGTATCATGATAAAATAGTAATCGAGCATAGTAGAGAACATAAATAATTATAGCACCTTTAGAGGATATTGGATCATGTGCTTTTCGATAGACAGAATTTTTGTTTTCATGGATATTTAGAGATATCGAAATAGCCTTCTTTGTTGTGGTGTATCTGCAAAATATTTGATATATATATATATATATACTTTGATACCCACCTGTTTTGTTCGGATCTAGGGGTTAAATGAAAGGTAACCATATCCAAAAGGGTTTAATGGAACCTTTAAAGACAAAATTTTCATTATTTACTACTGAATCAAAATAATCATCGATATATTTTTCTTTGTTTTTCCAATTTACAGGAACCCAAATACTTAAATAATTTCTATTGGTATTTCTTTTCGTACTTCTAGATTTATTATGAAGATCTCTAATCATAGAAGTATTTGAATTTTTATAATGATTGGATCTTGGATGTGCATAGGTTTTATTATACCCTAAACCACTTTTTTCAGGTAAAGGTCGAGATCTAGATAAGATCATATTCAAATCATTTCAACCTTCATTAAATTTCACGAACTTATTTGTACAATTTTCAAATTTGATTCCATAGTCGCAATTGATATTTTCAAAAGAAACTTTGTTGTTAATATCCATATTTAATTCAGAATTCTTCTTTTTTAAAGTACTATTCTCATTTTTGAGACGATTAATTTGAGATTCTGAATTATCTAAAGATGATTGTAATTTTTGGACATTTTCTTTTAATTCAGAAATTGCTTTTTGCAAAATATTATTATTAACTTTTAAAATCTCACATTATTTTGATAATTCTAAATTCTTTTCTGTTAAAGCCTCATTCTCTTTTTCAAGAAAAAAAATTAAAGAACTAGAATTATTTATAGAATCTTCTAATGATGTATTTTTATTTTGGAGACCAACAATTTCCTTTAAAAGAACGTTGTTTTTATCTTTTAGTCACTCATTTTCTTTTTGAAGGAAATCTTTTTGAAAAATAAACTCTTCTAAGGAATTTTCAAAACATTTGGCTTGTTTAATTAAAAAATTGTTTTCCACTTTTAGTTTGGAATTTTCTTGTTTGTAATCTTTATACTTGGCTAAAATAACTGCATTAAGTTTACCTAAACTTTTAAAATCTTTTAACAATTTTTCATGGTCTAACAAAAGATCTTTATATAATGAATCTACACATAACAATTGTGATCCGACTTTAATCATGAGACATTTCCTTCCTTGCTCACTTGATTCTGCTTTGTTGCTCTTCCATTTTCTAATCCCTTGACAGGATTTCTTTATTGCCATTTATTCTAGGATGTTATTACGATCTCTAGAACACCAGGGCCCGATACCAAATGAAAAGAGCCGGTGTATACGACTTAAGCAGGATACTAATACGGATAAATGGAAATAATAAACTAACTAATAATCTACAATAGCTATGTATGTAAAAGCTAAGATAGATAAATATATCACAAATAAAAAGTAAATGCGATAAAAATGACAGCAGGAATTTTATACTGGTTCGAACTTCCCGCCCTACGTTCAATCTCGAAGCTCCTCTTCGGAATTCACTATCACGCCCTCTCCTAACCTGGAGGAATAGGTCACAATACACACGAGCACCAACAAGGAGGTTCCCGCCTGAGCACCCACATAGGACTTCACACTTTACAAAGTTTTTTGACTCTAGAACGTGTTCTCTAATCAACACGGAATAGTCACGATGAAGTACACCCTTCCTATAATCTTATCCTCAAGTATTTGAAGTGAATGTGAAGATTTGAAGGAAGTATGTTGCTTGTTGAATTAAAAGATGTGAAACGATATCAAAGATTCAACAAGTAACTTGAATTTGAGAGAGCTTTATATTGCAAAGAATATAGAAGTGTAATATCAGAAAATAGAATAATAATTGATAAAATTGGTGATTTGGAAAACATGTTTGTAGTGTTTATATAATAGTAGAAGAGTAGCATTCCTTCATGAAGAGTTTCGGTAAAAAGTTACGTCCATTTCCATTGATAATTGAAGAGAAATCTCTTCATGAAAGAAGGTGACTCTTCATAAAAAAGGCTTCCGTTTCGAATCAATCGACTGGTCTAAAAACTATCAGTCGATCGGTTGAATAATACTTTAAAACATTTGAATTAAAACCTTTTTAAAACTAGTCGTTATGTACAAAATCATGCTGACCAGTCAATTGTTCATTTTTCTACCAGTCGACTGGTAGAGCTGAGTTTGTACAGTTAGGCTTTTCAAAGCTTTATAAATATATATATATATATACTTACTTTATTTTGTATATTCGTGTCATACTTGGGGATAGATTTTAACATAATTCTGGCATGACTCAATGTATATATACAACCTTATCTTCATGACATGATTTCCATTACTCTGCTCTTTGTTGACATTAATAAAAATTCTTGTTTTCAACAATTACCTTTTTTAGATTGCACGCCACCATTCACTTTGAATGCTACATCGTTAGATCTACCAGAAAATCACTAATTGATTTCCATAAAAATACTCTGGGTGTTAAGCTAAAGAAGTTTCCTTTTTTGCCATCAAACTTGGTACGTTTGAAGAAATCAACGTACGTGACACCTTTGGAAATACCCTGTCAGACATTTGTCCATACAAGTTGTCCTGGGATTGGCCAAACCAAAGGCACTCTTCTACTGCATCCTAGGAATCACCCTATGGATCAGTAACGAGTAGTCCTTGCAAATCTGTAGATTTCAAGCACGATAGAAACACTATTAAATAACTCTGTTTACAAGACAGAATCTAACAAATAGTCCTTACGCTTATGAAGATCCATGGTCTTCAACTGCTCCATCTTCAATCTGCATCTCCGACGATTTCGTATTTGCTGGTTCAAAATGGTTTTCGAATATAAATTTGATCCTGGTCTTTCTGTACCAACAATAGTATAGGTCTGATTTGATATTCGGTTATTTAACTATCATTCAATCACGAAAATAAAAATGAGTTGATTGGTTCAGTACTCAGCATCACTTGGCCTTTTAATTTAAAATAATAAACAAAGGTTAGTTTTAAAACTCTTAAATCTTTCAATACTTTTAAACATTGTTTTTACTTCTTATTTCACAAGTATTCGCAAAATTATTTTAAATACTTAAAATTAAATCAGATATATATTCTCACTTTGTGTTCAATCAAATTTCACGCAAAACATCATTACGAAATTTTCTTTGGTTCCATTGCTTGAAAACAATAACTAACACCTATCCTCTTTGAATAAACCTATTCAACTTATCTATTAAACTCATTTTACCTCGAAAACATCCTTATATTTTTTCAAAATCTCATTCTATTCCTGTTACTTTGGAAATACTATTTCATATCCTCAAATCCTTTTTTATTTCCGTTACTTTAGCATTCATAGTCCCTGACCGTAAATTAGTAAGAGAATAACTCCCTAGGTATCAACCTTGAAGACCGAAATCAGCATCAGATAGGTACTTATAAAATCACTCAACTCGGCTAATCTCTGATTAGGTTCCAATTCTTTAATTTCTTATCTTAACGCCTTATCAACCCATATCATTCCACTTCTAATCCATTCAGTCTATTTTTTTTTTGCTTTGAAAGTCACTTTTCAATCTCATTCACTTTACTTAATTTCATTAGCTAATTTAAAATCAATGTTTTAACTTCACATCTCTTTTATAAGCCTGGTTTATAAACTCAGGTTTAATATAGCACCTTTTTATCTTGATTTCTTTTTACCTAATTCAAATGTTAAGTAAACGTTTAATTTAAACCATCGATTCACTTAGTTAGACCAAAATCTAGGCCTAACACCCAAATGCAGATCATAGATCACAGAATGCAGAAAAAGTAAATAATAGGAGACACACGAACTTTTTATAATGGTTCGGCTCAAGCCAAGCCTACGTCCACTTTATCTCTTCTTAAATCCTAAGAAGTTACAAGTACAATTATCTTGGTTTATACACGAAATCCTCGTGTTTACAATGAAAAGAAGTGAGAAAAATGAAGATTATACACGAAATCCTCGTGTTGTAGTGTGGAATTTGGCTCCTTTGCTGCTGAAAATGTTTTGCAGAGAGCAATGGTGGAAGATGTAAGGAGTTAGAGCCAAAAGATCATTGAAAATGCATTCAAATGGTGTATTTATAGCTATAGGAGAGCTTCTGGGAAGACCGGTTCGTGATGGGGTACGTGACACTCGATCTGGGAAAGTAGGAGCAGAAGTAGCCTTGAGAACAGGTCAAGATCTACGCATGTATCAGCTGATGTAGGGATCGGTTCGTGGTCATAAGATCGGGTCGTGATGTGGGCTTCACGAGCCGATGTCTGGTTGCAAGCTGGAGTGGTGAAGCTACTGTCCACGATCGGGTCATGGAAGAGAGTCGTGGTCCACCTGAGCTCCACGAGCCAGAGTTGGTTTCACGAGACAAGGGCACATCACGAGTCGAGGAGGGGGCAATCCAGGTTCCTGCTCACGAGTCAAGGTGGATCCCACGAGCCCAGGTGGGTTCTACGAGACGATCCATGTTCTGAACTTTCCAATGTTTCGTCACTTCATCCAAGCGATTGCCAGATTACACCAGTTTACGAAAACGGGCAAAATTTCCAAACCGTAAGTCCGATTGAGCCAAACGAAAGCTCAACCTAAAGATTATTTAGAGGGCTACAAGAGTAATTGAGCTTGGCTCCATAATTGCTATTTTTGTGCCCAAAATAGGTCTTTTGATAGGAGTTTCAGGCCATTCTTTGTTTGTGATGCGATTTCGGTCAAACTGCTTCATGTCTGCCGATGATGTTTTCAGTGCCTACGCATGCTGTTATCCAGATATTTCATGTGTGACAACTTTTACCAAAAAGTGTGTCAACAAGTTTTCCCCCCAGTACATATCTTGCTGGTTGAAGGAAGATGTGTTCTGGATAATCCAGGAAATCTATATCTGTATAGAGATAGAAATAAAACAATTATGCCAAATCTTGACATTTTTATCCAAACTTTCCCGAGCATAAACCATACTCGAGGAACATCCAAGTCATCCTGCCGAATCCTGGCAAGGGCCAAACCTTCTAGGCATAATCCATACCAAGAAGTTCAAACCAAGTATAATCCATACCCGATTTCTTTTGTCACATCCTAACAAGACCATTTGTCATTCCTAAGTATAATCCATACTTTGGAGTCCAAAGTGAGTATAAACCATACTCAAGTTATCAATCTGAGTATCATCCATACTCATATCCAGAGAAAACTATATTTTTCACAACCTAACAAGATAGTTCGACCCTAGGCGTAATCCACACCTAGTGTTTCATAATATGCATAAGCCATACTTTGCTCAGATTGAGAATCTTGCCACATCCTGACAAGATATTCAAATTCACCAAATATAATCCATGCTTGGAAAATCCTTCCTTATTCAATTCAAAATGCAAAACTAAATCAAATCCTGATTGGTTTTGACACCAAGTCCAGAGCACGCTTTGGGGCTACATCCTAACCACGCACGTGTGTACTCCGATTGAACCAATCGGAAAACCTAATGAAAGCAAAAACAAATCTTAAAGCCTAAGAAATGCAAAAAATGAAAGTTGATCTCACCCAGATCAGTTGATGATGAGCCAACGAGAGCTCGATCCAGGGTCTTTCCCTCTCCGGGGAGCAGGAAGTGGTAGTGCAGGTGCAGGCGCTGTTGGTAGTTTCACGTACTCGTGCAGCTCTCCACGTCTAACCCGTTCCTCAATCAGATCATGAAGATGTCTGCACTCATTCGTGTCATGACCATCCATGTCATGAAATATGCAGTGTCTTCCATAATCATACTCTCTTTGCGATGGCTCCCTCCTAGGAGGCTTTGGGTAGGAGATAGCACCGTTCGTGTCCAGATAGATGTCAGATAATGAAGCATTGAGTTCAGTGTATTTTTCATATCTGGGCCCTGTCCAGGGCTGAGTGTTGCGGTCATTCTTGACGGCGTCTTTTCCTTTGTCATTTCCAGAATCAGACGGTTCTCCATCTTTAAGCATGTTGACATCGAAAACTTTCTTCTCGGAGGTTGCATTTTCTTCCCGCAGAAATCTATCGGCTTCAAGGTTGAATTCGCGGAGATTTCGCGGTGGGTCTCGATACAAAGATTTTTTGAATTCCGAGTTATCCAAGACACCGGATACCGCTTCCATCAGTACCATTGATGGTTCAGGGCGATCAATTGATACTGCTGCAACATGGAATCTTTCCAGAAATGAGCGTAGAGTTTCTCTGGGCCTTTGCTTGATTGTAGTGAGTGACATGACGTTCTTTGGTCGTGCAATGTGAACCCGAAATTGTTCAATAAAGCGTGCGACCAACATGTTCCAACTGCTGATCGATTCTGTTTCTAGTTGTCGAATCCACATAGCAGCTATATCAGTCAAGAAGAGAGGAAAGCATTTATCCATGATGTTTTCCGATGCCGATTGTACTTCCATATGTCGTTTGTAGCACATCAGGTGCATGGTAGGATATGTCCTGCCGTTGTAAGGCTCCAGTTGTGGAAGTCTGAATTCTAGGGGATTACGGGAATTCCTGATTTCCCGAGTGAATGGGTTGTAATTGATGTCATCCACATCGTTCTGATAAGTGCAGCCTCTCAAGAGGCGTTGAATGAGATTGGCGAGCCGATCGCCCTCAAAAAGTTGTTGTAAATTGCCAAGATCAGAGCAAGTTCCCCTAGCGTCAAGTGTAGGAGAGGATGGAAGCTGGTGGGCTGTCGTGAGCGGGTCATGGTTCGTGGTTTAGGGGGGCAACCCGACCAGGTCGTGAGTCATGGAAGTCAGCTCGTGACCCAGGGTCATAAAGGACGGTTCGTAAAGCAGGAGGGGCGAGCCGATCGGGTCGCTGTGGTAGGTCACGAATCGGGTCTGGATGTCCATCATGAGCCGGATCCTGGTGTTGAGTGGGAGCTTGCATTCTGGTATCCGTTTGAACAGGAGCAAAATTCGGTCGAACCTGACCATTTCCAAGAGTGAGGATTTGCCCCCGAGTCCATCGGTAACGTGGATCATGCCCAATCCGATTTGGTGGAGTGGCACTTCAGTAGCTTCGTTTCCAGTGATTTGAGCATTACTCGGCCTTCCATCCATCCAAGCGAAGAATCCATCGATCATCTCCTGTTGTTTTTGGAGGAGATCGTCCTGCCTTGCCATTTGATTTCTCAATTCAGCGAGAACGCCGTCCATCTCATCTCTAGTTAAGTATTGTGAAGGATCACCATGAGAGGAAGCCTCCTGGTTCACCTCGTTCCTTGCGCCTTCAGCGTCAGCATCCTCAGCATGAGAGGAAGTTCCAGTTTTCTTCCTTTTGATTGCCATTTATCCAAGCTAGAAGTTGAGGTTGTCATGTGTCCCCTTCCTGGCGCGCGAAAATGTTAGACCAAAATCTAGGCCTAACACCCAAATGAAGATCACATAACATAGAATGCAGAAAAAAGTAAATAATAGGAGACACACGAAGTTTTTACAGTTGTTCGGCTCAAACCAAGCCTACTCCACTCTATCACTTCTTAAATCCTAAGAAGTTACAAGTACAATTATCTTGGTTTATACACGAAATCCTCGTGTTTACAATGAAAAGAAGTGAGAAAAATGAAGATTACACACGAAATCCTCATGTTGTTGTGTGGAATTTGGCTCTTTTGCTACTGAAAATGTTTTGCAGAGAGCAATGGTGGAAGACATGAGGAGTTAGAGCCAAAAGATCCTTGAAAATGCCTTCAAATGGTGTATTTATAGCTATAGGAGAGCTTTTGGGAAGACCGGTTCGTGATGGAGTACATGGCACCCGATCCGGGAAAGTAGGAGCAGAAGTAGCCTTAAGAATAGGTCAAAATCTACGCATGTATCAGCAGATGCAGGGATCGGTTCATGGTCATGGGATCGGATCATGATGTGGGCTTTACGAGCCGATGTCTGCTCGCGAGCTTGAGTGGTGAAGCTAGTGTCCACGATCGGGTCGTGGAAGAGAGTCGTGGTCCACCTGAGCTCCACGAGCCAGAGTTGGTTTCACGAGACAAGGGCGCGTCATGAGTCGAGGAGGGGGTGATCCAGGTTCCTGCACACTAGTCGAGGTGGATCCCATGAGCCAAGGTGGGTTCCATGAGCCGATCCATGTTCTGAACTTTCTGATGTTTCGTCACTTCATCCAAGCGACTGCCAGATTACACCAGTTTACGGAAACAGACATAACTTCCAAACCTTAAGTCTGATTGAGCCAAACGAAAGTTCAACCTGAAGCTTATTTAGAGGGCTACAAGAGTAACAAATCCTAGCTTTGTAATTGCTGTTTTAGGGCCCAAAATAGGTCGTCTGATAGGAGTTTCAGGCCATTCTTTGTTTGTGATGCGATTTCGGTCAAACTGCTTCATGTCTGCTGACGATGTTTTCAGTGCCTGCGCATGCTGTTATCCAGATATTTCATGTGTGACAGCTTTTACCAAAAAGTGTGTCAACACACTTAAAATCCCTTTTTTAACTTTGTTATAAAAAATGGGTTTTAATACAAAACTCCTTCATAACTCCTTTTCACAACTCAACTATATACCATTTCAACTTCGATTGCTTTACTTATATAGATTTCATTAACAAAGTAATTACTTAAATTATTATTCATTAAAATAATAATTTACTTCATCATTAACTATTGTAGAAGTAGTTAAATTCTTAATTAACTAATTAATTAGTTAATTCCATTTAAAAATGTTGTTAATATTAAAAAAATCATTAAACTATTTCATTAGATTAATTGACAAAAACTAATTTAATAGTCAAATCCCAGTTAAACGGTTGACTTAGCTAACTCAAACACGGTTATCTCGTTAACATTTTTCAACTAGTCCATCCTTTAAATTAATTAATTTAAATAATTTAATTTAATTTTCTCTTGGTACAATTGATCCCACATTTAACCCTTAGGTTAAACTATACTCATTTGCTTACAAAATATAAGAATTTACTTTATAAAATACATCTATAATTATTTATTAACTTAAATAACTAATAATAAATATTAATTTCCTTTTTCCTAAACTTTTATTCAAATTAATAGATTTAAAAATCTAACTTTAGTTATAAAATAAATTTTATAACTTCACTTCTATCTATTCACCTAACGGTAAATCAGTGTTTATAAAACGATTGATTTATAGGCCATATGCAACCAATTACTCAACCAATATTGCCTATTGGTTAAAACAAAACAACGTTGAATATCATGTCAACGATTAACAACTAAATCAATCATCCAATCAGAATGGTTCTTATAATGAAAATATGAAAATAAATAACATTTAATATATTTGAGGAATCAAGTTGGATCCCTCTAACCTATTTTTCTCTACATCCAAATAGGTTACCTCAAATAAAATCATTCAATTCAATGTTCAGGTATAATTTCTAACAATCAACCAATTATAGTAGTTAAGCATCGAACTGTTTATTTTATAGGTTATATTATTATAAACATGACCAACAAGGTGGGTTACCTAAATTGGTTACAATAGTTAGAAATAACGATTAATTTTAATTAAATTAAACGAATGTTTAATTCAATCAGTTCAGTCAATGTATAAAAACGTATGTAGTAATGATCGAACAATATTGACCATAACACACAAATATTAAACACGACTTATATAAAATATAAGTGAGACAAAACTGAGTGAGTAGTACTCACCTTGGGTGTTCGTTCGTCGTCAAAATGGTTTGTTTCAGTTAAATTAAAACAGTTTTTAATTTAACTGAAAATCTCAGTTGCTTTCAAGTCCGTCCAATCCAGCTTCAAAATGTTACGTCGGTCGATATGGTTCCACTGTCTCCTTGTATGGTCTGATTCTGTTAACATATCAGAACACTACACAAGTTATACGTTCACGTTTTTAATTTAAATTAATTTAACTTTAATTAATATTTAATTTACACTAATCATATGTTAATTATGAATTATAAACTATCTGGCATGTTAAATAACTATTTGGAACGATATAGTTCCCCTCACTTGCCATTCGAACCCATATATTAAAACATATGTATGGTATAAAATCGGGCTCTTCAAAATGATGATTAGGCATATTTAAATAATTAATAATTAGGTACGTACATAGTTAGGCACGATAACTTGTTTCAAAAATTCTCAGCATGCTTTATAACGTTTCATTTATATAATATATGTATTACTATTTGCCATGTTGTTCTTAAATATTAAAAACTATCAGCCATGTTAACTATGGTTTCGGCATGCTAAATATTAAATAACCTGCCCACGTTACTTTAGGATCAGGCACATTAAATATTATTATATAAATATTCGTTACTTACAAATAATCGAACTTGGGCTTTACCCCATTTCCACGTGGCCTAGACTCCACACACCGCTCCTATTGCTACAGTGTGAATTTTCTTCCCCACTTGTATTCTTTTTCTACCTTTCTATTTTATTCCTTTCCAATGCCACTAGCATACCATCGCCGCACTTCATCCTTGTTCGCCGACTGCTGAAACGACCCGCATTTTACGTATCGGAGGATCATATTTTATTTAATTCCCTGAGGGTCGGATCATTCTCATATTTTGATATGTTGGTTATGGGGATGTGAGATATGTCCATAATTTTTATCAATTTTATTTGTGATCATTTTTCCCCTGTCAATCTTGTACAGGGGATAAATTTTGATTGGGACCGAATCAAGTACTGAGATCAATTTCTTTGAAAAGGAAATGATGTTTCCATTTCCGTAGAGTGGTCACATTAAAGATTTGATTCAGAGGTTTGGGAGACATCGTTGTTTTAATGCTACATAATTTATGTATAGGTTTAGCTAGTCATTAATGGGCTAAATTTGTCTGGCACATTAGTGGGCTGGTTAGAGGCTATAAATAAGAGGTAAAGGCATGAAGAATAGTTTAGTTTCTTCATTTCTCTCATTTGGTTGATCTCGTGATCCTCCTTGCCCAAACAAATAACTCTCTCCTCCATTAAAAACATAGATTTAGATTAAAGGATTGAAGATCAACATCGAAGAAAGGTAGATCGCATCAAAGTGGTTGATTCGAAGGTCGTTCTTCATCGTTCTTCGCTGTCCGGATTAGAGATTAGAGGTTTTCAAGTTATTTTGAAGATTTGGTGAGTGATAAGCATCTCTCACACAGATTCAATCAAGTATATGGGTTGTTTGATCTTATTTTCATCATTTACAAGTTGTTTTCACCTAGATCTACATCATGGTAAGTATATTTTCATTTGAATCACCATAGGATCTAATGTTGCAACTTGAATCAGTAAATCAATATGTTAATTCATGTGTTTAAGCAAGTTTAGATACGTTGGTTGATTTATTCATTGCTTTATCACGATTTGATGAACTCATGTGGCTATATGATGATTTATTGTTGTGCTAATATATGCTGATGATTGCTATTGATTGGAATTGGTCCATTTTGGATTTAAGTTGCGTGCATTTGGGTATTCATAAAGGCGGGTCGTTCTGTCTTGCGGCACAAGAAAAGGAAGGTCATTTAAAGTTAGGTCACTTGTAGTCGGGTCGCTCGAGATCGGGTCCTTTAAAGTATGGATCGTGACTTTTGGAGCAAAAAATGGAGTTGGGTTGTTCGAAAGGTTTGGTTCGGTCTTGTCTAGTGCAAGACAGGTCGTTTTGACTATTGGTCGTTCAAGTTTTAGTCGGGTTATCCGATGCTTTGTCGAGTCGTTTGTATCTGGAGTGCGCCATGTGAAAGTGTTTGGGTCGGCCATAGTTAGGTTGTGGAAGTCGGGTCGATGAGCATCCATGAAGTCGGGTTATTGGCAAATGATTAGGTCGTCCAAGTGGTTGGGTCGCTCAGGATGGTTCTGGTCGTTCATGACCTGATGAGTCAGTTTGTTTATGACGTGATGAGTCGGGTCCTTCAAAGAACTGAGGAGTCGGATAGTTTTTATGGATCGGGCAAAAGATACTACATCGTTTAGCAAATGCTGTGGATCGGAATTTAAACGCTATGGTATGTTTTCATAGTGAAAAGTCTGAAGTTCTATGAATATTTAAATAATTAATAATTAGGCACGTACATAGTTAGGCACGATAACTTGCTTCAAAATTCTCGGCGTGCTTTATAATGTTTCATTTATATAATATATGTATTACTATTTTCCATGTTGTTCTTAAATATTAAAAACTTTTTTTGAAAGGCAAAGTAACTTTATTTACACTAATGACAAATATAATGTACAACTAATTACAACATATCACTCCTATATACAGTATTGAGAGAAAAAAATGATATACTATTACATTTGCGAACCAAAAAAAACTCAATACTGTACAAGATGATTACACAAACATGAAAACAATAACTTGCCACAATATAACAGCAAAAGACTGAAACTGTCTTCATTACAGCTTCAACGTTGCAAGCCTCTAAGATGAAAAAGCAATAACCTCCCACGAATATCTTTCCACAACCACCGGTCCAAGAATATGATCAAAGAATACTAAAAACAGCTAATACTCTTCAAAATCTTCCCATGAATACAGCTGAAAATTTGATTTTCATTCATATTCCCATACCCAAAAGCTCTACGATTTCTCTCAACCCATATTTCATATACAAATTTCTTCAAGATATTCAAAAGCATCTTCGACCTCGTATTTTTCTATCTCGTTGCTTTATATAGATTGAACCATTCAATTTTTCTATCAGACGAAGGCTTAAGAAAGCAATCAATAGCCAAAAGTCTCATCCAAACTTGAAATGAACAACAACATTCGAAGAACAAATGAACGTTTGTTTCCATATCAGCCTTGCATAAATAACATATTTCATCAGCTACAACTCCAATCTTAAGCAACTTATCTTTAGTGTTGATAGCATTCGCCATGACCTTCCATAAAAGCAAGTTTTCCTTAGCTGAATTACTCGTCACCCAAGTTCTCTTAGCCTAAGGAAAAATCTGCCTGTCTCCTTGTAAAACAGAAGGTACGTGCTGAATAGAATGTGATTTGTTCCTCCATAACAACCTACTATCACAATGCACCTTAAAATTTTCAGATAGATATAACCATATGGACCTCAATGTAGTTGATCTGGAATAAGGTAGAACCACCATCCCATTATGTATATAGTCTTTAACATATGCATTCTCAGGGATACCTGATAATCTGTAACAACCCGTATTTTAAACAACACGTTATAACTTAAAACATGGCAGAATTAAATGATAAAATCTGAATCAGGGAAAACGGGTTGTGCCATTGCGTTCGTCTCGGAAAAATACGCGAAATAGAGTCCGAAATTTCGTAAATCGGAGTCCGTATGATCGAGATATGGCCTCGCAAAGTTTCACGAAAATTCAAATCCGAAAACAGATTTGAAAGAAAGAAAGAAGAGAAGTCGGGAAAATTCCCGCCAGACACACAGGGTGTCGACCCCTGGGTCGACCCCCCTCCGGGGGGTCGACATGGGTGTCGACCCCTGGGTCGACCCCTCCCCAGGGGGTCGACATGGGTGTCGACCCCTGGGTCGACCCCCCCGGTCGGACCAGTTTTTCTGGTGCACCTGTTTTGGCTCCTGGGTCTTGTTTTAGAGGCTTGTGACGATTTTGGATGGCTCAGACCCATTCTAGGGTTAATCTAAAGGCTGAAATCAATTTCCTACAACTATAAAAAGACCTTAAGACCTGGCTTAAATCATACTATTTCATTTTAGCCTCATGCAGCCGCCATTAAACCTAGAACTCTAAATTAAAAATACAAAGAACAAAATTAAAGAAGACGAAGGATGATTCATGAAGGCTACAACTAGAAGCTACAACAACTACGACGCTTTAGACAACGGATTTGGGGCTATTTGATTTAAAGTTTTGATTTGAATTGCTTGCTTCATATTGTATGTTCTATGTTACTTTTTAGGCAAAAACGTTAAAATAACATGGACATGCTATGAATTGAAACCGGATTTAGAAACTATTATTAATCTATGTTTATATTGTTTAACTTTGAAATCATAATTCGGGAATTTCGCTATGTCAATGTTGCAAGTTAAACTTATCATGATTTTGATGTGGTTATGAATCACTTGGGCTTAATTGTATGGCAAGTTGGACTAATACAGGTCCATGGAATCATTATGTTTACTGAAATCTTTATGTTGTTTAAACCATGCCTATGATGCTAATTAAACCATGTCTATGATGTTAATGAAACTATGCATGTGATGTTAATAGACCTATCATGTTAAGGACAAATTGGGAATTGCTAGGTTATGATGAAAAGTTGGAATCATTATGTTTATAATGCTAGATGAGAATCATTATGTTAAAAATGCTAAATTGGAATCCACTATGCCTATTAGAATTACCATGCCTTTAATGTTTCATGTTTGTAATAAAACTATTATTATGCCGGCAATTATTATTATGCCTATGATGTAAAGTTGAAATCATCATGTTAAACCAAGTTGGAACCATTATTATGCCATGTTATCGTCATGTTAGTATTGAAACCATGTGATATGTTATAGCCTGTTTATTATGCAAGTGATGTTGGAATTGTCACATATGCCTATCACATGTTTGGTGTTATTCCCCTTTATCTCTTGAATTGTTTATGCTTGCGAACGAAGTACGTTTATATACGTTGGGGATACGATTGGGTAAAATAGGCAAAACTTGAATTGGTTATAATCATAAACCGTGAAATTTGTCATAAGTAGAACATGAAATATGGCACGAAAACTTGACTTGAACATGCCATAACTTGACTTGAAACATGCCTTAGTTGGGCACGAAATTGACATATGAACATAGCACGAATTTGATAAGAACATGGGCATGACTTTAGAAAACAAGAAAGTGGCCAACTCGAGGTTGGGTTGAGTTTGTAGTGTAAATCTGCCCGGAACCGCCCGGCAAATCCAGTTGCTACAAACAATAGAATCCAATGTGGGTAGTTGGTCATATCGCGCTTGAAACCCGAGGTTGGGTTGAGTTCGTAGCGTAAACCTGCCCGGAACCGCCCGGCAAATCCAGTGGCTACGAACAATAGGATCCAATGTGAGTGGTTCGGTGCATTAACGAATCAATTAATGCCAATTAGGGTTAAGTCATGAACATGAAAAGACAACTTAACCAACTTGAACACGATTTGTAGGGCTAAGTCATGAACTTGAAACGACAACACTTAGCCAACTTGATATGACACGTAGGCGGGTTAAGTCACGAATTTGAATGACATACTTAACCATCTTGACACGACTAGACTGGAAAAGGATTAGGTCACGAATTACATGACTTAATCGGTTAGGCGGGTTATGTCACGAATTACATGACCTAATCTGTTAGGCGAAACCCTAGACACGACCCCTTTCAGCAGTAACCCTCTAGATGTATCAAGGTACCCTGGGGCTAGGCCGGGTGGGGCATGATTACTGGGCTGATTGTAAGAGGTGAACGACGGCAGTGGGGTACACCAGTGTAGGTTCGGTGGGCTACGGTCGTGCACGTATTCCGGGGCAGACACTGGGTATCCGTAGATTTATCTGTGCATCTTGAATCGTGTCAGGGGTTGACACCCTAGGGCTGATACACCCGAAGGTGGACCCAGCACAGGTGACTACATTCGTGATTAGCCGTATGACACGGACACTTGACGAGCTAGAACTTGTAGGGAGCCGATCGACTAGATAATCGCTCCGTAGGACCCCGTACTTGGGTCAGACCCCGTTTCAGGGTCATTTCATGATATTGGGCCGTGGGATTTATTTCGTGATTAACTAGTGACACGGGCTTAGTATACTAGTACAGTCGATGCAACGAATCTTAAACATGTGATGCTTTATTTGACTTGTCTTGACATTATCATGATCACCTTAGCCTATCTTGTCCACCTTGACACCATTCTTAAGTTTAGTTCCAGTTCATACATGACAGGTTGTTTTAACCGTTTTTACACTGAAAGTCACTAGGACTTACTCAGTCTTTATGACTGACCCTTTTCCTTTCGCCTCTTTTTCTTTCGTTCCCCCCCAGGTTCTCAGGGAGGAAACACTAGCTCTTAGCTTGGATATCACTTGCTTTGGCTCAGCACGTACGGTTTGCTATGGTTGCTTCTGTTTTTTACTGCACTTGGGGAATAAGCTGTTTTTCTGTTTTTTTTAAGTTATTGCTTCTTTGGCTATTATTACAAGGCAGTTGTAATGAAGTGATTTGACATGTTTGTAAGAGACATGGTTTATTTTGGAATAAAATGAAGTTCTGTTTTGCTCATCAATTCTTCCGCTGTTTACTTAAATTTTTTATTAATGTTCTGTCTTGTGATAATTCTGTGATGTTATCTCGATAATACCCCTCCAAAACTAGTGCATTCCCTTTGTGAGTGACCCTAGCGGAGGTGGGGTGTTACATAATCTCCTCAAACTATATTCAACCATAGAGATTAAAATTAAACCTGATTTTGCCCAAGGATCATGCCAAAAGGATAGCTTTTTATTATGCTTGTAATTACACTGAACTAATGGCAGAAAAGTGCTCCTTAACTTCAGAATGTTTCTCCTGCCGCAACTACAATTCAGCGGAATATCCATTGTCCAAAAATGTTTATTTCCTATCTAGTTAGCCTTGACCCATCTTGACCATAAGCAGCTATCAGAAGCATATAATTTCTCAATATAGGTCGAGATAGCTACCTTATTCCAAAAAAGCAAGTTTGTTATTCCCAGATCCCCATTCATTTTATCATCAAACAATTTGTGAAAAGAAATTGGTATCATTTTCTTTGAAAAAGGGTCTCCGTGCCATAGAAACTTGTTTAGTGCTCCAATTGTCATGTTAATAAGTTTGATAGGTAAAACATAATGTCCGATAGTATTAAATGCCAAAGCAATTGATTGCACTATCATTAATCTACTGGCTTGAGATAGCGTACATGAAGGCCACTGCTGCAATTTTGCAATAATCTTCTCAAACATGGGAAGACATTTATCCTTAGATATGCGTGAGCTTATTAACAGTAACCCCAAATAAGAGGAATTTATTGGCATTTCCTTTAAACCAGAATTTGCTATCAAAACTGCCTTCCTAGTATTGACGTCCCAACAACAAGAATATGGGACTTATTGAGATTAATTTATACTCCGTTTATCAAGTAAATAGAGTGCAATGTGTCCATGATGCATTGAATATTACTTATCAGTAGGCTTAGTAAATAATACTAAATCATTTGCAAAAAGGAAGTGAATGATCATAGGAGGCTTACATTTTGGATGAAGATCCAATTTTTTCCTCATTACTTGATCAACCAACAACGAACTTAGTAACTCCATCACGATGATAAAAATATATGCTGATAAGGGATCTCGTTGTCTCACTCCTTGGGTTCCTCTGAAATAACCATGCAGACATCCATTTCTAGCAATCGAATAATTTAAAGAAGAAACACATGTGTATATCCATGCTAAATAAGGAATTGGAAAATTCATTCTGGCTAAAATAGCTAAAATTGAGTGCCATGCCACCAAATCAAATGCTTTTTTAATATCTAACTTCAACATGCATCTGGGAGAAATTCCTTTTCTGTTATAGCCATACAAGAGCTCTTGAGTTAATAGAATATTATCAGCGATGGGTCCGTCCTGAAAGAAGGCAGATTGGTTGGATGAGATGATGGTAGGTTGGTAACACTTTTTGAAGTCTGTTTGCAAGAACTTTTGATATGATTTTATAGAATATATTACAGCAGGAAATTGGATGATAATCAGAGATAGAGACAGGGTTTTCTCCTTTAGGTACAAGAGATATTGAAGTTGCTGCCCAACTAGCGGGAATATGATTTGTCTCAAAGAATTACAGAGTAGCTTTTGTAATGTCTTCACTAATAATACCCTATTTGTTTTGCACAAAGATTGCATTTGAACCCATCAGGACAACCACAACTACTTGCATCAAGTTTGAAAACAGCCTCTTTAACTTCTTCCTTAGACACTAATTCTATAAGGTTCGCAGATTGATGAAAGGAAAGGGTTGGTAAATTGTTATGAAAAAGAGGATTAATATTAGCAATACGGGTGTTTGGATTGGCTAATATTGAGGAGAAATACTGGACAAAAGCTTCATCAATCTTTTCTTCAGAGTTATGAACAAGACCACTCATATCTTTAATTAAGAAAATAGAATTCTTGGCCTTTTGAACCTTAATAGAATTATGATAAAACTTTGTATTTCTGACGAGATAAAAGCTTGCTACCTCAAAGCTTGCATTTCCATATTTAACATTGATTCCAACTACTTTTTTTTACAAATTTCCTGCTGTTTCAAAAATAAATCAAATGGCTTCTACTGAATTTCCTTTCGGATATGCACCAATTCTAAACTGATTGAATAAGATTTCTGAGACCCTTTACCAAAATTCAAAGCTGTCCAACTTCTAATTTGAGATTTAAGTAACTTCATCTTATAAAGAAGATTGATCATAGGATTCATGTCAACATGAACACTCCAAACCTGCAAAAGAAGATTACAGAAATCTGAATGACTACACCAAAAATTAAAAAATTAAAAAGATTTTTTACCCAAGTCAGCGGTTACATCATTCCCCCAATGAAACACTAATGGGCTATGGTCAGATAAGATTGGAGAAGGGATAATGCAAAAAGATTTTGGCCAAAGATCAAAAAAGGAAATATTAGCAAAGACATGATCAAGTTTACATAAAGTGGGAGGACCAGATCTGGAGCAGCTGGACCATGTGTAAGATAAACCAAAACTTTGCACAGGGAGCAAATAAGATTTAATGATCATTTGATTAAGTGGAGCTATGTCTTTTAAGGCAAGAGGACAACAACCAAATTTCTGGTTGCTATTATACATACAGTTAAAATCACCTCCTAAAATCTAGGGTTCATTACAAGGATACAAAGTATGGACAGAGTCAAGAATAGATGTACGAGAAGTCAGAGAGTTCTGAGCATAGATAGATGTGAGAAAAAAGGTAGAATTTCTGGGTAGGTAAATGCATTTATAGTGGATGAATTGATCAGATTCAGATAATTTAGACAGATGAAAGAAACCAGGATTCCAAATTGTTAAAAGTCTTCCAAAAGATGTTGCAGCTAAATTATGGTCAAAAAGCCAGGAAGGAGCCATGAATTTTGCTGCTTTTTCAGTTGATAAAAGATCCAGCTTTGTCTCAGAGATGCACATTAACTGGGTTTTATTTTCCTTTATCAAAGACTTAATTTCACACTGCTTAGAGGGTAGGTTAGTCCCCCGAATATTCCAAAAACAAATATGACTTGTCATTTAAACAAGAGTGGGTCTACCATTACACTAGGATTACTTCCGGTATGCCTTGATGAAGTGAATTTTGAATTGTTGGATGGAAAAACATCTTCTAGATTATGTTCTTCCATCATTGAGATCCTCATTTGGAGGTATATTCTCCTTCAAATCAAGTTTCTTCTTCCTTTTTGTTTTCTTTTTACTCCCAAATGACGAGACTTCTGCTAAAGGTGATGAAGAATTTTGTGCAGACTATTCATTAGTAGGAGGTGGTAAAATGATATGAGGAGGAAGAGATAAATGCAAATAAGGAGAAGATGTATGGACATTGAAACTGAAGGACGAGCTGGAAGGGGACTGAGAACTAAAAGTAGAACTACATGTCATGGAGCAATTATTTGGGATTGATGAAGAGGTTGAAGAACAGTTTGAAAATGAAGAATTAGAACATGATGCAGCTTGAACATTTGGAATAAAATCTAGATTTGAAACATTTGAAGAGATGAAAGGGTATGAAGATGACAAATACAAAGATGGATCATCATAATGCTCATTTAGAATAGAAAAGGGATTATTGACATGAAATTCCTTGGCTACTGCTTCTTTTAATATACCATCAAAATTAACATTTTCATCTTCATTATTTTGGATGGTACATGTTAGACCAAAAAATGGTCCTAACACCCAAATTATCGTATTTAGAGCGTAGGATATGAAGAAATAACTGAAATCATAAGAGAAAAGCAAGACAACAGGATTTTTATAGTGGTTCGGCGTTAATGAGCCTACGTCCACTTCATATTTTCTCATTTCACTCATGGATTACAATTACAATGAATATTGTCTTTCAATCACTTGAATTCAATGAATAATTCTCTCCGAATCCATTGAATTTATTGAGGAAGATGGTGGTTATTCATGGAGAAGTGTTGGCTATGGCAGCCATGGATGTTGAGATCTCAAAAAAATCCCTTGAAAATGCCCTCTGAAGGTGTATTTATAGCTGTAGGAAAGCTCCTGGGAGGACTGGTTCGTGATGGGGTACGTGGCAGGCGATCCAGAAAAATAGGAGAGCCGGTAGCCTTGAGAATAGGTCAAAACAAGCTGCGTGTGAGCAGGTCCGAAGGTTGGATCGCGGTCATAGGTCGGATCGCGGTCATGGGTCGGATCGCGGTCATGGGTCGGATCGCGGTCATAGGTCGAATCGCGGTCATGGGTCGGATCGCGGTCATAGGTCGGATCGCGGTCATGGGTCGGATCGGATCGCGTAGGTAAGGGCAGATCGGATCGCGGTCATATGCCAGCTTATACCCGTTCACGGAAATGGGCGTAACTTTCAAACCGTAAGTCCGATTGAGCCAAACCAAAGCTCAAACTGAAGCTAATTCAAAGGGCTACGAGTATATGAGGTGAATAGATCCAAATGAGGTCATTTGATAGGGGTTTCGGGCCAGTTTATACTGATGTTGTGATTTTGACCAAACTGCCTTGTGTCTTCTGACGATGCTTCCAGTGCCAGAGAGCGATGTTATCCAGAGATTCCATATGAGACACCATTTACCCAGAGGTTTGTTAACATGATTTTTGCTTTGGGTAGCCTGGTCACAAAGCAGGCTAACATTTTGCCCCCCAATGTACATCTTATCGAAGATGAGATGTGCTTTAAATATGTTGAGCTAAATCTCTCTGGAATGTCATTTATCCTTGAGAAGGCTTCATCCAACTATTGCATTGCTTCCCTGGGATCTAGTCAGGCCAAGTTCCACGGAAGGAGTATTCGAGACGATCAAGAAATTGTTTAAACCTTGTCAGATCAAAAGATCTAATTCATCCGTCATATGTCATGCTAAATCATTGGCTCCCGAGCGTGATTCTACACGCACAGGTCGTTGCCAAACAACATCATCATTCTATGCAAGCCAAGCACGTGGTAGGGTTGGACTTTCTTTTTCATATGAGCCAATGTATGAAGTAGCCAACCAAATCATGGGGCAATGCAAGAATCTTTGGGCTCTGAGCTAACAACTGGACTATTGGGACGAAGCATATCAGAATCAACGTATGAATTTGTCATTTGTACTCAAGTTTGGATTATCTTGATATCTTGGTATTGATCCAGGATCTTAAAATCGCATTGAATCGTAATAGTAGGGAATCTGAAGGCCATGATCACTCTGGATCGTGGTCAAAGGAATCCGCGATCGCTCTGGATTGCTCCGCAATTCAATAATCATATGCAAGTCAGTAAGAGACGTAGTTGACACCATGTGAACCAGTGCTTGTGCGATCGTCACTATCATAAGGCAGTGGAGGAATTTGTCACACCTTCCATCCGGTGTAGTAGCGATTTAAACCTTTGAAGTCGCATTTGACCCGTAAACTGACTCGTTTGAACGGGCAAGATGCATTCTATCACATTCTGAAGATATAGTGTATACATTTCGGGTCATGTGCCAGGCCAGGGTCATATTCAATGTCAGCTTGCGAATCGGCATTCATGCTATAAGGGCCACTGGAGGACAAGCGAAGTTAGTGCTTATGTCCCCAGCGTCGGTGGGGGTGAGCTAAGTTAATGGGGCATACGGTCTTTAAGCTCTTATACTCTCTGCAGTTGATTCAGGCTGTAGCTGAGTTGCAAGTTCAGCTATTCTAGTTGACCCAAGTTGTCCGCTCTTCTTGAGTCAGCAAGAGTTCGAGTTGTACATGCGAATGGTCGAATCACATTTTCTTGATATCATCCCTTCCCTTTAGTCAAAAGGCGGGAATTTACCCATTTGATGTTAGCTAACATTAGCACTCTTATCGGATCAATCACGGGGATAAATAGGCTCGTCAAAAATGTAAGCGGATTAGTCGAGCCCCTCCGCTCCTACTTCAAGATAATCCAAAATGGTCTTCATAGTATTGTTGAATCTCTTTGTCATGATCGGTTCAATTGAGCTTGACAAACAATATCGTGGGCCCGATAAGTGATATAGATTCTCTTTAGAACTGCACATTCTAATCATTCATTTCCAAGGTTTTTTCTTTATCCTTATCAGTTCGGGAGTCGGATGATGCTCCATCCTTTATCATAAAAGCATTGAGATTTTCTATCTCGACATTAATACCTTCTTGTCATAGAAGTATGTCCACCTCAGGGTTGAATTCATCAAAGCTTCTAAACAACTCTCGTTAGAGAGAAAATTTAAAGTCTAGGGGAATAACCGGGGATCCTGACGTCCCACGTGTAAGGGCTGACTGTCGTTGTCCATATCATCTTGAGAAGTGCCGCCTCTCGAGAGGCGCTGAATCAAACTGGCGAGCAGGTTGCCATCAAAGAATTGCTGCATATCGTCAATACCATGACTGGTGCCCCCAGCATTGAATCTGAGATCACGAATGGGGTCTTTTGCCGATTTATTGCTTGGAGCTGAGTATGGAATATCACTCGAATATCCATTCGGGTTGGAGCTAAAGCTGGTCGTGCATGACCTGAGTTTGTTACCATTTTTGCATTTTCATCTAGGATGTTGCGGGTAGCTATTCCACTGCCCATGTTTCCATCTGCGATGTTCTGAATCGAAACCGCATGCTGCGCGCCTGCTGATTGGTTTGTGTTCAACCCAAGCTGATGGTTGATATCTGACTGTGCCAAGTTCGTCACTACATGAACTTCAATTTTATCATTTCCAGTGAATTGATGATTGTTGCTCGGCCTTCCAGTTCATTCCTGAAATAGGTGAAGGTCGGCCTCGGGCTTCTTGATTCTACACGAGCATTAGCCGTCAATCAGGCTTTTGTCATTCGGCTGGGAACGGAGGCATCGAGTAATTGAACTATGCTGCTCAAGGCTCGTATCATGTGCCCCCTATCCACAGGGGGTTTTATTGAGTAGTACACTTCGAATTCATGTCTTCTCTGGATTCATGTTCACTTCTCGCATCAAGAGCCGGAGTTGAGTTCAAAAATGAATTGTTGGTATTCAGCCCATGCTAAGCCCTAGTCTCCCATCCAAGCTCCGAGGATAGAAATCAAGCGGTGAAGGGTCAGATTGTAGTCGCCTCGAGTGCTCCCGTTTGCTCTTGCATCAAGGGAAAGGTCGGGGACGAAATGGTTGCATCATGTTCAATTATTACGTGGGATATATCCAGCCTTATCTGAGCTTCCCATTCTAGAAGTAAGTTGGGATCAGCAGATGGACGTTCTCTTTGCATCTGCTTTCTGGTCTTCAAGGGGCATGCATCATCCTTCTGGATGCGACCCTTTGTTCGTTTTCCATTAGCATGTTGCCATCATTGCGAGTGAGGCCCTCGCGTTCTTGACTAGTTATCTTTTGTAAACCTGCGTTTACTAATAAAAATTTTGTTCCTTTCGCATTGTCTTGTACCTGCGAATGGGCAAATAAGTCATGAAGCGTTATAAGTAGTCAATGCAATTATAAATGAAAATGCACTAAAGTAGTATGTGTGTATAGGTATGCTCCCAATCAATCATTAACTTAGTGCCTGGCCAGGACTTTGTTGAGGATTGATTAGGATCTTAACTGTTTTGCCCCCATGTCCGGACATGGAGGATCCGGGCTCGGAGTTCAGTCAGTCCCCCGACACTCTGGCGGGATAGGAGCCCTTGTGGTGCTAAGTCTCTAGCGCTTTTATACTCTCTCTGGAGCTCGAACTCAGCTTTCAATCTGCTCCCCAATCCTTCAGCGGGGTAGGAGTTCTAGCTTGTTTCATGATATGCTCAACGATCCTTCAGCGGAGCAGAAATTATGGGGGGGTGCTGAGTCTCCAGCACCTTTCTCAGCGCTTAATCATAGACGCTTTTATACTCTCCTAGCGTTCGCCAAGGTTAGAGTTCGAACTCAGCTGTTCTGTCGCTCCCTGATCCTTTAGCGGGGTAAGAGTTCTTTCTCAGTGCACAATTAGGGACGCTTTTATACTCTCCTGGCAGTCGCCGAGGTTAGAGTTCGAGCTCAGCAGTTCTGTCGTTCCCTCATCCTTCAGCGGGGTAAGAGCTCTTTCTCAGCGCTCAATCGGAGACGCTTTTATACTCTCCTGGCGGTCGCCAAGGTTAGAGTGTTGTCAAGGCGGTTCTTATCATGATGCATCGTCACGCCTTGCGGACGTCATCTTCGCGTCCTTTATACTCTCTCTCGACTCTTGAGAGTTAGAGCTACGGATCGAGTGGCCTTCAATCATGGCATGCCCATCACACTCATCCTAGATTTATACTCATATCCAAGCTCTGAGGATTAGAGTTTATTGGAAAATATTCGCCAAGGCTTTGGGTTCCTCCGATCCATCTGTGGGAGGATTGGTTGGCACCAAACTTTGGGTACCTGCATCATTCATATTGCTTGAGTTAGTCATGTCATTGACTCAGGAAACATGTAAAAGAAAATTGCATTATTGAGGAATATGCATATCAAGGGGCAATGCTGCCTCCTTTATTTGAATTCATGTAATCTGGTGGCATCGAGAATAGGATCGAGCCATATAGACGGTCACACCGCGTCCATCTGGGGTAGGACTCTGACTTAGCAACTCAATGATTCATGTATAATTGTCTTGTGGTTTGCCATGTGTGAGCCAAGGATTGGACGGTCATCTCGGATCCATCATGAGCTATGCAGCTTTCGTTAGATGGAAAGCACAGCTTTGTAGACGAGCAGTTCGGTCCAGCTCGTTATAGTTCTGTTCCATAATTCCATATGTGGGTGTTAGAAATTTGTTCGGCATAAAATCCGGGGTACCTATACCATCCACATATTAATTCATCTGAGATAATTACATCAATAACTCATAAAGCATGCAAATATAATAGTCATGGTTAGAGAATAATCATGTTAAAGGAATGAGTATCATTCTGAGCGAAAAATGGCGTTGCATGTTCATTACAGGTCCATTTTGCTTCGCCCTATCTCTGTCAATAAAGGGCTGCCAAAGTCCTTTAGTTGATGAGGGGTATCTTTTCAAACTATCATGGGGGCGGCAGTCCCAAAAAATGAATAGACCTTGATCGGGGTCTTGAGATGGCAAAGGCGGCTAGGTAGGTACTATAAGCGAGTGATGAGGTCGCATCTCCTTCAAATCGCCTTTTTGCCCCCCTGCTGAGAGTAAGGATAGAGTGTCAGGAAGTCATGACTGGATTGCTAATGGTAGAACATCTTTGCGTTGGTGTTAGGTTGTAAATTAGCATGAGAACAATGGATTCATGCTTATAGAAATTTTTGCACTTTCCATGCTAGGAAATAGGATATTACTGCTGGTGGGATAACCATATCACATAAATTTGCCGATATACCCTCGATCCCATATCGGGGACAAGGGTTGGTGCGCCGACAATCAACCAACATTCATGCGTAAGCGTTCTAGATCTTCAACTCGCTAACTTTTAGGCAAGACTAAGTCAATTGGCCAGGCAAATTCTTGATGTATCAGCTCTGAATTAGATGATGTAATCTCGAGCAATTTATGCTCAAATCTGTAGTTTCCCCCAGCCTTAGGGGAGTGAGTCACTTGGCAGATAATCGATGAAAAGAGTGGAAGTATGAGTCTTCACTTTCTAACTTTAGAACGCCGTTCGCCGGAAGTTTCATTCATGTACATCTCCCATCTAATGGGTGGCTGATTGGTGATTTGGTCGAATCATTCCGGGCGGTGAATTCGACAATTGCACTCGTTGTTGTTTGTTTTGGGACAACCTTCCAAGAAAAATAGGCAATATCGAATTGCATGTCATATCTCGAGGCATAAAGAATGATTGCACGCCTTTCACTTCACCTTGTCAGATGCATTCTGTGCTGTAGGAAGTTTATCATGGAGTTAACCATGACTCTCTTCCGGGTTTGGTCTCCAACGTTGGATCAACTTCCATCTGATCAATGGTTGTATTTCATAGTGTCTTGATGGGGATCATCTCTATCTTTTCTATATTGTCGGACCCTTCTAACTTGGTAAGATTATCCGCCTTCTGATCTTCTGCTCGCAGGACATGAGATATGTTGTAACGTTCTAATACATCCAACAACCCTTCTTCCGGTTCTAGGTAAGCTGCGAGTGGTGGTTCCTTCGTCTGGAATTCCATTCGAGCCTAGCGAACAACAATGTGAAATTCAGAAAATATGTTCAATGCCACTATTCCCAACTCCTTAGCGAGTTTCAATTCGATAATCAGGGTGTCGTCTTCTCCAATAAGTTGGCCACCGTAGACAATCCCTAATCTATCTTCGGTTGGGATATTTAGAAATAAGCACTAGGGTGCAATGCAAGATCTGAACTATGTTGGAGCTGGTCTGTCTGGACCTTGATCAGATAAGCTTGAATACGATAGCATGATTTGCAATGCTTCAAGGAATGTTCACATATTCTGTCACAACTTATTGCATCAAGAGGGGAGCTAATGGTTGTTCCATATTTGCGTTGATGTCAAGCTCTCATCTCATGACCAAGGTCGTATGGTGGATAGTGAGTAGTCAATGTTGCTAACATCCGGGCAAGGATCCCTAGGTCCAATCATGGCTTGCAGTGGTTCAATTGGTACCTGACTCTGGGCACCATAACGTGTTGATGTGACCCTTATATGATGGAAATCAATCTTCATTAACGCGGTTGACGGCAAATAGGCATCGCAAATGTTAGCTAAGCCTTTCAGGGAGTGAACTGCAGGACACATGTCTTACACCGTGCCATTTAGGTGGAGGGTAACTTTGTAGTGCTAGGATCCTTACTTGCCATCGGGTATCCCACCATTGAGAATTTTGGTCATTGGGATCTTCTGAGTCATCTAAAGAATAGTGTCCGGATTGTTCAATGTCAATGGCATCTGGGATTTCACCTGTTGGACTAGTTTAAGTCATATAAACTAGGTGATCACTACTCGTTCAGGAACATCATTAGTTGCATTGGTGAAATCTATACACTATCAGAGCTCTGGAGGAGGAGGAGGAGGCTGTTGTGAGACAATCGTTATCTCGTATATCGCCATAGCCCGCATGCTGAATCTTTTCAGTAGCTCCTCACTTTGAATAACATCAGGAATATATATTATGGCTCTAAGAAGAATTCTAGTCGTTGCCAATTTACTGTCAATATCTTCGGACTATCTACTGAACCTCGGTTGATAAGAGTTGATGATAATTGTATGGCAAAACGTATTTCGAGCCAAAGGCGAGCCGTGCTCCGAGCCGAAGGCGAGGCCGTTAGCGGGTCCGGGCGCAGCGCTGGCGGGGGTCCGCACGATTTTTTCGATTTTGGAAGATGGAGCCTTTTCTGAAATGATCCGAAAATTGCTTTTTTCGTGAAAACTGTCATTTTATCGGGTCAGTTCGTGACTTTTGTTCGTCATCACTTTTCTAGGTCGTGGGTTGCATACATCACCATAAGCTGACCGGATAAAGTGCATCATTTCGGATCGTGGTTCAGGCATTTCTCTGGTTCACAGTTCGTGATTCAGCAAGTCTTTGAATTGTTGGCACTTCTTCGGGTCAAGATTGCTAAGCGGATCGTGTACATCTTTGCTAAAGACTATCATGTCTTCATGCCTCACGATCCATGCTGAAGTTCATAATGTATTGGATGTCCCATATATAAGTACAACAATCGATTTCTGTCTTCCCATGGTTGCTCGTGCCACGTTACCTGATGCCATGTGTCCTATTTACTTAACTGTATGGTTTCATACTTAATTTAATCTTCATATGTTCACCCAACAAAGTGACTGCATGGTTCCAATATACGCACAACTGCACTAAGCATTTATATGCTGGTTCGTGACGTGGGGTGTATTTTTGCATTGTGAACTTCAGCAGGTACTTTATGCAAGTTGTGCATAATTCATATTAGTTCGTGACAGCGTATTCCTGGACAACGTCAGCAATACTCAAGTGTTGCTTGGAGTGTATTTTCACGAACACGTCTTCACGAACCTGGTCAAGTACTGTCAGCAAGCTGTCCCGTTATTCTGTTGCCCTTCGGATTGTGATTCTACAAGTCACTATGGGTCACGGTAGAGGTTGAATTGAAGTCCTCAAATCAGGTCAGAGCACTCGCTCCAGGTCGGTTCGCACTACAATTTCGCTGGTCTTTGGGATCGGGTCAGGAATGCCTCCACGAGCCGATAGTACATGTCTTCACGAACCGATGGTACGTGTCTTCACGAGCAGGTATTTGCATGCCTTCACGAACCGATAGTGCATGCATTCACGAGCAGGTATTGCATGCATTCACGAGCAGGTAGTGCGCATCTTCACGAGCCGAGCAATCCATTGCTGGAACATTGTATGAAGTTGATAATTCCTCTGCATTCTTCTATAATTCTTCTACCTGTTTGTGATACGATGTGTTTCTCAAACTCTTCTTTTCGATCAGTCTCAGCGGCGCTTTTTCATCCTCCAGTACAATAGCTTGATCGTGCTGATTGGATGTGGGAGAAAAATGAAAATAGTAATCGCAGCAAGGAATTAATTGACTCATGAGAGTTTTGGTTTTGAGAGAGTGAACCGTCCATTTGTCATCCTGGACATACGTTGGCTCATGATCAAAAGCCGCAATCCACTCGTGAATACACATCTTACATCCCACTCGTGATTGATGACGTGTGGCATTATTAAAGCTTGGTGTAGACACACGTGAGCAGGCCCCTTCCAGTCCCACTCATGAATAAGTTCAAACCGTACATTTAGTAACCGGTCACCTCGTGTTCTCCGAACCACAGGATAACAGCGATCCAGTTTTGCGGTCCATACAGCAGCGAACCAGCTCCCCAACTTCAGTGAAGGCGGAGTACATAATTATGATCGATTCCTGAACTATGTTAACTAATGTTGAATGGCGCAGAGGTATATTCACGTCTGGTAACCTCCACGATTACGAAGTCAATATAGAATTCATAGGATTTCCTCATCGGACTAGGCAATCCAATAAGTAGACCGGAAAACCCTTTAACGCCAAGAATCTCCAACTCTCAGTGAAAGCACCAAAATGTTAGACCAAAAAATGGTCCTAACACCCAAATTATCGTATTTAGAGCGTATGATATGAAGAAATAACTGAAATCATAAGAGAAAAGCAAGACAACAGGATTTTTATAGTGGTTCAGCGTTAATGAGCCTACGTCCACTTCATATTTTCTCATTTCACTCATGGATTACAATTACAATGAATATTGTCTTTCAATCACTTGAATTCAATGAATAATTCTCTCTGAATCCATTGAATTTATTAAGGAAGATGGTGGTTATTCATGGAGAAGTGTTGGCTATGGCAGCCATGGATGTTGAGATCTCAAAAAAATCCCTTGAAAATGCCCTCTGAAGGTGTATTTATAGCTGTAGGAAAGCTCCTGGGAGGACTGGTTTGTGATGGGGTACGTGGCAGGCGATCCAGAAAAATAGGATAGCCAGTAGCCTTGAGAATAGGTCAAAACAAGCTGCGTGTGAGCAGGTCCGAAGGTTGGATCGCGGTCATAGGTCGGATCGCGGTCATGGGTCGGATCGCGGTCATGGGTCGGATCGCGGGCGTAGGTCGGATCGCGGTCATGGGTCGGATCGGATCGCGTAGGCAAGGGCGGATCGGATCGCGGTCATATGCCAGCTTACACCCATTCACGGAAATGGGCGTTACTTTCAAACCGTAAGTCCGATTGAGCCAAACCAAAGCTCAAACTGAAGCTAATTCAAAGGGCTACGAGTATATGAGGTGAATAGATCCAAATGAGGTCATTTGATAGGGTTTCGGGCCAGTTTATACTGATGTTGTGATTTTGACCAAACTGCCTTGTGTCTTCTGACGATGCTTCCAGTGCCAGAGAGCGATGTTATCCAGAGATTCCATATGAGACACCATTTACCCAGAGGTGTGTTAACATGATTTTTGCTTTGGGTAGCCTGGTCACAAAGCAGGCTAACAGTACAATTCCCCTACTCATCAACAATTATCATGTTTTGATTGTCTTTTTTATGATACACCATGTTAATATTCATTTCCTCTTCATTCTTTACTTCCATATTTATGCTAGAATTCCCACCACTTACTATTTCAACTACATCCTCAATTGCCTTATTTACATCACTAGCAACATCAGTATTATAACCTTTCTACTTTCTCATCCACACCTTCTTCCTTTTATTTATGACTTTATTCCACCCTTGATTATCATGAATTGGCACTGCTGATTTCATGTATCTTCTATTGTAACACCCCACCTCCGCTAGGGTCACTCACAAAGGGAATGCACTAGTTTTGGAGGAGCGTTATCGCGGTAAACAAACACAGAAATATTACAAGATAGAACATAGGTAAAACATCGGAAGAATCAAAAGATAAATTTCATTACTTTCAAAAAGAGTCAAAACCTTTTACATCAAATAGCCAAGGTCATTATTTTCCATTACAACAAATTCTGTATTGCACAAATAAAGAAGTATGAACTTAAAACATCAAAAGTAGCTTAATTCCCCAAAGGTAGCAGAAATGCAGCCATAGCATAGCTCAAGATCAAACCGTACATGAGCTGAACCGAAAGCAAGCGAAATCCAAGCTAAGTGCTAGAGTTTCCTCCCTGAGAACCTGAGGGGGGGGGGGGTGGAACGGAAGAAAAAGAGGCGAAAGGAAACGGGTCAGTCATAAAAACTGGTAAGTCCAAGTGACTTTCAGCATAAAAACAGATAAAGATAACATGACATGTATAAACTGAAAGTAAACATAAGGATGCTGACAAGATGGGCAAGATGGACTAAGACAACATGATAAATCAAGTATAAATCAAGTATAGCATCACATATTCAAGGTTCGCTGCATCAACTGTACTAGAATCCCAAACCTATGTCTTATTTTAAACATGAAATGATCCCTTGGCCCAATATCATGAAATGACCCATTTCTAGGTCCAACAAAACGGTCCACTAGTCGATCGGCTCCCTACAAGTTCTAGCCCGTCATGTGTCTGTGTCATACGGCCTTATCACGAATGTAGTGACCTGTGATAGGTCCACCATAGGGTGTATCAAGCCCTATGGTGCCAACCACCGACACGAATCAAGCATGCACAGATAAACCTAATGATGCCCAATGCCTACTTTTTCAACTCCGGACCACGTGCACGACCATAGCCCACCTGAACCTACACTGGCGCACCAACACAGCCGTCGTTCTGGTCGCTTACAATCAGCCCAGTAATCGTGCCCCACCCTGCCTAGTTCCAGGGTACCATGATACGTCTAGTGGGTTACTGCTGAAATGGACCGCGTAACTAGGGTTTCCGTCCAATAGGTTAAGTGTTGTCATTTAAGTTCGTGAATTAACCCTTATCAGTCTAGCATGTCAAGTTGGTTAAGTGTTGTCTTTCATGTTCATGACTTAACCCTATCATGTGGCATTAATTCATTAATGCACCCCAACCTCTCAAATCAGACCTGTTGTTGTGGTCACTGGATATGTCGGGCGGTTCCGGGCTGATTTACACCACAACTCAGTCTGACCTCGGGTTTCAAGCGTGATATGACCAACTACCCACATTGGATCCTATTGTTTGCAGTAACTGGATTTGCTGTGCGGTTCCGGGCAGAATTACACTGCAAACTCAACCCAACCTTGAGTTGGCCATTTTCATGTTCATTCTAGTGTCATGTCCATGTTCAAGATTCATGTCACGTTCGTGTCAAGTTTCAAGGATAAGCTTCATGCCAAGTTTCCTATAATTACCAATTTTTCCCAACGTTACCCCGTCTAAATATTAGGCTAACAATCTTAGCCAAATTTTCTGTCCGCATGATTTTTGACATACAATATTAGGCTAAAAACTTAGCGTAATTTAACGTACACAAAATTTGTATAAAGAAATCCATTAATATAAACATGACATAGGTGTAAATTTGGCATTCTCGGCATAGTCAATATGAACACCATAGGTGTGTACTTGCGAAATAATCAACATGAATATCATAGGTGTGAACTTGCAACGCATACTAAATCAACATACATATATGTGAATTTGCAACATAGACTAAATCAATTTACATATATGTGAACTTGCAAATCAATCATGAACATATGAATAAGTGTGAACTTGAAATATGACATAGGTTTAACATATACACATAAACATGTAGATCTAACATTTGTTCACATATGTGATATGATTTTACAACCTAAAACTTGCATAACATGATAAACTACACAACTTGTCATAACAGGTTATACTCCAAGTTCATATACATATGAATAGACTTATTCATTAATTCCCAATAAAATAGAACCACGGACATAGATCAATATCATTCAATTCCACATATAACATAATAAAAATTATTCTATTATCAATTTATTTCCAAGGCATGACATAACTGAATAAATTGACTAAAACATCGTAGGCATATAAAACATTATGAACATAAAAAGGTTTGAATAATAATCTTGGTTCAAGAGCATGGATAGATCTAACTTAAATAGAAAAAATCCCCAAAATCAAAATAAAGAAAATAGGTCTGAATAGAAAATCAAGCTTAGATCCAATTTCATAGTCATAATCCTAGGCAATAACCTCAAGGTCATGAATCATAGGTGATTAGCCATAGTTTTCCTTGTCATAGTCATAGGCAATAGTCTTATGTTCACAGTCATAGGCATAGTCTTATGTTCACAGTCATAGGCATAGGCATAGTCTTATGTTCACAGTCATAGGCGTAGTCTTATGTTCACCGTCATAGGCATAGGCATAGTCTTATGTTCATAGTCATAGGCATATTCCCAAAAGTCAAGATCCAAGATGAACAAGAATAGATATGAATCATACATAGATTAATTTCAATTTATAACATGATCATATTAAGTTTATAGTTTTTATCTAAAAGTAAATGGAACTTACAGATCGTGGTCTAAGAAATTGAGATGCAGAAGTCAAGTCTAGAAATTAGTCGTTGAATTGTTGAATCGTTGAATCTTGCTTTGATTATAGAAGCAAATCCCCAATATGCAATTCCTAGCCGTAGTCTTCAAGAAATAATCTTCGCATTTTATTTTTAATTTAATTTTATTTTGAGGAAGAAGAAGAAGCCATGATCATCAAGAGTTTGAGCAGCATAAGGTTAGAGAAGAATGGTGTAAAGAGAATGAAGCTAGGAGGTTGTTTATATAGAATTTCAATTTAATTATAGCCGTCGGTGAAGCTAGAGTTAATCAAGGCCATCCATCTCAAGAGAAGCCAATCAGAAAGTGACAAGTTAGACCTAGTGACACAGTAGAGCTCAGAAATTCGACCAGAAACCCGACCAGGCAAGCCAGGGCCAAACTAGAAAGCTATGCAGGCCTGATGCTCGGCCCGGGCGCACCTGCCAAGTGCGCCAGTGCAACTTTGCATGGGCGCACTTCCCAAGTGTGCTAGTGCAATTTTGTTCTGGCGCACTTCCCAAGTGCGCCAGTGCATTCTGGCCGGTTTCTGGTTTTTCTTCCTAACTTCGTTCGTCCATATCTTCTTCATACGACATCCGTTTTACGCAAACTAGGACTCTATCTCAACCAGAATTCCGAGAAGAACGCAATGGGGTAACCCGTTTCCCTTGATTCTTATTTTAAATATTAATTCTGCCTTAATTTATGGTTTTAACATGTTACTAAAATTCGGGTTGTTACATTCTCCCCTCCTTAAAGGATTTAGTCCCCGAAATCTTCAAGGTAAGAAGAATGCATCCTATCATATAATCATCCATCTACTCAACCATCAAACACAGGCATCCATTGTCCTTAAAAGATTTCTAATGCTATATGAACATATGCAGAAAGTGTGTGTATATGTTCCTTATCTAATGCAAATGATCAGGCCTGATTGATCTTCTTAATGCAAAATATGTTTAGTGCCATGAATCCAACATGTATGCAAATAGTCCTAGTCACATAAACACTATATGTGTGCACAAACATCCATCCATATGCATCATTCACATGGTAACACATTCAATTTCATCCATAAAAAAGTATAAACACTCATGCATATGCAATATGAAAATGTGTCTGAGCCGATCTTAGTGCCTAATGTGTGTTATGCAACCACGAGCAACCACTTGCGACCACTTGAAACCATTTGCAAACATCAACCATAACATGTTTCAATCACATGTTTACATCCAAAAGGGTTCTACCTAAGTTTCTCAAGATAGGATTGAGAAGATAAGCAAGGTAAAACAAAGCATCTAGGAGAAGAAGTTAAAGATGTACCCCCAGAAAGTCCTGACTGTGAGGCTTGCCCTTGCTTCTTTGGGTAGTTCTTGCTGATATGTCCAGTATCACCACACTGAAAGCATGCTCCCATCTTCATCTTCTTCTTTCTACAATCCTGGACTATATGCCCCTCAATACTACAGAAGTGGCATTTTCTTTTCTCGCGTGTCTTGTTATCATTCTTGTTGTTGTTGTTGTTCTTGCCTCCTTTCTCGGAGTCTATCTTTTTGTTTGGAGGCTCATTCGCCTTGACCTCCTTCTTGTCACTCTTATCTTCTTCATTTAAGAGCGCCATGTCTACTAGCTTTTCGTAAGTGGCCCACATAGGTACGTGGGTCATAGCCAAGCTATGAAGCGGCTCATTCAATCCCTTGACAAAGTGGAGAGCCTTCTTATGAGGAGTATTCAATAAGTCTAGTCCAAACCGAGCCAGCTGATTGAATTGATTGACGTACTCTTTGACAGTCATATTTCCTTGCTTAAGAGATAAGAATTTTTCCAGCTGTAGACTTCGTTCAGCTTGCGAGTGGAATTTCATCTCAAACCTTGTCCGGAAATCCATCCATGTGTCAACAGGTCTTTCAGCATTTGTGACTTCCCACCAATAGGAAGCTTCGTCTTTGAGCAACCATACCGCCAACTGTACCTTCTGCTTATCGCCCACCTCGAAGATAACAAACAAATCCTCAGTTTCTTTGAGCTAGTTCCTCGCTTCTACGAATGATTTAGTTCCCTTGAAATCCTTTCCACCCATGGCCCTAAAATCTTTAAAGATCTTTGGGAAAGCAATTGCACGAGGAGGGGGCGGAGGAGGAGGAATCGCTGCAGCTGGAGGAGGAATATCTGCTGGGCCTGCATCATTGGCCCTAGCCTCTAAGTACCTCCTGAACCAGCCAGGTATTGGCACGCCCTCTGGAAAGTTAAGATTCCCTGACATGCTGAAATGGAAAAGAAGAGATTCAAACGAGGAAACAAAGGATGGTGCTAATGGCTTTTGGGGAATAGCCTTTAAATAAAACAAGACTTTTCTTGAAAAAATGCTTCTTTGTAAATGGTTTTGAAAATAGTTTTAGAAGGTTTTAAAAACTTTTGCCCAGTCTAGTTACCTTCTGCTCTGATACCAAATGTAACACCCCACCTCCACTAGGGTCACTCACAAAGGGAATGCACTAGTTTTGGAGGAGCGTTATCGTGGTAAACAAACACAGAAATATTACAAGACAGAACATAGGTAAAACAGCGGATGAATCAAAAGATAAATTTCATTACTTTCAAAAAGAGTCAAAACCTTTTACATCAAATAGCCAAGGTCACTATTTTCCATTACAACAAATTATGTCTTGCACAAATAAAGAAGCATGAACTTAAAACATCAAAAGTAGCTTAATTCCCCCAAAGGTAGCAAAAATGCAGCCATAGCATAGCTCAAGATCAAACCGTACATGAGCTGAACCGAAAGCAAGCGAAATCCAAGCTAAGTGCTAGAGTATCCTCCCTGAGAACCTGAGGGGGAACGGAAGAAAAAGAGGCGAAAGGAAACAGGTCAGTCATAAAGACTGGTAAGTCCAAGTGACTTTCAGCATAAAAACAGATAAAGATAACGTAACATGTATAAACTGAAAGTAAACATAAGGATGCTGACAAGATGGGCAAGATGGACTAAGACAACATGATAAATCAAGTATAAATCAAGTATAGCATCACATATTCAAGGTTCGTTGCATCAACTGTACTAGAATCCTAAACCCATGTCTTATTTTAAACATGAAATGATCCCTTGGCCCAATATCATGAAATGACCCATTTCTAGGTCCAACAAAACGATCCACTAGTCGATCGGCTCCCTACAAGTTATACCCGTCATGTGTCTGTGTCATACGGCCTTATCACGAATGTAGTGACCTGTGATAGGTCCACCATAGGGTGTATCAAGCCCTATGGTGCCAACTACCAACACGAATCAAGCATGCACAGATAAACCTACGGATGCCCAATGCCTGCTTTTTCAACTCCGGACCACGTGCACGACCATAGCCCGCCTGAACCTACACTGGCGCACCAACACAACCATCGTTCTGGTCGCTTACAATCAGCCCAGTAATCGTGCCCCACCCTGCCTAGTTCCAGGGTACCATGATACGTCTAGTAGGTTACTGTTGAAATGGACCGCGTAACTAGGGTTTCCGTCCAATAGGTTAAGTGTTGTCATTTAAGTTCGTGAATTAACCCTTATCAGTCTAGCATGTCAAGTTGGTTAAGTGTTGTCTTTCATGTTCATGACTTAACCCTATCATGTGGCATTAATTCATTAATGCACCCCAACCTCTCACATCAGACCTGTTGTTGTGGTCATTGGATATGCCGGGCGGTTCTGGGCAGATTTACACCACAACTCAGTCTGACCTCCGGTTTCAAGCGCGATATGACCAACTACCCACATTGGATCCTATTATCTGGAGTAACTGGATTTGCCGGGTGGTTCCGGGTAGAATTACACTGCAAACTCAACCCAACCTTGAGTTGGCCATTTTCATGTTCATTCTAGTGTCATGTCCATGTTCAAGATTCATGTCAAGTTCGTGTCAAGTTTCAAGGATAAGTTTCATGCCAAGTTTCCTATAATTACCAATTTTTTCCAATGTTACCCCGCCTAAATTTTAGGCTAACAATCTTAGCCAAATTTTCTGTCCGCATGATTTTTGACATATAATATTAGGCTAAAAACTTAGCCTAATTTAACGTACACAAAATTTGCATAAATAAATCCATTAATATAAACATGACATAGGTGTAAACTTGGCATTCTCGGCATAGTCAATATGAACAACATAGGTGTGTACTTGTGAAATAATCAACATGAATGTCATAGGTGTGAACTTGCAACGCATACTAAATCAACATACATATATGTGAATTTGCAACATAGACTAAGTCAATTTACATATATGTGAACTTGCAAATCAATCACGAACATATGAATAAGTGTGAACTTGAAATATGACATCGGTTTAACATATACACATAAATATGTAGATCTAACATTTGGTCACATATGTGATATGATTTTACAACCTAAAACTTGCATAACATGATAAACTACACAACTTGTCATAACAGGTTATACTCCAAGTTCATATACATATGAATAGACTTATTCATTAATTTCCAATAAAATAGAATCATGGACAAAGATCAATATCATTCAATTCCACATATAACATAATAAAAATTGTTCTATTATCAATTTATTTCCAAGGCATGACATAACTGAATAAATTTACTAAAACATCGTAGGCATATAAAACATTATGAACATAAAAAGGTTTGAATAATAATCTAGGTTCAAGAGCATGGATAGATCTAACTTAAATAGAAAAAATCCCCAAAATCAAAATAAAGAAAATAGGTCTGAATAGAAAATCAAGCTTAGATCTAATTTCATGGTCATAATCCTAGGCAATAACCTCATGGTCATGAATCATAGGTGATTAGCCACAATTGTCCTTGTCATAGTCATAGGCAATAGTCTAATGTTCACAGTCATAGGCATAGTCTTATGTTCACAGTCATAGGCATAGGCATAGTCTTATGTTCACAGTCATAGGCGTAGTCTTATGTTCACCGTCATAGGCATAGGCATAGTCTTATGTTCATAGTCTTAGGCATATTCCCAAAAGTTAAGATCCAAGACGAACAAGAATAGATATGAATCATACATAGATTAATTTCAATTTATAACATGATCATATTAAGTTTATAGTTTTTATCTAACAGTAAATGGAACTTACAGATCGTGGTCTAAGAAATTGAGATGCAGAAGTCAAGTCTAGAAATTAGTCGTTGAATTGTTGAATCGTTGAATCTTGCTTTGATTATAGAAGCAAATCCCCAATATGCAATTCCTAGCCGTAGTCTTCAAGAAATAATCTTCGCATTTTATTTTTAATTTAATTTAATTTAGAGGAAGAAGAAGAAGCCATGACCATCAAGAGTTTGAGCAGCATAAGGTTAGAGAATAATGGTGTAAAGAGAATGAAGCTAGGAGGCTGTTTATATAGAATTTCAATTTAATTATAGCCGTCAGTGAAGCTAGAGTTAATCAAGGCCATCCATCTCAAGAGAAGCCAATCAGAAAGTGACAAGTTAGCCATAGTGACACAGTAGAGCTCAGAAATTCGACCAGAAACCCGACCAGGCAAACCAGGGCCAAACCAGAAAGCTGTGCAGGCGTGCTGCACGGCCTGGGCGCACCTGCCAAGTGCGCCAGTGCAACTTTGCATGGGCGCACTTCCCAAGTGTGCCAGTGCAATTTTGTTCTGGCGCACTTCCCAAGGGCGCCAGTGCATTCTGGCCGGTTTCTGGTTTTTCTTCCTAACTTCGTTCGTCCATATCTTCTTCATACGACATCCGTTTTACGCAAACTAGGACTCTATCTCAACCAGAATTCCGAGACGAACGCAATGGCGTAACCCGTTTCCCTTTATTCCTATTTTAAATATTATTTCTGCCTTGATTTATGGTTTTAACATGTTACTAAAATTCGGGTTGTTACATTCTCCCCTCCTTAAAGGATTTAGTCCCCGAAATCTTCAAGGTAAGAAGAATGCATCCAATCATATAATCATCCATCTACTCAACCATCAAACACAGGCATCCATTGTCCTTAAAAGATTTCTAATGCTATATGAACATATGCAGAAAGTGTGTGTATATGTTCCTTATCTAATGCAAATGATCAGGCCTGATTGATCTTCTTAATGCAAAATATGTTTAGTGCCATGAATCCAACATGTATGCAAATAGTCCTAGTCACATAAACACTATATGTGTGCACAAACATCCATCCATATGCATCATTTACATGGTAACACATTCAATTTCATCCATAAACAAGTATAAACACTCATGCATATGCAATATGAAAATGTGTCTGAGTCGATCTTAGTGCCTAATGTGTGTTATGCAACCACGAGCAACCACTTGCGACCACTTGCAACCATTTGCAAACATCAACCATAACATGTTTCAATCACATGTTTACATCCAAAAGGGTTCTACCTAAGGTTCTCAAGATAGGATTGAGAAGATAAGCAAGATAAAACAAAGCATCTAGGAGAAGAAGTTAAAGATGTACCCCCAGAAAGTCCTGACTGTGAGGCTTGCCCTTGCTTCTTAGGGCAGTTCTTGCTGATATGTCCAGTATCACCACATTGAAAGCATGCTCCCATCTTCATCTTCTTCTTTCTACAATCCTGGACTATATGCCCCTCAATACCACAGAAGTGGCATTTTCTTTTCTCGTGTGTCTTGTTATCATTCTTGTTGTTGTTGTTCTTGCCTCCTTTCTCGGAGTCTATCTTTTTGTTTGGAGGCTCATTCGCCTTGACCTCCTTCTTGTCACTCTTATCTTCTTCATTTAAGAGCGCCATGTCTACTAGCTTTTTGTAAGTGGCCCCCATAGGTACGTAGGTCATAGCCAAGCTGTGAAGCGGCTCATTCAATCCCTTGACAAAGCGGAGAGCCTTCTTATGAGGAGTATTCACTAAGTCTAGTCCAAACCGAGCCAGCTGATTGAATTGATTGATGTACTCTTTGACAGGCATACTTCCTTGCTTAAGAGATAAGAATTTTTCCAGCTGTAGACTTCGTTCAGCTTGCGAGAGGAATTTCATCTCAAACCTTGTCCGGGAATCCATCCATGTGTCAACAGGTCTTTCAGCGTTTGTGACTTCCCACCAATAGGAAGCTTCGTCTTTGAGCAACCATACCACCAACTGTACCTTCTGCCTATCGTCCACCTCGAAGATAACAAACAAATCCTTAGTTTCTTTGAGCTAGTTCCTCGCTTCTACGAATGATTCAGTTCCCTTGAAATCCTTTACACCCATGGCCCTAAAATCTTTACAGATCTTTGGGAAAGCAATTGCACGAGAAGGGGGCAGAGGAGGAGGAATCGCTGCAGCTGGAGGAGGAATATCTACTGGGCCTGCATCATTGGCCCTAGCCACTAAGTACCTCCTCAACCAGCCAGGTATTGGCATGCCCTCTGGAAAGTTAAGATTCTCTGACATGCTGAAATGGAAAAGAAGAGATTCAAATGAGGAAACAAAGGATGGTGCTAATGGCTTTTGGGGAATAGCCTTTAAATAAAACAAGACTTTTCTTGAAAAAATGCTTCTTTGTAAATGGTTTTGAAAATAGTTTTAGAAGGTTTTAAAAACTTTTGCCCAGTCTAGTAACCTTCTGCTCTGATACCAAATGTAACACCCCACCTCCACTAGGGTCACTCACAAAGGGAATGCACTAGTTTTGGAGGAGCGTTATCGCGGTAAACAAACACAGAAATATTACAAGACAAAACATAGGTAAAACAGCGGAAGAATCAAAAGATAAATTTCATTACTTTCAAAAAGAGTCAAAACCTTTTACATCAAATAGCCAAGGTCATTATTTTCCATTACAACAAATTATGTCTTGCACAAATAAAGAAGCATGAACTTAAAACATCAAAAGTAGCTTAATTCCCCAAAGGTAGCAGAAATGCAGCCATAGCATAGCTCAAGATCAAACCGTACATGAGCTGAACCGAAAGCAAGCGAAATCCAAGCTAAGTGCTAGAGTTTCCTCCCTGAGAACCTGGGGGGGAACGGAAGAAAAAGAGGCGAAAGGAAACGGGTCAGTCATAAAGACTGGTAAGTCCAAGTGACTTTCAGCATAAAAACAGATAAAGATAACATGACATGTATAAACTGAAAGTAAACATAAGGATGCTGACAGATGAGCAAGATGGACTTAGACAACATGATAAATCAAGTAAAAATCAAGTATAGAATCACATATTCAAGGTTCGCTGCATCAACTGTACTAGAATCCCAAACCCATGTCTTATTTTAATCATGAAATGATCCCTTGGCCCAATATCATGAAATGGCCCATTTCTAGGTCCAACAAAACGATCCACTAGTCGATCGGCTCTCTACAAGTTCTAACCCGTCATGTGTCTATGTCATACGGCCCTATCACGAATGTAGTGACCTGTGATAGGTCCACCATAGGGTGTATCAAGCCCTATGGTGCCAACCACCGACACGAATCAAGCATGCACAGATAAACCTATTGATGCCCAATGCCTGCTTTTTCAACTCTGGACCACGTGCACGACCATAGCCCGCTTGAACCTACACCGGCGCACCAACACAGCCGTCGTTCTGGTCGCTTACAATCAGCCCAGTAATCGTGCCCCACCCTGCCTAGTTCTAGGGTACCATGATACGTCTAGTGGGTTACTACTGAAATGGACCGCGTAACTAGGGTTTCCGTCCAATAGGTTAAGTGTTGTCATTTAAGTTCGTGAATTAACCCTTATCAGTCTAGCATGTCAAGTTGGTTAAGTGTTGTCTTTCATGTTCATGACTTAACCCTATCATGTGGCATTAATTCATTAATGCACCCCAACCTCTCACATCGGACCTGTTATTGTGGTCACTGGATATGTCGGGCGGTTCCGGGCAGATTTACACCACAACTCAGTCTGACCTCGGGTTTCAAGCGCGATATGACCAACTACCCACATTGGATCCTATTGTTTGCAGTAACTGGATTTGCCGGGCGGTTCCGGGCAGAATTACACTGCAAACTCAACCCAACCTTGAGTTGGCCATTTTCATGTTCATTCTAGTGTCATGTCCATGTTCAAGATTCATGTGAAGTTCGTGTCAAGTTTCAAGGATAAGTTTCATGCCAAGTTTCCTATAATTACCAATTTTTCCCAACGTTACCCCATCTAAATATTAGGCTAACAATCTTAGCCAAATTTTATGTCCGCATGATTTTTGACATATAATATTAGGCTAAAAACTTAGCCTAATTTAACGTACACAAAATTTGCATAAAGAAATCCATTAATATAAACATGACATAGGTGTAAACTTGGCATTCTCGGCATAGTCAATATGAACACCATAGGTGTGTACTTGCGAAATAATCAACATGAATATCATAGGTGTGAACTTGCAACGCATACTAAATCAACATACATATATGTGAATTTGCAACATAGACTAAATCAATTTACATATATGTGAACTTGCAAATCAATCACGAACATATGAATAAGTGTGAACTTGAAATATGACATAGGTATAACATATACACAAAAACATGTAGATCTAACATTTGATTACATATGTGATATGATTTTACAACCTAAAACTTGCATAACATGATAAACTACACAACTTGTCATAACAGGTTATACTCCAAGTTCATATACATATGAATAGACTTATTCATTAATTCCCAATAAAATAGAACCACGGACATAGATCAATATCATTCAATTCCATATATAACATAATAAAAATTGTTCTGTTATCAATTTATTTCCAATGCATGACATAATTGAATAAATTGACTAAAACATCGTAGGCATATAAAACATTATGAACATAAAAAGGTTTGAATAATGATCTAGGTTCAAGAGCATGGATAGATCTAACTTAAATAGAAAAAATCCCCAAAATCAAAATAAAGAAAATAGGTCTGAATAGAAAATCAAGCTTAGATCCAATTTCATAGTCATAATCCTAGGCAATAACCTCATGGTCATGAATAATAGGTGATTAGCCACAATTGTCCTTGTCATAGTCATAGGCAATAGTCTTTTGTTCACTGTTATAGGCATAGTCTTATGTTCACAGTCATAGGCATAGGCATAGTCTTATGTTCACAGTTATAGGCGTAGTCTTATGTTCACCGTCATAGGCATAGGCATAGTCTTATGTTCATAGTCATAGGCATATTCCCAAAAGTCAAGATCCAAGATGAACAAGAATAGATATGAATCATACATAGATTAATTTCAATTTATAACATGATCATATTAAGTTTATAGTTTTTATCTAAAAGTAACTGGAACTTACAGATCCTGGTCTAAGAAATTGAGATGCAGAAGTCAAGTCTAGAAATTAGTCGTTGAATTGTAGAATCATTGAATCTTGCTTTGATTATAGAAGCAAATCCCCAATATGCAATTCCTAGCCGTAGTCTTCAAGAAATAATCTTCGCGTTTTATTTTTAATTTAATTTAATTTAGAGGAAGAAGAAGAAGCCATGATCATCAAGAGTTTGAGCAGCATAAGGTTAGAGAAGAATGGTGTAAAGAGAATAAGGCTGTTTATATAGAATTTCAATTTAGTTATAGTCGTCGGTGAAGCTAGAGTTAATCAAGGCCATCCATCTCAAGAGAAGCCAATCAGAAAGTGACAAGTTAGCCCTAGTGACACACCAGAGCTCAGAAATTCGACCAGAAACCCGACCAGGCCAGCCAGGGCCAAACCAGAAAGTTGTGCAGGCCTGCTGCTAAGCCTGGGCGCACCTGCCAAGTGCGCTAGTGCAACTTTGCATAGGCGCACTTCCCAAGTGCGCCAGTGCAATTTTGTTCTGGCGCACTTCCCAAGTGCGCCATTGCATTCTGGCCGGTTTCTGGTTTTTCTGCCTAACTTCGTTCGTCTATATCTTCTTCATACGACATCCGTTTTACGCAAACTAGGACTCTATCTCAACCAGAATTCCGAGACTAACGCAATGACGTAACCCGTTTCCCTTGATTCTTATTTTAAAAATTAATTCTGCCTTGATTTATGGTTTTAACATGTTACTAAAATTCGGGTTGTCACATCTATCGTCTTCTATCCTCTTACCTTTGTCTAACAGATGGATCAACATTATTGCTCAACTTAGCTCCATTAACCTTGTTCTGATTTGCAAGGTCAACATGTCTCTTAACAAACAACTCACATTTACTAGTTTCATGACCAAATATTTTGCAATGGGTACATATCATTGGCCTCCAATCATATGACACCTGAATAGAATGGCAATTTTCACCTAGATCAGGAATCTCAATACAATCTGGCAATTAAAAATATGGAGAAATTTCTACTAAGGCCTTGGCATATTTAATCCTTTGGAGCTTTTTAGTACTTGAATAAAAACAAATACGACGCCCAACATGACATGTTAACCAATTTATGCCTACCAATGTCCATAGAAGAAGGGGAATTCTGTGTAAATGTATCCCGATAGGGACCTTTTTTATTTGAGATTGTGAATTACCGACGGACGGATCCCATTCATTAATGATAAACATTCTGCCCCTGATGAAAATTGGATCAGATCTCAATATTCTTTCCCTTTCCAGATCATTAGCAAATTTAATGTAGAAAAACATTCCATTTGATTTTATACTAACCTCCCCTTTCAATTTCTAACTTTAAGAAAAAATTCACAACTGTAAGATAAGAGAGAGTACCATCAACAAAGAATCCAACCAGATATTTTTCCCAATACTTCATCCCTTCCGATTTGACCAGATCTGGAAAATGATTAGGCTTCCCATCCCTTGATATATCAAAGTGAATTGGTTTGTACGAACCATCATTCTAGGCAATGAGTTAAAGAGAGACAAATAGTTCGATTTAATAGAATGGAAAGAGGCTTTAGAGGTGTTCGGCAAATTGTTAATCCCAGCATTAGAAGTGTTACGGAGCAATTGAAAATTGGAGGAACATCTTGAGGACTTGAATCAGAAACAAAAGTATCAAGAACCACAAATTTCCCTTTAGTAAGAGAAGAATTGAGTTGCAAGTCGTTCGACGAATTACCTGGATAAGAAATATCAAGATTATCCTTAATACCATCAGCAGACTGAAAAGATAAGGATGGATCCAAAAGATGATCAAAAAAAGAATGATTAAAAGATACATCCCCATTGACAAGAGATGACGATGAGAGAATGACATTATTGTAAATCACAGGAGGAGGAGGAGGACGAACAGGGAGGGGAGGAAAGGAGGACGAATCAAGTGAAAAGAGAGACGAAGAAGAGGAGGGATTCACAGAGAAAGACGACGCCATTGACGAGGGTTTCTAAAATATTGATATAGTAACGAGGGTTTCTAAAATACTAAAAACTATCGGCCATGTTAACTGTGGTTTAGGCATGCTAAATATTAAATTACATGCCCACGTTACTTTAGGATCAGGCACGTTAAATAGTATTATATAAATATATGTTACATATAAATAATCGAACTTGGGTTTACCCCATTTCCACGTGGCCAGACTCAACGCACCGTTCTTGTTGCTACAGTTTCCATTTTCTTCCCCACTTGTATTCTTTTTCTACCTTTCTATTTTATTCCTTTCCAATGCCACTAGCAGAGCATCACCGCACTTCATCCCTGTCCACCGACTGTTGTAACAACCCGCATTTTACGTACCGAAGGATCATAAAATATTTTTATTTAATTCACTAAGGATCGGATCATTCTCATCTTTTGATATGTTGGTTATGGGGATGTGAGACATTTCCATTATTTTTACCAATTTTATTTGTGATCATTTTTCCCCTTTTAGTCTTGTACAAGGCATAACTTTTGACTGGGATCGAATCAAGTACTGAGATTGATTTCATTGGAAAGGAAATGATGTTTCCAATTCCGTAGAGTGGTCACATTAAAGATTTGTTTCATAGGTTTGGAAGAAATTGTTGTTTTAATGCTACACAATATATGTACAGGTTTGGCTAGTCATTAATGGGCTGAATTGGTGTGGCCCATTAGTGGGTTGGTTAGTGGCTATAAATAGTGGGTAAAGGCATGGAGAATAGTTTAGTTTCTTCATTTCCCTCACTTGGTTGAGCTCGTGATCCTCCTTTCCCAATCAAATATCTCTCTCCTCCATTAAAAACATAGATCTAAACTAAAAGATTGTAGATTAACATCGAAGAAAGGTAAATCGCATCAAAGTGGTTGATTCAAAAGTTTTTCTTCATCGTTCTTCGCTGTCCGGATTAAAGACTTGAGGTTTTCAAGCTATTTTGAAGATTTGTTGAGTGATAAGCATCTCTCACGTGGATTCAATCAAGTATATGGTTTGTTTGATCTTATTTTCATCATTTACAAGTTGTTTTCACCTAGATCTACATCATGGTAAGTATATTTTCATTTGAATCACAATAGGATCTAATGTTGCAACTTGAATCGGTAAATCAATATGTTAATTCATGTGTTTAAGCAAGTTTAGATATGTTTGTTGATTTATTCATTGCTTTATCATGATTTGATGAACTCATGTGGCTATATGATGATTTATTGTTGTGCTAATGTATGCCGATGATTGTTATCGATTGGAATTGGTCGAGTTTAGATTAGAGTTGTGCGCATTTGGTTATTCATGAAGTCGGGTTGTTCTGTCCTGTGGCGCAAGAAAATCAAGGTCGTTTGAAGTCGGGTCACTTGTAGTCGGGTCGCTCGAGGTCGGGTCCTTCGAAGTATGGATCATGACTTGTGGAGCACGAAATGGAGTTGGGTCATTCGAAAGGCTTGGTTCAGTCTGATCTAGTGCTAGACGGGTCGTTTTGACTATGGGTCATCCAAGTTTTAGTCGGGTCGTCCGAAGCTTCGTCGGGTCGTTTTGTATCTGGAGCGCGCCATGTGAAAGTGTTCAGGTCGGACATAGTTAGGTTGTGGAAGTCGGGTAGTTGAGCATCCGTGAAGTCGGGTCATTGGCAAATGATTAGTTCTTCCAAGTGGTCGGGTCGCTCTGGATGGTCCTGGTCGTTCATGACCTGATGAGTCGGGTTGTTTATGACCTGATGTGTCGGGTTGTTTATGACCTAATGAGTCGGGTCCTTCAGAGACCTGAGGAGTAGGGTCATTTTTATGGATCGGGTAAAAGATACTACAACGTTTAGCAAACGCTGTGGATGGGAATTTAAACGCTATGGTATGTTTTCATAGTGAAAAGTCTGAAGTGCTATGAATGGAATGTCGACCAAAAGTGATGATTATTTTGGTTTAAGAATGGGCGTGGCTTCGAAGTGAATTCAAGGAGGAATATTCGAACTTATATGAAGTGTTCATTGATTGGTGAAATGCAATGAATGTGTAGACGACTCAAGTGTGTTTTGAGCTCTTGGATAATGGTTGCTCAAGTATGTTTTGAGCTTATGGACGGTCATCAATGATGACGACTAGAGTTATGAAGGCCGAGTAATTATTGTTGTCTTAGGTTCTAGTGACTCAAAGCAGGGGTATAGTAGGGACACCTAAAATACCGGTTGAATGGTCGAGTACCCTGGGAAGTCATAGTGGGTCTATAGATACAAGTCACGATGGCGTATGGAGTGTTTGCTAGAACCGAGGTTTACCATTAGCCCTTGAAGGATGACATGATGTTGAACCGGTCATACAATCAACGATGGTTTCAAAGCAGGAATGGTAGTGATAGCTAAAGTCATGGATGATGATTGTTTTGCTTGTATCGTCTTGTGTAGATCATTCGATGTCGAAGGAGATATTTCTCGAGTGCTTGTTTGATGTTGGTTTAGGCCTTCAAGGCTTGTGCTTATGTGATGTCAATATCGAATAGGATGATCCACGCTTGACAACTGATTGCCATAAATGAACTATTTGTTTCCATCTGATTATTGTAAAGGCTATCACTGTTAGATGTGGGGAAGATAGGTTTGGGTTTTTCTCTGTTGATGTTGGTAGATTAGTGGAATAATCTGCCTATTCTCGTATACTTTATTGATGATGTTAGATAGTTGTTTTATCACTCATTAAGACTATTGACTGATTCAAGGTTTTATGTTTCCTCTTATTACCTTGGGATGTTCTTTCATGTGTGTTGGATGGGCAGACTGAGTAGCAAGTGACAGATAGTTGATCGTGATGAGGATGATGCTGCTGAGCGACGCGAGCTGGAGGCTTACGTATTAGTTTCCTATTGTCTACTATTGTTGTTTTTCCGCTGCTATGTTGATGTATTCTCGGAGTGACTTGTAGTGAGGCCCCTTGTACAAACTCTTATAGTGTTATCCAATGTTGTATGGATATTTCATGGTATGAAATTTTTTAAGATTCTGCTCAATTCTTATTCGCTATTATTGCTTGTGGTATATGTTCTATTGTATTTTATCCTTGTGTTGTGAGTTATACGATAGATTCCTCCTATGTTATCCTACCCTGATGATTGTCCATAGGTTCTTGGCACGTTTTCAGCGTATTATTTCCCTTGTCAAGTGCAGGAGTTATGGGCAATCTTCACATTTGGTATAATACATCTGGTTAATCGATTTTAGCCAAAGTTAAAAGACATAATTATGTATGAGAGACGTATTTGTAGATTTATGATGGATGTATAATATATATTAGTATATAGTATAATAGGACTTGAAATCCATTAGCAATTTTACTCGTGTGTGGACTAATCATTCTATTTTTTAAATTTAGAATGATTCGTCGAACATCGAGACACACTGTTAGGGAGGAGACTGTTCCTTTAGGGGGTGATGGCGGTATACCAAATTACCCAGCTATGTTCGAGGCCATGATGACAGCGATCATGAGGAGGATACCTGCTCAGGAGACAGTCGTGGTAGATGTAGGAGTTCAAGCACAAGTTCCTAGGACTGTGGACTTCACGAAGCTATGCAAAGATTTCACGACTCTAGGACGGAAGCCGTTAGGGACACAGCAGATTGTAGAGATTAAGGATGGATTGATTCTTGCATTTGGATCTTTGGAGACTTAGGCATTGACGATGCAACAAAGATGAAGCTTGCGTCGAGACAGCTACAGGGAAGAGCTATGGATTGGTGAAACTCTGTTACTCTAGAAACCCCAAAAGATGATATTTCATGGGAGCAGTTGCAAGTCAAGTTTGAGACGAACTTTATCTCTACCGTTCAGATGTCTATTCTGTTTAAGAAGTTTGTTGAGTTTAAGCATAATGGTAGACCAGTGCTGGAGTATGTCTCTGATTTTGAAGCCTTGTCAAAGTATGCCCGCTCATATGTCGAGACTCCTTATCAGAAGAACGAGAAATTTGTCTAGAAAAGTACCTAGGGAATCAGCTGGTTGATCATCTAGATGATACTTATGAGCAGATCGTCAAGAAAGCTCTGAGGAACAGGAGCTTGTTTCCCAAGAAAGAGACTGTTGTTGCATCTAAGGAAGAACCGAAACCACAATAGGGTGGTAATAACAAAAAGAGGAAGCAGCAATAGAAGAAAAGGAAGGATGGTCAGAAAAAGCAGAAAGGCGAAGTGACTTGCTATAACTGCCAACAGAAGGGTCATTATCCCTAGGATTGCAAGAATCCGAAAGCTGAAAGAAAATGTCACAACTGTGGCAAGCCTGGGTATATCAAGAAGGACTGTCCAGAAACAACTAAGGGAAAGCAGATTGTGAAGGTGTGTGCTTTAGAGGTTTTGACATCATCTTCAAAGGCTCCTACGATGGAGGAGAAAGGGAAGATTGTCTTCGTTCAAGGTATTCTTTCTATTAGAGATGTCTCAATTCGTGTGTCATTTAATACTGGAGCATCACATTCTTTCACTTGTAATGAGCTTGTGTGCCGCTTGGGTTTGGAACCCGAGATTTGTGATAGACCATTAATTGTGACTAATCCAGTTGGGGGTTCGTCCAGTTTGTGTATGATTTTTCATGGTCTAGCGTTATCGAGTCATGGTTGATCCTTTGTGTGTGATTGCTTTATTTTGAACTTTGTTGGGTTTGGGATTAATTTAGGTATGGACTGGCTCAAGAGGTATGCAGAAAAAGTGGATTGCGAGAAACTTGAGGTGACAGTCGGGAATGTGGAAGGGAGAATGGTTGTGATCTGATGTAAGCCCAAAGATGTTGTCTTCGTAAGCTATTTATATTCGATTGTGATTCAATTGGAAGACTTGTCATCGATGTCGATCGCAAGTGTAGCTCAATGATGTCTTTGACAAGGTCAAAGGGTTGCCACGACATCGTGAGATTGAATTCTAAATTGATTTGGTCAAAGGTGCTAGAACTATCGTCATGCCTCTTAGATGGATGGCGCCTAAGGAACAACGAGAGTTAGAGGTGCAAGTACGTGACCTTTTGGGAAAATGGTTTATTCGGAGAAGTGTATCCGAATGGGGTGCACCAGTTATGTTTGCAACCAAGGCAAATGGATCTTTGAGTTTCTGTGTGGACTACCGTGAGCTGAATAAGGTAACCAAGAAGAATAATATCTATTGTCGAGGATAGATGACTTGTTCGATCATCTTAACGAGGCGAAGGTGTTTTCTTAGATGGATTTGGAACCGAGATTCCACCGATTGAGGGTGGCAAAGGATATTGTGCCGAAGACAGCTTTTAAGACACCATTTGGTTTTTCGAATGGTTGGTGATGCCATTTGGGTTGACTAACATGCCAGAGTATTTCGTGGATATTATGAATAGGGTATTCAGGGATCAGTTGAACAAGTTCGTGTTTGTTTTCGTGGAAAATATTCTATTTTCTCTCGGAATGAGGAAGAACATAAGACACACTTACGAGTTGTTTTGAAAATCTTACGAAAGTATCGGCTAAGAGCTAAGTTTTCGAAGTGTCACTTCTGGAAGAGCGAAGTGAAGTACTTATGCCATGTTTTTCGTGGAAATGGGATAGCAGTTGACCCCGCTAAGGTGGCAGCAATCCAGGATGAGGATAGACCTAAGAATGCGACAGATTTTCGGAGTTTCCTTGGGTTGGCAGGATATTATCGTCGTTTTATCAAGGATTTCTCCAAGATAGCTGCACTATTAACAGGATTGACGAAGAATAACCAAGTGTTCACATGGGATGTGAAGCGTGAGCAAGCTTTCAGAATCCTTAAAGAGAGACTGACGAGTGCTCCTGTTTTGACCATTCCGAGTGGGAATGAAGAGATGGTGGTATACACCGATGCATGCAGTACTGGATTTAGAGAAGTATTGATGCAGAAGTATAGAGTTATGGCCTATGCGAGTTGACAGTTGAAGCCGCACGAAAGGAATTATCCAACTCATGATTTGGAGTAGATAGCGATCGTGTTTGCTCTGAATATATTAATACATAACCTGTTGGGATTTCGATTTAAGTTGTTTTACGGATCACAAGTTGTTGAAGTATCTTTTCTACCAAAAGGATTTGAATCTTCGGCAGCAATGGTGGTTAGAGTTTCTGGCATCATATGATTTTGGTATAGCCTATACTCCTGGTAAAGGTAACGCAGTGGTGGATGCGTTGAGTCAGAGACAGGCAAGTTTGGGAGCGAAGTTTTCGGAATGGAAGCACCTCGAGTACTTGGCAGGATTTTATTCCTGGCCTCGATGTGAGATATAGCCTGAAATGTTGGAAAGCTTATCAATAAGATCTACTCTCATCAAAAGGATTGGCGAGAGCTAAAAGTTTGATGCAAAGCTTGTCGGGATTATCCAAAAGATGGAACCAGAGGGTAAGGAATTCGAAGTCGATCGAGGGGGCTGGCTTCGATAGTAAGGACGACTGGTTGTTCCTCATATCAACAAATAGGTTCAAACGGAATGTCATCACTCAAAGTTGAGGATTCATCCCTGTGGTAACAAGACGTATCAGGACATGAGGCAAGCCTACTACTGGGAAGGGATGAAGATGGATGTTGGAAATTTCATTTCCAAATGCTTGAATTCTCAGTTGGTGAAAGATGAACAGAAGAAGCCGAGTGGATTGCTTCAGCCATTAGAAGTTCCTACATGGAAGTGGGATCAAATATCGATGGACTAGGGAAGGAAACAAAGGGTTTCGGGTCACAGTGGATCGCTTGACCAAGAGTGCAGGGTTTATTCCTATTAAATTGACTAGAACATCACCAAAGTTGGTTGAGCTTTATATTAAATGGATAGTCCGATTCCGTGGTATCTCGAAGAGCATAGTGCGTGATCGATATCCGTCATTCACGAGCGGATTTTGGAAGAGTTTGCAAGAGACTTGTGCAATCGAGTTGTGTTTGAGTACGGCTTATCATCCCTAAACCAATGGTCAAACCGAGAGGGCTAACCGAGTTTTGGAAGATCTCCTAAGGGCTTGTGCATTGGACTTCGGAGGATCATGGGAAGACAGTCTACATTTATTTGAGTTTGTGTACAACAAAAGATACCAATCGAGTATTGGGATGGCACCATACGAAGCGTTGTATGGAAGACTGTGTAATTCTCCATCATGTTGGTTAAAGACCGCAGATAAGAGTATATATGGGTATGAGATGATTGGAGAGACCTTAGATTGTATTGAGATCGTTCGGCAACAAATGAAGGCTGCCCAAGATCATCAAAACAGTTACGTTGATAAGCGTCGAAAAGATTTGAAATTCAACGTAGGCGATATGGTTATCCTAAAGATTTCGTCGTTAAAGCATGTTGTTCGATTCAGAAGTAAACAAAAGTTAGCTCCAAGGTTTGTTGGTCCGTTTCCAATAGTCAAGCAGATTGGAAAGCTCGCATATAGATTGTAGTTACCCAAGAAGATGTCGAATGTGCATAATGTTTTCCATGTGTCGTTTCTACGGAAGTGTGTGCATGATTCGAATGTGGTGGTATCTCCTGAATAGTACGAAGACCTGGAAGTTGATTCCGTAGTTATGAAAACTCGTAAGTAGCTTCGCGTTGTGTGAAATGACACGAAACAGCTTCGGAGAAAGACAGTTAAACTAGTCAAGGTGCAATGGAGTAAGGATGATGATGATTGTACGTGGGAAACGGAAGAGAGTATGAAGACGATCCATTAAGGACTCTTCATTGGTTTGACCCATTAATATCGTGTCACCTTACATCATTTTAGCGTGTGCTATTCGTTAGAATTCCACATGCTAGGTTAAGGCTATGGATGAATGGCTTGATGGATGCTATTTTGGATGATAAAATTGGTTGCTCAAGGATAGTAGGAATGCATAATTTTTTTTGGTTGCTTGTGTTTTCTTGGGATTTCGAAGCCGAAATTCCTGAGAAGGGGAGAATGTAACGACCCGCATTTTACATATCGGAGGATCGTAAAATATTTTTATTTAATTCCCCGAGGGTCGGATCATTCTCATATTTTGATATGTTGGTTATGGGGATGCGAGACATGTCCATAATTTTTACCAATTTATTTGTGACCAGTTTCCCCCTTTCAGTCTTGTACAGGGCATAACTTTTGACTAGGATTGAATCAGGTGCTGAGATTGATTTCATTGGAAAGGAAATGATGTTTCCAATTCCGTAGAGTGGTCACATTAAAGACTTCGTTTAACAATTTAAGAGGAATCACTATTTTAATGTTGCACAATTTCAATATAGGTTTGGCTATTCATTAATGGGATGAATTGGTATGGCCCATTAGTGGGCTGGTTAGAGGCTATAAATAGGGGGTAGAGGTATGGAGAATAGTTTAGTTTCTTTATTTCTCTCATTAGTTGAGCTCGTGATCCTCCTTGCTCAATCAAATATCTCTCTCCTTCATCAAAAACATAGATCTAGATTAGAAGGTCGAAGATCAACATCGAAGAAAGGTAGATCGCATCAAAGTGGTTGATTTGAAGGTTGTTCTTCATCGTTCTTCGCTTAGAAATTAGAGGTTTTAAAAATATTTTTAAGATTTAGTGAGTGATAAGAATCTCTCACATTGATTCAATCAAGTATATGAGTTGTTTGATCTTATTTTCATCATTTACAAGTTGTTATAACCTAGATTTACATAATGGTAAGTATATTTTCATTTGACTCACCATAGGATCTAGTCTACAAACTTGAATCAGTAAATAAATATGTTAATTCATGTGTTTAAGCAAGTTTAGATCCATTTGTTGATTTATTCATTATTTTATCTTAATTTGATGAATTCATGTGGCTATATGATGATTTATTGTTGGGATAATGTATGCTGATGATTGTTGAGTGGAATTGTTCGATTTTGGATTGGAGTTGAGTGCATTTGGGTATTCATTAAGTTGGGTCATTCTATATTGCGGCGCAAGAAAAGCAAGGTCGTTTGAAGTCGGGTCACTCGAAGTCGGGTCGCTCGAGGTTGGGTTGTTCGATGTATGGATCGTGATTTGCGGAGCATGAAATGGAGTTGGCTCGTTCGAAATGGTTGGGTTGGTCTGATCTAGTGCAAGACTGGTCGTTTTGACTATGGGTCGTTCAAGTTTGAGTCGGTTCGTCCGAAGCTTGGTCGGTTCATTTGAATTTGGAGCACGTCATGTGAAGGTGTTCGGATTGGCCATAGTTAGGTCATGGAAATCGGGTCGTTAAGCATCAATGAAGTCGGGTCGTTGCCAAATGATTTGGTCATCCAAGTGGTCAATTCACTCAAGATGGTGGTGGTCGTTAATGACATGATGAGTCCGGTCGTTTATGACCTGATGAGTCAGCTCCTTCAGAGACCTGAGTAGTCAGGTCGTTTTTATGGAACCGGCAAAAGATACTACAGCGTTTAACAAACGTTGTAGACGGGAATTTAAACGCTAAGGTATGTTTTCACAGTGGAAAGGCTGAAGTGTTATGAATGGAATGTCGACCAAATGTGATGATTATCTTGGTTCGAGAATGGACGTGGTTTCAAACTGAATTCAAGGAGGAATATTGGAAGTGATATAAATTGATCGTTGATCGGTGAAATGCAACGAAAGTGCAGACGACTCAAGTGTGTTTTGAGCCAGTGGATGATGGATGCTCAAGTGTGTTTTGAGCTTATGGATGGTCGCCGGCGATGATAACTAGAGTTATGAAGGCCGAGGAATTATCGTTGTCATAGGTTCTAGTGGACTCAAAGAAGGGGTATAATAGGGACGCCTAAAAGACCGATTGAACGGTCGATTACCCTGGGCAGTCATGATGGACCTAGAGATACGAGTCCACGATGGCATATGGAGTTTCTGCTAGAACCGGGGTTTACCATTAGCCCTTGACGGACGACATGATGTTGAGCCGGTCATACGATCAGCGATGGTTTCAAAGCAGGATTGGCGGTGATAGCCAGAGTCATGGATGATGATTATTTTCCTTGTATCGTCTTATATAGATCATTCGAAGTCGAAGGAGATATTTCTTAAGTGTTTGTCTGATGAGTCAGCTCCTTTCTGCTCAATTCTGCTTCGCTATTATTGCCTGTTGTATGCGTTCTATATAATTTTATCCTTGCACTGTGAGTTATACGATAGATTCCGCTTGTGTTATCCTAACTAGATGATCATCCGTAGCTGTTCGACACGTCTTTCAGCGTATTATTTCCATTGTTAAGTGCCGGAGGTTTGGGTGTCATCACAACTGCCATCCAACCCTTCACCACCCGCGCCGATCTCCGGCATTCACTGACCACTCCTCTGACCAGTGCCTCCGTCCATTTGCTTCTTATCCCTTTTTTAAGCTAAATATACTTTTGTGTGCTCGAGATACCCTATATCCAAACTCCATCGTCCACTACTGCACACACACCACTGAACTACCGCCACGTTCGTGGCCCGATCCTCCTCGGCCTCCAGTTCCCCTCCTCGACCCGCTCCACATCCATGTTTTCATATATATATATATATATCACAAACTTTCCACCATGCCAGAGAATCAATGCGGTCTTCCACTCTCGAACCGCCTGAGCTTGGCTACCTTGAAGCCATGCATCTCCTTTCTGCCTCTGAACATAAAAACTCACTCCTTTATCTAAGTCCAACTCGTGTTTAAAGAGTCTTGTTTTAATTTTTGCGGTTGATACTTCGGTTCTCTTTTTGAAATGGGGCAGAAGGATGAAGCGTTTTTCAAAATAAAGGAAAATGAATGTAGGCATGCGTATGTATTTATAGGCGGGAAATGGCAAAGTGATAGAAACAACGTTGCTTCACATGTACATATAGACATGCAGAAGATTAGAATAGCATGTACATTTCATTTCAATAGGCAGCAGCGGGATTGTTTTACTTAGGGCCAAAGCAACGTACAAGCACACATTGGTAGGCTAGAATAGGTTATGTACTTGAATTCTTAAGCATGAAGTTGTATAGGATTAGATAATGTACGAGTTTTAATTCCAATTCGAGTAGGGTTAGCTTATTTAAATCGTAGGGAAGGTGTACCCCATTTCTTAGAAGTTAACCTTTCATTCTATCATTTTAGTATGGTATTTAATAATACCGCATAAAATCGTTAGCCGTTATATTCGTACCGCCACACACGAACTCCAAACACAATGAAAATGGCCACGCGACTACATCTCAACATTTCGGTCCCAATGAAATAAATTTCTTTGAAAACTGACTACGTTTGCATAACGAGTTATTTTAATTCCAATTTAATTATCGGTTCATCTTTAAATTCCATACACAAATAAAACAACCCCGATTTGCTCTAAATTGGAAATCTAGCAATAAATAGCTATACGTATTCCAATAAAATTCGTTTCGTCGAAAACGGAGGTTGTTAGAAAAATAGGTATTTCTAAGGCCTATATAATATCGATAAAATATAATTTAATCCAAAACAATTCTATTCAAATAATAATAAGTTATTATTATCGTATATCTTCAAATGAAATCTAATACAGCTTCAGAATAAACCTATATGGATTTTAAACTCAACATTAAATTTTTTGGATCAAATGATATTCAAATATATATAAAAACTTAATAAATTTATTAAATAAACATTATCGTTTATAAACGATTTCATAGCGACTGTTTGAAAATTTGAATTGGACATAACTCACAATTTATAAAATGAAATCTCCATTTTTCTCTTTCATTAGAAAATTACAATTAAATAGATTTAAAATTTCTTGTTTCACAGAATTCCGACTTATGTCGGATCCTGTATATTCAAATGAGGTTTAAATCGCAAATTACGAACTACCACGATGTTACGAGCTCGATTATAATTTAAATATAAATTATACGTTCAAACTTCATTATTCAAACGAATTCTATACTATAAATCCATTTATAATTCCAAATAAATATTTAAAATAATAAAATAAATTAAATATCTGATTACCAAAAATACGTGATGTTACATTGTTTTCCAACATCATGCTTTTACTATTATAGATTTAATTGAGAAACAATCCAACGACTTATTCCAAAAACTTATACTATTGGTTCGATCAATTTTGATGATTAGGTTAAGCAACTTTATTATTATTAGTTAATATGATGCTTAATTTGTAGCTTTTGTTATACTTCATAGTTCTAAAGTCAAATTCTAGGTTTAATTTCACTTTTTCTACTGAAAGTTAAATGGTTTTATAAATATGTGTATACCGTAGAATTTCCTACTTTATTATGAAAAGAGTAGTGCTTAATGCGGATCTACTGTTTGGTGGAGCTAAATTCAAAAAGCATAATGGTCCAAGAGCATTATGCATCAAAGGTGGGAATATTGGGGCTTTAGCGGGGTTTTAACTGCATAGAATCTACTACAAAATTTACTTAAATACGATTATCATGCATAATATCAAAAATTGTAATAATACAATAAACGGATGCAATTTATTTAAACCTAATTTTAACATGGTTTCAATTTGAATATAACTTCTCTATTTAGATTTATAATACTATTTCAAAACAAAATTATATTCACTCATGTCGCTCACATTTGAAAATTACTATGTGTGTATGCGTAATATTTATCAAATTAGAAACATTTGTTTTGATGTTACTAGCCATTGTATAAAACTATTAGCCTTAAAGCATTTTTTTATGTATATACGGTTTAGATTATTCAAGTAAATTTATTAAAAAGCCTTAATCGGTTGTGGTCAAGAAAAAGATAGTCAAAAGACTTATAATCCACAAACATGTATTTTTAATTTTACATAATTTAATATTCAAAAAATGAACTGTCAAAACCATATCGTGAAACTTGTGTGCGTAGCATGGATTCACCGCCTAAATAGATAGTGTAAAATATGGTAATTAACCATATTTTGTACATTTTTTTGTGGAAATCATTTTTTTGTTTCTTATAATTCCATACATTGCATTTTTGAGGATTTGACGTAATTAAAATATGGAAACCTAGTTGCTGCAGTATTCATTTCAATAAATCAAAATATTAGCCAAATTCTAAGAGATGAGATAAAACTTCTTCATGCTTTAGATTTTTAAAAAAAACATTTTCCTCTTTTATTTCAATTTAAGGTTATATAATTTATGCACAAATAAACAATTTGGATACCTTTATATTAATTTCTCATAGGCAACATTTCCACGGTTACTATTCTAATTCACGTCATGTTTTCATTCAAGGAGTTCACAAGATAAAATTATAGCTCTTTATTTATAGAAAATGGAATAGATACACAATGATATATTTTACAATCATATAAAAACATATAATTTATCCAGTTCTCTCATTTGCTTTCTGAATCTCTAGATTCAATCATGATATGTCCTTATTGTCTATATTCCCTCTTTTTTAATTTATTATTCAGATTTATAACAATATTCATACAGACTAATCAGATTGCATTAAGAAGGATAGAGTTTTAGATTTAAATTAACGAATAAGGAACAGATCTAAAGATTTCCTTTTTGATGTACATTTCTGATTTAAACCAATTCATAATTCTTTATTCCTTTCCGTTTGTTCTAAATTAAATCAATATGGATTTTATATTTAGAAATAAGGTTTCACAACTGATTGTTAATAATGTATATTGAAATCCTAAAAAGCGGTATTAGAGCCATCCATATTTGATTTGTTGAAACTTTCCTATTTTGTTTTAGACTAAATCAACAGATTTTTCACTTTACGTATTTTTGATTAAGTTGTGCATGATATGATATTATACTATATTGCAACTATCATTTAATTATATTTGATCTATGTGATATTTGATTAGACAACTTCATCTTGTTTATTGGATATGATTTCGTACATAAATGTGATGACCTGAAAATTCCTACCTTTCTAATCGACTGTAAACCATACAAGTCCGATCCAAAATGGTAGAAACCCTCGAGACATTAACTTTGGGCATACAACACATCAGACAGAAATAAAGGACTTTTCATTAATATCATCTTGATACTACATCAGAGTATAAGAGTATATATTAGAGTACATCAATCAATACATCAGAAGATAAATACACAGCGGAAAATACATAACTCTCACCGGAAGACTATCAAATGCTCTAAACACAGCTCTAGCTTCAATCCAGAATCCTGCTCTATAAAATATTTGCAAAACAAAACTACCCGACTGCCCATTTGGAAATATGGGCACCTGAGTTTGCAAGCGAAAAACAAACTACGAGTCAGTCATGGGACTGGTATGAGAACTCAAGTCAGTTATAATTAATTTTAAACATAGGTAATTCATACGACCGCGCCGTATAATACAAAATAGGTTTCCCCAATATGAATTTCGATTCATAATAACAAAAAACCAAATAGTTTTATCTCCACTTTTAGATTTATCAAATCTAATTTTATTTTCAATACCATTCTTTTGAAAATAATCTGTTCTGACTTAAAATCATGTAACAACCTGAATTCCGACTGACCAATTTTTTTTCAAAATTCTAATCCATCGAAACTAGTATTGGTTTCTCAGATATCCTGCAGAAAAGACAAAGATATAAAATATATCAGAGCTCAGAAAATATCTCACAGCGGAATGGATAAAGTATAATATAATTAAAGTATAGCCTTGCCGTAGTAATAATACTGCCTAACCAGTATCCAAAGCTATCATATCTCTACCACAAATCTGACCTGTGAGTATGTTATGAGGAGGGGGTCAGAACACAAGTTCTGGTGAGTGGATTTAAACTATAAACTTTGGATAATCTGACATATACCGTTCAAACACATTTTCTTATTTATTAGGGTACTTGGGTTAACTGCACTCAAGGCTTACACACACGTCATACCATTTACTTCCCAGTGGATTAACCTAATACAGTATATATATAACCACCCCCCCCCCCCCCCACCAATATTGAGGTACACCCAACGGTACCCCACTCGCACGGTCTCCACCGTAATGCCATAAAATTGGACGTAGTCTCTCATCATACGCCAGAGTGACGTACGGATCTCTATATAACAATGTTACGTTCCGCATATATCTTCCATTACTACGCTATGTAAGCGTATGGACTTCCACCTTCGATCGACTCAGATTCCATCCTAGAGTAATGCCCTCAATTCTACAATACATTAACCAGAGCAGACATGCATGTATCTAGACTTTCCCACATAAGTGTCGTCAATCATATTCGATGCCTTAACCGCACGTAGCCTCCAATGTACGCCGAGTTCCACAGTAGGGCTATACAAGAAACACGGAACTCGGTCGAGAGCTTTTCCATATCTGTACAGGCCCACCTTTAAGAGCCTCAAAATAAAGATATCCCTCAGATCTGATTTTCATGGTGGCCATGGAACCACCTCGGCCCCTCCCTCAACTAGTAAAGACTACAAGAGCTAAGCGACTTGCCCCTAACAAACAATCTAAACATCCATTTGGCGTCTCCCCTCAACCACCGTACCTCGATAGTGAAAGGTGAGTGGCATCTTGGGTTTACCTCTAGTCTTTTCGCATCCCGCTGGCTGCCGATGACGGGTACCTGATGATCTACCATCCTTGTTGGTCCTGACCTCGCCTCCCGTTGAGGCGATAGATGAATCACCCTAGTGTCTCCTCGTCATAGCATTCTGACTGCAAAGCTACTTTTTCATCAAGGCCCACCCACCTGGTAGTAACGCGCAGACCCAACCTCTTCGAGCACCGCCTAAACATCTGCCACCGTACAAAGGACTACCAAGAGCACCTTACTTATCTCAGGAAGCCGCGTGCTTCCCCTTTAAGTCCTTCGGAGCCAATAGAGTAATAAGATGAACGTGTGCTTCCCTTGTGCCTCATGACACCTCGATGATCTACTACGTTGGATTATTCACCCTCAAACGTGTGGACTGGTCCAAGCGCCTCCTTTTAATATGTTATTAAACCCTATGTCTAAACATTCCTTTATGCGCTTTCTTTACCTCATTAGGTTTCCCTTTAACTTGGTTATTCCCATTCACATTGAATTCTTATTCAAATTACCAAGTTCCTCCTGCTTATTGATTTTAGTCATATAACTTAACCCATTTAAGCCTATTAATAAGCCCACAACATGTTATTTTCGAGATTGTGATCCAAGGTCCGTAATCCACAATCCCTTTATATTCTTGTTTGATTTCATAGTCACAATAACATGTTCTACTTAATATGTAATTAAGTATATCTTTATTCTCATGTTTCTATTTAACATGTCAGTCATTATTTATGATTAAATATAACTTATTTCATAAGTTTGCCTCATCCTTTCTTATTTAATCATAATTCCATCTTATACTGTCACTACGAGTTCTCGTTGTTTACTTATTAACTTAGCTCTCTTAACTAAGGTTTACTAATAAGTTCCCATTCCATTTATTATAACCTATGTTATAATTTCCTCTTGTCCCTAGGACAAGCCTAAACATGTTATTTTTATCAACAAATTTCAGACTTCCAAATTTACAGATTACTTAATTTATAATTAAGTACAACTTCTTACATTTCATAAAATTTCCCCCTTTTCTCTACTTATTACAAACAACTTGTTTTAGGTTTCCCCATTTACTGATTACTTAATTTCCAATTAAGTACCACTTATCTCATTACACAAGTTATCTCATTTTCTTACCAGTTTATTATAACCTAAGTTATAATCTCCACTTGTCTTTAAGAAAAGTCTACCTATTGTATAACTTTCTCATTAATGTAATTTATTTATAATAGGTTATTATCATTCCCCGTTCATTCCAATTCTTTTACTATTGTAACTATCTTTCTTTCATTTCCATTAATCACAGTTAGTGTCATTTAATTCTATCCTTGTGTGTATATATATATATATGCGCTAGACCTCTCACACTAAGCCTACACTTGTTGATGCTGGATTTGTCGGGCGGTTCCGGGCAAACTTCTTCCACAAGTTGACTTAACCTCGTATCTTAGCACTATTACATGTTTATTTATGCGCTAGACCTCTCACATTAAATTAACAACCTGTGGACGTTGGATTTGTCAGGCGGTTCCGGGCAGAATTCTACCACAAGTTGAATTTAACCTCGTGTCTAAGTGTAGTTATAGTTTTCTATTTACTGTAAATTTTCCAAATAATTTAGGCATGTCCATTCTTTCAAATTTTCACTATAATCTATATTTTACATAACCTCGTGTCTAAGTGTAGTTATAGTTTTCTATTTACTATAAATTTTCCATATAATCTATATGTCGCATGTACTTTCTAACATGTAATTAATTTTTATCTCAAAATTACGTGGAATTGCCTAATCATGTAATTATTCTAATTTAACTTGTAATTATTCTCATTTCTATAATTAAGGGTTCAAGTACATAATTGTCACAAGCTAACATGTAATTATAAGAATAGTAATCGCTACACGTATTTTTAACAAGTTTACATGTCAATAGGAGAACATTTCGGCACATTAAACATTTCAACATATGAATTTCTAACATATTAATATCTTATCATATTAATATCTCAACATGTCTTAATAGAATTTCAACACTTTTAATCATTATATCAAATTTACATGACATGTTAACGAGGAATGTTAAACGATAATATACCATTATCAAAAATGATCTAACTTAAATCCACTCACCTAATTTTCTTTCCAATTCCTGGATCTGGTCCAGATCTAGCATTTTATGGTTTCCGTTAACTGGATTTAGAACCTAACAACCATGGATCCATAAGTTTTACTAAAAGAAAAGAGGGAAGAAAGAAGAAGAAATTTGAATAGACCAGATCTAAGAATTTACCTTACTTCGCATATGATTCTGAACACCTTCTTATTAAGATTCATTCTTTTCCTCCAGATTTTTGTTCGGAATTTTCCTAAACTAATTATCTTATTTTTCTGAAGAGATTTGAGGAGGAGAAAGAATGGCAGAGCTTAGACATTGTCTCAGAGATTGTGAGATTTAAGATAGGCTCTACTAGCCTATTTATAGGTGTTCAGGATCTTATCGTACACGCAGTGCTGAGTTCTCATTGAACCTAGTTAAGAAAATAGTCCGGATTCATCGATAAATCTGCCTGGATCTAGGGGGTGACGACCCTGGTGTCGACCCCCTAAAGGGGTGTTGACCCTCTATGGGTCCCACAAAATGTTTTGGCATAGAAGTTTGAATTTTGAATGTTTGAATTTCTGGAATTTATTTAACTGTTATATTCACATGTAATTTTCTTATGCATATACAAATCTTCTAATGACCACTTTACACACACACACACACATATATATATATATATATATATATATATATATACGCACTACTTTCGTTTCATTTTCAAAATTCAAACGGCGTTGCACCGTTATTTGATTCTTGCCATATTTCATTGATTATAGCATTAACTTGAACTTTATCTCTTGTGTGTGTATATATATATATATTTGCACATGTATACATATATATTCTCATATATATATATATATACACACACACACATATATATATATTTTCTTTACTTCCTTATATGTTCATTTATACATATTTCCTCTCATGAACCTGTGTTATTTCAGTCGTTCCCTTAAAACAAAAATATGAAGGTGGCGGGGATCGAACTCTGTACCTCTTGTATGCAAGTCACGTGCTCTAGATGAGACGACCCGAACTTCCCCGTGAAGGAAAGCACGGATTGAATTGAGGACAAGACGAATTAGAACGCAAACAGAAGAACATTTCATTGTTAATTACAACAATTCCATCAGATACAAGAATATACAGAGTGTAAATGAATAAAATACATTCGATAAATATCAGAGATTACAATAAATTACATAGCAGCAGAAAATAATACAAAACACAACTGAAAGTAATACATGGATACAGAGCTTTATGAGCATCGTTCCAGCTGTAAATAAGGATCCTGTGAATATAAATCTGCAAAACCAAAACTACTAGCTGCCCGTGCGGAAATAAGGGCACTCAGAGTTTAGGTTAAAACAATAAACTCCAAGTCAGTCATGTGACTGGTGTGAGAACTAAAACAGTTATTATTTTAACTTTAAAGAAGAGTAATTCAAGGGACCACGCCGTATAACACGGAACGGGTTTCCTCCCAAGAATACCAGTGCATATAATAAATAACGCAATGCTTTTTCGAAAAATGAAGCTATTATAAGACCCAGGTCCCATCACACAATGCAACGCAAGCCGGAGGATAGGGTTTTCCCTTATAATAGCAAACATGCTTGGTACATTTAAAACAAATCATTTTATACTATTATAAGTGTATAGTGTCAAAATAATTTCAATCATAAATATCAATCATAGACGGCATAAGTGCCCCATCCCACTATGTCGCCATACTAGGTTCTACAAATAAAACCGAAATATCTCGTATTGGAAATTGGATTTCCGTCATGAGTCGAGGCAAGGGGCAAGCTCCTCTCCGCTTCGAGACACTCTAGCAAATGTCTCAGGACTACACACTCTGGGTAACCCTTGCATCTTCAGGGTCGGTCCTCTCTTACGTTTGAGGATTGGCAATTCCTGAACACACATTTCCCGGTCCTTACAGACCTATAATCGAGGCGCCTCGCATACAACAACCACATAGGTGAAAAGTATATAAATGTCAGCCAGTTTAAGCACTGACACCACCACTAGCTAGAAAGAAACGTCGTGCTCTCCCTACAGTCACTATCCCGGTTTTGACTCATACCGAGGTGTGAGGCTCGCGAATTCACGCTATACACAAAGCTATGCTACGTAGGCCGTGCTTTGATCATCAACCACAAGACTTTGCTTTTCAACAGAAGCCTTGATCATCTGCCACTTAGGCATGCCACACAGGCAATTCACTCCATGCGACTGATGTCCATCGATATACAACCTCTGAGCTCGTACATCTCAGAGAAGGGCGTTAAGAAAGAGAATAAATTCTCCACCGCCAAGTAGATGTATATTTAATAGAGATCAATCAACACAGAATAAAATCCAATGTCAGACACACAGTCCATTTACAAGTTCGTTCTGGGTCTGAACGAAACCGGAGGCACTTTCCTCGCATATCCATCGATCTCCAAGTACGTCTGCACGATCACCAACTGATTCCCTCCTCTTGGGTGTACAACCCAATCAAGATCATCAGTAATCACCCAAACGATGTGAAGACTTCCGGTCTTCAACCACCATCTTCATCTTCGACATATCGTCGAATCGGTTATTCAGAATGGTTATAAACCCGGCCTTTCCAAATAACCCGCGTATATAATAAACACGTCTTACACAAACACAACATACGCCTCATTCCAATTCATCAGTCACTAACCGTAAATTAGTAAGAGAACAATTCCCCAAATATTAACCCCGAAGGCCGAAACCAACATCAGATCAATACCCAAGAAACCATTCAACTTAACTAATCTCCAGTTAGTTTCTAAATTTCACATTCTTAGGGAAAGGTTCCCATTAATTTTATCAAAGATAAATTCTTTAAAATTTATCCTTTAATCTTCCTTTGGATGTCATTTCAAACCAAATTATGGTTTTCCAAACTAGTCGGGATTAGTGAACCACACCGAAGTAATTATTTATTTTATTTCCCAATCCCAACCTATTCATCCCATGGAGTAAAACTATTATTACCCCATATCTAACACCACGGTGTTATCGGTAAAATTAATTATCATTTCACGTTCAAATCTAGTTAAAGATTTAACTATCGCACTGGAGCAAAACTGGTGGTACTCTATTCTCGATCTTTTCAATCTAATTAAAGATTCATTAAAACTCCACTTAGTTTTAATCTTTAACAGGGTTAAAGAATCAATGTCATTTGAAACACGGTTCACGATAAACCCAAAGTCACATTCCATTCTATAAGCCCTTAACCGTAAAATAGCAAGTGAGCAATTCCCTAAATATTAACCCCGAAGGCCGAAACCAACATCAGATCAATACTCAGGAAACCATTCAACTTAACTAATCTCCAGTTAGTTTCTGATTTTCTTAATTCCGTTGGGTCTAAGAACAGTATTATTAAAGATACCATTCACGATAACCCAAATCACGTTCCATTAATTATCGGGTTAAAGAACAGGTGTTATTCAAAACACCGCTCACGATAAACCCAAAAACCAATTTAAATTCAATTCCAATTAAATACTTATTAACTGGACAATTTCACTAAATCTTAATTAAAATATTTATTCTCTTCTAAACTGGGTTCGAGAACAGTGTTATTTAAGACACCATTCACGACGAACCCAAAATCTCATTTGATATTAAATACAAGGCTCTGAATAGAAAATATATCGGCTTATTTTCAATATCAAATTCTACGACCAACAAATATCGTATTGGAAATAAGGATATATATATATATATATCTTTCAAACTTCCACAACCATATCTGTATAATCACGAAATCCAACATCGAAATATTCAGAGGATAATTTCGATTCAAATCCATTCCAATTCGTATATTGGAAATTTTGATTATTTTCAAAACCACTTCAAATTCAAATTATTTATTTCAAAAATAAATTGATTTTAATTTCTAGTTCAAAACTAGTTCATTTCGATAAAAATATATTTTTATCCTTTCAAATGTGGAATTTTTCATCCCAGTTCTTTCCAATTCATTTATTATGATTTTATAGAAATTATTGATATTTTTAATAATTTTATCAAGGCCCATACAGTCGATTTCCACCAACGGCCATCGAACTGCACTTACATCGACCTTTTCCAAATTTGATTTGGACATAATTCTAAATCCAACCGTAGATTTCAAATTTCTAATATTCATTGGAAAGCTCTTTTCGATACGAACCCAACGGTTCCGGTTTTAGGAGAATCCGACGGTCGGATCTCCCATAATGTCCGTTCGAAATCAATGGTCGAAATTCAAGAACTGCCGCGGCGCGGCGCGTTCTATTCAGGCCATTATATTATATATATAATATATATTTCGTCGATTTCCTTTTTAAAACAAATTTTATAAATCGTTTTAAATTCGTTTCAAAACCCATTTCAACTTCCATTTCAAATTCAAATCAAAATTGAATTTTTCCTTATAAATTCGTTTTAAATTCATTTCAAATTGATTTCAATTTAAATCGATTTCAATTCAATTCCAGTTCATTTTCAATTCAATTTCAATTCGATTTTGAATTCCTTTCAAATCGATTTCTATTCAATTTCAATTCGAATTCATTTTCTATTTAATTCAATTCGAATTCATTTCAATTCAATTTCAAATCGTTCCAATTTAATTCGAATTTCATTTCTATTCACTTTAATTCGAATTTCAATTCAAAATATTTGATCTGAAATCACTTTTTGGTATTCATTATAAAATCGACAAAATTCCCGTACGCTTTGAAATGGCGTTTAACTACTTAACACGGCTTCACATTTCAATATTCAAAGAATATTATTTTTAAATTATTCGATAATTCTGAACTGGAATCAGGCACAGTCAATTACCATATAATTTCAGTTATATGGATTTCATCAAATTCATATATACAACAATGACGATAAACACCCAACCATCATCCAAAGTTCGTTCTACACTGTATAAGCATCAAATATAAATATTTAACGCTTATAACAGCCTGTCAATCAATCGATCGACATACAGCTAATTATTGGGACTAGTGTATGTCATATATCATCCCAATACCCGTGTGGGGTTTCAAACACAGATTTTATTTGTGCAGTTGGGCGATGTGTAAAATTTATCGTCCCAATCAATACCAGTCAAATCAGTGTATATAAACAAATCGTTCGATTTGTTTATATTAATTTATTTCATTTCATATCCATGTTAAAAATTCTATTTTCAACTATAAAATATTTTTAACTATAAAAATATTTTATTTCATTTCACATCACACAACCAACTACACATCATAATCAAACAAACAAGCATACAAGCCGTGCATGGTCTGTGGACGATGGGTGTCGGGTGCTACTAAACACCGTCTGCATCCTAGTATATATTTTAACTAGAACAAGAAAATTTAAAGTGAGAAGTTCTTACCGACTAGCTAAACCAATTCACCGCGACTCTTCATATGTAGAAATCTTCGCCGTTCTCGCCTCTTGTCAATTTCGTTGCCCGTAGCCACTACATATATAAAAATCACATTTTTAATTCGTTCTATATGGATAAAAATTCTATTTTTACATCGCTACTATATAGATAAAAATTTTATTTTTCTCTCGCCATTCTCTATATAAAAATCGTATTTTTATATCTCTGCTACATTTGTAAAAATCACTCCTTTACAACGCTGCTTCCATGATAAAAATTATATTTTTATCTTGCTAGTAATATAATAAAAATTATATTTTTACATCGCCACTCATATAAAAATCACATTTTTATATCTCCTACATAATAAAGATCAAATTTTTATTAGCTATATAATATAAAAATCATATTTTTTTTATCTCCTACTAATATAAAAATTATATTTTTGCTTCTTCTACATAATAAAGATCGAATTTTTATTAAATAACCTCACGTATAAAAATCAAATATATTCTATAAACAAAACCTTATCTTTATAGTTTAAAAACCTAATTTTTATAGGCTATTACACACCTAATGAACTGATTTATTTAATTACATAGAAAATTATTTTAAATTAAATAACCATAAAGAAAAACTAACCTTCTCTTGCAAAAAAAGAAGGATTTCAGTTGTGGGGGGGGAGGGCGGCTATGGTCGGACTGACCGTCGGAGAGGGCGATGAAGGGGGTGTTGGTGGCGGCAGAGGGCGGCTCAGGGTCGGCGAGGGTTCCAAGAGGACGGGGGCGGCGGTTTTCGCGGGTTCTACGGGGTTTGGGCATGGGATTAGAGGAGAGAGGAAGAAGGGGAGGGCGGCATCGCGCCCTGGCGAGGCAGAACTGAAGCTCGTCGTCGGCGATGCGGTGGAGGGGGACGGTGGCGTGGGGTCGATCGAGAGGCGCAATGTGTTTTTTTTCTTCGATTCTGAAAAGTATACCGGGGGGGGGGGGGGGGGCTGTTTGACTAAGTAGAAGAGAAGGAGGGTGAGATTATAATATATTATTTAATTTATTTCAAAAAGGTACTTTTTATTCTGACCTCGAAACCAGACCCACCGCCTGTCGTCCATAGCTAATTACCCCCATTCCAAAAACAATGGGATATGTATCGTAGGCTGATTCGACCGTTTCGATCAGTTTTCGTCAAAATCCAAATATAACTCTATATATTGAATTTGAGCGCGTATTTCAATTTACCGGGCCCACATACAGACTCTAAAAATTCCCGAAAAATATTTTCTAGCTTCGTGTTGACGATATGGTCCTAACAAAACTAATTTCGTCAAATTCCGAGACCGTTTGAAAAATGGCTCTTTTCTGGTCGACCAGATTTGACTGAAATCAACCAAACACGTTTTCTTCTGCCACGCTCACATATTGATTTAAAAAATTATGGAAAAATAAACTTAGCAATAAATTGAAATCCCGGATCCAACAAAAGTGGTTTCGTCGAATTCTGAGGTTGTTTGCAAAATTTCCATTTTCAAGGGCCAGAATTCCATAGCGACTATTCTGAATTTTCAGCTGGACATATCTTTTTATCCCCGCTATGAAATTTCAATTTTTCGGATTCGTTGGAAAGATATTCTCAATTAGATTCAAATATTTTTGGTTTCGTTAAAATCCGGTTTATTTTGAATCCTGCACATTCATTTGAAGTTTGAAATCGAATTTTCGAACTACCGCGCCATTTTCAATTCCTTTTATAATTATAAATAATTATTTATATTCTAACGACGACGTATATAAATATATACGTTCTATTTCTATTCAAAATAAATTTCTCGGCGTTATTATTTAAAATAGTTCATTTTAAATATTCAAACTTCGTATAAAATTGCCAAAATAAAAATTTTAAATTGGCCCGGATTTTCGGGTTATTACACTAGACAACTGGGCTACTAAACCTATTGTTAACAAGGCTTAGAACAATGCTATTTATTGTTCTCTTCTTATTCCTCTTTTTTTTGTTACAAAACCATTGCATGAATCTTTTTTTTATTTCTCTTCTATTATTAATGCATAATCAGTGCATGCAAAATATTTACACTGCATGCAACCAATCCTTTCTTTCTTTTAATGCATGCATTACATTTTTATTTGCATTATATTTATTTTATTCTTCATATATACATTTATGTCTATGCATATATACACATTATTTAATTATTAAATTGTAATAAAATGCAGGGTGTTACATTCTCCCACTCTTAGGAAATTTCATCCCTGAAATTTGATAAGGGTAAAAATCAATTAACCCCCAACATAATATACATCCATTATGGGTGCATCCAATTTTGGAAAATATTGTGCACTTGTGCAAAGTGAAATACAACATAATAATGCATGTTTGCCTAAGCGGTACCTCCTGTGTGTATGCAAATTTTTCAAAAATCCTGTTAAAATATGTCACATCCTAAATATATTGTGTTACAACCCGAATTCCGACAGAATGATTTTTTTATTATTCTTATCTATCAAAACTCGTGTTGGTTTGCTTTGGTATCTTGCAGAAAAGACAGAGACATAAAATATGTCAGAGCTCAGAAAATATCTCTTAGCGGAATGGATAAAATATAATGTAATCAAAATATAGCCTTACCGTAGTAATAATATTGCCTAACCTGTATCCAAAGCTATCATGTCTCTGCCACAAATCTAACCTGCGAGTACGTGACGAGGAGGGGGTCAGAACACGAGTTTTGGTAACTGGATTGAAATTATACACTTTGGATAATCCTACATATACCGTTCAATCAAAAAAAATTATTTATTAGGTTACTTGGGTTAACAACACTCAAGGCTTACACCCACGTCATACCCATTAACTTCCCAATGGATTGACCTAATGCATAATACATGTAGCTACCCCTCAATATTGAGGTATACCCCATGGTACCCTACTCACACGATCTCCACCGTAATGCCACAGAAATGAACACAATCCCTCATCCTACGCTAGAGTGACATACAGATATCTACATAACAATTTTACTTTTCACATATACCAATCATTACTATGCTACGTAAGTGTACGGACTACCACCGTCGATCGATTCAGATTTCACACCAGAGTAATTCCCTCAAGTCTACGATACACCACCCAGAGTCGACATGCATGTATCTAGACTGTCCCACGTACATACCGTCATTCGTATTCGATACCTTAACCGCACACAATGTGCACCGAATTCCGCGGCAGGGCTATACAAGAAACACGGAACTCGGTCGGGAACTTTTCCGTATCTGTACGGGCCCGTCTACAAGAGCCTCTAAATACAAATATTCCTAGGGTCTGTTTTCCATAGTGGCTATGGCCCCACCTCGGCCCCTCCCTCAGCTAGTAAAGACTACAAGAGCTAAGCGACTTGCCCCTAATAAATAATCTAAACATCCAGTTGGCGACTCCCCTCAACCACCGTACCCCGATAGTGAAAGGTGAATGGTCTATTGGGTTTAGCTCTACTCTTTTCGCATCTCACTGGCTGCCGATGATAGGTACCCGACGATCTACTATCTCTGTTGGTCCTAACCGTTACCTCCCCGTTGAGGCGACCGCCGAATCACCCTATTGTCACCACGTCATAGCACTCTAACTGCAAAGCTACTTTTGCAGTCAAGGCCCACCTACCTGGAAGTTACACGCAGACCCAACACCTGTGAACACAGCCTAAACATCTGCCACTGCACAAAGGTCTACCAAGAGCACCTTACGTATCTCAAGAAAGTTGCGTGCTTCCCCTTCCAGTCCTTCGGAGCCCATAGAATAATCAGATGAACGTGTGCTCCCCTCATGCCTCATGAAACCACGATGATCTACCCCGTTGGGTTATTCACCCTTAAGCGTACGGACTGGTCCAAGCACCTCAGTCTAATGTGTCATTAGATCCTATGTCTAAACATTATTTTATGCGCTTGCTTTACCTCATCAGGTTTCCATTCAACTCGGTTATTCCCATTCACATTGAATTCTTATTCAAGTCACGAAGTTCCTCTTGCTCATTAATTTCAGTCATATAACTTAACGCATTTAAGTTTATTAATAAGCCCACAACATGTTATTCTCTAAATTGTGATCCAAGGTCTGCAATCCACAATCCCTTTATATTTTTGTTTGATTTCATCGTCACAATAACATGTTCTTCTTAATATGTAATTAGGTATATCTCAATTCACATGTTTTCTTTTTAATATGTCAGTCATTATTTATGATTAAATATAACTTATTTCATTTCATAAGTTTTCCTCATTCTTTCCCATTTAATCATAATTCCATTTTACACCGTCACTACAACTTATCGTTATTTACTTATTAACTTAGTTCTCTTAACTAAGGTCCACTAATAAGTTTCTCTTCCCAAAAAAATAACTTATGTTGTCCTTATCTATAGATTTCAGATTCTTGTTCTCGTAAATAACTTAATTTATAATTAAGTACAACTTATCCCCTTACATAAGTTATTCTATTCCCTTTATCGTTTACTATAACCTAAGATGTAATTTCCACTTGTCCCTAGGACAAGCCTAAACATGTTATTCTTATCAGTAGATTTCATACTTCCAAGTTTAAAGATTACTTATTTTATAATTAAATACAACTTCTTACATTTCATAAACCTTCCCCCTTTTCTCTACGTATTAAAAACAACTGGTTTCAGTTTTCGCCATTTACTGATTACTTAATTTAAAATTAAGTGCCACTTATCTCATTTCACCAATTATCTCATGTCCTTACTAGTTTATTATAACCTAAGTTATAATCTTCACTTGTCCTTAGGACAAGTCTACCTATTATACAACATTCTCATTAATGTAATTTATTACTTATTATCATTCCCCGTTTCTTTCCTTTTTTCTTTACTATTGTAAATATCTTTTACTCAATTCCATTTATTTTCATTAATTACCATTAATGCCATTCATTCATATATTGTTATATAAATATATTTATATATATAAATTTATTTATTTATGCACTAGACCTCTCACATTAAGCCTACACTTGTGAACGTTTGATTTGCCGTGCAGGTCTGGGTAGACTTCTACCAAAAGTTAACTTAACCTCGTGTCTTAGCACCACTACATATTTTATTTAGACATTTAGACCCCTTACATTAGATTTACCACTTGATAGGTTTTCATGCCCCTTTCCCAAGTCATATTTATTATGTACCATATGCCCAAATTAAGATATTTAATCATAATTTGATTTACGCCCCAAATCCATATTCACGTATTCAATTTTATGACAACATGAAACCATTTAATCATATAACTATTTCAATTTATACAGATAAGGGTTCATGTATATAAATGTGACAAGTTAACATGTAATACGAAAAATAGTAGTTGCTACCCGTATTCTAACAAACTTATATTTCAATATATGAACTTTCCAACATATTAATATTCCAACATGTCACTTTAATCTTTTTAACATATGTATAAACATTTCAACATGTCATATTACAACTTGTCATATATAACATTTCAATGCTTTTTGATTATTCTAGAAAATTCATATTGTACAATAATGGGGAAGGTTTAAACGATAATATATCATTATCAAATATGATATATGTAACACCCCACCTCCTCTAGGGTCACTCACAAAGGGAATGCACTAGGTTTGGTGAAGCATTATCGAGGTAAACATGCACAGAAATATTACAAGACAGAACATATATAAAACAGCGGAAGTAAAACAAATTTCATTACCTTATAAAATAAGGTCTAAAGCCTTTTACATCAAAATACATCAAAACCTGTCTTGCAATAGTAAAGAAGCATAAACCATTTCATAAATTATTCCCCAAGTAAAAGAGTAAGGTAGCCATAACCAAGAAAAGTCCAAGCCATGCATGATGACCTTCAAGCAGAGGAAGTCCGAACTAAATAACAGTGTTTCCTCCCTGAAAACCTGGGGGGGGGGAAACGGAAGACAAAGAGGTGAAACAAAACGGGGTCAGTCATAAAGACTGGTAAGTCCTATCTACTTCCAGTATAAAAACAGGTAAAGGTAACATGACATGCATAAACTGAAAGTAAACATAAGGATGATGACAAGATAGATAAGCTAAACCAAGATAACTGGATGAACTACTGTAACAAGATAAACTAAGGTATCATGATAACCTACGGTGTCAAGATAAACCAAGGTATCACATCGTCAGGTTTCTATCAAGTATACTATCCCAAGGTATCTATCATGTATAACATCCCACAGTATCCATCATGTATAACTTCCCAAGGTATTTATCATGTATATTTGCTCTGCACCTCTCGTACTAGTATCCCAACCCGCGTCATGTGTTAACTGTGAATGTCCCTTGCCCAATGTCATGTAATGGCCCATGTCAACCTAATATATAGCATATGTAGGTTTTCCCAACTCGTATGTTCCTTTCCATGTATAAGTTCAGTCCTTTGCCGTAGGCCGTACGGGCTTTCCCATGCAAACCTATACCACATCAACGTAGTACCATTTTATCCTTGAAGTTGTTTTGGACTGCTTCCCTTGATCTGGTTATGTTTTCTTACCATGAACTATCGCGTGTTCACTTAGGATTTATGCCACCTAGGACCACTAGGGATTATGCTACCTAATGAACGTTTCCGTGTCTCGGTTTGGGTTCAAGCCACCTAGGGCCACTAGGTGATTATGCCACCCGTCAACCACGCCCTTTATCTCACGTATGTATCGTGAATCATTTTCCATGTCTAGACGCACATGTATCTCAATGTGCCATCCGAGTTCCGTGCCAGGGCAAATCGAGAAATACGGAACTCGGTCGGGAGCTTTAAGTCGTCTGCCGAACGAAGATATCAAGGTCTGTTTTTGTATTCGTGGCTATGGTCCCACGTGACCCCTCCCTCAACTACTGAAAGGTAATCCAAGAAAAATCATGTATGAGAACTACATCCCTGCCCCACTATGCCCCACTTACCTATTAGCCAACCTCACCCATAACTCGATAGCAAGTATATGGTCTGTTGGGAGTTCTCTGCCTTTCCGTACGTACACGATTGACTAAAGATGGTAGGTAGTCGACGACGCGCTATCTAGGGCAAAAATCAAGTACCGTCGACTCCACGCTAATCCATCCCCGTCTTTAGGTTGCTCGCACAGCAACCAAGGCATACCATTGGCTCTTTTACCGCAGACCTTAACCTCTGTGAGGCCAGGTTTCATGGACCATCTGCCACCTCATAGAGGGATACCAAGAGTACCCTCACGTCACCCGAAGCTACCGCTTCGTCACCCAGTTCGCTGGAGCTTTTTATCCAAGTCGGATAAGTTGCTCCTCCTCGTATACTAAGCGATGACCTACCGTATCAGGTTACTCATCTATTTCTGAACTAGTCCCATGTCCTTGGCTAAGAATTATTACTTAGTTATTCTTAACTAAGGTTTACCACTTAGCTTCTTTTCCCCGTTACCCTTGATTAACTACGATTTTCTACCTAGTTCCTCTAACTAGGGTTTTGTCTATTGGGTTAAGTGTTATTATTCAGGTTCATGACTTAACCCGCCTACGAATCAGGTCAAGATTGTCTAAGTATTTAAGTTCAAGGCTTAGCCCTACATGTTGGTTAAGTATACCAAGAAGCGCATGACTTAACCCTATCAAGTCAAATTGGTTAAGTATTTGTTTGTCTTAACCCTATCAGATTATCGTGTTAGATTGATTAAGCATAGATTATCTTAATCCCATCAGATCATCGAGTCGGATTGGTTAAGTATGGGTTAGCTTAACCTCATCCACTAATCGTATTACAATGGTTAAGTATATTCAAAAGTTCTTGTGACTTAACCCTATCGGGTCCGCATGTTAGATTGGTTAAGTATAGGTTACTTAACCTCATCAAATCACCATGTATAATTGGTTAATTATAAGTTACTTAACCCCATTAAATTATCATGTTAAGTTGGTTAAGAATTGGTTACTTAACCTCATTGAATTACCAAGTTTAGATTGGTTAAGTGTTTAACTTAACCCGATCGAATTACCGTGTTTAGAATAGTTAAGTATAGGTTACTTAACCCCATCTAATTACCGTGTTTAGATTAGTTAAGTCTAAGTTACTTAACCCCATCTAACTACCATGTTTAGATTAGTTAAGTATAGGTTACTTAACCCCATCTAATTACCGTGTTTAGATTAGTTAAGTCTAAGTTACTTAACCCCATCTAACTACCATGTTTAGATTAGTTAAGTATAGGTTACTTAACCCCATCTAATTACCGTGTTTAGATTAGTTAAGTCTAAGTTACTTAACCCCATCTAATTTCCAAGTCGGATTAGTTAAGTGTAAATTACTTAACCTCATCCCCTAATTGTCTTATATGGTTAAGTGTCAATAAGAAATCAAGTCCGGTTTAACTTAACCTACCCATTCGTATCATATCGGTTAAGTGTCATTAGTCAAAATTACTTACCTTTTCATGTGGCATTAAATAGATTAATGCACCCCAACCTCTCACATTAGACTTTGTTGTGGTTACTAATTAAGCCGGGCGGGTCCAGGTAGATTTACACCACAACCTAGTCTAACCTCGGGTTTTAAGTGCTATATGATCAACTACCCACATTGGGTCCTATTGTTTGTAGCCACTAGTTAAGCCGTGCGGGTCCGGGTAGATTTATGCTACAAACTCAACCCAACCTCGAGTTGGCCACTTTCATGTTTGGTCTAGTGTCATATTACACTTACAACCCATACGTGTCTAGTTTCAAGTCCCATGTTTACCCCACATGTCATGTCCACATTTAGGCATATCATGAGTGTCATATTTTCATGAAATCCCATGTCAAATTATCATGTCATAATCACGCTCGTCTAACCTACCCCAAATCATGTTTTCAACCCAAGTAAAAGCGAGTCAACATAGTAAGGATACTATGCTACATATTGGCCTCAAAACATGCACGATGCCAAAAAGGGATTGGCCACAAACATGCATGGTATCATAAGGGGTTTGGCCTCAAAATATGCATAGCATCATAAGGGGTTTTTGGCCTCAAACATGCATAGTATCATAAGGGAATTTGGCCACAAACATGCATGATAACATAAGGGGTTTGGGTTCATTTACATGCATAAGCCCCAAAGTCAAGTCTTTGCCAATGTTTCACAAGTCAAATGGTTCCCAAAGGTTCATGCTAACATTCCATAGATAAAGATTCAAACTTGCAAGATAAACTAGGTTAAACATAACATGAGTGGCATGATTAAGTCGCTAAAACTTAGCCCAAGGTCCTAGATCATAGAAAAGGGGGAAAAGTTAGGTTCACATAGGCTAGCATACTTATGTTTCATCGCATTTTATTCCATGTCACATTAGAACCACCGTTAGAATCTACAAGTAGCTAGAACTTACATAGCGAGGCTTAGGGAAGGATCATGCATCGTCTTGACGAAGAAAGGTGGCTCCTTTGTCGAAGAATCGTCATGAAATTTGCGTAGCAACGTTGATCCACTCCCTTGATTTGATGTAGAAAGCTTCCACCTTTTGATTTGAATCCGATTTGAATGCATAGTCTCTAGGAATTGGAGATGGAGGCCATGATCACTTGGTATTTGGGCAGCACTTCGTGGCATGAGTGATTTGTGAGGGTTTAGGGTAGGCTTAGGGGTCTTTTTATAGAGATTAGGAGTAGTTTAGGCCCTTAGATTAACCCTAGGATAGATCTAAGCCTTTAAAATCCGTCACAAGCCTCCAAACATGTCTTGAGGAATAAGTCAGGTGCACCCAGGCCAAACTGGCCGACCACCCAAGTCGACAGGGGTGTCGACTGGGCAGTCGACACCACCTGGGGTGAGTCGACTCCCATGTCGACTTGGGGGTGGCGGTAATTTTTCCCGCCCGTTCTGCTTGGCTGAATTTGAATTATGAATTCAAATTTGAACTGTTTTTGAACTTGAAATTTTCTGAAAACTTTGACGGGCCATAACTTGGTCATACGGACTCCGATTTTCGAAAACTCGGACTCTATTTCGCGTATTTTTCCGAGACGAACGCAATGGCGCAACCCGTTTCTCCTGACTCAAATTTTATAATTAAATTCTGCCTTGATTCTTGTCTTAGCATGTTGTAAAAATCCGGGTTGTCACATTCTCCCCAACTTAAAGGATTTCGTCCCCGAAATCTCCAAGTTAGGAAGGACTTATCCTACCATCCATCATCCATCTACTCAAAACATCATTCATAGGTAACCATTGTCCTTAGACGATTTCTAATGCCATATGAACATATGCAGGACGTGTGTGTATATGCTCCTTAGCTAATGCTAATGATCAGTCCTGAATGATCTTTCTAATGCAAAATATGTTTAGTGCCATGAAACCAACATGTATGCAAATAAACCTAGTCATATAAACACTATATGTGTGCACAAACATTCATTCATATGCAACATCCGCATGACAACGCATTCAATTTCATCCATAAACAAGTATAAATACTCATCATATGCAACATGAAACGTGACGGCGTCAATCTAGTATCTAATGTGTATTCGCGCATCCACGAGCAACCACTTGCAACCATTTGCAACCATATCAATCATAACATATTTCAAATACATGTTTACATCCATAGAGTTCTATCTAAGGTTCCCAAGATAAGATCGAGGAGATAAACAAGACAAACTCCTTACGGGGTTTGTAACAGAAACAGGACCGAGAGGATATCCACCAAGCAATAGCATGCAAGTAAGCTCTACAGGAGAACCAGCGATCAAAGATATACTCTTAAAAAGAGACATGATGCGCGCGTCTAAGCCGCATTTCCATGAGCTTAATTCCATTGTGCCTTGACCGCCTTTGACTTCATGATTTCGTAGCTCCTTGATTCCTATTTCCAAGGTATGAGTCGGAACTCATTCCACTGTCGCCTCTCGTTTCACTTTCACTTATTCTTTTCTAGAATCCTTGGCTCAACCATAACTGCGTACTCATGGTTTCATGCAAGCTTTATAACAATTCACTAGCGAATCTTGGATCTCGTTTACCTACTAAGGGGTATTCCACGCAGAAGAACTTTCCCTTGAAAACAACCGATGCCAGCCATGTTGCCCAGTGTACTTACTAGGGTGATTCCTACAGCCCATGCTTAAGCAGAATGAACCATCCGCCTTATTGGCGAACATTACTCGATCGGATCAGAGATTTCCGATAAATGCATCAAGAGATTCTAGGTAACTAACCATGACAGAACTCATAAGGTTACACGAGACTTCGAGGGTATTACCAAGGCAAGTTAAGAGTTTAACTACCCTCCTTTCAAAACCGAGAATGGCATCCCTTACTGGATAACCACTTCATCCCTAGAATCCATCCATAGCTCAACAATAGTAGCATTGTTTCTAATCTCAACACTTGGCATTTACACTCTCAATTCCAAACAAGTCATGAATAAATGGACCGACTCTCCAACCAGATTTTGGGACAAAAATGGGATCTTCTACCATGCTAGTACTAAGGTACAGAGACTTAACTATCGAAGCAGACTTAAATAATGCGATGATCAAAACAAAGTCTGGACGGGATGATAGAAAAGAAAGGCTAAACATTTAACAGAAACGATACCATCCCTCTTAGGTACGCTAGGAGTGAGAGCATACAATTGCCCTCTCGCTGATCTTGTCCTTGCCTTTCTTCGTGGACTAATCCATACCAACAAGTTGCTTATTCTTAAGCTCGTGTCCTTTATCCGTGTTCTTATTATCCCTTCTTATAACTTCGGTAACAGGTCTCTCGAGAACTTCCTCCATCGCACGGGAAAACACTTACGTAGCTAGACAAGGATTAGTCGCAGTTAAAACTACTGTGACTACAGATGGAGGAAAGAAAGGAAAAGAGGTTCAATCAAGGAAACAAGGGATAGTGCTAATGGCTTTTGGGGAATAGCCTTTAAAAACTTTTCTTGAAAAATGCTTCTTTGTAAACGGTTTCTCAAATAGTTTTCAGAAGGTTTTAAAAACTTTTGCCCAGTCTGGTAACCTTCTGCTCTGATACCAAATGTAAAACCCCACCTCCGCTAGGGTCACTCACAAAGGGAATGCACTAGGTTTGGTGAAGCATTATCGAGGTAAACATGCATAGAAATATTACAAGACAGAACATATATAAAACAGCGGAAGTAAAACAAATTTCATTACCTTATAAAATAAGGTCTAAAGCCTTTTACATCAGAATACATCAAAACCTGTCTTGCAATAGTAAAGAAGCATAAACCATTTCATAAATTATTCCCCAAGTAAAAGAGTAAGGTAGCCATAACCAAGAAAAGTCCAAGCCATGCATGATGACCTTCAAGCAGAGGAAGTCCGAACTAAATAACAGTGTTTCCTCCCTGAAAACCTGGGGGGGGTGGGGGAACGGAAGACAAAGAGGCGAAACAAAACGGGGTCAGTCATAAAGACTGGTAAGTCCTATCTACTTCCAGTATAAAAACAGGTAAAGGTAACATGACATGCATAAACTGAAAGTAAAAATAAGGATGATGACAAGATAGATAAGCTAAACCAAGATAACTGGATGAACTACTGTAACAAGATAAACTAAGGTATCATGATAACCTACGGTGTCAAGATAAACCAAGGTATCACATCGTCAGGTTTCTATCAAGTATACTATCCCAAGGTATCTATCATGTATAACATCCCACGGTATCCATCATGTATAACTTCCCAAGGTATTTATCATGTATATTTGCTCTGCACCTCCCGTACTAGTATCCCAACCCGCGTCATGTGTTAACTGTGAATGTCCCTTGCCCAATGTCATGTAATGGTCCATGTCAACCTAATATATAGCATATGTAGGTTTTCCCAACTCGTATGTTCCTTTCCATGTATAAGTTCAGTCCTTTGCCGTAGGCCATACGGGCTTTCCCATGTAAACCTATACCACATCAACGTAGTACCATTTTATCCTTGAAGTTGTTTTGGACTGCTACCCTTGATCTGGTTATGTTTTCTTACCATGAACTATCGCGTGTTCACTTAGGATTTATGCCACCTAGGACCACTAGGGATTATGCTACCTAATGAACGTTTCCGTGTCTCGGTTTGGGTTCAAGCCACCTAGGGCCACTAGGGATTATGCCACCCGTCAACCACGCCCTTTATCCCACGTATGTATCGTGAATCGTTTTCCATGTCTAGACGCACATGTATCTCAATGTGCCATCCGAGTTCCGTGCCAGGGCAAATCGAGAAATACGGAACTCGGTCAGGAGCTTTAAGTCGTCTGCCGAATGCAGATATCAAGGTCTGTTTTTGTATTCGTGGCTATGGTCCCACGTGACCCTCCCTCAACTACTGAAAGGCAATCCAAGAAAAATCATGTATGAGAACTACATCCCGGCCCCACTATGCCCCACTTACCTATTGGCCAACCTCACCCATAACTCGATAGCAAGTATATGGTCTGTTGGGAGTTCTCTGCCTTTCCGTACGTACATGATTGACTAAAGATGGTAGGTAGTCGACGACGCGCAATCCAGGGCAAAAATCAAGTATCGTCGACTCCACGCTAATCCATCCCCGTCTTTAGGTTGCTCGCACAGCAACCAAGGCATACCCTTGGCTCTTCTACCGCAGACCTTAACCTCTGTAAGGCCAGGTTTCATGGACCATCTGCCACCTCACAGAGGGATACCAAGAGTACCCTCACGTCCCCCGAAGCTACCGCTTCGTCACCCAGTTCGCTGGATCTTTTTATCCAAGTCAGATAAGTAGCTCCTCCTCGTATACTAAGCGATGACCTACCGTATCAGGTTACTCATCTATTTATGAACTAGTCCCATGTCCTTGGCTAAGAATTATTACTTAGTTATTCTTAACTAAGGTTTACCACTTAGCTTCTTTTCCCCGTTACCCTTGATTAACTACGATTTTCTACCTAGTTCCTCTAACTAGGGTTTTGTCTATTGGGTTAAGTATTGTTATTCAGGTTCATGACTTAACCCGCCTACGAATCATGTCAAGATTGGCTAAGTATTTAAGTTCAAGGCTTAGCCCTACAAGTTGGTTAAGTATACCAAGAAGCGCATGACTTAACCCTATCAAGTCAAATTGGTTAAGTATTTGTTTGTCTTAACCCTATCAGATTATCGTGTTAGATTGATTAAGCATAGATTATCTTAATCCCGTCAGATCATCGAGTCGGATTGGTTAAGTATGGGTTAGCTTAACCTCATCCACTAATCGTATTACAATGGTTAAGTATATTCAAAAGGTCTTGTGACTTAACCCTATCAGGTCCGCATGTTAGATTGGTTAAGTATAGGTTACTTAACCTCATCAAATCACCATGTATAATTGGTTAATTATAAGTTACTTAACCCCATTAAATTATCATGTTAAGTTGGTTAAGTATTGGTTACTTAACCTCATTGAATTACCAAGTTTAGATTGGTTAAGTGTTTAACTTAACCCCATCGAATTACCGTGTTTAGATTAGTTAAGTATAGGTTACTTAACCCCATCTAATTACCGTGTTTAGATTAGTTAAGTCTAAGTTACTTAACCCCATCTAACTACCATGTTTAGATTAGTTAAGTATAGGTTACTTAACCCCATCTAATTACCGTGTTTAGATTAGTTAAGTCTAAGTTACTTAACCCCATCTAATTTCCAAGTCGGATTAGTTAAGTGTAAATTACTTAACCCCATCCCCTAATTGTCTTATGTGGTTAAGTGTCAATAAGAAATCAAGTCCGGTTTAACTTAACCTAACCATTCGTGTCATATCGGTTAAGTGTCATTAGTCAAAATTACTTAACCTTTTCATGTGGCATTAAATAGATTAATGCACCCCCAACCTCTCACATTAGACTTTGTTGTGGTTACTAGTTAAGCCGGGCGGGTCCGGGTAGATTTACACCACAACCTAGTCTAACCTCGGGTTTTAAGTGCTATATGACCAACTACCCACATTGGGTCCTATTGTTTGTAGCCACTAGTTAAGCCGGGCGGGTCCGGGTAGATTTATGCTACAAACTCAACCCAACCTCGAGTTGGCCACTTTCATGTTTGGTCTAGTGTCATATTACACTTAGAACCCATACGTGTCTAGTTTCAAGTCCCATGTTTACCCCCACATGTCATGTCCACAATTAGGTGTATCATGAGTGTCATATTTTCATGAAATCCCATGTCAAATTATCATGTCATAATCACGCTCGTCTAACCTACCCCAAATCGTGTTTTCAACCCAAGTAAAAGCTAGTCAACATAGTAAGGATACTATGCTACATATTGGCCTCAAAACATGCACGATGCCAAAAAGGGATTGGCCACAAACATGCATGGTATCATAAGGGGTTTGGCCTCAAAATATGCATAGCATCATAAGGGGTTTTTGGCCTCAAACATGCATAGTATCATAAGGGAATTTGGCCACAAACATGCATGATAACATAAGGGGTTTGGGTTCATTTACATGCATAAGCCCCAAAGTCAAGTCTTTGCCAATGATTCACAAGTCAAATGGTTCCCAAAGGTTCATGCTAACATTCCATAGATAAAGATTCAAACTTGCAAGATAAACTAGGTTAAACATAACATGAGTGGCATGATTAAGTCGCTAAAACTTAGCCCAAGGTCCTAGATCATAGAAAAGGGGCAAAGTTAGGTTCACATAGGCTAGCATACTTATGTTTCATCGCATTTTATTCCATGTCACATTAGAACCACCGTTAGAATCTACAAGTAGCTAGAACTTACATAGCGAGGCTTAGGGAAGGATCATGCATCGTCTTGACGAAGAAAGGTGGCTCCTTTTTCGAAGAATCGTCATGAAATTTGCGTAGCAACGTTGATCCACTCCCTTGATTTGATGTAGAAAGCTTGCACCTTTTGATTTGAATCCGATTTGAATGCATAGTCTCTAGGAATTGGAGATGGAGGCCATGATCACTTGGCATTTGGGCAGCACTTCGTGGCATGAGTGATTTGTGAGGGTTTAGGGTAGGCTTAGGGGTCTTTTTATAGAGATTAGGAGTAGTTTAGGCCCTTAGATTAACCCTAGGATATATCTGAGCCTTTAAAATCCGTCACAAGCCTCCAAACATGTCTTGAGGAACAAGTCAGGTGCACCCAGGCCGAACTGGCCGACCACCCAAGTCGACAGGGGTGTCGAACTGGCAGTCGACACCACCTGGTGTGACTCCCAAGTCGACTCCCCAGTCGACATGGGGGTGGCGGGAATTTTTCCCGCCCGTTCTGCTTGGCTGAATTTGAATTCTGAATTCAAATTTGAACTGTTTTTGAACTTGAAATTTCCTGAAAACTTTGACGGGCCATAACTTGGTCATACGGACTCCGATTTTCGAAAACTCGGACTCTATTTCGCGTATTTTTCCGAGACGAACGCAATGGCGCAACCCGTTTCTCCTGATTCAAATTTTATAATGAAATTCTGCCTTGATTCTTGTCTTAGCATGTTGTAAAAATCCGGGTTGTCACAATATAGCTTAAATCCACTCACCTCATATGCTTTCCAAATCCTGGATCTGGTCTAGATCTATCATTCCATGGTTTTCCCCCAATTGGATTCAGAACCTAACAACCATGGATTCATAATTTTTACTAAGAGAAAGAAAGAAGAAGAAGAAAGAGAAGAAAATGGAAAGTAGATCAGATCTTTTAATTACCTCACTTCGTAAAGAGATCTGAACACCCATTTACAAACATACCTTCCTTTCCTTCAGATCTGGATTTAGAATTTTTCCTAAACTAATAATCTTAAATTTTTGAAGAGATTTGAGGAGGAAGAGGAATGGTAGAGCTTTTGCGTTGTCTTGGAAATATGAGATTTAGGGTTGGCTCTACAGGCTCATTTATAAGTGTATTAGAGAAACTGGGAAACCGAGTCCTTTAGAATTGACTCACAAATCATCAGAACCGACCACCTCAAAACAACGTTTCAGATCTGCGGTGGGGTCGACCCCGAGGTCGACCCCCCTATTAGTGGGTCGACCCCAGGGTCGAACCCAAACGGGCAAACTTCCCGCTTACTTTTACCGCTGCGAAAATTTGATTTTTCTGGACAAATTTATTTCATTATATATACGTATAAGTTCCTTATATGTATATTAACTTCTAACGCTCATAACTTCTTCATACAGTGTCCGTTTTACGCAAACCAAGTGTCTATTTTGTCCAGAATTCCGAAACAAACGCAATGGCCCAGTCTGTTTCACTTAATTCTGAATATTTAATTAAGTTACCCTTATTTTATTATCTTAAGTAATACGGGGTGTTACATTCTTCCACCCTTAGGAAATTTCGTCCCCGAATTTTCATAAGGGTAAAATCAAACAACCACTCGCGTAATATCCATCCATCATGTGTGCATCCAATTTTCGCAAACATTATGCACTTGTGCAAAGTGAAATACAACATAATAATGCATGTATGCCTAAGCGGTACCTCCTACATGTATGCAAATTTTTCAAAAATCCTTTTAAAACATGATGCTCACATCCTAAATATGCTGGTAGTTCTACATGAATGCAATATTTTGAATATCAGAACACATTTTCATCCAAATTTTCCTACATTCTTGCAGAGCAAGAACGCAGTTCATCCAATTATTGCACCTAAAATCATAGCAACAAACTTTACTTTTCGAATTTCAGAAAAATCTAATTTTATAAATTTGGTTTCTTATGTTACAAAAAGTTGGAAAACGGAAAACTTCACATCTTCCGTTTTTCTTTTTCAACCTTTTTCTAACCGTACTTTGATTTTATGTAACTATTTATAAAGATTCCCCCATTTTCCTATCCAAGCACAGCCCAAATAAGAAAATTTTCTCTGTTACAGATTTTCTTTTTCATCTTATCTTGGAAATTTTTATTCTTATCCATCTTTTATCAAAATTTTCCGTTTTTTTAACTGCCATGTTTGTTGCTTTACTAAATTTGTTGTTTCCTTTTTAGTTGTACGTTTTCTCTTAGCTTATTTAATCATCCGATCTAAGTTTAGTTTTCAAATAAACCTTCTAGTCCTTCAACTAAAACAGAAAAACAGATACCCTACACAGCTACTACTAAGGGCCAAGAATCTCAGGGCTATGTCCCCCTCAGACGGAAAAGTTCAAACAATGGGATCCATGACAGGTTTAGGTGTTACCCTAACTACCCAACAAGAACAAAATTACGGAACAATCCCAATAGAAATGTAGTAATGGGTTTTACCCTAACATGAAAATTAACAACCGGATCTAAACACTTATTTGTCCTTTACTATCTAGTAGTCACTACTAATTCTAACTGTGTACCAACAATCAATTCAAGCAATATCCTAGGCTTTTCAATGATTAAGCATTCTACGGGAATTTACCATTTTTGTTTCCAGGATAATTCTCGCTATTTACTTAATAGCCTCAAAAATTTTCCCGTCTTCCCTATGAACTAATCCTTTCCTACTCCATACTTTTACAACACAGTTTGGCATTTTCATTTAATTTTTCTTCTCCAAAAAAAAAATTCAAAAGTGTCAAAATTTTATTTTCCTCATGAAAACTTACTTTTGCCAAACCATAAAACACGTCATCTTAAAAATTGCAAATCATCATTTTTTTTTCCAAATCACAAAACTAGAGTAGATACAGACAACTATTTCTCAATCAGGTTTACGGCTCGTTCCTGCTTATAAGGTCAGTTCAGTTTCTTACTACAAGGTGCAAACATCTACTCTATTCTTAATTTCTACAACTTATTTTGTCCACCCAACAAAATTTTCTTTTTTAAAACAATTTATCAAAAATGATTGTCAAAAGAATAGAGACTTCAAAACTTTCTTTACTAGAAATTCCAGTTTTCAACAAAATGCAACCTTTTCCAAGTTTTGTTTTTAAATCCTTTCATGTAATATAACAAGAAAACTAGCGAGCTATACATGCTCTATAATATGAACCTTTTACTGAGAGAATTTTACTTTAGACAAAAATTTTATGAGAAATCATTACTTCCAAATATACCCCGTTTTACTTTAAAACCCAATATGTACTTCTTTACATATTTCAAAACTATGACTTTTAAGATTAAAACTTGAAAACACCATAAACCCTTTTCCTAAAACTTCTACAATTTCATGTTCTTAAAAGTTAACAATGGGGTTAGACTCAAAGTGGGTTTCCAATTTTTCTATGCTTTCCTAGACACTCCTACAAAGTCAATTCTCTGAACTATATATATTCCTAATCCAATTTTCTCTTTTTAACCTTTTCCAATTTATAAGGTTTTACCACCAAGCCTACTAATCCGAAGTACTAACATATGGGATCCTCCTTTATTTATTTCAAAATACATTGTGCACTTTCCTACCTAAATTTCCTAAGGGTCTCAAATTCCCACATTCATTCCTTTAGTGTATAAACCATTCATCCCAATTCTTACCATATTATACACTTTCTATTTAGTCAGTTCCTCTATGGATCTAGGTATATATTTATATTTATATTTGTAAAAATACAAATACGTTCACTCACTATTTATACAGGAATCCTAAACCTAAGCTCTGATACCATATGTAACAACCCGAATTCCGGCAGACCAATTTTTTTAATTCTAATCTATCGAAACTCATGTTGGTTTGCTCTGGTATCATGCAGAAAAGACAGAGACGTAAAATATGTCAGATCTCAAAAAATATCTTATTGCGGAATGGATAAAATATAATGTAATCAAAATATAGCCTTATCGTAGTAATAATACTGCCTAACCAGTATCCAAAGCTATCATGTCTCTATCACAAATCTAACCTACGAGTATGTGATGAGGAGGGGGTCGGAACACAAGTTCTGGTGACTGGATTTAAATTATACACTTTGGATAATCCTACATATACCGTTCAATCACATTTTCTTATTTATTAGGTTACTTGGGTTAAAAGCACTCAAGGCTTACACCCACGTCGTACCTATTTACTTCCCAGTGGATTAACCTAATACAGTATATATGTAGCTACCCCTCAATATTGAGGTGCACCCCATGGTACCCCAATCGCATGGTCTCCACCGTAATGCCACAGAAATGAACACAGTCCCTCATCGTACGCTGGAGTGACGTACGTATATCTACATAACAATGTTACGTTCTGCATATATCTATCATTACTACGCTACGTAGCGTATGGACTGCCACCGTCGATCGAATCAGATTTCACACAAGAGTAATGCCCTGAAGTCTAAGATACGACACCTAGAGCCGAAATGCATGTATCTAGACCGTCCCACGTACATATCGTCAATCGTATTCGATGCCTTAACCGCGCACAATTTGCACTGAATTCCGTGGCGGGGCTATACAAGAAACATGTAACTCAGTCGGGAGCTTTTCCATATTTGTAAAGGTTCGTCTTTAAGAGCCTCTAAATACAGATATTCCTAGGGTCTGTTTTTCATGGTGACTATGTGCAACACCCCATGATTTTAAACATTAAAATTAACGAATTAAAGAATATTTAATTTAAAATGAGAGAATTAAGGGAAACGGGTTATGCCATTTCGTTCGTTTTGAAATTCTGCTTAAGATAGAGTCCGAGTTTGCATGAATTGGACTCCGTATGAAGAAGTTATGGCCTTCCGAAGTTTCAAAATTCAAATAAATTAAAAATAGTTCGAAATTCAAATTCAGACAGGGGAGCAGGCTAGGCAAGAATTCTCCCGCCCAAGGGCCAGGTCGACCAGGGGGTTGACCTACCCATACAGGTCGACCAGGGGGTCGACCTACCCCCCCCCCCGGGCAGATCTGAAAGATGACGCTATTTTGACTCCTTGCTGAGTCATTAGGGCTGAGGTGTTATTCTATCTTGACTGGATGGTTTTGATTGCTTATAGGGTTAATATGACGGCTCTAAATTAATTAAAATTCTATATAAGCAACCTAACTCTCAACCTAAAATCACACTAAATTCATACCAAGAGCCGCCACGCCATCAATGGAGAACCTAAAGTAGCTGTCGTTCTCTTCCAACTCAAAAACAAGATAGAATCAAGAATCAAATCTAATCTAAATTAGGATAACAATTAGTCTACATCAAAGGCGAGCAATTCAGTTTCAGAATACAGATCCAAGGAAAACAAGACCGTTCTTTTGTTTGTGAGTATAATTTCTTTCACAAAATAATTAATTAATTTAATTGTGATAACTTATAATTGGGATTATGAGAATATGACTTTGAATCATGTGATGTTATCGTTGACAGTTTTGTTATTGTGGATCTATTTCATATGTTGAATTGTACATGTTTAACTTGATTCCTCTTATGCAAGTTTGGGATGTTAAATCATATGTATATGAATCTTATGCAAGTTTGGGATGATAAATCATATGCTAGTTTATGAATCTTATGCAAGTTTGTAGGTGGATTATACACAAGTTCATATGTGAATCATGTAGATACGTATGCTAGTTTATAGGCAAACATGTGACATTGATTTACATGTTTAGATCCATATGCAAGTTCACATCTTTGTGTTTAGATCTATATTTAGATCCATGGCAGTACATAGTTATGCAAATTTATGTTCTATATGCCCATTACCTATGCTAGTTTTGTATGTGAATCATATGCTAGTTTGAATGAAATTCATATGCAAGTTATAGGAAAACCATATCCATATATGCAAGTTCATGATTACATGGTTAGATCTATATTTAGATCCATGATAGTTTATGCAAATTTATGTATATCCATTGCCCATGCAAGTTATTGGCTATGCAAACTTATGTCATGATTCTTAGATCTATTTTATGTGTTATGCAAGTTGTGATGTTGCTTTTCTTTTTATAAGTTAGACTATTTGCGAGTCTAACATATGCCATATTAAAACGTACGAATAGCGTGGGGATAATGGGAAAATATTAAATATACATAATTGTGAATTGGCATAAAATGGCATATAATAAATTTGAGACATTAATTGGTATAAATTTATATACCTGAAATTATGGACATAATTTAGGTGACAATTATGGACATAAATTAATTTGGAATTTACTGACAAATTTGAATAGGGATATTAATCCAATTTGGGGTTAAATAATTATGTGTAATAATTAACCGCCTAAAGACACGAGGTTAGGCTCGTTTGTGGTATAAGACTGTCCGGACCCGCCCGGCAAATCCAGCAACCACAAACGGTAGTCTAATGTGAGAGGTCGAAGGCACAAATTAAATGCGTAACAATTGTAAAGATACGAGGTTAGGCTCGTTTTCGGTATAAGACTGCCCGGACCCGCCCGGCAAATCTAGCAACCGCAAACGGTAGTCTAATGTGGGAGGTCTTTATAAGATTATGGTTCCAATGAATTAAGTAACACTTAACCAGCTAAACATGCGGTGGGACATGGGGGTTAAGTGGGTGGCCTGGGTGGGATGTGAAAATACGATTAGAAACACTTAACCAAGTTGAAAACATGTAAGAAGACATGAATAAGAAGGAGTTAAGTGGGAAATTCTAGTGGGGACCAAGCATAGGTGGAAAGCTTGTGTGAAGCATAGGGGACCCATTTCAAACCAGTAACCCATTAAGTATCTTTGTGAGCTCGAGTTTGATCGAGGACGGGACACGCTTACTAGGTTTGATTGTAAGAGATCAAAATGGGTAAGCAGTGGCAACGCAAGTCCAACGGGGTCATGTGCGTGCGTGGGCCCGGGCTGGTAGGTAAGACATTGCATCGTGTAGATATAAGATGTGCATCTTTAATGGTATCGGGTTGCCACTTTAGGGAGTGATACTCCCCACTGTGGGACCAGCACGGGTATCTATGAGTTAGGGAGCCGATCGCATGGGGGTAGTGGGTACAACTAGCAGAGATAGGGGCAGGCGGCACCTATGAAGGCAACTAGGGGTACATGAAGCTACCATTATCATTATTATGTTCAGTAGGCGGGATCAACTTTTAGGGTGACTAGTAATGGTGCAGTATGGTAATTATCCTATAGTTATTAGGAACGAGATTAACGCAAGAATATTCCTCTTGTTTACTTTTCATGCCCACTTGTTTCACGGCCATACCTTGTTTTACCAGTTTATGCCTTATCCTAATTACTATAATAATCATATTGTTAAAGTTATTATACTCGCCAGACTTTATGTCTAACCCCCTTGTTTTCGCCTCTTTTCTTCCTTCCCCCCCCCCCCCCCTTCCCCAGGTTCTCAGGGTGGGACTAATTCTAGTGGAGCTTGATCTTGGATCTCTTTCTCTCTCTTTTGGAAGTGCTTGGATTGCTGAAAGTAAAGTTCAGCTCATCTCTTTTATGGCTACTTGTGTTGGGGTTATGCTTTTTATTTTACGTACTCGGAAAACAATTTGTCAAGATGGTTACTACGTGTACTTGGTGTTTCTGTTGGTTTATGATGTTATTGTAATCAAACTATTTCTCCGTTGCAATAAATGTTGTTTTGAAAATTTTCAAGTACTAATATATGTATCTGTCTTGTTATATTTTGTTCTATTCACCAATAATACTCCATGAAAGTTAATGCATTCCCTTTGAGAGTGACATTAATGGACGTGGGGTGTTACACTATGGCCCCACCTCGGCCCCTCCCTCAACTAGCAAAGACTATAAGAGCTAAGCGACTTGCCCCTAGCAACAATCTAAACATCCAGTTGGCGTCTCCACTCAACCACCATACCCCGATAGTGAAAGGTGAGTGGTCTATTGGGTTTAGCTCTAGTCATTTCGCATCCTAATGGCTGCCGATGACGGGTAGTTACGTGCAGACCCAATCCACCTGGTAGTTACGTGCAAACCCAATCCCTGTGAGCATAACCTAAACATCTTCCACCGCACAGAGAACTGCCAAGAGCACCTTACGTATATCAAGAAGCCGCGTGCTTCCCCTTCCAGTCCTTCAGAGCCGATAGAATAATCAGATGAACGTGCGCTCCCCTCGTGCCTTATGACACCACGATGATCAACCCTGTTGGATTATTCACCCTCAAGCGTACGGACTGGTCTAAGCGCCTCATTCTAATGTGTCATTAGATCCTATGTCTAAACATTCTTTTATGCACTTCCTTTACCTTATTAGGTTTACATTTAACTCGGTTATTCCCATTCAAATTGACTTCTTATTCAAGTTACTAAGTTCCTCTTGCTTATTAATTTCAGTCAATAGCTTAATGCCTTTTAGTTTATTAATAAGACCACAACATGTTATTCTCTAAATTGTGATCCAAGATCTGTAATCCACAATCCCTTTATATTCTTGTTTGATTTCATCATCACAATTACATGTTCTACTTAATATGTAATTAGGTATATCTCAGTTTACATGTTTTTTTTAACATGTCGGTCATTATTTATCATTAAATGTAACATATTACATTTCATAAGTTTTTCTCGTTCTTTCTCATTTAATCATAATTCCATTTTACACTGTCACTACAACTTATCATTGTTTACTTATTAACTTAGTTCTCTTAACTAAGGTCCGCTAATAAATTTCTCTTCCTAAAAATATAACTTATGTTGTCCTCATCCGTAGATTTCAGATTCTTGTTCTTGTAAATAACTTAATTTATAATTAAGTACAACTTATCCCCTTACATAAGTTATTCTATTCCCTTTATCGTTTATTATAACCTAGGTTATAATTTCCACTTGTCCCTATGACAAGCCTAAACATGTTATTCTTATCAACAGGTTTCATACTTCCAAGTTTACAGATTACTTAATTTATAATTAAGTACAACTTCTTACATTTCATGAATTTCCCTCATTTCTCTATGTATTACAAACAACTGGTTTCAGTATTTCCCCATTTGCCGATTACTTAATTTAAAATTAAGTGCCACTTGTCTCATTTCACCAGTTATCTCATGTCCTTACTAGTTTATTATAACCTAAGTTATAATCTTCACTTGTTCCTCGGACAAGTCTACCTATTATACAACATTCTAATTAATGTAATTTATTTATAATAGGTTATTATCATTCCCCGTTACTTCCCTTTTTTCTTTACTGTTGTAATCATCTTTTACTCAATTTCATTTATTTCCATTAATTACCATTAATGTTATTCATTCATATCTTGTGTTATATATATATATATGCACTAGACCTCTCACATTAAGCCTACACTTGTGGACTCTGGATTTGCCGGGCGGGTTCGGGCAGACTTCTACCCCAAGTTAACTTAACCTTATGTCATAGCACTACTGCATATTTTATTTAGGCACTTTGACCCCTCACATTAGATTTACCACTTCTGAATGCAGGATATGTCGGGCGGTTCCGGGTAGACTTCTATCACAAGTGTTATCTAGCCTCGTGTCTATGCGCGTTACAGTGTCAAATTACTGTGAATCTAGGCATGTTCGTTCTTTAACAATTATTCATATTTCATTATAGGTTTTCATGCCTCTTTCCCAAGTCATATTTATTATGTACCATATGCCCAAATTAAGATCTTTAATCATTATTTGATTTATGCCTCCAAATCCATATTCATGTATTCAATTTTATGCTAACATGAAACCATTTAATCATATAACTATTTCAATTAATACAAACAAGGGTTTATGTATATAAATGTGACAAGTTAACATGTAATACGAACAACAGTAGTTGCTACCCATATTCTAACAAGCTTATATTTCAACATACGAACTTTCCAACATATTAATATCTTAACATATTGATATTCCAACATGTCACTTTAATCTTTTTAACATATGTTTAAACATTTCAACATGTCATATTACAACTTGTCATATATAACATTTCAATGCTTTTTAATTATTTTGGCAAATTCATATTGTACATTAACGGGGAATGTTTAAACGATAATATATCATTATCAAAAATGATATAGCTTAAATCCACTCACCTCATATGCTTTCCAAATCCTGGATCTTGTCTAGATCTATCATTCCATGGTATTTCCCTAATTGTAATCAGAACCTAACAACCATGGATTCATAATTTAACTAAAAGAAAAAGAAGAAAGAAAAGAGAATGGAAAATATACCAGATCTAGGAATTACCTCACTTTGTTAAGAGATCTGAACACCCATTTACAAACATACGTTCCTTTCCTTCAGATCTGAATTTAGAATTTTTCTTGAACTAATAATCTTAATTTTCTAAAGAGATTTGAGGAGGAAGAGGAAAGGCAGAGCTTCTGCGTTGTCTCGGAAATATGAGATTTAGGGCTGGCTCTACATGCTTATTTATAGGTGTATCGGAGAAACCAGGTCCCTTAGATTTGTTTCACAAATCATCAGAACCGACCACGTCAAAATAGCATTTGAGATCTACGGTGGGGTCGACCCCCTTTGGATGGGTCGACCCATGGTTCGACCCCCTTGTTGGTGGGTCGACCCCCAACGGGCAAACTTCCCACTTACTTTCCCGCTGCGAAAATTTGATTTTTCTAGAAAAATTTATTTCATTATATATACATATAAGTTCCTTATACATATATAAACTTCTAATGCTCATAACTTCTGCATACGATGTCCCTTTTACGCAAACCAAGTGTCTATTTTGACCAGAATTCCAAGACGAAGCAATGGAGCAGTCCGTTTCACTTAATTCTGAATATTTAATTAAGTTACATTTATTTTATTATCTTAAAAAATACAGGGTGTTACATATTGGCAGTTCCACATGAATGCAATATTTTGAAAATCGAAATATATTTTCATCTAAATTTCTCACATTCTTGTAGAGCAAGAGCGCAGTTCATCCAATTGTTGCATCCAAAATTCTACCAATCAACTTTATTTTTTCAAATTTAATAAAAATCTAATTTTCTAAATTCGATTTCTTATGTTACCAAAAGGCGGAAAACGGAAAACTTCACATCTCCCGTCTTTCTTTTTCGACGTTTTTCCAGCCATACTCGGATTTTTTGAAACTATTTATAAAGATTCCGCTATTTTCCTATCCAAGCACAGCCCACACACGAAAATTTTATCTGTTATAGCTTTTCTTTTTCATTTTATCTTGGAAATTTTTACTCTTATTCATCTTTTCTCATAATCTGTCAAGTTTGTCGCTTTACTGAATCTGTTGTTTTCTTTTTAGTTATGCCTTTACTCTTCTCTTAGCTTATTTAGTCATTTGATCTAAGTTTAGTTTTCAAATAAGCCTTCTAGTATTTCAACTAAAACAGGAAAACATATACCATACACAGCTACTACTAAGGGCCAAGAATCTCGGGACTATGTACCCCTCAGATAGACAATTCCAAACTATGGGATCCACGACAGGTTTAGGTGTTACCCTAACTATCCAACGGGAACAAAATAACAGAACGATCCCAACAGAAATGCAATAACGGGTTGTACCTCTAACATGAAAATTAGCAACATGATCAAAATACTTACCTGCCCTTTTACTATCTAGTAGTAACCACTAGTCCTAGCCGTGTACCAACAATTATTTCAAGTAACACCCTAGGCTTTTTAATGCTTACGCATTCTACGGGAACTTACTAATATTCCAAGATAATTCTGGCTGTAGCCTCAAAACTTTTCCCATCTTTCCTTGGCATTAATCCTTACCTACTCCATACTTTTAAAACACGGTTTGGCCTTTTCATTTAAAATTTCTTCCAAAAATTAGAAGTGTCAAAATTTTATTGTCCTCATGAAAACTCACTTTTTCCAAACCATAAAAACATGTCATTTTAAAAAATGTAAATCATATATTTTTTTCAAATCGCAAAAACTGGAGTAGATAAGGACAACTATTTCTCAATCAGGTTTATAACTTGTTCTTACCTATATGGTCAGTTCAGTCTCTTACTATAAGGTGTAAACATTTACTCTATTCTTAATTTCTCCAACTTATTTTGTCCACCCAACAAAATTATCTCTTTCAAATTTTTTTATCAAAAATAATTGACAAAAGAATAAAGACTTCAAACTTTCTTTATTAAAAATTCTTTTATGCAATATAATAAGAAAACTAGCGAGCTATACATGCTTTATAATAGGCACCTTTTACTGAGAGAATTTTATTTTAGATATTTTTTTTGCAAGAAATCACTATTTAAAAAATATACCCCATTTTACTTCAAAACCTAACATGTACTTCTTTACATATTTTAAAACTATAACTCTTAAGATTAAAACTTGAAAACACCATAAACCATCTTTCCAAAACTTTTACAATTTCAAGTTCTTAAAAGTTAACAATGGGGTTAGACTCAAAGCGGGTTTCCAATTTTATAGGCTTTCCTAGACCCTCCCACAATGTCAATTCTCTCAACTATATATATTCCTAATCCATTTTTCTCTTTTTAACCGTTTCCAATTTAAAAGGTTTTACTGACAAGCCTACTAATCCGAAATACTAACATATGGGTTCCTCCTTTCTCTATTTCAAAATATATTGTACACTTCCCACCCAAATTTCCTAAGGGTCTCAAAATTCCATATTCGTTTCTTTAGTGTACAAAACGGATATCCCAATTCTTACCATATTATACACTTTCTACTTAGTGGGTTTCTCTATGGATCTAGGTATATATATAATATTTACATTTTTAAAAATACAAATACATTCACTACTATCTATACAGGAATCCTAAGTCTAAGCTCTGATACCAGATGTAACAACCCGAATTCCAATAGACCGAATTTTTTTCAAAATTCTAATCCATTAAAACTTGTGTTGGTTGCTCTGGTATCCTGCAGAAAAGACAGAGATATAAAATATATCAGAGCTCAGAAAATATCTCACAGTGGAATGGATAAAGTATAATGTAGTCAAAGTATAGCCTTACCGTAGTAATAATACTGCCTAATCAATATCCAAAGCTATCATATCTTTTCCACAAATATAACCTACGAGTATGTTATAAGGAGGGTGTCATAACACAAGTTCTGGTGACTAGATTTAAACTACACACTTCGGATAATCCTACATATACAGTTCAATCACATTTTCTTATTTATTAGTTTAGTTGGGTTAACAACACTTAAGGCTTACACACACATCGTACCTATTTACTTCCCAGTGGATTAACCTAGTACAGTGTATATATATATGTGTGTGTTTGTGTGTGTGTGTGTGTGTACCCCTCCCCAATATTGAGGTACACCCCATGGTACCCACTCGCACGATGTCCAACGTAATGCCATAGAAATAAACGGAGTCTCTCATCCTACGTCAGAGTGATGTATGGATCTCTATATAACAATGTTACGTTCCGCATATATCTATCATTACTACGCTACATAAGCATACGGACTGCCACCTTCAATGGAATCGGATTCCATCCCATAGTAATGCCCTCAAGTCTACAATACATCACCCAGAGCAGACATGCATGTATCTAGACATTCCCACGTACGTGTTGTCAATCGTATTCGATGCCTTAATCACACATAACCTCTAATATGCATCGAGTTCCGTGGCAGGGCTATACAAGAAACATGGAACTCGGTCGGGAGCTTTTCCATATGTGTACAAGTCCTCCTTTAAGAGCCTCAAAATAAAGATATCCCTCGGGCCTGCTTTTCATGGTGGTTATGGCCTCACCTAGGCCCCTCCCTCAAATAGTAAAGAATACAAGAGCTAAGCGAATTGCCCCTAACAAATAATCTAAACATCCAGTTGGCGTCTCCTCTCAACCACTGTAACACCCCGAGAATTCTATAACGTTAAGCTTCACGAATTAAAGTATAATTAATTATAAATGATGAAATCAAGGGAAATGGGTTATGCCATTGCGTTCGTCTCGAAATTCTGCTTGAGATAGAGTTCAAGTTTGCGTAAAACGGATATCGTATGAAGAAGATATGGACGAACGAAGTTGGGCAGAAAAACCGGAAAACGGGTCAGAATGCACTGGCGAACTTGGGAAGTGCGCCAGAACAGAAATGAACTGGCGCACTTGGGAAGTGCGCCAGTACATTTTTAGCCTGGCGCACCTGCCAAGTGCGCCCAGGTCAGAATGACCTGCTGGTCAGGTCCAGGCTGGCCTGGTCAGGGTCTGGTCGAATTCTGATGCTTGGCTGAGTCACTAGGGCTTACGTGTCACCTTTTGAGTGGCTCTTTGAACTTTGTATGGTCTAGATTCCTCCTATCTTCATCCGACGGCTCAAAACAATTTAAAATTCTATAAATACAACTCAAGTCTAACCCTAAATTCACACAAATAATAGAATACAAAAGCCGTCATGCTGCTGGAGAGGAACTAGGAATGGCCGTCAATTAGAAAGCCTAGAGACAAGCCAACAAGCCTAAGAGACGAATCAAATTAAAAGAAGATCAAAGCTTAATCAAATCATTCAACACAACTTTGCTACCCAAAGGAGAGCATCTCCAAATCAGAATAACAGAAATCAGAAAACAAGAATTCATCACACGTTGTAAGTATAGTGACCTTTCAGAATATGAATAAAAACTGTGATGTGATTCGATGTAAATGAAAATAGAATCATGTTGTTATATCATATAAATTTTGTGTATTGTAATGGTTCTATCATGACTTGTGTATTGATGTTTGTGGCATAAATTGATTGATGCAAGCCTATTGAACAATTGTATATGAAAACAATGGCACTTGCAAGTTTGTGGCAAAAACTAGAAATTGATCCCTTTTTGTATATGTCGATGGCATGGACTATGTATATTCCCTTAGTCTAAATTAGAATTTATGTAAACATGTTATAAACTTTTTATGCCTACATGACCCAAAAGCTATGATATCATTCTCATGTTTATTTGCAAGTATAATTGGATCTATGTTTCATAAACTATGCAAGTTCATGTTTATTTGTAAAATATAATTGGTTCTATGTCAGACATCGTTTGGGTTTCATAAACTATGCAAGTTCATGTTGAAATAGGCTATATGATTAGATGTAAAAATTGTACATTTTGATGAATATATAACATGCTAGTTTTGTGGTCGATATTATGCCAAGTTAAACATGTTTAAACACAAGTTTGTATTTGCCTAAACTATGCCATTTCTTATGTCACCTACTTAGTCATACTTTGATTTGAATGCAAGTTCACATGACCCATGTTATATGTTACTTGAATCGCCAAATTGCAAGTTCATACCTATGATGTTCATATTGATTATGGCAAAAATGCCAAGTTTACACTTTTGTCACGTTTACGTTTATGAATTCCCTTATGCTTATTTGTGTGCGCTAAATTACGCTAAGTTTTTAGCCTAATATTATATGTTAAAAACTATGCGAACGAAGATTAGGCTAAGATTGTTAGCCTAATGTTTAAACGGGGTAACGTTGGGAATATTTGAAAACTTGACATAAAAATATATGAAATTGGCATGTTTGTCACATGCCAAAATTGGTGGCATTTAAACGGTATAAATTCTTATACCAAAAATGTTAAACTTGGAATGTGGGCCATAATATTTAATTGTTGACAAATTTACATATATTCAGTAATAAAGACAAATATGTAAATTTAGAAAACACGATATGCTTAACCCGAGGTTGGATTGAGTTGTGATGTAAACCTGCCCGGACCCGCCCGGCTGTCCAGTAGTCACAACAATACCTATCCAATGTGGGTGGTTAAGCATTGAGCCCAATAAGGACCCGAGGTTAGACTGAGCTACTGTGTAAACCTGCCCGAAACTGACTGGCACATCCAGTAACCGTAGCAATACCTGTCTAATGTGAGTGGTCTGGTGCTCCTAAGAGGCTAAGGACAGATGGTAGGGTTAAGTCAACTATAACACTTAACCAAATTCAACATGTTAACAAGAATTGATGGGTGGGGTTAGGTAAATACAGACACTCAACCACTTAACATGTCTAAATAGAAAATCCTGGTAACGAGGGACCCGTTTCAGCAGTAACCCAAAGTTAGGTATCAACGGTACCCTGAAACTAGGCAGGGTGGGGCACGATTACTGGGCTGATTGTAAGCGGTCAAACGACGGCAGTGGGTGCACAGTGACGGTCTAACGGGGTGCGGGCGTGCACACACTCCGGAGCAGACAACCAGGGCACTGGGGACACCAGTAGTATAACCTATGTCTTCTAGTTTTGTGTCGGGGCCGCCACCATGGGTCTTGATACACCCCATGGTGGGACCAGCATAGGTATCTACAATTCTTGGGGGTCGTATGACACATGTTAACGCGAGTAGGAGCCGATCTTTAATAAGAATGGGGATCACTCCACCCTCACCATGCGGTGCCAGTTAGAATAAATTCAAGTAGGTGCAGAGATATAGTATGGGTGTGATAGTGCATTCGACACTTCCTTAGCTTGTGACACTTTCCTATTTTTAGTGTACATCCATCATATCCTTTTCTTATTCACATATTGAAGAGTTACTAGATTTACTCAGGCTTTATGTCTGACCCTATTTTCTTTTCGTCTTCTTTTCTTTCGTTCCCCCCCCACCCCCCAGGTCCACAGGGAGGAAACAGCTCAACTCAGTCAGGATCTTTACAAGCAACAAGAACGTAGGTGTATGATTTGGATCTTTCTTGCTCGGATAATGGCTTTGGATATCACTATGGGGATTTTTGTCACTTTATTTATGTTTTCATGCTTCTTTAATAATCAAGGCAGTTATGAGGTTGTAATGTTGAAAGTATTTTGAGACAATTATGGAAATCTTTGTTTGATACACGTATTGATGAAATAAAAGTCTGTTTGGTTTCCGCTATTTAAAATGTGTGTATTTGTATCTGTCTTGAGTTCATCTGTGGCTTTTACTTATAAACCTCCACCAAAGTTAAGGCATTCCCTTTGTGAGTGACCTTAATGGAGGTGGGGTGTTTCACTTGGTATCAGAGCATAGGTTTACCAGACAAGATAAAAGTTTTTGAAAATTGTTTTCAAAAAGAAGGTTTAAAGAAGCATTTTCTTTAGAAAAAGTGTTTTATTTATAAAAAGACAAAATCCCCCAAAGTCATGTGCCCTATCTATCCTTCTCTATCCTTCGTTTTGAATTTTTTCCTTCTGTTTCAGCATGTCTGGGGACTTTACTCCCCAGCTACAGATGCTTTTACTCCTCCTCCTCTACGTGAACCAGCAAACGGAAGAATCGCCGAACAAGAAGATGAATAATAGTCAAGGAGGAAAGGACCACAATAATAATAACAAGACACATGAGAAAAGGAAATGTTATTTATGTGGCATTGTTAGATAAGTGGTAAACGACTGCAGAAAGAAGAAGAGGAAGATGAGTGCTACTTGCTTCCATTGCGGTGAGGCTGGACACATGGCTAGGGACTTCCCTAAGAAGCAAGGGCAAGGCCCGCAAGCAGGACCTTCTGGGGGTACCTCTTTAACTTCTTCTCCTAAACGCTTTGTTATATCTTGCTTATCTTCTCAATCCTATCTTGAGAACGAGGTAGTAATATTTCTGTAGAAAGTGTAGTCTATCTTTATGATCATCCAGTTCATACACTTTTTGACTCTGGCACATCACACTCTTTTATTTCATCTTCCTTAGTAGAATATCTGCATCTAGACACTAGTATGATAAAAGATCCCTTAGTAGTTTCAAATCCAATTGGGGGCTCCACTTACTTGTCCATGGTTTGTTTGGGTTTGAAAATCTCTATTCTCAGCGTTGAGTTTAGTTGTAATGCCTTTGTTTTGGGCTTCTCGGGATATGGTTTGATCTTAGGCATGGACTGGCTATCCAGTAATAGTGCCATTCTTGACTGTGAGAAAAGAGTAGTTAGGCTCTTGACTCGGCTTGGTAACACTCTAGAAATTTCTTGTAATCCCTTGAATGCTGTTATGCTTAGTTATCTAGAGTCGCTTGATGCCTCTGATGAGAATTTGCAATCAGTTAGAGTAGTCCGGGAATATCCGGATGTCTTTGAGGAAGTGAAAGGCTTACCTCCGAGGCGGGAAATAGACTTCCGCATATATCTTGTGGATAACGCAAAGCCTGTAGCTTTACCTGTCAGACACATGGCTCCAAGGGAGAGAAAGGAGCTCAGTAAGCAGGTTAAAGAACTTCTCGAAAAGGGGTTCATTAGACGGAGCATTTCGGAATGGGGTGCTCCAGTAGTGTTCGCAACCAAAGCAGACAGTTTGCTTCGCCTTTGCGTCGACTATAGGGAGTTAAACAAATTGACCAAGAAAAATAGGCACCCTCTTCCCCGAATCGACGATTTGTTTGATCAGCTTGTAGGTGCGATGGTCTTCTCCCAACTTGATCTGGCAACTGGGTTCCATCAGCTAAGAGTAGCTGAAGACAGCATTGATAAGACAGCGTTCAGAACCCCAAACGGTTTCTTCGAGTGGCTTGTCATGCCCTTCGGCTTGACAAATGCACCCGCTTATTTTGTAGACCTAATGAGCAGGGTGTTCAGAGAATTCCTCAACAAATTTGTGGTTGTCTTCGTAGATGATATCTTAATCTTCTCAAAGAATGAGGAAGAACATGCTCAGCATCTGAAAGAAATCATGGATACTCTCCATGCACATCAACTAAAAGCCAAATTCTCCAAGTGTCACTTCTGGAGAAAAGAAGTAAGGTTTCTTGGGCATATAGTGTCCAAAGAAGGGTTGGCTGTGGACCCCGCGAAAGTGGTGGCTGTGAAAGATTGGAAGACACCAAGAAATGCAACCGAAGTTCGAAGCTTTCTTGGGCTAGCTGGTTTTTATCAAAAGTTTATTAGGGATTTCGCGAAAATCTCAGCCCCACTCACAAGGCTAACAAAGAAGAATCTGGCGTTCACTTGGGATTTGGACTGCGAGTTTGCTTTCCAACGATTAAAAAGGGCTCTCACAACAGCCCCAGTTCTAACTCTGCCTGACGGAAGCAAAATGTTCACAGTATACACGGATGCATGTGGAACAGGACTAGGCGTTGTTCTAATGCAAGAAGGAAGGGTAGTAGCTTATGGCGGAAGACAATTGAAGGTTCATGAAAAGAACTACCCAACCCACGATCTTGAGTTGGCCGCCATTGTCTTTGCACTTAAGTCTTGGCGCCATTATCTCCTAGTTGAGAAGTTTGAATTATACACTGACCATAAATCGTTGAAATATCTCTTCTCCCAGAAGGATCTTAACTTAAGGCAGCAAAGATGGATGGAGTTTCTAGCCTCGTATGATTTTGAAATTTCCTATACTCCCAGAAAAAGCAACGTGGTAGCAGACACGTTGAGCCGAAAGAAACTGACCCTAAGCCCTCTCTTTGTGGAAAGGCAAAACTTAGAGTATATAGCCAGTTTTAACTTTAGGCCCTCCTCAGATTTTGTACTGGGTTTGTTAGCATCTCTCGAAGTATGCCCTACTCTCTTAGACTCAATAGGGGCAGCACAACGTAAAGACCCTCAGCTTGTTGATGTGATTGATAAACTTATTAGGGGAGAGACTTCTAGTCACCTCAGTAGATACGCCATCGATGATAAGGGTTGGCTGAGATGAGATGGAAGATTATGCGTCCCACAAGAAAGGGAGTTAACAAAGAAGGTTCTCGAGGAAGCGCATCATTCCAAGATGACTTTAAACCCTGGCGGTGATAAGATGTACAAGGATATGAAAAGGACTTTCTTTTGGAGCGGAATGAAGCAAGACGTGGCAGATTTCGTTTCTAAGTGCATGACCTGCCAACGGGTCAAGGCGGAACAAAAGAAGCCTGGAGGACTACTTCACCCTCTAGAGGTCCCATAGTGGAAGTGGGATAACATTTCAATGGACTTCATTGATGGACTGCCTAGGTCGAGGAGAGGCAACACTAGCATTTGGTTAATAGTGGATAGGCTTACTAAAAGTGCCCACTTTATACCTATCAAGAGTAGAAGGACTGCCTCATCTCTAGCATCTCTTTATCTCAAGGAAATAGTTCGACTCCATGGGATACCCTCCAGCATTGTTAGTGACCGAGACCCTATTTTCACAAGTGAGTTTTGGCGGAGTCTGCAAGAAGCTGTAGGCTCACAGCTATGTTGGAGCACGGCCTATCACCCCCAAACAGATGGCCAGACGGAAAGGGTGAATAGAGTTTCAGAGGATCTTTTAAGACTTTGCGTTCTTGACTTTGGAGGGACGTGGGAGGATCACCTTCCTTTAGTGGAATTCGCCTACAACAACAGCTACCAAGCTACCATCGGCATGGCACCCTTCGAAGCCTTGTATGGAAGACCGTCTAAATCACCAACTTGTTGGTGAGAGTCTACAGATAAGCTTATACTTAGGCCAGACATGATTCGAGAAACTTCAGAGAAAGTGGACTTGATACGTAGGAGAATGAAGACAGCCCAAGACAGACAGAAATCCTACGCCGACAAAAGAAGGACCGACCTTGAGTTTGAGGTTGGGGATAGGGTTTTCCTTAAGGTATCCCCTTTAAGGAACGTCATTCGCTTTGGATCCGCAGGAAAGCTAGCACCAAAATTTGTAGGACCGTTCCGTATCATCGAGAAGATTGGGAAAATGGCTTATAGAGTAGATCTGCCTGAAAGATTGGCTGGAATTCACAACGTCTTTCACGTTTCTCATCTCCGGAAATGTCTACATGAATCAGCGGAAGTGGTGGAGCCAAGCATTCTAGAAGAAGCCGAAGTGGAACGTGAAGCAACTGTGAGGAGAGTTCCAACTCGAATCATAGGAACTGAAGTGAAAAAGCTACGCAACCGCGAAGTCAAACTCGTTAAAGTTCAGTGGAGCGACGCCGAGGAAGATGCGACTTGGGAAACTGAGGACAGAATACGCGCTGCCTACCCTCTTCTTTTTGAGGGTACATCTTTGACCTCTCTTTTTTCTTAAGTTGTGCTTGTATCTATCTTTTTAGGTATATCTCCTCGATATTATCCTTTATCCTTAGGTAGAAACCCATTTGGATGTAAACATGTATTTGAAACATGTTATGGTTGATGGCTGCAAGTGGTTGCTAGTGGTTGCTCGTGGATGCATATACACACACAACCTAGGTCTTAGATTGGCACAATCACTTCATACTACATATGCATATATGTATTCTTATTTGTATATGGTTGTAAACTTGATATGCTGTCATATGGTCGTCGCATTTGTATGAATAGTTGTGCACTCATGTAGAATTATGACTAGGAAAAATTTGCATACATAATGGATTCATGACACTTACATGATTCGCATTAAGGAGGTCAACTGAATCAGTAGACCGCCTGATTTCTGCATTAGATAAGGACATGTACACACACTATGCATATGATCATGAAGCATTAGAAGTTTTTTAAGGACAGTGGATGCCTGTGTTTGTTGGTTGAGTAGATGGACTGTTGGATGGTAGGATATACATTCTTCCTAACTTGAAGATTTCGGAGACGAAATCCTTTTAAGTGGGGGAGAATGTAACACCCCGAGAATTCTATAACGTTAAGCTTCACGAATTAAAGTATAATTAATTATAAATGATGAAATCAAGGGAAATGGGTTACGCCATTGCGTTCGTCTCGAAATCCTTCTTGAGATAGAGTTCAAGTTTGCGTAAAATGGATATCGTATGAAGAAGATATGGACGAACAAAATTGGGCAGAAAAACCGGAAAACGGGTCAGAATGAACTGGCGCACTTGGGAAGTGCGCCAGAACAGAAATGAACTGGCGCACTTGGTAAGTGCGCCAGTACATTTTTAGCCTGGCGCACCTACCAAGTGCGCCCAGGTCAGAATGACCTGCTGGTCAGGTCCTGGCTGGCCTGGTCAGGGTCTAGTCGAATTCTGATGCTTGGCTGAGTCACTAGGGCTTACGTGTCACCTTTTGAGTGGCTCTTTGAACTTTGTATGGTCTAGATTCCTCCTATCTTCATCCGATGGCTCAAAACAATTTATAATTCTATAAATACAACTCAAGTCTAACCCTAAATTCACACAAATAATAGAATACAAAAGCCGTCATTCTGCTGGAGAGGAACTAGGAATGGCCGTCAATTAGAAAGCCTAGAGACAAGCCAACAAGCCTAAGAGACGAATCAAATTAAAAGAAGATCAAAGCTTAATCAAATCATTCAATGCAACTTTGCTACCCAAAGGAGAGCATCTCCAAATCAGAATAACAGAAATCAGAAAACAAGAATTCATCACACATTGTAAGTATAGTGACCTTTCAGAATATGAATAAAAACTGTGATGTGATTCGATGTAAATGAAAATAGAATCGTGTTGTTATATCATTTAAATTTTGTGTATTGTAATGGTTCTATCATGACTTGTGTATTGATGTTTGTGGCATAAATTGATTGATGCAAGCCTATTGAACAATTGTATATGAAACAATGGCACTTGCAAGTTTGTGGCAAAAACTAGAAATTGATCCCTTTTTGTATATGTCGATGGCATGGACTATGTATATTCCCTTAGTCTAAATTAGAATTTATGTAAACATGTTATAGACCTTTTATGCCTACATGACCCAAAACCTATGATATCATTCTCATGTTTATTTGAAAGTATAATTGGATCTATATTTCATAAACTATGCAAGTTCATGTTTATTTGTAAAATATAATTGGTTCTATGTCAGACATCGTTTGGGTTTCATAAACTATGCAAGTTCATGTTGAAATAGGCTATATGATTAGATGTAAAAATTGTACATTTTGATGAATATATAACATGCTAGTTTTGTGGTCGATATTATGCCAAGTTAAACATGTTTAAACACAAGTTTGTATTTGCCTAAACTATGCCATTTCATATGTCATCTACTTAGTCATACTTTGATTTGAATGCAAGTTCGCATGACCCATGTTATATGTTAGTTGAATCGCTAAATTGCAAGTTCATACCTATGATGTTCATATTGATTATACCAAAAATGCCAAGTTTACACTTATGTCACGTTTACGTTTATAAATTCCTTTATGCTTATTTGTGTGCGCTGAATTAGGCTAAGTTTTTAGCCTAATATTATATGTTAAAAACTATGCGAACGAAGATTAGGCTAAGATTGTTAGCCTAATGTTTAAACGGGGTAACGTTGGGAATATTTGAAAACTTGACATAAAAATATATGAAATTGGCATGTTTGTCACATGCCAAAATTGGTGGCATTTAAACGGTATAAATTCTTATACCAAAAATGTTAAACTTGGAATGTGAGCCATAATATTTAATTGTTGACAAATTTACATATATTCAATAATAAAGACAAATATGTAAATTTAGAAAACACGATATGCTTAACCCGAGGTTGGATTGAGTTGTGATGTAAACCTGCCCGGACCCGCCCGGCTTTCCGGTAGTCACAACAATACCTATCCAATGTGGGTGGTTAAGCATTGAGCCCAATAAGGACCCGAGGTTAGATTGAGCTACGGTGTAAACCTGCCCGGAACCGACCGGCACATCCAGTAACCGTAGCAATACCTGTCTAATGTGAGTGGTCTGGTGCTCCTAAGAGGCTAAGGACAGATGGTAGGGTTAAGTCAACTATAACACTTAACCAAATTCAACATGTTAACAAGAATTGATGGGTGGGGTTAGGTAAATACAGACACTTAACCACTTAACATGTCTGACTAGAAAATCCTGGTAACGAGGGACCCGTTTCAGCAGTAACCCAAAGTTAGGTATCAACAGTACCCTGAAACTAGGCAGGGTGGGGCACGATTACTGGGCTGATTGTTAGCGGTCAAACGACGGCGGTGGGTGCACAGTGCAGGTCTAACGGGGTGCGGGCGTGCACACACTCCGGAGCAGACAACTAGGGCACTGTGGACACCAGTAGTATAACCTATGTCTTCTAGTTTTGTGTCGGGGCCGCCACCATGGGTCTTGATACACCCCATGGTGGGACCAGCATAGGTATCTACAATTCTTGGGGGTCGTATGACACATGTTAACGCGAGTAGGAGCCGATCTTTAATAAGAATGGGGATCACTCCACCCTCACCATGCGGTGCCAGTTAGAATAAATTCAAGTAGGTGCAGAGATATAGTATGGGTGTGATAGTGCATTCGACACTTCCTTAGCTTGTGACACTTTCCTATTTTTAGTTTACATCCATCATATCCTTTTCTTATTCACATATTGAAGAGTTACTAGATTTACTCAGGCTTTATGTCTGACCCTATTTTCTTTTCGTCTTCTTTTCTTTCGTTCCCCCCCACCCCCCAGGTCCACAGGGAGGAAATAGCTCAACTCAGTCAGGCTCTTTACAAGCACCAAGAACGTAGAGGTATGATTTGGATCTTTCTTGCTCGGATAATGGCTTTGGATATCACTATGGGGATTTTGTCACTTTATTTATGTTTTCATGCTTCTTTAATAATCAAGGAAGCTATGAGGTTGTAATGTTGAAAGTATTTTGAGACAATTATGGAAATCTTTGTTTGATACACGTATTGATGAAATAAAAGTTTGTTTGGTTTCCGCTGTTTAAAATATGTGTATTTATATCTGTCTTGAGTTCATCTGTGGCTTTTACTTATAAACCTCCACGAAAGTTAAGGCATTCCCTTTGTGAGTGACCTTAATGGAGGTGGGGTGTTTCAACCACCGTACCTCGGTAGTGAAAGGTGAATGGCATCTTGGGTTTAGCTCTAGTCTTTTCGCATCCCACTGGGTGCCAATGACGGATACCCGATGATCTATTATCCCAGTTAGTCCTGACCTCGCCTTCCATTGAGGCGATCGCTGAATCACCCTAGTGTCACCTCGTCACAACATTATGACTACAAAGCTACTTTTGCAGTCAACGCCCAGCCACCTGGTAGTTACGCGTAGACCCGACCTCTACGAGCACAGTCTAAACATCTGCCACCGCATAGAGGACTACCAGGAGCACCTTACGTATCTCAGGAAGTCGCGTGCTTCCCTTTCTAGTCCTTCAGAGCCGACAGAGTAATCAGATGAATGTGTGCTCCCTCCATGCCTCATGTCACCACGATGATCTACCCTGTTGGGTTATTTACCCTCAAACATGCGAACTGGTCCAAGCACCTGCTTTTAATATCTTATTAGACCGTATGTCTAAACATTCCTTTATGCACTTGCTTTACCTTATCAGGTTTCCATATAACTTGGTTATTCCCATTCACATTGACTTCTTATTCAAGTGACCAAGTTCATCTTGCTTATTAATACCAGTCATATAACTTAACCCATTTAAGCCTATTAATAAGTCCACAACATGTTATTTTCTAGGTTGTGATCCAAGGTCTGTAATCCACAATCCCTTTATATTTTGTTTGATTTCATAGTCACAATAACATGTTCTACTTAATATGTATTTAAGTATATCTCAATTCTCATGTTTTCTATTTAACATGTCAGTCATTATGTATGATAAAATATAACTAATTTCATTTCATAAGTTTTCCTCATTCTTTCTTATTTAATCATAATTCCATCTTATACTGCCACTACAACTTATCATTGTTTACTTATTAACTTAGTTCTCTTAACTAAGGTTTACTAATAAGTTCCCTTTCCATTTATTATAACCTATGTTATAATTTCCTCTTGTCCCTAGGACAAGCCTAAACATGTTATTCTTATCAGCAGATTTCAAACTTCCAAGTTTACAGATTACTTAATTTATAATTAAGTACAACTTCATATATTTCATAAATTTTACCGCTTTTCTCTACTTATTACAAACAAGTAGTTTTAGGTTTCCCCGTTTACTGATTACTTAATTTACATTTAAGTACCACTTATCTTATTACACAAGTTATCTCATTTTTGTACTAGTTTATTATAACCTAAGTTATAATCTCCACTTGCGCCAAGGACAAATCTACCTATTATATAACATTCTCATTAATGTAATTTATTTATAATAGGTTATTATCATTCCCCGTTCATTCCTTTTATATTCATTCATTCATTTCCTTATTTATTTCCATTAATCACAGTTAGTGCCATTTAATTCCATCATTTTATATTCATATATATATATATATATGCACTAGACCTCTCACATTAAGCCTACACTTGTGGATGCTGGATTTGTCGGGCGGTTCCGGGCAGACTTCTTCCACAAGTTGACTTAACCTCGTGTCTTAGCACCGTTACATGTTTATTTATGCACTAGATCTGTCACATTAAATTAACAATTTGTGGATGCTGGATTCGCCGGGCGGGTCCGGGTAGACTTCTACCACAAGTTGAATTTAACTTCGTGTCTAAGTGCAGTTACAGTTTTCTATTTATTGTAAATTTTCAATATAATTTAGGCATGTCCATTCTTTCAAATTTTCACTGTAATCTATATTTTACAAGTCATCATATTAAGCCCATTTTACGTCGCATGTACTTTCTAACATGTAATTAATTTTTATCTCAAAATAACATGCGATCACCAAATCATGTAATTATTCTAATTTAACATGTAATTATTCCCATTTCTACAATTAAGGGTTTAAATACATAATTGTCACAAACTAACATGTAATTATAACAACAGATATCGCTACATGTGCTTTTAACAAGTTTACATGTCAATAGTTGAACATTTCAGCACATTAAACGTTTCAACATATGAATTTCTAACATATTAATATTTTATCATATTAATATCTCAACATGTCTGTAACAACCCAGAAAATCAGAACGAATTTAAAATTTTAATTTTAGCTATTTTAATGGATTTTGAATATTTAAAATAATTTATTTTAAATAATAACGAATTAAAATTTATTTTAACCGAAGTTAGAAAATATATATTTATTTTAATTATAAAACGAACTAGAAATATCGTGGTAGTTTGAAAATTCGATTTTAAATTTCAACTGAATGTACATGATCCAAAATAAATCGGATTTCTGTAAAACAAGAAACGATAGAATCTGATTAGCTATATCTTCCTAACGAATGTAAGAAACTGAGATTTCACTTTATAAATTGTAAGTTATGTCCAGTTTAAAATTTAAAATAGTTGCTAAGGAATTTATATATATTTTATTATAATATATAACCCTTAAAAATAGGCATTTTGCAAACGACCTCAATTTTCGACCAAACCACTTTTGTTGGATCTGGAATGTCAAACTATTGTTAGATTTCAAATTTCATAATTTTTGGAGCTGATATGTGAGTGTAGTAAATTTAAACGTGTTTTGATAGTTTTAGTTTGAATTGGATCGACCAGAAAATGACCATTTTTCAAACGGTCTCCAAATTCAATGAGGTTAGTTTTGTTAAGACCGTACCGTCATAACATAGCTAGATTTATTTTTCGGGAATTTTTGGAGTCAGTGTGTGGGATCGGTAAATTAAAATGCATGTTTGAATTCAATATATAATGATTTATATTTTAATTTAAAGAAAAACTGATCAAAACATTAGAATTGGCTTACGAAACATATTGCATTGTGTCCAAAATAGGGGTATTTAGCTAGGGGCGACACTCATTGGGTTTGATTTGGAGTTAGTTATTTTCAAATTAAAATATTATTAAATATAAAAGGGTATAAAAATCCTAAGGTGAAACCTCTATAAATTATCATGCCCAGTCACAATCGTCTTCCGCCGCTCCTTCCATTTCAACGGACGATTTCTTCAGATTTTGTCCTCCGATTTCACCCATATTCATTCAACAAATTCAAAAAATAATAAAACAAAATACGTAGCTCTCTCCGGGATCTTTGAAATGATACAAAGATGATCGCAATTGGTAATGTATTTTGTGAGACATCGCATCTCAAAGGAGCCGACTTCGCGGCAGTTTTCTGGGCGCCAGAGACCATTGGAGGCGGGGCGCTCCAGGCTACCATGGAGCTCTCGACGGTTGACAACGTGACTACTTCAGAATGGGTTCTGGTCCACCGTGGAGCACGCGGTTTCAAGCCCAAGCATGGGATGAAATGGGTTCAATGGTTATAGTATACAAACGAGGAGGAAGGCTTAATTTCAATTAATTAAGGTTTAAAGGGTCTAATTAATTTAGTTAATCTCTTTTTAAATTATTTAAAAGTTCAAAAGGTCATATCTTGTTCATTCTGAATCAGAATTCGACAAAACGAATTGCGTTGGAACCCTGACCACAAACTCTACGCAATGGAACCAACTAGAAGACAAATGGAGCTATCTAGAAATTCTTGAATAAATTAAATGAGTTATTTAATTTTATTAAATCAATCGTTAATAACGATTCCAGAACCGGTCAAGGTGAGAACCCTGTCTCACTCCAATTATTTTACAGTTATTATATAATAGGTTGCAGATGGAGCTTAGTAGCTCCCGACACTATTTTTTGTACAAACGAGTTGATTGTTTGTTTGGATTGTGATTTGGATTGTTATTGTTTGATATTGTTGTACATAAAAATTATATATATAAAATGTATATAAAAATTATCATGAAAATAAAATAAATATTCATTTACAAATCGGATGGTTTGTTTATGTACACTTATTTATTTGATATTGATTGCGAAGATAAATTTTACACATCGCCCAACTGCACAATTAATAATCAGTATTTGTTGTTTGAAAACCTCAAACAGGTATTGGGAGGATATTTGACGTACCCTGATCCCAATAATTAGTGGTATGTCAATCGATAGATTGACAGACTATATATGCGTTATTTATTTATTTTAATGCTTATACACTTGTAAAATGCACTCTGGATGTTGTATGAATTTTTATTTATTGTTTATCATTATTGTTGTATACATGTGATGTTGAAATCTATATAACTAAAATTATATGGTAATTGATTGAGTCTGATTCCAGTTCAGAATTAACTAATATTTTAAAATATTATTTAGCAAATATTCAAATGTGAAGCCATGTTTAGTAGTTAAACGCCATTTTAACACGAATGGGATTTCCTGTCGATTTTATTCATTTTATAATGAATATCGAAAAGTGATTTCAAAATCTGATATTTTGAAAATATTATCATTTTAATATTATAATGATATGGAATATTCAATTTTGATTTAAATTTGAAAAATGAAATTGAAATCATTATAAAAAAAGAATATTTGAATAAAAGAATATTCTGGATCGGAATGAGGCGTATGATGTGTTGTAATAGCACTTGATTATAAGATACGCGGGTTATTTGGAAAGACTAGGTTTAACCGATTCTGAATAATTGATACGACGACTAATAGTTGAAGAGATTGAAGACAGTGCAAGACCAACGATCTTCACATCGAATGGATGGGTTGCTACTGATGCCCATGATTGGAGTAGCTACCTTGAAGGGGCTACAGTGGTAGTCGTCCGGACGTATTTGTTGATTATTCGGATATGCGAGGGCCTATCTCCTGTATTGGATATACGGGATGAGGAATAAGGTGCCTCCGGTTTCGTTCAAACCCAGAACAGACTTGTAAATGGATGGTATGTCTGACATTGTATTCCTTTATGCTGTATTCGTTGATCTCTGCTAAATATATATCTATTTGGTAGTGGAGAATTTATTCTCTTTCTTAACACCCTTCTTTGAGACATACAAGCTTAGAGGTTATATATTGGCAGAAACCAATGGTATGGTATGGATTGACAGTGTGTCATGCCGAGTTGCAGTGATCCAAGCTTTTGTTGAAAAGCAAATCTTGGTGGATGATGATCAAAGAATAGCTTTAAGTAGCACAGCTTTGTGTAGCGTTAATTCACGAGCATCACACATCAGTATGATGGTGAACTAATGGTTAGATCAATATACTTTCGATATGAGGATGGGTTCGGTCTACCGAGATGAGCTGAGTGCAGTCACTCCATGCTCAGAGGGATAGGGCACACCCCTCGATTCCCAGAGGGATAGAGTAAGCGGTGTTTTCTCTCGCTGGGATGTAAGCCGCAGTGATACTCGATACCCTGGATATAGTGTGGATGTGCATTACGGTGTTTTCTCTAACTGGGACGTAAATCGTGGAGTATTGCACTACACGATAGATCTTTCGAATTAGGAGCCATCATTATGGAAATCCAAACTTCCAATATGACATTTTGCGGTTTTAGTTGTAAACCTATATATGGCGACATAGTGGGATGTGGCGCTCATGCCGTCTATGATTGATACATTTATATTTGAAGTTGATTTCTTCACTTATAGTAATAATAAAAGATTTGTTTTTAAAACGTACCAAGCATATTTAGCTATTATAAGGTAAAACTCTATCCTTCGGCTTGCGTTGCATTGTGTGATGGGATATGAGTTTTATAATAGCTTCATTTTTCTTTATTTAGCATTGCGCTATTTGTTTTATGCACTGGTATTCTTGGGGGTAAACCCGTTCTGTGTTATATGGCGTGGTCCCTTGATTTACCTTATTTTAAAGTAAAGTTTTAATAACTGCTTTAGTTCTCACACCAGTTCCATGACTGACACGGAGTTTATTGTTTTCACCTAAACTCTGGGTGCCCTTATTTTCCACATGGGCAGCTTGTAGTTTTGGTTTTCGCATATATTTCTTTTCCCAGGATCCTGGATTTATAGCTGGAGCTATACTCGGAAAGCTTTGTATTCGTATATTTCTTTCAGTTGTGTAAGTTGTTATTTTCTGCTACGCATTGTATTTATACATTCTACTTCTTCTACTGTGTATTTTAAATCTTTGATATTTTTCTGTGTAATATTTATTCATACTTTGATATATATTCTTGTACTCTGATGTAAATTGTTGTAATAGCAATGAAATGTTCTTATGTTTGTGTTCTGATTTGTCATGTTCTCAATTCAATCTGGGCTTTCCGGTAAGGGCAAGTTTGGGTCGTCTCAATGTCATAATAGCATTTCAACACTTTTAATCATTATATAATATTTACATGACATGTTAACGGGGAATGTTAAACGATAATATACAATTATCAAAAATGATATAACTTAAATCCACTCACCTAATTTGCTCTCCAATTTCTGGATCTGGTCTAGATCTACCATTCCATGGTTTCCCCTAACTAGATTTAGAACTTAACAACCATGGATCCACAATTTTTACTAAAAGAAAAAAGGGAAGAAAGAGGAAGAAAATTGAATAGACCAGATCTAAGAATTTACCTTACTTCGCATACGATTCTGAACAACTTCTTATTAAGATTCATTTTTTCCTCCAGGTCTCGATTCAGAATTTTCCTAAACTAATTATCTTATTTTTCTGAAGAGATTTGAGGAGGAGGAAGAATGGCAGAGCTTAGACGTTGTCTCAAAGAATGTGAGATTTAGGCTAGGCTCTGCTAGCCTATTTATTGGTATTCAGTATCTTATCGTACACATAGTGCTGAGTTAGCATTGAACCTAGTTAAGAAAATAGTCCAGATTCATCGATGAATCTGGCTAGCTCTGGGGAGTGTTGACCCCCCTATGGTTCCCATGAGCTATTTTGGCGCAAAAGTTTAAATTTTTGGAATTTATTTAACTGTTATATTCACATGTAATTTTCTTATACGTATACAAATCTTATAATGACCATTTTACGCATATATATACGCACAACTTTCATTTCATTTTCAAATTTCAAACGGTGTTGCATCGTTATTTGATTCTTGCCATATTTCATTTATTGTAGCCTTATCTTGAACTTTATCTCTTGTATATATATATATATATATATATATATATATTTGCGCATATATACATATATATTCTCATATACACACACACACACACACACACACACATATATATATATATATATTCTTTACTTCCTTATATGTATATTTTTCCTTATATGTGCGTTTATACATATTTCCTCTCATGAACATGTGTTATTTCAGTCGTTCCCTTAAAAAAAATGATGACGGTAGGGATCGAACTCTGTACCTCTTGTATGCAAGTTACATGCTCTAACCAACTGGGCTACTAAGGTTATTGTTAACAAGGCTTAGAACAATGGTAGTTATTATTCTCTACTTATTCCTCTTTTTTTTTATCTGTTACAATGTCTCATTTAAACCATTGCATGATTATTTTCCTTTTATTTCTCTTTTATTATTAATGCATAATTGGTGCATGCAACATATTTACACTGCATGCAACCAATCCTTTCTTTTAATGCATGCATTACATTTTAATTTGCATTATCTTTATTGTATTCTTCATATATACATTTATGTATGTGCATATATATATATGCATTATTTAATTATTAATTTGTCATAAAATGCAAGGTATTACAAATCCCCATTTCATTTCAAATCATTGAAATACTATATATTTCTTTCATATCAGATCATACTTTACTTAGGAATTTAAAAAAATATCACTTTGGAAATCTCAAAATATATATAATACAACATATCTAAACATATGCAACCAGATCAGGAGGTGTCTCTCAATAAAAAAGGAAACTGGGTCCCAGAATCTCATTTCGATAATCATTCTAGTGTATGTCCCACTCGCAAGAGGAGTCCCATACGGTATGTCCCTCCCGCAGAAGAGATACACATACCCGTTTGTCCAGATTTTTAGTCACGGGTTACCCGAATCGTAGGTAACACATCAAATTTCTATCCCGAAGTGATAAATCGTTTCGCAATAATAATCATAAGTACTTTAAAATCATAGTACTTTTCTTTCCAAATCATTTAAACATCGGGGTTAAGCCATCGAAATTCTCTTCGTTTATAAAACATTTTTTTATAAACCATTTATCACTCCAAAATATTTATTTCAAAATATTTTCTAGTTCCTCGAAATCAAACTTTCATTTCATATTCTTTTATGAAATCATCTTTCAAAATCAATCATTTAAATTCTCGTTCATAAATAAATGAATCAAACTCTATCAATAAAATAACAACGTCACAAAAAGCGCTATGAGTAGGCTTATATCGGCTAAATTATTCACAATGAATTGATATCTTCCCAAACTTCATTTTATCAATTCAAATCACTTTAAAACCATTTATTATGATTTATTATAATTTATCCTTATTTTTAATAATTTAAAAATAGTTCATTACTTAAAATCCAGTTTCGGGTCTTAAACTTCAAAATTCGTATTTTTCTAGAAAATTGATTTTGACTTATCTCAGAATATAGTCGTTGGATTTTAAAACTCTACATATCATTTGGAAACACTTTTCATTTTAGATCCAACATTTTTCGTTTCAGGAAGATCCGATGGTCGGATCTCCTAGTTCGTCAGTTTGAAGTCAATGGTCAAAATTCGCGAACTACCGCTGCGCGACTAGTTCTATTCTGACCAAACTTCGATTTTTGAATAAAATTGAATCGACTATAATTTTAAACAATTTATTAATTATACGCCACATACTAACAACCAATATAACATCCAGTCCACATATCGCGGTATATACCATATAAGCCTTAACCAGTAACGCTTATATGGTTTGGTCAATCAACAGATTAACCGCAAAATGCAGTCATCAATAAACGTAAATATTCATCACAATCATATCATTGTCATTAAATAGAGTACATATCGATATCCAATAACCAATCACTTAGTTAATTTCTATCGAATGACCACTAAAGGTTCAATTCAATTCTAATCTCACCGTTATCAGTTCTAAGTGTTCTATACCCAAATACCTATCTATCATGCACTTAAAAATCAAATATTTTCCATGCCAAACATTATTAAACCATATTATCAACTCATATCATCAATCACAAATCAATATATAACTCAAGTAATATCACAATAGCAATTAAAATTCAACTAGCCCTTAATATCGTTTAAAAGTTATCACCTAGGTTTCCACTCCATCAATATTTAATCGGAGGACGTCTTAGTGTTCCCAGTCGACTTCAGCAGCCTCCCGATGTCACTGGATATTTCTGGAAATGAAATCAGCAGAGTTTCGACACTGTGGGATTTCTAAACTCACGGACGAATAAATGGAGCTATATTTGGGTTTTAGGAGCAAACGAGGTAAGGTTTCAAGACAAGGGGAGTTCGGCCAAACTGAAGGAAGAGGGGGCCATTAATTTGAAGAAAAGAGAAAATGGAAGAGAAGTGAAATGATAGGGGAAAGAAGAATAGCTTCTTTGCAAATGAACTCCTATATATAGGCGAAATAAAGCGGATTTGGCTTCCAAGAGAAGCCATTGTAACCGCTCGCATTTTACGTATCGGATGATCATAAAATATTTTTATTTAATTACCTAAGGGTTGGATTATTCTCATATTTTGAGATGTTGTTTATAAGGATGTGAGACATGTCCATAATTTTTACCAATCTTATTTGTGACCATTTTGCCTCTGTCAATTTTGTACGGGGGAAATCTTTTGATTGAGATCGAATAAGGTGATGAGATCGATTTCATTTGAATGAAAATGATGTTTCCAATTCCATAGATTAGTCACAATAAAGATTTGGTTTAGCGGTTTGGGAGAAATCACTGTTTTAGTGCTGCACAATTTCTGTACATGTTTGGTTAGTCATTAATGGGCTGATTTGGTGTGGCCCATTAGTTGGCTGGTTAGAGATTATAAATAGGGGATTATAGGCATGGAGTGAGGGTTAATTTTCTCCATTCTCTTATTTGGTTGAGCTCATGATCCTCCTTACTCAATTAAATGCATCTTTCCTCCATTAAAACTCTAGATCTACGCAAAAAGATTAAAGATCTACATCCAACAAAGCCAGATCAACATCTAGTAAAGGAAGATCGCGTCAAACTAAGAGGTTTGAAGCTCATTCTTTGCTGTCCGGATTGGAAATTTAGTGGTTTCAAGTTATTTCAAAGATTTGGTGAGTGATAAGCGTCTCTCACACGGATTCATCGAGTATATGGGGTATTTGTTCTTATTTTCATCATCTAAAGTTGTTTTCACCTAGACAGGCATCGTGGTGGTATGATTTCATTTCAGTTCACCATAGGGTCTAATCTAGCAACTTAAACCGGTAATTCTTACTTTAATTTATATGTTTATATAAGTTTAGATCCACTATTTTTATTATTCATTAATTTATCATGATTTGGTGATTTTTATATGGGTGTATGATGAATAATTGTCGTTCAAGTGTTGTTGAGGGTTTCATAAAGTGTTGATTATTGAATTGGATGGTTTGGGTGAGTTGTTTGCATCATTGTTGTCGTTGGTGATGGATTGGTCGAGAATTGAGATAGATTGGTCAAATCTGGAGTCAGGTAGTTTTTGGATGGGTCGCATGACTTTTTGCTCAAGAAATGAGGGCCGGTCGTTGGCTTCAGGTCGTCGGACTTGGGTAGTGGAAGGCAGGTAGGTGGAATCAGGTCACGGTTGACTCAGGTCGTTGGGCTTCTGAAGGAAGTGGGTCTCTCTACTTGGATGCAAGTCAGGTTGTTCGACTTTGGGAGAGGCAAGTTGTTTTTCTCTAGAGCTTGGTTAGGTCGTTAGAGCTTCTAAATTAATCAGGTCATTAGTGTCTTGAAGCGCTGAGTCGTGGAGGGATTTAGATTATTGGAATTTGATAGAGCAAAACCGGGTCGTTGGGCGACCTAAGGAGTTAAGTTGTTAGCGACCTGGAGAGGTCGGATCGTTGGGTGGTTGGAGCGATCTGATAATGGTTCGGTGAAAAGGAGAAATGACCCGACTAATGTTGACCAAATATTGATGTTATTTTGGTTCAATGATGGATGCAGCTTCGAAGTGAATGCAGGACGGAATGTTCAAAGTGTTGCGATGTGTTCATGATCAATGAAATGCAACGAATGTGAAGACGACTCAAGGTTGTGAGTTTATGGATAATGGTTGCTCGAGAAGTCACTTGAGCTTACGAATAGTCATCAGGTTGGATGGCTAGAGATATCGAAGGCCAAGGAATTATCGTTGTCGTAGGTTCTAGCAGGCTCAAAGCAGGGGTATAATCGGGCGCTCAAAATACTAGAAGTTAATTGGTCGAGTACCCTGGGTATCTTTGAAAGGCCTAAATACGTATCGTAGAAAGGCATATGGGATTTTGCTAGAACCGGAGTTACCATTAGCTCTTGATGTACAGCAGGATGTTGAGTCGGTCATACCATTAACGATGGTTTCAAAGAAGGATTTGTAGTGATAGCCAGAGTTATGAATGATGATTGTTTTACTTGTATTATCTTGTGTAGATCGTTCGACGTCGAAGGAGATATATTGTAACACCCCGTATTTTCTGAGCATATTAAAAGAACGAATAAAATAATACTTAATTTTAAAAGAAGAATTAAGGGAAATGGGTTACGCCATTACGTTCGTCTCGAAATTCTGCTTGGAATAGAGTCTAAGTTTTCGTAAATCGGACTTCGTATGAGGAAGTTATGGCCCTTAGAAGTTTCAGGAATTTAAATAAATTAAAATAGCTCAGATTTAAGTTCAAAATTCATAATTCGAATTCAAATCACACAACCGGGCTGGGCGGGAAATTTCCCGCCCAGGACCCAGGTCGACCAGGAGGTCGACCTGGGGGTCAACCTGGGTGACATATGTCGACCAGGGGGTCGACCTCCCCCTATTTCCAGATCCATGGACTGGTTCATTCTTCAGCATTTGGACGCCCGTTCTAACCAGATTCGTTGATCCCTATGCTATATAAACACCCCTAAGGCTATAGTTTCTCTACACAACTTCATTATGCCTATACTTTACCCTGATTCATATCAAAATAAATTAAAGAAGGGGTTATGCCACTCTAGTTCTTCGTAGAATCGAGTTAGAATTCAAGTAGAGATTCAAAGGCTAATTCAACAACTTCAACAACTATTTTCTAAGAATCAAATCTAAATTAGAGAAGTGATAATCTATGTCAAGGGATCGCTTTTCAGTTTCAGAAAACAGATTCCAGAAATACAAGAATCATTGTCTTTTTGTAAGTTCAAGTTATTTTCAGATTTAAACACCTAATGGTGATTTTGGAATGTAATGAAATGGATCTAAGTCCGTGCTTGATGATAAGACAAATCTTTCAGATTAATTCCTATATTTCTATTGAATCAATGATTGACATGCCTAGGAAGTTACTATTCAATCATGCCTATCTTTGTTGGACATCTGATATATAATCCTTTTAGGCTCATGATGTTATTTATATTAGATCTATGTGTCTATGAGGTTATTTCTGTCAGTTTTTTTCAGATCTATCTTTGTTATATCTCAACTCTAACAGATCTGTAATCCTCTTAGGCCCATAATATTATATTTGACAGATCTACCATTTTAATGCCTATTTTATGCCTACTCCCGTTTGTTTTCCTCTTTCTTCCCCTTTATTTTATGAATCTAGATTAACCTCGAATCTAGATTGAAACTTATTATATGTGCGATTGGAATGCGGTGGTTTTGGGGAATAGTCTATTTGGTAAAAGTGGAACATAATTTTGTAACTTATGATTTGGGGCATAATTGTCTTTGTTGCGAACTTTGGGTAATTGGGTATAACATGAAATTGACATTTATTTGGCATAATTTGGAACATGTATTATGGCATGACTGTTAAGATGCAATTTGGGGTAATTTGACATGAATTATGGAATATGTAATTTGACATATTGAACCTAGAATTGGCATGAACGACAAAGTATGAAATTTGGCATGAAAAACCTAGTTTTGGGCATAAACTGTAAATTGGAATATTAAATTTATCTTGGGCTTAACTATTGATTTGGGACGCCAAACATAATGCATAGTTATTTTGGGCATGACTATTATTGTAAATTTAGGGAAGATTGGGTTTCGCCAATTTTGATTAATAACTGGAAATTGGAATTTATTAGGCATAACCTGGGAATTGGAACATGACTAGTTTTGATGAATTTGGTAATTAGCATGTAAAATCTTGATTTGGGTATATATGGTAAATGTGTAAATTAAAGACGAACATGCCTAACCCGAGGTTAGATTGAGTTGTGGTGTAAAACTGCCCGGAACCGCCCGTAACATCCAGTAACCACAACAACACCTATCTAATGTGAGAGGTTAGTGCATCATGCCCAAGAAAAACCCGAGGTTAGATTGAGTTGTGGTGTAAAACCGCCCGGAACCGCCCGGCACATCCAGTAACCGCAACAACACATATCTAATGTGAGAGGTTGGTGCATTAATAAATCAATTAATGCTAATATAACAAGATGAATGACAAGGGTTAATTTAATGAGAAACACATAACCAATATAATAACATGAATGACTAGGGTTAAGTTCGTAGGAACACTAAACCAATATAACAAGATGAATGACAAGGGTTAAGTTAATAGGAAACACTTAACCGGTATAGCATGATGAATGGGTAGGGTTAAGTAATAAGAAACACTTAACCAGTATAACTTGATTGGTGGTAGGGTTAAGTTAACACAAGAAGGCAACACTTAACCAAAGTAAGATGACAAGTAGGTGGGTTAAGTAACCTGAATTGATTGGTGACACTTAACCAATACAACATGACGAACAAGTGGGGTTAAGTTAACAAGAAACACTTGACCAATATAACTTGATGGACGAACGGGGTTAAGTTGATAGAAAACATTTAACCAATCCAACATGATAAGTGAGGAGGGTTAAGAAACACTTAACCAACATGACATGATGAATGGGTGGGTTAAGTTAACATGAATGGACAACACTTAACCAATATGACATAATGTGCAGGAGGGTCCCGGGTTAAGTACATATCGGGTTGGTGGGTAATATTAGTAAATATAGGCCCACAAACTTAACCATTAAATAAACATGCTTGAATCAGTGGAAGGGTTAAGTACATAACGGGTTGGTGGGTAATAATATTAAATATAGGCCCACAAAACTTAACCATTAAATAAACATGCTTGAATCATTGGGAGGGTTAAGTACATATCGGGTTGGTGGGTCATATTAGTAAATATAAGCCCACAAAACTTAACCATTAAATAAACATGCTTGAATCAGTGGGAGGGTTAAGTACATATCGGGTTGGTGGGCAATATTAGTAAATATAGGCCCACAAACTTAACCATTAAATAAACATGCTTGAATCAGTGGGAGGGTTAAGTACATATCGGGTTGGTGGGTAATATTAGTAAATATAGGCCCACAAAACTTAACCATTAAATAAAGCATGCTTGAATCTGTATGAGGGTTAAGTACATATCGGGTTGGTGGGTAATATTAGTAAATGTAGGCCTACAAACTTAAGCAGTAAGAAAACCTTCAGCAGTAACCCACCTAGATGTATCATGGTACCCTGAACTAGGTAGGGTGGAGCACAATTACTGGGCTGATTATAAGTGGTCAAAATAGCGGTAGGGGGTACATCAGTGTAGGTTCCGACGGTTTACGGGCGTGCATGTACTCTAGAGTGGGAAAAAGAAGGCATTGGGTACCAGTAGTTATACACTGTGCATCTTGAATCGTGTCGGGTTGCTATCATAAGGATTGATACACCTTATGGTGGGACCAACACAGGGTATCTACACGTAAGAGGGGGCTGATTGACACAGACACAAGAAAAGTAAATACAGTAGGGAGTCGATCGATAGGGTAGCATGGGTACATCTAACATACTCATGGCAATTAGGCAGGTTGAGGTGGAATCCTCGTACTAGATGTACACCTGAAGGCTACCACAATTGCGGGGGACTGGGATCATATTATCATTTTATACAGATTACTAGTTAGGACACTAGTTAGGTGGTCCAGAGATATTGAAATCATAATAATAGGGTAGTAGCGAAGCAGAGCAAGAGTAGAAGTGCATTCAATTTATCTTTCCTTATCATACCTTATGCTTATCCCATGTTATCATGTTATCCCTGCTATCACGGTATTGTCTTATATTCAGTTTTTTCACGTCATGTTGCTTTTACCTGTTTACATGGTGAAAGTCACTGAGCTTACCAGACTTATGTCTGACCTAGTTTGTTTTCGCCTCTTTTTCTTCTGTTTCCCCCCTCCCTCCCCCCCCCCCCCCCCAAGGTTCACATGGAGGAAATGTCACCACTTAGCTCAGTTTTCTTTCCAAGCTCTAAGATAGGCGATGTATTGCTTTGGACTCTCTCTTCCACTCCTATGGCTGGTTTATGCTTTATTGGGGAATATCATTTTTATTTTTATGCTTCTTTTATACTTGGAAGTTTTTAAATTGAGACAAAATTTCTATGTATTACTTTTAAGTATGATTGAGACAACTATTGTAAAAGCTTGAATGAGCCACATTGTTTATAAAATGACTTTATTTTCCACTGTTTCATTTGTCTGCCTTGTAATTTATCTGCATCTTTTACCTAAAATGCTCCACCGAAGTTAAGGCATTCCCTTTGTGGGTGACATTAACGGTGGTGGGGTGTTTCACTTGGTATCAGAGCTGAAGGTTACTGGATCAGATAAAAGATTTGAAAAATTATTTTCAAAACGGTTTTAAAAGAAGCATTTTCAAAAGAAAAGTTTTGTTTTAAAGGCATATTCGCCAAAGCCATATGCACCAACTTTTGATCCTCTATTTGAATCCTTGTTTCATTCTTTTTTGAGTCTCCGGGGCTCCTGGCTTTCTAGGAGGTAACCTCATCGCGGCATGGTTCCGTAGGCATGATGAGACTACGACCCTGTCAAAGGGCGAAGAAGTGCCTAACTTCCATCTATAGCTGCTATAGTTTCACCTGCGGCTAATTTTCTTTCAAGCTTTGTAGGTTTTTTCCATGCGATGGAGGCAGCTTTCAAGAGACTTGTCAACAAGTTACACAAGGATGGCAAAGATGAGAATGAGGGAGTTTGGCTAAGGAGCACAACCCAAGGATGAGAAACTCATGGATAAGGACTTGGTTCACAAAGGAGCCAAAAAGAAAGAGGTGTAAGTGGAAGAATCACAGGACAAGAAGGGAGGAAAGAATAGTAAAACCTAAAACAAGAGGAAGTGTCTTTATTATGGTATAACGGGTCATATAAGGACAAGGGCAAGAACAAAGAACAGGATTTTACGAAGGGCAAGTGCATACTCTCGCCGCCAGCATACCTGAGAGAGAAGTAGTAAAGTTTCTGTTGAAAAAAAAAGTCTAGCCTTTCTTTTTGATCATCCTGTTAGTACTCTTTTTTATTTTAGCGCTTCACATTCGTTTACATCTGCTTCCATAGTTGAGTCTCTGCACCTTAGTACTCATATAGTAGAAGATCCCATTATTGTCTCAAATCCAATTTGTGGTTCAGCTCATTTATCTTTGGTTTATAAGGATTTGAGAATAGCTATATGTTTTCGGGTTTCATGGGCTATGGGTTGATTCTAGGCATGGGTTGGTTAGCTAGTAATTGTGAAAGGAGGGTAGTTAGACTTTTGACTTGCTTCGGGAACACCCTCGAGACTTTGTGTGATCTTAAGGGATCAGTTAGGCTTAGCTACCTAGAATCACTTGATGCGTCTATCGACGATTTGCGATCCATTAGAACAGTCCATGAGTACGCAGATGTTTTTGATTAGGTTAGGGGTTTTCCCCCTAAAACTCGAGATAGACTTCCGCATATATCTAGTTGACAATGCAAAGCCAGTTATGCGATTAACGATAGTTTTGGAGCAAGATTGGCGAGGATAGCCAGAGTCGGTTAAATGCTCAATTGTTTGGTCGTTTTGCTAGTATCATCTCACGTAGATCATCCAAATTCAGAAGAGGTATTCCTTGGGTGCTTGTCTGATATTAGTTTAGGCCTTTGGGCTTGTACTTGAGGGATGTCGAGTTCGACTAGGATGGTTTGCGTGAGAGATAAATGGTTGTGGCAGGCGCCCTAAGTAAGACTAATCTTAAGAGAGGTAAAAAGTACATAACAACCTTTAGCTTTAGACCCTCAGATCTGTGACATGATAAGCTAAGTAGAGGAGAGACCTCTAATCATCTTAGTATATACACTTGGTATCATGGTTATCACCTGTTTATCTTGGAAAGATAGTTCGACTACATTGGATACCCTCTAGCATAGTAAGTGGTCAAGGTCCTATCTTTACTAGTGGGTTTTGGAAATGGAGGCCAAGAAGCTTCGCAATGGTGAAGTTAAATTAGTTAAGGTACAGTGGAGTGAAGCTCAAGAAGATGCGACTTAGAAGACTGAAGACTAGATACGCGCAGCCTACCCCTTTTGTTTTTGAGGATACATCCTTGATCTCTCTTTCCTTAAGTTTATGCATGCATGTATCTACCTTTTAAGTATATCTCCTCGATCCTATTCCTTACCCTTAGGTAGAAGCCAATGGATGTAAACATGTATTTGAAACATGTTATGATTGATGGTTGCAAGCGGTTGCTAGTGGATGCTCGTGGACGCATACACACACATTAGGCACTAGATCGGCTCAGTCACTTTCATATTGCATATGCATGAGTGAATTTATATATATATATATATATATATGAATTAAACTTGATGTTTTATCATATGGATGTTGCATTTGTATGAATGATTGTGCACTCATGTTGAAGTTATAAAGTACGATTAGGAATAATTGCATACATGATGGACTTATGGCACTGACATAATTCGCATTGAGGAGGTCAACTGAATCAGTAGACCGTATGATTTAGCATTAGATAAGAAACATATACACACACTCTTCATATGTTCATACGACATTAGAAACCTTTTAAGGACAATGGATGCCCGTGTTTGATGGTTGAGTAGATGGACGGTTTGATGGAAGGATATGCATTCTTCTTAACTTAGAGATTTTGGGGACGAAATCCTTTAAGGAGGGGAGAATGTAACACCCCGTATTTTCTGAGAATATTAAAAGAACGAATTAAAGAATACTTGATTTTTAAAAGAATAATTAAGGGAAATGGGTTACGCCATTGAGTTCATCTCGAAATTCTGCTTTGAATAGAGTCCAAGTTTTCGTAAATCGGACTTCGTATGAGGAAGTTATGGCCCTCAGAAGTTTCAGGAATTTAAATAAATTAAAATAGCTTAGAATTAAGTTCGAAATTCAAAATTTGAATTCAAATCACACACCCGGTCTGGGTGGGAAATTTCCCGTCCAAGACCGAGGTCGACCAGAGGGTCGACCTTGGGGTCGACCTGGGTGACATAGGTCGACCAGGGGGTCGAGCTCCCCCCTATTTCCTGATCCGTGGACTGGTTCATTCTTCTGCATTTGGACACCCGTTCTGACCAGATTCGTTTATCCCTATGCTATATAAACACCCTAAGGCTACAGTTTCTCTACACAACTTCATTACGCCTATACTCTACCCTAATTCATATCAAAATAAATCAAAAACAGGGTTATGCCGCTCAAGTTCTTCGTAGAATCAAGTTAAATTCAAGTAGAGATTCAAAGGCTAATTCAACAACTTCAACAACTATTTTCTAAGAATCAAATCTAAATTAGAGAATTGATAATCTATGTCAAGGGATCGCTTTTCAATTTTAGAAAACAGATTCCAGAAATACAAGAATCATTGTCTTTTTGTAAGTTCAAGTTATTTTAAGATTTAAACACCTAATAGTGATTTTGGCATGTAATGAAATGGATCTAAGTCTGTGCTTGATGATAAGACAAATCTTTCAGATTAATTCCTATCTTTCTATTGAATCAATGATTTACATGCCTAGGAAGTTACTATTCAATCATGCCTATCTTTGTTGGACATCTGATATATAATCCCTTTAGGCTCATTATGTTATTTATATCAGATCTATATGTCAATGAGGTTATTTTTTCAGATCTATCTTTGTTATATCTCAACTCTAACAGATCTGTAATCCTCTTAGGCCCATAATATTATATTTGACAGATCTACCATTTTAATGCCTACTTTATGCCTACTCCCGTTTGTGTTCCTCTTTCTTCCCCTTTATTTTAAGAATCTAGATTAACTTCGAATCTAGATTGAAACTTATTATATGTGTGATTGGAATGCGGTGGTATTGGGGAATAGTCTATTTGGTAATGGTGGAACATAATTTTGTAACTTATGATTTGGGGCATAATTGTCTTTGTTGCGAACTTTGGGTAATTGGGTATAACATGAAATTGACATTTATTTGGCATAATTTGGAACATATATTATGGCATGAATGTTAAGATGCAATTTGGGGTAATTTGACATGAATTATGGAATATGTAATTTGACGTACTGAACCTAAAATTGGCATGAACGACAAAGTATGAAATTTGGCATGAAAAACCTAGTTTTGGGCTGGAATATTAAATTTAGCTTGGGCTTAACTATTGATTTGGGACGCCAAACATAATGTATAGTGATTTTGAGCATGACTATTGTTGTAAATTTAGGGAAGATTGGGTATCACCAATTTTGATTAATAATTGGAAATTGGAATTTGTTGGGCATAACTTGGGAATTGGAACATGACTAGTTTTGGTGAATTTGTTAATTAGCATGTAAAATCTAGATTTGGGTATATATGGTAAATGTATAAATTTAAGATGAACATGCCTAACCCGAGGTTAGATTGAGTTGTGGTGTAAAACTGCCCGGAACCGCCCGACACATCCAGTAACCACAACAACACCTATCTAATGTGAGAGGTTAGTGCATCATGCCCAAGAAAAACCCGAGGTTAGATTGAGTTGTGTGTAAAACTGCCTGGAACCGCCCGACACATCTAGTAACCGCAACAACACATATCTAATGTGAGAGGTTGGTGCATTAATAAATCAATTAATGCTAATATAACAAGATGAATGACTAGGGTTAAGTTAATGAGAAACACTTAACCAATATAATAACATCAATGACTTGGGTTAAGTTCATAGGAACACTTAACCAATATAACAAGATGAATGACCAGGGTTAAGTTAATAGGAAACACTTAACCAGTATAGCATGATGAATGGGTAGGGTTAAGTAATAAGAAACACTTAACCAATATAACTTGATTGGTGGTAGGGTTAAGTTAACACAATAAGGCAACACTTAACCAAAGTAACATGACAAGTAGGTGGGTTAAGTAACCTCAGTTGATCGATGGCACTTAACCAATACAAAATGATAAACAAGTGGGGTTAAGTTAACAGGAAACACTTGACCAATATAACTTGATGGACGAATGGGGGTTAGGTTGATAGGAAACACTTAACCAATCCAACATGATAAGTGAGGAGGGTCAAGAAACACTTAACCAACATGACATGATGAATGGGTGGGTTAAGTTAACATGAATGGACAACACTTAACCAATATGACATAATGTGCAGGAGGGTCCCGGGTTAAGTACATATCAGGTTGGTGGGTAATATTAGTAAATATAGGCCCACAAACTTAACCATTAAATAAACATGCTTGAATCAGTGGGAGGGTTAAGTACATATCGGGTTGGTGGGTAATATTAGTAAATATAGCCCCACAAAACTTAACCATTAAATAAACATGCTTGAATCAGTGGGAGGGTTAACTACATATCGGTTTGGTGGGTAATATTAGTAAATATAGGCCCACAAAACTTAACAATTAAATAAACATGCTTAAATCAGTAGGAGGGTTAAGTACATATTGGGTTGGTGGGTAATATTAGTAAATATAGGCCCACAAACATAACCATTAAATAAACATGCTTGAATCAGTGGGAGGGTTAAATACATATCGGGTTGGTGGGTAATATTAGTAAATATAGGCCCACAAAACTTAACCATTAAATAAAACATGCTTGAATCAGTGGGAGGGTTAAGTACATATCGGGTTGGTGGGTAATATTAGTAAATATAGGCCTACAAAACTTAAACATTAAATAAAACATGCTTGAATCAGTGGGAGGGTTAAGTACATATCGGGTTGGTGGGTAATATTAGTAAATATAGGCCGAAAAACTTAACCATTAAATAAACATGCTTGAATCAGTGGGAGGGTTAAGTACATATCGGGTTGGTGGGTAATATTAGTAAATATAGGCCCACAAAACTTAACCATTAAATAAACTTACTTTAATCAGTGGGAGGGTTAAGTACATATCGGGTTGGTGGGTAATATTAGTAAATATAGGCCCACAAACTTAACCATTTAATAAACAAGCTTGAATCAGTGGGAGGGTTAAGTACATATCGGGTTGGTGGGTAATATTAGTAAATATAGGCCCACAAAACTTAATCATTAAATAAAGCATGCTTGAATCAGTGGGAGGGTTAAGTACATATCGGGTTGGTGGGTAATATTAGTAAATGTAGGCACACAAACTTAACCAGTAAGAAAACCCTAGTAACGAGGACCCATTTTGGCAATAACCCATATATATGTATCATGGTACCCTGAACTAGGTAGGGTGGGGCACAATTACTGAGCTAATTATAAGCAGTCAAAATAGCGGCAGGGGGTACGTCAGTGTAGGTTCCGACGGTTTACGGGCGTGCACGTACTCCGGAGTGGGAAAAAGCAGGCACTGGGTACTAGTAGTTATACACTGTGCATCTTGAATCGTGTCGGGTTGCTATCATAAGGATTGATACACCTTATGGTGGGACCAGCACAGGGTATCTACAAGTAAGAGAGGGCCGATTAACACAGACACAAGAAAAGTAAATACAGTAGGGAGCCGATCGATAGGGTAGTAAGGGTACATCTAACATACTCATGGCAATTTGGCAGGTTGAGGTGGAATCCTCATACTAGATGTATACCTGAAGGCTACCACAATTGCGGGGGATTGGGATCATATTATCATTTTATATAGATTACTAGTTGGGACACTAGTTAGGTGGTCCAGAGATATAGAAATCATAATAACAGGGTAGTAGCGAAGTAGAGCAAGAGTAGAAGCGCATTCGGATTATCTTGCCTTATCATACCTTATGCTTATCCTATGTTATCATGTTATCCCTGCTATCACGGTATTGTCTTATATTTAGTTTATTCATGTCATGTTGCTTTTACCTGTTTACATGCCGAAAGTCACTGAGCTTACCAGACTTATGTCTGACCAAGTTTGTTTTCGCCTCTTTTTCTTCCATTTTCCCCCTCCCCCCAAGGTTCACATGGAGGAAATGTTACCACTTAGCTCAGTTTTCTTTCCAAGCTCGAAGATAGGTGATGTATTGCTTTGGACTCTCTCTTCCACTGTTATGGCTGGTTTATGCTTTATTGGGGAATACCATTGTTATTTTTATGCTTCTTTTATACTTGGAAGTTTTTAAATCAAGACAGAAGTTCTATGTATTACTTTTAAGTATGATTGAGACAACTATTGTAAAAGCTTGACTGAACCACATTGTTTATAAAATGACTTTATTCTCCGATGCTTTATTTGTCTGTCTTGTAATTTATCTGCATCTTTTACCTAAAATGCTCCACCGAAGTTAAGGCATTCCCTTTGTGAGTGACCTTAACGAAGGTGGGGTGTTTCATATCTCTCGAATGCTTGTCTAGTGTTAGTTTAGGCCCTCGGGGTTTGTGCTTGGGAGATGTCGATATCAATTAGGATGGTCTACACCTAATAGTGGATTGCCATGAATGTATTGTGTTTCTACTTGATTGTTTGTAAAGGCTATCACTGTCGGATGTGGGCTAGACGGGTTTGGATTCTTTGATGTTGGTAGATTAGTTGATTAATCTACCTATTCTCATATACTTTGTTGATGATGTTAGATAGTTGTTTTATCGCTCATTAAGATCATTGCATGACTGAAGGTTTTATTTTTTCCTCTTATTACCTTGGGTCGTTCATCTGGTTGTGGATAGGCAGACTAAGTAGTAAGTGACAGATGATAGATCTTGATGATGACGATGTTGCTAAGCGATGACGAGCAGGAGGCTGGCTTATTATTTTCTATTGTCTACTATTGTTCTTTTCCACTGTTTGATATACTCTCTGAGTGACCTGTAGTAAGGCTCATTGTACAAACTCTTATAATGTCCAAGGTTTATGGATATTTCATGGTGATATGAAAAAATTTAAGATTCTAGTCAATTTTGCTTCACTATTATTGCATGTTGTATGTGTTCTATTATATTTTATCTTTGCGCTGTGAGTTACACGACATGTTATTCTTGTGTTATCCTACCTGGATGATCATTCATAGCTGTTTGGCACATCTTTCAACGCATTATTTCCCTTTTTTGTGCAGGAGTTATGGGCGATCGTCACATTTGGCATCAAAGCTATGGTTAGCCAAAGTTCGAAGACGTAATTACGTATGAGAGACGTATTTGTAGATTTTTAATGGATGTATGCTATATATTAGTGTATAGTATAATAGCGTTTAAACTCCATTTGTTGTTTTCCCGGACATGGACTAATCATTCTATATTACAGATTTAAAATGAGTCGTTGACCATCGAGACACGCTGCTAGGGAGGAGACTCTTCCTGTAGGGGGTAGTGGCGGTATACCATACTACCCAGCTTTGTTCGAGCCCATGATGGTAGTGATCATGAAGAGGGTACCCACTTAGGTGACAACTACGGTAGATGAAGGAGTTCAAGTGCAAGTGCATAGGGACGTGAACTTCACGAAGTTATGCAAAGACTTCATTACTTTATGAAGGAAGTAGTTTAAGGGGACAAAACTAATTGAAGAGAATCAAGGGTGGCTTGATACTTGCATTGGGATCTATGGAGACTTGGTAATTGATGATGCGACTAAGAGGAAGCTTGCATCGAGACAGCTACTGGACAGAGCTATGGATTGGTGGAACTCTGTCACTCTAGATACTCCGGAAGATGAGATTTTATGGGACCAATTCCAAGTCAAGTTTAAGACGAAGTTTATCTCTATCGTTCAGAAGCCTATTCTGTTTAAGAGGATTGTTGAGCTTAACCAGAATGGTCGGCCAGTGCTGGAGTATGTTTTTGACTTTGAGGCTTTGTCGAAGTATGCTCGTTCATATGTCGAGACTCCTTATCAAAACAACGACATGGTCTTGGACAAATACCTTAGGAACTAGCTGGTGGATCATCTAGATGATACTTATGAGAAGATCGTCGAGAAGGATTTAAGGAATGAAAGTCTGTTTCCCAAGGAAGAGACTGTTGTTGCAACTAAGGAAGAACCAAAACCACAACAGGGTGGCAATAACAAAAAGAGGAAGCGGCAACAACAGAAAGGAAAGGATGGTCAGCGTAACACCCCGTAATTTTAAAGAACACTAAAATGATAATCTAAAGAATACTTAATTAAATATTAGGGGTTGAGTAAAATGAACTGCGCCATCATCTCGGAATTCTGTTTAAGATAGACTCTGAGTTTGCGTAAAACGGACATCGTATGAAGAAGATATTGAGGTTTGAAGTTTGTACACATATCAGCATAATATATATAAACAAAACCCGATTTGATAGGTCCGATGTTTTTCGTCTATTCGTTCACTCTGACGAACTTTCGTCAGTAGTTCTCTAGTTTCAGGTTTTATTCCTCCGATCGTATGTACCAAACTGTTGCTGCTTCCCTTTGTCTCACCGCATATGGGCGGTTTTCCGTCTGATCGATTCTGGTATGTACTTTGACTCATGTGTTCGATTCCATGTTTGCATTCGCTATTTTGTACTGTGTGTTCTTAGATTTGTGGAAAGCTGTACGATGTCCAATTGTTTTTATTTTTTTTAACCGTAGTATCTCTGTTTCCCACAAATTTTTATCTTCGGCTAGTTCTTTGCTGAATTCATTTGGATGGAAAACGTGTCAAAATAATAAAGATAATTCATATGCTAAAGAATGTGAAATATTTACATATAACCGATTCATACTGGATGAAAATATGTAATATATGAGTGGGTAGCTATTATTGAAATTGTGTTTTTCTTATCATTGGCTAACCCATCTATTATAGGAAAGGAGAATCCAATACTTTAATTTTTTTTCCATGTGTCCTTTATATTGGTCTTTGGTTTTTCAGTTGAAACATTTATTTCCCCCCGATTTGAAATACCCTCTGGGATTTTCTCCATTTCCAACAGTTGTTCACCTTTCTTCCATATATAAAATTTCTTCAATCAACTTACTATTCAAACATAGAAAACGGCTGATAGTTTTGATGAAATACGAATGGTTGATGTAGGCTTTGAAGGATATACTATTTGATGAAGTCGGAGTACCAATGCTTTCTCTCCTTCAATTATTTGTAAAATTTCGGACTAAGCTATCCTAATTTCCAAATCCCTGTATTTAGTGCAGTAGTTATTACAGTGTTTCCCGAATGCAACCTAAACGTTTGGGTATAATATGTTAATTAATTTATAACAATTATGTATTTTTGATGCAAATTGTTGATTATAATATGCAATAAATTGAAGCACTTGACGAACATGATACGGGCAACGTGAATTTTGATAAGACGAAATTGTTAACATATTTAATATGCTAAAAGGGTAGTACAGTCATAGTACAGAACTTTTCCTAAAAGGGTAGTACAGTTGTAGTAGTACAGTACTTTTCTGTTTTTGCCTATATATAAAGGCACCTTTTTTTTATTCTACTGTTCAAGGCTTTCTTTTCTATTGTTAGCCTCCATCTCCTCTGTATCTTGTTTTTTAATCAATGAATTGTTTCAGATTTCTTCATTAAGATTATCATGGTATCAGAGCCAAATTGAATCGGCAATCTCAATCTAGTCAACAACTTCATTCATCTCAACAACCCGTGGATTGTCTCGATCTTCATCAATCCAGATGATCTTGGCATCATCAATCCAAGCAGCGGATTGTCTCGATCATGGCAGGGGCGGCGACGGCTTCCATGAATCTTGGCAGCGGCGGCGACATCCACAATCGGCAGCGGTACAGCATGAGTATTCAGGAATTTTATGATGCTATGACAAATTTGTGGGATCAGCTGGCGCTCATAGAATCTGCTGAATTACGCGCCTTTGGACCTTATATTGCACGAAGAGAGGAGCAGAGATTGGTACATTTTTTAATGGCTCTTCGTGACGAGTTTGAAGGACTTCATGGGTCTATTCTACATCGTCATCTGCTACCTTCTGTTGATTCCATTGTTAGTGAACGTTTGGCAGAGGAAATTCGTCTTCAGTCTTCTGTTGCAAAGGAAGTCTCTACTCCGTCAGTCTTCGCCATGCCTCCATGACCAAATTCAAATTCGCAAGTCAGACCTTATGGAACGGTTGCTCGTGATGAATGCAGTTTTTTTAGACAAAAAGGTCATTGGAAATCTCAATGTCCAAAGTTAGGTAAAGGAAAGCAGCAGTACGCTCAGTAGCAGCCCCATCAGCAGACTCGACAATTGAATTATTGACCACCAATTCCTCATAATGGACCTCCTCTTCTTCCTCGCCCTCATAATGCACTTACAACTTCTTCTTTAGATCCATCAATGATTGAACAATTTCAGAAGTTCCTTGCATCTCAGCCACATGCCATGTCAGCTTCGTCTCAAATGGGTTTGTCATCTTGTTCATCAGGTATATCTTCTTCTACTTGGATTTTAGATTCTGGTGCTTCGAATCATATGTCACCTAATTTATCCTCTTTCACTTCTTTGGCTCCTAAAATTTCTGTGCCTATCATGAGTGCTAGGGTACATCTATGCTCGTGCAAGGTGTTGATTCAGTCATTACACCTTCTTTGTCCTTATCTAATGTTTATCACATTCCTAGACTTGCATTAAATCTTGCTTTTGTTGGTCAAATTTGCGATAATGGTTACTTGGTTTCTTTTTCTTCTTCTGATTGTTATGTTCAGGATCCAAAGTCTCAGAAAGTGATTGGGACCGGCCATAGAGAAGGAGGACTTTATATATCGGATCAGTTCAAAATTCCTAAGACTGCGGCTTCTGTTCCTGGTGTGGATGTTTTGTCTTTTAGTTTGAGTCAATCATCTTCTATGTTTTATTTGTGGCATTCTTGTCTGGGTCATGTCTCTAAATCTCGATTACAATTTTTAGCGTCTACAGGAGTTTTAGGAGAATTGAAAACTCATGATAATTCTGATTGTAGAGGTTGTAAACTTGCAAAATTTTCTGCTTTGCCTTTTCCTCAAAGTAATACATTTTCTATTGCACCTTTTGATCTTATTCATTCTGATGTTTGGGGACCCTCTCCTGTTCCTACAAAGGGAGGCTCTCATTATTATGTCTCTTTTACTGATGACTACACTCGTTATTGTTGGATTTATCTTATGAAATGTCACTCAGAATTTTTTGGCATCTATAATAAGTTTCGATCTCTTATTAAAACTCAGCATGCAGCTATTATTAAATGATTTAGATGTGATTTAGGGGGTGAATATACTTCTCATGCTTTTAAGGAACTTCTTGCTTTAGATGGCACAATTAATAAGACTTCTTGCATTGATACTCCTGAACAAAATGGGGTTGCTGAAAGGAAATATAGGCATATTTTTTAGACTGCTAGGTCACTTTTATTGTCTGCTAGTGTTCCAAGTGAATTTTGGGGGAAGGCAGCTCTTACTTCTATTTATTTGATTAATAGAATTCCCACTTCTCATAATTCTGGCTTGTCCCCCTGTGAGAAATTGTATGGTTGTCCACTAGATTATTCTTCTCTTCGTGTTTTTGGTTCTACATGCTTTGTTCTTCTTCCTCATATCCACTAGAGTAAGTAAACTTCACGATCTGCTATATGTGTATTTCTTGGTTATGGTACAGGACAAAAGAGATATCGTTGTTTTGATCCAGTCAATCACAAGTTATATGTTTCTTGTCATGTTGTTTTTCTTGAACATATTCCTTATTTTACAATTCCTGACCGTTCTCACAGTATATCTATGTCTGATCTTGTTCATATTGATCCTTTTACTGCTGATGATGATGATGAGCTACCTCCTGCTGCAAATCCAGACACTTCTATTGACTCCTCAACTACCCAATCATCTTCTGAGACAGCGGATACTAGTGAACGTCGATATCCTATCTGAAACCTCCAGTCTACTAGAAGACCAGATTTTGAATATTCTTGTCTTTCCAGTTCATTTTCTTCATTCTTTGCTTCTATTCATTGTCTTTCTGAGCCTTCATCTTTCAAAGATGTGGTTCGCGATCCTCTTTGGCAGCGTGCTATGGCTGAGGAGCTAACTGCTCTTCATCAAACTCATACTTAGGATTTAGTGCCTCTTCCAGCAAGAAAACGTGCTATTGGTTCTCGTTGGGTCTATAAGATTAAAACTAAGGCTGATGGATCTATTGAAAGATATAAAGCTCGCTTGGTTGCTAAAGGTTATTCTCAAGAATATGGTATGGATTATGAGGAGACTTTTGCTCCTGTTGCAAAATTGACTACAGTTCAAACTCTTATTGCATTTGCTTCTGTTCGCCATTGGAATATTACTCAAATGGATGTTAAAAATGCCTTTTTGAATGGCGACCTTCATGAATAAGTCTATATGGTTCCTCCTCCTGGCATTGATCATCAACCTGATGAAGTCTACAAACTTAGGAAGGCTCTTAATGGCCTCAAACAGGCTCCCCGTGTTTGGTTTGAGAAATTCTCTACTGTGATTACTTCTCTTGGTTTTTGCCCGAGTAACCATGATTCCGCTTTGTTTGTCAAGTGTACCTCGGCTGGTCGAATTCTGCTTTCTCTTTATGTTGATGATATGATTATTACCGGTGATGATGTTGTTGGGATCTACTTGTTGAAGTCTGAGTTGACTTGAAGTTTTTCTATGAAAGACTTGGGTCCTCTTCATTATTTTTTGGGTATTGAAGTTGCTTCTTCTCTAAAAGATTATCTTCTTTCTCAATCTAAGTGTATTTCTGACATTTATGAGCGTGCTTGTCTCTCAAATAATAAGACTGTTGATACTCCAATTAAGCTCAATGCTCGATACTCTATTTCTGATGGGCCTCTATTGCCAGATCCTAATCTTTATAGAATAGTTGTTGGAAGTTTGGTTTATCTCACTATCACTCACCCTGACATTGCATATGCTGTTCACATAGTCAGTTAGTTTGTTACTTCTCGTACTACAGTTCATTGGGATACTGTTATTCGCATTTTGAGATATCTCCGTGGCACTCAGTTTCAAGCTCTTTTTCTTTCTTCTACTTCATCTTTAGAGTTATGTGCTTACTCTGATGCTGATTGGGCTGGTGATCCTACTGATCGCAAATCCACTACTGGTTTTTGTATTTTTTCTAGGTGATTCTCTAACCTCTTGGAAAAGTAAGAGCAAGATGTTATCTCTCGGTCTTTAACTGAGGCCGAATACTGTGTTATGGCTTCTACTACTTGTGAAATAGTTTGGCTGCGATGGTTGCTTATAGATATGGGTGTTTTCTTGCGGCGACCAACTCCTTTGCATTGTGATAATTAGAGTGCTATTCAGATCGCCCATAACTCCGTTTTTCATGAAAGGACCAAGCATATTGAGATTGACTGCCATATTACTCATCATCACCTTCAGAATGGCACATTGACATTGCCATTTGTCTCTTCCTTTTTACAACTTGCAGATTTGTTTACTAAATCATTGTCATCTTCGCGCTTTCGGTTTTTGACTGACAGATTCTTGATGCTCATTGCTATCGCATAATGAGTATGAGGGGGGGTGTTAACATACTGAATATGCTAAAAGGTTAGTACAGTCGTAGTACAGTACTTTTCCTAAAAGGGTAGTACAGTGGTAGTACAGTCATAGTACATTACTTTTCTGTTTTCGCCTATATATAAAGGCACCTTTTTGTTATTCTACTGTAAGGCTTTCTCTTCTATTGTTAGACTCAATCTCCTATGTATCTTGTTTTATAATCAATGAATTGTTTCATATTTCTTCATTAAGATTATCAGAAATAAATGTAGATTCCTAATTTTCCTGTATATAATTATGCCTATGATTCTGATTCTTTTAATGTTGTTATGGTCATGCATTCACTTGGCGTTTCTTATGAATTTCAGACATTTGGTTTAAATTCATGTCCACTATACTTGAGAATCTTAGATTGCAAATGATATATCAAATGTACTATGTTTAAAATACTGTCTGGGATAAACCAGTTAATGTTTAGTTTGACCCATTGTCGAATTTTGGATGTACGCTACTTCTGACATCTTCCCACCTCCAGATTAAATCCCTTCAAATTATTGCTTTTCAGAATTATTATTCTTAGTTCTTCGTTCTTCATGCCTTACCCTTTATGTAGGTGAACCTTTTTTCCACAAGCCCTAACCAAAATTCGTCATACAATTAGATGCTATTTTTTCCGTACCCTAGTCGCTTAAAGCTTTTCGTTGCAGCATCTATCGGGTTGTCATCATATTCAGTCCAATTCCTTATTAGTTATGTCAGTTTTAACAGAGTTATCCTATGTCCATGTTTTTGAAGAAGCAACCTTTCCATAATTTATGCTTATGTATCTATGTCTAGGTCTTTGATAACTCTGTATATATGTTTTAGAATTGAGAAATGAATCAAGCACAATAGAAGCATGTTTCTTTTTTACTTATGATAAATTGAACTATTGAAGTATAGGTAAAAATATAATATAAAAAAATATTATCCAGTTAATCAAAATATACACAAGCAATAATACGTAACTTCATACAAACACCAAATAAACAAAAAGCTAACACAGCCATCCTTTCAACTATGTGTAATATTGAGTTTGGAATTGACATGCATTATGACACTACTTGAGCCCATAAAAAATAGGGGTGGACACGGTTCGGTTCGGTGCGGTTTGAAGCTCAAACCGTTTCCGCACCACATCAAACGGTTGATCAAAATACAAACCATTATACTAACCGTTCAAACGGTTCGGTTTCAGTTCGGTTTCGATGTAATACGGTTCGGTTTTGGTTCGGTTCAGTTTGAACCCGTATTAAATATGAAACAAGAAAATTACTTTCATCAACAAATAATTTACGATTTTATGACGTTGTGTCATCTGAAGGTTAAAACACATAGTGTTATCTTTAATTAATATAACTACATAATACGATGAAAATAGAATATATAAAGTTAAATTAAAAGTTAGACAGGAATTTGTTAACTTTTTTATCATAACATTGTCGGTGTAGCTATGCGGTTCAGTTCGGTTTAATAAGGTTTGGTAAAAGTTCAAACCGCAACCGAACCGTATCATGCAAGGCAGTTCGGTTTGGGTTGTTTGCTTTAGAGAGAGAATCTGGTGCGGTTTTTTGCACCGTTTTTACGGTTCAGTCTGGGCGGTTTCCGCATTGCGGTGCGGTTTATGCCCACCCCTAATAAAAAATGTTGGTGACATCAAAATAATGATTATTTCATGTCAGTAATATCATCTTAACTACTAAATACTATTAAATGTTTATTACATAAGAGGAGAAATGAGGTGATGGATGCAATTTTGGAGCATATGAATATAAGAATACTGAAAATCAAGATTAAGTGGGGGCGTATAGCCACATCACAAAGGTTTTTAAAATGACACCGTTTACATTAACTAATTACTAGAATTAATCATTTCTTTTGGAATGATTTAATACTTTTAAGAATGTTTCATTTATCCTAAAGAAAAAACTTTTGTATTTTTTTAAAGTTCAGTTTTTGTGAAAATTTGAACAAAGTCCTCTTATGGATTTTTGATATTAAAATAGTATGATTTACACTGTAGATGTGTGTATTATGAAAAGTTAGCACGAATATTGCTTTTAGTTAATCTGCAAAAATCATTCTTCATGTAGGTTCATTTTTATTTTTTGATCGAGACAAGTACCGATAAGTAAATGAAATTCAATGCATACTTTTAATATTTGTTGTGAAAAATTAAAAAAATTCCAAATTGATAATTCAAAAATTCAATGCGTACTTTTATATGTGTTATTATATTAGATTCAACTTCACTAAATTGGCTGCTATATTTTGATAAAAGTCAGCCAAGTTGAGTATCTTCTTTATATTCTTATAAACTACTTGACTGTATTAGTTTCAAACCTATATATTCATGTTATAACTTTATGTATTTATAATATATATCTACCTTTTGAAGATTTGTGATTGCTCCCAATGGTGCAAATCATGTTCATTATTAGTTAAAATATCATTTCACAAGCTTCGAAATTATATCATTTGTTTTTGCAGAAGGATCTGCACCATTTGATAACTGAAATAACATTTATAAAGGTGCGTAAATGACTAGCACAGATTATGATGATTTTTCCTTCCAACTTTTTATTACTTCATTTTTTTTAATTTATTATATGAAATTCACTTTGCACTTGAGTTACTATCTAACTCTTTATGATTAGATTCAAACCGATTTTCTAATTAACCTACTTACATCTGTATGGTGGGTGGATATAAAAGTGGATAGTATTCAAGTCCTGCCAATAACAACAGAAATAGGATCAGAAGATGATAATATCCATGACTTGCTAATGACACCAAGAACAATAATTGACTAACTTGATGCCTTCTCTCTATAGGGTATGAGTATTAAGAACACATATGTGGAAGTATGTACATGCCGAGGTTTAATCAAATGAAAGAAGGAGATCAAGTTGTGACATGGATCGTTACGACTTATGTGCCTGCAATCTAGAAGAAAAGTCTTGATTGTTATAGATGGTCAGCATCGTACATGAGGTTAGTGTGGAGTTACACATGGATATATTATTACAATGCCTTCAATATATATTACCAGTGCAAGGAAAGATATGCCAAGCATGCTCTGTTAAAAAAAGATATGCCAAGCACTAAAATGTAACATGAAATCAATATATCTACTCATGTTATTGAAGATGCATTGATTCATTTCTATTCCTAGCACAATACATAGTTTGGCACCAATGTATAATATGCATAAGAATTGTCATTGTTTTTTATAGTCAGCTCCATGTGGCTTCCTATAACAGTATAGTGAGGGGGATAGATTGTATTGACTGAAAACCAAAAAGGGAAGTTAATTTATACATTGTGTAAATAGAACTAATAATATATTTGTTTTATTATTGCGAGAAATTATTTGAAAAAATGAAACATGTCATTGATATTGTAGTTTGAGAATTTTGGTTTTAGTTTTGAAGTTGTGTTTAATTTATTCTGTATCATAATCCACATACGAACGTTGGGCGTAGGATTTTTCTGCTTTAAATAGGAGAGTGGTCCTCTCATAATTCCATACAAATCTTTTTTCTTCCTAAGCTATTGCAGGTGAAGATCATCACTATGATGATTAAGTAAAAATGACAAGGTGAAGAGAACAAAATATAAAAAATACAATTATGTGCCAAATGACAATGCAGTAAAAATGAATCTTGCAACAGAGCCATATGAAGACGCATAAGAGAGATCATGGACAGCGAATGGGAGTGCAGTACTGAGCGCTGTTTTTTTCATAGCGGAAAAGGTAGAGCTGCGGACAGGTGATGCAGCATGAAAGGTTTCATGGAACATGGAAGCACATCATTCAAGAAGCTGTTGATGGACTGAGCAATCTGAATATGGCTATAGTAATGTAGCAGACTAGGGGCATTGAATTTGAATTGAGCAAGTACTGAATTAACTGTCTGATTTGCAAGTCCTTGCGAAATGGTGCTGAAAGAGTGCACTGAATGTGTTGTAGGAGTTGCTAATAGAGAGGAAATCCTGTAACCCGGTGAAGGCAAAGTGTTGTATTCAGTTATCATACTGAGTTGAGCAATATTTAGGTCCAGGTAGTTTTGATTTAGATATACTTAACTATCCTTGAGAAATACCACATGTAAAAGAAATATTACATCTCATATGTCATTAAATTTCATTTAGATATACATATGTGAGAAAAAATATATATCAAAATATCAATGGAGTAGTGAATAATTGTCATCTCTAAAGAATTAGGATAATTTGTGGCACATATAACATACACATGCTGAATCGAACTACTAGAAAGTATATTTGTTGTTTTTTAATTTTATACTACATGGTTTCGGATTATTTCCCCAATTTCCTTTCATTAGTTTACAACGTAAATAGCTTATTAACTTGCATGCTCGTCTTTTTTATCCTATTATATTGCTACAGTACGCTAGAGTTATATATTGCTTGAAGGATGGAATTGTGTTAACGATAATTGTGTTAACAGTTCTAAATCCCTGGTAACGCTTGAGACACAGGGTAATGATGTTATGTTTTCCTAATTGATGTTTAGTCCCAAAATTTGACCGCTTGTGGATTTTTATTGATGACGGGGGGTTCTTGCACTTTGAAAAGGCGGCAAAGTAATTGTTCTTAGAGTCATGGAACTAATTATGGGTACGCATGGCTTCACCGAACTAAGTGTTGAGCGTCTCTACAAATTCCTTTGGCTTAGGGAAGTAAGAACTATAGTTTTTCGCATAAGATTAATGGGTTCTTATTAGTCGTATGTATTTTGTTATTTAATCTGTTGACAATATAAGTGTTAGAATCTGATATAGAGAGAAGGAGAGAGATTAAAACGTAGAATGATTGAAAAGACTACATTGTTATTGCTTCATTTTGATAAAAAATGAAATTACAGAGCTATTTATAAAAGGGCCGGCTATTTGGGTACAAAATTAAACAAAAAGAGAGAGACACAAAAGCCTCAACCGTTGGATTTGTTTGTCTTTATGTGAAGAGTGTAATTCATGGGAGGATCCAATGGTTGAGATTTATTGTGTTCAATTTTGTATCCTTATTTGTGTCTAAATAGAGTTTCCCTTTATATGATACCAAGCACTACCTAAAAATAGGATATCTCCTACATTATTGCTAATGACCGGGACAACAAAGACCTATTCATTATTTCTAATTATTAATGAACTAATTACTTTGAAACACCAATATAACTTTAACAATAAGTTCAGTAAATGCAGTGAAATGTTATTTTTAATACCTATACATTGCCTTATTAGGCTGCACAATTAAGATGTTCAAAATAGTGGAAGGCTTTTAAAATTTTACATTGGCTTTCCATCTAATAAAGCTGCCATTGTCATGGCAATTTACAGGCTTTCTATTGTTAATATTGTTGTATTACATAGATGCGTTATCAAATAAACTAATTTACATGACCTGTTGGTAAGTTTAATTGTTCAAAAAAATAGTGGACTTCTGCACTGGTTGTTAAGTGAAATAAGATTAACAGGTTTTCTTGAGAAAGTAGCTTATACAAGAAGAATTTAGAGCTTAGCTATTTTCGCGGTCTTGTGCTGTTGTGGATCTATGTTTCTGAAGTTTTTTCTGATGAGGAAGTGGCAATATCATGTTTGCTAGTATTGGAAGGGGATTGCCATTGCTGTTGAGTAAAGATAGTGGAAGCAGTTACTTTAGATTAATGAACTAATATTGTCGTGTTGATGCTTTTATTTCCTTTAATTCTATGTTGGGTTCGAGAATGTAGGCTAAAAAGATTTTGTGTTTTTTGGCCATGTATTGATTCTAGTATGTTTTTGATTGTAGGATGTGTTGGGATTGTCTTTAGTGCATTATGGTTTTGTTCGTGGTGAACGCATTTGAACGCTCTTCAAGGAAAAGAAAAACCATGGTTGAGTTTTTTTTTCTATATTGGAAATTGTTTATATCAAGGTTGATGATAGTACATTATCTTAATAATGTTTGTTTTACTTATTAATATAAGTAATCTTCTGTACATTTTAACAAACAGCCCATCTTTGCTATGCACAATATAAATGGAATCACAAAGTGTTGCATGTAATTGTTTTTGCAGTTTCAATATTTATTGGCTTGCTGTTGTTTGATGTTTGGGAGGTCGGTTTCTTCATATTTAACCATTTACGAAAGAACTGGAGAATTTGTATGTATTTCCAATCTACTTTAATACCACTTACGAGAGAGCAACCCATTTGAATTGAATATGCTATGTTGTCCAAAATTGTTAGATTATGAGTTTTTATTATTCTTTTATTATAAGATTTTATGTTTTTATAATTTACATGCTTATTTTCTGTATATCTTTCAATAGGTTGACACCATTAAATTGGGTAACTCATATTTCTTTCAGTAAAGTATATATTTCTTTCAGTAAATGGTGTTACTGTTACCCATTCTTATTAAGTAGCTCTTTGCAGTATCTTGATTATATGTGCGTACAAACTTTCTTATTTTCTTTGATGCTTTAATTGTTTTGTCATCATTGAAACCAGAACAAGTAATGTTGAAAAATCGTCTTCGAATATCATTTTCTTTGATGGTAACGTTGAAAAGCATAAAGACTAATTGATTCCGTTTTGTTTTTATAAGTATAAAATACTTTCAGCAATGGAATGATAACACAGTTTTGAAACATGGTTTCCAAAATTCCCAATTATCAGTTTGAAATACAAATAGTTATGCAATGTTATGTCACCGCATTTCCATGCCTGAGTTGGATTAACTTCGGTGTGAAGGACCGTGATGTCTTCACGAACCTAAAATTTTCAAGAACGGAAGTTTATCGTGGAGATAAAAGAAAGTCCATAATTTAATGTGATGCTGCTTTAACATATGAAGTTAAATGTTTCAATATTTTTTTTCTTTGTGTATGAATGTGCAAATAAAGTTTTTGCTTCGTTATATTTTATACAAACTGAAATTCTTGGAAATCCGTCAGAACATAAAATGTACACACGACTGATGACACAATGATTCTCCATTTATCTTTTGTGTTATAATGGTGTTTTACATTGTATTTAGATTCAATTGTTTATTTATAAACATGATATCTCAGATGCTTCTATTTATAAAATAGATACATCTGTTAGATTACTGCCACTAGGAGTGAGAATTCGGTCGGTTCGGTTGGTTTGAAGGTAAAATTATTCGAATTGAATTGTAATCAAAAAATTTCCAAACCGAATCGAATTAGTTTTGGTTAATTCGGTCGGTAACCGATTTAACCGAACTTGAAGGATGTATTATATATTACTTAAATGATGGATTCACTCAAAGTAAATCATAAATTCATGTTTGGAGAAATTTTATATAGCAAATTTTATATTTATGATAAGATTTGATTTATTTACAACAAATGCCTTTCTATTATATAATTAAAATAACTATTTAAAGTATTACAATACCAAAAAATTAGATAATAAATTGAAAGTTCGGTTAAACTGATAACTAAAAAAAATTATTTTACAAACCGAATTCAAATCGATTTAGTTTTAAAACCAAACCGACCGAAATGTACCGGTTTTATCGGTTAATTTGTTTTAAACCGAATATTGTTCACTCTTAACCACTAATGGGTCTATGATATATTGAGCTAGGATTGGCTAACAATTGAGTGTGATATGTGATTCTGTATGTTATTTGTCGTATGTTACAAACTGTTTTAAATGTTGTTTACACACCTCAATCTTAAAAAGGGTATGTTGTTCATTGGGGGTTGAGGGAGTTTGAGCAGGCATGCTGTATGGAACTGCACTTCGGACTCTGGTCCTTTTGCTCATGTTGTATTGTACTTAGTAAAAGAGATGTAGAATAACTTGCTTTATTGATGAATGTGTAGAAATGAAAACAGACTGAATATTAGGGAAAAAAATTAAGATAGTATTTGGCGTACTTTTCCTTTACTTGAACTTAAATATGGCACTTCAATAGCCATTGTATACACGGCTTCATATACAATAAATTCTATTGAGTCAGTGTGATATTTAACCTGTTTTTTCGAGTATAAATTTTAGTAAAATAAATAAAATACGATAGTATAATATTTTAACATGTTTGTCCATACTCAATAAATGGTAAAGGCCATCTCAACCATAACTAAAAATTCCTTAATTTACTCCAAGCTATCTCAACCATAAGTAAAAAAAACATGTACTACAACCAAGACTACATCAACCATTTTTCCATTAACTCACAACTATCATGACATAATAACATCAACTTATCTACAATACGTACTCAAATTCAACTTCAACTTTTTCCTATATATCATTACATCACTCATGTCCCCACATTCTTTCTTCTCTTGCTAATTGTTAACCCAACAAACCCCAACTCCCTTTGTGTGCATAGCACGGGTTCCAACCTAGTATATTTATAATATACAAAGATGATATAATTGTACTTGGTTATATAAAACCTTTTTGAATTTATAATGCTTTCATTTAAACTTTTGGCCTATGTAACAACATTTGAACTTATTTATGATTTTTGTGTAGGAGCTTTTCCTATTAAAAGAGCACAAAAGGTATAAACATTGCAAACATTCCAGTATGGCACAAATGTCGGTATACGAGAACCATGAGACATTCAAAAGAATTTCCATTTCTGGTGCAGCATGAAAATTCTTATCAATTTCGCTGCATGCTATTCCTGTTATTGTTAGCATATGCGTTTGGTCATGGATTTTTATTTCTATTTTGGGGATATTTCTTGCTTATATCATTATTAATATCAGTTTTCAACAGCTTGGCTGTGTAATTTGCTCAAAAAAACAGCTTGGCTGTGTAAAAATCTATTTTTTTTGCACTTATTACCTATGCCACTTAAACCTTAGAGCAATTGCTATAATATTTATCAAGTACTATCTATGCTACTAAATACTTAAAGCGGTTTGTGGATTTTTTTTTTTCATATATTCTACTACGTTGTTACAAGTGCTTGAACTCCTAGTAGTTTTTGCAAAATTATAGTTTCCGGTTGGCACTAAAGTGCTTGAACTCCTACGTTGTTACTTGAGTCCGACCATGGGATGGTGCAGCCTTTATTAGGATATACCATGAGCTTAACTCATCTCTTAAAAGAAAACCTCATGCATGTTACAACAAAACTTTCAGTGTAAAACAAGGAAATTACGATAAGAGGTTAAGGTTAAATGTTATTTTTGACTTGAGTTGATGGCTTGTTGAATCACACAAGGCCATGTGTCTTTGCCTGGAATGGTAACGAGAAGTGTCATTCATTCATTGTCGACAATAGAAAAAAAAACAAGAGCAATTGTACTGTGATGTCAGCATGATTACTTCCATTTTTTTTAGATGCACGCTTCGTTCAAATGTGTTGTCATTGTGGCTGCATTGTCTATTACTCGTTTTTGAGCAAAATAACTCAATTTTCTCTCTGTAATTCTATGCTCCTAGTTTACTAATAATATACATTTTGTCTTGCTAATTACCAATTACAGACTGAAGCAAATGAAAATACAGAATAATGTGAGGTATAGTTTGACTGGTTCCATATAAGCTTAGATATAATATCAATCGCTAAAGATTTCGTAATTTTAAATTAAAGGAGTTTGTATCGAGTTCCCGTGGATTAAAGCTATTTATATGCAGATGGCTTGTAACGGTTCAGATTTTTAATCATTTATTTTGTACATTTAAAAATAGTTTTAAATGTTAATTTGAAGTTAAATAACTCAAATTCAAGTCCACAAGTAGTGGCGCAACGGTATGTTACCTGCTTCCTGTTAACGAGGTCGCAGGTTTGATACCTGTCTGCCCTACTCCCATTCAAGGCGCGGAGGTGGGTTCTCATAAAACCTATAAACTCGGTTGGGGACATCAAGCCTCCGTGCTGGGCTAGTCAAAAGGGGAGCCGCTGTGGTGGACAGGCGAGTAACCTAGCTGTCTTCGATTTCATCAGGCAGTTTTTTTTTTTTTTTTAAAAATAACTCAAATTCAATATTTTGAGTTTAAAATCCCAACTAGTTTATTTTCGAAGTTATATAATTCCGTTTGAATTTATTTTATAATAATAATTTATTATTAATAAATTTGTTGTTGTAAAATCGGTAGATAAGCTTAGGGTTCACTTAATCATTTTTATAACGGCGTTCTCACTGTAAATTCGTATCCTTGAAATAACTGGTTAAGAGTAATTAACTTTAAAATATAGGGATAGAATACGTTATTTTTATTAATGAAAATGTTCTCACATGCAGATGCTTTTGTGCATGAGATAAGGTGGATGATTACCAAATCTAGTAGTTACACATGTTGGTTTTGTCAGCTACATATAGATCACTACAAGATGAACAGTGAATAGCGACGGCAAATAGCCGTTGGCGGCCGACGCAAGCCGTCGCTATTTGACGTCGCTATAAATGTCGTCGCGAGCAAAAAAAGTGACGGAAAAAACGATGGTTCCGTCACTCATTTAGCAACGGCTTGCAACGGATACTTGCCACATGGCATCTGGGCAGGTGGTTTTTTTTGCCGGGAAGCCGTTGCAAGCCGTTGCTAATGATGTCCAACAAGCCGTCGCTATATGGCATTGTTAGCCGTCGCTAGCCGACGCAAAATAATGACCAAATTGACGTCGCCAGCCGTCGCAAATCTGGAACCCTTTTTCTGCACTACACAGCCATACCTTTCCATCAAGCCTCAACATCAAAACAAATCCACTACCAGTCCATCAATATCATTCCAAAATCATCAATACGCACTCAAAAATATAACTACAACACACAATATATCCAAAACATTACTAAATTCATCACAATACCATAACATACCATCGTCATACATCCAAAAAACAATATCATCACCATGTATCATCGTCCCATCATCACAAAACATCAAAATACATCAAACCACACCCTACCGTCATCAAATATCATCGTACGTACATAAAGCAAATAAAAAAGTAAGTGTATATACATACCCAATCACAAGAACAAACAAACTACTCGTCGTCTTCTTCTTCTTCGCTTGTAGCATCCCCACCATCGTCCTCGTCTGGCATCGATCCATGCTCGTCATAATAGCGTGCAATGCGCTCGTTTATCTCCTGAGCCAGCTGGCTTCTTCTCCAATCGTTCATCTCTTCCACTTGCTCCTTCAACTGAGCTATAGCCTCCTGCTCCATGGACTTCCTATATCCTCACTGAAAATCAATATCCTGCGAAATAATTCAAGTTCACATTTATAAATGGACTTGTAATATATACATGGACTTTGAAGATTAATACACATGTCAATTTAAAGCTTCTATATTTATAAAGTCAATTTAACATGTTAATATAAAAAGAAGGTAAAAGAATGCATGTTAATTGAATACACTTTAAATGTAAACTTAAATTAAAAAAGGTACCTCCTGATTGCCGAAGCTGTATCGCCTATTACGACTAGGCGGCTGAATAATAGCATCCCAAATACGATCGCACTCTGCAACCGTAAGCTCATCTCGTCCACTGGCCTGAGTCACTCTAGCTGACTCTGCATCATATCTCTCCTACAATACCAATATAATTTCAATACAAATGTCATATAATTTAATAATATAATGTGATATGAACGAATATGAAATATTTTAATTATTAATAAGTATATTTACCATTACGCCCGCAGCCTTGTCGTCCGCCCAATCATATGTCACGTTCCCTTCGTCATCAGTATGCTCCACCGCATGAGTATGCCTGAAAACCTCTGCCATCGTAGGCTCCCTTCTATACTTTGTCATCTGAGTATATATACAGTAATAAAATTACTAAAAATAAAAATGAATGATATGCACTCAATTTTTACGTGAACATATGCTAAAAACTATTTCAAATTTATACCAATTCTCTCCTATATATGCCGCTGGAATGATTTTGAGCCACCGCGATGTAAACCAGGATTCTTAGCTCAATTTTCTTTATTCCTTTTTGCTACTTCCTATTAAATTTGATACATTATTAAATAAAAGAATGCAATCAACATAAATGTGATTATTTTCATTATATCTTACTTTCGCTGCTTCAGTATCCCAATATGCTAGAAATCCAGCCCAAACATCGTCAGCCATCCATCTAGGCTACTTTTGTGATGTCTTTGCCCTGGAAATTGTTTCTCGGTAATTCTTTCGCATTTTAATATTCCAGTGTGTCAAAAAAACCTGCATGTCCTGCTCCTCTACACGGATAACCGCCTGCAAATTAAATTTATTTTGAATTATTTACAGTATATATTAATTTCCAATAATAAAATAAATAAATACTTACCAGCAAATTGGCTAGAATGACGTTCTTGATGTGGGGTGGGATACTATCCCAATGAGGCCAAGTCCCAGACATCCTACTCGTGTACGAATGCTTCGACACTTTTAAAATGAAATCCGCTGGCTCGATTTCAAATCTGGTGCTGTGTACATGTTTACATAGATAAACCATATATTTTTAACTAATTTAAATTGAAATAAATTAGATACTTACCCAGCATTCTTCAGAACAACCTCTGCACGTCGCCGCATATCTGGCTCAGAGCTGCTAGGACCTACACCTGGCGCAGGAGATGGTGAAGGAGTCGGCTGAGATGAACTCCTCGAGCGCCGTCTATCTGACATATCTGTTACAATCATATAATGCATACAAAATAACTTGAATTATTAACATCAGTCATCATTATCATTACATAAATCGTACATGACAAGAACAATGCATAACACATATACATATTCAACATTAACATTGTTTTTACATAGCTCAGAAGAGTACACAACATGATACATAGCTCATAATAGTACATAACATAAATACATAACATCATTCTTCATCATCTTTGGATGCAGACTCAGTCTCATACTCTATATCATTTTCTTCAGTACTTTCAAATGCATCTACTAACACATTCGCTTCATCATTCAACGACCCAACATCAATATCATCAGCTATTATAATTTCAGTATTCGGCTCAAGATCCGCTTGATACGCTGCTTCATCTGGAATATTATTTCCATCAAATGTAAATCTTGCCTTTGTTTTAAAAACAGCCAACCAATCTGCTTTATCTTTTTTTAAGAATGGATACGGAGCAAAATACACTTGTAGTGCTTGCTTAGCTAACACGAAAGGATCATACTTATAGTAATGCGACGTATGCCTTATTTCTATTAGCTTGTAATCTTTGTGCACGTTAACTCCAGAACCAGGAACATTGCTAAACCAGTTGCATTTGAATAGATAAATTTTCTCTAAGAGACGAACATAATATGTCAACTCTACAACTTGCGTTAAGACGCTATAAAAATCTTTTATATGCTCCTCTGATCATCACTACCTTTGACAAATACACCGCTATTATACGTTAATTTTTCAGCTCCATAATCATTGGTGTTGAATTTAAATCCATTGACAAAGTATATTGGATAAGTCTTGACATTTCTTTTTGGTCCAATAGCAAGATGTCGTAATCCTTCGTTAAAAACACAGTTTTTGGGATCATGAACATAATCTGAAAACCATCCAGCAAATTCTTTGCTGAGATCACCAGATGTATGCTGTATTTCGTATATACTGCAAATATGTGTTATGTTCCTTTTCTATTAATATAGACAAATAAATATAGATGTATATATAATTGAATTGAACATGAATTTTATATAACCTGACAAATGGTGCAGCTTCCACACAATTTAACAGAACATATGTGTGTGCCACATTGTAGTCTTTATCGCTTAACCATATTTCTACACATTTTCCAACAGGTCTTCCGTGTTGTCTAAAAATAGATAACATTGTCTGAGAAGACTCCTGTTCAATGGCTTCTTCATTACGAGGAACAGATATGAAAGGCAAGTTCACATCTTCACTAAAGTAATGAGAGAAAAAAATGAAGCTTCTTCTTCAAGGTACGATTTGCAAATCGAACCTTCTACTCGAGCTTTTTGCCTAATTTTTTTCTTCAAATGATTCAAGTACCTATAATAAGAGTAATTTAAGTTATATGTTGGTACAAAAATCTAAGCTGTAATCTATCAACAGTATTGAGTATACACAAAATTACCTCTCAAATGGATACATCCATCCATTTTGCACTGGACCTCGAAGGAGTGCTTCAGACGGAAGATGAATAGGTAAATGTTCCATTACATTAAAAAAACCCGGTGGAAATATTTTCTCAAGTTTGCAGAGCAGTACAGGGATTTCTAATTGAAGCTTACGTAAACGATCTATCTTCAACGTCGTTTAACAGAGTTATTTATAAAACATACTTAATTCTGTTATAACACTCCATATTTTTGTGGGCAATAGTTCCTTGAAAATCACAGGTAAAAATTATTTCATCATTATATGACAATCATGGCTTTTCATCCCACTCAATTTACTGTTTTTAAAGTCCACACATCTACGGAGGTTAGAAGAAATCCCATCAGGACATCATAATCCTTCCACCCACTTTAGCACGAGTTTTACTTGCGTGTTGTCTAGCTCATAGCATGCTTTGGGTTTTTTATTCTCGGCATAAAAGTGAAGTTCCGGCCGTTTACAGAAGTGTAATATATCACGTCGTCCTTGGTTTTCCCCTTTACATTCAAAACTGTATTAAAAACGTTATCAAAAACGTTTTTTTCATTGTGCATGACGTCAATATTATGCCAAGTTTTAGATTTTTCCAGTAAGGTAACTCCCAAAATATACTTTGTTTGCACCAATTATGAATGTCCGATTTACCTGGAATTTCAACATGCTTTCCATTTTCGTGTATCTTTGGGTACTCACTTACAATTTCATATATCTCTTCACTTGTCCAAATTTTAGGCGGTAGCATATTCTCTACTCTGTCAGCTTTGAAGTTCTTTTTATCTGTTCTAAATTTATGATTAGGATGTAGAAAGCATCGATGACAATCAAACCAAGTTATTTTTTTCCCATACTTTAATGAAAATGCTCGTGACTCATCCATACAATGAGGACAAGCTAGACGCCCGGATGTGCTCCAACCTGAAAGCATTCCATACGCAGGAAAATCACTAATAGTCCATAATACAGAAGCAAACATACAAAAATTCCTTTTTCTCGAAATGTCGTATGTTTCGACCCCTTCATTCCACAGTGCTTTCAACTCTTCAATCAACGGTTGCAGATAAACATCAATTCCTTGTGTCGGATCATCGGGACCAGGGACGACAACCGTTAGAAACATATATGGATTTTTCATATACATCCATGGAGGTAAGTTATATCGAGTAACAATGATAGGCCATGATGAATATTTACTACCAAATTGAGAAACGGCGAAAATCCATCCGTACATAAACCGAGCCTAACATTACGGCTCTATGCAGCAAATTCAGGATAAGTCCAATCAAAGTGTTTCCATGCTTCACCATCAGACGGATGTATCAAAGTTCCTTCTTCCGCTGTTCTCACATTATGCCATCGCATATGACACGCTGTAGCAGAAGATGCATACAGTCGTTGAACTGGGAGTTATTGGTAGATAATGCATTCTTTTATATGGAACTTCTTTTCCTTTCTTTTTCCTTGGTTTATATCTATCTTTATTGCAAAATCTGCATTTTCTAAGATAAGCGTCTTCTTTCCAATACAACATGCAACCTTTAACACATGTATCTATCTTCTGATACGGTAGTCCAAAAGCAGACATAAGTTTTTTCACTTTATAATGACTATCGCACATCAAATTATTGGGCGGCATATGAGGTTTTGCAGTTTGTACGACTGCTGTAAATGCAGCTTCTGTAAGATTGAATTTTGATTTCATAGTGATGAATTCAGCGGTTACAGATAATTCGGTTCCGCTTGTACACCCTTCCCACAATGGCCTCTTAGCAGAATTCAATAAATCATTAAAAAAAATTGCTTCCGCCGTTGGTTCTTTAGCATTTTCATTCTCATCGTCGCCTTGATCAATGGTGGGAAACATTGATCGTGCTGCATCTTACACCATATTTTCTATCGGATTCGTCGTTGTATTATCGTTCATCATTGTACTATCGTCCTCTACCACTATAGGGTTAGACGTAGGTTGAACAAGCTCTCCATGGCGATCCCATAAGTAATAATTCGACACAAAACCAAATTTATACAGATGTACTTCTACTACATCTGGCTTCCAATGCCTCAAATGTTTGCACTTACTACACGGACGTCGAATGTCTAGGTTACTCCGATTATTAGATTTAGCGAATCTAATAAATTCTTGGACACCGTTACAAAAATGTTCCTTTATCGACCCTTTCTTACCGGTACGGGGTTGATACATCCAACTACGATCACGAAAATAATCGAACATTTTCCTGATTTGCAACAAATATGTTAGAAAATTCGATCAAACACTTTGTATTAATTGAAATCTTGTAAAATTTCATTTACAACTACTTCATTTTTTCAGTTTTTTTGTTTATTTCTTTCTACTTTGACGGCCGGTCTACCTACTTCCCATTACAAATATAATAACGTAAGCATATTTTGTAAATCCTTTCAGGTTAAACGGTCCAATAAAATTTCGGCAGCACTTCCCTTTGGTCCCTGTATCGTACACAAATGCGTGTACACAGGGAACAAAAAGGAAGTGCCATCGAAATTTTGTTAACCGTTTAAACTGAAATGATTTATAAAATATGGTTACGTTATTACATTTGTAACTTGTACAATACAAGGACAAATCCAACAAATATTGTATCAGATGAATATAAATTTCCGTTTTATGGAAAAACGAATATCCATATAACGATCATATACAACACTTGTCGGACGGGGCCAAATTTATCTAAGGGGTTCACATAACTAGTCAAAACACATTCAACCTAAGTTTAAAACAAGAAACACACATCAAATGAAAAAGCGCACCCTTTGCGCTTTGGACCTTTTTGCGCTTTTTTTGCGCTTCAGTAAAAGGTGCGTCTTAAACTTCAAAAAAGCCCCTTACTTGCGCCTTATGCCTTTTTGCGCCTAGGTGCGCGCCTTGACTATATAGCGTCTACATAATAATTTTCATAATTTCAATTTGTAAACTAACATGACAATTAATTTTAGTAAGTTTTGATTCATTTTAGTTTAATGTATAAATTATAAAATTAATTTTAGTTAGTTTAAATTTTTGAAAGATAAACTAAGCTTTCAAGTTAATTATTTAATTTCATAAAAAATTCAAAGAGTTGAGTTATATGATTTTCATTACATTTAACAAGATTCTTAACGATCTAAACCTAAATTACGAACCATTTTGAATTAACATTTTTAATCAACATTTGATTACTAAATATTATAGTAACAAAACAATTTTTTTTCAATTGCAAGTGCATTCTTTTGGACCGACCATTCTTGCATCCGATGGGGACATAACAGTGCATGCATGTGCATGTAGACTAGGGACATCGTTGCGCCATTTCAATAATAATCAATTTACTACCATTAAACAATTACATTAATTCCATTCATTCTCAAATCATCATACAACACATTCTACATACAACAAAATCATCATACGTCTAATTAAACACGTGATAATCATTGTTTTCAACCTCCTAAATTAATTACATATGTAATATTCATCGATTTTACCCTCCTAAACAATTACATTAATTCCATTCATTCTCAAATCATCATACAACACATTCTACATACAACAAAATCATCATACGTCTAATTAAACACGTGATAATCATTGTTTTCAACCTCATAAATTAATTACATATGGAATCGAGCAGCAAGGAGAGGAAACGGGTAGGGTTTAGGAAAGTTTTTGGGGGAAAAAATAGAATGAGGAAGAGGATGGTTCGGTCGTTATATTTCTGCAAATCGAGCAACGGTTTGCGACGGCTAGCGACGACCGCTTTTTTAGCCGTCGTAAACCGTTGCCCCACCCTGTCGCAATTTAAGCTGCCTTTTGTAGTGGGTGCAGTTTAAAAATAAAAATAAAAGAACGTTTATTTAAGTGTTAGCATGTTGGTTTTGTCAATTGTTTCGTTAATTCCCGATGCTCACTAGGTAATATCCACTTCACAAGATAGCTCGCTAGCATTGCCATGTGATAGTAAAATCTGATGCAATTGTCCATGCAATGTTCAAAAGTTGGAGGAAATTAGATTTGCATGCTTTTTCTACTTAATAGACCCGATACATGTTAGGTTTAACTTCTTAGAAAAATCATTGTTCATTGTCTATAAACTTGGTAAAAAATCTCAGGCGTAGCCAAACAAATCTTACCCAAACTGTACAGTAGAATATCGTGCATTCTTTTCAACCATTTGGCTGTCCTTCTGACGCACTTTTGAGTTAAAAACATTCAGCCTTTTTTTCTATATGAAGAAAAGAGAGGAACACGATGCACCATTCAAAAACTTCAGCACCTGCTCTCTATTTAATTTTCACTGCACTCGCTCCCCGTTTAAATTCACTTGTACAATATGTTGTCCCTATTAAAATTCTTGCACATGATTTCTGCAGCTCCGACATTCTGTGCATTTGACCTACAGAGAAAAATAAGAGTAATTTTCTAATCCATGTGCAAATCTAAAGGGAAATTTCGGCGCAATACCATATATAATATCACAGCTGTACTTTTACTGTTCCAGCACATGCAAATCTACGAAGACGCTATCTCGTTGAAGAATAGGAGTTTGTTGACCTTACATTATGTGAGATCACGGTTGGCTCCCTCCTTCTATTGGAGGAAATCAAGGAGACCCATATGGACCTTTTTTATTTTCTCCAATAGAAGACCGAGATCACCGACCTAGCTCTCCTCCCTGAAAGGAAAATTCCATACATGATCTTATTTAAAATCTTATCAAAATCTCAGCAAATTATATACGTTGCTTTCATATCTTCGTATTCCACAACCAATCCTTATCTTAAAAAGAAATGTGTAATCTTAGTCAAAAACTGCAGCTAGAAACAGTAGGAGTTTGTTGACACCACTTTATGTGATGTCAACGTGACTCCACCACCTTATTCGTGGAAATCATAAGAACATATATCGACCCTTTAATTTCCACCAATAGAGGACCGAGATTTGACACCACATAAAGTGGTGTCAACAAAGTCTAACTCGGCTAGGAAGGGAAAAAATCTCTAAACGCTATAAATTCGAAATCTTTGCACATGCAAATTAAATCTAAAACTAAATCTGGGCTATTTGTCTTGGTCAAAATGATTTACAGCTTGCCCAATATACTTTAAAAATAAAAGAACACTGTTACATTTTGGGCAAGCGAAATAAAAAGAGTTCCACTTTCTTCCTGGTTTCGAACAAATGAAACCGCCTCCTTTTTCTTAAGTGTGATGCTATTCACACCCTCATTTGGATTACTGGCCACCTTTAAAAAATTAATAAATTGTATTATTTTTGATATACTTTCTACCACCACTTTATTTTACTCAGTTAATAACAGCCGTACTGTCTCTTCTCTTCTCTTCTCAAACAAAGTAAATTCTCAGATATCAAACCCTAAACCATAAAAAATAAATTAGCTGAGTAGAGAATGGAAGATAAAGGCAAAAAAGAAGTTAGTTTTGTATATCATGCTGCATAATCTATTCTGTTGTTATAAATATATTTTTTAGGGTTTTGTATTAATTTAATTTGTAGGAGCTTTCTTTCACTCTTCTCTCTACTTTGAGTTTGGAAGACATTAATTTCAATGACGTTGTAATAGAGAATGGCATTGTAAGTTATTGAATTTTAGGGTTTTCTATATACAACAAAATTTATGTGTCAAAATTCACAAAAAATTCATTTTTATTACTTTTATTTGATTTTTGTAGGAAGATAATGTGAATGATGATAAACTTGATAACTATGTGGATGATAGCAATAGGCCGCAAGATTGGACTCTTGAAATTACGTTGGAATCTTCAAGCTTGTAGAGCGATGGAGAAAATTTTAGGAAGAAGACGTTTTTTTTGGAACGATGAAGAATTAAAGGAAGAGGTGGTAGCCGATTAGAAATTGAATAATTTAGGTTGTGTAAAGGAGTAAAGAGGTATATAAAAGAGGTGGCCTTTAGTATAGGTGGCCAGTATTTTAAATGGGGGTGTGAATAGCAACACACTTTTCTTAAACCAAATCCAACTCCATTCTTCCTAGGCAGATTCTATTTAGACACCATATATTACTATACATGCACAAAAAATAATTAAAAAGTCACATACACCACTTTTTACTTAATAAACACCATTCAATTTCCAAAGCTATCCACATTTAGGAAAAAATAGGGTTGCATATCGGACAGGACAGTCCGTTGTTCGGCTCGGTCCGAAGTAGGGGTGAGCATTATTTGGTTAAACCAAATAATCCAACCAAACCAATTTATTTTGGTCGGCTTGGTTTGGTTCTCAAATTAGATCGGTTTGTAATCGGTCCGAAAAAATATTTAGTTTGGATATCGGTTTAACCAAATTAACCGAACTTTTGTTATATTATCAAAATTATCAAAATTATTGTAAATATTTTAGGTTAATTCAGTTATCTAAGTAAATTTTAATCATTGCATATGTATCAAAATTACTTTTGGGAAGCATAAGGGTCAGAAATAATAATACCTTAATCATATATTTCTAATTTATTTCAAATTATAGTTAATATTATGAACAAAAAGTCTAAAATATTTTAAATTCGGTTAAATCGGATAACCAACCGAACCAACCAATCTTAATTTGGTTGGTTTGGTTTGGTTTTCATTTTTATTGGTTTTAGTTCGGGTTGACAATTTTCATCATCGGATAAACCAAACCAACCAAATGCTCACCCCTAGTCCGAAGCTATAAGGTGTCCGGTCCGTGTCCGTCCGATTCTCTTATAGGACAGAGCTTGGACACACTAGTGTTCGGTCCGATCTAAAATGTTCGATGTTTTTTATTATCCAAGGCTATATTGGATAGGACAGTCCGTTGTCCGGCTCGGTCCGAGGCTATATGATGTCTGGTTCATGTCCGTCCAAATTCTTATAGGACAGAGCTTGGACACACCTCTGTCCGGTCCGGTCCGACCCGTTTACACCCTTAGGAAAAAATATGCATTTCTTTCTTATTTTACTAACTTTCTCTCTCATATTTCAATCACACAAAGGAGTCATACTTTCAAAATTCCTAAATTTACTTCTGCACATTCCAAATTTATAGACTTCACGAAAGTTAAAATATTTAGTTATCTTTGTATAAAAATTTGTATTTATTTCTTGAGTATATTAAAAAATTGAATTACGTAATTTTTTTTGTTAAATTAAAACATGATTTGGTTTAAACAAAGGATTGAAGAATTTAACTTTTAAAATTAATTTTAGTGATTAATTTTACAAATAAATATTTCTTATAACGATATGAATATAATTTAATACTAAAAACAATTTAATTTAATTTAATTAATGATATATATGCAACATTACAAGAGAAACTATTCTGGTAACATAATGCGAATAAGAAAGAGTGGTATACGATTTTCATTTTTTAATTTCTTTTCTTTTTTTATTAAGGACAATTTGGTCTTAAGTTCTTTTTAAAATATCACGATGTGAACAAAGAAATTTACGGTGTTTGAACAGAATTTGGCTTCTTCTTGTTCTTTCCAGCAAACATATATAAACACAGTATTAACAAAACAAACCAAAACTTCAGAAAATCCTAAAAAAAAGCAAAAGTGTAATAAAGTCAAACCAAAATGAGCTGCGAGCTGCCTTCTCCTACAGTCTAAATCAGCAAATCATATTGCCTCTCCACGACTGCAAACAAAGCAAAGCTTTGCATTTTGACACTCTTCACTCTTCTTTACATTTGAATCATGCCTGTCCTCCTCGTTTCCTCAGTTCGAAAAAAAGGAAAGGAAAATAAATAAATATACCGGTATCCAATATTCCCCTTGCAGAAGCACAAACGCAGGCAGCAGGAGTTGATGGCTTTTTTGGTGCCAGGGGAAAGGTGGTGGAGTACTGGTGACTAAAGCAAAGAGAAAGAGGAGAGAGAGGGGAGAGAGGCGCATCCAAAGGGGGTGGGTTGGTGAAGTGCGGTGACCTGGTGGTGGTACCGGAGGCGGATGAATGGAGGATTTCACTGCTCGATTTCTGAGCAGTCAGCGCCGAGCTTGCTGACGCTTGGATCGAGTGATGGCGGAGCTGAGCCGCGTCAGTCGGAGTTCTCAAATGGAGTGTCGGCGGTCAGCACTTGCGGCGACGATCAATTGTTTTGTGCTTATGATTTTAGTTGAAGAGCTGATCGAAAAACAAAGCGTCAAGAAAGGATTGAGAAGGAAGTCAGTTGTGTTATTTGGCCTAATCCAAAGTAATTTAAACTTAATCATTTTATAATTAAGGGTTGTTAATTAAATTTAATCAACGAACTAATATTGGGTGCTTCAGGGAATGAATTCTGTGGAAGCTGGGTCCTGGACGGTGAAGATAGCAAAATAAACGCAGAGAACCAGTACGATGAGAACAAAGATTAGCGACCTTGTTTTTGTAAATCAACGTAATTAGTTAGTTAATTATATTAATTAAGAAATTTGTTAATTAGAGTTAAAATCATTGACTTATATAGGCTATTACGTGTAACGACCCGTGTTTTTGGCATCGAATATGTAATTTAATTTATTTAATTTAAATATTTTATTTGGAATATCGATGGAATTTAGTATCTAATCCGTTATTTAAACGAAGTTCGAACGTTAAATATTAAATGGAGCTTGAAAAGGGCGTGCAGTTCGTAATATGGAGTTTTGAACTTCAACTGAGAATACAGGACCCGATATAAGTCGGATTTCTGTGAAAAAAGAAACGTTGGAGCCGATTTGATTATATTTTTGTAATGAAAGAGAAAAAATCGAGATTTCGAATTATATATTGCAAGTTATGTCCAAATTAAATATTCAGAAAAAACAGCGGTATATTCGTTTGTGGCCATAACGGTTATTTAAATATATTTAAATATCGGTCTGGAATTTAGACATGATTCTTTTGAGATGTAGTGATAATTTAATTTTTAGAATTTTACTGTAATTTTTAATTAATTAAATATGCAACTTTTTATTTGGAGTATTTTGCACCCTGTACCACTATTTTGGGGTTTTTCAATATGAGTTAACCTACCGATATTATTATATTTTTAGGATCGGGGTACATCGCTGGTCACAACTGTATTTTTATTTTCGTTTGTAGCGGTCCGTACGTAAAAACAAATGAATGCTTAACGCTGAAGCATCACCGTATCGCGCAGGCTAAAAATGGGAATGAAGAGCTACCCTAAGGCCTAAACACTGCGGACCTGAGCGGTATAATAAAGTAAAGAGATATATAAAATCTAAATGCTTCATCCCATTTGAACCTAACTAGACAACATGTACGGCCCCATGTGTTTTCATATCGTTTTGCAGGCCATAATCTTCATTTCAGTAGACCAATATATTGTCTGAAAGCAGCTTCACTAACCTATCCCTATCATCTATACTGAAAGGATTATACGCTGTGCCAACCTTTTCTTATGCAAGCCTGTCAACGTGAAAAGAAAACTCAGTGTTTTCCTTCTCCAAAAATCTTTTGAGCACAACTCTTAGACAAGAAAAGACAACCCTGTCTAGCCGACAACTGTAAAGATTTTTCCCCCGCTTTTCATTTCAAAAATGCTCAGCTACCTAAACTCGCGCAGACCTACCCAAACTAGAAAAGACGCATGGACAAAACGTTATTCATATCCAGAGTTTCTCTTCTATAAATAGCCTGGTGACTTCATTTCTTTCCCAAGTGAAAATGAAAACAGCAATCCTTCATTTCTAACCATCATTCGAATAGGGTAAAGCCTGCATAGTGGTAGCGTTCCTTTCCTGGTGGACACTAAATCTATAATAGAAGTAAATCCACCTCGTCTGCGTTGACAAATACAGGAGGGAGTGAAGCATTCGGATTTAAATGGAAAGCCCTGTTCAAATGCGAGAGAGGATCTGCTCCTACAGCTACCTTGCATTGATCAGTTTAAGTGTAAGAAGCAGACGATGAATGGCAGGCCAGAGCGCGGTAGGCTGAGGGCGCGGGTGCCGAATGATGGACTGACAGCATGGTATTTTCGTTTGTGGCGAGGCCAATACACTGAACACGAAGCAAAGCACCACAATAAACATGGAAGCATGTAAGAAATAGAAAGAACGGTGGAAAAATGAGCAGAACAACGTGTGTTTGGTGAGAAGGCAGTCCAGTTTTGGGTAAACCGTGAAGCGCAGGAGCTGTTTGTGAAGGAGGAAATGCAGCGTTAAAAAAAAAAAAAAAAAAAAAAAAACAAAAAAAACAAAGAAGAGATGGAAGCATGCGATGGGGTGCTGGCGAGTTGGCTTCAAAGTGGGGGCGATGCAGTAGAGCAATCAAAGCAGCATTTGCTGAAGGGGCGTTATGGTTGGCGCATGCATGAGGGGACGGAAGATGAAGTGCGGTGAAGATAGAATGGAAAAAGAAGTGGAGTAGCAATCTGAAGTGGAAGGGGTGAGCAGTGGTAACGTAAGTGGGTTCGAATGTTTGGGCTTTCAGAAAGTAACAGAACCAAGTTGGCTGATGATTTTTGATCCAAAACGTATTACGTAAGGTATTATACTTTTAAATTTATATTAAGGGTTAAGTATGGAGTATTAAACTATGTTAGCCGAAGATTTGCTTGGGAAGTTTCAAAACATGAAAAGAGCAAAGTTAGAAGAAGACCAAAATGGACTGTTTCGAAATGGGGAAGGAAATGAACCGTGAACCAAAAATTGGAACAGAAAAGAGACGCTGGGACCGGGTGGACAAACTCTATACTTTGGAGCAGGATTGGACGCGATTGGAATCTGGGATTTTTAATTAAATTAAACTTTTGTTTAATTTAATTAGACCAACCGTTAAACAACGGTATCAACTCAAGGTGAGTTAAACTCACTCAGTTTTTCCCATTTATATTTTTATATAAATTGGGTTTATTTTGTGTGCTATGTTTGCTATGGTTGACTGTTTGCCAGTATATCTCTGTTTGTGGATTGGACTGATGAAATTAAACTGTGTTTAATTTCAGTGAAATACCAATTCGTTATTTTTAACGATTGGTTCCAATAAAGGTAACTCACCTTGGTTGGTCACGTTTATTTATAAACGTGTTTTAAATGGTTGAATTGTTTGAATTGCTTGTGGTTGATGTTAAATGGTCATTATTTAGTTTATCAGTTAAACAAAAACTGAACCGTCTGATTTGAGAAAAACCATTTGAATACAGGGAAGAACAGGTTGGAGGGATTCAACCGGATTCCTCAATTATATCATTTATTTCATATTACCATATATGAACTGCCCTGTTTATAGTGTTTGATTTGATGGTTGATTATTGAATGTTCAACATCTGTTAGTTTAAACCAATGGGTGATATTGGTTGGGTATTTGGTGGCATATGACCTAGAAAATCAACCGTTTTATAGATATCGATTCACCGTCAGGTGAGTCAATAGAGATGAAGTTATAAAATGTATTTTATAACTGGAGATAGATTTTTGAACATATTATTTTGAATAAAAGTTATTCAAGAGAAAAAAATAAATATTTTATTTATGTAAGACTTTAAATCATTTTTAATTGATTTTATAAAGCAAGTTCCGCTGTAAATCAGATTGATAAGTATGAGATAGGAAATAAAATCGCATAGTTAGAATTGGATAATCGTTTTGTTAAGAAAACCATTAATGGGATTTATTTAAATTAATTATATAATTAATTAATTTAAAGTGAGAATTTATTTGGAATGGGCTAACGAGATAATCAAGTTGAGTGAATTAAATCGACCATTTTGAATTTGAATTGATTATCGAATTAATGTGTTTTTGGATTAAATATCGTTTAAATGTAGATATGGTTTTGAAAAGGGTTTAAGATAAACCAGGATTTATAAATGAGTTTCAAAGTGTAAATCGTTAATATTGAATTAACGTTATTTGAAAATGAGATCAAGAGGGAAATTTGAAATAAGATTTCAAAAGTGGGGAATGGTCGAACAGATTTGAAAGAAGATTGGAAATAAATGAATATGGTTAAAGAAGTGAGTTATAGGGTTGTATAACTAAACCCCAGTTATAATGGAATGTATTTCGAAATGAAAATGGGAGTATTGATTTTGTGATTACAACTGATATTCATCGGAGGATAAGAACGTTGTTGATCAAAGTCTGAGAGGTAATTAAAATACCCCAACTTGAACAACATCAGGATTATCTGAAGATAGTATTAGTTGGAAATCGTAAGAGACGTTAGTGGATATGTTTTGAAAATTTAAACAGCGATTTTAGCGCTGTTGTTATAATATATGTTTTGTAAATCTAATATAGCGATTGTAGCGCTTTTGCTATAGTAAATGGATTGTAAACCTAAACAGCGATTATAGCGCTGTTGTTTTGTAAATCTAAATAGTAATTATAATGCTATTGTTATAACATATGTGCTATAAATTTCTTTGTTAAAACTAATGGGTTTTCGAATTTAAAAGATGATTGGAAGGAAGATTTAAGCGGGAAATTGAATATAGTTATTCGAGCTAGAGTTAGTCAAACATAGTTTTTTCCAAGATGAGTGTCATTGCGTACGACTGCTAGCGTAATTTGCAGGGCTGCAGATAGCCTACGGCGGTCGGATGTTTCCTGAGGGAATCAGGCGTAACCCTTGTGATCGCTGCGATCTAGAGTCAAGCGAATGGAGTTAAGACGAATGTTAGTCAATCAATTAGAGTTATTCAAATATCGTATTTTTTAATATTAACAGAGTTAGAAGTTTTGATTTAACAAAGTAAATCAAGTGTTTAAAGGCCAGGTAATGCTGAATGCTTAACCAGTGAACTCGTTGGAGTGTCATGATTGAAACACTGTATATTTTGATGGTTAAAACACCGACTATCAAATCTATCCAATACGATTGTTGGTACGGAAAGACCGGGATCGAATTTATATTCGAAAACCATTCCGACCAACAAATACGTGAAGATCTCCGAAGATGATCGAGATGGTGCTATGAAGACCGTGGATTTTCATAAACGGAAGAACCACTAATATTCTCGGCCTGGCAAGCAGAGATAAACTGTGATTCTGTCGTACTTGGAATCTACGGGTTGCAAGGACTTCTCGCTACTGATCCATGGGGTGATTCCTATATGGATGCAGTAGGAGAGTGCCTTCGGTTCATCCTATTCCTGGATGACGTATATGGACGAATGTCTGACAGAGTATTTCCAAAGGATCACGTACGTTGATTTCTTCAAACGTGCTATGGTTGTTGGCGGAGAATTGCCGCTCTCTTAGCTTCCAGCTAGAGTATTTTTGTGGATATCAATTAGTGATATCTGATTTGACGATGTGGCATTCAAAGTGAATGACGACCAGATGTTCAAGAGTTAATTCTGGCCTCAAGCCTCATCAACCGGGAAATGACAAAAATAGGGCAGGCAGCATGGCTATGTGGGTCGCTCCCATTAGGGTGTATAATCACCTATCTAGAGGAAATCCTATTTGCTTCTTAAATCTATGTTTCGATGCTGTCCCTTATCGGGAGACGGTTGCTGATCCCAACCGTCGGTGATATATATTCGATACTCTCAAGCGAAATGAGGGGTCGGTCATGTGAGGGCCGGGTTGCAAGAAGTTCTTGTTGAACCCAGTGTATTCGTCTCTAGAGATACACTATCGGAAGGTGGACCCATACCTTGTCAAGTTGGAATCCAATCTCCAATAAGCGCCTGCGGGTTTTGATTGTATACTATATATGTGGAGCGTGAGATGCAAGCGTTCCACTAAATTCTATTTACTTGTATTTAGACATTATTATAATATCAGACAAGATATTGGTTTCAAAAATGTTTTGGGTTATCGTAAGGTAAAAACCGTCCGTGTTTATGTGTGGATTCGGTCTTACGATTACCCTTTTCTTTTGAAAAGATTTTGAACTTAAAAATCATGATTGGATGGTTCACCCTTATCACTGTGCGAGTTTATCTCACTCTGGTTCACCAGACTGACCCGGTGTTTTGTAAATGCTCGGGTTAGGCCGGGTTGTACAGGTTCAGGTTATCGACTGCTATGAAGAGACGAGCTGGAAGAGTCCAGACGTATGATATTACTACTATTCCGCCGTGTGTTGTATATGGGAACAGGCTATTATAACTGTCCCATGGTATGATGTACTCTGATACTGTAAGTATTTTAAAGCTTTCAATAAAGATTTATTTCTGTATTATATTTTGTTCCGCTGCGATGTGAGACTCTGTGTTGTGGTGTTTCTTCTTCTCTTCTATTCTAATATTTCTATCTTATCTATTCTCACCCTCTAACTTCTTTCTATTAATGATCTGGAATGTTCGATGTCTGAATGGTCAACACGGTAGTTTGATGTTGATTTCGGAGTCGAAAATCCCGGTTCGTTACAGTGGTATCGGAGCTGAAGGTTGAGTAATTACCTTGGCTCTGTGGCGTGACTCAGTAGAGATGGGGTTAGAAATACCCTAGACTGAGTTTGAGTGTATATATATGAGCGCGTATTTGTAAATTGTTATAAAAACTGTCTTATATTGTGTTGGTTGGTTTGTCGAGTAGTTTATGAATTCTGGTCGATACAGTAATGCAAACTGTGCCGATAAGTGTTTCTAAACTCTTGAACAGAATAATTCGACACAGTATGTTTTTAAAAGAGGGTAAATGAAATGATTTTACCCAAATTATATTTTGATATAAAAGAATGATTAATATTTGAAGTATTATAGTATATTGGATGTGTTGGTTGATTATAATTGAAATGGTTATATAAATAACCAATTAGAATTCGTAAAATATGGAATCAGATGAATAAAATCTGAAATCTAAATCAGAATTGGAATTAAAATTCCTTAAAGTGGGATAAATGATTGCAAATGAACTTGAATTAAATATATGAGAATTTTAAGATCCTGGGAGATTTTAAATTTGTTTCACGAGCATTGTGTTTAGTATTTTGAAATAGATTTCAAAAGGAAAGTATTTAAAATTGGAATTTTGAAATGTTACAGTATTGAACTCACTTGATAGCTGGGGAATAACTCTGAGGATGCTGGCCACATCATCAGTGTTCATTTCCGAGTTCTAAGTGACGGATTACTACCAAAAATCTTGTTTTGAACTGCTTTGAGAAAAAACAAGTAGTTTTGAATCCTGGAAAGAAATGTTGATTTTTGAAAGAACTGAACTGTTTAAAAACTCCCAGGGAAGGTGTTTGAACAAGAACAAGATTAAATCGAATTTGTGAAAGCAAATATAAATTGAATTGAAACAAATTAATTGGGAATTGAATCATGATATAATATATCAAATAAAATCAGATTTTGAATTGTGAGACGAGAATCTGAAATGGTGTTGGACTGGTAAGTTAAGAGTTGGAATTGATAATGGATGGAAACTGAGTTAAAGAATGGGATTTGGCTTGGACGTATGAAGAATTTGGTCTTGAGGATAAAATTGGAATTTTGTATATGCTGTCAGGGTAGTAGACGGAGGGATATAATGATATGCCCGACAAAAAGGTACACGTTTATTTTTGGGGATTGGTGATTTATGAGCCTATTTGGCAAGCCGCTTGGCTGTTTTATTCTCTTTGGATTGGAGAAGGCCTAGAAAGGCGAGTTACAGTTGTACTGATTGAGCCATACAGAGGAGGTGCTGGCGAAATTTTTCGAAAATTTCGGGTGTTAGAAAATTTTCAGAATTTTTGAAAATTTTCGTTTATTAAAATGAAGTAATAATTTAATTGAAAAAAAAAAGTATATATATAATAAATTCAGTTGAAACTGAAATAAATGAAGTAAACGAATAATTCGAAACTAGTTAATAGGGTAGTTCACTACCTTAGCAATTTCGAGAACGAAATTATTTTAAGGGGGGAAGAATGTAACGACCCGTGTTTTTGGCACTCGAATATGTAATTTAATTTATTTAATTTAAATATTTTATTTGGAATATCGATGGAATTTAGTATCTAATCCGTTATTTAAACGAAGTTCGAACGTTAAATATTAAATGGAGCTTGAAAAGGGCGTGCAGTTCGTAATATGGAGTTTTGAACTTCAACTGAGAATACAGGACCCGATATAAGTCGGATTTCTGTGAAAAAAGAAACGTTGGAGCCGATTTGATTATATTTTTGTAATGAAAGAGAAAAAATCGAGATTTCGAATTATATATTGCAAGTTATGTCCAAATTAAATATTCAGAAAAAACAGCGGTATATTCGTTTGTGGCCATAACGGTTATTTAAATATATTTAAATATCGGTCTGGAATTTAGACATGATTCTTTTGAGATGTAGTGATAATTTAATTTTTAGAATTTTACTGTAATTTTTAATTAATTAAATATGCAACTTTTTATTTGGAGTATTTTGCACCCTGTACCACTATTTTGGGGTTTTTCAATATGAGTTAACCTACCGATATTATTATATTTTTAGGATCGGGGTACATCGCTGGTCACAACTGTATTTTTATTTTCGTTTGTAGCGGTCCGTACGTAAAAACAAATGAATGCTTAACGCTGAAGCATCACCGTATCGCGCAGGCTAAAAATGGGAATGAAGAGCTACCCTAAGGCCTAAACACTGCGGACCTGAGCGGTATAATAAAGTAAAGAGATATATAAAATCTAAATGCTTCATCCCATTTGAACCTAACTAGACAACATGTACGGCCCCATGTGTTTTCATATCGTTTTGCAGGCCATAATCTTCATTTCAGTAGACCAATATATTGTCTGAAAGCAGCTTCACTAACCTATCCCTATCATCTATACTGAAAGGATTATACGCTGTGCCAACCTTTTCTTATGCAAGCCTGTCAACGTGAAAAGAAAACTCAGTGTTTTCCTTCTCCAAAAATCTTTTGAGCACAACTCTTAGACAAGAAAAGACAACCCTGTCTAGCCGACAACTGTAAAGATTTTTCCCCCGCTTTTCATTTCAAAAATGCTCAGCTACCTAAACTCGCGCAGACCTACCCAAACTAGAAAAGACGCATGGACAAAACGTTGTTCATATCTAGAGTTTCTCTTCTATAAATAGCCTGGTGACTTCATTTCTTTCCCAAGTGAAAATGAAAACAGCAATCCTTCATTTCTAACCATCATTCGAATAGGGTAAAGCCTGCATAGTGGTAGCGTTCCTTTCCTGGTGGACACTAAATCTATAATAGAAGTAAATCCACCTCGTCTGCGTTGACAAATACAGGAGGGAGTGAAGCATTCGGATTTAAATGGAAAGCCCTGTTCAAATGCGAGAGAGGATCTGCTCCTACAGCTACCTTGCATTGATCAGTTTAAGTGTAAGAAGCAGACGATGAATGGCAGGCCAGAGCGCGGTAGGCTGAGGGCGCGGGTGCCGAATGATGGACTGACAGCATGGTATTTTCGTTTGTGGCGAGGCCAATACACTGAACACGAAGCAAAGCACCACAATAAACATGGAAGCATGTAAGAAATAGAAAGAACGGTGGAAAAATGAGCAGAACAGCGTGTGTTTGGTGAGAAGGCAGTCCAGTTTTGGGTAAACCGTGAAGCGCAGGAGCTGTTTGTGAAGGAGGAAATGCAGCGTTAAAAAAAAAAAAAAAAAAAAACAAAGAAGAGATGGAAGCATGCGATGGGGTGCTGGCGAGTTGGCTTCAAAGTGGGGGCGATGCAGTAGAGCAATCAAAGCAGCATTTGCTGAAGGGGCGTTATGGTTGGCGCATGCATGAGGGGACGGAAGATGAATTGCGGTGAAGATAGAATGGAAAAAGAAGTGGAGTAGCAATCTGAAGTGGAAGGGGTGAGCAGTGGTAACGTAAGTGGGTTCGAATGTTTGGGCTTTCAGAAAGTAACAGAACCAAGTTGGCTGATGATTTTTGATCCAAAACGTATTACGTAAGGTATTATACTTTTAAATTTATATTAAGGGTTAAGTATGGAGTATTAAACTATGTTAGCCGAAGATTTGCTTGGGCAGTTTCAAAACATGAAAAGAGCAAAGTTAGAAGAAGACCAAAATGGACTGTTTCGAAATGGGGAAGGAAATGAACCGTGAACCAAAAATTGGAACAGAAAAGAGACGCTGGGACCGGGTGGACAAACTCTATACTTTGGAGCAGGATTGGACGCGATTGGAATCTGGGATTTTTAATTAAATTAAACTTTTGTTTAATTTAATTAGACCAACCGTTAAACAACGGTATCAACTCAAGGTGAGTTAAACTCACTCAGTTTTTCCCATTTATATTTTTATATAAATTGGGTTTATTTTGTGTGCTATGTTTGCTATGGTTGACTGTTTGCCAGTATATCTCTGTTTTTGGATTGGACTGATGAAATTAAACTGTGTTTAATTTCAGTGAAATACCAATTCGTTATTTTTAACGATTGGTTCCAATAAAGGTAACTCACCTTGGTTGGTCACGTTTATTTATAAACGTGTTTTAAATGGTTGAATTGTTTGAATTGCTTGTGGTTGATGTTAAATGGTCATTATTTAGTTTATCAGTTAAACAAAAACTGAACCGTCTGATTTGAGAAAAACCATTTGAATACAGGGAAGAACAGGTTGGAGGGATTCAACCGGATTCCTCAATTATATCATTTATTTCATATTACCATATATGAACTGCCCTGTTTATAGTGTTTGATTTGATGGTTGATTATTGAATGTTCAACATCTGTTAGTTTAAACCAATGGGTGATATTGGTTGGGTATTTGGTGGCATATGACCTAGAAAATCAACCGTTTTATAGATATCGATTCACCGTCAGGTGAGTCAATAGAGATGAAGTTATAAAATGTATTTTATAACTGGAGATAGATTTTTGAACATATTATTTTGAATAAAAGTTATTCAAGAGAAACAAATAAATATTTTATTTATGTAAGACTTTAAATCATTTTTAATTGATTTTATAAAGCAAGTTCCGATGTAAATCAGATTGATAAGTACGAGATAGGAAATAAAATCGCATAGTTAGAATTGGATAATCGTTTTGTTAAGAAAACCATTAATGGGATTTATTTAAATTAATTATATAATTAATTAATTTAAAGTGAGAATTTATTTGGAATGGGCTAACGAGATAATCAAGTTGAGTGAATTAAATCGACCATTTTGAATTTGAATTGATTATCGAATTAATGTGTTTTTGGATTAAATATCGTTTAAATGTAGATATGGTTTTGAAAAGGGTTTAAGATAAACCAGGATTTATAAATGAGTTTCAAAGTGTAAATCGTTAATATTGAATTAACGTTATTTGAAAATGAGATCAAGAGGGAAATTTGAAATAAGATTTCAAAAGTGGGGAATGGTCGAACAGATTTGAAAGAAGATTGGAAATAAATGAATATGGTTAAAGAAGTGAGTTATAGGGTTGTATAACTAAACCCCAGTTATAATGGAATGTATTTCGAAATGAAAATGGGAGTATTGATTTTATGATTACAACTGATATTCATCGGAGGATAAGAACGTTGTTGATCAAGGTCTGAGAGGTAATTAAAATACCCCAACTTGAACAACATCAGGATTATCTGAAGATAGTATTAGTTGGAAATCGTAAGAGACGTTAGTGGATATGTTTTGAAAATTTAAACAGCGATTTTAGCGCTGTTGTTATAATATATGTTTTGTAAATCTAATATAGCGATTGTAGCGCTTTTGCTATAGTAAATGGATTGTAAACCTAAACAGCGATTATAGCGCTGTTGTTTTGTAAATCTAAATAGTAATTATAATGCTATTGTTATAACATATGTGCTATAAATTTCTTTGTTAAAACTAATGGGTTTTCGAATTTAAAAGATGATTGGAAGGAAGATTTAAGCGGGAAATTGAATATAGTTATTCGAGCTAGAGTTAGTCAAACATAGTTTTTTCCAAGATGAGTGCCATTGCGTACGACTGCTAGCGTAATTTGCAGGGCTGCAGATAGCCTACGGCGGTCGGATGTTTCCTGAGGGAATCAGGCGTAACCCTTGTGATCGCTGCGATCTAGAGTCAAGCGAATGGAGTTAAGACGAATGTTAGTCAATCAATTAGAGTTATTCAAATATCGTATTTTTTAATATTAACAGAGTTAGAAGTTTTGATTTAACAAAGTAAATCAAGTGTTTAAAGGCCAGGTAATGCTGAATGCTTAACCAGTGAACTCGTTGGAGTGTCATGATTGAAACACTGTATATTTTGATGGTTAAAACACCGACTATCAAATCTATCCAATACGATTGTTGGTACGGAAAGACCGGGATCGAATTTATATTCGAAAACCATTCCGACCAACAAATACGTGAAGATCTCCGAAGATGATCGAGATGGTGCTATGAAGACCGTGGATTTTCATAAACGGAAGAACCACTAATATTCTCGGCCTGGCAAGCAGAGATAAACTGTGATTCTGTCGTAGTTGGAATCTACGGGTTGCAAGGACTTCTCGCTACTGATCCATGGGGTGATTCCTATATGGATGCAGTAGGAGAGTGCCTTCGGTTCATCCTGTTCCTGGATGACGTATATGGACGAATGTCTGACAGAGTATTTCCAAAGGATCACGTACGTTGATTTCTTCAAACGTGCTATGGTTGTTGGCGGAGAATTGCCGCTCTCTTAGCTTCCAGCTAGAGTATTTTTGTGGATATCAATTAGTGATATCTGATTTGACGATGTGGCATTCAAAGTAAATGACGACCAGATGTTCAAGAGTTAATTCTGGCCTCAAGCCTCATCAACCGGGAAATGACAAAAATCGGGCAGGCAGCATGGCTATGTGGGTCGCTCCCATTAGGGTGTATAATCACCTATCTAGAGGAAATCCTATTTGCTTCTTAAATCTATGTTTCGATGCTGTCCCTTATCGGGAGACGGTTGCTGATCCCAACCGTCGGTGATATACATTCGATACTCTCAAGCGAAATGAGGGGTCGGTCATGTGAGGGCCGGGTTGCAAGAAGTTCTTGTTGAACCCAGTGTATTCGTCTCTAGAGATACACTATCGGAAGGTGGACCCATACCTTGTCAAGTTGGAATCCAATCTCCAATAAGCGCCTGCGGGTTTTGATTGTATACTATATATGTGGAGCGTGAGATGCAAGCGTTCCACTAAATTCTATTTACTTGTATTTAGACATTATTATAATATCAGACAAGATATTGGTTTCAAAAATGTTTTGGGTTATCGTAAGGTAAAAACCGTCCGTGTTTATGTGTGGATTCGGTCTTACGATTACCCTTTTCTTTTGAAAAGATTTTGAACTTAAAAATCATGATTGGATGGTTCACCCTTATCACTGTGCGAGTTTATCTCACTCTGGTTCACCAGACTGACCCGGTGTTTTGTAAATGCTCGGGTTAGGCCGGGTTGTACAGGTTCAGGTTATCGACTGCTATGAAGAGACGAGCTGGAAGAGTCCAGACGTATGATATTACTACTATTCCGCCGTGTGTTGTATATGGGAACAGGCTATTATAACTGTCCCATGGTATGATGTACTCTGATACTGTAAGTATTTTAAAGCTTTCAATAAAGATTTATTTCTGTATTATATTTTGTTCCGCTGCGATGTGAGACTCTGTGTTGTGGTGTTTCTTCTTCTCTTCTATTCTAATATTTCTATCTTATCTATTCTCACCCTCTAACTTCTTTCTATTAATGATCTGGAATGTTCGATGTCTGAATGGTCAACACGGTAGTTTGATGTTGATTTCGGAGTCGAAAATCCCGGTTCGTTACATTACGGGTCCGTTTGATTTTGAACGGGAAGAAGCATTTGCAAGGGGCATTTGGAAGGGGCATTTGAAGGGGAATTGTCGGGAATGGGGAATGTGTTCTTTTTACGAAAGGGGCATTTTGGAAGGGGCAGAGTTATTATTTTATTATTTCTGTATATATTATTTTTAATTGTTTGTGTTTATGTGTGTTTATTGTTGAACATAATAGTAGAACGAAGAATAAAAATTACAGAATACAAATTGCAGAAATAAAAATTGCAGAAATAATAATACATAATTGCGAAATACAAATTGCAGAATTTAAAATGCAAATATAAAATACATTATACAACGAAACTTCTTAATGCATTCTCGCGGCAACTAGTTCGTTTCGTATATTGTCTCGTAATATCGCCATGGTGGTTGTTGTTCTGGTTCTTTGAACGGGTTCTCGGTCTCTGTCTCTATGATTTGATATACTGTAATCTTCTTCGAGGTATTCGTCTGGCACTAAATCAGGGTCTTCATCATACGGCATAAAATCTGGATCGCCAGCGATATATTTTCTGATGTAGTTGTGAATAGCCATTGTTGCAGTAATAATTTGTACTTGAACATGATATGGATACGTCTGCATGTTACGTAAGATGCCAATTTTTTTCTTCCAAATACCAAATGTTCTTTCAATAGGCATACGCAAACTAGAGTGATAGTAGTTGAAAATTTCATTTTCTGACTTTGGTTCATTCCATGTGTCATTAAAGTCTGGTATATGATACCTCACGGATCGGTAAGGAGTTATATATCCTTCCATTAGTGGATATCCTGAATCCGCTAAATAATACTGTCCAGCTGGAGGATGAGGGAAATTAAGATTCGGATTATTTAAAGCTTCCCGAAATACTTTGGCGTCGTGCGCAGTTCCTTCCCATCCCGCTCTTACAAACGCAAAAGTTAAATCAAACACACAAACAACCATAATATTTTGTGTAGCAGATCCTTTCCGCCCTACAAAATGTTGCATGTCTTCTTGACCCACGTGAGCCATCACATGTGTCCCATCAATAGGCCCAATACAGTTTTAAAAGAAAGGATAATATCGGGGTGAAAAACAAATTTGTTCTGGGATTCGGTTAAAATGGGAATCGACCGGTCTAATAATATCGACTGCCAATAATAGAACTGAATCCAAAACTTTATGAAAAATAACATTAATCTTACCATTTGATCGTTGAAACCGCTCAGCAACCTGCCTTGTAGGGAGGGCCAATGCAATAATATATTGGAATACAACCACCATTTTTTTGACCGTTATGTGCATTGAGCGCTTCAACCCGTAATTTTCTAACCGTTCACACAAGGATCTAAAACATAATCGCTTCATTCGAAAATTGCTATGACAAAGTTATGCGTGTCCTGCTAATATTTCATGAACCCAAGCGAGGCAGGAACTTAAGGAATTGTGTATTCTTCTCCTTTCTCGTGTTTGATTAGCCATAATTTCTTGAATATCTACCATATCTTGCAAACCTTCAATATCAGATTCGTTACTATCTGCCATAATTGGTTGAAGAACTAGAGGAAAAAGAACAATCAGTATGGTGATGTAGTGTTGATATAGGTGGAATATATATATAGGGAGAGGGAAGAGGGAAGGGGCAAAAAATAATTGTCGCATCCGACGCATCCGACGCGAAAGCTAACTTTTCAACCGTTCCCCTGGAAGGGGCAAATGCGTGGGTCCCACTGTTGACGCGTCCGACGCGTCTGGCACGTCCGACGCAGATGCGAACTTCAACTGCCCAGTTGGAAAATCAAACGCTACCTACATGAAACATGAAAGAACGCGAAGAGCTGTCAAGATGGATCAGAAGCTAATACATGGTTAAGGAAAATTTAATTGTAATTAGTTTACTAATTAACTAATTAAAACTTTATTATTTAATTTGAATCGTATAAATTATAATGCTTACAACGTATGTATATATATTATCAGATTTTGACAAAATCAAGAGTGTTGGAATCGCGATGAAAGTACTACGTTACTGAGCTCAGTTGGAAGAGCTCGGAAACAACTGGGAATTTCGTTTAATTTTGAACGTCATTTTAAAATTAAACAAAATAACGCTGAAATCATCAATCAAATTGTGAGTTAATTCTCACACCTTCTGAATTCTATGATGTGTTAAAATCATATAATTATAATTTATCGTTAATTGGATGATTGGATGCTATGGATGGTTTAATCGTTGTTTATTGTTTGATTGGTTGACGATATTTATATTTCGTCATTTAAAAACAGTAGATTAATGAAAATCATTTCATATGTTATTATTAGATTATGTTATAATCTGTGATGCAGGGATAAGCAGGTTGGAGGGATCCAACCGAATTCCTCAAATAGTTGTATGTTATTTGCTTTTTCATATTGTTCACATTTGAATTGTTTATCCCAACTAACGTTATAACCTGATTGGATGTTAATAGTTCATTGAATGTTGATCGTTGATTTTTTTTAAATTCCAGTGATTGTTGTGTTTTTAATCAATAGACAATATTGATTAAGTAATCTGTAGTGAATGTCCTAGATCTATCGTTTTAAAAAAAAACATCGTTTGTCGTAAGGCGAATTGACGAAATTTAATATATTTTTATAATTGGATCGAAGTTTTCTAGTTTGTTATAAGTTGTTTAAAATAGGAATTTTATAAATATATCTATATTTTTATAATCATGTTTTACAAAGAAATTATTAAACGTTTTATATGACAAATTCTTATGTCATTGATGAGCCTTTATGAGTAGAAAAGCGGGAATTAACCTGTAGGTTAGTAAATTAGAATAATTGTTTTAATTAAACAATTAAGCAGTATGTTAAGTTGTTAATTAACTTAAGAATGTGGAATAGTGTAAAATCAGTTGTCGGGTTACTAGTTGACAAAATCGACAGTTCAACGAAAATTGGATATTAGATAAATTTGATATAATAAGAATATCTTACAAATAGCCGTTAAACTTAAAGATGTTCTTAGAAGTTAATTAATTTTTAATTAAAAGTGTTTATTTAATTGCTTATTCGTAATGAAGTTAATTATTATTTAATAATCTTTTTAAAATGGTTAATTATTCTATAAGCTACTTGTATTTGGTTAATATTGACGTTAATGGTTATTTTTAAATGGAAAGTCGTTGAAGAAGTAATCTAACGTGAAATAGAATTTTAGTTAAAATTAGAAAAAGAGTTTGAAAAGGGATTTTAATAATCCAAGTTTTTATAAAAAAAAGCTTATAAAAGAAGTTCAAAACTAATGCGAAAGTTTATTTAGTATTTATATTAAGTAAAATTGGTTTTTAATGGAAAGGAGACGTCAAGTTTTGTAAAGAAAGGAAATGTTTATTGGATTTGGGTAAAAGAATTGGATTAAAGGATTTAGAAATAAATCCAAATTGTACAAAATGAAATTTTAAAGAGGTTTCAAAACCCAAATGATGATTTTAAAGGTAAACTTTTACTCGAGAATTGAATTAAGTAAACAATTGCAATTGAAAAGGGAATGTCAAAATGCGAAGGAAAATGTTTAAGTGATATAAATCCAAATTATAGAAGAATTATGAATAAGAGAGATTTGAAAAGGGGATTTGGGATTATGCCTAAATATTGGCTATTGTTTTCAAAATATGAATACAAAGAGATTTGTTAAAGACAATTATATGAGATTGATCTATAAGAACCAATGGTATGTTTTTAGTGAATGAATTTGATTAAAAGAACCTGAGCTGCTTAAACAACCGGCTATCAAATGAATATTATTCTTCGACCATTGACGAGTTGTTTCGAAGAGACCGGAATGGGAACTTGGCCCAAAACCACTTCGAACCAACTGTGCGTTCACGACTAATCTGCAGGCTTATAAAGATGGAGCATTGAATACCGTTGATCTTCATGAGCAGAAGAACTACTCGTTGAATTTCGAAGGGTAGATCCCGGAGATATTTTGACTTGTCATTCTGTCGTGATTGAAATCTTCAGATTGCAAGGACTTCTCGCTACTGATCCTTAGGGTGATTCCTATACAGGATGCAGTAGGAGGGTGCCTTCGGTTCATCCTGCTCCTGAATGTTGTGTATGGACGAATGTATGACAGAATATTTCCTGAGGGTCATGTACGTTGATTTTTACAAATATACCAAGTTTGGTAGTGGAGAACTTGTCTTGCTTAACACCCAGAGTGTATTTGTGGACGACAATTAGTGATTTGATGGATCTGACAATGTTCAAAGTTAAATGAGATGTTCTCTGAAGGAAATCGTGACCTCAAGCCTCATCAATCGGAAATGAAAATGACAGAAATCGGGCAGGCAACATGGCTAAGTTGGGTCATTTCCATTAGGATATATTGTCACCTGATTTAGATAAATTCATTTTGCTTCTTTACTCTTTCGCTTCTGTATGCTTTCAGATAACGGTGGTTTGAGCCCAACCATTGGTGACATATATTCGATACACTCATGCTAAATGAGTGGTCGGTCACGTATGGTCGGGTTACAAGATGTTCTTGTTGAACCTTGGTGTACTACCCTCTAGAGGTACACCATTGGAAGGTGGTCCCATAACTTGTCATTGTTTGAAATCCAATCTCCAATAAGCGTATTGCAGTTTTTGATTATATGCTATATAAATATGTGGAGTGTGAGATGTAAGCGTCATGCTAGATGGTTATTTATTTGTGATTTGATAGACATTATAATAATATCACCAGATTTTGATATATCAAAAATGTTTTGGGTTATTGTAAGGTAAAAAAAACCATCTGTATTTACGTGTGGACTGGTCTTACGATTATCGTTTTCTTTCAAAAGGATTTTCTAAAGTTAAGCAAGATGTTTGTGTTATGAATTTATCACTGAAATTATTCCATACCGATCAGGGTGAATTTTGCTTTGCTTCAAATGTGCTTGGGTCAGACCGACTATATTATCAGGTTAGGTTTTTCTTAGAGCTTCAAAAGAGGAGCTGGAGTCGAGACATATATCTGTATGTTCTGGTAATATATTATATTCCGTGTGTTGTATTGGAATGTATGCATACTCTGATGTTGTAATATACAGTTTTCTTTTTTGTATAAAGTATTTGATATTATATTTTGTCCATTCCGCTGTGAGACTCTGATCTTCTTATTCTTCTATTCTAAAATCTCTTTCTTTCTCTTCTCACCCTCTAACTTCTTTCTCCTAACTATCTGTTTTTCTATGCAATTTGAGTTAACACGGGTTGTTAAATGTTGGCTTAAACTGTATAGAGAAAGTGGGTCGTTACATGGTTTCCATTAAACAGAGACCTAAGGGCATTGGTATTTATATGTCATGGTAACATACGTGCAGTAAAGTTCACTTTCAAATACCAATCCTTAATTTTGTTCTTTGTTGACCAAAAAGAAATTAACTCAGCCATAATGACAGGTTATGTAACGGAATGCAACATTTCTATGAAAGGTACTATATATTATATGTAGCATCAAAATTTGTATCAGATACATAAAATTGACATATATATATATACCATTGTTATTTTATAACAGATACTGCAATTAGATTTGCAAAGCAGAATATGAAGTGTATGGAATAAATTATGATGGACATGGAGAATCTTCTGGATTGCAGGGATATATACCAAGCTTTAATGGCGTTGTTGATGATTGCTCTCGGTATTTTATGAGTATTGATGGTACTTTTCTTAAGAGCCACTTTTTATTAAATTTTTTCTTGTTTGCAATATTGCTATTAGTATTTAGTACCCTTTTCAAAGAACAATCATATAATGTAGAAAGTACAACATCAACAGATATAACAAAGGGTAATTAACTTGTAATTGGGTGCAGTGATAGGAAACATGAGTTAACTGTGATCTGTACACACAAATGAATGCTAGTATGTAATAGAAAGGAGCTTCTAGTAGTTGAATAAACACATATGGAAATATAGAAAATTTACTGTAAAATCAACTTGATTAACATAAAATCAGCCATGATGAAGAGCATAAAGGTTTATGCTTTATTACTAATAATGAGATAAAGTCAATATCAAACCAATACTACATTGAAGAATAATATTCCTATATACTTTTCTATACTATACAGTAAGTATTTATTGACAATTAAGTTGCAGAAAGAAAGGTTGGGATGAGTTTAAAAACAAATGGAGGAATGCTTATTTATGAAAAGGAAAAGACATGTATAGTTGACTTAAATTTGATAGACAATATGTTTTTCTTTACAGTGCTCTATTTTTGCAACTGGGCTTAATGATTGCTGCTAAATTTGGGAACATAAATGCTAACCATTCATGGCAAAGAAACAGAAACATAAAGGAAAATTTATATCAAAACATCACATATGGAAATACTTGTTAGATTAATTTACAAATTGGGAGATCAAGAAGGACAATACAATATCCATGGTAATCAATCTAAATTTCCGATGATTTTCATTATTTGCATGTAAGACTATATTGGAGGAGTTCATATAATTAACATAGAACTGATACAAAATTGACAATTAACAAAAGTATAATACAAAAAAAAATCTAAATGGGCTATATATGTTAGAAAATTTTCTCATACATCGAAAATACTTAATTTATATAACTTCATAGCTAAATTAACCAAGTGTATAGTATAATTTTACAACACCTTAGTTTTATCTTCTTCCATAATTGTACGTAGATAAAATAGAAATTTGCATCTCATTGAATTTAGAATTTATACTTCTTGAACCATGCAAATGAAAGTAACCTAATTAGCATAGGAAGAAAAGGAAGAGGACCCAAAATTTTATGTCATACTATTTGGATATTAAAAAAGAATCATATACCAATACAGATGTCCAATTCTGTAACGACCCACATTTTTGACCGTTCAAATCGACAATAGATCACCACACTTGTCGACCCGAACAAATCATAAATACAGGCAGTTATTGGGAAAAGAAGAAAGAAGAGAAAAACAATAACAGAATCTCACAGCGGAAGGACCACATATAATACACAATAAAAGTTTAAAACAGTTAATATATATATACATATATATACACACATCAACTATCAGAGTTATACATATACAGGTTTCATCACATGGCAGCGGAAATAAAATGCAGCGGAAATACATATATATATACATATATGTATGATAGATATATACCAATCTTCATCTTCAGCCTCCAAGGTACAGTCATCTTCGGTAACTGCAACGTTTGCTGACCCGAGCGTATTGCATAAAAGAAAACACAACAAACACTCGGATCAACATTAAATCATTCTCATATTAGTCAAATCAAAATACGAAATAACATCAGTGTCATGGGTGCAGTAACTCAAGAGATGTTACGGAATTTTCCATCTCTCAAGGATCCGTTAAACTAATACATAGATAGTATAATACGCTATTATGATAGTGTCTACTCAGTAAAGTATAAATACTGAAGTGCTAAAGTGCTAAAAATAAATAAATATGATGATAGTATATAATTTTTAGCAATAAACATGCGTTTAGTAGACTTTTAATTTTGCAAATTAATAAATTAGTATATTTAATTATGTTAAAATACACATAATTTAAGCTACAATCGGGGAAAAAAGCGGACCAATAATTTTCGGATGTCGATATGCCTTTATCCGCATTCGCATCCGCTTTCCCGGATATCGGATATTCATCCGCTTTTCGGATACAGATGCGGACGGATTTTGGATTTTTCGTGTATCCATTGACAGCTCTAGATCCAACTAGATTCCTCAACATTTATTTTATTTGTTTTCATATATATGCTGATATATGATATGACTTATCACCAGTGACATTTGATGATTTGTTTGGATGTGTATTAACATTGGACCCTTATTTTAGATATTCTTGAATGTCAAAATAATAGATGGATTTTTTTAAAACAGAATTTTAAATATAATATGTTTAAAGGGAATTTAAGATATTTATTTAGAAACTACGTTTATAAATAGAAATGAAAGTAAAGACGACTATTGAATTTTTTTTAAGGAAGTGGATTATTATTTTAAAGAGAGGCTAACTATTATATTAATAGTAAATGTTGAAACAAAGTACCTCTATAAAATGTGGAAATGAATTATTATTTAGTTAATAATAATTAAAGCAATAATCCAGTAATTTGAATTCATTTAGAGAAATTTAGGAAGTATAAGAACTTGTTTATAGTTAAAGGAAATCTTAAGAAGTTTATATTTACATCTAAATTGGAATTTAAATATATAAAAATATTTAAAGGGAATTTTATTTTCAAATAGAAATATTATTTAAAACAAAATTATAAATGGAATTGAGCAGTAAAATTTAAGTGCAACAAATAAGACGAGAAGGTAATTTTGTAAGAAATGTTTATAAAGAAGTGAAATAATAATATTCATAATTATTATTAAGAAATTCAAGAAAATTTAATCGGAGTATGAATTTGGAAGAATACAAGAATAGAGTTTTAAAAATTGATATTTGAAATAGATTTGAATTTTCCAGCTACAAGTGGAAATTTTAAATAAGATATATATAACTCTATAATTAGAAGTTATAATAAGATTAAATTGGAATGGGAATTATAAATTCAAGTCGAGGAAGGATGTGTATTAAGGGTTATTATTCACGGATGAGGTGAATAAAGGTTGAAACAAATACTTGGCAAACAAGAATTGTTAAAAGGAAATTTCAAATGGGGTTATGTGAAATAAATTCTATAATTAGAAGTTATAGGGGGATTGAAATTTGAAACTTGATTTATGAAATCGAGCCTAGTATGGATTGTATTGAAAATATTATTCACGATAAAGGTGAATAAGGAAGATAAAATAAGTGGTGTGGGGAAAATAGAAATTTATAAAAACAAGTTAGAAAGGATTTTTGAAATTATAAATTCTTACTGAATAATATAATATAGATACAGTTTTTAAATAATAAATATTGGAATTTGTAAATAATAAAAGTGATAATAGAATTGGAACTTGAAAAGGAAAATTCGAATTAAATCGGCCAATTTAGTCAAGAATGGATTGGTATAAAAAGTTATTATTCACGGGTGAGGTGAATTGGGGTTGAAGCGAATATTTTGCAAATAAGAATTTTTGAAGGAAATTAGAAAGGGCTTTTAAATTATAAATAATAATTGAATTGGAGATGAACTCAGCTGAGTAATATAATGTGGATTATATTAAAGGATTTTATATACGGTTTATAAATAATTAATATTATTAGCAAGAATTTGCGAAAGTTAGACACGAATATTTCGAATAGAAGTTAGAATAGAAATGAATGAATCTTGCTGAAATAAACCTAGAATGAGAGGAATAAACATATACAAATGTTTATAAAGATTTTTGGAATAAAGAAGTGAAATGGAACTTGGTTTACAAAGGTTAAAAATGAAATTGAATTGGTTAATGAAAATACATCGTTATAAGAAATATCTTGTTTCAATTTAGAAATAAATATTTAGCAAATATTTTGCAAATCGAATCCTTAAAAGAATATTTCATAAAGTTTGTAGCAATGTTGTAAATACTATATTTGAATAGTTATAATTTGAGATAAACCTTTCATTTAAAATGGAAATTGTTATTTGGAAATTCTATATCGTTAGAAAGTAAGAAATGAAGTTAATGGAAATTAGAAACTGATCGGAGATTAGTTGAGATGGATGGTTTTCTGAATGTCGATCTGATGTGGGTTTCGACCTTCGGGATTGACATTTAGAGAATTATTCTCTTACAAATTTTACGGTTTGGAACTAATGGGCAAAATGAAAAGTGTGTTCAAAAGGTATTGAAAATAAATGGTTTTGAATATTCTTATACTAATATAAGAAGAGGAATGAATATTTCAGACATTGGGAAAATTAAGAGATTTGATTAACGAATGATTAACTAAAGAGGTAAAATGTTGAATTAATAAATTCAGTTTTTCTTTTATGGATGAATGGTTGTTTATATTTGATAGTTAAATAACCGACTATCAAATCTGGCCTAAAGTGATTGTTGGTACGGAGAGACCAGGATCGAATTTATATTCGAAAACCATTCCGACCAGCAAATACGTCAACGTTGAATATACCAAACGCTGATCGAGATGGAGTATTGAAGACCGTAAAGCTTTGTAAAGCGGAAGAACTACTTAAAATCTCTGGTTTAGCGGCCAGAGATATACTGTGGTTCTGTCGTGATTGGAATTTACGGTTTGCACGGACTTCTCGCTACTGATCTATAGGGTGATTCCTAGGATACGGTAGGAGAGTACCTTCGGTATGTCCAGTCTCAGGGCAACTTGTATGGATGAACTTCTAACAAAGTATTTCCAAAAGAATCACGTACATTGGTTTTTACCAACGTATTTCTGTTAGTGGCGGAGAAGGGCACTTCTCTTAGTTTAACGACCAGAATATTTTTGTGGACGTCAATTAGTGATTTGGTAGATCTGACGATGTGCCATTCAAAGTGAATGTTGGCCAGATGTTCCAGAAGAATATAAATAAATAATCAACTAAATAAGTTATGACCTCAAGCCTCATCAACCGGGGAATGACAAAAAATCGAGCAGGCAGCATGGTTATGTGGGTCGCACCCATTAGGGTGTATTGTCACCATCTAGAGAATATTCGTATTCGTTACTTTTTTCACTTCTGTATCTCCCGGGAACAGTTATGTTGCAAGCAACCATAGGTGACAATATATTCGATACACTCAAGAGAAATGAGTGGTCGGTCATGTGTGGGACAGGTTGCAAGACGTTCTTGTTGAATCCTGTGTATTCCTTTCTAGAGATACACTATCGGCAGGTGGTCCCATACCTTGTCATAGTTGGAAATCCAATCTCCAATAAGCGCCCGCGGTTTTGATTGTATACTATATATATGGAGCGTAAGATGCAAGCGTTCCGCTAGATTGATATTTATTTGTGATTAGACATTATTATAATATCACGACAAGATATTAACTTCAAAAAAATGTTTAGGGTTATCGTAAGGTAAAAACCATCCGTGTTTATGTGTGGATTGGTCTTACGATTATCTTTTTCTTTCGAAAGGATTGTTAACGTTAAAATCAAGTTGGATGCTACCAATAATTTAGTGAGTTTTCTCACGCTAGTTCACCAGACTGACAAGTGCGTTTGTAATGCTCGGGTCAGACCCAATTGGGTCGAACCGAGTTGTACAGGTTCAGGATAAGATACTAAATTCCAGGAGACGAGCTGAAGAGTTCAGACATATGATTCATATATTCCGCTGTGTGTTGTAAACAAGGACATATTGTTATAACTGTCCAGATGAATTGAATGTCTGCTATACTGATAAATTGTAAGCATTGTTTCAAGTTTTCCAATAAAGATTTATTTCTGTATTATATTTTATTCCGCGATGTGAGACTGTGTATTATTGTTGTTTCTTCTTCTTTCTTCTATTCTTTCTATTTCTCATCCTCTTACTTCTTTCTATTAGCTTTCTGGGATTACGGTACTTGAATTTGGACATGGAGTGTATAAATGTCTGGATTCGAGAGTCGAAATTTCCAGGACGCTACAGTTGGTATCAGAGCAATGGTTTAGGAATAACCTTGGCTTTGTCGTATAACTCGATAGATATGGGGTTAGTAATACCCTAAATTGAGTTTGAGTGTATATACATATATATATAAGAGCGTATTTGTAGAGTCTAAAATGTTTTGTATTGTGTTATTTGATCGGTTCAATTCTGGATCGGTAACTGACACAATATTGTTTTGTAAAAAGGTTAAATAAAATAATTTTGCCCAAATTATATTTTGTATAGAAAAGAAATGGTTTTCTAAAGGTATATTGGTATAGGACTGTTTGATTTGTTTGAATGGAATCCAAATATGATTATCAAATTAGAATGGATTAATATAACCAAAAGATAAGATAAAGGGTGTCTGAAATAAAAATTAATACTTGAAAATATAAATTGGAAACTAAGAAAACCAATTCCAATATCATGAATTGAACGATTGAAACTTGACTTAAAAAGGGCAAGTTTAATAAAACTTGGGATTGTGTTATTAAATACACATGAATTCATGAGAATTGAATAAAAGGGATTTTTGCAATAAGAATCAGAATATGAAATGAAGATAACTAATGTGAGAAATCAATTAGTTATAATAAATTATAACTTGGCTAAAATAGGATCAGTGAATTAATATGAAATGAAAAATGCTTGAATTCAAGTTGAAACGTCAATAAATGGAATGTTGATAATTTAAATTGAGCTCGACGCCTCTAGTTTGAAAATGTCGAGTAAGACAAGAAGTAAAGTGGAGTGAACCCAATTCAAATAGAATAACTAAATATGACTTGGAAGAATAAATCAAATTGAGTTTGATTGAAATTAAAATTTGGACTCAAATGTAAATGGACTCGTATATTAAAAATTTAACCTGAAACTTGAACTAAGTAAAACTTGACTTATTTATAAGTAAGAGTGTGTGTGTGTGTATGTATATATATATATATATATATATATATATATATATATATATATGCGACCATGGATGTTTTAACTATCATTAGTTAAGAAAGAGAACAAATTGATGGATGAATTGGTGAATTTGAAGTAAGAAGTTAAATCGTTTATAGTCAGTTAGGAACATAGGTGCATATGATTAAGTAGGGTTATGAGATGGAAGCAGATATGTGAGAACAATACGGGATGCCCGACAAAAAGGTACATGTTTAATTCAATATGGGATTTTATGAGCCTATTTGGCAAGCCACTTGGCTTTTTGATTTTCTTTTTGACTGGAGAGGGCCCAGACAGGCATTCTGTAGTTGTACTGATAAACTTGTGTAAAGGAGGTGCTGGTGAAATTTTTCAAAAATTTAAGGAGTTAGAAAAGTTTTCAACAATTTTGAAAATTTTTGTTAGCAAAAAGTTAATGTTCAATTGGAAATTGAAGTTAAGGATTTTGAGTGAACTGATGAGTTGGTTGTTGGGGACTAAGGGTGTTGAGATCAATGTCGAGTTGCATGAGTGGATTGTGGGAAGTGAATAAGATGTAGCACCTTTTCCTACATAATAATTTCGGGGACGAAATTCTTTTAAGGGGGAAGGAATGTAACATCCCGTATTTTTCGACGTTTAATGTTGAGTGATTAAAATGTTGAAGTATTTGATTTGAATATAAAATTGTTGTTAATATAAAAATTTTCCATTTAATTTATTTAATAAGGATATTTTTATTCGTTAAATATAAAGTGTTTGAAATCAATTTATTATTTAAATGACATTATCGATATATGTAAATAGTGATATTTCAAATGATTTCAGAATTCGACAAGATAAATTCCATCGTTTAGAAATAGTGTATTATTACTGATTTTTGTATTTTCGTAACATTTAAATTTATTGATTTAACATACGATCAGTGAATGCCTGAAAATAATTAAATCTAATTTAATTTTAATCGTCAGTTTAAATTTATATCTTCACCATACGATCGAATAGGGCCTTGAAACTTGTTCCAATGAGTTCAGAATAGCAGTATTACCTTAGAAATGCCTTTTTTGCGTTTAAATAGGTGTTAGAAATCAGCGCGATATTTTAATTAAATAAATTTACAGCGGTTCAAAATAAAATAGGGTAGCCTAACAATATATATTACCGACGAAGTACACCCCTATTCCTTTCAAGTGAAGGTATTCTGAAGCCTAATCTAACATAGCTGCCTCGTTCTTTCAAAATCACGACGTCATGTTCCTTTCAAATCTTTTCTGCAAACCTATTTCTTCCCATCAAAGGAAGTTCTGTGCAAGCTACTCCTTCACATGGCTATACCAAGGCTACTTGTACTAGCTGGAATGGATGTTGTTCCTATCGTCTCCCTTCACACTATATAAACCGAGCCAATCCTTCATTAATCCTCATCCCAAATCACACGAAAACATTTAGCCCCTTTCCATTTCTCTTGTTGTAAATCGATTTCATCAAAAAGAAAAAGAAAAAGAAAAAAAAAGGAAATCAAATAGGAAACCGCAAATCAAAATTTGTGATTTAACCTACAAGTTTCTGAAACCGAAATCCATTCCTACCTTCTACCTTTTCTTACATTCATTTTCCCAATTAAGAATTGGCCCTCCAAAAAAATTAAAATAATAAAATAAATAAATAAAAACAATTATCGCAAGATGTTTTGGAGCACTCGAAGGCCATTAGATCGTGATTCAGATCCGCGATGTCCTTGAGGCTCCCTGGAGGCGCGCGTGTACTGGGTATAAGTGGTGGTTTGATTTGTGGCGTGGGGGTTGAGATAGTACGAGAGGTTCTTAGCGATTTCAAGGGAGTCGCTGTTTAGTTGGTCAATGGGATTTTGAGAAACGCGGTCTGAGAGTCAGGCCTATGATTATGGGTCTATAAAGGATAGCGTTGAATTTACAAGTGATGAGGGAGCGAAAGTTGAACAATGGAGATGTCGATGTTGGATTCAATGAGTTGCGGTCCGACACTGGTAAGAGAAATTGGAGGTGTACTGGAGTGCGAAGGTATTGATGATGAACTGGAGCGAGTTTCAGAATTTTTGTTATTTATTTAAAGGAGCAACAGTTGGGAAAAATATCTAGGAAACTTATCTGTTGCGTTTTCAAATGGGATCGGTGCATGACAGTCAATGTAACACCCCACCTCCGCCAGGGTAACTCTTGCAAGCACACTAGCTTTGGAGGGGCGTTAAACAAGGTAAACATGCATGCAGATATCACAAGACAGAACATATAAGTAAAACAGAGTAGTAAAGCAGCGGATAAAACTTAACATTTCAAAACCATAGTTAAGTTACAACAAAGTACTTGATCATTATTTTCCAACAAACAAAGTCTAGCATAAACTAAAAAACTGAAATACATAAAGTACTATCCCCAAAGTGAAGTGATAAACCATAGCTAGCTCAATGTCCAAAACCGTACATGAGCAAATCCCGTAAGCAAGCTGTAAAGATCCAAGCTAAGCTCCAATGTTCCCACCCTGAGAACCTGAGGGGGGGGAACGGAAGAAAAGAGGCGAAAGAAAACAGGTCAGTCAAAAAGACTGGTAAGCCCTAACAACTATCTGTCCATGAACTAGTAAAGTTAACTGGCATGAGAAGCTGAGATGAACATAAGGATAACAAAATACTAGCATGGTGATTTACTAACAAGATAGATAAAGGTGTCATCGCATAATCAAGGTTAAGTTTTTGCACCACGGGTGTACTAGCATTCTAACATGTCAAGTAAAAACAAGAATTGATCCCTTGGCCCAAGCTTGGCCCAATATCATGAGATGACCTAAATCAAGGTCCAACTACACGGTCTAGTTGATCGGCTCCCTATAAGCCTAACTCGTCAAGTGTCGGTGTCATACGGCCCAAACATGCAATGTAGTTAAACTGCGCTAGGTCCACCCTAGGGTGTATCAAGTCCTAGGGTGTCAACCTCGGACACCAATCAAGTATGCACAGTCTAGATCTACTGGTACCCGTGCCTGATTTTCCAACTCCGGACTATGTGCACGACCACAGTCCGCCTGGACCTACACCGGCGTACCTACTCAGCCGTCGTTTTGGTCGCTTACATGTCAGCCCAGTAATCGTGCCCCACCCTAGCCTAGTCCTAGGGTCTTATGATACTATCAAGAGGGTTACTGCTGAAAAGGACCACGCAACTAGGGTTTCCTTAACGGTTTAAATGTGGTTAACCCGATCCAAACGTGGATTAAATTGGTTTAAGTGTACCCAAGGTTCATGGCTTAACCCCGATTAACCCATCAAGCCCAAATTGATTAAGTATTAAGTGGACCATGACTTAACCCTAATCAGGAGGCATTAATTAACTTAATGTGCTTTAACCTCTCACATTAGACCTTGTTGTGGTTACTAGTTAAGCCGGGCGGGTCCGGGTAGCTTTACACCACAACTTGGTCTAACCTCGGGTTCGAGCACAACATGACCAACTTCTCACATTGGGTCCTATTGTTTGTAGCCACTAGTTAAGCCGGGCGGGTCCGGGTAGATTTATGCTACAAACTCAACCCAACCTCGAGTTGGCCACACTCATATTTTCTAAGTGTCATGTCCATTATGTTTCCAAAACATAATTACAAGCTAACATATCACGTTATGTTATAAAAACCATGTTTATGTCATAATGTTACCCAACCCCAGCGTAATCCCATCGTTTACATAGTCGCAACAACGCATAAAGGATAAAATAGGGAACTTGGCATAATCATGACAAAAAGGTGTTGAAGCCACAAGTTTAACATGGTGGCATATGAAATGTACATATGTTCATATACTTGCATATTGCATCATTAGGCTTCAAAAGCATGCATAAAACCAAACTTAGCATATGAGTGATACATGGTGATAAATGACATGTAGAAGTTGCTAGAAGTTCGCATTTAGCCTCACATGCAAGTTATCATAAGGGATATGATAACTTTCATGTTGCCAAAATGCAACCTTTAATATAAAGCTTGGAGCTTTATGCTCACAACCTCAAGTTTAACTTGCATAACATGATAACATGTGTATAATGATCAACCCAAACTTGCATAACATAGCAACATGTGTCATACATCATGATTAAACCAACTTGCATAACATAATGATCAACCAAACTTGCATATCATAATGATCAACCCAACTTGCATCATTCATTTAACATTAGAGTTCAATAAAAAGAAAGTAGAAAAGGGCTTACAATGCTATGAAGACACAAATGAATATTTATTATAAAGATTGAGACGAAGCCCTTATGCAATCACCAAAAAGACCCAAATATGAAAGCTCCAATGAAAAACCCTTGAGCCAAATCAATAAAAACCCTTGCTTTGAAATGGAAATGTTGCAACTTGACTTGAATGCAAACTAAGAACACTCATACAAGCTTGAAAACACTTGTATGAACTCACAATCTCTCATAGAAATAAACTTAGGAATTTTAGCATGAGAGTGGAGGCCATGAGAGGAACAACTTTGACATAGTTTAGTTGTAGGATTTCATAATGGTGATTTAGGCTAGGTTTAGGGGTCTTTTTATAGAAGATTAGGATAGTATTAGCCATAGGATTAACCCTAGATTCAATCAGAGCCATCAAATCTCGTCACTAGCCAACAAAACAGGTCAAAACAGCCAGAATGGTGCACCAGGTTGCCTGGGTCCGACCAGACAGGTCGACCCCCAGGTCGACCCTGGGGTCGACTCCCCAGTCGACCTGGTCCCCCCCAAGTCGACTCCCAGGTCGACCCCCAGGTCGACCTGGTCTGGGCGGGATTTTTCCCGCCTACCCTGATTTTTCTGAAATTTGAATCTGTTTTGAATTTGAATTTTTCGTGAAACTTCGCGAGGCCATATCTCGGTCATACGGACTTCGATTTTCGAAAACTCGGACTCTATTTCGCGTATTTTTCCGAGACGAACGCAATGGCACATCCCGTTTCCCTTGATTCAGAATTTATAGTTTAATTCTGCCTTGATTTATGTTATAACATGTTATTCAAAAATACGGGTTGTTACAGTCAAAGCTAGTTGTTTGCATTGGGGTGGAGTTGAAGCAGTGTAGTGGGTACATAAGGAAGTTAGGTCTGAAAGGAGTTCGCTTGTAGATCATTATTTACTGTGAACTGGTGAATGAGGTGAGGAGTTACTTGGATTTTTCTTTGGCTGATAGGTTGAGGCATAGTAGTGGTAGTAGGCTGATGGTCCAATACTGATGGGTTATGCAGAAATGGTTGAGGCCTATTTTCGGTGGTGAAGCAAGGGCAGACAAATGGTTGTGGGTTGATTGGAAATTGTTCGAGGAATTGTCGAAGTGAGACAGAAAGTACTTTGGGCGACTGAAGATGGTGATGGTTGAGTTGGCATCATAAATAATTCGAAGATCATTAGGTATATGTTTTTTTTGGTAATTTAAATTTACATTGAAAATTATTTATTTATTTTAATAGTCAGTTAAAATAAATAACCAGTTAATTGTTAATTAAAAATAAATAATCATTTAATCATTATATAAAATTTAATAATCATAGGAGTTTGATAAAATCATTGGAGACAAGTCGGGTCGATTCGTAGACGCAGATATGGAAATAAAATGGAATAATCAGCAAAGGAAAAATCGAGGTGAGTTAAACTCACTCAGTTAAATTATTGGGAACTATTTTTAATAGTTCAAATTTTATTGCTTGCTTATTGGATGATAATTGCTTGATATAAAGTGATAATACTATATAATAATATTATACAATAATAATATTAATGATTGATGATTGGATAATGCCCGTAGTACCATTAGCGGATGCCTGCAGTACCATTAGCGGATGATTTCCCTATACGCCTCACAATATATATAATGGATGACCTTCTATACCCCGATATCCTGCCTTAAAGCAGGATGGGTATTATTATTGTTGACTAACATCTGTGGATGCAGGAAAAACTGGTTGGAGGGATCCAACTAGATTCCTCAACATTTATTTTATTTGTTTTCATATATATGCTGATATATGATATGATTTATCACCAGTGACATTTGATGATTTGTTTGGATGTGTATTAACATTGGACCCTTATTTTAGAAATTCTTGAATGTCAAAATAATAGATGGATTTTTTTTAAAACAGAATTTTAAATATAATATGTTTAAAGGGAATTTAAGATATTTATTTGGAAACCACATTTATAAATAGAAATGAAAGTAAAGACGACTATTGATTTTTTTTTTGAAGGAAGTGGAATATTATTTTAAAAAGAGGTTAACTATTATATTAATAGTAAATGATGAAGCAAAGTACTTTATAAAATGTGGAAATGAATTATTATTTAGTTAATAATAATCAAAGCAATAATCCAGTAATTTGAATTCATTTAGAGAAATTTAGGAAGTATAAGAACTTGTTTATAGTTAAAGGAAATCTTAAGTAGGTATATATTCACATTTAAATTGGAATTTAAATATATAAAAATATTTAAATGGAATTTTATTTTGAAATAGAAATATTATTTAAAACCAAATTATAAATGGAATTGAGTAGTAAAATTTAAGTGTAACAAATAAGACGAGATGGTAATTTTATAAGCAACGTTTATAAAGAAGTGAAATAATAATATTCATTATTATTATTAAGAAATTCAAGAAAATATAATCTGAGTATGAATTTGTAAGATATACGAGAATTGAGTTTTAAAAATCAATATTTGTAATAGATTTGAATTTTCCAGCTGCAAGTGCAAATTTTAAATAAGATATATACAACTCTATAATTTGAAGTTATAATAAGATTAAATTGAAATGGGAATTATAAATTCAAGTCAAGGAAGGATGTGTATTAAGGGTTATTATTCACAGATGAGGTGAATAAAGGTTGAAACAAATACTTGGCAAACGAGAATTGTTAAAAGGAAATTACAAATGGGGTTATGTGAAATCAATTCTATAATTAGAAGTTATAAGGGGATTGAAATGTGAAACTTGATTTATGAAATCGAGCCTAGTATGGATTGTATTGAAAATATTATTCACGATTAAGGCGAATAAGGAAGATAAAATAAGTGGTGTGGGGAAAATAGAAATTTATAAAAACAAGTTAGAAAGGATTTTTGAATTATAAATTCTTATTGAATAATATAATATAGATACGGTTTTTAAATAATAAATATTGGAATTTGTAAATAATAAAAGTGATAATAGTATTGGAACTTGAAAAGTCAAATTGGAATTAAATCGACCAATTTAGTCAAGAATGGATTGGTATAAAAAGTTATTATTCACGGGTGAGGTGAATTGGGGTTGAAGCGAATATTTTGCAAATAAGAATTTTTGAAGGAAATTAGAAAGGGCTTTTAAATTATAAATAATAATTGAATTGGAGACGAACTAAGCTGAGTAATATAATGTGGATTATATTAAAGGATTTTATATACGGTTTATAAATAATTAATATTATTAGCAAGAATTTGCGAAAGTTAGATACAAATATTTTGAATAGAAGTTAGAGTAGAAATGAATGAAGCTTGTTGAAATAAACCAAGAATGAGAGGAATAAACATACACAAATGTTTATAAAGAATTTTGGAATAAAGAAGTGACATGGAACTTGGTTTACGAAGGTTAAAATGAAATGGAATTGGTTAATGAAAATACATTGTTATAAGAAAAATCTTGTTTCAATTTAGAAATAAATATTTAGCAAATCAAATCCTTAAGGGAATATTGTATCAAGTTTGTAGCAATGTTGTAAATACTATATTTGAATAGTTATAATTCGAGATAAACCTTTCATTTAAAATGGAAATTGATATTTGGAAATTCTATTTCGTTAGAAAGTAAGGAACGAAGTTAATGGAAATTAGAAACTGATGGGAGATTAGTTGAGATGGATGGTGTTCTGAATGTCGATCTGATGTGGGTTTCGACCTTCGGGATTGACATTTAGAGAATTATTCTCTTACAAATTTTACGGTTAGGAATTAATGGCCAAAATGAAAAGTGTGTTCACAAGATATTGAAAATAAATGGTTTTGAATATTCTTATACTAATATAAGAAGAGGAATGAATATTTCAGACATTGGGAAAATTAAGAGATTTGTTTAACGAATGATTAATTAAAGAGGCGAAATATTGAATTAATAAATTCAGTTTTTCTTTTATGGCTGAATGGTTGTTTTTATTTGATAGCTAAATAACCGACTATCAAATCTGGCCTAAAGCGATTGTTGGTACAGAAAGACCGGAATCGAATTTATATTCGAAAAACATTCCGACCAGCAAATACGTCAACGTTGAACATACCAGGCGCTGATCGAGATGGAGTATTGAAGACCATAAAGCTTCATAAAGCAGAAGAACTACTTAAAATCTCTGGTTTAGCGGCCAGAGATATACTGTGGTTCTGTCGTGGTTGGAATTTACGGATTGCAAGGACTTCTCGCTACTGATCTATAGGGTGATTCCTAGGATGCGGTAGGAGAGTACCTTCGGTTTGTCCAGTCCCAGGGCAACTTGTATGGACGAATGTCTGACAAAGTATTTCCAAAAGAATCACGTACGTTGGTTTTTACAAACGTATTTTTGTTAGTGGCAAAGAAGGGCACTTCTCTTAGCTTAACGACCAAAATATTTTTGTGGACGTCAATTAGTGATTTGGCGGATCTGACGATGTGGCATTCAAAGTGAATGTTGGCCAGATGTTCCATAAGAATATAAATAAATAATCAACTAAATAAATTATGACCTCAAGCCTCATCAACCGGGAAATGACAAAAAATCGGGCAGGCAGCATGGCTATGTGGGTCGCACCCATTAGGGTGTTTTGTCAACACTTGAGAGAATATTCGTATTTGTTACTTCTTTTTGCTTCTGTATCTCCCGGGAACGGTTATGTTGCTAGCAACCGTAGGTGACAATATATTCGATACACTCAAGAGAAATGAGTGGTCGGTCATGTGTGGGCCGGGTTGCAAGACGTTCTTGTTGAACCCGGTGTATTCCTCTCTAGAGATACACTATCGGCAGGTGGTCCCATACCTTGTCATAGTTGGAAATCCAATCTCCAATAAGCGCCCACGGTTTTGATTGTATACTATATATGTGGAGCGTGAGATGTAAGCATTCCGCTAGATTGATATTTATTTGTGATTAGACATTATTATAATATCACAACAAAATTTTAATTTCAAAAAAATGTTTAGGGTTATCGTAAGGTAAAAACCGTCCGTGTTTTTGTGTGGATTGGTCTTACGATTATCTTTTTCTTTCGAAAGGATTGTTAACGTTTAAATCAAGTTGGATTCTACCAATAATTTAGTGAGTTTTCTCACGCTGGTTCACCAGACTGACCTGTGCGTTTGTAATGCTCGGGTCAGACCCAACTGGGTCAGACCGAGTTGTACAGGTTCAGGATAAGATACTAAATTCCAAGAGACGAGCTGAAGGAGTTCAGACGTATGATTCATATATTCCGCTGTGTGTTGTAAACAAAGACAGATTGTTATAACTGTCCAGATGAATTGAATGTCCGCTATACTCTGATAAATTGTAAGTATTGTTTCAAGTTTTCCATTAAAGATTTATTTTTGTATTATATTTTATTCCGCCGTGATGTGAGACTGTGTATTATTGTTGTTTCTTCTTCTTTCTTGTATTCTTAACTTTCTTTCTATTTCTCATCCTCTTACTTCTTTCTTTTAGCTTTCTGGGATTTCGGTACTTGAATTTGGACATGGAGTGTATAAATGTCTGGATTCGAGAGTCGAAATTTCCAGGACGCTACAGAGACGGAAGAGTTGAGTGATCAAACTTAGCAGCTCTTATGGAAAGGTTTGATCCGGCCTAGTTTCTGGAGTTGGAGAGTAGTTGTAGTGTTTGTTCCTAAGTCAGACGGTATTCCCAGATTGTGCGTAGATTACCGAGATCTCAATAAGCAAACATTGAAGAATAAATATCCATTGTCATGCATTGATGATTTGTTGGATCGCTTGAATGGAGCGAGAGTGTTTTCGAAGATGGACCCAACTGCAGGTTTCCATCAACTGCGAATTGCCGATTAATGTGTTCCTTTGCCCGCTTTCAGAGGTCCAGACTTATTTTATGAATGGTTAGTAATGTTGTTTTGATTATGTAATGCTCCTGCTTATTTTTTTTATTTGATGAATCGAGTATTTCGTGGAGTGTTGAATAAATTTGTGCTAGTTTTCATTGATGATATTTTAATCTTTTCTAAGTCATCTAGCGAGCATGCGAAGCATTTGGAAGAGGTTTTGGAAATTCCGAAGAAGAATGTTTTAAAAGCCAAATTTTCTAAATGCATATTCTGGAAAGAAGAGTGAAGTTCCTTGGTCATATAGTATAAAAGGAAGGAATTTCAGTAGATCTAGGCAAAATTACAGCCGTTCGAGATTGGAAGCAACCTAGCACTCCCACAGTAGTCAGAAGTTTCCTGGGATTGGCAGGCTATTCGTTAAGGATTTTTCGAAGCTATCTAGTCCATTGACAAAGTTTACAAAGAAGCATGCAAGATTTAATTGGACAACAGAATGTGAGGTAGCTTTCAAAGAGCTGAAAGTAAGGTTAACTACTGCTTCAATGTTGCCTATTATAGATGGAAATTAGGATTCGATCGTCTATACAAATATTTCTCTTGAAGGAATAGGTGCGGTATTGACGCAAAAAGGCCAAGTTATTGATTATGCTTGCCGTCAGTTGATGCTGCATGAGAAGAGGTACATTACTCAGGTTTTAGAGTTGTTAGCTGTAGTATTTGCTTTGAAGATATGGAGGAATTATCTTTTGGGGGAGAATTTCAAATTATATACAAATCATAAATCATTGGAATATATGTTCACCCAAAAAGACTTGAACTTGGGACAACAGCATTGGTTAGAATTTCCTACAACATACGATCTAGATATTTTATATACTCCAGGGAAGGCCAATGTTGCAACTGACGCGTTTTGCAGAAAAATGCAATCATCACCAATCTTTTCATTACGCCTTCATTGCTTGAGAAGATTTCTGCTCTTCAGAAGGATGATGATTTCATTCAGAAAATTATTAAGAGAATTCGAGAAGGCGAAGTCTCGAGTTTCCAGATTGATAATAAGGGAGTTTTGAGATTGCTAGGCCACTTCTGTGTTTCGATATTCTTGAGCTCAAAAAAGAAGTGATGGATGAATGCCACAAGTCCAAACTTAGCATTCATCTAGGAGTAAGTAAAATGTATCACGATCTTAAGCGCACATTCTGGTGGAAGTCGATGAAGAGAGACATTTCTATTTATGTTAGTAGGTGTTCTACTTGTCAACAGATTAAGAGTGAACAGAAGAAAGTCGCTGGTTTGCTACAATCGTTATAAGTTCCACAATGGAAGTGGGATCAAATTTTATGGATTTCATTGATGGTTTTCCTAGAACCAAGAAAGGAAATGATAATATTTGGGTTATTGTCGATCGTTTTACGAAGAGCGCCCATTTTATCCTAGTGAAATCGACTAGAACCGCTCAGAGCCTCGCTCAGATATGTGTGAGAGAGATAGTCGGATTGCACGGAGTTCCCAACAGGATTGTTAGTGATAGAGATCTGATCTTTGCTAGTAAGTTCTGGGAAGCATTCCAATCTGAATTAGTAGGAACGAAGATCAATCTTAGCACCGCATATCATCCTCAAACAGACAGTCAGACTGAGAGGGTAAATCGTATATTAGAAGATTTATTCCGGGCTTGTATTATTGATTTTGGAGGATCTTGGGAAGATCACGTACATTAGGTTGAGTTTTCATATAATAATAGTTATCAGGCAGGCTTGAAATTATCTCCATTTGAAGCGTTGTATGGTAGACCATGTAGATCTCCTGCATGTTGGATAGAGTCTGGTAATCGATTAGTTTTGGGTCCAGATATGATCCAAGAACCTTCAGATAAAGTGGATTTCATTAAGAACCGACTGCAAGCAGCATAGAGCCGACAGAAGAGTTATGAAGATTCTAGAAGGAGAGATTTGGCGTTTTCTATTGATGATCATGTATACTTGAGAGTTTCTCTGATGAGAGGAGCGGTTCGATTTGGGAAGACGGGAAAGTTTGCACATAGATATGCTGCCCGTTTCCTATACTCGAGAGGATTGGTACTCTAGCTTACATGGTTCAATTGCCAGATTGGTTGCCCAAAGTGCATGTTGTGTTTCATGTCTCTCAGCTTCGGAAGCATGTACATGATCCAGACTTGATCATTTAATAGGCGAATCAACCGATATTAGATATTACTCTGAGTTTGGCTGTGCATAAAGAGCCGATGAAGATTATTGGAAGATAAACCAGAGTTCTAAGGAACAAGAAGGTGCATTTAGTCAAAGTGCAATGGAGTGGAGATCCTATGGACTATACATGGGAAACAGAAGATAGCATTAAGCAGGCTTATCCCAAGTGCAGAGTGGATATCTCTGACTAACTCTGGTGAGAGCTACATCTATGTCATGTTGCACTATTGTTTTGTTTCCTACTTTGATGTTGTTTCCTTTTCGAGGATGAAAAGTTCTAAGTAGGGAAGATTGTAACAATCCAGAATTTCACAACCAATTTAAAAATTACTTTTAAAGTAATTTTATCGGAAATTGCGTCAGAATTTAAAAATTCTATTTTTTTAAATCATCGCATAACCCTTAAAAAGTGAAACTTTGACAGCAACCTTAGAATCCACCGAGAAAATTTTTGTTGGATTCGGAATAATCAATCATTGCTAGGTTTCTAATTTCACATTAAACAGAGTTTGTATGGGGCCGTGAGAGGCAAACACATTTGTTATGAAACTAACGATCAGTTTACAAAGGAACATTATTGAGACAATTTCGGAATTCGACAACATTTTTTTCTCGGATTTGTATCGTCAAACAATGAAAGAATCCAAAGTTTCATAATTTTTTGAATTAGCGTGTGGGCATGCAAGAAGTAAATGTATGCAAAATCGAAGCTAATTTGAGTTAGAAAGAAAAATAAAATGGAAGGCCAAATGAACTCGGAATTAGACGGAACTTGATTCATTGGATTCATAATGACGTGTATTAGCTTGTGAAGAAATTTTATAGCAAATGGAGATTGTTTTCACTTGAGCAATCGGAGAGGAAAGGAGACAAAATTCCTACTCAAGTTCACTTTCCCTCTTTCTCTCTTCACTTCTCATTCACTTCCTCCTTACTCCTTCTTCCAAAAATTAATGGCCTCCCTAGTTACCCAAACCCTAGCTCCTCCTTCCTCCTCCCCTCCCTCCCCTAGCTACCGCACCCCTACCTGATGTCAGCCACCTCCCCCTTGCGTGCAACACAGCCCCCCTTCTCTCCCTCTTCTTCCTCCAGAACTCCTCGTTTCCTCCTCCTAAAATTTTATACACCTCCTATTACTCCTCCTACCTCCTATAGACCACTCTACCACCTTCAAAGCCTCCTCTTTTCCCTGCTACAACTCCGGACAACGGAGATTTGATTTTTGGTTGCTCCATTTGTACTGGATTTCGTCTCCATCAAGCTTGCTACCTCCAGATCTACCAATACACAAGTATTGGCAAGCGTAGAAGAGAAGTTGAGTGTTGTGGACCTTCGGGAAGCCACAATAAAGCTTGGAAAAGTCACATTCTTCCGCATTTAAAGAATTGGTGGAGTGGAACTCACGGTGAGAAATCTAAATTCAATTTGGAAAGGGGTTAGATAAGTTGATGAATCGTTAGAAAATTATTTCTAAGCTAATTGTTAAGTTAAACAATTAGTGTATGATAGTAATTAAAATTTATTAATTTCTGAAATAATTTTTGGTTAGTTAAAAATGTGATTTTTAACTAATGTATGCGATGAAAATTAGATATGTAAATGAAACCATATTGATATCATGGCATTGCAACTCGAGCTGATTTGATAAAAATTAACAATTTAAACGTTGATTAGTTGTAATTAAAAATAAAATTAACTACGGAGTAATACGATAAATATGGAATGACATAAAAATTTATTATGTTTTTTATAACCAACTAATGACATAAAAATATTATTTTCAATCGTTACGTAAGTGAATATTTAAACTTACGCCAAACTAGGATTGGAAAAATAGTGAAGTGAATTTTATTTGATTAGTAGTTGGCAATTAAAAATATTTAACCATGTTCATTGATGTTCATTACGGCTTATATGCATATATTTATATTCTTGTTAGCTCAACACTTGAACTATTTATAGATCATTTGCATTAGAAGCGTGGTATGAATATGTGACACCCGTATTTCATACTACGTGGATGGACACTTGTTGCGCCTTAAATGACATTGGGTGACTGAGTATTTATTTATTATGATTATTGTGTGTGTATTGTATGCAAGTGATGGTTTCTTGGATTAATTAAACTACACCATAGGATATAAAATAGATATTGGACTACACGACATAACATAGCCCAACATACCCACATAAACATGTAGCTGTTTGATGCTTATATGATGTGAACCATATTGCAATCATTTATTTGATGTTATACGACAATAACAAACAACTGAAGATCAGGTATACAACATATTGATCAGATATGAGCTGAGGACATGATTTGGACTAAATTAAACCCATAAATAAATTTGCAAGATATATTAATAAATCCTACACAGGTCGGGAGAGGACAAAATATACGCGTCACTCTTGCGTCGTTACGGTACATGGGAATTGGAGTAATTAAATTGTACACATTGCCTGGGGGTGGTGGGTAAGGCACAATAGACGTTCACACAATTTTTATTCCCACACGGGCATTTAGATGATTTATTTTTACACATCTCTCTATGTACACATGTTGCATTGATATACTGTGATTTATTGGTGGCCTGTTGAGGCATTTGAGTTTTTTTGACCACTCCGTACAAAGAAGGTTATGGCGAATTTTTCCGAATTTAATGGTATTAGCCAAATATTTAGTCAATTAAATAGTTGGAAACCGTTTAACGAAAACGAATCGCACAGTGGTAGTTCGCGTTTTTGACTCGTAATTTTAAGTGAGTATACCGGTAGATCCGATCATCAAATTTTCTTGAAATTAGAACCATTGGATTCATTTTGAAAAGATCTTTCCAATGATAATAAAATGTTAAGATCCAACGGTCAGATCTTTAGAAATGTTTAATTCAAAATCGAATGAAAACAATGCCAGTGCATTTGAATGACCTGAAACGTCGTTCGATTGAATTGAGCTATATATATATATATATATATATATTTATATAAATAGCGAGGAATCATTTTAAATTATTATAAGCGATTTAGAACGTATGTAAGCCAATTTTAGTTGGTTTTTTAAAATAAAAATGGTTAAGTCCGATTTGGCATGGAAACTTCTAAAGTGAATTTTGAATATGTTATGATTTGAGTATTTAATGTGACGACCGAATTAAATTCTCGATTAAACCTTTTTATATAAGGTAGTGAATTTTGTAGGCCAATTAACTTAACCAAAGGAAAGAATTTGATTCGTTTATATATGCGAGAATTATTTGAAAGGACTGAGTTAATTCTCGTTTCAAATAATTAAACGATGACTAAAAGTCAAAGATATAGAAGATAGTGCAAGACCGACAATCTTCACAACGAATGAATATCTACCGATGCCTTTGGTATGGGTAGCTCCCTTGAAAAGGTTATAGTGGTAGTGGTCCGGACGTACTTGTTGATTGTCCGGATATGTGAGGACCTCTCTCTCGTATTGGACATATGGGATGCGAAATAAGGTGCCTCTGATTTCGTTCAGACCCAGAACGGACTTGTAAATGGATTATGTGTCTGACTTGGAATTTCCTTACATATTGATTTATTTTTATTAAATATATATCTATTTGGGAGCAGAGGATTTATTCTCATTGTTAACAACCTTCTCTTAGACGTATGAGCTTAGAGGTTATATATTGATAGACATCATTTGTACGGAATGAAGTGTCAACGTGGCATGCTAAGATGCTATGATTAAAGCTTTTGTTGAAAAGCAGGTCTTTATAGATGATGATCAAAGCACAGATTTAAATAGCATAGCTTTGTGTTGTAGCGTTAATTCATGAGCCTCACACCCCGGTATGAGTCTAAAGGGATAAGGGACGCAAGGAATGCATGCGTTTCTTTCTAGCTAGAAGTAGTGTCATAGTATGGAGCCCAGACATATTTACTTATGTCGTGGATGGAATGTGAGGTGCCTCGGATATAGAGCTGACTAAAAGGCTCAAGTGATAGGTCGGATAGGACTCGAAAACATATTTTTCAGGAATAATTAATCCATAAAAGTAAGAGTGGACTGGCGTTGCAGGATCAAAGGGTCACATGTGTTGATCCTGGGCATCCCGCTAGAGATGGCCCGAAACTGGTAAGAAGAACATCCCTCGCCTTAACTCATGAAGAAAATCCAATTTCCATTACGACATTGTACGATTTTAGTTGTATATTATTGGCGACATAATAGGATGGGGTACTATGCCGTCTAGGATTGATACATTTATGTTGAAATTGTTTATAAAACCACTAGACACTAATAACCATACCAAATGATTTTTGTTTTCCACGTATCAAGCATATTTAGCCATTAAAAGGTAAATCTCTATCCTCCGGCTTGTGTTGCATTACGTGATGGGACATGAGTCTTATAATGTCTTCATTTTGCTAAAAAGCATTGCGTTGTTCATAAATGTACTTATTTATATGCACTGGCAATCCAATGGAGTAAACCCGTTCCGTGTCATACGGCGTGGTCCTATGATTTGCCTTACTCTTAAATAAGTTAAGTAACTGTAGGATTTCTCATACCAGTCCCATGACTGACTCGTAGTTTATTTTTCCCTTGCAAACTCGGGTGCCCCTATTTTTACACGGGAAATCAAGTATACAGGTGATTGGCTTTCTTTTGGAAATGCACCATAGCATTGGGCGCTCTTTTGGCTGAAGATGAAGACTTATCTTTAATCATCTCTTATGAACTCTTTTATACATTATCTTATGTATAATTATATTTGATTCTGCTGTAGACTTGTTATCTATTTGGAGAAACTTGTTATGTACTAAGTACGATCCTGTATCTGTGTAACTCTGATGTTGATGGTTATGATTCTGTTATTATGATATGATGTAAATTATTCTCTGATTTTATGTATTATTCTATGTTCTGTAATCTTCTGATGTGGTTAATGTGTTGTATTCCAAACACGGACCTTGCCATCGCAGACTGGGGTTTTTGGTTCGTTTCAGCTCGCCTTCTGCTCATCATATATTTATCAGTGTCTGTAAAATTGAAACTGCATATGTAATGAGTGAACTGAGTGATGTAGTGAGGAAATTTGTATATGTGAATAATTACTTTTGTAGTAAATCATTGAGTTGTAAATAGTTGGAGTCAGAAATTTCTATTATTTCAATTATTGAAAAAAAATTTATTTAATAAAACACTTTTTAAATTCAAGTTCTATGCAGTAGTATTCTATTAAATATTTAATCCTGTTGGAGATGAAATATCTATAGCAACGTTTTTGAATGTAAAAGTGTTGCCATTGGATGGTAAAAGTGTTGCCATTGGATGGTAAAGAAGTTGCCTTTAACTCTAGGGCAACGCAGCAAAATGCATCACCAGGAAAATGTTACCTTTGATCGTTTTTTTCCTTCAACAACATTTTTTGGCTCTTCCTACATCATTTCTCAGGGGTTCCAGTAGGCCATCTATGACGTAGTACGGTATAGCTAATGCTTTAGTCATTTTAATAATAACTCGAAGGTCAAGCATATCCATTATAATTTTCTTACTTCATTCCAGTGGTGTTCGTCAAACCATCTTACTTTATTTTGGATTCATCTGCCACGTACACTTTACACAATTGTTAAAGTGGTTTCCGGTATGGTAGAGAGTGTGATACATCCGCTCTATTTAACAACCAAACACTTACATATTTCACGAGGGAGAGATTTACCGAGGAGGAGAATTGCAGAGGAAAGAGGAAGCAGAGGAGAAGAAAGAATAAATTCAATGAATGAGAAATGAGTACAAAGAGAAGTCCGTATATTTTATCTCAGTTGATGTCCAATAAAAATTTAATGTAAATATGTCCATAGTGCCATGATGTGGCACAGACAACTTTCCTACGAAGCTAAGTCACAATTCAAAGTAAAACCCAAAAGAGAAAATGTAAAATTTGAACATATTACAGCACCATTTTGCATGTTTTACAAATTGTAAAAGGTACAATTAGTGCAAAGGAAATTTAATTTTTATGAAACAAAAGACGATTTCCAACTCCAAATTTAGAGTGGAATAAGTTGTTAAGAAATAAAACTTCATTGCTTTCACCAAGCATTGATAAGAACATATCCAAGCATGTAGCATAAATGATTGATAGTTCTGTATTGCCAAGATGTAGTCCTACAAAAAGTGATTACACTGATAACGTATACAATTTATGTTTATATTTGTAACACCCCACCTCCGTTAAGGACACTCACAAAGGGAATGCCTTAACTTTGGTGGAGCATTTTAGTAAACAGAATAGAAAATTTCAAGACAGATAAACAATACTTGAGAAATTATAACTTTATTACAGCGGAAAACAGAAATCAGTATGGTTACATCATTACCAAAAACTCAAGTACATAAATATCAGTCTTGTTCAGAAAGTCATCAGAGTACAAAACTTTAAAATCATAATCTCCATAGAAGATACCATAAGAAGTTAAGCCATACTTTACGCACTTCAAGTACTTCAAGCAGAAGAAATCCGGATCAAGCTAAAGTATTCCCTCCTTGAAAAACCTGGGGGTGGGGGGGAGGAGGAAACGGAAGAAAAAGGGGCGAAAACAAGCAAGGTCAGGCATAAAGTCTGGCAAGTCCAGTGACTTTCAGCATATGAACAGATAATAATAATTATGACATGAAAATAAGCTGGATAAGAGATAACAGTAACAGGAGCAGAAGATGTACTTAGGTTAAACAGAAGAAACAGAATAATATTACTTTTCATTTCTCAACACTAATACTAGTATAACAGGATTAGGTGTCACCTCAATGTCTAAACTGAAACATAAACGGGAACAGAATAATTTCCATAGAAGAGAATGCTAGTAATGGGCCTTTACCACCCCAACAGAAACAGACAGAAACAGAATGCTAATAATGGCCTTTACCACCCGAACAGAAACAGAATGCTAATAATGGGCCTTTACCACCCGAACAGAAACAGGCAGAAACAGAATGCTAATAATGGGTCTTTACCACCCGAACAGAAACAGACAGAAACGGAATGCTAATAATGGGATTTTACCACCCGAACAGAAACAGATAGAAACAAAATGCTAATAATGGGCCTTTACCACCGGAACAGAAGGTACAAAAACAGATTAATCCCTACGGAAACAGAATGTAGAATTAGGTGTACACTAGTAAATGGGCCTTTACCACCCAACAGACAGTACCACGCAGAAACAGACAGGTGTTGCCATCCAACAGAAATAGATAGTACCAACAGAAACAGACAGAACTAAGTGTACCCTAAAGTCCTACCCCAAGCGATTGGCTCCCTAATACATAAATACCCTGTGTCGGCCCCACAGTAGGGTGTATCACTCCCTAAAGTGACAACCAATTGGCACAGACCTATTTACAGATGTCACGGCGTCTTACATCCTCAGAGGAAGACCGGGATCCATGCACGCACATGAACCAGTTGGAACGCACCATCAACACCCCTCGCCATTATCAGAATGAACCACTTATAATTAGTTTAGTAAGCGTGCCCGGACCCTACCTACTGTTGGGTCAAAGTTTTGATACCAGAAAGGGTTACTGACTAATATAGGTCCCAAATAACAGATGACACAAGTAATTTCCCTCCTAACCTTGTGTCCCCAGACTAACAGATTTCAGATTAACTTGTTTACAAGTTCATACATACAGAGTTCAGATCAACTAGTTCACAGATCAGACAAGTTTTCAGACTAACGGATCAGATATATGGATTTAACAGATTTACAGATTTGTCTAACTTTGTAATTGGGCCTACAGATTCACAAAACGGGTTTGTTAAATTCATTAGTCCAATTGGTTTAACCCTACCCACCCAACACGTTTTAGACATCATATTTATCTCAGATTTGTATCAATTAAAAATTAACGCGCAGACCTCTCACATTAGACTGACAGTTTGCGGCCACTGGTTAGGCTGGTTGGTTCCGGGCAGGTTTCTGCCGCAAACTGAATCTAACCTCGGGTTTCAAGCACGTTATGACTAACTTCTCACATTAGAACCTATTGTTTGCGGCCACTGGATGTGCCGGGCGGTGCCGGGCAGGATTACGCCGCAAACTCATTCTAACCTCGAGTTGGCCATGTTTCATGTTTAGCTAATGCATTCATTCACAGATTGTGCTAATATCAGACTAATCATGCTAATTTAACAAATTAACTTCTGTACGAGTTAAAGCAGATTATTCGAGGTTCTATTAACAAGTTTTGCTCAATTTTAAATCGATCCTACAGATTTACATACTTCAAATTTCAGCATTTCAGTTCCAACAGATTACACCATTCAACAGACTAAACAGATAACAGATCTTGTAGATTAGGCGGTTTAGTAGGTCTAGCAGATAAGGCAATTTTACCATAATTAGCAGATTAGGCAATTCAATCTAATTAGCAGTTTAGGCAATATAACAGAACTAGCGGATTAGGCAATATAACAGATTTAATCATTCCTTAAAGTTTCATTGACATATCTTGCCTAATTATAAATTTAGCCTAAACTTACATGCCCAAATCAAGGTCATAATTCATAATACAATATATGCCCCAAATTTTAGCCTTAATATTACCATTTACAGTTCATGTCAAAGCTAGATTTAATATTCTAGTTTACCATTTATGTCCAGGACTAATACACATGTAAATCATTCTCTATTATAACCAATTCAGATTATGCCAACATATTTGCTATGCCAAATTAACTTAAATAAGCTACGCCCAATACCCGTATAACATGTTTCCACAAGTTCTCTAAATACTCATGAAATGGCCCTATAGGCTCGATGTACACAACAGCGAATGGGAATAAACTAGCAAAGTTACATACTATATATGAGATCTAACATCATTAAGGGAATAGGCATAAGAAACTAACTACAATAGTTATAGGTAACTAACCACAATAGTCATGGGCGACTAATCACAATAGTTTCTTATTCAATGTCATAGGCAATAGTCTCATAGTCATGAATCATAGTCATAGGCAATAGCCTCATAGTCAATGAATCATAGTCATAGGCAATAGACTCATAGTCAATGAATCATAGTCATAGGCAATAGTCTCATAGGCAACAGTTTCATGTCCAATTAGGCATTATTATTTGTCCCAAAATTTAGCATTCGTGCGTTAATATCTTATGAGATGTGGCGCAGGCTCGTGGTGGCCTGGCTATAGAACAGAAAGAAGAAAGAGATACAAAATAAAATATATCAGAACGGACTGTACACAACCTCAAATTCAGATTTACAATCATGTCACAATTATAGTTACAGTTTATAGCGGAAAATAACTGTACTTGCCTTTAATGGTTTTAAGAAAGGATAATAAACTGTTGTTGATGCAGAAATGCTGAATTATTCCTCTTTAATTGTTGTTGTAGCTCTAAACTTTGATTTGAGATTTGATTTAGCTTTTAATTCAATTCAGGTTGGAAGAAGATGCATCAATCCAAGTTTTGATTCCAGCAGAATAGCGGCGCCATTTTTATTTTTAATTAGAACAGAGGCAGAGTATAGACAGAATGAAATTGTGTAGAGAAAATGAGGCTAGGGGGCTTTTTATATAGGATTAGACGGACGAATCTAGACAGAAAACGAGACCAGATACATCAGAATGAATCAGGTTCAAAAACTGGGTTTCGGGAGCAGGTTGACCCCCAGGTCGACTCCCCAGTCGACCTGGTCATGGGGAGGTCGACACCCCAGTCGACTCCCCAGTCGACTTGGTTGGGGGGGTCGACTCCCCAGTCGACCTGGGTATATGGGCGGGAATTTTCCTTCTCTGAGTTTGAATTTCGAATTTCTGGCTTTATTTTCGAGCTGTTTTATTTTATTTAAATTCCTGAAACTTCTGGGGGTCATAACTTGGTCATACGAACTCCCTTTTTCAAAAACTCAGACTCGATTTCATGCAGAATTCCGAGACGAACGCAATGGCTCAACCCGTTTCCCTTGATTCTTATCATAAAAATTAATTATTCTCTGATTAGTTACTTATACGTTTATAGAAAATACGGGGTGTTACATTCTCCCATCCTTAAAGGATTTCGTCCCCGAAATCTTCAAGTTAAGAAGAATGTGTCCTACCATCCAGTCATCCATCTACTCAACCATCATCCACAAGCATCCATTGTCCTTATAAATCTTCTAATGTTGTATGAACATATGCAAAAGTGTGTGTATATGTTCCTTATCTAATGCAAAGATCAGGCGGTCCACTGATTCAGTTGACCTCCTTAATGCGAACTATGTCAGTGTCATGAGTCCAACATGTATGCAATTTTCCTGTTTGATACATATTATTCTTATATGAGTAACAACCATTCACTCATATGCAACATCCATGTGATGAGTCAATCATTTTAAATACACAAAAATTGAGAATGCTCACACATCCATATGCAGTATGAGAGTGTTTTCGAGCCGATCTAGTGCCTAATGTGTCTATATGCATCCACGAGCAACCACTAGCAACCACTTGCATCCACTTGCAACCATCAAACATAACATGTCTCAAACACATGTTTACACCCATTAGTTTCTACCTAAAGTCTGAAGATTCGATCGATCGGATGAAGCGAGTACAGATAAAACAAAAACTTAGTTCCCATTAGAAATTGGTTGAGAGGATAATTCCCCTATGTATCAGCCTCGAAGACCGAAACCAATATCAGATTGACATCAAGAGGATTTCTCACTTTAGACAATGTCAAAACTGGAAATCTTAACCTTATCAGAAATATCCAGATGCTTACAGACTACTAGTACAGATCAGATTATCGAATGATTCTTAGAAGACTAAGCATGGGAAAATCCCACCATATCCCTCAAAAACCCAGAATGTATGCATTACAATCGACTTGACGCCTAACGCAGATACCCTCAAACCCCAACCTATCACCAACAGATGAGTCGTAATCCTTATGGGGTTTGAGACTATAACCAGATCAGAAACAAGACTAGTATTAAAGTGCAGAGACTCGCAGAATCAGAATGCCATAATCGGAAAGAGTTCTAACTCAATAATCAGATAAGGAAACTAAACTCTCTATGGATATTTTCCTACTTCTATCCTATCCACCAACTATGAGAGCATTCGCCTGCCTTCCCGAAGTAGGTCATGTCCACTGTCCTTGCCCCCGTTTCTTCGGGCAGTCCCTAGTGAAGTGTCCTATCTCACCACAGTTGAAGTGAGTGTCCTTCCTCTTTCGGCAATCCTTGTCCAGATGAGTCAAGCTTCCATAAGTAAAGCACTTTTTTCCTCCTTTATCTTCAGACTTTTCTTCCTTCTTTTGTGTTTCCTTTTAGCCTCCTTTGTGAACCAAGTCAATATCCATGAGTTTCTCATCCTTGGGTTGTGCTCCTTAGCCAAACTCCCTCATTCTCATCTTTACTATCTGTGTGTAACACGTTGACAAGTCCCTCGAAATCAGCCTTCATTGCACCGAAAATCCTACAAAGCTCAAAAGAAAATTAGCTGTAGGTGAGACTACTGCGGCTATAGATGGAAGTCGGGCGCTTATTTTCCCTTTGACCGTTGTCGTAGTCTTATCAAGCCTACAAAATCATGCCGCGATGAGGTTACCTCCCAGAAAGCCGGTAGCCCTGGAGAAAGAAGGAAACAGAGATTCAAACAGAGGATCAAAAGATAGATATATGGCTTTTGGTGATTACGTTTTTCAAAAATAAGCTTTACTTTTGAAAATACTTCCTTTTTAAAACCTTTTTGAAAATAGTTTTCAAAAACTTTACCAAATCTGGTAACCTTCAGCTCTGATACCAAGTGTAACACCCCACCTCCGTTAAGGACACTCACAAAGGGAATGCCTTAACTTTGGTGGAGCATTTTAGTAAACAGAACAGAAAATTTCAAGATAGATAAACAATACTTGAGAAATTATAATTTATTGCAGTAGAAAACAGAAATCAGTATGGTTAAATCTTTACCAAAAACTCAAGTACATAAATATCAGTCTTGTTCAGAAAGTCATCAGAGTACAAAACTTTAAAATCATAATCCCCACAGAAGATACCATAAGAAGTTAAGCCATACTTTACGCACTTCAATTACTTCAAGCAGAAGAAATCCGGATCAAGCTAAAGTATTCCCTCCTTGAAAAACCTGGGGGGGGGGGGACGAAAGAAAAAGGGGAAAAAACAAGCAAGGTCAGACATAAAGTCTGGCAAGTCCAGTGACTTTTAGTATATGAACAAATAATAATAATTATGACATGAAAATAACCTGGATAAGAGATAACAGTAACAGGAGCAGCAGATGTACTTAGGTTAAACAGAAGAAACAGAATAATATTACTTTTCATTTCTCTGCACTAATACTAGTATAACAGGATTAGGTGTCACCCCAATGTCTAAATTGAAACAGAAACGGGAACAGAATAATTTCCATAGAAGAGAATGCTAGTAATGGGCCTTTACCACCCCAACAGAAATAGACAGAAACAGAATGCTAATAATGGGCCTTTACCACCCGAAAAGAAACAGACAGAAACAAAATGCTAATAATGGGCCTTTACCACCCGAACAGAAACAGATAGAAACAGAATGCTAATAAAGGGCCTTTACCACCCGAACAGAAACAGAATGCTAATAATTGGCCTTTACCACCCGAACAGAAACAGACAGAAACGAAATGCTAATAATGGGCCTTTACCACCCGAACAGAAACAGACAGAAATAGAATGCTAATAATGGGCCTTTACCACCCGAACAGAAGGTACAGAAACAGATTAATCCCTACGGAAACAGAATGTAGAATTAGATGTACACTAGTAAATGGGCCTTTACCACCCGAACAGACGGTACTATGCAGAAACAGACAGGTGTTGCCACCCAACAGAAACAGACGGTACCAACAGAAACAGACAGAACTAAGTGTATCCTAAAGTCCTACCCCAAGCGATCGGCTCCCTAATACGTAAATACCCTGTGTCGGCCCCTACAGTAAGGTGTATCACTCCCTAAAGTGACAACCAATTGGCACAGACCTATTTACAGATGTCACGGCGTCTTACATCCTCAGAGGAAGACCGGGATCCATGCACGCACATGACCCGGTTGGAAAGCACCATCAACACCCCTCGCCATTATCAGAATGAACCGCTTATAATTAGTTTAGTAAGCATGCCCGGACCCTACCTACTGTTGGGTCAAAGTTTTGATACCAGAAAGGATTACTGACTAATATAGGTCGCAAACAACAGATGACACAAGTAATTTCCCTCCTAACCTTGTGTCCCCAGACTAACAGATTTCAGATTAACTTGTTTACAAGTTCATACATACAGAGTTCAGATCAACTAGTTTACAGATCAGACAAGTTTTCAGACTAACGGATCAGATATACGGATTTAACAGATTTACAGATTTGTCTAACTTTGTAATTGGGCCTACAGATTCACGAAACGGGTTTGTTAAATTCATTAGTCCAATTGGTTTAACCCTACCCACCCAACACGTTTTAGACATCATATTTATCTCAGATTTGTATCAATTAAAAATTAACGCGCAGACCTCTCACATTAGACTGACAGTTTGCGGCCACTGGTTAGGCCGGTTGGTTCCGGGCTAGTTTCTGCCGCAAACTGAATCTAACCTCGGGTTTCAAGCACGTTATGTCTACCTTCTCACATTAGAACCTATTGTTTGCGGCCACTGGATGTGTCGAGCGGTTCCGGGCAGGATTACGCCGCAAACTCATTCTAACCTCGAGTTAGCCATGTTTCATATTTAGCCAATGCATTCATTCACAGACTGTGCTAATATCAGACTAATCATGCTAATTTAACTAATTAACTTCTGTACAAGTTACAGCAGATTATTCAAGGTTCTATTAACAAGTTTTTCTCAATTTTAAATCGAGCCTACAGGTTTACATACTTCAAATTTCAGGATTTCAGTTCCAACAGATTACGCCATTCAACAGACTAAACAGATAACAGATCTTGCAGATTAGGCGGTTTAGCCGGTCTAGCAGATAAGGCAATTTTAACATAATTATCAAATTAGGCAATTCAATGTAATTAGCATTTTAGGCAATATAACAGAACTAGCGGATTAGGCAATATAACATATTTAATCATTCCTTAAAGTTTCATTGACATATCTTGCCTAATTATAAATTTAGCCTAAACTTACATGCCCAAATCAAGGTCATAATTCATAATACAATATATGCCCCAAATTTTAGCCTTAATATTCCCATTTACAGTTCATGTCAAAACTAGATTTAATATTCTAGTTTACCATTTATGTCCAGGACTAATACACTAGTAAATCATTCTCTATTATAGCCAATTCAGATTATGCCAACATATTTGCTATGCCAAATTAACTTAATTAAGCTACGCCCAATCCCCGTATAACATGTTTCCACAAGTTCTCTAAATACTCATGAAATGGCCCTATAGGCTCGATGTACATAACAGTGAATGGGAATAAACTAGCAAAGTTACATACTAAATATGAGATCTAACATCATTAAGGGAATAGGCATAAGAAACTAACTACAATAGTTATAAGCAACTAACCACAATAGTCATGGGCGAATAATCACAATAGTTTCTTATTCAGTGTCATAGGCAATAGTCTCATAGTCATGAATCATAGTCATGGGCAATAGTCTCATAGTCAATGAATCATAGTCATAGGCAATTGTAACACCCCACGTCCATTAATGTCACTCACAAAGGGAATGCATTAACTTTCATGGAGGTTTTAAGTGAATATAGAACAGAAAAATTACAACAAGACAGATAATAAGTAGTACTTGGAAATCTAAAACTTCATTTTATTGCAGCGGAAATTAAACATGTTTGTAACATCATAAAACCATAAATTAGAGTCAAGTACAATATCCATTTTGATAAAACAAAATACATAATCCCATTACATAAATAGCAATTAAAGAAGATAACAAGCTGGACTTTACTTCAACGGTCCAAGCTTTTCCAAAAGAGAGATAAAGCAACCCAATCAAACTCCACTAGAGCTAGGCCCAACCTGAGGACCTGAAGGGGAAAAAGGATAGAAATGGAGGGGGTCAGACATAAAGTCTGGCGAGTATGATAATTCTAACAATACTATTACCAAAATAACTAGACTAAGGCATAAGCTGGAAAACAAGAAAATGTCTATGAACTATTGGGTATGGAAGAGCATATAAAGATAATGTTAAAGGCTCACCTCTTTACTAACGAATAATTACTACACTGCACCACACCAGTCACCCTCAAAGTTGATCCCACTTGCTTCACTTAGAAGTTATATAAATAGCCTTGCGTACCCCTAGCTGACTACATAGGTGCCGTCTGCCCCTATCTCCGCTAGGTGTACCCCACTACCCACTTGCGATCGGCTCCCTACTCGTAGATACCCGTGCTGGCCCCACAGTGGGGTGTATCACTCCCCTAAAGTGGCAACCCGATACAACTTGAGAATGCATGGCTTATAACTACACGATGCAACAACGTCTTAACTACCAGCCTGGGTCCACACACGCATATGAAACCCGTTGGATTGCGTTGCCACCGCTACCCCATTTTGGCCTCTTATAGTCAAACCCAGTATGCGTGTCCCGTCCTCGACTTGGGTCGAGCCCACAAAGATACGTTTGGGATACTGGTTGAAATGGACCCCCACAAGCTATCCACCTAAGCTTGTCCCCACTAGTATATCCCACTTAACCCTCTTAGTCATGTTCATTTACATGTGTGTTTGGTTAAGTCTTACTAATCGTATTTCACATGCCACTGAGGGAACCCACTAGATTCCTCATGCCACCCAAGGCACCTACTAAACCCCCATGTCCCACCTTACACGTTTATCTGGTTAAGTATTTCTTAATTCATTCAGGCCATAACCTCATAAAGACCTCTCACATTAGACTGGCATTTATGGCTGCTGGATTTGTCGGGCGGGTCCGGGCAGTCTTACACCATAAAAGAGTCTAACCTCGTGTCTTTACAACTGTTATGCTTTAGTTCGGGCCTAGGACCTCTCACATTGGGCTGACGTTTGTGACCACTGGATTTGCCGGGCGGGTCCGGGCAGGTTTACGTCACAAACGAGTCCAACCTCATGTCCTAAGCATTGATTATCACTTATAATATTTTTCCCCAGTTTTTTTAATTCCCTAATCAAATTATTAATTAATTCCAATTTTTAATGATGTCCATAATTGACTCAATTATGGCCATCCATTCATGGCATGCAAAATCATATCAATTGCACCCCAACTTCTTAATATTAAATCCTTAATATTACCCCTACCCCACGTTATATGTTCGCTTATTCAACGCAGAATATACGTTAGACTCGAATAGTCTAACTCATAGCACAAAGATAAATTATCACAACATATAGACAAATAAAATAATCTAGTCATAATAGGGGTGAAACTTGCATAAAACTACACATGTTAAGGGTCTAAAGGTGTCAACTTGTTAAATGTCACAATTTACATGATATGATCATAACCCAAATTCATGTATAAACTTGCATATAGGGTTTTATGCGACATAATGATGGTGTGAACTAGCATCTAATACATAGAATTCACATATGTCATAGCATAATTCTAGATGTCATAATTCTAGATCTAAATAGATGTCATGACATATGTTCATAATCTTTACTAATCAATCTAAACTTGCATACATGATTTGTCATCAACATAGCCCAAACAATATCAACATTATGACTTGATTAACATGAACTAATTAGCATAGATAATAACATCATGACTTTATAACATGTATGATTTATCACAGTTTAGCATAGAAAATTACAACCTATACAATATCATCATAGCATGATTTACAACATATAGGATATCATCATCACATAACATAGGATTTACAATATACATGATAACATAAGGTTTACAACAACATATATGACAATCCACATCATTTACTTATAATCCATTCATAACTTGATCTAATTAGTTTAATAATAATCTTGTTAAGATCATCATACTCACAATTAGAAGAGAAAGAGAGTCTTGATTTGCTTTAGAGATGCGTAGAATTAGGGTTTTGATTAACTTTCTTCCTTCTTAGTTGGCGGCGGCTAGACTGAGTTCCATGGCGGCGGTATGACGGTGGCTATTCTATTTTTCATGTGAATTAGAGTGAGAGACTACCTGGGTATTTATAGAGTTTAGGATTTATTTAGACTGTCAGATCAACTCAGAACTAACGTGAACCGTTTAATTTGCCAACTCAGCAGCTCAAGATTGGGTTATGTCAAACCCTAGCCGCCTGGACAGGTCGACACCCAGGTCGACTGCCCAGTCGACCTGGGGGGTGTCGACTGCCCAATCGACTCCCCAGTCGACCTGGGGTGCTGGGCGGGAATTTTCCCGCCTAGCCTGTTTGACTTCGAATTTTGAATTTTAAATTTTCTGAAATCTGTTTTGAATTTTCTGAAACTTCTGATGGTCATAACTTCTTCATACGAAGTCCAATTCACGCAAACTCGGACTCTATTTCAACCAGAATTCTGAGACGAACACAATGGCGCAACCTGTTTCCCACAATTCTCACGTCTGAGATTAGTTATTCTTTAATTTATGAATATTAATATTAACAGAATTACGGGGTGTTACATTCTCCCCTCCTCAAAGGATTTCGTCCCCGAAATCTTCAAGTGAAGAAGAATGTATATCCTAGCATCCAATCGTCCATCTACTCAACCATCAAACACAGGCATCCATTGTCCTTATAGACTTCTAATGCTTTCATGTTTAAATGCACAGTGTGTGTATATGTCCATATCTAATGCAAAATCAGGCGGTCCACTGATTCAGTTGACCTCCTTAATGCAAATCATGATAGTGCCATGCGTCCATTATGTATGCAAAAGTTCCTTAATGCTGCATATTATCTCTATATGCGTGCACAATCATCATCTGAATGCAGCATCCATATGATAAAAACAAATCCTCATACATCCATTTTACTAAATACATCCATATATATGCTATATGCAATATGAAGTGACTGAGCCGATTTGGTGCCTAATAGTGTCTGTATATGCATCCACAAGCAACCATTAGCAAACACTTGCATCCACTTTGCATCCACCATACATAACATGTCTCAAACACATGTTTCAACCATAGGATTATCCTAACTAAAGGTCAAAGATACTAGCGAGAGGATATACTAAAGATAAGATAAGTACAAGCTAAGCGATAAAGGAGAAATTAAAAGACATACCCTCAAAAAGAAAAGGGTATCGTGAATGCATCTTCTCTTCTGTCTCCCAAGTAGCATTGCTCTCATCATCTCCCCATTGCACTTTGACTAGTCTGACCTCTCGATTCCTCAGCTTCTTGATCTCCGACCCAAGAATGCATGTAGGAGCTCGTCGAATCGTCGCATCACGCTATATCTCCACCTCTCTAAGCAAGATCGGCTCCACCACTTCCGCGGTCTCGTGTTGGCACTTTCTCAAATGTGATACACGGAATACGTCGTGTACACCACTAAGTCTCTCAGGCAATTCCACTCTATACGCCATCTGTCCAATCTTCTCCTTAATAGGAAACGGCCCTACAAACTTTGGTGCTAATTTCCCAACGGACCCAAAGCGAACAACGTTCCGTAATGGAGACACTTTGATAAAGACCATGTCCCCAACATCAAACTCAAGATCTGTCCTCCTCTTATCCACATAAGATTTCTGCCTATCTTGCGCTGCTTTCATCCTCCTTCGAGTCAAGTCGATCTTTTCCGAAGTCTCCCTAATCATATCAGGCCCAAGTAAGATCTTATTCGTAGATTCCCACCAACATGTAAGTGAACGACAAGGTCGTCATAAAGAGCTTCGAAAGGTGCCATGCCAACGCTAGTCTGAAAGCTATTATTATATGCGAACTCCACCAATGGAAGATGCTCTTCCCATGTACCCCCAAAGTCTAGGATACATAGCCTCAATAGGTCCTCTAGAATACGATTCACCCTCTCGGTTTGGCCGTCCGTCTGAGGATGATATGCGGTGCTCAAACATAACTGAGTCCCTACCGCCTCTTGCAAGCTCTTCCAAAATTCGCTAGTGAAAATAGGATCGCGGTCGCTCACTATGCTAGAAGGAACACCGTGCAAACGAACTATTTCTCGGACGTATACAGAAGCTAACCATGGAGCGGTCCTCTTACTCTTCACGGGAATGAAATAGGCGCTTTTAGTAAGTCTGTCTACTATAACCCAAATCCCCGTATTACCCTTCCTTGATCTTGGTAATCCGTCCACAAAATTCATCGAGACACTTTCCCATTTCCATTGTGGAACCTCCAATGGGTGAAGCAACCTACCGGGTTTCTTCTGCTCCGCTTTTACTTGTTGGCACACCAAGCATCTAGCGACATACTCGGCCAAATCTTTCTTCATACCGGCCCAAAAGAAAACTCGTCTCATGTCCATGTACATCTTGTCCCCGCTGGGATGGATGGACATCTTCGAACGATGTGCATCATCAAGAATGGTCTTCCTTAGGTCATCGTCTTTTGGTACACAAAGTCTACCGTCCCTACGTAACCAACCCTTATCATCTAGGGTATACCTACGGAGATGGATTGATGGCTCCCCTCTTTTGAGCTTTTCTACTAACTCAACCAACTGTGGGTCGTCTCGCTGTGCCTCGCCAATCCGTCCCAAAAGCGTAGGTCTAGCCTCCAAGGATGCTAGCAAACCGGGTACAAAGTCAATGGAAGGTCTAAAGTCAAACATAGAGATGAATTCTAAACTTCGCCGCTCAACAAACAAAGGACTTAAGGATAATCTTTTTCTACTTAAGGCATCTGCCACTACATTACCCTTGCCAGGGGTATATGCTATCTCGAAGTCGTAGGATGCTAAGAATTCCATCCACCTTTGCTGCCTTAAGTTCAAGTCCTTCTGAGAGAACAAGTATTTTAGCGATTTGTGGTCAGTGAATAATTCGAATTTCTCGCCAAGAAGATAATGGCGCCAAGACTTAAGCGCGAAAATAATAGCGGCCAACTCTAGGTCATGTGTAGGGTAATTTTTCTCATGCGCTCTCAACTGCCTTCCACCATAGGCTATTACCCTACCCTCTTGCATTAAGACTGCGCCTAGACCTGTCCCACAAGCATCGGTATAAACAGTAAATGGCTTACTCCTGTCTGGCAGCACTAAGACTGGGGCAGAAATCAAAGCTCTCTTCAAACGTTGGAACGCATCGTCACAATCTACGTCCCATGTGAAAATTACGTTCTTCTTCGTCAAGCGTGTTAATGGAGCTGATATCTTTGCGAAGTCTTTGATAAACTTCCTATAGTAGCCAGCCAACCCCAAGAAACTCCTTACTTCGGTAGCATTTTTAGGGACCTTCCAATCTTGGATGGCCACCACCTTCGCGGGATCCACAGCTATACCTTCTTTGGAAACCACGTGCCCTAAGAATCGTACTTCCTTCCTCCAGAAGTGACACTTAGAAAATTTAGCTTTAAGGTTATGCGCTCGTAGAGTCTCCAACACTTCCCTAAGATGTAGGGCATGCTCTTCTCATCCTTAGAAAAGATCAAGATGTCGTCTACAAAGACTACCACGAATTTATTAAGATACTCCCTAAACACCCTACTCATCAAATCAACAAAGTATGCGGGGGCGTTTTTCAAACCGAAGGGCATCACTAGCCATTCATAGAAACCGTCCGGAGTCCAATAGGCAGTCTTGTCTATGCTATCCTCAGCCACTCTCAACTGATGGAATCCAGTGGCTAGGTCCAACAGCGAAAACACTGAGGTGCCAACTAACTGATCGAAGAGATCGTCAATCCTCGGCAGTGGGTGTCTTTTTTCTTAGTAAGTTTATTAAGTTCTCTATAGTCCACACAAAGTCTAAGGGACCCATCCGCCTTTGTGGCAAATACTACTGGAGCACCCCACTCCGATATACTTCGTCTTATGAACCCCTTCTCAAGCAACTCCTTCACTTGCTTATTGAGTTCCCTCCTTTCACGAGGAGCCATGTGGCGTACTGGCAAAGATACTGGTTTTGCATTATCCACAAGATATATTCGAAAATCTATCTCTCGCTTCGGAGGCAAGCCCTTCACCTCCTCAAACACATCCGAGTATTCTCGGACCACTCTAACAGATCGTAGATTCTCCACAGACGCGTCAAGTGATTCTAAATAACTTAGCATAACGGAATTTATGGGATTACAAAAGATTTCGAGAGTGTTGCCAGGGCGAGTCATGAGCCTAACTACTCTCCTTTCACAATCAAGAACGGCTCCATTTCTGGATAAGCAATCCATTCCTAAAATTAGCCCATAGCCCGTGAAGCCCAAAACATAAGCATCACATCTAAACTCAACGCTAAGTATAGAAATTTTCAAATCCAAACACATCATGGACAAATAAGCTGAGCCCCCAATTGGATTCAAAACAACTAAGGGATCCTCTACTAAACTGGTGTTTAAGTGCAGTGATTCAACTAATGATGTAGAGATAAACGAATGCGATGCGCCCGAATCGAATAAGGTACGGACAGGATGATCAAACAGAAAAACTAAGCTTTCAACAGAAATGGTTCTACCTCGTTCTTGCAGTGGTGGGACCGCGAGAGCCTGAACTTGTCCCCTTGCCTGCCCTGGTGCCATAAGAGCCTGCACCTGTCCTCCCGAGGTAGACCCTGCCCTCTGCCCCTTCTTTGGGCAGTCCTTCACTAGATGTCCCGCTTCGCCATAGTGAAAACAACCAGTCTTCTTTTTCTTTCGGCAATCCTTGCTGAGATGGCCTGGTGTCCCACAGTTAAAGCATTTATTCTTTCCCTTGCCATTATTGTCTTTACCACCCTTCTTGTTTTGCTTTTGTGGTTTCTTCTGATCCCCTTTCTTCTCGGGTGCCTTATCAGCTTTAGTGCCTTTCTCCTCGTGCATGAGTGCCATGTCTACCAGCTTCTCAAAGGTGGCCCCCATAGGGATGTGGGTCATAGCCAACCCTTGCAACGGTTCATTCAAGCCATTCACGAACCTCAGAGCCTTCTTCTCCTGCGTGTTCACTAAGTCCAAGCCAAACCTTGCTAACTGATTAAATTTTTTGACATATTCTTTCACTGATGAGCTTCCTTGCTTTAATGTCAAGAACCTTTCCATATATAGATTCTCTTCTGCCCTTGAGAGAAACTTCGCCTCAAACCTACGCCTGAAATCCGCCCTAGAATCAACAGCACACTCCCCATTAGTGACCTCCCACCAAAACGAGGCCTCTCCCTTCATTAACCAAGCTGCTAATTTGACTTTCCTCCCTTCTTCTACTTCAAAGATTTCTAGCAATTCTTCCACCTCCTTAAGCCAATCACTAGCTTCCACAAACGTTTCTGACCCTTGAAAAGGTTTTCCACCCATAGCCTTAAATTCCTTGCACGTCTTTGCAAAAGTATCAGGGCGAGGAGGAGAAGGAGGAGCGGGTGCAACTGGTGGTGGAGGAACATTGGCTGGACCTGCAGCGGCCCTAGCCTCTAATAACATCTTATACCATCCTGGTATCGTTACACTGTCCGGAAGGTTAAGATCTTCAGCCATGCTGAAACGAAAAAGGAAAGATTCAAAATGGAGATTTCGAAAGATAAAGATATGGCTATTGGGGATTATTTTTTTCATAAAAACTTTTCTCTTTAAATTACTCATTAAGACATGTTTTTGAAAACACTTCTTCCAAAAATACTTTAGAAAAATAGTTTTTCTAAAAAATTTATCTGTTCTGGTAACCTTAAGCTCTGATACCACGTGTAACACCCCACGTCCATTAATGTCACTCACAAAGGGAATGCATTAACTTCCATGGAGGTTTTAAGTGAATATAGAACAGAAAAATTACAACAAGACAGATAATAAGTAGTACTTGGAAATCTAAAACTTCATTTTATTGCAGCGGAAATTAAACATGTTTGTTACATCATAAAACCATAAATTAGAGTCAAGTACAATATCCATCTTGATAAAACAAAATACATAATCCCATTACATAAATAGCCATTAAAGAAGATAACAAGCTGGACTTTACTTCAACGGTCCAAGATTTTCCAAAAGAGAGATAAAGCAATCCAATCAAACTCCACTAGAGCTGGGCCCAACCTGAGGACCTGGAGGGGGGAAAAGGATAGAAATGGAGGGGGTCAGACATAAAGTCTGGCGAGTATGATAATTCTAACAATACTATTACCAAAATAACTAGACTAAGGCATAAGCTGGAAAACAAGAAAATGTCTATAAACTATTGGGTATGGAAGAGCAGATAAAGATAACGTTAAAGGCACACCTCATTACTAAAGAACAATTACTACACTGCACCACACCAGTCACCCTCAAAGTTGATCCCACTTGCTTCACTTAGAAGTTATATAAATAGCCTTGCGTACCCCTAGCTGACTACATAGGTGTCGTCTGCCCCTATCTCCGCTAGGTGTACCCCACTACCCACTTGCGATCGGCTCCCTACTCGTAGATACCCGTGCTGGCCCCACAGTAGGGTGTATCACTCCCCTAAAGTGGCTACCCGATACAACTTGAGAATGCACGGCTTATACCTACACGATGCAACAACGTCTTAACTACCAGCCCGGGTCCACACACGCATATGAAACCCGTTGGACTTGCGTTGCCACCGCTACCCCGTTTTGGCCTCTTGTAGTCAAACCCAGTATGCGTCTCCCGTCCTCGACTTGGGTCGAGCCCACAAAGATACGTTTGGAATACTGGTTGAAATGGACCCCCATAAGCTATCCACCTAAGCTTGTCCCCACTAGTATATCCCACTTAACCCTCTTAGTCATGTTCATTTACATGTGTGTTTGGTTAAGTCTTACTAATCGTATTTCACATGCCACTAAGGGCACCCACTAGATTCCTCATGCCACCCAAGGCACCTATTTAACCCCCATGTCCCACCTTACATGTTTATCTGGTTATGTATTTCTTAATTCATTCAGGCCATAACCTCATAAAGACCTCTCACATTAGACTGGCATTTATGGCTGCTGGATTTGCCGGGCGGGTCCGGGCAGTCTTACACCATAAAAGAGTCTAACCTCGTGTCTTTACAACTATTATGCTTTAGTTCGGGCCTAGGACCTCTCACATTAGGATGACATTTGTGACCACTGGATTTGCCGGGCGGGTCCGGGCAGGTTTACGTCACAAACGAGTCCAACCTCGTGTCCTAAGCATTGATTATAACTTATAATCTTTTACCAAAGTTTTAATAATTCCCTGTTCAAATTATTAATTAATTCCAATTTTTAATGATGTCTATAATTGACTCAATTATGGCCATCCATTCATGGCATGCAAAATCATATCAATTGCACCCCAACTTCTTAATATTAAATCCTTAATATTACCCCTACCCCACGTTATATGTTCGCTTATTCAACGCAGAATATACGTTAGACTCGAATAGTATAACTCATAGCACAAAGATAAATTATTACAACATATAGACAAATAAAATAATCTAGTCATAATAGGGGTGAAACTTGCATAAAACTACACATGTTAAGGATCTAAAGGTGTCAACTTGTTAAATGTCACAATTTACATGATATGATCATAACCCAAATTCATGTATAAACTTGCATATGGGGTTTTATGCGACATAATGATAGTGTGAACTAGCATCTAATACATGGAATTCAGATATGTCATAGCATAATTCTAGATGTCATAATTCTAGATCTAAATAGATGTCATGACATATGTTCATAATCTTTACTAATCAATCTAAACTTGCATACATGATTTGTCATCAACATAGCCCAAACAATATCAACATTATGACTTGATTAACATGAACTAATTAGCATAGATAATAACATCATGACTTTATAACATGTATGATTTATCACAACTTAGCATAGAAAATTACAACCTATACAATATCATCATAGCATGATTTACAACATATAGGATATCATCATCACATAACATAGGATTTACAACATACATGATAGCATAAGGTTTACAACAACATATATGACAATCCACATCATTTACTTAATCTAATTAGTTTAATAATAATCTGGTTAAGATCATCATACTCACAATTAGAAGAGAAAGAGAGTCTTGATTTGCTTTAGAGTTGAGTAGAATTAGGGTTTTGATTAGCTTTCTTCCTTCTTAGTTGGCGGCGGCTAGACTGAGTTCCATGGCGGCGGTATGATGGTGGCTATTCTATATTTCATGTGAATTAGAGTGAGAGACTACCTAGGTATTTATAGAGTTTAGGATTTATTTAGACCGTCAGATCAACTCAGAACTAACCTGAACCGTTTAATTTGCCAACTCAGCCCTAAAGACACATCAGCAGCTCAAGATTGGGCTCAGTCAAACCCTAGCCGCCTGGACAGGTCGACACCCAGGTCGACTGCCTAGTCGACTGCCCAGTCGACCTGGGGGGTGTCGACTGCCCAGTCGACCTGGGGTGCTGGGCAGGAATTTTCCCGCCTAGCCTGTTTGACTTCGAATTTTGAATTTTAAATTTTCTGAAATCTGTTTTGAATTTCCTGAAACTTCCGATGGTCATAACTTCTTCATACGAAGTCCAACTCACGCAAACTCGGACTCTATTTCAACCATAATTCCGAGACGAACACAATGGCGCAACCCGTTTCCCACAATTCTCACGTCTGAGATTAGTTATTCTTTAATTTGTGAATATTAATATTAACAGAATTACAGTGTGTTACAGTAATAGTCTCATAGGCAATAGTTTCATGTCCAATTATGCATTAATATTTGTCCCAAAATTTAGCGTTCGTGCGTTAACCTCTTATGAGATGTGGCGCAGGATCGTGGTAGCCTGGCTATAGAACAGAAAGAAGAAAGAGATACAGAATAAAATATATCAGAACAGAACGTACACAACCTCAAATTCAGATTTACAATCATGTCACAATTATAGTTACAGTTTATAGCGGAAAATAACTGTACTTGCCTTTCTTAGTTTTAAGAAAGGATAATAAACTGTTGTTGATGTAGAAATACTGAATTATTCCTCTTTACTTGTTGTTGTAGCTCTAAACTTTGATTTGAGATTTGATTTAGCTTTTAATTCTATTCAGGTTGGAAGAAGATGCATCAGTCCAAGTTTTGATTCCAGCAGAATAGCGACGCCATTTTTATTTTTAATTAGAACAGAGGCAGAGTATAGACAGAATGAAATTGTGTAGAGAAAATGAGGCTAGGGGGCTGTTTTTATAGGATTAAGCGGATGAATCTAGACAGAAAATGAGACCAGATACATCAGAATGAATCAGGTTAAAAAACTGGGTTTCGGGAGCAGGTCGACCCCCCAGTCGACCTGGTCATGGGGAGGTCGACACCCCTGTCGACTCCCCAGTCGACCTGGTTGGGGGGGGGGGGGGTTGACTCCCCAGTCGACCTGGGTATATGGGCGGGAATTTTCCCGCCAGCCTTCTCTTGGTTTGGATTTTGAATTTCTGGGTTTATTTTCGAGTTGTTTTATTTTATTTAAATTCCTGAAACTTCTGAGGGTCATAACTTGGTCATACGAATTCCGTTTTTCGAAAACTCGGACTCGATTTCAAGCAGAATTCCAAGACGAACGCAATGACGCAACCCATTTCCTTGATTCTTATCTTAAAAATGAATTATTCTCTGATTAGTTATTATACATTTACAGAAAATACGAGGTGTTACAATATTGTAATCCAACGCACCCACATGGCATTAATACGATATGAGTCATATTGTTTAACTTTAGTTGTTTTTGTATTTTGTGGATGTTTGATATCATATATTACTTTTTTTTATTGTTATCCGTAGGTCATCATTTATACATAAATTTTTTAAATTTTAGATTCAATCATAATCAATAATATTTCAAGCTTCAAAACTAAAAATTATTCTTGAGCAATGTGTTTTTCATGTTCTTTTGGGTACAAATTGTTATAATTCCATGGTTTTACCTTCTATATTTTATTTTTAATTTAAAATGTTGGAAACTATTCAAGATTAAATTGGCAATTTTTTTTCTAAGCTACAAAAAAGTTGGTTTACCTCATAGAAAATAAAGAAAGGAAATATAGAAGCAAACCAACTGCTGAAAACCATCTGAATAAACTCTCTTTCAATATGTATATCTATCAATAACATTTTTTAGACATAATTTACTCACCAATGAAACAAATTCAAGTGGGCATTTAACCAAAGTCAACAAAGCCAGTTAAGTAAATAGATTCACCAAAAAAAGCTCTCTTGGCATCCTCATTGCTAAATAGTGTCAAATACACAATAACTATACATAATTTTTTGTAGACTCTATGCTGATTGGATAAGGAAATAGACTTGAAAGCCAGAAAGCTTCACCTCAATTAACCATAAAGCATTGCTTGGTTTATGCTCAGACCAATCAAGAGACTTGACAGTACTGTTATCACGAAGCTCGATTATTCATGACTAGTCGACAACTAGTCGACTAATCGTGATCGAGCCAACGACTTGAAGCCTCGACTTGCTTTTTGTGTGAATTTCAGATGTTTGGGTCAAAAAATTTCGAGTAATCGACTCAGCTAGGTCTTTATGGGTGTCAACTGGTTCGGTATTAGCCTATTCCAGAAGTGGAAAAAAAATATCAAACCCTACAGTTATCGATACCTACTGTATCAAACAAAGGAAAAAAATGAACAAATTATGAGTTCGATGCATGGAACTAAGAGAGATCCATTTAGACACGAGAAAGGCGACCCCGATCAATTAAACATGGTAGCGAACCAGCTAGGTAGCTTATGAACCGCTTGCTCAACCATTTGGGGTAGGTTTCCTTTGTTAGTGCCACGATCCAATCGCAGAGCGAGGTAATAATTCTTGGGTGCAGCTAAGTAGCCTATGCACCTAGCCTCTAAGTTAGGTAGGGAATCGACCTGAAGCCTACTTTCTTCGTTCTGATCTAGCCCTAGGTGGGACTAAGCCTATAATTCTAGGTAGAATGTCTTACCCTTACGGTACACTTATCTATAAATACTGTATCGAACAGAAAAATATTGATACCTAGTATATAGGTAAAAAACAAATCGATCGCAAGTTGAATTGAAAAAAATTGAATTAGAAAAGATAGATACCAAGTATCGAATAGAAAAAAACCGAATCCTAGCTTTTGTCAAAGTATCAAAAGTCAATCGATACCTAAACCTGCAGCACTGCCCTTCAACAACCATCGCCGCACTTCCTTTGTTCAGTAGCAATATATTTATTGGCAACAGTATATTCGAATTGACAATTTTTTGGTGGCATCGATATATTTATCGATTAGTTTACGACTACTTGACTAGTCAACTACCTAAACCTCTATCGACTCGACTCAACTTACCGCAGTGGTACCATGCTTGACACTATCTTGGACCGACAAATAAACTCGATGTCAGCTAAGATTTATCGAAAAGCTCATTTGATGGAATTTAGCTAAGTACTTACATGGGGGAGTAATCAGAGTGCTCACTCCCCGGATTTGGATTATTCAAACTTTGACTTTAATTAGAACACGTATTTTGCATCTTTCATCCAAAAGACGTATTATGATGGACAAATAGTATCTCCAATTATATTCCCTCTAGGGTGTAAAATTTGTCTTTTCTCTCCATCCCCATAATGTATGACACAAATGCATGCATTTCAATTAGAGTCATATTTTATGGTTACGATTCTACCAGATATGTCATTTTCATTCCGTTGAAAATCGATTTGACGGTATAAACGCTTATGACCTCCCATTATTAGTATTTGGAAAGAAGCAGCTTTAACTGGATTAGGAAGATTCAAACAAGATCGGATTGAAACCAAATTTTGTAGGACTTGGACAAAATAAAGAAACAACTTTAGAAAATTTAGAGCAAAGAATATAGATCGACATCGATCCATACCCCATGGATCAACACCAACCTGTAATAGTGAAGAGATGGGCCTTGCGACTCATTTTGTAATCTCATTTATATCTCTGCATTGTATAAGTAACGTTTCATGCAATTTGAATAAGTATTGTGCAAATTATGATGATTCTTCCTTGAGTTTGAAAGGACTCAAATGACTTATAAAGGAGGATGATCAAAAGAACCCAGTATTGATCCAAATAATAGAAAGTGGAAAAATAACCGAAGTATATGGACCAATACCGATCCATCCCCTATGATTCGGTATCACTCCTAAAATATAACTCGGGTCGACTTGCAATTCATTATTGTTGTTGGGATTATTGCTTAGGATCTTATGCAAGTCAACTCTTGGTTTGAATAGCTGATGGATTCACCTATAAGTGTTGAATGACTTGCAACTAAAAAGTGAAATATTTGGAACGAGACGTTATTACTCTACCAGATTTTTGTCTCTTATTCACTTTTTATCTTTTCAAACACAATACAAACACTTGTAACGTAGACCTAAGGAGTGATGAGAGCATGCAAAACTTATAAGAATTAGATTGACGTAGGCGTAGGATAGAGAAAACCAAACCACTGTAAAATTCTTGTGCTTTTTCTACATTTTCCGCTTTTTACATAATATTTTTAATATTTTTGTGATATGTTTGACATTATTTGAATTATCACTAGAACTAGCGTTTTCACAATCATTTGAAGTAATTCCATTTTTGAATTCAGTTGTCAACGACTAGCAAGTTTCTCTTGTTCGTCCTATAACCATTTCCATCGAATAAAAGAGACGCTTCTAGATATAATATCATGTACTTTTGGAATTTGGGATTCATTTATATTGATTCCTCCTGTATTTTCCATCTGTAGGTCCTTTAGGATTGCTGACTTTAAATCATTTTAACACCCGGTAATTTTATAACATTAAAATTCACAAATTAAAGTATACTTAATTTTTAGAAAAGAATTAAGTGAAATGGGTTGCACAGAGAAATATATATATATTGATATATATAAAAATTAAAAATTAAATAAATAAATATGCGAAAAAGTTCAAAACAACGAATTGGGAGGAGGAATAACCGAACCGGCCCATTTTTGAGGTCGACCCAAGCCCTGCTGGTTCGACTAGGGGTTAATCCAGGGTGTTTGGCTGTCATCCCGTGGGTCGATTCGCTCAAATGCAGATTTTGCATTTGATTGGTTCTCATGGTTCAGGGTTAATCTAATGGTCCTAAATAACTTCCTACACCTATAAATACATCCTAATGCTAACCCTAAACCTAATTAAAATAGAATAGTTACCGTCATACCATCGCCATGGAAATCAATGGAGCCGCCGCCAACTAAGAAAAAGAAAAGCAAATTCAATTCTAATTCTCTCAACCCTAAAGCAAAGCAAAACTCTCTCTTTTCTTCTCTAAATTGTGAGTATGATGATCTTAACAAGATTATTATCATTTTAATTAGGTTGAGTTATGAATGGATTATGAGTAGATGATGTGAATTATCATATATGTTGTTGTAAACCCCTTTTGCTATCACGTATATTGTAAATCCAATGTTTTGTGATGATGATATCTTACATGTTGTAAATCATGCTATGATGAAGTTATGTATGTTGAAAGTTCCTATGCTAAGTTGTGATGAATCATACATGTTAAAAAGGCCATGATGTTGTCATCTATGCTAGTTAGTTCATATTAAATCATCATGTTTGGGTTATGTTGATCTATATGACAAGTCACATATGCAAGTTAGATTGATTAGAAAAGTTATGAACATATGCCAAGACATCTATTATGACATCTAGAATTATGCTATGGCATGTGTGATATCCTATGCTAGTTCACACCATCATTATGTTGCCTAGAAACCCTATATGCAAGTTTATATATATATTTTGGCTATGATTATATCATGTAAATTGAGACATTTAACAAGTTGACACCTTTTGATCCTTAACATGTGTAGTTTATGCAAGTTTCACCCCTATTATGATTAGATTTATTTTAATTGTCTATATGTTGTGATAATTTATCTTTGTGCTAGGTGTTAGACTATACAAGTCTAGCCTATATTATGCGTTGAATAAGCGAACGTATAAACGTGGGGTAGGGGTAATATTAAGGATTTAATATTAAAAAGTTGGGGTGCAATTGATATGATTTTGCATGCCATAAGTGGATGGCCATAATTGAGTCAATTATGGACATCATTAAAAGTTTACTTAATTAATAATTTGAATAGGGAATTATTAAAATTGGGGAAAAAGATTTTAAGTGTTAATCAATGCTTAGGACACGAGGTGGGACTCGTTTGTGACGTAAACCTGCCCGGACCCGCCCGACAAATCCAGTGGTCACAAATGTCAGCCCAATGTGAGACGTCCTAGGCCTAAACTAAAGCATAACGGTTGTAAAGACACGAGGTTAGACTCTTTTATGGTGTAAGACTGCCCGGACCCGCCCGACAAATCCAGCTGCCATAAATGCCAGTCTAATGTGAGAGGTCTTTATGAGGTTATGGCCTGAATGAATTAAGAAACACTTAACCAGATAAACATGTAACGTGGGACATGGGGGTTAAGTAGGTGCCTTGGGTGACACTAGGAATCTAGGGGGTGCCCTTAGTGTCATGTGGAATACGATTAGTAAGACTTAACCAAACACACATGCAAATGAACATGATTAAGAGGGTTAAGTGGGATATACTAGTGACAAGCTTAGGTGGGTAGCTTGTGGGGGCCCATTTCGACCAGTATCCCAAACGAATCTTTGTGGGCTCGACCCAACTCGAGGACGGGACACGCATGCTGGGTTTGACTGTAAGAGGCCAAAACGGGGAGCGGTGGCAATGCAAGTCCAACGGGTTTCATATGCATGTGTGGACCCGGGCTGGTAGGTAAGACGTTGTTGCATCGTGTAGGTATAAGCCATGCATTCTCAAGTTGTATCGGGTTGCCACTTTAGGGGAGTGATACACCCCACTGTGGGGCCAGCACGGGTATCTACGAGTAGGGAGCCGATCGAAAGTGGGTAGTGGGGTACACCTAGTGGAGGTAGGGCAGACGGCGCCTATGTAGTTAGCTAGGGGTACATAAGGCTATACATAAAGTTCTGTGTGAAGCAAGTGGGATCAAACAATAGGGTGACTGGTGTGGTGCAGTGTAGTAATGTGCGGTGCAGTGTAGTAATCATTCGTTAGTAATTAGGTATGCCTTTACCGTTATCTTTAACGTTATCTTAAACGCTATCTTTATCTTCCTAAGAGTTCATAGACATTTACTTGTCTTCCAGCTTATGCATTAGTCTAGTTATTTTGATAACAGTATTGTTAGAATTATCATACTCGCCAAACTTTATGTCTGACCCCCTCTATTTCTATCCTTTTTACCCCTCCGGGTCCTTAGGTTGGGCCCAAATCTAGTGGAGTTTGATTGAATTGCTTCATCTCTCTTTGGAAAGCTTGGAACGTTGAAGTAAAGTCCAGCTTGTTATCTTTTTAATGGTTATTTATGTAATGGGATTATGTATTTTGTTTTTATTAAGATGGATATTGTACTTGGTTATGATCTATGGTTTTATGATGTAACAAACATGTTTAATTTCCGCTGCAATAAAATGAAGTTTTATATTTCCAAATACTATTTATTATCTGTCTTGTTGTAATTTTTCTATTCTATATTCACTTATAACCTCCATGGAAGTTAATGCATTCCCTTTGTGAGTGACATTAATGGACGTGGGGTGTTACACGTGGTATCAGAGCTTAAGGTTACCAGAACAGATAAAAATACTTTAGAAAAATAGATATTTTTGGAAGAAGTGTTTTCAAAAACATGTTTTAATGAGAAATTTAAAGAGAAAAGTTTTTAAGAAAAACATAATCCCCAATAGCCACATATCTTTATCTTTCGAATTCTCCATTTTGAATCTTTCCTTTTTCGTTTCAGCATGGCTGAAGATCTTAATCTACCCGACGGTGTAACGATACCAGGATGGTATAGGAGGCTATTGGAGGCTAGGGCCGCTGCAGGTCCAGCCAATGTTCCTCCACCACCAGTTGCACCCGTTCCTCCTCCTCCTCCTCCTCGCGTAGATACTTTTGCAAAGACGTGCAAGGAATTCAAGGCTATGGGTGGAAAACCATTTCAAGGGTCAGAAATGTTTGTGGAAGCTAGAGATTGGCTTAAGGAGGTGGAAGAATTGCTAGAAATCTTTGAAGTAGAAGAAGGGAGGAGAGTTCGTTTAGCAGCTTAGTTGATGAAGGGAGAGGCCTCGTTTTGGTGGGAGGTCACTAATGGGGAGCGTCCTGTTGACTCTTGGGTGGATTTCAGACGTAGGTTCGAGGCGAAGTTTCTCTCAAGGGCGGAAGAAAATATATATATGGAAAGGTTCTTGACATTGAAGCAAGGAAGCTCATCAGTGAAAGAATATGTCAATAAATTTAATCAGTTAGCAAGGTTTGGCTTGGACTTAGTAAACACGCCAGAGAAGAAGGCTCTGAGGTTCGTGAATGGATTGAATGAACCATTGCAAGGGTTGGCTATGACCCACATCCCGATGGGGCCACCTTTGAGAAGTTAGTATAAATGGCGCTTATGCATCAGGAGAAAAGCGCTAAAGCTGATAAGGCACCCGAGAAGAAGGGGGATCAGAAGAAACCACAACAGCAAAACAAAAAGGGTGGAAAAGACAATAATGGCAAGGGAAAGAAGAAATGTTTTAACTGTGGAACCCCAGGCCATCTCAGCAAGGATTGTCGAAAGAAAAAGAAGACAGGCTGTTTTCATTGTAGCGATGTGGGACATTTAGTGAAGGACTGCCCAAAGAAGGGGCAGAGGGTAGGAGCTACCTCGGGAGGACAGGTGCAGGCTCTTATGGCACCAGGGCAGGCTAGGGGACAAGTTCAGGCTCTCGCGGTCCCACCGCTGCAAGAACGAGGTAGAACCATTTTTGTTGAAAGCTTAGTTTTTCTATTTGATCATCCTGTCCGTTCCTTATTCGATTCGGGCGCATCGCATTCGTTTATTTCTTCATCATTAGTTGAATCACTGCACTTAAACACCAGTTTAATAGAGGATCCCTTAGTTGTTTCGAATCCAATTGGGGGCTCAGCTCATTTGTCCATGATGTGTTTGGATTTGAAAATTTCCATACTTAGCGTTGAATTTAGATGTGATGCTTATGTGTTGGGCTTCACGGGCTATGGGCTAATTCTAGGAATGGATTGGTTATCCAGAAATGGGGCCGTTCTTGATTGTGAAAGGAGAGTAGTTAGGCTCGTGACTCGCCTTGGCAACACTCTCGAAATCTTTTGTAATCCCATAAATTTGGTTATGCTAAGTTATCTAGAATCGCTTGACGCGTCTGAGGAAAATCTACGATCTGTTAGAGTGGTCCGAGAATACTCGGATGTGTTTGAGGAGGTGAAAGGCTTGCCTCCGAAGCGGGAGATAGATTTTCGAATATATCTTGTGGATAATGCGAAACCAGTATCTTTGCCAGTACGCCACATAGCTCCACGTGAAAGGAGGGAACTCGGTAAGCAAGTGAAGGAGTTGCTTGAGAAGGGGTTCATAAGACGAAGTATATCGGAGTGGGGTGCTCCAGTAGTATTTGCCACGAAGGCGGATGGGTCCCTTAGACTTTGTGTGGACTATAGAGAACTTAATAAACTTACTAAGAAGAACAGACACCCACTGCCGAGGATTGACGATCTCTTCGATCAGTTAGTTGGCGCCTCAGTGTTTTCGCAGTTGGACTTAGCCACTGGGTTCCATCAGTTGAGAGTGGCTGAGGATAGCATAGACAAGACTGCCTTTAGGACTTCGGACGGTTTCTATGAATGGCTAGTGATGCCCTTCGGTTTGACAAACGCCCCAGCATATTTTGTTGATTTGATGAGTAGGGTGTTTAGGGAGTACCTTAACAAATTCGTGGTAGTCTTTGTAGATGACATCTTGATCTTTTCTAAGGATGAAGAAGAGCATGCCCTACATCTTAGGGAAGTGTTGGAGACCCTACGAGCGCATAGCCTTAAGGCTAAATTTTCTAAGTGTCACTTCTGGAGGAAGGAAGTACGATTCTTGGGGCACGTGGTTTCAAAAGAAGGGATAGCCGTGGATCCCGCGAAGGTGGTGGCCATCCAAGATTGGAAGGTCCCTAAAAATGCTACCGAAGTGAGAAGTTTCTTGGGGTTGGATGGCTACTATAGGAAGTTTATCAAAGACTTCGCAAAGATATCAACTCCATTGACACGCTTGACGAAGAAGAACCTAGTTTTCACATGGGACGTAGATTGTGATGATGCGTTCCAACATTTGAAGAGAGCTTTGACTTCAGCCCCAGTCTTAGTATTGCCAGACGGGAGTAAGCCGTTTACCGTTTGTACTGATGCTTGTGGGACAGGACTAGGCGCGGTCTTAATGCAAGAGGGTAGGGTAATAGCCTATGGTGGATGGCAGTTGAGAGCGCATGAGAAAAATTATCCTACACATGACCTAGAATTGGCCGCTATCGTTTTCGCGCTTAAGTCTTGGCGTCATTATCTTCTTGGCGAGAAATTCGAATTATTCACTGACCACAAGTCTTTAAAATACCTATTCTCTCAAAAGGACTTGAACTTAAGGAAGCAAAGGTGGATGGAGTTCTTAGCGTCCTACGACTTCGAAATAGCCTATACCCCTGGCAAGGGTAACGTAGTGGCCGACGCCTTAAGTAGAAAAAGATTATCCTTAAGTCCTTTGTTTGTTGAGCGGCGAAGTTTAGAATTCATTTTGATGTTTGACTTTAGACCTTCCGTTGACTTCGTACCCGGTTTGCTAGCATCCTTGGAGGTCAGACCTACGCTTTTGAGACGGATTGGCGAGGCACAGCGAGACGACCCGCAGTTGGTTGAGTTAGTAGAAAAGCTCAAAGGAGGGGAGTCATCAAGCCATCTCCGTAGGTATACCCTAGATGATAAGGGTTAGTCACGTAGGGACGGTAGACTTTGTGTACCAAAAGACGATGACCTAAGGAAGACTATTCTTGACGAAGCACATCGTTCGAAGATGACCATTCATCCCGGCGGGGACAAGATGTACAAAGACATGAAGAGAGTTTACTTTTGAGCCGGCATGAAGAAAGATGTGGCCGAGTATGTCGCTAGATGCTTGGTGTGCCAACAAGTAAAAGCCGAGCAAAAGAAACCCGGTGGGTTGCTTCACCCATTGGAGGTTCCACTATGGAAATGGGAAAGCATCTCGATGGATTTCGTGGATGGATTACCGCGATCGAGGAAGGGTAATACGGGAATTTGGGTTATAGTAGATAGACTTACTAAGAGCGCCCATTTTATTCCCGTGAAGAGTAAGAGGACTGCTCCATGGTTAGCCTCCGTATATGTCCGAGAAATAGTTCGCTTGCACGGTGTTCCTTCTAGCATAGTGAGCGACCGCGATCCTATTTTTCACTAGCGAATTTTGGAGAAGCTTACAAGAGGCGGTAGGGACTCAGTTATGTTTGAGCACCGCATATCATCCTCAGACGGACGGCCAGACCGAGAGGGTGAATCACATTCTAGAGGATCTGTTGAGGCTATGTATCCTAGACTTTGGGGGTACGTGGGAAGAGCATCTTCCATTGGTGGAGTTCGCATATAATAACAACTTTCAGTCCAGCATTGGTATGGCACCATTCGAAGCCCTTTATGGACGACCTTGTCGTTCACCTACATGTTGGTGGGAATCTACGGATAAGATCTTACTTGGGCCCGATATGATTAGGGAGACTTCGGAGAAGATCGACTTGATTCGAAGGAGGATGAAAGCAGCACAGGATAGGCAGAAATCTTATGCGGATAAGAGGAGGACAGATCTCGAGTTTGAAGTTGGGGACATGGTCTTTGTCAAAGTGTCTCCATTACGGAACGTTGTTCGCTTTGGGTCCTTTGGGAAATTAGCACCAAGGTTTGTAGGGCCATTTCCTATTAAGGAGAAAATTGGAAAGATGGCGTATAGAGTGGAGTTTCCCGAGAGACTTAGTGGTGTACACGACGTATTCCATGTGTCACATTTGAGGAAGTGCTTGCACGAGACCGCGGAAGTGGTAGAGCCGAGCTTTCTTAGAGAAGTGGAGATAGAGCGTGATGCGACAATTCAACGAGCTCCTACGCGCATTCTTGGGTCGGAGATCAAGAGGTTGAGGAATCGAGAGGTCAGACTAGTCAAAGTGCAATGGGAAGATGATGAGAGCAACGCTACTTGGGAGACAGAAGAGAAGATGCATTCACGATACCCTTTTCTTTTTGAGGGTATGTCTTTTAATTTCTCCTTTATCGCTTAGCTTGTACTTATCTTATCTTTAGTATATCCTCTCGCTAGTATCTTTGACCTTTAGTTAGGATAATCCTATGGTTGAAACATGTGTTTGAGACATGTTATGTATGGTGGATGCAAAGTGGATGCAAGTGTTTGCTAATGGTTGCTTGTGGATGCATATACAGACACTATTAGGCACCAAATCGGCTCAGTCACTTCATATTGCATATTGCATATATATGGATGTATTTTGTAAAATGGATGTATAATGGCTGTATTATCATATAGTTGCTGCATTCGGGTGGATGGTTGTGCATGCATATAGAATTAAAATGTATCATTAGGAATCTTTTGCATACATATTGGACGCATGGCACTATCATGAATTGCACTAAGGAGGTCGACTAAATCAGTAGACCGCCTAATTTTGCATTAGATATGGACATATACACACACTGTGCATATAAACATTAAAGCATTAGTAGTCTTTTAAGGACAATGGATGCTGGTGTTTGATGATTGAGTAGATGGACGATTAGATGGTAGGATATACATTCTTCTTGACTTGGAGATTTCGGGGACGAAATCCTTTAAGGAGGGGAGAATGTAACACCCCGTAATTTTATAACATTAAAATTCACAAATTAAAGTATACTTAATTTTTAGAAAAGAATTAAGTGAAATGGGTTGCGCAGAGAAATATATATATATTGATATATATATATATATATATAAATTAAAAATTAAATAAATAAATATGCGAAAAAGTTCAAAACAGCGAATTGGGAGGGGGAATAACCGAACCAGCCCATTTTTGAGGTCGACCCGAGCCTCGCTGGGTCGACTAGGGGTTAATCCAGAGTGTTTGGCTATCAACCCGTGGGCCGATTCGCTCAAATGCAGATTTTGCATTTGATTGGTTCTCATGGTTCAGGGTTAATCTAATGGTCCTAAATAACTTCCTACACCTATAAATACATCCTAATGCTAACCCTAAACCTAATTAAAATAGAATAGTTACCGTCATACCATCGCCATGGAAATCAATGGAGCCGCCGCCAACTAAGAAAGAAGAAAAGCAAATTCAATTCTAATTCTCTCAACCCTAAAGCAAAGCAATACTCTCTCTTTTCTTCTCTAAATTGTGAGTATGATGATCTTAACAAGATTATTATCATTTTAATTAGGTTGAGTTATGAATGGATTATGAGTAGATGATGTGAATTATCGTATATGTTGTTGTAAACCCCTTTTGCTATCATGTATATTGTAAATCCAATGTTATGTGATGATGATATCTTACATGTTGTAAATCATGCTATGATGATGTTATATATGTTGAAAGTTTCTATGCTAAGTTGTGATGAATCATACATGTTAAAAAGGCCATGATGTTATCATCTATGCTAGTTAGTTCATATTAATTAAATCATCATGTTTGGGTTATGTTGATCTATATGACAAGTCACATATGCAAGTTAGATTGATTAGAAAAGTTATGAACATATGCCAAGACATCTATTATGACATCTAGAATTATGCTATGACATGTGTGATATCCTATGCTAGTTCACACCATCATTATGTTGCCTAGAAACCCCATATGCAAGTTTATGTATAGATTTGGGCTATGATCATATCATGTAAATTGAGACATTTAACAAGTTGACACCTTTTGATCCTTAACATGTGTAGTTTATGCAAGTTTCACCCCTATTATGATTAGATTTATTTTAATTGTCTATATGTTGTGATAATTTATCTTTGTGCTAGGTGTTAGACTATACAAGTCTAGCCTATATTATGCGTTGAATAAGCGAACGTATAAACGTGGGGTAGGGGTAATATTAAGGATTTAATATTAAAAAGTTGGGGTGCAATTGATATGATTTTGCATGCCATAAGTGGATGGCCATAATTGAGTCAATTATGGACAACATTAAAAGTTGACTTAATTAATAATTTGAATAGGGAATTATTAAAACCGCGGTAAAAGATTTTAAGTGTTAATCAATGCTTAGGACACGAGGTTGGACTCGTTTGTGACGTAAACCTGCCCGGACCCGCCCGGCAAATCCAGTGGTCACAAATGTCAGCCCAATGTGAGAGGTCCTAGGCCTAAACTAAAGAATAACGGTTGTAAAGACACGAGGTTAGACTCTTTTATGGTGTAAGACTGCCCGGACCCGCCCGGCAAATCCAGCTGCCATAAATGCCAGTCTAATGTGAGAGGTCTTTATGAGGTTATGGCCTAAATGAATTAAGAAATACTTAACCAGATAAACATGTAAAGTGGGACATGGGGGTTAAGTAGGTGCCTTGGGTGGCACGAAGAATCTAGGAGGTGCCCTTAGTGGCATGTGAAATACGATTAGTAAGACTTAACCAAACACACATGTAAATGAACTTGACTAAGAGGGTTACGTGGGATATACTAGTGACAAGCTTAGGTGGGTAGCTTTTGGGGGCCCATTTCGACCAGTATCCCAAACGTATCTTTGTGGGCTCGACCCAAGTCGAGGATGGGACACGCATGCTGGGTTTGACTGTAAGAGGCCAAAACGGGGAGCGGTGGCAACGCAAGTCCAACGGGTTTCATATGCGTGTGTGGACCCGGGCTGGTAGGTAAGACGTTGCATCGTGTAGGTATAAGCCGTGCATTCTCAAGTTGTATCGGGTTGCCACTTTAGGGGAGTGATACACCCCACTGTGGGGCCAGCACGGGTATCTACGAGTAGGGAGCCGATCGAAAGTGGGTAGTGGGGTACACCTAGTGGAGGTAGGGGCAGACGGCACCTATGTAGTCAGTTAGGGGTACGTAAGGCTATTTATAAAGTTTCTGTGTGAAGCAAGTGGGATCAAACAATAGGGTGACTGGTGTGGTGTAGTAATGTGTGGTGCAGTGTAGTAATCATTCGTTAGTAATTAGGTGTGCCTTTACCGTTATCTTTAACGTTATCTTAAACGCTATCTTTATCTTCCTAAGAGTTCATAGACATTTACTTGTCTTCCAGCTTATGCCTTAGTCTAGTTATTTTGATAATAGTATTGTTAGAATTATCATACTCGCCAGACTTTATGTCTGACCCCCTCTATTTCTATCCTTTTTCCCCCTCCAGGTCCTCAGGTTGGGCCCAGCTCTAGTGGAGTTTGATTGAATTGCTTCATCTCTCTTTGGAAAGCTTGGACCGTTGAAGTAAAGTCCAGCTTGTTATCTTTATAATGGCTATTTATGTAATGGGATTATGTATTTTGTTTTTATGAAGATGGATATTGTACTTGGTTATGATCTATGGTTTTATGATGTAACAAACATGTTGAATTTCCACTGCAATAAAATGAAGTTTTAGATTTCCAAGTACTATTTATTATCTGTCTTGTTGTAATTTTTCTGTTCTATATTCACTTATAACCTCCATGAAAGTTAATGCATTCCCTTTGTGAGTGACATTAATGGACGTGGGGTGTTACAATCATTTCATAAGATTCATCTTCCACAAATACGCCATAATCATTTCAATTTTGTTTGAAGCTGCCGTCAGCTGCTTCGAAATTAGAAGATAAATTTCTCCTAGTGTTATCATTTTGTGTGAAATCACCTCGTAGGTCGCCAAAAAAATTTGATGGTTAATATTTTGGACCACTATTTGAATAGTATTTGCTAAACTAACTAGTGTAACCTTGATTTATATGCTACGCATGTTGTTGCGAACAATTTCGAGATGCATATTGAGACTTTTGTTGATAATTATGATTATTTTGTTGATTTGACACAACTTGTCTTCAACATTAGAAATTGCATTCTTAAAATCATTCGAATGAGAAGAACATCAGTTTTTTTTCTTATATCACGGGCAATAAAATATGCCTTTATAATTTAAAGTAGGGCCGAGAATAAAACTGAATTTTCCTTAAACCTAGAGGAGGCAAAATAACAAATGCCCTAAAATATCAAGTCCCTAAAGCTAAATAAAGGCACATGGTACACTACTTTCGCCCCTATTGTTGTCTATGCCACAGGGAACAAATTATAATATGTAGACATATATAATAGTCCTTACTGGCTTTTTACTTTTAAAGCTCACAACAGAACATAGATTAAAATATATTTCTAACATAAACTGTAGGTTATTAGAATAGTGCTCTAATATGCATTCATACATGTCATTTAAATCAATTTACATAAAAGACAAATTATCAATTTTATTGATTATTATTATTATTATTCCATAATACAAAATATTATTACATGCCAGCTTCCAATAATAAATGTTTGTTTAGATAAAATATTTATTCAAAACTAGGCAAATTTTTGTCAATTTATATCCACTATACGCGTTCTTGCTTTCTGCAAATTCAACACTATTTCCAAAGTATAACATTCTACTTCAATTGCTGCTTATTTCTCACGTCAACTGTGTAACCTAGCTCCCCACGTTTCAGCTTGCACTTCAGAACATTTTATAGTTATTCAACCACAATTTCAAAGAACACTACTTGTTTTTAGGATATTGTTAGCTCAAATGCGGTTAGAACACTGTATTATTTCTCCCATCAGTGAATTTTTTCTCTAGGAATTCACTTTTACGCCATCTAAATCTTGCCACCTTCTGTTCCACATCTGCTTCCTTTCACATGCACATCTTTAGCTACAACTTTAGCTTATTACCATGAACAACTCACAAACATCATCCCTCCCTCCTTAAACTTCCATTTCAGATGGTGACTTCTAAAAAGTGGATACAACTAGTTGTATATGAATACTATTCTAAAGCCATTGTATGATCGACCTGTAGTTGGATAATAAAATTATTTCATATTTTCCATATATAGTTTTAAGGGATATTTTGCCGCAAGGACAAAGTCAACACAAAAGTTTCCCAAAAGGACGGTCAACAAAAAACTTGCCCAAAAGGACAATTTTTAGTACAAATGGTGCAATTCAGGGGGCCACTATGTTTCAACACTTTGCACTAAAAATTGTCCTTTTGAGCAATTTTTTTATGTCTAGTCCTTTTGGGCAAATTTTGTTGTGTTTTTGTCCTTCAAACTATTTCGCTATAGTAGTTTTAAACCATATTAAACTCATAAAGTATGTTATAACCTTTTTCATGCCTACATCTCACTAAAAAAATATAAGAATTCAAAACATTTTGGAAAATGGGTATTTGAAGAGTGATACTTTTAAAATAAGTCCGCAAGCTTCAACTCCAAATCACTATGGAGGATTATATATACTACTGCTACAAACATACATCAACTATCATTATTTTTTGTTTTACGTGGATATTGTAACACCTCACCAACAATCGGCAAAAATAACATTCCATGATTCAAAGAATGAGGATACATACATGTTAGACCAAAAAGTGGCACTAACACCCAATTGACTAGAATTTGAATAAATTAGTGAAGAAATATAAAATGAAAACAAGCAACAACAAGAAAACACACAAGATTTATAGTGGTTCAGAGTTAACGAGCCTATGTTCACTTTATAACTCTTATATTCAACAAATAATTGTGATTATAACACTTGAAATCTCTAAACACTCAAGATACAATCAATTTACTCTCACAAATGTTGAAATTCACTCGAAAGCGACAAATAGCCCATAGTTCGAATGTTAATGGTGGTTGAAATAAAGAACTTCAATCACTCAAGTGCCAAAAAGTCCTGTTTTGAGTCCATGGGTCGAGTATTTATACGGTCGGGTCATGAGATTTGAGCGGGAACAGTTATGATGGTTTGGTGGCAACAATTATTATTACATGGAAGCAGCTCCGAGTTCATAGTCATGAATAGGAACCGGTTCATTTAAGATGTGGGATTCAGATCGTAGCCATGTGCCATTTGCTCCGCTTGAGTGGGAGATAGTGGAAATAGTGGCAAAATCAGGGTCGAGTCGAGTCCATTCGTCCCAAAGGCCATCGACCCGAAGTCCCTTTATCATGTTCGACCTGAAGTCCTTTTATGTCGTTTAACCCGCAGGTGAAAGACTGTTTAGCTTTGTTTGTCACTGACTTAACCTGATCCTTGGCTCTTGAAAGGACACAACCCTTGGAATCTAATAATGTACGCGATCATAATTGCTTAGACTTTGGATGGCATTGTCACAAGGCAGGCTAACATATTTCCCCCTAAAGTACGTCTTATCGTAAATGATATGTGCTTTAAACTCGTTGAGTTGTCAATTCTTGAATAAACAATAGACAACAATCGTGTCTTTTCGTAAAGTCATGACTCTTGATTCCTTACGCCATGTATAAATAGGAGTTTATACCCATGATTATCTCTGTTGCAACCGACAACTCGATATCTTCAACTGGAGCAATGACAGATTCATAAGTAGATCCTTCAACCCTTATCGAATCAAAAAGTTAAAGACATCCATTTGAGTCATGTCGCTTTGTCAGTTCTCGTATATGATCACACATACACAAGTCGTTCTAAATATCTCTTCTTGATCAACGAATCATATGAACATAGTGCATTGCCATGAACGTGTAGTAGTTATTGGGGAAGTCCTTCGTTTTCTCTCAACTTTTCATTTTGACAATTTTTCTTATGTTGGATCGAAAGAATCAACCCTGCTCCAGGTCGATTTGTTCGACTTGAATAATACTCGACTTGAATCGTTATTTAATTTCCCATTTTCACTTTGTTTAACGTGCAATGTGTAACAACCCTGAATTTGGGGGTAAATTTAAAATTTATATTAACTAATTTTAATGGGTTTTAATATTTAAAATAATTTATTTTAAAATAATAATGATTAAAAATTGATTTAAATCGAAGTTAGAATGAATAATTTAATTTAAATTATAAAAGGAGTTAGAACTAACGCGGTAGTTTGAAAAGTCAAACTTGAACTTTGACTGACCGTACAAGTTGCAAAATTTAACGGATTTTAGTGAAACCAAAAATATTAGAATCTATTTAAAAATATCTTTCTAATGAATCTGAAAAATCAAAATTTCATAGGGGAATCAAAAGTTATGCCCAGATTAAAATTTAGAAAGGTCGCTATGAAATTTACAAAGGACAAAAATGCTACTTTTTGCATACGAAGGAATTTATACTCGAAACCACTTCCATTGAGTTCAGAATGATGTTTCTGTATTGAAAAACAGTAAACACTTATATATTTCGAGTTTCAGAAATTATTTGTTCAAAAATGTATTTTTAATGTTTAATATATACGCCTTGAAAATAGCCATTTTACAAACGACCTCTGTTTTCGACGAAACCACTTTTGTTGGATTCAGAATGTCAAATTATTGCTAAGTTTAATTTCTCATAATTTTTAGAATTAATTTGTGACCATGGCAAAAAAGATTTCAGTTTTGTCAATTTCGGTCAATTTTAATCGACTTGAAAATAGTCATTTTTCAAATAGGCTCAGAATTGAACGAAATTAATTTTCTTAGGTCTGCACCGTCAATACATAGCTAATATATATTTTTGGGATATTTTGAAGTCAGTTTATGGCCCCGATGAATTTATTCGTATGGTTGAATTAAAAATAAAAGAAAATATTTTAAAATAAAGAAAACAGGGTCAAGACAGTCGTTTGGGCCTGCAGGACATAGCTAGATGAGTCCGGAAAGGGGGTTAATGGGTGGTAACGACAGTCGTTGGGCCTAATTCTGAGTTTGGGTCAAATCGGGCCTTAATGGGCTAATGAACTAATTAAATAATATAAATTAACCTCAACCCTAATCCTTCCCTACCAAAACACAGCCGCCACCTACATTTTCCATGGCCTAGAATGGCCGAAACTTCCCTCCTCAATATCTCCCAATCCGCTCAATGAAATTCAACATATTATATACCAAATCGAAGCTCTTGGAGAGATCTACAGATCCATACGGTTATGATCGACCAAAAGTGCACGGATTTCGAGGGAAAGCACCCCAAACATGCGCCCAACTCAGCCCCGCCGCTCCCACCATGGCCCACCGCACCCCCCACCACTTCCGTCGCACGTAGCCCTCTCCTCCATCTTCGATTTGTCACCTTCCGATTGACCTCTAGCTTCACCAATCTCGAGAAAAAAGGAAACCTAATTTTGAAGGCTATGGGTTCATATGGACGGCTTGGAACGTGATGGAGGAGGAAGGAGGAAAGGTTGACTTTTTCAACCTTTGATTATTTAATTAATTTAATTCAAAATTTTACCAATCTTAATTTAACCATATCTCACTCATACGAATTCGGATTCGAACGATTTCAGGTGCGCCACGATCGTGAGACCGAGATCTACGCGATGACACTAACCAGACCTGATTCTGAGCAAGTTGAAATTTGGCTAATTTTTGGATCTGAACGGTTCATAAATTCAAACGATGTGAGATTTCTCGTTTTAAATTTAGAACAAAATTTATAAATATATATTTTTGTTGATTTTGATTGTAATACTAAATATCTGCGCTGTGTGAAATTTAGATTGGTTGATTTACTGTGTTGATATTGTGGAGTATTTTTATTGTTCTTGAATTGACGTCATAAAAGTGTAAAACTTGTTATATTAAGATTGACAGATTAAAAATGTCAATTTGTTCTGTCAATTTGTTGAACTAGATTATTGTTAGATAGAAAAATGAAATAACATTTTGCTTAGAAATGTTCATTCAAATTAAAAATGACATTTTGGTTTGAGATGATGATTTAGATTTAAAATACCGTTTTTATTAGAAATGTTAATATAAAAATATGTCATTTATGTGAGTGAAAAAAAGTTGGATTAATTTCATTTATTATAAATTTACATGTTAATAAAAAAAGTTGGATTAATTTTGAGGAAAATGGAAGTAAAGTTTGCGTCATTTAATTTTGAGGAAAATGGAAGTAAATTTAGCGTCATCTAATTTTATGAAAAATGAAAATAAAAACTAGAGTATTCATGAAAGGTGGAAGTAATTATATTTTAGGGCCGTTATAAAATATAAAAATAAAATTATTTTTAGCATTTGTGTTGAATTTTGAAAATAGGTAGCATGCTAATTAATGTTAATTTATTATCATTTATGATAATTCAAATATGTTACACTGCCATATATAAGTTTCCTGACTTGTATATGTTGATTGGGCTGATATTTTCACACATCGCCCAAGTGCACAAATAATATATTATTATTTGGATTTTGTTTGAATGTCATTTGAATGTTGTGTGAATGTTATCTGAATGTTATTGGAATGTTAATTTGGTGATAAAGGAAAGTCTATCGTTATTTCACAAATGCGTTGTACGAATCCATTAATTAATGGTATTTCATTTGAGTCTCATTCCAATGCAGAATTTTCCAAAGTTGTCAATAATGGTTAATGCAGTAATAATTAATTAATTAATATTTCAAGTTTGAATTTCAAAATTATACATTTTGAAAATATTATTATAATATCATTTTAAATATTATAAGAGTAAATGTAGCAATAAATGACTAATTAATATTTTAAGTTTGAATTTCAAAATTATACATTTTGAAAATATTATTATAATATTATTTTAAATATTATAAGAGTAAATGTAGCAATAATTAATTAATTAATATTTCAAGTTTGAATTTCAAAATTATAGATTTTGAAAATATTATTTTAATATTATAAGAATATGGAAAGTTACAATTTATATCAAGATACTTGAAATCAAGATATTTAGAAATAAAGAATATCTTAAAATTAAGATTCCTTAATGGAAAGGATAATTTCAAATAATATGTTTTGGAAAAATTAATGATAATTATAAATTATAATTGTGCTTGGACACGAGGTTAGGTTACATTTGTGGTGGAAGTCTGCCCGGACCCGATCGGCATATCCAGCAACCACTAATGTTGAACCTAATGTGAGAGGTCCATGAGGTTAAGCCCAACTTGTGGAATAAGTCTGCCCGGAACCGACCGGCACATCCAGCATCCACAAGTCGTAGGCTTAATGTGAGAGGTCTAGCCCATTATAAAATACAAATGGATAAGAAAATGAGTTGGGCTATTAAACCCGTTTTAAAAATAGCAACGCATTTTAAAAACCCGAACGAGTTTATCGATTTATTTTATCCATTTTATAATGAATATTAAAATAGAAATATCAAAATTAATATTTTGGAAAATAATATTATTATAAAAGGATAACCTATAGAATAATCAATTTTTAGATTATAGTTGGAATAAAAGTTGGAATTGTCTTGGAAATGAATTTATAAACGTTTTAAAATACGTAAAAATAAGGAAAATCTTTTTATTTAGATTTAAATGAAATTCTCAATTATTAATTATAATTGAAATAAAAAGGAAATTGATTATGGGTTGTTTGTGAACAATGTTTTAAAGGACATTAGTTCTTGAAACTCAAATCAATAGTGAAATTTTGATTTGTTATTAATTAATCTATTAATTAAGATTAAATGAAATTTTCTAAAAGAAGAGATGCCTAATATTATATATTAAAATAGGAATTAATGAAACATGAAATGGGGTCTCTCGTGAACTATGTTTTAAATAACATCGGTACTTAAACCCGGATTAAAAATAAGATTAATTCCAGAAAAGTGATTAGTCATTTAACAATGATTTTAGAAGACTAAAACTTAATAAAGTTTTAAATAAATCTTTAATTAGATTGAAGGTGAATAAGGAAGATTAAAGAATAAGTTGAAAAATTTATCTTTGATAAAATTTATGGGAACCTTTCCCTAATAATGTGAATACTTTATTTAAAGGATATTCTGAATTGGAATGAGGCATTGATGTAGTTTATGTATAGCACCTAATTTTAAATCACGCGAGTTATTCGGAAAGACCGGGTTTAACCCATTCCAAATAATGATACGACGTTCGAAGAATTGAAGATGATGATTGAAGACCGACGATCTTCACATCGAATGGGTAACTAGTGTTGAGGCCCTTGATTGATTTGCTCCTAAGACGGGGCTAAGATGGTAGTTATCCGGACGTAGTGTTGATTTGTACGGATTTGGCTTTCGCTCAGACTTAGAGCATTAGCTTATAAATGGAATGTGTGTCTGACGTTGAATTTTGTTCTATGTAAATTGATTTCTATTAATATACGACCATTGGTGGCGGAGAATTTATTCTCTTGCTTAACACCCTTAGAGGTTGTGTATTAATAGTTATCAATCGCATGGCGTGAATTGTCAACGTGGCACGCTAAGATGAAGATGATCAAGGCTTTGTTGTAAAGCAGGCCTTGTGGTTATAACGTTACTTCGCGAGCCTCACAACCCGGTTGAGTCTAAAACAGGAGAAGGGAACGCAGGGAGAGAAGCACGTTTCTTTCTAGCTAGAAGTGGTTTCGGTGCTTAAACTGGCTGATATTTACTTATGTGGATGATGGAATGAGGCGCCTCGGATGTTAGGTCCTATAGGACCCGGAAACGTGTGCTTAGGAATAACTAATCCGCAAACCGCAAGTGTGGACCGGCCCTGCAGGATCCAAGGGTTCTCTGCGGGGAATCCTGAGACATTAGCTAGAGTGTCTCGAATCGGTAAGGAGCTCCTCCCTAGCCTTGACTCATGATGGAGACCCAATTTCCAATACGACACCATGCGGTGATGATTGTAGAACTAGTATGGCGACATAGTAGGATGGGGTACTATGCCGTCTATGATTGATACATTATGATTGAAATGTTTTTGAAACATATATACACTAATAGTAATATCAAATCCGTTTTTATCGTATCAAGCATTTTTGACCATTATAAGGTAAAACTCTATCCTCCGGTTTGCGTTGCATTGTGTGATGGGACTTGAGTCTTATAATGGTTTCATTTTTCCAAAAAGCATTGCGTTGTTTTATGATTTACTTTTAATTATGCACGGAATTCCATTGGAGTAAACTCGTTCCGCGTTAGCGGCGTGGTCCTTGGATTTGCCTTATTACTATTAGTATATTAGTTAAGAATTCTCACACCAGTCCCATGACTGACTCGTAGTTTGTTTCACTGTGCAAACTCGGGTGCCCTCTTTTCCACATGGGCAGTTGAGTAGCTTTTTGCAGATATTTATCTCTTGAGCTGGATTCTAGATCGAAGCTCTAAAGCTGTGTCCAGAGCATAGAAGTCTTCCGCTGTTTATTATATTTAATATTGTAATTTATCTTCTGTTGTAATTTTTTTATCAATGTACTCTGATATTCTGTACTCTGATGTAAAATTACCGTAATGTTTATAAAAGTCTGTTGTTATTGTTCTAATGTGTTGTATTCCCAGAGTTAACGTACTCGGGTTTTGAACGGTCTTGGTCGATTTTGCGATTAATCGGGTCGGGCGGAAACCGGGGTCGTTACAGTTGGTATCAGAGCTTTGGTTAGCTCAAATCTTTGGGATACAACTCGTTAGAACTGAACAAAAGACTCATCAGAGATTGGATTAGTAATATCCAATAAGAATACTCATTAGAGATAAGATCATCAGTATCCTAGAATGAGAAAACTCATTAGAGACGGGGTTAGAAGTGCCCTAGAATGAGTTGAGAGTGACAAGCTTATAATATACGTATTTGTAATTATAATCTACTTTAGAAAATATGATTTTTGAATATATAAAAATTATAAATGTTTAAAAAGCTAATCAACCAATTGATTGATGATTGTGTAGTGTAATTATTAATTAACCTATAAAATTATTTAAACCAATGAATGGATATGAAAAAATTTAGTAGGTTAATTAATTAAACAACTTTTAGCTTCGTTCCTTTCGAGGACGAAAAGTTTTTAAGTGGGGGAGACTTTAACAACCCTGAATTTTGGGGGGAAATTTAAAATTTATATTAACTAATTTAAAAGGGTTTTAATATTTAAAATAATTTATTTTAAAATAATAATGATTAAAAATTGATTTAAATCGAAGTTAGAATGAATAATTTAATTTAAATTGTAAAAGGAGTTAGAAATAACGCGGTAGTTTGAAAAGTCAAACTTGAACTTTGACTGACCGTACAAGATGCAAAATTTAACAGATTTTAGTGAAACCAAAAATATTAGAATCTATTTTAAAATATCTTTCTAACGAATCTGGAAAATCGAAATTTCATAGCGGGAATCAAAAGTTATGCCCAGATTAAAATTTAGAAAGGTCGCTATGAAATTTACAAAGGACAAAAATGCTACTTTTTGCATATGAAAGAATTTGGACTCGAAACCACTTCTATTGAGTTCAGAATGACGTTTCTGTATTGAAAAACAGAAACACTTATATATTTCGAGTTTCAGAAATTATTTGTTTAAAAATGCATTTTTAATGTTTAATATATACGCCTTGAAAATAGCCATTTTACAAACGACCTCTGTTTTCGACGAAACCACTTTTGTTGGATTCGGAATGTCAAATTATTGCTAAGTTTATTTTTTCATAATTTTTAGAATTAATTTGTGACCATGGCGAAAAGATTTCAGTTTTGTCAATTTCGGTCAATTTTAATCGACTTGAAAATAGTCATTTTTCAAATAGGCTCAGAATTAAACGAAATTAGTTTTCCTAGGTACGCAGCGTCAATACATAGCTAAATACATTTTTCGGGATTTTTTGAAGTTAATTTGTGGCCCCGGTGAATTTATTCGTATGGTTGAATTTTAAAAAAAGAAAATATTTTAAAATAAAGAAAACAGGGTCAAGACAGTCGTTTGGGCCTGCGGGACATAGCTAGATGAGTCTGGAATGGGGGTTAATGGGTAGGAACGACAGTCGTTGGGCCTAATTCTGAGTTCGGGTCAAATCGGGCCTTAATGGGCTAATGAACTAATTAAATAATATAAATTAACCTCAACCCTAATCCTTCCCTACCAAAACACAGCCGCCACCTACATTTTCCATGGCCTAGAATGTTCGAAACTTCCCTCCTCAATATCTCCCTATTCGCTCAATGAAATTCAACATATTACATACCAAATCGAAGCTCTTGGAGAGATCAACAGATCCATACGGTTATGATCGACCAAAAGTGCACGGATTTCGAGGGAAAGCACCCCAAACCTGTGCCGAGCTCAGCCCCGCCGCTCCCACCATGGCCCACCGCACCCCCACCACTTCCGGCGCATGTAGCCCTCTCCTCCCTCTTCGATTTGCCACCTTCCGATTGACTTCTAGCTTCACCAATCTCAAGAAAAAAGGAAACCTAATTTTGAAGGCTATGGGTTCATATGGACGGCTTGGAACGTGATGGAGGAGGAAGGAGGAAAGGTTGACTTTTTCAACCTTTGATTATTTAATTAATTTAATTCAAAATTTTACCAATCTTAATTTAACCATATCTCACACATACGAACTCGGATTCGAACGATTTCAGGTGCGCCACGATCGTGAGACCGAGATCTACGCGATGACACTAACCGGGCCTGATTCTGAGCAAGTTGAAATTTGGCCATTTTTTGGTTCTGAACGGTTCAGAAATTCAAACGATGTGAGATTTCTCGTTTTAAATTTAGAATAAAATTTATAAATATATATATATATTTGTTGATTTTGATTGTAATAGTAAATATTTGCGCTGTGTGAAATTTAGATTGGTTGATTTACTGTGTTGATATTGTGGAGTATTTTTGTTGTTCTAGAATTGACGTCATAAAAGTGTAAAACTTGTTATATTAAGATTGACAGATTAAAAATCTCAATTTGTTCTGTCAATTTGTTGAATTAGATTATTGTTAGATAGAAAAATGAAATAACATTTTGCTTAGAAATGTTCATTCAAATTAAAAATGACATTTTGGTTTGAGATGATGATTTAGATTTAAAATACCGTTTTTATTAGAAATGTTTACGTTAGTATAAAAAGATCATTTTTATTTAGAAATGCTTAATGAGAATAAAAGGACCATCTTTTGTTAGGAAACATAAATTGCTATCTTTTGTTAGAAAACATAAAATGTCATCTTTTTGTTAGAGAATAAAATATCACGTTTGTTAGTAATGTAATATTAAGATAAAAATGTCACTTCCATTGGTAATGAAAATTTTGAATTAAAGTATCATTTTGTTAAGAAATGTTTTGTTAACATTAAAGTATCATTTTATTAAGAAATGTTTTGTTAACATTGAAGTATCATTTTGTTAAGAAATGTTTTGTTAACATTAAAGTATGATTTTGTTAAGAAATGTTTTGTTAACATTAAAGTATCATTTTATTAAGAAATGTTTTGTTAACATTAAAGTATCATTTTGTTAAGAAATGTTTTGTTAACATTGAAATGTTTTGTTAACATTAAAGTATCATTTTGTTGAGAAATTGGTCAATTATGTTAATATCAATTTGTCATTCATGATATAAATATGTCAATTATGTTAATATAAAAGTTGTTATTTATGAAAGTATTAAAAAGGTTGTCTTTATGTTAAAAAAAAATTGTCTTCATGTTAATATAAGAAAAGGTTGTCATTATGTTAATATAAAAATATGTCATTTATGTGAGTAAAAAAAAGTTGGATTAATTTCATTTATTATAAATTTACATGTTAGTAAACAAAAGTTGGATTAATTTTGAGGAAAATGGAAGTAAAGTTAGCGTCATTTAATTTTGAGGAAAATGGAAGTAAAGTTAGCGTCATCTAATTTTATGAAAAATGAAAATAAAAACTAGAGTATTCATGAAAGGTGGAAGTAATTATATTTTAGTGTCGTTATAAAATATAAAAATAAAATTATTTTTAGCATTTGTATTGAATTTTGAAAGTAGGTAGCAAGCTAATTAATGTTAATTTGTTATCATTTATGATAATTCAAATATGTTACACTGCCATATACAAGTTGACTTGTATATGTTGATTGGGCTGATATTTTCACACATCGCCCAAGTGCACAAATAATATATTATTATTTGGATTTTGTTTGAATGTCATTTGAATGTTGTGTGAATGTTATCTGAATGTTATTGGAATGTTAATTTGGTGATAAAGGAATGTCTATCATTATTTCACAAATGCGTTGTATGAATCCATTAATTAATGGTATTTGATTTGAGTCTCATTCCAATGCAGAATTTTCCAAAGTTGTCAAGAATGGTTATTGCAGTAATAATTAATTAATATTTCAAGTTTGAGTTTCCAAATTATACATTTTGAAAATATTATTATAATATTATTTTAAATATTATAGGAGTAAATGTAGCAATAAATGACTAATTAATATTTCAAGTTTGAATTTCAAAATTATACATTTTGAAAATATTATTATAATATTATTTTAAATATTATAAGAGTAAATGTAGCAATAAATAATTAATTAATATTTCAAGTTTGAATTTCAAAATTATACATTTTAAAAATATTATTTTAATATTATAAGAATATGGAAAGTTACAATTTATATCAAGATACTTGAAATCAAGATATTTAGAAATAAAGAATATCTTAAAATTAAGATTCCTTAATGGAAAGGATAATTTCAAATAATATGTTTTGGAAAAATTAATGATAATTGTAAATTATAATTGTGCTTGGACACGAGGTTAGGTTACATTTGTGGTGGAAGTCTGCCCGGACCCGACCGGCATATCCAGCAGCCACTAATGTTGAACCTAATGTGATAGGTCCACGAGGTTAAGCCCAACTTGTGGAATAAGTCTGCCCGGAACCAACCGGCACATCCAGCATCCACAAGTCGTAAGCTTAATGTGAGAGGTCTAGTCCATTATAAAATACAAATGGATAAGAAAATGAGTTGGGCTATTTAATCCATTTTAAAAATAGCAACGCATTTTAAAAACCCGAAAGAGTTTATCGATTTATTTTATCCATTTTATAATGAATATTAAAAGAGAAATTTCAAAATTAATATTTTGGAAAATAATATTATTATAAAAGGATAACTTATAGAATAATCAATTTTTAGATTATAGTTGGAATAAAAGTTGGAATCGTCTTGGAAACGAATTTATAAACGTTTTAAAATACGTAAAAATAAGGAAAATCTTTTTATTTGGATTTAAATGAGATTCTCAATTATTAATTATAATTGAAATAAAAAGGAAATTGATTATCGGTTGTTTGTGAACAATGTTTTGAAGGACATTAGTTCTTGAAACTCAAATCAATAGTGAAATTTTGATTTGTTATTAATTAATCTTTTAATTAAGATTAAATGAAATTTTCTAAAAGAAGAGATGCCTAATTTAATATATATTAAAATAGGAATTGATGAAGCATGAAATGGGGTCTCTCGTGAACTATGTTTTAAATAACATCAGTTCTTAAACCCGGATTAAAAATAAGATTAATTCCAGAAAAGTGATTAGTCATTTAACAATGATTTTAGAAGACTAAAACTTAATAAAGTTTTAAATAAATCTTTAATTAGATTGAAGGTGAATAAAGGAAGATTAAAGAATAAGTTGAAAATTTTATCTTTGATAAAATTTATGGGAACCTTTCCCTAATAATGTGAATACTTTATTAAAAGGATATTCTGAATTGGAATGATGCATTGATGTGGTTTATGTATAACACCTAATTTTAAATCACACGAGTTATTCGGAAAGACCGGGTTTAACCCATTCCAAATAATGATACGACGTTCGAAGAATTGAAGACGACGATTGAAGACCGACGATCTTCATATCGAATGGGTAACTAGTGTTGAGGCCCTTGACAGATTTGCTCCCAAGACGGGGCTAAGATGGTAGCTATCCGGACGTAGTGTTGATTTGTACGGATTTGGATTTCGCTCAGACACAGGGCATTAGCTTATAAATGGAATGTGTGTCTGACGTTTAATTTTTCTATGTAAATTGATTTCTATTAATATACGACCGTTGGTGGCGGAGAATTTATTATCTTGCTTAACACCCTTAGAGGTTGTGTGTTAATAGTTATCAATCGCATGGCATGAATTGTCAACGTGGCACGCTAAGATGAAGATGATCAAGGCTTTGTTGAAAAGCAGGCCTTGTGGTTATAACGTTACTTCGCGAGCCTCACAACCCGGTTGAGTCTAAAACGGGAGAAGGGAACGCAGGGAGAGCAGCACGTTTCTTTCTAGCTAGAAGTGGTGTTGGTGCTTAAACTGGCTGATATTTACTTATGTGGATGATGGAATGAGGCGCCTCAGATGTTAGGTCCTATAGGACCAGGAAACGTGTGTTCAGGAATAACTAATCCACAAACCGCAAGTGTGGACCGACCCTGTAGGATCCAAGGGTTCTCCGCGGTGAATCCTGAGACATTAGCTAGAGTGTCTCGAATCGGTAAGGAGCTCCTCCCTAGCCTTGACTCATGATGGAGACCTAATTTCCAATACGACACCATGCGGTTTTGATTGTAGAACTAGTATGGCGACATAGTAGGATGGGGTACTATGCCGTCTATGATTGATACATTATGATTGAAATGTTTTTGAAACATATATACACTAATAGTAATATCAAATCCGTTTTTGTCGTATCAAGCATTTTTGACCATTATAAGGTAAAACTCTATCCTCCGGTTTGCGTTGCATTGTTTGATGGACTTGAGTCTTATAATGGTTTCATTTTTCCAAAAAGCATTGCGTTGTTTTATGATTTACTTTTAATTATGCACGGCAATCCATTGGAGTAAACCCGTTCCGCGTTAGCGGCGTGGTCCTTCGATTTGCCTTATTACTATTAGTTATATTAGTTAAGAATTCGCACACCAGTCCCATGACTGACTCGTAGTTTGTTTCACTTTGCAAACTCGGGTGCCCTCTTTTCCACACGGGCAGTCGAGTAGCTTTTTGCAGGTATTTATCTCTTGAGCAGGATTCTAGATCGATGCTCTAAAGCTGTTTCCAGAGCATAGAAGTCTTCCGCTGTTTATTGTATTTAATATTGTAATTTATCTTCCGCTGTAATTTTTTTATCGATGTACTCCGATATTCTGTACTCCGATGTAACATTACCGTAATGTTTATAAAAGTCTGCTGTTATTGTTCTAATGTTTTGTATTCCCAGAGTTAACGTACTCGGGTTTTGAACGGTCTTGGTCGATTTTGCGATCGATCGGGTCGGGCGGAAACCGGGGTCGTTACACAATGCCTTTTCAAGGAATACGAATGCATCAATTCGTATGGTATATAAGTCGAGTTATTCTTCTTCGATTTCCATTTTACTCAATGTTGTACCTTCGTGAATCTTTAAAACCCGAAATCCGAGTTCTCTCTAACACACCTTAATCCCGAATTCAGTTCATAGGTCGTCTTTGAATTTCTTCGATTCTTACTTTTAATTTGAGATCATGCATAGATTTTACTTCAAAATCATGAGATTAGCTCCGACTTGAATCGTTATTAGGGTTCGATGTTTGATGAATTCGCGTGGAAGCACACCGGAGTTTGTTATCACCTCACCGAGTGTTAAATTCGACGTTGGTGACGATTTTAATCTTGGCGTAATGGAATTTGGATGATGGAAAACAATGGTTTGAGAAGCCATAAGCGACGGTGTGAGGGACCCAGTGAGATGAGTAGAGAAGAAGGAGTGGTTATAGAGGATCAGCTCTCTCTGGGTTGGGTTGGTCATCTAACTTGAACTGTAGTTTAAGCAATCTGGAGCTTTGGAGATAACATGGAGAAAGGCTCGTTGAGAGTTGAAGGGGCTCGGGTCAAAAATTCTCTACCTGGATCGACTCGAACCACGGTTATCTGACCCGAAGCCTCCAAGATGAATCATCCTCTAGGCCGAATCCCTTTAACTTGTTATGTGATCCACTCGAATAGAGACACTCGACCCGAAGTTTTCGATCCAAGCTATTCTTTTTTTAAGTGTGAACAATTCAAGCTATGAACATGGCTCCCACTTATACGAACTTGTGTCTAAGTGCTTCTTCATGAAAATATGACAACTTTAATCTGTAGTGATATATTTACAGATCGATCAATGTCAACATGACAAATATTCTTGTGGATAGTTAGGATAGAGCCTTTCACAATTTGAACTTTTAAAGTAGTACTATATACTTACTTGGAAATTCTGGACATAATAACGTAACTTGCCGTAACACAGCGACATGTGTTGATCCATTCCATGTTTGCATCACTTCTTTGATGATTCATCACTGCTGCACTGCACACACTAGCGCACACATAGGGAGGTACAGGTTATTTTTCTCTAACCTTTGACGTTTCTTGGGTAGTACAACAAGCATGTCTAGAAGGTATCCTACAAGATATTACGAGTCTCAAAAAGGCAAAGCTCCAGAAATGTCAGTTAATCCTAATATTCTCCCATCGGATTCTAACTCAGACAATGCTGACCTAGAATTTGAAGTTGATATCCACTGAGAGGTAGGATCCTTCGAAGGAAAATTTTCCATTGGTGAGGAGGTAGGAGGAGTAGGAGATAATAGAGCTCCCGATACATTCAACGATGCGATCTTTCTGCAGCAACCCAATGACTCATAGTGTAACAACCCGGAAAATCAGAACCAATTTAAAATTTTTATTTTGGCAATTTGAATGAATTCAGAATATTTAAAATGATTTATTTTAAATAATAACGAATAGAAATTTATTTTGAATAGAATTAGAATGTATAAATTTATTTAAATCAAAGTTAGAATATAAATATTTATTTTAATTATAAAAGGAATTGGAAAAGGCGCAACAGTTTGAAAATTCAATTTCAAATTTCAAATGAATGTATATGATTCAAAATAAACCGAATTTTAGTGAAACCAAAAATATTTGAATTTGTTTGAAAATATCTTTCCAATGAATGTGTAAAATCCGGATTTCATAACGGGAATAAAAAGTTATGTCCAATTGAAAATTCAGAATAGTCGCTATGGAATTTATATAATATTAGCCCTTAAATATAGCGATTTTGCAAACGACTTCCATTTTTGACGAGACCACTTTTGTTGGATCCGGAATGTCAAATTATTGCCCGGTTCCAATTTTCATAATTTTTGGAATCAATATGTGAGCGTGGTAAATTTAAACGCGTTTGATAGTTTCAATTTGGATTTTAATCGACTGGAAAATGACCATTTTTCAAACTGTTTCCAAATTTGACGAAATTAGTTTTGTTAGGACTGTATCGTCAAAACATAGCCAGATTTATTTTTCGGGAATTTTTGGAGTCAGTATGTGGCCCCGGTAAATTAAAATGTACGTTTAAATTGAATATATAATGATTTATATTTTAATTTAAAGGAAAACTGATCGAAACAGTCGAATTGGCATACCAGGCATATCCCATTGTGTCCGGAATGGGGGTAATTATCTATGGGCGACACTCGTTGGGTCCGATTTGGGGTTCGAAAGAAAAACAAACTTTTTGGAATTAATTAACTAAATTAAATAAAAAATATATATACTTAAATCCTCCATGTTCACTCAGTCAACACTCAAAACAAAATAAAAAGAGGGAAAAACACGATCGACGATCGCTGCGTCCCCCAATCTCATCGTCGCCGCTCTCCTCCGCCAGCCTCCGGCCTGCGCCCCACCGCCAGAAACCCCTCCTCCAGTTGCTTCTTCTCCTCCTGCCTTCTTCGATGCGAAAGCACCAAACCCCCTGAAGCCCATCGCCGTGGACCCCACTGCTCCAGCGCCGCATCCCACACCAACCCCCTCTTCCGACCACCGCACCACCCAGCGCCACCTTGGTCAGCCGTGAACCCCCTCCCTCTCCATAGAAAACTTGTAAGTTCTTTTTTAATTATTTAATGTAATTAGTTTTTAGGGATTTTTATATATAAAGTTAGGATTTTTAGATATACAAAAGATTTGATTTTTAATTTAGAAAATAACACATTTTTATTAATCTAAAAAAAATTGGATTTATATTTATATGAATGGTATATAAATAAAAAGAATAGATTTTTTAAAATAGAAAAGAATAGATTTTTAGAAACAGAAAAGAATAGATTTTTATAATAGAAAATAATTGATTTTTATAATAAAAAATAATTGATTTTTATAATAGAAAAGAATTGATTTTTATAATAGAAAAGATTTGATTTTTATCTTGAAAAAGATTTGATTTTTATATTGAAAAAGATTTCATTTTTATATTGAAAAAGGTTTGATTTTTATAAATAAAAGGATATGATTTTTAACACAGTAAAAATATGATTTTTAAAAATGAAAAGATATGATTTTTTACAATATAAAGTTATGATTTTTATTAATATAAAAATATGATTTTTTACATGTAGTGGTGTTATAAAAATATGATTTTTATATATGTAGCGAAATAAAAAGGTGATTTTTATATATATGACATTGAAATGAAAATGTGATTTTTATTTATGTGGTAACAGAATAAAAATGTGTTTTTTAATATAAAAATCGTGTGAAACAGGTTGCGATGGAAATGGTGGAAAACAAATCCAGATTTGAATCGTTCAGAAATATAGAATGGAGGAGTGGATCCCAAAGGTGAGAACTTCTCACTCTATTTTATTTTCTAGTTAAATATATATACTAGGATGCAGACGGTGCTTAGTAGCACCCGACACCTTTGTTTGAAACCATGTTTGTTTGGCTTGTTGGCTGATTGGATTATTTGGTTGAATTTGGTTTGGGAAATGAATTGATTAGAATTTGGTTTGTATATGGAACGAGTCATTATTACGCGCGGGATAAGGCTAGACCTTATTCCGGTTCTAGTATCGATCCGTTATGCTGCCAAAATTTTCTAAAAATGTTAGAACAATAAAAATATCATTTTTATTATATAAATGAACTGTATAAAATATTCATGAGATGAAATAAATATTTTATAGTTAAAAATATAATTTTTAACATGTATATGAATAAAATAAATATTTTTCTACAAATCGAACGATTTGTTTATGTACACACATTTAACTGATATGGATTGGGACGATATATTTTACACATCGCCCAACTGTATAAATAATAATCAGTGTTTGTTGTTTGAAAACTCCACACGGGTATTGGGATGATATTGGACATACACTAATCCCAATATTTAGTTGTATGTCAATCGATGGTTTGACAGACTGTTGTAAGCGTTGATTATTTATATTTATCGCTTATGCAGTTGTGTAATGCACTCTAGATGATGGCTGACTGTGTTTGATTATTGTTGTGTACATGTGTGTATGAAATCCATATAAATAAAATTATATGGTAATTGATTGTTTTTTATTCCAATTCAGAAAGAACGAATATTTTAAATTAAAGAATATTTTAAAATGATGAGTAATAAATATTTTAAAATAACTAATATTTTAAAATAATATTCAGTAATGGATCAAAATATGATTTTAATGTCCGATTTGGGATGGACACGAAAATATTTAAATATATAAAGCCGTGTTGATTAAATTAACGCCATTTTGACGTGAATGATATTTATATCGATTTTATACATTTTTATAATGAATATCGAAAAGGAAGTGAATTCAAAATCTAATGTTTTGAAAATATTATCATTTATATATTAATGATATGGAATATTCAATTTTGATTTAAAATTGAATATGAAGTTGAAATCGTTTTGAAAACGAATTTAAAACGATTTATAAAATACGTTTTAAATGGAAATCCACAAAATATATATATAATATATATTTAATGGCCTAAACAGAACGTGCCGCGCCGCGGCGGTTCGCGAATTTCGACCATTAACTTCGAATTGACATTACGGGAGATCCGACCGTCGGATTCTCCTAAAACAAGAACCATTGGGTTCGTATCGAAAAGAGCTTTCCAATGGATATAAGAGATTTGAAATCTAACGGTTGGATTTGGAATTATGTCCAAATCAAAATTGGAAAAGGTCGCTGTAAGTCCAGTTCGATGACCGTTTATGGAAATCGACTGTATGGGTCTTGATAAAATTATTAAAAATATTAATAATTTATGTAAAATCATAATAAATGATTTGGAAAGAATTAGGATGAAAAATTCCACGTTTGTAAAGATAAAAATATATTTTTATCAAAATGAACTAGTTATGAACTAGAATTATAATCCAATATTTTTAAATAAATAAATTGGATTTGAAATGATTTTAAAAATAACCAGAATTTCCAAAAAAAAAATTGGAATGGATTTAAATCGATTTTATCATGGGAATATTTCGATATTGGATTTCGTGATTATACGGATATTGTAGAGGAATTTGGAAGATATATATATCGTTATTCCCAATACGATATTTGTTGATTTCAGAATTTGATATTGAACATAAGCCGATTTAATTTCTATTCAGAGCCTTGTATTTAATATTAAATTGGATTTGGGTTTGTTGTGAATGGTGTCTTCATAAACACTGTTCTTAAACCCAGTTGAGAAAAGAATAAATCTTTAATTAAGATTTAGCAAAGTTTTTTTCCAATTAATTAATATTTAATTGGAATTGAATAAAGAATTGGATTTTTGGTTTGTCGTGAATGGTGTCTTAAATAACACTGTTCTTAAACCCCGTGTAAAAAGATTTTTTTAATTAAGATTATTAGAGTTTCCAGTTAATTAACATTTAATTGGATTAAAATGGGATGTGAATTGTGTTTTTAATGACATTCGTACTTTAACCCGATTTACAGTGAAATGTGATTTGGAATTTATAAATCTTTTTAATTAGATTTAATGGAAATTTTCCAAAGTAAAGTTTTCCAATTTAATATATTAAATTGGAATTGAATGGAATTCGATTTGATAATAATCGAAATGAGCTTCTGTGGAGGAAGACTGCTAATATATATGGAATTTAAAAGGCTTTGTCGTTATTCCATTTATATTATTGGTCGGATACAGAAAATGATATTGATTATATATTGTTTTTTTTCCGTGAAGATTCCATAGTTAATGGAATGTGATTTGGGTTTATCGTGAACTGTGTTTTAAAAGACATTAGTTCTTTAACCTAGTTAAGGACAGGATAACATGTCTAACATTGCATTTCGAACTGTATGGTCGATCTCTGCTAAATATATATCTGTTTGGTGGCGGAGAATTTATTCTCTTGCTTAACACCCTTCTCTAAGACGTACGAGCTTAAAGGATATATATAGGTAGAAATCAATAGTACGATGTAGATTGTCGATGCGACATGTTTGTGTTTCCAAAGTTAAACAGTCATTAATATTTATTTTTAGGAAGATTAAAACTAAGTAGAGTTTTAATGAATCTTTAATTAGATTGCAAAGAAAATGTGATAATTTAAATTCTCAAATTCGAGAAATGATCGAGAATGGAGTAGCACCAGTCTTGCTCCAAGCGATAGTTAAATCTTTAATTAGATTTGAATGGGAAATGGTAATTAATTTTACCGATAACACCGTGGTGTTAGTTATGGAGTAATACCAGTTTTGCTCCATGGGATGAATAGGTTGAGATTAGGAAATTAAATAAATGATTACTTTGGTAAGGTGCGTTAATCCCGACTAGTTTGGAAAACCTTAATATGGTTGATATCCAAAGGAAGATTAAAGAATAAATTTTAAAGAATTTATCTTTGATAAAATTAATGGGAACATATCCCTGAAGATGTGAATATTTGAATAAAAGATTATTTTGAATTGTAATGTGACGTATGTTGTGTTTTTATAGCACTTGTTTATTATATATGTGAGCTATTCAGAAAGGTCAGGTTTATACCCATTCTGAATAACTGATTCGACGATAAGATGACGATGAAGACGGTGGTTGAAGACCGGAGGTCTTCACATGTTTGGATGATTACTGATGTCTTGATTGGGTTGTATACCCAAGACGAGGTAATAAGTGGTGATCGTCCAGACGTACTTGGAGATCGTCTGGATATGCGAGGACCTCTCTCCTGTATTGGACATATAGGACGAGGAATAAGGTGCCTCCGGCTTCGTACAGACCTAGAACGAATTTGTAAATGGATGTGTGTCTGACATTGGATTTTATTTTGTGTTGATTGATCTCTATTAAGTATATATCTGTTTGGCGGTGGAGAATTTATTCTCTTGCTTATCGCCCTTCTCTTAGACGTACGAGCTCAGAGGTAATATATCGATAGACATCAGTCGCATGGCGTGAATTGCCTGTGCGGCATGCGGAGATGCAAATGATCAAGACTTCTGTTGAAAAGCAGAGTCTTGTGGTTGATGATCAAAGCACGACTTTAATATAGCATAGCTTTGTGTATAGCGTTAATTCGCGAGCCTCACACCTTGGTATGAGTCAAAAACGGGATAAGGGTCCCAAGGAGGACATGACGTTTCTTTCTGGCTATGGGTGGTGTCATGGTATGGAGCCCAGACATTTATTATTTTTACCTATGTGGTTAGTGGATTGCGAGGCGCCTCAGATATATTGGTTACTACGGAGCCGATGGATAGGTCCTATAGGATCGGAAAACGTGTGTTCAGGAATTGCCAATCCTCAAACGTAAGAGAGGACCGGCCTTGGAGAATCCGGGGGTTTCTCAGAGTGTTCAGTCCCGAGGCATTTTCTAGAGTGTCTCGAAGCGGTTAGGAGTACAACCCTTGCCTAGACTCATGACGGAAATCCAATTTCCAATATGTGACATTTCGGTTTTGATTGTAGAGCCTAGTATGGCGACATGATAGATGGTACTCGTGCCGCCTATGATTGATACATTTATATTTGCAGTTGTTTTATACACTTATAATAGTATCAAATGATTTGTTTTAAACGTACCAAGCATGTTTGGCTATTATAAGGGAAGACTCTATCCTCCGGCTTGCGTTCCATTGTATGATGGAACCTGAGTCTTATAATAGCTTCATTTTCAAAAAGCATTGCGTTGTTTATAACTGTTTATGCACTGGTAGTCTCGGGAGGAAACCCGTTCCGTGTTATACGGTGTGGTCCCTTGATTTACCTTATTTTTAAAGTAAAGTTTTAAATAACTATTTTAGTTCTCACACCAGTCACATGACCGACCTGGAGTTTATTGTTTTAACCTAAACTCTTGGTGCCCCTATTTTCCACCCGGGCAGCTAGTAGTTTTGGTTTTGCAGATATTATATTCACAGGACCCTGGTTTACAGCTGAAGCTATATTCGGAACGCTCTGTATACGTGTATTTCCTTCAGTTGTGTTTTGTATTATTTTCCGCTGCATTGTAATTTGTAAATCTCTGATATTTATGAAATGTATATTATTTGTTGATACTCTGTATATTCTTGTACTGATGTATATTGTTGTAATAAGCAATGAAATGTTCTTCTATTTGTGTTCTGATTTGTCGTGTTCTCAGACAATCAGTTCTTTCTCTTCTTTTCAGAGACCGGGGAAGTTTCGGTCGTTATAGTTTGGTATTAGAGCTTTGGTTTACAGAGCTCGAGAACAAGACACATTAGAACCGAATGAAAGAATTCATCAGAGATTGGATTAGCAATGTACAATAAGAATGACTCGTTAGAGATAGGATCAGTAGTATCTTAGAATGAGTTAGAAGAGTATTATTTCTCAAAACAAATTTTGTTTTGAAGATTTAAACAATTTTATACGTATTCGAATATTTATTTTATATTGAATTTGGACTATCGAGTATATAAATATTTTGCATACACGCCTTGCAAGCGTATATTCGAAGTTTTAATATACTGGATAGATATAGAATCACACTTTATTTGCCCTTAGATGAATCTGATGATGGCATGTCATCATCAGCAATAGTGTTCGAGTTTCGAAAGTGGGATGTCTATATATTTCCAGTTGACTGGTGTGAGAACCAAAGCTAGATAGGATTTATTATTTGTGAATTGGCATCAAAAATACGATTTTTGTATATAGATAAAGTTATGTGTTTGAAAAGCTAATCAACCAATTGACTAATTGATTACTGATTGTTTTGTTTGATTATAGGTTTGATTAATTAAAATTTTGAACCATTAAGCCTAATTGAGTCAAATACTGAACTGAATTGAAATTGGTTGAAAATGCATACATGTACATGCATATATATATATACATATATATATATATACATATATATATACATATATATATATATACATATATATATATACATATATATATACATATATATATATATATTGGACAGGTCATAGCAAGGAGGCTAGAGAAGAGGAATAAAATTGTATGCCTGACAAATAGGTACATGTTTACAAATTTATTGGGTTTGGATGATTTTATGAGTCGATTGGCTAGCCCTTGGCCTTTTCTTTTTGGATTATGAGGGCCCTGCATTGCTAGTTGCGGTTTTAAATGTCTCCCCATACAAAGGAGGTTATGGTGAAATTTTTCAAAAATTTAGGGTGTTCGCCAAATTTTTGAAGAATTGGAAAATTCTTAGAAACTGAAAAGTTGAAGAATGAAAGCCAAACTGAAAGTTGAGTTGGTTAGTTAAACAACTTTCAGCTCCGTTCCTTTTTGAGGATGAAAAGATTTTAAGTGGGGGAGATTGTAACAACCCGAAAAATCGGAACCAATTTTAAATTTTTATTTTGGCAATTTTAATGAATTTTGAATATTTAAAATAATTTATTTTAATTAATAACGACTAGAATTTTTTTTTGAATAGAATTAGAACGTATAAATTTATTTAAATCGAAGTTAGAATATACATATTTATTTTAATTAAAAAAGGAATTGGAAAAGGCGCGGTAGTTTGAAAATTCGATTTCAAATTTCAAATGAATGTACAGGATTCAAGATAATTTTAGTGAAACCAGAAATATTTGAATCTGTTTGAAAATATCTTTCCAACGAATGTGAAAAATCCAAATTTCATAATGGGAATAAAAAGTTGTGTCCATTTGGAAATTCAGAATAGTCACTATGGAATTTATATAATATTAGCCCTTAAAAATAGCAATTTTGCAAACGACCTCCGTTTTCGACGAGACCACTTTTGTTGGATTCAAAATGTCAAATTATTGCTAGATTCCAATTTTCAAAAATTTTGGAATCAATATGTGAGCGTGGTAAATTTAAACGCGTTTGGTAATTTCAGTTTGAATTTTAATCGACTGGAAAATGACCATTTTTCGAACGGTCTCCAAATTTGACGAAATTAGTTGTGTTAGGACCGTATCGTCAAAACATAGCTAGATTTATTTTTCGGGAATTTTTGGATTCAGTATATGGACCCGGTAAATTAAAATGTTAGTTTAAATTGAATATATAATTATTTATATTTTAATTTAAAGGACAACTAAGCGAAACAGTCAAATTGGCTTACCCGACATATCCCATCGTGTCTGGAATGGGGGTAATTAGCTGGGGGAGACACTCGTTGGGTTCGATTTGGGGTTTGAAAGAAAAATAAACTTTTTGGAATTAATTAACTAAATTAAATAAATAAATAAATATATATATTTATTTAAATCCTCCCTCTCCACTCAGTCAACGCTCAAAATAAAATAAAAAAGGGAAAAACACGATCGACGATCGCTGCCTCCCCCGATCTCATCGTGCCGCTCTCCCCCAACAGCCTCCGGCCTGCGCCCCACCGTTGGAAACCCCCCACCAGTCGCTTCTCCTCCTCCCTTCTTCGATGCGAAAGCCCCAAACCCCCTGAAGCCCATCACCGTGGACCCCACTGTTCTAGCGCCATACCCGGCGCCAACCTCCTCTTCCGACCGCCACACCACCCAGCGCCACCTTGGTCAGCCGTGAACCCCCCCCCCCCCTCCATAGAAAATCTATAAGTTCTTTTTTTTAATGTAATTAGTTTTTAGGGATTTTTATATATAAAGTTAGGGTATTTAGATATACAAAAAAATTTAATTTAGAAAAGATTACATTTTTATTAATCTAAAAAAATTGGATTTATATTTATATGAATGGTATATAAATAAAAAGAATAGATTTTTAAAAAATAAAAAGAATAGATTTTTATAAATAGAAAAGAATAGATTTTTATAATAGAAAAGAATTGATTTTTATAATAAAAAAGAATTGATTTTTATAATAGAAAAGATTTGATTTTTATATTGAAAAAGATTTGGTTTTTATATTGAAAAAGATTTGATTTTTATAAATAAAAGGATATGATTTTTAACACAGTAAAGATACGAATTTTAAAAATGAAAAGATATGTTTTTTTAACAATCTAAAGTTGTGATTTTTATTAATATAAAAATATGATTTTTATACATGTAGTGGTGTTATAAAGATATGATTTTTATATATATACCAAATAAAAAGGTGATTTTAATATATATGACATTGAAATGAAAATGTAATTTTTATTTATATAGTAACAGAATAAAAATGTGATTTTTAATATAAAAATCGTGTGAAACAGGTTGCGATGGAACTGGTGGAAAACAATTCCAAATCTGAACCGTTCAGAAATATAGAATGGAGGAGTGGATCCCAAAGGTGAGAACTTCTCACTCTAATTTATTTTCTAGTAAAATATATATACTAGGATGCAGACGGTGCTTAGTAGCACCCGACACCTTTGTTTGAAACCATGTTTGTTTGGCTGGTTGATTGGATTATTTGGTTGAAATTGGTTTGGGAAATGAATTGATTAGAATTTGGTTTGCATATGGCGCGAGCCATTATTAGGCGAGGGATAAGGCTAGACCTTATTCCGGTTCTAGTATCGCGCCTTTATGGTGCCGAAATTTTCTAATAATGTTAGAACAATAAAAATACCATTTTTATTGTATAAATGAACCGTATAAAATATTCATGAGATGAAATAAATATTTTATAATTAAAAATATAATTTTTAACGTGTATATGAATAAAATAAATACTCTTTTACAAATTGGGCGATTTGTTTATGTACGCACATTTAAGTGATATGGATTGGGACGATATATTTTACACATCGCCCAACTGTACAAATAATAATCAGTGTTTGTTGTTTGAAAACACCACACGGGTATTGGGATGATATTGGACATACACTAATCCCAATATCTAGTTATATGTCAATTGTTGGGTTGACAGACTGTTGTAAACGTTAATTATTTATATTCAATGCTTATGCAGTTGTGTAATGCACTCTGGATGACGGCTGACCGTGTTTGATTTTTGTTATGTACATGTGTGTATGAAATCCATATAAATAAAATTATATGGTAATTGATTGTGTCTGATTCCAATTCGGAAAAAACGAATATTTTAAATTAAAGAATATTTTAAAATGACGAGTAATAAATATTTTAAAATAACTAATATTTTAAAATAATATTCGGTAATGGATCAAAATATGATTTTGATGTCCGGTTTTGGATGGACACGAAAATATTTAAATATATAAAGCCGTGTTGATTAAATTAACGCCATTTTGACGTGAATGATATTTATATCGATTTTATTCATTTTTATAATGAATATCGAAAAGGAAGTGATTTCAAAATCTAATGTTTTGAAAATATTATCATTTATATATTAATGATATGGAATATTCAATTTGATTTAAAATTGAATATGAAGTTGAAATCGTTTTGAAAACGAATTTAAAACGATTTATAAAATACCTTTTAAATGGAAATCGATGAAATATATATAATATATATTTAATGGCCTGAATAGTACGCGTCGCGCCGCGGCAGTTTGCGAATTTCGACCATTGACTTCGAATTGACATTACGGGAGATCCGACCGTTGGATTCTCCTAAAACTGGAACCATTAGGTTCGTATCGAAAAGAGATTTCTAACAGATGTAAGAGATTTGAAATCTAACGGTTGGATTTGGAATTATGTCCAAATCAAAATTGGAAAAGGTCGCTGTAAGTCCAGTTCGATGACCGTTTATGGAAATCGACTGTATGGGTCTTGATAAAATTATTAAAAATATTAATAATTTATGTAAAATCATAATAAATGATTTGGAAAGAATTAGGATGAAAAATTCCACGTTTGTAAAGATAAAAATATATTTTTATCAAAATGAACTAGTTATGAACTAGAATTATAATCCAAAATTTTTAAATAAATAAATTGGATTTGAAATGGTTTTAAAAATAACCAGAATTTCCAATATATGAATTGGAATGGATTTGAATCGAATTTATCGTCCGAATATTTCGATATTAGATTGCGTGATTATACAGATATTGTGGTGGAATTTGGAAGATATATATGTCGTTATTCCCAATACGATATTTGTTGGTTTCAGAATTTGATATTGAATATAAGCCGATATAATTTCTATTCAGAGCCTTGTATTTAATATTGAATTGGATTTGGGTTTGTCGTGAATGGTGTCTTCATTAACACTATTCTTAAACCCAGTTGAGAAAAGAATAAATCTTTAATTAAGATTTAGTGAAGTTTTTTTTCCAATTAATCAATACTTAATTAGAATTGAATAAAGAATTGGATTTTTGGTTTGTCGTGAATGGTGTCTTAAATAACACTGTTCTTAAACCCCGTGTAAAAAGAATAAACCTTTTAATTAAGATTATTAGAGTTTCCAGTTAATTAACATTTAATTGGAATAAAATGGGATGTGAATTGTGTTTTTAATGACATTCGTTCTTTAACCCGATTTACTATGAAATGCGATTTGGAATTTATAATTCATTTTATTTAGATTTAATGTTAATTTTCCAAAGTAAAGTTTCCCAGTTTAATATATTAAATTGGAATTGAATGGAATTCGATTTGATAATAATTGAAATGAGCTTCTGTGGAGGAAGACTGTTAATATATATATGGAATTTAAAAGGATTTGTCGTTATTCCATTTATATTATTGGACGGATATGGAAATTGATATTGATTATATATTGATTTGTTTTCCTGTGAAGATTCCATAATTAATGGAATGTGATTTGGGTTTATCGTGAACTGTATTTTAAAAGACATTAGTTCTTTAACCCAGTTAAAGACAGGATAACATGTCTAACATTGTATTTCGAACTGTATGGTTGATCTCTGCTAAATATATATCCGTTTGGTGGCAGAGAATTTATTCTCTTGCTTAACACCCTTCTATAAGACATACGATCTTATAGGTTATATATCGGTAGAAATCAATAGTACGGTGTAGATTGTCGATGCGACATGTTTGTGTTTCCAAAGTTAAATAATCGTTAATATTGATTTTGGGAAGATTAAAACTAGGTGGAGTTTTGATGAATCTTTAATTAGATTGCAAAGAGAATGTGATAATTTAAATTATCAAATTCGGGAAATGATCGAGAATGGAGTAGCACCAGTCTTGCTCCAAGCGATTATTAAATCTCCAATTAGATTTGAGCAGAAAACAGTAATTAATTTTACCGATAACACCGTGGTATTAGTTATGGAGTAATACCAGTTTTTCTCCATGGGATGAATAGGTTGGGATTGGGAAATTAAATAAATGATTACTTCGGTAAGGTGCGTTAATCCCGACTAGTTTGGAAAACCGTAATATGGTTTGAACGATATCCAAAGGAAGATTAAAGAATAAATTTTAAAGAATTTATCTTTGATAAAATTAATGGGAACATGTCCCTAAAGATGTGAATATTTGAATAAAAGAATATTCTGAATTGGAATGAGGCATATGTTGTGTTTTTATAGCATTTGTTTATTATATACACGAGTTATTCAGAAAGGCAGAGTTTATACCCATTTTGAATAACTGAATCGACGATAAGTCGACGATGAAGACGGTGGTTGAAGACCGGAGGTCTTTACATGGTTTGGATGATTACTGATGTCTTGATCGGGCTGTACACCCAAGACAAAGTAATAAGTGGTGATCGTCCAGGCGTACTTGGATATCGACCGGATATGCAAGGACCTCTCTCCTGTATTGGACATATGGGACGAGGAATAAGGTGCCTCTGGCTTCGTTCAGACCCAGAACGAACTTGTAAATGGATGTGTGTCTGACATTGGATTTTATTATGTGTTGATTGATCTCTATTAAACATATATCTGTTTGGCGGTGGAGAATTTATTCTCTTGCTTAACACCCTTCTCTGAGACGTACGAGCTCAGAGGTTATATATCGATAGACATCAGTCACATGGCATGAATTGCCTGAGTGGCATGCTGAGATGCAAATGATCAAGACTTCTATTGAAAAGCAGAGTCATGTGGTTGATGATCAAAGAACGACTTTAATATAGCATAGCTTTGTGTATAACGTTAATTCGCGAGCCTCACACCTCGGTATGAGTCAAAAACGGGATAAGGGACCCAGGGAGGACATGACGTTTCTTTTTAGCTATGGGTGGTGTCATGGTATGGAGTCCAGACATTTATTATTTTTACCTATGTGGTTTTTGGATTACGAGGCGCCTCAGATATATCGGTTACTACGGGGCCGATGGATATATTCTATAGGACCGGGAAACATGTGTTCAGGAATTGCCAATCCTCAAACCTAAGAGAGGACCGGCCTTGGAGGATCCAGGGGTTGCCTAGAATGTGCAGTTCCGAGGCGTTTGCTAGAGTGTCTCGAAGCGGTTAGGAGTACATCCCTTGCCTAGACTCATGACGGAAATCCAATTTCCAATACATGACATTTCAAATTTTGATTGTAGACCTAGTATGGCGACATGATAGATGGTACTCATGCCGCCTATGATTGATACATTTATATTTGAAGTTGTTTTATACACTTATAATAGTATCAAATGATTGTTTTAAACGTACCAAGCATGTTTGGCTATTATAAGGGAAAACTCTATCCTCTGGCTTGCGTTGCATTGTATGATCGGACCTGAGTCTTATAATAGCTTCATTTTCAGAAAGCGTTGCATTGTTTATAACTGTTTATGCACTGGTAGTCTCGGGAGGAAACCCGTTCCGTGTTATACGGCGTGGTCCCTTGATTTACCTTATTTTTAAAGTAAAGTTTTAAATAACTGTTTTAATTCTCACACCAGTCACATGACTAACCTGGAGTTTATAGTTTTAACCTAAACTCTGGGTGCCCCTATTTTCCATACGGACAGCTAGTAGTTTTGGTTTTGCAGATATTATATTCATAGGACCCTGTTTTACAACTGGAGCTATATTCGGAATGCTCTGTATCCGAGTATTTCCTTCAGTTGTGTTTTGTATTATTTTCCGCTGCATTGTAATTTGTAAATCTCTGATATTTATCAAATGTATATTATTTGTTGATACTCTATATATTCTTGTACTCTGATGTATATGGTTGTAATAACCAATGAAATGTTCTTCTGTTTGTGTTCTGATTTGTCGTATTCTCAGACAATCTGTTCTTTCTCTTCTCTTAGGAGACCGGGGAAGTTCGGGTCGTTATACATAGGTATTTACACTCGACAAGCCAAGACTTCGACGAATATGTCTCCGGCATGGGATATCTTAGAATGAGGTTCGGGGTGCCGATAGTGTCTTAGACAGACCTCACAATCCTCCAGAGGGCATATGTGCTCAGTCAGAGCTATTCCTTCATTTCACTCTTTCATCGTTGAATTCCTCAAATGATTGAGAATAGCTCCCACGCAACTTCATCCGACTCTATACTCGTACTTGTACACCTTGTACATTGCATACATGGAGGTTTTAATTGTTGAGCCCACATTTGAGGATATAATATTTTTCTATCACTTTAAGCACAGAAAGGTCAAAACTCCTTTTCTCTATTTCGAATCTATTGCCCAAAAGGAAAATCATCGTTGATGGATTTAACAATGTGGGCGACATAAGGCCTAATTGATTGTATATATGACATCAAGTTGGATGCGCCAGGAGGTGGCTTCAATCTAGTGAGTTTCAGACCTTGGCTTTCTTAATTCAAATTTACTTACAAATTCACTGACCTTTCTTTCTTATTTTTAGTTCCAAATCCGAAGAAACTGGAAGGCCAAGTGTATCAAGATCGCCTGGACACTTTACTGAATGTTGAACCAGTTTTATTAAGCATCAAAAACTGCTTAGTGGATCATTATCTTCATTGACATCACTTGCTTAGTCCGTAATGAAGCATAAGACTTGGTGGAGGTCATGCTACCGCATACATGCCCCCAACTTAGATTCCTTTGGCGCCAGCGGGGACTGGAAGTGTGCCCCGAGTCGGAGGGAAGACAATTGTGTCATCTGAGGCTGGGAAGGCTTTGAAAAATAAAGATCTCATAAGTTCTCGTCGGGAACCTCAAGAAGAGGAGAAAGAGAAAACTTCTGAAAAAGAGCCCAGTGAAATACCCAAGAGTCCCTCTCCAATAAACGTATTCACAGAGGATCTCCTGGACAAGATGACCGAGGAGGAGCCTAGGGCTATTTCTACGAAAGATACATCTACTTCTCAAAAGCATCCTTATCCCAAGACCCTATCTTCTGCTAAATCACCAACTCACGACCCCCGCCAAGAGGAATCAATGCCTATATTCAAAGGCTTGGGAGATCTTCCTCTTCCAAATAAAATATATTCTTATTAATAAAAGCTCTAGACTCTAATCCGTCAAGGGGAAACACTTAGGAAACAAACAACACAAACATTTCACGTCATAGCACTTGCACGCTATATTATTTTGTGATTTTAATAGTGGTTCTTGTTAACTTGTAGGGACGATGTCTCACCAAAGCTATAATCCTAGAAAGCTATGCCAAAGTTCTCAAAGTCTTAGTCTAACGCCGAACATGATTACAGGGAGGATTGCAGGAGAGATGATCGAAGATGTTATCAATCAATGTATCACCAGTCCTCACGCTCTCGTTCTCCAGGTCGTTCAGACTCTGAAAATCAGAAAAGTCATCAGAGCCACCGCGAAGGGGATAAGAAAGTATCTAGAGCTCTGATCCTTTTAAAGGAGTCATATCTTCCGGAAAAAACACCCAAGAGACATTCTGATCACAAGGAGAAATCCAAATACAAGGACAGCGCATCTAAATCCAAAGATAAGGGAAGTGCGTCTATCGTTCCTTCCAAGCGTAAATCCATCGATATTTGCGCAACCAAACCTGTGGTTCTTATCGCTCGAACTGCTGAGATAATAAAAGTTTTAGAGGAGCAATTCCCTAAATATCGTTTTGGAAATATGCATTTTGTGCCAAATCTTGAACTGGTCCCTGCCAACTGGTCTGATAACATCATGGCCCAAATAGACTTCGTGGATCGAAAGTACTAAGAAACTTACAAGTTCGCCTAGAATCTATCTAAAATTATATAAGAACTTCAATTTGGATTTAGAAAATCAAAAGCTAATGTCTGAGCATGACATGTCTGCCAAGAAGGCTGCTAACAAGGAGTGAGAGGATTCCCAGGCTAAGCTTGCACTTGCAGAATGCGTAGCCGAGAAGTATAAGAAACTGCATGATGAGTTACAACAACTCTTTCATAACGAGCATGACACCAACAACAAAGAACATACAGCTCTTAAGAAGCAATGTGAGAGCATCACAGCTGAGAATGCTGAATTGAAACTATCCTGTACTTGTCTCGAGCATGATAAGACAGAGCTTGACAGGGAGGTTACCAATCAGAAAGCTAAGCTAGCTGAAGTCGAGGAGAGGGCAAGAACAGCTAAGGAAAATGCCAATTTCGCTCTTGAATCTGCTTCTAATTGTAAGGCACAACTCATCGAGGCCCAAGAAGAGTTGGAAGGTTTTGACATCTATTAATATCTTTCTTCGCACAAGTTCTTCGAACCTGTGACATATCCTGGGTATAAGACTATCCCACAACATTAGTCGATGCATGAGATGAATTCGTTGATGAAAAGAAGAATAGGCTGAAAGTCGAAACCATGGATGAAGAGAGGCTAATGAGAAAATTTCTGAAGGGCAATGAGCCCGAGCGTCTAGAAGAGGGGAGAAGGCTGTTAAAGGAAGCTATAGAAGCTGGCAAGCGCCAGGTTAAGGGTAAAGATGACATTGAAGATGTCTCTAGTTCCTCCTCTGCAGTGCCAGAATCTGGGAAGACAAAGCAGTATGACCCTGAACTCTAGGGCATACCATGCGTACACTACTTTCTCCTATTATTGAAGCTACTACTCCTGCCACTGTTAGAGATCTGTCAGCTAAAGATATCTCTACATTCTCTCCACAGTTTGCAAAAGCTATTTACGCATATTGTCGTGTTATGAGGCTTCCAATTAAGAGGCCCGTTATTTCTTCGGAGCTAACAATCATTCCTACTTTAGGTGCAAAACCTGCTAACGTTGCCGCAAATCCGGAGGTTAAAGCCACTGACAAGTCTGCAGTGTCTGCACCACCTACCGGCGACGACGTTCCAAAGGAAGGTGATATAATTGCAGCTTTAAAGGATCTCGATGGAAAAGAGGGCGAAAGGGATGATGTTGTTGTGTGCATTGGACTGTTTGGTGAAATCGAAGAGCTAACCCTTGTAGAGCTAAAAGCAAGGAATGAGAGAATGTTTACGGAGGTCAAAGTTTAAGCCTTGGAATCGCCTATCCAAGTAATTTCCCCTCCAAGCGCAAAGGTTTCTACCAAGTCCTCCAGATCAATCTCAGCGAATACGACTTCCCTGTCCATTGCTGATCCGGAAGATCCCTCGTCCGGGAAATCTAAGAGGAAGAAGCATATTCTCACGGAGATCGAGAAAGAGGAGCAGAAGAAGCTTAATGAGCTCAAGAAATCCAAGACTACTCCCAAGCCTTAGTGAATCTTTAGTTTGATTTTTTTTTACTTTCTTCTAGCCTGCTGTGGTTGTTACATGTGCGGCCTTCGCGTTTTTGCTTTGTTGTCCTGTATAAACTTGCATTTTGTAAATAAAGTAAATTTTCTATAATATCATATATTTGAAACTTTATTTATTTCTTCCCATTTAATGTACTCGCGATTCAATCCATATGCATGTAATCATGTAGCTTGGAGTTATAATGTATATTCCCCCAATTAAACTCGAATTGTAGACTAAGTCCTTGGCAAATTTGTGGTTAATTTATAGGATCATGCAATTTCCCCCCGCATCAGTGGGGATCCTAGGCTCCTTTTGTACTCATGCCTCCAAGTCTTATATGGGTTACGAGCCAAGTCCTTCGGGCATTCGGTCTGAGTGTTTTTATACTCTCCATGTTAGATTTACGAGTTAAGGAAGTCTCAAGTCGTGGTGCACCATTTCATGCCTATCCTAGTTTTCTACTCACCCTCGATGCGCGAGAGTCAGAGTTAGTCATGCGGGCAGTCATTTCATTCGCTTTGGCATTCGGTTTACACTCCAAGTCTTAGAGTGGGACTTTGCCGATTCGAGTTTCGATATCGAACCCATATTAAATCAATGTTTCCATTCCAAATTCTGAGGAGTGGAATCAAATGGTCGGGCCCCACTTGTTTTAGTGTGTCTTTTTGCCCACAATCGAGGGAAGAAGTTGCTTTTAGCATCGTCTCCCTACTTTGGTATACAATGTTAGGAGTGCTTATCAAACATTGCTGTCAAGCTTGAATTTAGTCAACTCAAGTCCGATCAGTTACGGAAATGACTTAGCTCATCGAGACATGAATAAGCGAATGTCGTTAAGGTGATAATTACTCCTTTTGTTCATATCTAACACAAACCTATCATATTATAATACTTAGAGAAATCAACAAAAATAATCATAGAGCATCGAAAGAGCTTTTATTTATAAACAATGGCTTCGGGAAAACTATGCCTCATTACATAATCTAAGACAAGAAAAAAGCTTAAGTTAAATAGTGCCATAGATGCTCGACATTCCATGCTCTTGGGAGATGATCACCATCAATGGTCGTTAGCCTGAAAGCTCCATTATCAAGCCTCAGATAAATTACGTATGGTACTTACCACTTGGGCCCATGAAAACTGGGGTCGGGAAGACACGCTTCAGTACTAGGTTACTAGGTTCAAAGGTTCTGGGTTGGACCTTTCGGTTGCAATATCGGGCAACCTGATTCTGTGCTCAGAAGAACGCAAGTCTGTCTCGTCTTTCTTCTCGTCGACCATATCCAATGACTCAAGGAGAAGAGCCTTGTTAGTCAAAGGGTCGTAATGTGTTGACCTATGAGAGGGGACTTCAAGCTCTACCAGAATGAATGATTCCGACCTGTATGAGAGAGAAAAACTAGTATGGCTAATTGCTGAATTGTAGGTCGTTCAATACACCTATACAGCCAATAGTAATTCATCAACTCACTTGGCCTTTGCCTGCTCCAATATCTTTTTCAGAATGGACTTGATGATCTAATCCACGGATTCTACTTGTCCATTCGATTGTCAGTGTGCAACAACTGTGTATCTCTTCTCAATATGATATCATCGATGTAAATATTTGAATTATGTGTTGTCAAATTGGGTTCCATTGTTAGTTATGATAGTTTTGGGAACTCCGAATCGACATATAATGTTCCTGATGATGAAGTTGATCACCTGCTTTTTCGTGATTATAGTTAGCTACTCATCTTATGCCCACTTTGTAAGCTTACAGCCACGATTGCATACTTTGCTCCGCCTTTAGCAGTTGGAAGACTCCCAATGATATCTACATCCCATACGGCAAACGGCCATTTTGTCGTGATTTACTTTTATTTGATTTAATTTATCCTTTTCATTTAAAAGTGATTGTGATGTAAAAAGGTTCGGATTTGACTTTTTTTATTATTTGAATAGCTTTGGATATCCATTTAAGTGGATAACTCAAACTTATTCAGATTTAAAACAAATCAAATATCAATGTTTTTATATACAACATAAGAAAGGGTAAATTAGATAAATAAAGCTTTGTGTACATATATGTGTGTATATACATATATGTATGTGTGTGTATGTATGTATATGATGTAGGAAATTTATAACTTGTTCTTGATTCATTACCTGAATTATACTAACAAGCCTATGATGCAAGTTTTGATTGTATATTGAAATTTTCCCATTACTGCTAATTTTAATTATGTCATTATGCCATGTATTTAGCTGTCGGATGTGGGAATTAACTTGTATACCTTGAATGCAAACACAATTGACAATTTACATCGTTAAAACGTTCCTTCATTCATACAAAAATTAGCGTTATTTATATGTATTAAATAATCTACTTATATAGCATAATTAATGTAATTAGCATAATAATGACATAGTAAATGTGTCTAGGATATGTTTAGAATTTGAAACGTGCCCATATAATTTGTTATTTGTGTGTGCGTATAAAATGTCTTATCTATATATTAAACAATGACACACAAACACGAAGTTGGTCATCACTTGTTGTAGAAGTCTTCTCGGAATCGACCGGCAAATCTAGCAACCATGGGTGAGTTTGGCTAATGTGAGATGTCTAGGTGTTATGGACCATTTAAATTAGTATACTAGACCCAAGGTTAAGTCCACTTGTAGTAGAAATCTGCCCGGAACCGCCTGGCATATCAATCATCTACGTGAATACGATTTAATGTGAGAGATCTAGTGTATATATACACCTATTATATGTGTAAATAGGTAGGTTTAATATGCCTTGAGAATGTCTTAAGTGATTGAATCTCTTTTTATCTAGTTTGGGTCTTAAGTGGTTAGGACTAGGACCATTCTGAAGGTTATTCCTTGGACGTGGACCAAAGTCGTGGGACCCTCCCTTATTAGATTCGAAGTATGTCTATGGATCCTCCTTCTTTAAAAGTGGTTTAGACATGGCAATAACGGAGTAAGGTATTTTACCGGAATGTCCACTTCCTCTAGGAGCTGTGTGAGGGTCAACCTAGGGACAAAATTGGTACACGTTGGACGTAGCATGCTATTTAATTCATTAACCGTACAAGGGAAGTCTTAAGCGGTATAGGTGTTCTACCGTAATATCAGTTAAGTAGTAACATGAGGCATCCGCCGAAGGGGTCTTAAATGGTTATATGCGGGTCTACCCTAAACCGGTACTAAGCGGTGGGTTACTATTTCTCATATTACTTGTGAGAATAGATACTTAAGAATTTGAAGTATTAGGACGGGTATTAAGTGGCTAGGGTCCGCCTTAGAATTTTAAGAGATTATGAGAATCCACCCTTAATAAATATGTTAGAATGAGCCTTAAGTGACCAAGAATGTCCACTCTTTGGGTCTCCACACTAAATGAACTAATGAAGGTCTTAAGTGATTGATTCGGATCTTCACCTCATTGGTTAGACACTTTTGTATATGTGTGTGCTTGTGTGTTTCATAGACATATCTTGACATATATAACCTGCTAAATCTAGGGTATAGTCTTTAAGAAAATATTATTTTCAGTCACACAAAATATATAACCTGCTAAATCTAGGGTATATGTGTGTGCTTGTGTGCTTGTGTGGTAGCTATTCAATGAAGGAAACGAAGACGGAGCCTGACGAAGGCGATGGAGATATTATGCTATTATTGGTTATCATTGTTATTTTGCTTATGGAAACTCTAGATTATGAACCTTAATGATATACCAGTTTTGAATAATTATATTTGATAATTGTTATCAGAATATGTAGCTTTAAACAATATAGCGCACCTTATTTTGATATTATACTTTTTTGTTCCATTGTGTGAGATTCCATGACACTATATTTATCAGTTATTCTATGCAAATGTATTTCCTTACAAGAACCAACAATCCGTTTAGAGTGGCTCTAAGTTTCGATGGGCCTTTGTTAGGTCGAAATTTAGGCCCACTCCGGGCGGGTTATTAAAAATCAACCGCTCCTACCGGCGTAGTCATCGAACCATTAAAACCACGTATCCACCCGGTGCATGGTTTTAAATCTCAAGCTTCTAACTTCATTTGATCGAAAGCTTTTTTAAATAAGATATTGACAGAACTCTTGTAGTCATCAAGGACTTTTTGTACAATCGTTGGGCCTATATTAGCCGATATCACCAGCGGATCTATACATGGAGTCTCTATTCCTACACTTTCTCAGTTGCGGAAAACAATGTCGTCCAACATCGTTTTATGCTTCTTGATCGGCATAGCATCTTCGGGAATACTGCACTCCCCCACATCCAGATGTTTTGCAGCGTTCACATAATGCTCAATTGTTCTTGTGCTAAACCCTATCGGATGAGGCCCTCCGGCAACGGTGTTAATGACAATTCCTTTTCTTTTTTGCTGGGCGGCGGCTCTAGGAGCCGCTTGGCCCTGCTTCGGGGCTGAACCTCCTTGCCCCTATCTCTTTGGGCCACTTTGTATTCATCAAGATTCCCTTTACTTGCCAACCTCTCTATCACATCTCTTAAATACCGGCATTCATTCGTTGAATGGTCGTAGGTTTCATGAAACAAACAAAACTTCCTAGTCTCGTGCTCTTTCTCCATCGAGTCTCTCGGAGGCATGGTTTCTTGTACTGCATCACATTACATGTATCCAAGTAAATGTTTTCCAAGGTGTCATTCAATGGCGTATAGCTTTCGAAGGAGTGGAATCAGTGTAGTTTCTTGGAATTAGCCTTCAGGTTCTTATTTTTTTCTGTTGTCATTCTGACCTTGGCGTCTATGTCCTTCGTTTTGATTTCCAACATTAACTTCCACCCTACCAGAACTACCGTCGGATTGTCTTATAGCGACATTGCTTTGAATCTCCTCCTTCACAACTTCGCTAGATCTCTTCTTTCGGTTTAAGTACACGTCTTCTTGTCGCAGACGAACGTTTGCTTTCTCGTGAAACAACTCAATAGTCGTAGGAGATTTTCCAACCAAATACCTCCTGAATTCTGTATCTTTGTCTACCCCATAAATCATTGCTATAAGGACAATCTCTGGATTGAGGTTGTTTATTTTAGTGACAAGCATATTGAAGCGACCCAAGTACCCCCTCAAAGTTTCTCCAGGGACCTGCTTAACCACAGAGAGCTCTATAACACTCTTTGATTTTAATGCATGCAATCAGAATTGGTTTAGAAACTTCTCACTTAGATCCTTAAAGTTAGGAACCGATCGAGGAGGATGTTTGCTAAACCACAACATAGCAGTCCCCTAAGGATATATCGGGAAAGATTTACACATTATAGCGTCCGGTGCCGCTGCAGCATTCATATACCACGAATAACGCATCATATGCTGTCGTGGATCATTTTTACCCGAATAATTACTCATCGTAGGTAAGTTGAATCACCTCAGATACCGCACCTCTAAGATGTCATCGGTAAACGGAGTGTGGCAACGCTCTATGCCCCAATCCTCATTAATGTACCCTCCACTATCGTTCATTATCTGTCGCACAATAACTGTAACTTCTGCACTGGTCATTGCATGTCCTGGCTCAGTGCTCTCAGCTCTTCGAGACCCCCGCCCCCGTCTCAGGCAATGTCACATGATCTGTCGTCTGGGCAGATCTTCCTTATCCCCTACGATCCCGATTAATCACATGACGAGTGGGTGGAAGCATGTGAGCATGAGTGGTTTGGAATATGCCTTGTTCCCTAGGAAGGGATAGAGATCCACACATAAGCATGAACATAGGTTCTGCCAAGCTAGGGTCATTAGTGCCCAGTCGAACTACCGCATCTTCCTAAGAACCTAGTGAACCTAATTGGAGTTGTCGAAGATTCTCAAGCTTTTCATAGGGTCTCCTATGACGTAGTGCCCACCCATTTTTCTCTGATGAAGATGAACCCTCTGCTACTTGGCGACAGGGAGGAGACGGTGTTCTTTATTTTCAGAATTCCTCCCATTGTATCCATGTCATTTCGGATTGCAACATTATCTTGTCTCTGAGCTTCCAGAGCCGCGTTGGTCTCTTCCAACCTGGAGAACATACGTGCGAAGTCATCTCTCGAAATAGGTGCTGAAGAAGGGGGCAGGTTGTTAGTATCAGCAGCTGCTCCATAAGCCATTCGTTCGGGTCGGGTCGAATTCGACCTGGGTATGCTCGACCCGAGCACGTTCGACCCAGGAGCCTCTGCTACTACTTCGATTTGCAACCCGGTCTGCTGCTCTTCGTTGGTTGCAGTTCTTTGGGAAGTTCGCTGGTTCCTATCACTTTTTGAAACCATAATGGCCAAACATGTCGAATAGTTGAAAACGTTGGTAATGATGAAAATTTGGACTATTCTTTCGGACTTGGTAATCCGAATAGTTTGGCTGCGATTAATACTGAGACACTTAAGTAGACATTTGAAACCAAGTCACTTAAGTTCGCTGGTTCCTATCACTTTTCGAAACAAGTCACTTAAGTGTATATGTGTACATGTGAATTAACTGCACGATTAATACCGAGACTACGAACATAAGTGTGCTCCCCGCAATATAGGCTCGTGACCATAGCAACTAAATAGCTCTCAAACACACAAACTAGCTGACCCCCTCAATCAATATGCCATTATGCTCCTTATGAGTTTCTTTTTCTCAATTTATGAAAGAAACATTTTCATATGTCAAGCTTTACTGCATCATCTTTATATTTGTACAAATAGCTGGCTGATTAAGAAAATAGACCTTTTCACCTTAGATTGCAGCAAAAAGAATAAGTATCCATCAATTCACTTAGCATAGTGCGCCTTACTCCTTAGGCAGCAAAAATAATTCCATGAGGTGTGTACAACAAGAGTCAGTAAACCAAATACCTTAAATCAAGTGAAACGACCGGAAATCTCGCTCAATCCGAATCAGTCGCTAAACCGACCCAGACCGTTCGAAACGCCTGATAGTTTTGAGAACACGACAAAATAGAACGCAGACGGGAGAACATTTCATTGTATATTACAACAATGCATCAGATTACAAGAATATACAGAGTGTGAATGAATATTACACAGAAATATCAGAGATTCAAATTACATTTAAATACATCGCAGCGGAAAATAATGCAATACACAACTAGAAGAGATATACGGATACAAAGCTTTCCGGATATCATTCCAGCTGTAAACCAGGATCCTATGAATATAAATCTGCAAAACCAAAACTACTAGCTGCCCGTGTCAAAATAAGGGCACCCAGAGTTTAGGTTAAAACAATAAACTCCAGGTCAGTCATGTGACTGGTGTGAGAACTAAAACAGTTATTAATCTTTATTTTTAAAGTTAGGTAAATCAAGGGACCACGTCGTATAACACGGAACGGGTTTCCTCCCAAGAATACCAGTGCATAAAACAACAGCGCAATGCTAAATAAAGAACAATGAAGCTATTATAAGACCCAGGTCCCATCACACAATGCAAAGCAAGCCGGAGGATAGGGTTTTTACCTTATAATAGCCAAGAATGCTTGATACGTTTAAAACAAATCATTTGATACTATAATAAGTGTACATTGTTTAAAACAATTTCAATCATAAATATCAATCATAGGCGACATGAGCGTCCCATGGCACTATGTCGCCATATATAGGTTTACAAATAAAACCGCAAATGTCACGTATTTGGAAATTGGATTTCCATCTATGAACCGAGGCTAGGGATCTTCCTCTACCGAGTCGAGACTCTCTAGCCCAAGCCTCAGGCAAGCGCGCAGGCAAGCCTTGAAGCGACAGGGCCGGTCCACCGATGTGGATTATTATGCCTGAACACTACGTTTCCCCGCCCTTTGGGGCATAAATGAGCCAACGAATGGCTCCATCGGACCCAGATCGTCCGATCTAACCGAGGCGCCTCGCAACAGCAACAACCACACATGTGAAAAGTATATAAATGTCAGGGCTGGTAGGTCACTGACACCACCCTAGCTAGAAAGAAACGCATGCCCTCCCTGAGGTCCTCTCCCGTTTTTGGTTCACAACCGGGGTGTGAGGCTCGCGAACTCACATTACACAAAGCTATGCCACACAGGCGGTGCTTTGATCATCCACCACAAGACCCTGCTTTTCAACAAAAGCCTTGATCATCTGCCACTTAGGCATGCCACACAGGCAATTCACTCCATGCGATTGATATCCATCAGTATATAACCCTTGAGCTCGTACGTCTCATAGAAGGGCGTTAAGCAAGAGAATAAATTCTCCGCCGCCAAACAGATATATATTTAATAGAAATCAATCACACAGACTAAAATCCAATGTCAGACACACAGTCCATTTACAAGTTCGTTCTGGGTCTGAATGAAACCGGAGGCACCTAGTACCCCGCATATCCATCGATCTCCAAATATGTCTGGACGACCACCAACTGATTCCCTCCTCTTGGGTGTACAGCCCAATAAAGACCATCAGTAATCACCCAAACGACGTGAAGACCTCCGGTCTTCGACCACCGTCTTCATCTTCGACACCACGTCGAATCAGTTATTCAGAATGGGATAAACCCGGTCTTTCTGAACAACTCGCGTATATATATAATAAACACGTGTTATACAAACACAACATACGCCTCATTCCAATTCAGAATATTCTTTTATTCAAATATTCTTATATTTTGGGAAAGGTTCCCATTAATTTTATCAAAGATAAATTCTTTAAATTTATTCTTTAATTTCCTTTGAATATCAATTCAAACTATTCGGGATTAGCGAACCACACCGAAGTAATCATTTATTTTATTTCTCAATCCCAACCTATTCATCCCATGAAGTAAAATTGGTAATACTTCATATCTAACACCACAATGTTATCAGTAAATTCAATTACCATTTCACGTTCAAATCTAATTAAAGATTTAACTGTCGCCTGGAGCAAAACTGGTGATACTCCATTCTCGATCTTTTCAATCTAATTAAAGATTCATTAAAACTCCACTTAGTTTTAATCGTTAACTGGGTTAAAGAATCAGTGTCATTTTAAACACGGTTCACGATAAACCCAAAATCACATTCCATTAATTATCGGGTTAAAGAACGAGTGTTATTTAAAACACTGTTCACGATAAACCCAAAAATCAATATCAATTCAATTCCAATTAAATATCATTTAATTGGTGCACTTCATTAAATCTAAATAAATAGATTTAATCTTTTCTCAACTGGGTTCAAGAACAGTGTTGATGAAGACACCATTCACGACAAACCCAAATCACATTTGATATTAAATACAAGGCTCTGAATAGAAAATATACCGGCTTATATTCAATATCAAATTCTACGACAAACAAATATCGTATTGGAAATAACGATATAAATATATCTTTCAAATTCCCATCACAATACCCGTATCATCACAAAATCCAACATCGAAATATTCCAAGGATAATTTCGATTCAAATCCATTCCAATATAATTATTGGAAATTCTGTTTATTTTCAAAACCATTTCAAACCCAATTTATTTATTTAAAAATAAATAGAATTATAATTCTAGTTCAAAACTAGTTCAATTCGATAAAAATCTATCTTTATCTTTTCAAATATGGAGTTTTTTATCCCAATTCTTCACAAATCATTTCTTATGATTTTACACAAATTATTACTATTTTTAATAATTTTATCAAGGCCTGTACAGTCGATTTCCATCAACGGCCATCGAACTGCACTTACAGCAACCTTTTCCAAATTTGATTTGGACATAACTCCAAATCCAACCGTTAGATTTCTAATTTCTAATATTCGTTTGAAAGCTCTTTTCGATACGAACCCAACGGTTACGGTTTTAGGAGGATCCGACGGTCGGATCTCCCGTAATATCCGTTCGAAGTCAATAGTCGAAATTCGCGAACTGCCGCGGCGCGGCGCGTTCTTTTCAGGCCATTATATTATATATATAATATATACTTCATCGATTTCATTTTAGAACGTATTTTATAAATCGTTTTAAATTCATTTTCAAAACGGTTTCAACTTCATATTCAATTTCAAATCTAAATTGAATATTCCAATATAAATTCGTTTTAAATTCATTTCAAATTGATTTCAATTCAATTTCAATTTAATTCGAATGCAATTCCTTTTGATTTCAATTCGAATTCAATTCTATTCAATTTCAATTCGAATTCATTTCTATTCAATTTCAATTCGAATTCACTTCTATTCAATTTCAATTCGAATTCACTTCTATTCAATTTCAATTTGAATTCATTTCTATTCAATTTAATTCGAATTTCAATTCTTTTCAAAATTTCAGATTTTGAAATCACTTTCGATATTCGTTATAAAATGAATAAAATCGATATAAATATCGTTCACGTCAAAATGGCGTAAATCTAATCAACACGGCTTCATATATTGATATTTTCAAGTATTCCATTTCGAATATTTCTATTTCAAATATTTCTTTTTCAAATATTTCTACCTCTAAACTGGAATGAGGCCCAATCAATTACCATATAATGTTAATTATATGGATTTTCTACAACACATGTATACAATAACAACGATGAATAATCAACCATCATCCAAAGTGCATTCTACACTGTATAAGCATCAAATATAAATATTCAACGCTTATAACAGTCTGTCAATCAATCGATCGACATACAACTAAACGATCGGGATTAGTGTACGTCAAATATCATCACAATACCTGTGTGGGGTTTCAAACAATCAAACACAGATTTTATTTGTGCACTTGAGCGATGTGTAAAATTTATTGTCCCAATCAATATCAGTCAAATATGTGTATATAAACAAATCGTCCGATTTGTTTATTTTTATTTCATTTCATATACACGTTAAAATTTCTATTTTTAACTATAAAATATTTTAACTATATAAATATTTTATTTCATTTCACATCACATCACACAATTAACTACACAACAAAATCAAACAAACAAGCATACAAGCCGTCCATGGTCTGTGGACGACGGGTGTCGGGTGCTACTAAACACCGTCTGCATCCTAGTATATATTTATAACTAGAAAAATTAAATTGAAAGGTGAGAAGTTCTCACAGATAGCTATATCCAATGCCGCGACTCTTCATATGTAGAAAATCTTCGCCACTCGCCCTTTGTCACATTCTTTGCCCGTATTCTCTACATATGTAAAAATCACATTTTTACTTCGCTATTCAATGTATAAAAATTGAATTTTTACTTCTCTATTCAATATATAAAAAACGAATTTTTACTTCGCTATTCAATATATAAAAATCGAATTTTTACTTCGCTATTCAATATATAAAAATCGAATTTTTACTTCGCTATTCAATATATAAAAATCGAATTTTTACTTCGCATTAAAACTCATATTTTTATATTGTTCACTTCACAATAAAGATCATACTTTAATATTCTTCTATATACGATAAAAATTATATTTTTATTCTATCGCTTCATACATAAGAAAGTTCATATTTTTCTTCTAATCAAAATCAAATCTTTCTATTTTAAAAATATAATCTTTTTGCTATAAAAATCAATTCTTTAACTAATTAAAAATCAGAAATTTAACTAATGAAAAATCAGTAATTGAACCAATGAAGAATCAGTAATTTAACTAATTAAAAATCAGAAATTTAACTAATCAAATAAACCGCAAAAACTCACCTTTTGTTGAACGAAGGGGGAGGAGGAAGGATGGAAGAAGAAGAAGTAGCGGCCGCAGCAGCAGGAGGGGGGTATCGCGCGTCGTTTGCTGGAGGGGGGGTATCGCGTCGCGCGGCAGGAGGAAGGGAGGGGGTGTCGCGTGGCGGCAGCGCCGCTTGAGGGGGGGGGAATCGCGCGGCGGCAGCGCCGCCTGAAGGGGGGGCCACAATCGGTAGGCTAGGTTTTTTTCTTCTTCTGATTTCTGATTTAATGAAGAACCGGGGGGGCAGAGGAGTTTAAGGAGGAGAGAGAGAGAGAGAGTTTTATTATTTTTTTATTTATTTAATTTCAGAAAGTTGACTTTTTCATTTGACCTCTAAACGAGGCCCACCGCCTGTCGTCCATAGCTAATTACCCCCATTCCGAACACAATGGGATATGTATCGTAAGATGGTTCGACTGTTTCGATCAGTTTTCGTCAAAATCAACATATAACTATATATATTGAATTTGAACGCACATTTCAATTTACCGGGGTCACATACGAACTCGAAAAATTCCCGAATAATATTTTCTAGCTTCATATTGACGATACGGTCCTAACAAAACTAATTTCGTCGAATTCTGAGACCGTTAGAAAAATGGCCATTTTCCAGTCGATTAAAATCAACTAAAACTGGTCAAACGCGTTTTCCTTTGCCACGCTCACATATTGATTCGAAAAATTATGAAATTTGAAACCTAGCAATAACTTTACATCACGGATCCAACAAAAGTGGTTTCGTTGAAATCCGAGGTCATTTGCAAAAATTCCATTTTTAAGGGCCTGAATTCCATAGCGACTATTCAGAATTTTCAACTGGGCATATCTGTTTATCCCCGCTATCAAATTTCAATTTTTCGGATTCGTTGGAAAGATATTATCAATTAGATTCAAATATTTTTGATTTCACTAAAATCCGGTTTATTTTGCACCCGGTATGTTCAATTGAAGTTTGAAATCGAATTATCGAACTACCGCGCCATTTTCAATTTATTTTTTTAAATATAAATAAATATTTATATTCTAAGGACGATTCAAATGAAAATATATGTTCGAATTCTATTCACAATAAATTTCTCGTCGATATTATTTAAAACAATTCATTTTAAATAATCAAAATTCGCTAAAATTGTCAAAATAAAAATTTTAAACTGGCCCAGATTTCCGAATTATTACAATCTCCCCCACTTAAAACTTTTCGTCCCCGAAAAGGAACAAAGCCTAAAGTTGTTTGACAAATCAACTCAACTTCCAGTGTTTTCACTATGGCTTAAGTTCTTCAACTTTTCAGTTTCTAAGAACTTTTCAAATTTTTCAAAAATTTGGCTAACACCCTAAATTTTCGAAAAATTTCGCCATAACCTCCCCTGCACCGGGAGCACGGGAAAATCCCGAAATTGCCATACAGGCCTTTTGATCTCAAAAAGAAAAAGAAAAAGCCAAGCAGCTAGCCAATCGGCTCATAAAATCATCATCACCCAAACAAAACAGTAAATTATGGTAAACATGTACCTATTTGTTGGGCAAACAATTTTATTCTTCTGCTCTAGCCTCCTTGCTATGACCTGTTCAATGTAAGTACATGTATATGCAAGCAAATGCGACCAATTTCAATACAATTCAATATTTGATCCAATTAGGCGTAATGGTTCAAAATTATCAAACAAATAAACAAACAACACAAACATCAATCAATTAGTGGATTAACGTTTCAAATTCATAATTTTGATACATAGTCAAAAATCAAATTTTTGATGCCAATTCACAACAATAGGCCCTATCTAGTTTTGGTTCTCACACCAGTCTAATGGAAATATATAGATATCACACCTTCGACACTCGAATATAAATACTGATGATGCGATCGCTATCATCAGAATTATCCCCGAACGACTACAGTGCAATTCTATATCTATCCAGTATATTAAAACATCAAATACACGCGGATCAGACGTATACACAAAGTTTATATATACTGGATTGTCCAAATCAATACAAATAAATATTCAAATACATATAATTGATTTAAATTTTCAAAACAAAAATTTGTTTTCACTTTAAATCATACTCTTCACACTCGTTCTAGGATACTACTGATCCCATCTCTAACGAGTCATTCTCATTGGATATTACTAATCCAATATCTGATGAATTCTTTCGTATGGTTTTAATGTGTCTTATTCTCTGGGCTTTGTAAACCAAAGCTCTGATACCAAAATGAAACGATCGGAAATCTCGCTCGATCCGAATCAGTCGCTGAACCGACCCAGACCGTTCGAAATGCATGATTGTTTTGAGAACACGACAAAATAGAACGCAGACGGGAGAACATTTCATTGTATATTACAACAATGCATCAGATTACTAGAATATACAGAGTATGAATGAATATTACACAGAAATATCAGAGATTTAAATTACATTTAAATACATCGCAGCGGAAAATAATGCAATACACAACTAGAAGTGATATACGGATACAAAGCTTTCCGGATATCATTCCAGCTGTAAACCAGGATCCTGTGAATATAAATCTGCAAAACCAAAACTACTAGCTGCCCGTGTCAAAATAAGGGCACCCAGAGTTTAGGTTAAAACAATAAACTCCAGGTCAGTCATGTGACTGGTGTGAGAACTAAAACAAATATTAATCTTTGTTTTTAAAGTTAAGTAAATCAAGGGACCACGCCGTATAACACGGAACGGGTTTCCTCCCAAGAATACCAGTGCATAAAACAACAGCGCAATGCTAAATAAAGAACAATGAAGCTATTATAAGACCCAGGTCCCATCACACAATGCAACGCAAGCCGGAGGATAGGGTTTTTACCTTATAATAGCCAAGAATGCTTGATACGTTTAAAACAAATCATTTGATACTATAATAAGTGTACAGTGTTTAAAACAATTTCAATCATAAATATCAATCATAGGCGACATGAGCGTCCCATGCCACTATGTCGCCATATATAGGTTTACAAATAAAACCGCAAATGTCACGTATTTGGAAATTGGATTTCCATCTATGAACCGAGGCTAGGGATCGTCCTCTACCGATTCGAGACTCTCTAGCCCGAGCCTCAGGCAAGCGCGCAGGCAAGCCTTGGAGCGACAGGGCCGGTCCACCGATGTGGATTATTATGCCTGAACACTACGTTTCCCCGCCCTTTGGGGTGTAAATGAGCCAACGAATGGCTCCATCGGACCCGGATCGTCCGATCTAACCGAGGCGCCTCGCAACAGCAACAACCACACAGGTGAAAAGTATATAAATGTCAGGGCTGGTAGGTCACTGACACCACCCTAGCTAGAAAGAAACGCATGCCCTCCCTGAGGTCCTCCCCCGTTTCTGGTTCACAACCGGGGTGTGAGGCTCGCGAATTCACGTTACACAAAGCTATGCCACACAGGCGGTGCTTTGATCATCCACCACAAGACCCTGCTTTTCAACAAAAGCCTTGATCATCTGCCACTTAGGCATGCTACACAGGCAATTCACTCCATGAAATTGATATCCATCAGTATATAACCCCTGAGCTCGTACGTCTCAGAGAAGGGCGTTAAGCAACAGAATAAATTCTCCGCCGCCAAACAGATATATATTTAATAGAAATCAATCACACAGACTAAAATCCAATGTCAGACACACAGTCCATTTACAAGTTCGTTCTGGGTCTGAACGAAACCGGAGGCACCTAGTACCCCGCATATCCATCGATCTCCAAATACGCCTGGACGACCACCAACTGATTCCCTCCTCGTGGGTGTACAACCCAATCAAGACCATCAGTAATCACCCAAACGACGTGAAGACCTCCGGTCTTCGACCACCGTCTTCATCTTCGACACCACGTCGAATCAGTTATTCAGAATGGGATAAACCCGGTCTTTCTGAACAACTAGCGTATATATATAATAAACACGTGTTATACAAACACAACATACGCCTCATTCCAATTCAGAATATTCTTTTATTCAAATATTCTTATATTTTGGGAAAGGTTCCCATTAATTTTATCAAAGATAAATTCTTTAAATTTATTCTTTAATCTCCTTTGAATATCAATTCAAACTAGTCGGGATTAGCGAACCATACCGAAGTAATCATTTATTTTATTTCCCAATCCCAACCTATTCATCCCATGAAGTAAAACTGGTAATACTTCATATCTAACACCACAGTGTTATCGGTAAATTCAATTACCATTTCACGTTCAAATCTAATTAAAGATTTAACTATCGCCTGGAGCAAAACTGGTGATACTCCATTCTCGATCTTTTCAATATAATTAAAGATTCATTAAAACTCCACTTAGTTTTAATCGTTAACTGGGTTAAAGAATCAGTGTCATTTTAAACACGGTTCACGATAAACCCAAAATTACATTCCATTAATTATCGGGTTAAAGAACGAGTGTTATTTAAAACACTGTTCACAATAAACCCAAAAATCAATATCAATTCAATTCCAATTAAATATCATTTAATTGGTGCACTTCATTAAATCTAAATAAAAAGATTTAATCTTTTCTCAACTGGGTTCAAGAACAGCGTTAATGAAGACACCATTCACGACAAACCCAAATCACATTTGATATTAAATACAAGGCTCTAAATAGTAAATATACCGGCTTATATTCAATATCAAATTCTACGACAAACAAATATCGTATTGGAAATAACGATATAAATATATCTTTCAAATTCCCATCACAATACCCGTATCATCACGAAATCCAACATCGAAATATTCCAAGGATAATTTTAATTCAAATCCATTCCAATATAATTATTGGAAATTCTGGTTATTTTCAAAACCATTTCAAATCCAATTTATTTATTTAAAAATAAATAGAATTATAATTCTAGTTCAAAACTAGTTCAATTCGATAAAAATCTATCTTTATCTTTTCAAATATGGAGTTTTTCATCCCAATTCTTCAAAACTCATTTCTTATGATTTTACATAAATTATTACTATTTTTAATAATTTTATCAAGGCCTGTACAGTCGATTTCCATCAACGGCCATCGAACTGCACTTACAGCGACCTTTTCCAAATTTGATTTGGACATAACTACAAATCCAACCGTTAGATTTCTAATTTCTAATATTCGTTAGAAAGCTCTTTTCGATACGAACCCAACGGTTCCGGTTTTAGGAGGATCCGACGGTCGGATCTCCCGTAATATCCGTTCGAAGTCAATAGTCGAAATTCGCGAACTGCCGCGGCGCGGCGCATTCTATTCAGGCCATTATATTATATATATAATATATATAATATATACTTCGTCGATTTTCTTTTAAAACGTATTTTATAAATCGTTTTAAATTCATTTTCAAAACGGTTTCAACTTCATATTCAATTTCAAATCTAAATTGAATATTCCAATATAAATTCGTTTTAAATTCATTTCAAATTGATTTCAATTCAATTTCAATTTAATTCGAATGCAATTCCTTTCGATTTCAATTCGAATTCAATTCTATTCAATTTCAATTCGAATTCATTTCTATTCAATTCCAATTCGAATTCACTTCTATTCAATTTCAATTCGAATTCATTTCTATTCAATTTCAATTCGAATTCACTTCTATTCAATTTCAATTTGAATTCAGTTCTATTCAATTTAATTCGAATTTCAATTCTTTTCAAAATTTCAGATTTTGAAATCACTTTCGATATTCGTTATAAAATGAATAAAATCGATATAAATATCGTTCACATCAAAATGACGTAAATCTAATCAACACGGCTTCATATATTGATATTTTCAAATATTCCATTTCGAATATTTCTATTTCAAATATTCTATTTCAAATATTTCTTTTTCAAATATTTCTACCTCTAAACTGGAATGAGACCCAATCAATTACCATATAATGTTAATTATATGGATTTTCTACAACACATGTATACAATAATAACGATGAATAATCAACCATCATCCAAAGTGCATTCTACACTGTATAAGCATCAAATATAAATATTCAACGCTTATAACAGTCTGTCAATCAATCGATCGACATACAACTAAACGATCGGGATTAGTGTACGTCAAATATCATCCCAATACCCGTGTGGGGTTTCAAACAATCAAACACAGATTTTATTTGTGCAGTTGAGCGATGTGTAAAATTTATCGTCCCAATCAATATCAGTCAAATGTGTGTGTATAAACAAATCGTCCGATTTGTTTATTTTTATTTCATTTCATATACACGTTAAAATTTCTATTTTTAACTATAAAATATTTTAACTATATAAATATTTTATTTCATTTCACATCACATCACACAATCAACTACACAGCAAAATCAAACAAACAAGCATACAAGCCGTCCATGGTCTGTGGACGACGGGTGTCGGGTGCTACTAAACACCGTCTGCATCCTAGTATATATTTATAACTAGAAAAATTAAATTGAAAGGTGAGAAGTTCTCACAGATAGCTATATCCAACGCCGCGACTCTTCATATGTAGAAAATCTTTGCCACTCGCACTTTGTCACTTTCTTTGCCCGTATTCTCTACATATGTAAAAATCACATTTTTACTTCGCTATTCAATATATAAAAATCGAATTTTTACTTCGCTATTCAATATATAAAAATTGAATTTTTACTTCGCTATTCAATATATAAAAATCGAATTTTTACTTCGCTATTCAATATATAAAAATCGAATTTTTACTTCGCATTAAAAATCATATTTTTATATTGTTCACTTCACAATAAAGATCATACTTTAATATTCTTCTATATACGATAAAAATTATATTTTTATTCTATCGCTTCATACATAAGAAAGTTCATATTTTTCTTCTAATCAAAATCGAATCTTTCTATTTTAAAAATATAATCTTTTTGCTATAAAAATCAATTCTTTAACTAATTAAAAATCAGAAATTTAACTAATGAAAAATTAGTAATTGAACTAATGAAGAATCAGTAATTTAACTAATTAAAAATCAGAAATTTAACTAATCAAATAAACTGTAAAAACTCACCTTTTGTTGAACGAAGGGGGAGGAGGAAGGAGGGTAGAAGAAGTAGCGGCCGCAGCAGCAGGATGGGGGGGGTATCGCGCGTCGTTTGCTGGGGGGGTATCGCGTCGCGCGGCAGGAGGAAGGGAGGGGGGCGTGTCGCGCTGCGGCAGCGCCGCCTGAGGGGGGGGGTATCGCGCGGCGGCAATGCCGCCTAAGGGGGGGGGGTCGAGATCGGTAGGCTAGGTCTTTTTTCTACTGATTTCTGATTTAATGAATAACCCGAGGGGGGGGGGGGCAGAGGAGTTTAAGGAGGAGAGAGAGAGTTTTATTATTATTTTTATTTATTTAATTTCAGAAAGTTGACTTTTTCATTTGACCTCTAAACGAGGCCCACCGCCTGTCGTCCATAACTAATTACCCTCATTCCGAACACAATGGGATATGTATCGTAAGATGGCTCGACTGTTTCGATCAGTTTTCGTCAAAATCAACATATAACTATATATATTGAATTTGAACGCACATTTCAATTTACCGGGGTCACATACGAACTCGAAAAATTCCCGAATAATATTTTCTAGCTTCGTATTGACGATACGGTCCTAACAAAACTAATTTCGTCGAATTCTGAGATCTTTAGAAAAATGGCCATTTTCCAGTCGATTAAAATCAACTGAAACTGGTCAAACGCGTTTTCCTTTGCCACGCTCACATATTGATTCGAAAAATTATGAAATTTGAAACCTAGCAATAACTTTACATCACGGATCCAAAAAAAGTGGTTTCGTCGAAATCCGAGGTCGTTTGCAAAAATTCCATTTTTAAGGGCCTGAATTCCATAACGACAATTCAGAATTTTCAACTGGGCATATCTGTTTATTCCTGCTATGAAATTTCAATTTTTCGGATTCGTTGGAAAGATATTATCAATTAGATTCAAATATTTTTGATTTCACTAAAATCCGGTTTATTTTGCACCCGATATGTTCAATTGAAGTTTGAAATCGAATTATCGAACTACCGCGCCATTTTCAATTTCTTTTTTTAAATATAAATAAATATTTATATTCTAACGATGATTCAAATGAAAATATACGTTCGAATTCTATTCAAAATAAATTTCTTGTCGACATTATTTAAAATAATTCATTTTAAATAATCAAAATTCGCTAAAATTGTTAAAATAAAAATTTTAAACTGGCCCAGATTTCCGGGTTATTACATCAAGTAGACATTTGAATTATTGGGCTGAGTATATTGAGGTCAACAATTTGATACACATGTTTTATGTTTCAGTTTAAGTGTTTCAATGCATTCATCCAAATCATAAAAAGTACCAAATAGTGATGTATTAATGACTGTTGATACATCTATTACCCTATTTGAAATTTTCTATGTGCACCTTGTTGGGAGTCCAGATTATGTTCATATGTATTCAGAGTCATTTTTTGAAAAGACAAGAAAGATGATGATGACCATATTGGAGTTCTAATGGATCTGTGATATGTACTGTAAATATTCAGTATATAAAAAATAAATACTTGTTTAGTATAAAGGTAAATAATGTAGCAAAGATATACAATAAAAAAGTACTAGGGAAATAATACAAACATGATAATAAAAGCACAGGATTGGAGCCACTAAGTAAAAAAATAGTACAAAGGAAAAAATAACACTGATAAGTTAAAGTTTGTTCACTTCGTTGTGAAGCAAAGAAATTTTTTTGTTTCTTACATAACTTTCCATTATGGTTGCTTTTGATGAGATTTCATCCACTTAAGATATTGCATTATCACTTCGATTCATTTGCATATTTCTACCATACTTTATACTGAAGTTCTAATTTAATATTAAAAAGAACGCATGTGTTGGTAAAATTTATGTTAAATAATATACAATAATCAGAAGGTATACGAGAAATAATGAAACCACTTCATCCGTGCGAGAAACGTGTTGAAAGATGTATTCATTTGAAGATGTATATCTTATATTCTTTGTCAAAATTTTCCTCGGCAAAGGCTTTACAACAGCAATGAACATTGATATGTTTTACTCGTATCCAATATCTATTTGTTTTATAAGCAATAACTTATAACTTAACATTAATGAAAAGAAATTTTATCTTGGGAAAGCTTGTTAATCCACGTTTGTAATGTAAACCACATTAACATGCATGTGATTTGACATATATTCTTACTTTTATAATAAAACCTAAAATGATGTGTAATTTGCTAGGCTATGTGAATAATGCATGTAGATCATAAATCTCATTCAGTGACAAGTAATATACAGGTGTGAAACAAAATAGGTACGGTAATAGTCAATACTTAGCTAATTTTAAGCAGTAGATTAAAAGAAAAGTGCATATATTTATGTCACCCCTCTTTAGGTGTAATATCTTCACTTAAAGATTTGTCAGCTGGAATATGCCATGTAAACCACTGAATTCTCATGGTTGTCAAAATGAATCTGTCAATGGCGAGGCTAATTTTGGACTCACTGACCCTGTTGACCGTCAATGATTACAGGGACAGATCTCAGGTGCCAGACTGCTGTTGGAGCATGATGCTGTTAGCATGCATAACACTGAACGAAATGTACCATGTGTTCATTAATTAAGGTTTATACTTACATTAGCTAGCGGAGTCCTGGTAATATTATATGAACTTGTGGACGTTTTGCCTAATCACGTTATTGTATTACATTAGCTGTACCTACTACATTAGTTTTACAAGCTCTTCTACTTTAAAATGACAAGAAGATTAACTGATATTTCCACTTAAACTTAGTCCTTTTGCATTTTACAAACATTCGACATGGATGAAGCCACATGTGATGGAATGAAAGAGCTTATAGAGTTCGACAGCACTAAAACTGGCGTGAAAGGATTGGTCGATTCAGGCATCAGAAAAGTTCCAACAATTTTCAAACATGCGCCTGAAAATTTACCAAATCCGGAAGATTCACCAAACACGAAGCTTCAAATCCCAGTTATCGATCTCAACGGAATCGATAACAAAAACATCCGCAAACAGGTTATGGTTGAAAATTTACCAAATCTGGAAGATCCACCAAACACGAAGCTTCAAATCCCAGTTATCGATCTCAACGGAATTGATGACGAAAACATCCGCAAACAGGTTATTGGTCAAGTTAACGAAGTAGCAAAATCATGGGGATTTTTTCAAGTGCTAAATCATGGAATACCAGTAGGCGTTCTTCATAATGTAATGCTAGGAGTCAAAAGGTTTCATGAGCTCGATGCTGGTATTAAGGCTAAATACTATTCCAGGAATTTAAATGATAAGATCAGGTATTTATCTAATCATCTTCTGTTTACATTACCTGCTGCTGATTGGAGGGATACACTTCTCCTCGTGTTTGATGGACCATTCAAACCTGAAGAGTTACCGTTGGTTTTGAGGTAAAATTAAACATCTTAAATTTATTCCCTGTCAAGATTTATAAGAGTCTATCAGAAGGCATTTTAAAGTTCTATTTTTGTTGTAGGAAGGAGATGATGGAGTTCAAAAGACATGCTGATATTGTTGCAGAGACGATATGTGAACTGCTATCTGAAGCTCTGGGACTCAACCCGACCTACCTAAAAAGCATAAATACCATTGCGTTAAATAAGTTGGCAGGCCATTATTACCCTGCATGTCCTGAACCAGAACTTACTCTGGGAGCAACAAAACACGGTGATACTTCACTGTTAACTTTAGTTGCACAAGATGAAGTTGGGGGCCTTCAAGTACTTCATCAGAATCAGTGGATTCCAGTAGCGCCAGTTCATGGAGCTTTGTTGTGCAATATTGGAGATGATCTTCAGGTAACTTTCTCTGTACTCACGTTCTTATTGGATCTTGTTGCTGATTCAAACACTTGCTACAATTAGGAATTCATGCTGCCTTTTATTTATCTTTATACTTATAAATTAACTTCAGACCAAGACACATCATTGTTTATTTGCTAAAATTGGCGATAGGAGGCACATATGAATGATTTTATAGTTACGGAAAATAACCTATGATTGATTCTGGCTTTGAATGTGTAGCTTATAAGCAATGATCGGTTTATAAGTGCGAAGCATAGGGTATTGGCCAGCCGGGAAGGGCCAAGATTGTCAGTAATATCTTTTTATGGTCAGGGGTCGGGCGAGAAAAGGCAATATGAACCAATTAAAGAAGCACCATCAGATGAAAATCCTTCAATATACAGAGATACACTTGTTTCTGATATCCTGAACTGAAATATTTCAAAACACAAGGATTTCGTCGGGATTCTGCATTTGTCCACTTTAAATTATAGCCATGATCAAAATGATTAAGTCCCCCTCTTCTTCCCCTCTCCCAAACACTCCACTCTGAGAATAAAGTTTGGAAAATATTTCGCGCTAGATGTATACAAATAACTGGGTGAAATTAATTTTCACGAATTTTATTTTGATCCATTAAGACATGTAGAAATGAAGGGGATGTGTTGTAAATTTGTAATATTTTATGCTTTAAGCAAGAAAACAATGTGAGGTAAAATTGCATTATGTTAATACTAAAAAGATATTATGTTTGGTTGCATATACAGTTGACTTGCTATAAAAGAGTAGAAAAAATAATACACTGCTACAAGTTAGTTATGACAATGATAGAAAGATTGAAATTTATAACAAGTTATTATATTCTATCGAATATATACATGGTAACTTGTAGCTAAGGTAATCCTATTTTATAATACATTGTAACGTTGCATATTATAATGCATAGTAACTAGTAAACATTTAAGAATGCCATCATATGGAGAGCAAATCCTGTGTACCCAAAACCGCTATACCCCTGTATCCAACCAATCAGAACTCTTATTTTTCAACTTTTTGCAATTAAGTCAGAGAGAGAAAGAGGGCTTAATTGTAAAAAAGTGGAATTCAAGGGGTCATGATTGATTGGATATAGGGGGATAGAGGAATTTTAGTACAGGGGATTTGATTTGCATCATATGTAACTAACACACGAGTCAAAATTAATGAAATTATACAACTAAACTCTCTTAATATTACTAATTCTTTGTGTTGTAGGGACAAATTAGGTAATTAAAATAAATATTTTTATCTTTTAATATATAAATATAATTTCTAACACGTTTCTTCAGCCACACGTTAACAAAACCCGACATTTAATGGTAGATCTTTCACTGCATGTTGTTGTTGATTCAAGGATGAAAATTCAAAAGTTTTGTTTATCTGGTGAACCAACTCATTAACTCCTAGGCAGTAACATTCTATAGTAGCCCACAAAAAGTTGATATCCATAAAGTTACTTCTACAAGCTTGGAAGATCAATAATTAATTTGGAGAATGCTAGGAAAAGTCATCTGAGGCAACTGTTTCTTGCACTCGCAGGCCCCTTGAGAGAAATCCAGTCGGGCCACCGTAAATTTTATTAATTATTTTTAATGAGTACGACCCCCATAACTTCTTTTGGAGGGTTCGCCGATGCATAAGAACAGTCGCCTACAGACGACTGTTCTTAGCATTGCTCAATCAATTTTTGTATTTTGAAAGATACCCAAGTATCTAGGATTTCTCTAAAGAAGAAGCCGAACTTATAAATAGATTAACCTTATGTCTAGAGGCAAATAAAATAAAAGAGAGAGAGAGAAAGGAAATAAAAGAAAAGTCATTTCCAGATATGGCTGAGATATTTTTATAGTGCATTGCTAAGGACATCGAGCTGGTTGCTAAGAGTTACCTGTCCAATGTCTGGTCGGCGGTTGCCCACCGATCGAGTCTTGTTCAATATACAACCGCCGATCGAAAAACATCACAATAACCCTTAATGCAAATCATGGTGTCCTTAGTAGTACACCTTTTATAAATAAAATTATGAATAGTTGTTTTTTAACAAATGAACTTAAATTAAAGAACACCATAACTCAGATCCTTACTAGAAAATGACAAAGTCAAAGCAGCGGAGATGCAACAATTGGATGAATCAGAATTATATATGAGACAAGAGCAAGTTAATAATGTTGGAATCCATAAGTATTGAATGAAATATACTTTGTCTATTTTCCCATGTCGCCAAAATAAATAACTTAAGCGAATAGGTGCGACTATTCGCTGAAAGGACGCGATTGTTGGCAAGCAGCTTTAGGCGAACAGGTGCGACTATTCGGTGAAAGGACGCAACTGTTGGCAAGCGACTTTTGGCAAACATATGCGACTGTTCGGTGAAAGGATGCGACTGTTCGCAGCGTGGTTTCTGGCGAACGGGTACGACTGTTAGGTGAAAGGGTGCGACTGTTGGTAGAGCAGTTGTTGGCGAACGGGTGCAACCCGCTAAGCGAACAGGTGCGATTTTTGATGAAGAAGTGCGTCTTTTTGGCATCCCGTTTAATGGAAATGAAAGAGTACAGACACGACTGTACGAAGATGTACGGATGCGACCGTTCGGAAGAGATGGGACTGTACAAAGAGTTACGGACGTCACCGTTCAGAAGAGATGCGGACCAACTATAAATAAGTAGGAAAACTGATCGCTTTCCTGACTAACTCCATTCCAATCTGATCTTCCTTCTCTCTTTTCTATTACTATTATATAAAATCATAGAGTGACATACTCATTACAATCTCGTGCAAAATACGTCTGTTGTATCTTGGGAGAATTTTGAAATAGATTTCTTAAGGAAATTGTTACGATAAGTCTAAGTCATTATCCTATTAGATTTTTAGTCTATTTTTATATTTATATACATTATTCTCTTATCTCTCCATTCTCTACATTGTGCTATTTCTTTAAATAGTATAACGTTGTTGTTGTAAATTGATTACAACATACTTATTGCTATTATTGGCTAATATAAGATTCTAGAGTAGTGGAAATCTAAGTTTTAAATTTGTGCGACGAGTATATAATTGATTATTCTCTGTTTTGGTATACTAGACATATAACATCTTAAGAATATCTTTTGAATAGTAAAGATATTTATAAACTTAGGAAAAAGTACTTTATTACTTTTATTGACGATTATACGCGATATTGTTATGTATATCTTTTGAACAGTAAAGATGAAGCAATTACATCGTTTATAAAGTATAAGGCCGAGGTAGAAAATTAGCTAAATAAAAGAATCAAGATATTGATATCTCATCGAGGTGGAGAATATGAATCACTGTTTAAACAATTCTGTACAGAAAATGGAATAATTCATCAAACAATAGCCCCATATTCACCACAACAAAATGGTGTTGCCGAGAGAAAGAATATAACATTAAAAGATATGTAGTGCGATGCTATTGACCTCTGGCTTACCAACGAACTTGTGGGGGAAAGCCTTGAATATGTCGAATCATATTTTAAATGAGGTTCCTTACAATAAGATAGGAGCAATTCCATATGAGTTATGGAAAGAACATAAACCAAACTTTAAAAACCTCAAAGTGTGGGGGTGCTTGGCAAAAGTTCCACTTCCGCCTCCCAAGAAAGTCAAACTTGGACAAAAACTGTAGACTGTTACTATCTAGGGCCAACCCAAAATAGTAGTGCTTATAGAATTTTGGTATTCAAGTCTGATATAGCTCATATCAATGTAAATACAATCATTAAATCTAGAGATGACTCATTCTTTGAAGATGTGTTCACGCACAAAAGGAATGAAAGAAATGTTCCTATAAAGATAAGAGAAGAATCAAGTAAATCAGATGAAGATTTAACTCCTCATGCGATTGAGGAAATTGAACCCAGAAGAAGCATAAGGGCTAGAACTTCCAAGACATTCAGTTCAGAATTCATAACATACATTTAGAACATGAACTTGAAACATACAAGGAAGCAATGACATCTTATGAATCTGCATTTTGGAAAGAAGCAATCCAAAGTGAGATCGATTCAATTCTAAGTAATAAAACTATGGAAATTGTTGATATTCCACCTGAAATAAAACCAATTGGCTGCAAATGGATTTTCAAGGAGAAAGTGAAAGCAGATGGCTCTATCGACAAGTATAAAGCTTGATTAGTAGTCAAAGGATATCGTCAAAAAGAAGGCGTAGACTTCTTTGATACATATTCACCAGTAACACAAATAACCTCTATAAGAATGTTGATAGCAATTGTGTCCATCTATAATTTAGAAATTCATCTAATGGATGTAAAAACAACATTCTTAATTAGAGATCTCAATGAGGAGATCTACATGGAGCAACTTGAAGGTTTTATTTCCACAAGAAATGAAAGCAAAGTCTGTGAATTAGTAAAAACATTATATGGACTAAAACAAGCTCCGAAACAATGGCATGCAAAATTTGTAGTGTCATGATGAAAAATGGTTCGCGTATAAACGAATGTGATAAATGTGTTTATTATAAACAAGTTAGACAATCATACGTGATGGTTTGTTTATATGTAGACGATATGCTGATCTTTGGTCCTAACATTAAAATTATAGAGACCGTAAAAAAATAATTAATCAACAATTTTGATATGAAAGACTTAGGAATTGCAGACGTTATTTTGGGAATCAAAATAATAAGAACTCCAATTGGAATTGAATTATCTCAGTCACACTATGTAGATAAAGTGATTGAAAGATTTCAGAATTTTGAAATTAAAGGAGTATAAACACCTTTTAATCCATCAGAGTACTGCATAAAAACACTAAGGAGAGTGCAATGCAACTGGAATATTCTCATGTAATAGGATGTCTAATGTATCTCATAAATTGCACAAGACCAGATATAACTTATGTGGTAAGTCGATTGAGCAGGTATACAAGCAATCTAGGAGAACACTAGAAAGCACTAATGAGAGTGCTTGGATATTTGAAAAATACCACAAACTATTCCTTACATTATGGGAAATATCCTGCTGTCTTAAAAGGATATAGTGATGCAAATTGGATTGCTGATTCGGAGGAATCAAAATCAACTAGTGGTTATGTATTCACCCTAGCAAGCGCAGCATTGTCATGTAAATCTACTAAACAGACATGCATAGCTCAATCCACTATGGAATCAGAGTTCATCGCTTTAGATAAAGAGGGCGAAGAAGTAGAATGACTTCGTCACTTTTTAGAAGATATTCCATTTTGGCCTAAACCTGTACCGGCCATATGTATACATTGCGATAACCAAGCAACGCTAAGTAGAGCGAAAAACTTTGTGTATAATGGAAAGTCACGACATATTCGTAGACACCATAACACAGTTAGGCAGTTACTCTCAAATGGAACTATATCCATAGATTATGCGGTAACAAATGATAACCTAGCGGATCCATTTACTAATGGTTTATCAAGAGAGAAAATTGACTGCACATCGAGGGGATTGAGTTTAAAAACCTAAACCAATAAGAGTTATCTTATACGGAAACCTATCCTAGCAACTGGTGATACCACGGACTAGGATCAATAGGCAACATGTTATGAATAACTCAAGATGTAATACATTTTTGGACACAGTACTCCAACTACATTCCTATGGTGCAAAATATAAATGCTTGTTTGTAGAAGTATGGCAAGGTTAAAACTATGTTTTTTTTAACGATGACCATATTTTGAATATAACAAGTGGGGTATATGTAGGATGCTCTTAATGGTTGCGATCACCTACGTTAGTATGAGCTGAATCGGCTCTATGAGAATATTCAAGGCTTTAATTCTCTATAACACTCACAAAACCATGTAGTGTTCAAGACCAAAATGAACACAACCAAGAGAATGGATGAGAAAAGAATCAATGCTTCGTAAAGTTTATTTTCTGGATATACAATAACGACTGACGTTTCAAGATGAAATAATTCACCGATTAGCCAAGTAGATCCGATAATTTTAACTAGGGAAAGTTCAAAGTGAAATATCTACTTATCCATGATAGAGCATTATACCATATGTACTCTGTGATATTTCACTTTGTGTGGAGGAAAAGTATATTATCATTCATGTGGGGGATTATTGGAATTCATAAGTATTGAATGAAATATATTTTGTCTAATGTCCCATGTCGCCAAAATAAATACTTTAGCAAATTGGTGTGATTGTTCAGTGAAAGGACGCGACTATTGGCAAGCGGCTTTTGGCGAACGGGTGCAACTGTTCGGTGAAAGGACACAATTTGTAATAACCCGAAAATCTGAGCCAGTTTAAAATTTTTATTTTAGCAATTTTAATGAATTTAGTATATTTAAAATAGATTATTTTAAATAAAAACGACGAAAAATTTATTTTGAATAGAAATCGAACGTATATAATATATACGCCGTCGTTAGAATATAAATAATTATATATAATTATAAATAGAATTGAAAATGACGCGGTAGTTCGATAATTCGATTTCAAACTTCAATTGAATGTACCGGGTGCAAAACAATCCGGATTTTAGCGAAACCAAAAATAATAGGATCTAATTGATGATATCTTTCCAACGAATCCGAGAAATCAAAATTTCATAGCGGGAATCAAAAGATATGTCCAGTTGAAAATTTTGAATAGTCGCTATGGAATTCAAGCCCTTAAAAATGGAGATTTTGCAAACGACCTTGGATTTCGACGAAACCACTTTTGTTGGGTCCGTGATGTTAAATTATTGCTAGGTTTCAAATTTCATAATTTTTCGAATTAATATGTGAGCGTGGCAAAAGAAAACGCGTTTGACCAGTTTCAGTTGATTTTAATCGACTGGAAATTGGCCATTTTTCCAACGGTCTCAGAATTCGACGAAACTAGTTTTGTTAGGACCGTATCGTCAATACGAAGCTAGAAAATATTTTTCTGGAATTTATAGAAGCCGTATGTGGCCCCGGTAATTTAAAATGTACGTTCAAATTGAATATATACTGATTTATATTTTGATTTTGGCGGAAACTGATTGTAACGTTCGAATCAGCTTACGGGACATATCCCATTGTGTTCGGAATGGGGGTATTACGCTAGGGACGACGGTCGATGGGTTCGATTTGGGGTTCGTACACGAAAGCAAGTAATTTCGGAGTTAAAATATAAAAAAATATAATATTAAAATTTATAAAACCCTAAATCTAAAATCTCATTGGTCAAAGCATTACACGGGGTCAAACCCGCTGTCATCTTCCCTCGACAGAAGGAGGAAAATCACCCCAAACAAAATCCCGACCGATCTCCAAGTTCAGCCAACCATTTTCGAAAATTCCAAATGGAAATTGAGGAGCTCGGTGAGGAGGATTTAACCAACGGTCGAGATTAATTCTCGTTTTGAAAATCGCAAGAAATCAAGCCTCAAAAGGGGCGGCTTCGGGTCCATTTTTCACCGCGTATGGGGGGTCGAGTTCCAAGGGGGTGGTGGCGCTAGGTAGGTGGTGCGAAGGGCTTTGATGTGGGCGCTTCAGATCGGTGGCCGGCGTGCCCTAGGTGGAGCGACGACGTCAATTCCAGTTCGAGCGATGGTTTCCTGCATGAACCTGGAAGGAGCATTACAGTGAGCTCCTCTTCTTTTCTTTACACTTTTTATTTTGATCTTGTAATTAGTAAAACTTTAAATATATATATATATAATAATAAAAAAAACATTTGTTTAAAATCTGAAATAAATATAAAATTAGTTTAAAAATATAAATTAGCAATCTTTTTAAAAGAGAAAATGAACATTGTTTTTAAAATGGACATTGTTTTTAAAAGAGAAAATGAACATTGTTTTTGAAATAGAAATATGACATTGTTTTTAAAAACAAAATTATCATGTTTTGAAATAAATAAAATAGCTTTAATTTTTAAAAATATGAAATAGGATTTGTTTCAAAAATATAAACAAGATTTGTTTTAAAAATATAAATAGAATTTGTTTTAAGAATATATAGCTTGATTTTTGTATATAAATAGCAATGTAAAAATATAATTTTTATAGTTTGATTAGCGATGTAAAAATATAATTTTTATATATAAAACATTATGAAAAGATTTCATTTTCGATAATGAAAAGCTAGATTTATAGAACAGGAGAATGAAGTGATTTCTAACGAGAAAAAGTTATGATTTATATAGAAATGGGGTTAGATTAAAAATGTGATTTTAGTTGAGGTGGAAATATGATTTATATGAGATGAAAAATACGATTTCTTAGACTAGAAAGATAAGATTTTTCATGTAGGAAAAATATGATTTTTCATGTTAGAAAGACGTGATTTTTAGCAATGTAAAAAAAATATAATTTTTCTATATGAAGTAGTAGCGATAAAAATTTGATTTTTACTTATGTAGTGGATTAAAAATATAATCTTTATGTGATAGAGAATATTAAAATATCATCCTTGTATATGTAGAGGAATAAAAATCTAATTTTTATTATATATACGTTGAAATAAAAATGTGATTTTTATAGTGATGGAATTGAAAAGGTGAAGTCTTTATTTTTGAAAATAGAAAAGGCAAGATCTTTATATGAAGAATAGCGTGATAAAAATATAATCTTTACTATATGAATAGCGAGGTAAAAATATAATTTTTATCTATATAGTAGTAATGTAAAAATAGAATTTTTATCCATATAGCGTGATAGTAACAATTCGATTTTTATATATTGAATAGCATAGTAAAAATTCGATTTTTATATATTGAATAGCAAAGTAAAAATTCGATTTTTATATATTGAATAGCATAGTAAAAATTTGATTTTTATATACTGGATAGCAAAGTAAAAATTCGATTTTTACATATGTAGAGAATACGGGCAACGAAGATGACAAAAAGGCGAGAACGTTGAAGATTTCTTTCAATGAAGAGTCGTGGTATTGGATAGCTATCGGTGAGGATTTCTCACCTTTCAATTTCACTTTCTAATTATATATATATACTAGGATGCAGACGGTGCTTAGTAGCACCCGACACAATCGTCCACAGACCATGGACTTGTTTGTTTGGTTGCATAAATCAGTTAGATGATTTGATTTGAATTTGGTTGTTTGGTGAATTTGATTGATGTGTGAATGGCGTGGGCCTTCACTAGACCGGGGATAAGGCTAGGCCTCGTCCCGTTTCTAGTATCGTGCCGTTATGCCGCCGAAATTTTCTAAAATAAGTTAGAAAAGAAAAAATATCATTTTATTTAAAGAATGAACTGAATAGAAATTCATATGTTGAAATAAAATGTTTTTATCGTTAAAAATATAATTTTTAACGTGAAGTGAATAAAATAAAATATTCCTTTACAAACCAGACGGTTTGTTTATGTACACCTATTTGAATGACATTGATTGAGGCGATAAATTTTACACATCGCCCAACTGCACAAATAAAGTCTGTGTTTGATTGTTTGAAACCCCACACGGGTGTTGGGATGAAATATGAAGTTCACTCATCCTGATTGATTAAATATGTCGATCGATTGATTGACAGACTGTTATAAGCGTTAGATATCTATATTTGATGCTTATACAGTGTAGTGCACTTTGGTTGATGGTTGATTATTTTTCAATGCTATTATATAAGTATGATGTACGAAAATCCATATAATTAAGATTATATGGTAATTGATTGGGCCTCATTCCAATTTAGAAAATAGAGAATATTATAAAATAAAGGTTCATGTGTTGACTGTACTCATCCGTTGAGATTAGTCATGTGTTGAACGAAATATTTTAAATAATAAAATTTACATCTTTATTAATATTATAAAATAAAGGTTCATGTGTTGACTGTACTCATCCGTTGAGATTAGTCATGTGTTGAACGAAATATTTTAATAATAAAATTTATATCTTTATCAATATAAAATAAAGGTTCATGTGTTGACTGTACTCATCCGTTGAGAATAGTCATGTGTTGAACGAAATATTTTGATAATAACAAATATTTTGATAATAGGAAATATTTGAAATAGAATATTTGAAAATAGAAATACATTAAGCCGTGTTGATTAGATTGACGCCATTTTGACGTGAACGATATTTATATCGATTTTATTCATTACGAAAATGAATTGAATTGAAAACGATTTCGAAATGAATTGAATTGAAAACGATTTCGAAATGAATTGAATTGAATATATAACGAATATGAATTGAATAGAAAACGAATTTGATTTCAATTGAATATATAACGAATATGAATTGAATAGAAAACGAATTTGATTTCAATTGAATATATAACGAATATGAATTGAATAGAAAACGAATTTGATTTCAATTTAATATATAACGAATTTGATTTCAATGGAATATATAACGAATTTGATTCGAATAGAAAACCAATTTGAATTGAATCGAATAGAAAACGACTTTGGAATTGAATTGAATTGAAAACGAATTCAAATTGAATTGAAAACGAATTCAAATTGAATTGAAAGCGAATTGAAATGAATTGAAATTGAATTGAAATTTGAATTGAATAGAAATGAATTTTAAAACGAATTTATAAAGAAGAATTCAATTTTGATTTGAATTGAAATGGAAGTTGAAATTGCTTTTGAAACGAATTTAAAACTATTTATATAATTCGTTTTAGATAGAAATCGACGAAATATATATTATATATATATTATATATATATATAATATAATGGCCTGAATAGAACGCGCCGCGCCGCGGCAGTTCGTGAATTTCGACCATTTATTTCAAATGGACATTACGGGAGATCCGACCGTCGAATTCTCCTAAAACCGGAACCGTTGGGTTCGTATCGAAAAGAGCTTTCTAGCGAATATTAGAAATTCAAAATCTAACGGTTGGATTTGGAGATACGTCCAAATCAAATTCGAAAAAGGTCGCTGTAAGTGCAGTTCGATGACCGTTGATGGAAATCGACTGTACGGGCCTTGATAAAATTATTAAAAATAATAATAATTTGTGTAAAATCATAAGAAGTGATTTGAGAAAAATTGGGGTGAAAAACTCCATATTTAAAAAGATAAAAATAGATTTTTATCGAAATGAACTAGTTTTGAACTAAATTTAAAACCCAATTATTTTTAAATAAATAAATTAGATTTAAAAAGGGGTTTTAAATAATCGGAATTTCTAATATATTTGATTGGATTTGAAATGGGTTTATCGTGAACGGTGTTTTAAATAACACTAGTTCTTTAACCCGATAACAAATAGAATGTGATTTGGGTTTGTCGTGAACTGTGTTTTAAATAACACCTAGTTCTTTAACCCAGTAAAAGGAGTTTTAACGAATCTGCAATTAGATTGAAATGTGAATCTATAATCTAAATTATCAAATTTAGAAATGAGCGAGAATGGAGTATTACCAGTTTTGCTCCAAAGCGATAGTTAAATCTTTAATTAGATTTGAACGTGAAATGGTAATTAATTTTACCGATAACACCACGGTGTTAGATATGGAGTATTACCAGTTTTGCTTCATGGGATGAATAAGTTGGGATTGGGAAATAAAATAAATAATTACTTCGGTGTGGTTCGCTAATCTCGACTAGTTTGGAAAACCATAATTTGGTTTGAAACGACATCCAAAGGAAGATTAAAGGATAAATTTTAAAGAATTTATCTGGAATAAAATTAATGGGAACTTTTCCCAAAAGATGTGGATATTTAAATAAAAGAATATTCTGAATTGGGATGAGGCGTATGTTGTGTTTGTGTAACATTCGTTTTAATATACGCGGGTTGTTCGGAAAGGCCGGGTTTATACCCATTCTGAATAACCGATTCGACGATATGTCGAAGATGAAGACGGTGGTTGAAGACCGGAAGTCTTCACATCGTTTGGATAATTACTGACGATCCTGATTGGGCTGTACACCCAAGAGGATGGAAATAGTTGGTGGTCGTCCAGACGTACCTGGAGATGGATGGATATGCGAGGAAAGTGCCTCCGGTTTCGTTCAGACTCAGAACGAACTTGTAAATGGATTGTGTGTCTGACATTGGATTTTATTCTGTGTTGATTGATTTCTGTTAAATATATATCTGTTTGGCGGCGGAGAATTTATTCTCTTGCTTAACGCCCTTCTCTGAGACGTACGAGCTTAGAGGTTATATATCGATGGACATCAGTCGCATGGCATGAATTGCCTGTGTGGCACGCTAAGATGCAATGATCAAGGCTTCTGTTGAAAAGCAAAGTCTTGTGGTTGATGATCAAAGCACGGCCTCTGTGGCGTAGCTTTGTGTATAACGTGAATTCGCGAGCCTCACACCTCGGTATGAGTTAAAAACGGGATACGGACCGCTGGAAGAGCACGACGTTTCTTTCTAGCTTTGGTGGTGTCAGTGACTTACCAGCCCTGACATTTATATACTTTTCACCTTTGTGGTTGTTGGAATGAGGCGCCTCGATTATAGGTCTATAAGGACCGGGAAACGTGTGTTCAGGAATAATTAATTCTCTAACGTAAGTGAGGACCGGCCCAGCCGCATCCGGGGTTGCCCAGAGTGCGTAACCCGGAGGCATTTGTTCGAGTGTCTCGAACGCGGAGAGGATCTTGCCCCTTGCCTCGACTCATGAAGGAAATCCAATTTCCAATACGTGTATTTCGGCTTTATTTGTAGAGCCTAGTATGGCGACATAGTGGGATGGGGCACTCATGCCGTCTATGATTTATATTTATGATTGAAATTGTTTTGACACTATACACTTATTATAGTATCAAATGATTTGTTTTTAAACGTATCAAGCATGTTTGGCTGTTATAAGGTAAAGCCCTATCCTCCGGCTTGCGTTGCATTGTGTGATGGGACCTGGGTCTTATAATAGCTTCATTTTTCGAAAAAGCATTGCGCTGTTTATTCTATATGCACTAGTATTCTTGGGAGGAAACCCGTTCCGTGTTATACGGCGTGGTCCCTTGAATTACTCTCTTTTAAAGTAAATCTTTAAATAACTGTTTTAGTTCTCACACCAGTCACATGACTGACCTGGAGTTTATCGTTTTAACCTAAACTCTGGGTGCCCCTATTTTCCGCACGGGCAGCTAGTAGTTTTGGTTTTGTAGATTTATATTCACAGAATCCTGGTTTACAGCTGGAATGATAGCCGGAAAGCTCTGTATCCGTGTATCACCTTCAGTTGTGCTTTGTATTATTTTCCGCTGCTATGTAATTTATTGTAATCTCTGATATTTGTCGAATGTAATTTATTCAATTATACTCTGTATATTCTTGTATCTGATGGAATTGTTGTAATATACAATGAAATGTTCTTCCGTCTGCGTTCATTTGTCAGTCCTGTTCTCAAACGATCAGGGGTTTCGAACGGTCTAGATCGGTTTAACGACTGATTCAGATCGAGCGAAATTCCAGGCCGTCACATTTGGTATCAGAGCTTTGGTTTACAGAGCTCGAGAACAAGACACATTAGAACCATACGAAAGAATTCATCAGATATTGGATTAGTAATATCCAATTAGAATGACTCGTTAGAGATAGGATCAGTAGTATCCTAGAACGAGTGTGAAGAGTATATTTTTCAAATGAAAACAATTTTGTTTTGAAAATTTAAACCATTTTATACGTATTTGATCATTTATTTATTTTGAATATGGACAATCTGATATATAAAGGTTTTGCATATACGCGTCATGAACGTATATTCGAAGTTTTAATATATTGGATAGATATGAGATCACATTCTAGTCGCCCGGAGATGGTACTGATGATTGTCATGACATCATCAGTATTTATGTTCGTGTTTCGAAAGTGTGATTTTCTATATATTTCCATTAGACTGGTGTGAGAACCAAAACTTATATAGTTAGAACACATTGTTGTGAATTGGCACCAAAACATGATTTTTGGCTATGTATCAAAATTATGAATTTGAAAACTCTAATCCACTAATTGATTGATGTTTGTGTTGTTTGTTTATTTGTTTGATAATTTTAAACATTTAGCCTAATTGAATCAAATATTGAATTATATTGAAAATTAGTCGCATTTGCTTGCATATACATATACTTACATTGAACAGGTCATAGCAAGGAGGCTAGAGCAGAGAATAAAATTTGTTTGCCCGACAAATAGGTACATGTTTACTACATAATTTACTGTTTTGTTTGGGTGATGATGATTTTATGAGCCTATTGGCTAGCCGCTTGGCTTTTTCTTTTTCTTTTTGAGATCAGAAGGCCTGTATGGCAATTTCGGGATTTTCCCGTGGCTCCCGGTGCAGGGGAGGTTATGGCGAAATTTTTCGAAAATTTAGAGTGTTAGCCAAATTTTTGAAAATTTGAAAATTCTCAGAAACTGAAAAGTTGGAGAATGGAAGCCAGATCGAACGTAGAGTTGATTAATCAAACCACTTTCGACTTTGTTCCTTTTCGGGGACGAAAAGTTTTAAGTGGGGGAGATTGTAATAACCCGAAAATCTGAGCCAGTTTAAAATTTTTATTTTGGCAATTTTAATGAATTTAGTATATTTAAAATAGATTATTTTAAATAAAAACGACGAAAAATTTATTTTGAATAGAAATCGAACGTATATAATATATACGCCGTCGTTAGAATATAAATAATTATATATAATTATAAATAGAATTGAAAATGGCGCGGTAGTTCGATAATTCGATTTCAAACTTCAATTGAATGTACCGGGTGCAAAACAATCCGGATTTTAGCGAAACCAAAAATAATAGGATCTAATTGATGATATCTTTCCAACGAATCCGAGAAATCAAAATTTCATAGCGGGAATCAAAAGATATGTCCAGTTGAAAATTTTGAATAGTCGCTATGGAATTCAAGCCCTTAAAAATGGAGATTTTGCAAACGACCTCGGATTTCGACGAAACCACTTTTGTTGGGTCCGTGATGTTAAATTATTGCTAGGTTTCAAATTTCATAATTTTTCGAATCAATATGTGAGCGTGGCAAATGAAAACGCATTTGACCAGTTTCAGTTGATTTTAATCGACTGGAAATTGGCCATTTTTCCAACGGTCTCAGAATTCGACGAAACTAGTTTTGTTAGGACCGTATCGTCAATACGAAGCTAGAAAATATTTTTCTGGAATTTATAGAAGCCGTATGTGGCCCCGGTAATTTAAAATGTACGTTCAAATTGAATATATACTGATTTATATTTTGATTTTGGCGGAAACTGATCGTAACGTTCGAATCAGCTTACGGGACATATCCCATTGTGTTCGGAATGGGGGTATTACGCTAGGGACGACGGTCGATGGGTTCGATTTGGGGTTCGTACACGAAAGCAAGTAATTTCGGAGTTAAAATATAAAAAAATATAATATTAAAATTTATAAAACCCTAAATCTAAAATCTCATTGGTCAAAGCATTACACGGGGTCAAACCCGCCGTCATCTTCCCTCGACAGAAGGCGGAAAATCACCCCAAACAAAATCCCGACCGATCTCCAAGTTCAGCCAACCATTTTCGAAAATTCCAAATGGAAATTGAGGAGCTCGGTGAGGAGGATTTAACCAACGGTCGAGATTAATTATCGTTTTGAAAATCGCAAGAAATCAAGCCTCAAAAGGGGCGGCTTCGGGTCCATTTTTCACCGCGTATGGGGGGTCGAGTTCCAAGGGGGTGGTGGCGCTAGGTAGGTGGTGCGAAGGGCTTTGATGTGGGCGCTTCAGATCGATGGCCGGCGTGCCCTAGGTGGAGCGACGACGTCAATTCCAGTTCGAGCGATGGTTTCCTGCATGAACCTGGAAGGAGCATTACAGTGAGCTCCTCTTCTTTTCTTTACACTTTTTATTTTGATCTTGTAATTAGTAAAACTTTAAATATATATATATAATAATAAAAAAAACATTTGTTTAAAATCTGAAATAAATATAAAATTAGTTTAAAAATATAAATTAGCAATCTTTTTAAAAGAGAAAATGAACATTGTTTTTAAAATGGACATTGTTTTTAAAAGAGAAAATGAACATTGTTTTTGAAATAGAAATATGACATTGTTTTTAAAAACAAAATTATCATGTTTTGAAATAAATAAAATAGCTTTAATTTTTAAAAATATGAAATAGGATTTGTTTCAAAAATATAAACAAGATTTGTTTTAAAAATATAAATAGAATTTGTTTTAAGAATATATAGCTTGATTTTTGTATATAAATAGCAATGTAAAAATATATTTTTTATAGTTTGATTAGCGATGTAAAAATATAATTTTTATATATAAAACATTATGAAAAGATTTCATTTTCGATAATGAAAAGCTAGATTAATAGAACAGGAGAATAAAGTGATTTCTAACGAGAAAAAGTTATGATTTATATAGAAATGGGGTTAGATTAAAAATGTGATTTTAGTTGAGGTGGAAATATGATTTATATGAGATGAAAAATACGATTTCTTAGACTAGAAAGATAAGATTTTTCATGTAGGAAAAATATGATTTTTCATGTTAGAAAGACGTGATTTTTAGCAATGTAAAAAAAATATAATTTTTCTATATGAAGTAGTAGCGATAAAAATTTGATTTTTACTTATGTAGTGGATTAAAAATATAATCTTTATGTGATAGAGAATATTAAAATATCATCCTTGTATATGTAGAGGAATAAAAATCTGATTTTTATTATATATACGTTGAAATAAAAATGTGATTTTTATAGTGATGGAATTGAAAAGGTGAAGTCTTTATTTTTGAAAATAGAAAAGGCAAGATCTTTATATGAAGAATAGCGTGATAAAAATATAATCTTTACTATATGAATAGCGAGGTAAAAATATAATTTTTATCTATATAGTAGTAATGTAAAAATAGAATTTTTATCCATATAGCGTGATAGTAACAATTCGATTTTTATATATTGAATAGCATAGTAAAAATTCGATTTTTATATATTGAATAGCAAAGTAAAAATTCGATTTTTATATATTGAATAGCATAGTAAAAATTTGATTTTTATATACTGGATAGCAAAGTAAAAATTCGATTTTTACATATGTAGAGAATACGGGCAACGAAGATGACAAAAAGGCGAGAACGTTGAAGATTTCTATCAATGAAGAGTCGTGGTATTGGATAGCTATCGGTGAGGATTTCTCACCTTTCAATTTCACTTTCTAATTATATATATATACTAGGATGCAGACGGTGCTTAGTAGCACCCGACACAATCGTCCACAGACCATGGACTTGTTTGTTTGGTTGCATAAATCAGTTAGATGATTTGATTTGAATTTGGTTGTTTGGTGAATTTGATTGATGTGTGAATGGCGTGGGCCTTCACTAGACCGGGGATAAGGCTAGGCCTCGTCCCGTTTCTAGTATCGTGCCGTTATGCCGCCGAAATTTTCTAAAATAAGTTAGAAAAGAAAAAATATCATTTTATTTAAAGAATGAACTGAATAGAAATTCATATGTTGAAATAAAATGTTTTTATCGTTAAAAATATAATTTTTAACGTGAAGTGAATAAAATAAAATATTCCTTTACAAACCAGACGGTTTGTTTATGTACACCTATTTGAATGAAATTGATTGGGGCGATAAATTTTACACATCGCCCAACTGCACAAATAAAATCTGTGTTTGATTGTTTGAAACCCCACACGGGTGTTGGGATGAAATATGAAGTTCACTCATCCTGATTGATTAAATATGTCGATCGATTGATTGGCAGGCTGTTATAAGCGTTAGATATCTATATTTGATGCTTATACAGTGTAGTGCACTTTGGTTGATGGTTGATTATTTTTCAATGCTATTATATAAGTATGATGTACGAAAATCCATATAATTAAGATTATATGGTAATTGATTGAGCCTCATTCCAATTTAGAAAATAGAGAATATTATAAAATAAAGGTTCATGTGTTGACTGTACTCATCCGTTGAGATTAGTCATGTGTTGAACGAAATATTTTAAATAATAAAATTTACATCTTTATTAATATTATAAAATAAAGGTTCATGTGTTGACTGTACTCATCCGTTGAGATTAGTCATGTGTTGAACGAAATATTTTAATAATAAAATTTATATCTTTATCAATATAAAATAAAGGTTCATGTGTTGACTGTACTCATCCGTTGAGAATAGTCATGTGTTGAACGAAATATTTTGATAATAACAAATATTTTGATAATAGGAAATATTTGAAATAGAATATTTGAAAATAGAAATACATTAAGCCGTGTTGATTAGATTGACGCCATTTTGACGTGAACGATATTTATATCGATTTTATTCATTACGAAAATGAATTGAATTGAAAACGATTTCGAAATGAATTGAATTGAAAACGATTTCGAAATGAATTGAATTGAATATATAACGAATATGAATTGAATAGAAAACGAATTTGATTTCAATTGAATATATAACGAATATGAATTGAATAGAAAACGAATTTGATTTCAATTGAATATATAACGAATATGAATTGAATAGAAACGAATTTGATTTCAATTTAATATATAACGAATTTGATTTCAATGGAATATATAACGAATTTGATTCGAATAGAAAACCAATTTGAATTGAATCGAATAGAAAACGACTTTGGAATTGAATTGAATTGAAAACGAATTCAAATTGAATTGAAAACGAATTCAAATTGAATTGAAAGCGAATTGAAATGAATTCAAATTGAATTGAAATTTGAATTGAATAGAAATGAATTTTAAAACGAATTTATAAAGAAGAATTCAATTTTGATTTGAATTGAAATGGAAGTTGAAATTGCTTTTGAAACGAATTTAAAACTATTTATATAATTCGTTTTAGATAGAAATCGACGAAACATATTATATATATATATATTAAATATATATAATATAATGGCCTGAATAGAACGCGCCGCGCCGCGGCAGTTCGTGAATTTCGACCATTTATTTCAAACGGACATTACGGGAGATCCGACCGTCGGATTCTCCTAAAACCGGAACCGTTGGGTTCGTATCGAAAAGAGCTTTCTAGCGAATATTAGAAATTCAAAATCTAACGGTTGGATTTGGAGATACGTCCAAATCAAATTCGAAAAAGGTCGCTGTAAGTGCAGTTCGATGACCGTTGATGGAAATCGACTGTACGGGCCTTGATAAAATTATTAAAAATAATAATAATTTGTGTAAAATCATAAGAAGTGATTTGAGAAAAATTGGGGTGAAAAACTCCATATTTAAAAAGATAAAAATAGATTTTTATCGAAATGAACTAGTTTTGAACTAAATTTAAAACCCAATTATTTTTAAATTAATAAATTAGATTTAAAAAGGGGTTTTAAATAATCGGAATTTCTAATATATTTGATTGGATTTGAAATGGGTTTATCGTGAATGGTGTTTTAAATAACACTAGTTCTTTAACCCGATAACAAATAGAATGTGATTTGGGTTTGTCGTGAACTGTGTTTTAAATAACACCTAGTTCTTTAACCCAGTAAAAGGAGTTTTAACGAATCTGCAATTAGATTGAAATGTGAATCTATAATCTAAATTATCAAATTTAGAAATGAGCGAGAATGGAGTATTACCAGTTTTGCTCCAAAGCGATAGTTAAATCTTTAATTAGATTTGAACGTGAAATGGTAATTAATTTTACCGATAACACCACGGTGTTAGATATGGAGTATTACCAGTTTTGCTTCATGGGATGAATAAGTTGGGATTGGGAAATAAAATAAATAATTACTTCGGTGTGGTTCGCTAATCTCGACTAGTTTGGAAAACCATAATTTGGTTTGAAACGACATCCAAAGGAAGATTAAAGGATAAATTTTAAAGAATTTATCTGGAATAAAATTAATGGGAACTTTTCCCAAAAGATGTGGATATTTAAATAAAAGAATATTCTGAATTGGGATGAGGCGTATGTTGTGTTTGTGTAACATTCGTTTTAATATACGCGGGTTGTTCGGAAAGGCCGGGTTTATACCCATTCTGAATAACCGATTCGACGATATGTCGAAGATGAAGACGGTGGTTGAAGACCGGAAGTCTTCACATCGTTTGGATAATTACTGACGATCCTGATTGGGCTGTACACCCAAGAGGATGGAAATAGTTGGTGGTCGTCCAGACGTACCTGAAGATGGATGGATATGCGAGGAAAGTGCCTCCGGTTTCGTTCAGACCCAGAACGAACTTGTAAATGGATTGTGTGTCTGACATTGGATTTTATTCTGTGTTGATTGATTTCTGTTAAATATATATCTGTTTGGCGGCGGAGAATTTATTCTCTTGCTTAACGCCCTTCTCTGAGACGTACGAGCTTAGAGGTTATATATCGATGGACATCAGTCGCATGGCATGAATTGCCTGTGTGGCACGCTAAGATGCAATGATCAAGGCTTCTGTTGAAAAGCAAAGTCTTGTGGTTGATGATCAAAGCACGGCCTCTGTGGCGTAGCTTTGTGTATAACGTGAATTCGCGAGCCTCACACCTCGGTATGAGTTAAAAACGGGATACGGACCGCTGGAAGAGCACGACGTTTCTTTCTAGCTTTGGTGGTGTCAGTGACTTACCAGCCCTGACATTTATATACTTTTCACCTTTGTGGTTGTTGGAATGAGGCGCCTCGATTATAGGTCTATAAGGACCGGGAAACGTGTGTTCAGGAATAATTAATTCTCTAACGTAAGTGAGGACCGGCCCAGCCGCATCCGGGGTTGCCCAGAGTGCGTAACCCGGAGGCATTTGCTCGAGTGTCTCGAACGCGGAGAGGATCTTGCCCCTTGCCTCGACTCATGAAGGAAATCCAATTTCCAATACGTGTATTTCGGCTTTATTTGTAGAGCCTAGTATGGCGACATAGTGGGATGGGGCACTCATGCCGTCTATGATTTATATTTATGATTGAAATTGTTTTGACACTATACACTTATTATAGTATCAAATGATTTGTTTTTAAACGTATCAAGCATGTTTGGCTGTTATAAGGTAAAGCCCTATCCTCCGGCTTGCGTTGCATTGTGTGATGGGACCTGGGTCTTATAATAGCTTCATTTTTCGAAAAAGCATTGCGCTGTTTATTCTATATGCACTAGTATTCTTGGGAGGAAACCCGTTCCGTGTTATACGGCGTGGTCCCTTGAATTACTCTCTTTTAAAGTAAATCTTTAAATAACTGTTTTAGTTCTCACACCAGTCACATGACTGACCTGGAGTTTATCGTTTTAACCTAAACTCTGGGTGCCCCTATTTTCCGCATGGGCAGCTAGTAGTTTTGGTTTTGTAGATTTATATTCACAGAATCCTGGTTTACAGCTGGAATGATAGCCGGAAAGCTCTGTATCCGTGTATCACCTTCAGTTGTGCTTTGTATTATTTTCCGCTGCTATGTAATTTATTGTAATCTCTGATATTTGTCGAATGTAATTTATTCAATTATACTCTGTATATTCTTGTATCTGATGGAATTGTTGTAATATACAATGAAATGTTCTTCCGTCTGCGTTCATTTGTCAGTCCTGTTCTCAAACGATCAGGGGTTTCGAACGGTCTAGATCGGTTTAACGACTGATTCAGATCGAGCGAAATTCCAGGCCGTCACATTTGGTATCAGAGCTTTGGTTTACAGAGCTTGAGAACAAGACACATTAGAACCATACGAAAGAATTCATCAGATATTGGATTAGTAATATCCAATTAGAATGACTCGTTAGAGATAGGATCAGTAGTATCCTAGAACGAGTGTGAAGAGTATATTTTTCAAATGAAAACAATTTTGTTTTGAAAATTTAAACCATTTTATACGTATTTGATCATTTATTTATTTTGAATATGGACAATCTGATATATAAAGGTTTTGCATATACGCGTCATGAACGTATATTCGAAGTTTTAATATATTGGATAGATATGAGATCACATTCTAGTCGCCCGGAGATGGTACTGATGATTGTCATGACATCATCAGTATTTATGTTCGTGTTTCGAAAGTGTGATTTTCTATATATTTCCATTAGACTGGTGTGAGAACCAAAACTTATATAGTTAGAACACATTGTTGTGAATTGGCACCAAAACATGATTTTTGGCTATGTATCAAAATTATGAATTTGAAAACTCTAATCCACTAATTGATTGATGTTTGTGTTGTTTGTTTATTTGTTTGATAATTTTAAACATTTAGCCTAATTGAATCAAATATTGAATTATATTGAAAATTAGTCGCATTTGCTTGCATATACATATACTTACATTGAACAGGTCATAGCAAGGAGGCTAGAGCAGAGAATAAAATTTGTTTGCCCGACAAATAGGTACATGTTTACTACATAATTTACTGTTTTGTTTGGGTGATGATGATTTTATGAGCCTATTGGCTAGCCGCTTGGCTTTTTCTTTTTCTTTTTGAGATCAGAAGGCCTGTATGGCAATTTCGGGATTTTCCCGTGGCTCCCGGTGCAGGGGAGGTTATGGCGAAATTTTTCGAAAATTTAGAGTGTTAGCCAAATTTTTGAAAATTTGAAAATTCTCAGAAACTGAAAAGTTGGAGAATGGAAGCCAGATCGAACGTAGAGTTGATTAATCAAACCACTTTCGACTTTGTTCCTTTTCGGGGACGAAAAGTTTTAAGTGGGGGAGATTGTAATAACCCGAAAATCTGAGCCAGTTTAAAATTTTTATTTTGGCAATTTTAATGAATTTAGTATATTTAAAATAGATTATTTTAAATAAAAACGACGAAAAATTTATTTTGAATAGAAATCGAACGTATATAATATATACGTCGTCGTTAGAATATAAATAATTATATATAATTATAAATAGAATTGAAAATGGCGCGGTAGTTCGATAATTCGATTTCAAACTTCAATTGAATGTACCGGGTGCAAAACAATCCGGATTTTAGCGAAACCAAAAATAATAGGATCTAATTGATGATATCTTTCCAACGAATCCGAGAAATCAAAATTTCATAGCGGGAATCAAAAGATATGTCCAGTTGAAAATTTTGAATAGTCGCTATGGAATTCAAGCCCTTAAAAATGGAGATTTTGCAAACGACCTCGGATTTCGACGAAACCACTTTTGTTGGGTCCGTGATGTTAAATTATTGCTAGGTTTCAAATTTCATAATTTTTCGAATCAATATGTGAGCGTGGCAAATGAAAACGCATTTGACCAGTTTCAGTTGATTTTAATCGACTGGAAATTGGCCATTTTTCCAACGGTCTCAGAATTCGACGAAACTAGTTTTGTTAGGACCGTATCGTCAATACGAAGCTAGAAAATATTTTTCTGGAATTTATAGAAGCCGTATGTGGCCCCGGTAATTTAAAATGTACGTTCAAATTGAATATATACTGATTTATATTTTGATTTTGGCGGAAACTGATCGTAACGTTCGAATCAGCTTACGGGACATATCCCATTGTGTTCGGAATGGGGGTATTACGCTAGGGACGACGGTCGATGGGTTCGATTTGGGGTTCGTACACGAAAGCAAGTAATTTCGGAGTTAAAATATAAAAAAATATAATATTAAAATTTATAAAACCCTAAATCTAAAATCTCATTGGTCAAAGCATTACACGGGGTCAAACCCGCCGTCATCTTCCCTCGACAGAAGGCGGAAAATCACCCCAAACAAAATCCCGACCGATCTCCAAGTTCAGCCAACCATTTTCGAAAATTCCAAATGGAAATTGAGGAGCTCGGTGAGGAGGATTTAACCAACGGTCGAGATTAATTATCGTTTTGAAAATCGCAAGAAATCAAGCCTCAAAAGGGGCGGCTTCGGGTCCATTTTTCACCGCGTATGGGGGGTCGAGTTCCAAGGGGGTGGTGGCGCTAGGTAGGTGGTGCGAAGGGCTTTGATGTGGGCGCTTCAGATCGATGGCCGGCGTGCCCTAGGTGGAGCGACGACGTCAATTCCAGTTCGAGCGATGGTTTCCTGCATGAACCTGGAAGGAGCATTACAGTGAGCTCCTCTTCTTTTCTTTACACTTTTTATTTTGATCTTGTAATTAGTAAAACTTTAAATATATATATATAATAATAAAAAAAACATTTGTTTAAAATCTGAAATAAATATAAAATTAGTTTAAAAATATAAATTAGCAATCTTTTTAAAAGAGAAAATGAACATTGTTTTTAAAATGGACATTGTTTTTAAAAGAGAAAATGAACATTGTTTTTGAAATAGAAATATGACATTGTTTTTAAAAACAAAATTATCATGTTTTGAAATAAATAAAATAGCTTTAATTTTTAAAAATATGAAATAGGATTTGTTTCAAAAATATAAACAAGATTTGTTTTAAAAATATAAATAGAATTTGTTTTAAGAATATATAGCTTGATTTTTGTATATAAATAGCAATGTAAAAATATATTTTTTATAGTTTGATTAGCGATGTAAAAATATAATTTTTATATATAAAACATTATGAAAAGATTTCATTTTCGATAATGAAAAGCTAGATTTATAGAACAGGAGAATAAAGTGATTTCTAACGAGAAAAAGTTATGATTTATATAGAAATGGGGTTAGATTAAAAATGTGATTTTAGTTGAGGTGGAAATATGATTTATATGAGATGAAAAATACGATTTCTTAGACTAGAAAGATAAGATTTTTCATGTAGGAAAAATATGATTTTTCATGTTAGAAAGACGTGATTTTTAGCAATGTAAAAAAAATATAATTTTTCTATATGAAGTAGTAGCGATAAAAATTTGATTTTTACTTATGTAGTGGATTAAAAATATAATCTTTATGTGATAGAGAATATTAAAATATCATCCTTGTATATGTAGAGGAATAAAAATCTGATTTTTATTATATATACGTTGAAATAAAAATGTGATTTTTATAGTGATGGAATTGAAAAGGTGAAGTCTTTATTTTTGAAAATAGAAAAGGCAAGATCTTTATATGAAGAATAGCGTGATAAAAATATAATCTTTACTATATGAATAGCGAGGTAAAAATATAATTTTTATCTATATAGTAGTAATGTAAAAATAGAATTTTTATCCATATAGCGTGATAGTAACAATTCGATTTTTATATATTGAATAGCATAGTAAAAATTCGATTTTTATATATTGAATAGCAAAGTAAAAATTCGATTTTTATATATTGAATAGCATAGTAAAAATTTGATTTTTATATACTGGATAGCAAAGTAAAAATTCGATTTTTACATATGTAGAGAATACGGGCAACGAAGATGACAAAAAGGCGAGAACGTTGAAGATTTCTATCAATGAAGAGTCGTGGTATTGGATAGCTATCGGTGAGGATTTCTCACCTTTCAATTTCACTTTCTAATTATATATATATACTAGGATGCAGACGGTGCTTAGTAGCACCCGACACAATCGTCCACAGACCATGGACTTGTTTGTTTGGTTGCATAAATCAGTTAGATGATTTGATTTGAATTTGGTTGTTTGGTGAATTTGATTGATGTGTGAATGGCGTGGGCCTTCACTAGACCGGGGATAAGGCTAGGCCTCGTCCCGTTTCTAGTATCGTGCCGTTATGCCGCCGAAATTTTCTAAAATAAGTTAGAAAAGAAAAAATATCATTTTATTTAAAGAATGAACTGAATAGAAATTCATATGTTGAAATAAAATGTTTTTATCGTTAAAAATATAATTTTTAACGTGAAGTGAATAAAATAAAATATTCCTTTACAAACCAGACGGTTTGTTTATGTACACCTATTTGAATGAAATTGATTGGGGCGATAAATTTTACACATCGCCCAACTGCACAAATAAAATCTGTGTTTGATTGTTTGAAACCCCACACGGGTGTTGGGATGAAATATGAAGTTCACTCATCCTGATTGATTAAATATGTCGATCGATTGATTGGCAGGCTGTTATAAGCGTTAGATATCTATATTTGATGCTTATACAGTGTAGTGCACTTTGGTTGATGGTTGATTATTTTTCAATGCTATTATATAAGTATGATGTACGAAAATCCATATAATTAAGATTATATGGTAATTGATTGAGCCTCATTCCAATTTAGAAAATAGAGAATATTATAAAATAAAGGTTCATGTGTTGACTGTACTCATCCGTTGAGATTAGTCATGTGTTGAACGAAATATTTTAAATAATAAAATTTACATCTTTATTAATATTATAAAATAAAGGTTCATGTGTTGACTGTACTCATCCGTTGAGATTAGTCATGTGTTGAACGAAATATTTTAATAATAAAATTTATATCTTTATCAATATAAAATAAAGGTTCATGTGTTGACTGTACTCATCCGTTGAGAATAGTCATGTGTTGAACGAAATATTTTGATAATAACAAATATTTTGATAATAGGAAATATTTGAAATAGAATATTTGAAAATAGAAATACATTAAGCCGTGTTGATTAGATTGACGCCATTTTGACGTGAACGATATTTATATCGATTTTATTCATTACGAAAATGAATTGAATTGAAAACGATTTCGAAATGAATTGAATTGAAAACGATTTCGAAATGAATTGAATTGAATATATAACGAATATGAATTGAATAGAAAACGAATTTGATTTCAATTGAATATATAACGAATATGAATTGAATAGAAAACGAATTTGATTTCAATTGAATATATAACGAATATGAATTGAATAGAAACGAATTTGATTTCAATTTAATATATAACGAATTTGATTTCAATGGAATATATAACGAATTTGATTCGAATAGAAAACCAATTTGAATTGAATCGAATAGAAAACGACTTTGGAATTGAATTGAATTGAAAACGAATTCAAATTGAATTGAAAACGAATTCAAATTGAATTGAAAGCGAATTGAAATGAATTCAAATTGAATTGAAATTTGAATTGAATAGAAATGAATTTTAAAACGAATTTATAAAGAAGAATTCAATTTTGATTTGAATTGAAATGGAAGTTGAAATTGCTTTTGAAACGAATTTAAAACTATTTATATAATTCGTTTTAGATAGAAATCGACGAAATATATATTATATATATATATATAATATAATGGCCTGAATAGAACGCGCCGCGCCGCGGCAGTTCGTGAATTTCGACCATTTATTTCAAACGGACATTACGGGAGATCCGACCGTCGGATTCTCCTAAAACCGGAACCGTTGGGTTCGTATCGAAAAGAGCTTTCTAGCGAATATTAGAAATTCAAAATCTAACGGTTGGATTTGGAGATACGTCCAAATCAAATTCGAAAAAGGTCGCTGTAAGTGCAGTTCGATGACCGTTGATGGAAATCGACTGTACGGGCCTTGATAAAATTATTAAAAATAATAATAATTTGTGTAAAATCATAAGAAGTGATTTGAGAAAAATTGGGGTGAAAAACTCCATATTTAAAAAGATAAAAATAGATTTTTATCGAAATGAACTAGTTTTGAACTAAATTTAAAACCCAATTATTTTTAAATAAATAAATTAGATTTAAAAAGGGGTTTTAAATAATCGGAATTTCTAATATATTTGATTGGATTTGAAATGGGTTTATCGTGAACGGTGTTTTAAATAACACTAGTTCTTTAACCCGATAACAAATAGAATGTGATTTGGGTTTGTCGTGAACTGTGTTTTAAATAACACCTAGTTCTTTAACCCAGTAAAAGGAGTTTTAACGAATCTGCAATTAGATTGAAATGTGAATCTATAATCTAAATTATCAAATTTAGAAATGAGCGAGAATGGAGTATTACCAGTTTTGCTCCAAAGCGATAGTTAAATCTTTAATTAGATTTGAACGTGAAATGGTAATTAATTTTACCGATAACACCACGGTGTTAGATATGGAGTATTACCAGTTTTGCTTCATGGGATGAATAGGTTGGGATTGGGAAATAAAATAAATAATTACTTCGGTGTGGTTCGCTAATCTCGACTAGTTTGGAAAACCATAATTTGGTTTGAAACGACATCCAAAGGAAGATTAAAGGATAAATTTTAAAGAATTTATCTGGAATAAAATTAATGGGAACTTTTCCCAAAAGATGTGGATATTTAAATAAAAGAATATTCTGAATTGGGATGAGGCGTATGTTGTGTTTGTGTAACATTCGTTTTAATATACGCGGGTTGTTCGGAAAGGCCGGGTTTATACCCATTCTGAATAACCGATTCGACGATATGTCGAAGATGAAGACGGTGGTTGAAGACCGGAAGTCTTCACATCGTTTGGATAATTACTGACGATCCTGATTGGGCTGTACACCCAAGAGGATGGAAATAGTTGGTGGTCGTCCAGACGTACCTGGAGATGGATGGATATGCGAGGAAAGTGCCTCCGGTTTCGTTCAGACCCAGAACGAACTTGTAAATGGATTGTGTGTCTGACATTGGATTTTATTCTGTGTTGATTGATTTCTGTTAAATATATATCTGTTTGGCGGCGGAGAATTTATTCTCTTGCTTAACGCCCTTCTCTGAGACGTACGAGCTTAGAGGTTATATATCGATGGACATCAGTCGCATGGCATGAATTGCCTGTGTGGCACGCTAAGATGCAATGATCAAGGCTTCTGTTGAAAAGCAAAGTCTTGTGGTTGATGATCAAAGCACGGCCTCTGTGGCGTAGCTTTGTGTATAACGTGAATTCGCGAGCCTCACACCTCGGTATGAGTTAAAAACGGGATACGGACCGCTGGGAGAGCACGACGTTTCTTTCTAGCTTTGGTGGTGTCAGTGACTTACCAGCCCTGACATTTATATACTTTTCACCTTTGTGGTTGTTGGAATGAGGCGCCTCGATTATAGGTCTATAAGGACCGGGAAACGTGTGTTCAGGAATAATTAATTCTCTAACGTAAGTGAGGACCGGCCCAGCCGCATCCGGGGTTGCCCAGAGTGCGTAACCCGGAGGCATTTGCTCGAGTGTCTCGAACGCGGAGAGGATCTTGCCCCTTGCCTCGACTCATGAAGGAAATCCAATTTCCAATACGTGTATTTCGGCTTTATTTGTAGAGCCTAGTATGGCGACATAGTGGGATGGGGCACTCATGCCGTCTATGATTTATATTTATGATTGAAATTGTTTTGACACTATACACTTATTATAGTATCAAATGATTTGTTTTTAAACGTATCAAGCATGTTTGGCTGTTATAAGGTAAAGCCCTATCCTCCGGCTTGCGTTGCATTGTGTGATGGGACCTGGGTCTTATAATAGCTTCATTTTTCGAAAAAGCATTGCGCTGTTTATTCTATATGCACTAGTATTCTTGGGAGGAAACCCGTTCCGTGTTATACGGCGTGGTCCCTTGAATTACTCTCTTTTAAAGTAAAGCTTTAAATAACTGTTTTAGTTCTCACACCAGTCACATGACTGACCTGGAGTTTATCGTTTTAACCTAAACTCTGGGTGCCCCTATTTTCCGCACGGGCAGCTAGTAGTTTTGGTTTTGTAGATTTATATTCACAGAATCCTGGTTTACAGCTGGAATGATAGCCGGAAAGCTCTGTATCCGTGTATCACCTTCAGTTGTGCTTTGTATTATTTTCCGCTGCTATGTAATTTATTGTAATCTCTGATATTTGTCGAATGTAATTTATTCAATTATACTCTGTATATTCTTGTATCTGATGGAATTGTTGTAATATACAATGAAATGTTCTTCCGTCTGCGTTCATTTGTCAGTCCTGTTCTCAAACGATCAGGGGTTTCGAACGGTCTAGATCGGTTTAACGACTGATTCAGATCGAGCGAAATTCCAGGCCGTCACATTTGGTATCAGAGCTTTGGTTTACAGAGCTCGAGAACAAGACACATTAGAACCATACGTAAGAATTCATCAGATATTGGATTAGTAATATCCAATTAGAATGACTCGTTAGAGATAGGATCAGTAGTATCCTAGAACGAGTGTGAAGAGTATATTTTTCAAATGAAAACAATTTTGTTTTGAAAATTTAAACCATTTTATACGTATTTGATCATTTATTTATTTTGAATATGGACAATCTGATATATAAAGGTTTTGCATATACGCGTCATGAACGTATATTCGAAGTTTTAATATATTGGATAGATATGGGATCACATTCTAGTCGCCCGGAGATGGTACTGATGATTGTCATGACATCATCAGTATTTATGTTCGTGTTTCGAAAGTGTGATTTTCTATATATTTCCATTAGACTGGTGTGAGAACCAAAACTTATATAGTTAGAACACATTGTTGTGAATTGGCACCAAAACATGATTTTTGGCTATGTATCAAAATTATGAATTTGAAAACTCTAATCCACTAATTGATTGATGTTTGTGTTGTTTGTTTATTTGTTTGATAATTTTAAACATTTAGCCTAATTGAATCAAATATTGAATTATATTGAAAATTAGTCGCATTTGCTTGCATATACATATACTTACATTGAACAGGTCATAGCAAGGAGGCTAGAGCAGGGAATAAAATTTGTTTGCCCGACAAATAGGTACATGTTTACTACATAATTTACTGTTTTGTTTGGGTGATGATGATTTTATGAGCCTATTGGCTAGCCGCTTGGCTTTTTCTTTTTCTTTTTGAGATCAGAAGGCCTGTATGGCAATTTCGGGATTTTCCCGTGGCTCCCGGTGCAGGGGAGGTTATGGCGAAATTTTTCGAAAATTTAGAGTGTTAGCCAAATTTTTGAAAATTTGAAAATTCTCAGAAACTGAAAAGTTGGAGAATGGAAGCCAGATCGAACGTAGAGTTGATTAATCAAACCACTTTCGACTTTGTTCCTTTTCGGGGACGAAAAGTTTTAAGTGGGGGAGATTGTAATAACCCGAAAATCTGAGCCAGTTTAAAATTTTTATTTTGGCAATTTTAATGAATTTAGTATATTTAAAATAGATTATTTTAAATAAAAACGACGAAAAATTTATTTTGAATAGAAATCGAACGTATATAATATATACGCCGTCGTTAGAATATAAATAATTATATATAATTATAAATAGAATTGAAAATGGCGCGGTAGTTCGATAATTCGATTTCAAACTTCAATTGAATGTACCGGGTGCAAAACAATCCGGATTTTAGCGAAACCAAAAATAATAGGATCTAATTGATGATATCTTTCCAACGAATCCGAGAAATCAAAATTTCATAGCGGGAATCAAAAGATATGTCCAGTTGAAAATTTTGAATAGTCGCTATGGAATTCAAGCCCTTAAAAATGGAGATTTTGCAAACGACCTCGGATTTCGACGAAACCACTTTTGTTGGGTCCGTGATGTTAAATTATTGCTAGGTTTCAAATTTCATAATTTTTCGAATCAATATGTGAGCGTGGCAAATGAAAACGCATTTGACCAGTTTCAGTTGATTTTAATCGACTGGAAATTGGCCATTTTTCCAACGGTCTCAGAATTCGACGAAACTAGTTTTGTTAGGACCGTATCGTCAATACGAAGCTAGAAAATATTTTTCTGGAATTTATAGAAGCCGTATGTGGCCTCGGTAATTTAAAATGTACGTTCAAATTGAATATATACTGATTTATATTTTGATTTTGGCGGAAACTGATCGTAACGTTCGAATCAGCTTACGGGACATATCCCATTGTGTTCGGAATGGGGGTATTACGCTAGGGACGACGGTCGATGGGTTCGATTTGGGGTTCGTACACGAAAGCAAGTAATTTCGGAGTTAAAATATAAAAAAATATAATATTAAAATTTATAAAACCCTAAATCTAAAATCTCATTGGTCAAAGCATTACACGGGGTCAAACCCGCCGTCATCTTCCCTCGACAGAAGGCGGAAAATCACCCCAAACAAAATCCCGACCGATCTCCTAGTTCAGCCAACCATTTTCGAAAATTCCAAATGGAAATTGAGGAGCTCGGTGAGGAGGATTTAACCAACGGTCGAGATTAATTATCGTTTGAAAATCGCAAGAAATCAAGCCTCAAAAGGGGCGGCTTCGGGTCCATTTTTCACCGCGTATGGGGGGTCGAGTTCCAAGGGGGTGGTGGCGCTAGGTAGGTGGTGCGAAGGGCTTTGATGTGGGCGCTTCAGATCGATGGCCGGCGTGCCCTAGGTGGAGCGACGACGTCAATTCCAGTTCGAGCGATGGTTTCCTGCATGAACCTGGAAGGAGCATTACAGTGAGCTCCTCTTCTTTTCTTTACACTTTTTATTTTGATCTTGTAATTAGTAAAACTTTAAATATATATATATAATAATAAAAAAAACATTTGTTTAAAATCTGAAATAAATATAAAATTAGTTTAAAAATATAAATTAGCAATCTTTTTAAAAGAGAAAATGAACATTGTTTTTAAAATGGACATTGTTTTTAAAAGAGAAAATGAACATTGTTTTTGAAATAGAAATATGACATTGTTTTTAAAAACAAAATTATCATGTTTTGAAATAAATAAAATAGCTTTAATTTTTAAAAATATGAAATAGGATTTGTTTCAAAAATATAAACAAGATTTGTTTTAAAAATATAAATAGAATTTGTTTTAAGAATATATAGCTTGATTTTTGTATATAAATAGCAATGTAAAAATATATTTTTTATAGTTTGATTAGCGATGTAAAAATATAATTTTTATATATAAAACATTATGAAAAGATTTCATTTTCGATAATGAAAAGCTAGATTTATAGAACAGGAGAATAAAGTGATTTCTAACGAGAAAAAGTTATGATTTATATAGAAATGGGGTTAGATTAAAAATGTGATTTTAGTTGAGGTGGAAATATGATTTATATGAGATGAAAAATACGATTTCTTAGACTAGAAAGATAAGATTTTTCATGTAGGAAAAATATGATTTTTCATGTTAGAAAGACGTGATTTTTAGCAATGTAAAAAAAATATAATTTTTCTATATGAAGTAGTAGCGATAAAAATTTGATTTTTACTTATGTAGTGGATTAAAAATATAATCTTTATGTGATAGAGAATATTAAAATATCATCCTTGTATATGTAGAGGAATAAAAATCTGATTTTTATTATATATACGTTGAAATAAAAATGTGATTTTTATAGTGATGGAATTGAAAAGGTGAAGTCTTTATTTTTGAAAATAGAAAAGGCAAGATCTTTATATGAAGAATAGCGTGATAAAAATATAATCTTTACTATATGAATAGCGAGGTAAAAATATAATTTTTTATCTATATAGTAGTAATGTAAAAATAGAATTTTTATCCATATAGCGTGATAGTAACAATTCGATTTTTATATATTGAATAGCATAGTAAAAATTCGATTTTTATATATTGAATAGCAAAGTAAAAATTCGATTTTTATATATTGAATAGCATAGTAAAAATTTGATTTTATATACTGGATAGCAAAGTAAAAATTCGATTTTTACATATGTAGAGAATACGGGCAACGAAGATGACAAAAAGGCGGAGAACGTTGAAGATTTCTATCAATGAAGAGTCGTGGTATTGGATAGCTATCGGTGAGGATTTCTCACCTTTCAATTTCACTTTCTAATTATATATATATACTAGGATGCAGACGGTGCTTAGTAGCACCCGACACAATCGTCCACAGACCATGGACTTGTTTGTTTGGTTGCATAAATCAGTTAGATGATTTGATTTGAATTTGGTTGTTTGGTGAATTTGATTGATGTGTGAATGGCGTGGGCCTTCACTAGACCGGGGATAAGGCTAGGCCTCGTCCCGTTTCTAGTATCGTGCCGTTATGCCGCCGAAATTTTCTAAAATAAGTTAGAAAAGAAAAAATATCATTTTATTTAAAGAATGAACTGAATAGAAATTCATATGTTGAAATAAAATGTTTTTATCGTTAAAAATATAATTTTTAACGTGAAGTGAATAAAATAAAATATTCCTTTACAAACCAGACGGTTTGTTTATGTACACCTATTTGAATGAAATTGATTGGGGCGATAATTTTACACATCGCCCAACTGCACAAATAAAATCTGTGTTTGATTGTTTGAAACCCCACACGGGTGTTGGGATGAAATATGAAGTTCACTCATCCTGATTGATTAAATATGTCGATCGATTGATTGGCAGGCTGTTATAAGCGTTAGATATCTATATTTGATGCTTATACAGTGTAATGCACTTTGGTTGATGGTTGATTATTTTTCAATGCTATTATATAAGTATGATGTACGAAAATCCATATAATTAAGATTATATGGTAATTGATTGAGCCTCATTCCAATTTAGAAAATAGAGAATATTATAAAATAAAGGTTCATGTGTTGACTGTACTCATCCGTTGAGATTAGTCATGTGTTGAACGAAATATTTTAAATAATAAAATTTACATCTTTATTAATATTATAAAATAAAGGTTCATGTGTTGACTGTACTCATCCGTTGAGATTAGTCATGTGTTGAACGAAATATTTTAATAATAAAATTTATATCTTTATCAATATAAAATAAAGGTTCATGTGTTGACTGTACTCATCCGTTGAGAATAGTCATGTGTTGAACGAAATATTTTGATAATAACAAATATTTTGATAATAGGAAATATTTGAAATAGAATATTTGAAAATAGGAAATACATTAAGCCGTGTTGATTAGATTGACGCCATTTTGACGTGAACGATATTTATATCGATTTTATTCATTACGAAAATGAATTGAATTGAAAACGATTTCGAAATGAATTGAATTGAAAACGATTTCGAAATGAATTGAATTGAATATATAACGAATATGAATTGAATAGAAAACGAATTTGATTTCAATTGAATATATAACGAATATGAATTGAATAGAAAACGAATTTGATTTCATTGAATATATAACGAATATGAATTGAATAGAAACGAATTTGATTTCAATTTAATATATAACGAATTTGATTTCAATGGAATATATAACGAATTTGATTCGAATAGAAAACCATTTGAATTGAATCGAATAGAAAACGACTTTGGAATTGAATTGAATTGAAAACGAATTCAATTTGAATTGAAAACGAATTCAAATTGAATTGAAAGCGAATTGAAATGAATTCAAATTGAATTGAAATTTGAATTGAATAGAAATGAATTTTAAAACGAATTTATAAAGAAGAATTCAATTTTGATTTGAATTGAAATGGAAGTTGAAATTGCTTTTGAAACGAATTTAAAAACTATTTATATAATTCGTTTTAGATAGAAATCGACGAAATATATATTATATATATATATATATAATATAATGGCCTGAATAGAACGCGCCGCGCCGCGGCAGTTCGTGAATTTCGACCATTTATTTCAAACGGACATTACGGGAGATCCGACCGTCGGATTCTCCTAAAACCGGAACCGTTGGGTTCGTATCGAAAAGAGCTTTCTAGCGAATATTAGAAATTCAAAATCTAACGGTTGGATTTGGAGATACGTCCAAATCAAATTCGAAAAAGGTCGCTGTAAGTGCAGTTCGATGACCGTTGATGGAAATCGACTGTACGGGCCTTGATAAAATTATTAAAAATAATAATAATTTGTGTAAAATCATAAGAAGTGATTTGAGAAAAATTGGGGTGAAAAACTCCATATTTAAAAAGATAAAAATAGATTTTTATCGAAATGAACTAGTTTTGAACTAAATTTAAAACCCAATTATTTTTAAATAAATAAATTAGATTTAAAAAGGGGTTTTAAATAATCGGAATTTCTAATATATTTGATTGGATTTGAAATGGGTTTATCGTGAACGGTGTTTTAAATAACACTAGTTCTTTAACCCGATAACAAATAGAATGTGATTTGGGTTTGTCGTGAACTGTGTTTTAAATAACACCTAGTTCTTTAACCCAGTAAAAGGAGTTTTAACGAATCTGCAATTAGATTGAAATGTGAATCTATAATCTAAATTATCAAATTTAGAAATGAGCGAGAATGGAGTATTACCAGTTTTGCTCCAAAGCGATAGTTAAATCTTTAATTAGATTTTGAACGTGAAATGGTAATTAATTTTACCGATAACACCACGGTGTTAGATATGGAGTATTACCAGTTTTGCTTCATGGGATGAATAGGTTGGGATTGGGAAATAAAATAAATAATTACTTCGGTGTGGTTCGCTAATCTCGACTAGTTGGAAAACCATAATTTGGTTTGAAACGACATCCAAAGGAAGATTAAAGGATAAATTTTAAAGAATTTATCTGGAATAAATTAATGGGAACTTTTCCCAAAAGATGTGGATATTTAAATAAAAGAATATTCTGAATTGGGATGAGGCGTATGTTGTGTTTGTGTAACATTCGTTTTAATATACGCGGGTTGTTCGGAAAGGCCGGGTTTATACCCATTCTGAATAACCGATTCGACGATATGTCGAAGATGAAGACGGTGGTTGAAGACCGGAAGTCTTCACATCGTTTGGATAATTACTGACGATCCTGATTGGGCTGTACACCCAAGAGGATGGAAATAGTTGGTGGTCGTCCAGACGTACCTGGAGATGGATGGATATGCGAGGAAAGTGCCTCCGGTTTCGTTCAGACCCAGAACGAACTTGTAAATGGATTGTGTGTCTGACATTGGATTTTATTCTGTGTTGATTGATTTCTGTTAAATATATATCTGTTGGCGGCGGAGAATTTATTCTCTTGCTTAACGCCCTTCTCTGAGACGTACGAGCTTAGAGGTTATATATCGATGGACATCAGTCGCATGGCATGAATTGCCTGTGTGGCACGCTAAGATGCAATGATCAAGGCTTCTGTTGAAAAGCAAAGTCTTGTGGTTGATGATCAAAGCACGGCCTCTGTGGCGTAGCTTTGTGTAATAACGTGAATTCGCGAGCCTCACACCTCGGTATGAGTTAAAAACGGGATACGGACCG